>JAPVLO010000564.1:0-2400000 GCA_027257055.1 Cephalopachus bancanus
TCACATGGTGCTTACAAGAGATATATCTAAAATATGCATGAGTACTCAAAAATATAGAAATGCAAAGATTTGAATATATATAGCTAGTACACCTATATCTTAATCAAGTTTAAGGAAAAATATTCTAAGAGTCAAAGAAGGTCAGTTCATATTCATAATGATGAAGGAGGTTAATCAATATCCCAGGAAGATAAACAGTTTTAAACTTGTATACAGCTGAAAACACAATCTCAAAATATAGAAAGCAAAACTGATGGAATTTAGAATGTATACATATATACCACCAGCGTTGGCAATTTTACAAACCTTTCTCAATATTTGGCAGAAAAAGTAGTAAAAAAATTGACAGATATGGAGCAGTGCTTTCCAAACATCACCTTGGGATTATTTAAAACTAGATTTTTAATCATTAGGTCTAAGTGGAGCCTGAGATTCTAAATTCTGAACATGTACCCAGATTCCGCTGATGTTATACAAAACTTAACCTCCATGATTAGTAAACTTGATTCAATGAAACAGTAAAGAACAATGCAATCAACAAGCAAAGGATAAATGCTGTGTTAAATTACACAAAAAAATTGTATCACTGAGTTATCAATTAAGATTCAACTATTTTCACTGGATTGAAACTATATAATGTTCCCTGAGCAAAAATACAATTCAGCTAGAAATTAATAATAAAAAGCTAATTAGGAATTCATCATAAAAATTTTCAAAATATATTTCTTAATGACTCATGGGTCAAAGAAGAAATCATAGTGAAAATTAGAAAATATATGATTGAATGACATAAAAAATTTGTGATTCAATATTAATGAACTATAATCAGGTGAATTATAAAAGAGATTTACAAACACCTTTAAAAATCTAGACTTTAGGATGTATAAATTGTATTCATTTTGCTTATATTTATTTGATGCTAGGTCCATAATTAATGTTTTATTACTAAATCATTAATCAATTTCAATAAATAAAAATTTTATTCCATTACATGCAACCATAAAGAAGTTAAAGTTAACAGGAACTAGAGAAACTCAATATCCCTCAATTAGAAATATGCAAACATAATAAATCCATCTATTTAAAAATATTTCATTCTATTAGTAATCCTATAAATTCAAGTCAAAATAATTAGCTGCTATGTTTATAATCAATGATGTTTACTTTGATTTTAATATCACATGCTGGAAATCTTTTTAAAATATTGTAGTAAACTTTTGTACATAGATAATAGGGATATTTATTGTTATACGCTATCTTAAGGCAATTGGTCAATAGATATGAAGAACTTTAAAATGACAAACATGCTGCTTTAGAAATGTTTATACATATAAATTTACATATATAAAATATGAATATTTTAATTTATATAAACTTGGTGATATTATAGATATGGATAATATAAAATGTTTCTTTTCCCTGTCTAAATTTTTATACAGGAATATATATTACATTTTTAATATATAATTTCTAAGTTCTATAAGCAGCATTAGTGAAAAAATTCTTACTTGTAGGTCTCTATGTCTTTCTCAACTTTGCAAATATCTTTTTCCCTGTCTTCTTTAATTTGCTTTGCCTTCCATTTGACATTGTCATAGTTATTAAAGCATCTTTGAGTTTTTCATGAACTTGTCTGTATAGTTCCATTACCTAGAAGAGAAAATATTTTTGTTTATATGTGCACTTAATGATTAATTAAAAGAAAAAATTTGAACTTACAGTAGCTTTGATTTAGATATTAAGTTCTGCACATACATTTTCTTTGTGTATTTAGCCTATTTTTTAGTACGTGGAGTTTCAGTTTTCTTTTACCGTGGTAGGCATCAACGCTGGGGATGTACAAAGCTACTGAAGAAAATAACTTCAATATCCAAGTTAACATGTCCAAAATAAAATCATTATTTTTCGCCTGCCAAAAATTGTTATTTTATTGTTCAAATATTAATTTATCGTAAAAAAAAAAAACCAGAAAACAAAGATGTGCTAAGAAAATACATAAAAATCAGGCCAGGCATGGTGGCTCATGCCTGTAATCCCAGCATTTTGGGAGGCCAATGTGGAAGGACTGCTTGAGCTCAGTAGATGGAGGCTGCCGCCTGTGTGGCAGAAGAGACCCTGTCTCAACACAAAACACAACATATAATTTTTTTAAATGACGATTAAAATGTTGTGATTTACATCAGTTAGGATTGAGTTAGGCTGTAAATTGGATTGAATTTGACCATTATACGAAACCACTCTAGGTAACTGCCCAAAGTGAGAAGAAATATCAACTAAGTTGCTTAAACAAGATAGCAGTTTACTTTTCTGTTACAGAAATGGATGAGTCTCTTTTTAACTTCATATTCAGCCAATGTAAATACTGGCTTCCATTCTTTCTTTTTTTAAGGACAGGCATGCAATTCAGGGTTAGGAAATCAAATGATCATTGTACAGGAAAAGTTAGGGCCTCACTTTGGTCCCCACTTCACCTGGTTTGAGATCAGGTACCCTTTTGATGAAGTGTGCCCAACCCCTCCCATGGCAGATTCCCTCTACTGCCAGTCCCTTTTTATACTATCATGATAATTGTTAAGGGTCTGCTTATGAGTGAGAACATGTGTACTCAGTTATTTGTTTCTGTGATTCCATCTTAAGGTTGCTTTATGCTGTAAAATGGAGTTAAAGCTGCAGCTATATCTAGGATACTAAAAGTTTAGAAAATGTCTATAATTACAAAAAGGTGTTTCTTCTGGTCAAGTCAGTCAGTTTCAAAGAGCTTTCCTAGAAATATCAGTCAATAACCCCTACATACATCTCATTAGAAATAGCATGAGAAAAGAAGAATAAGAATTAACTTTCAGCCAGACACACTGCCATCCAAATACATAGGAGTCTATTACTAAAAAAGAAAGATAATACTAGTATTTTTGTACACAATGGAGAAATTAGAAGTCTTAAGTAATGCTACTACGATAGTCATATAAATTGTTAGAGGCACATTGGAGAGTAACTTGGTATTATCTTATAAAACAGAAAATGTATTTAACCCATGATACAGTATATACCCCCACTAGGTTTATATCCAAGAAAAACCTTCATGCACATATAGAGAAAACATATTCATGGGTGATTATTGTTTATAATAAAATCAGCAATTTTGTTGCCAAATACAAGAAACAACTTAAAAGAAAATAAAATGGTAAGCAATTAAATTTTGAAATATCTATTTAATGGAGCAAGGCAAGTAAAATGAATGAACTAGATCTATATGTATCTATAGTAGCTTAATTAACAAAAACAGTATGTATCAACAGTAGCTTGATTAAACTAAAACAATGTCAGATTAAAAAAACAAGTTGCAGGAAATTACACACTGTATGATACTGTTTGTTTCACTTTAAAACATCTTATGTACTGTTCATAAACACACACATAGGCAAAATTATACAAGATTTTCTTAGAAACGGTAACACAGGAGACATTTAACTTGTTTTATTTACTTTAAAATGTTCAAAAATAAATATGCAAATTTAAATTTGTTCATTTTGTGGCATGTATAAATTTATTTTTATTTATTTATTTATTTATTTTTGAGATGGAGTCTCACTCCCAGCCACTGCAGCCTCGACCTGCTGGGCTCCGGCGATCCTTCCGCCTCAGCCTTCCAAGTAGCCAGAATTACACGCATGCGCTACCATGCCCGGCTGATTTTTTTGATTTATTGTAGAGATGAGGTTTCGCTGCCCAGGGGGGTCTCGAACCCGCGGGCTCAGGCGATCCACTCACCTCAGCCTCCCAAAGGCACGGAATTACAGGCTGAGCCACCGAGCCCAACTTAAATTTATTTTATATAATATAAACCACAATAGGAGAGACATTTAATAATTGATCTTTTACTTCGTTTAATATTTTCATCAACAATGAAATTGACTGATATATTCTACTTGTATTTTCCCTTTTAATCACAGTTTTAAAAAATACCAGGTTTAGGCCGGACTCAGTGGCTCAGCCTGTAATCCCAGCACTTCAGGAGGCTGAGGCAAGCAGATTTCCTGAGCTCACGGGTTCAAGACCAGCCCAGGCAACCTGGTGAGACCTTGTCTCTACAATAAATCAAAAATTAGCTGGGCGTGGTAGCATGCACCTGTAGTTCTGGCTACTTGGAAGGTTGAGGCGGAAGGATCACCGGAGCCCAGCAGGTCAATGCTAGGGTGGTTGTGAGTGTGTCAGTGCACTCCAGCCTGAGTGACAGAGTGAGATTCCAACTCAAACAAACAAACAAACATACCAGGTTTTTAAAAAATTCTCCAAGCCAGGCTCGGTGGCTCAGCCTGTAATCCTGCGTCTTTGGGAGGCTGAGGTGAGTGGACTGCCTGAGCCCGCGGGTTCGAGACCCGTCTGGGCACCTTGGCGAGACATCATCTCTACAATAAAATCAAAAAATTAGCCGGGCATGGTAGCACGCGCCTGTAATTCCGGCTACTCCGAAGGCTGAAGCGGAAGGATCGCCGGAGCCCAGCAGGTCAAGGCTGCGGTGACCGGGAGCGGCCACTGCACTCCAGTCTGGGTGACAGAGTGAGACTCCAACTCAAAAAAAAAAAAAAAAAAAAATTCTCCAAAATTTTATTAGTAGGTTGACTAAATGTTATTAATATTCTAAATATAAAGATAAGGGACAACGACATAGTTACAATGAATACCAATAGATTATATCATGAATAGATAAAAAGCAGAACAACTTTCAATGAAAATAAACTTTTCAAGATATGTTTAATTTCTCATGATGAAGACAATTCTGCATAAGTAACAGTTTGTGAAATGCACATTTATTCACTTACTCATTTACCTCAAATTTTTTAATAATGTTCCTTCAGAACATTAAGTTCCTGGTTCTGCTTTGAGTCCAGTAAAAGGATATGTTAATTCATGTAGTCTGTGTTTGCTTGAATCTTTGCATTCGCTTCTTCTAACCTTGTCTTTTGTTTCTCAAGATGTTCTAGTTGGTTAGCTTTCCCTTCTGGATGCTGTCATAATTCTATTATATCTCTCAAGTAGGCCTCATGTTCTAGGCATAGAATGATAAGAACAAAAGAAAATATGATTTTAAAACTAAAGTTCCCAAAGGAAATCTTTGAAGATAAATAAATAATATGAAACATTTCAATATCAGAAATTACTTATCTGTGAATCTTACCAAATCAAAAATAAAAGATACTAAAAAATAGATTGGTTTCTTCATTTATCATCAGAATTAAAATATAGGTTGTTTGCATTAACAATTATGTTAGTACAAATCCTGTTTATTGTGAATAATGTGTGTACTGATCATTATATCATTCAAAGTGAGAAGAAACGCAGGAGTGAAGCCTTCCCAAACTGTCTAGAAGGAAAATGATGAAATAAGAGCTACAAATAGCAGAATAAAAAAGCCAAGAATAATTATTTTCTATGATCAATTATATAACAAAACACACAGAGTCAAATAAATATTATTTCAATAAAACAATAAGATAATTCATGTAAAAGTAACATTATTATCTATATTAAAAATATGTTGGAGACAGAATATCACAAGAGCAAACCCAAAATATAAAATGAGCTGCATGTATCCAGTAATAAACTTATCATAACCTGAATACGGTTTGTGGGGAAAAAAATGACAGGATGCTACCAAGCAAAACAAAAGCATAAATAGATATTCATTCAATAGATAAAGATTGAACAAACAGGCTAAAATTATTTGTTCTGTATAAAATATTTAAAATTTTAAACACAGAAATTTCAATTAATTTACAAATTTTATTAAATCTCAACAGACCTGTACACCAGTACAATTTTAGAGAAATCAGATTTTTAAAATTTCTCATATTAACTTTCTAACATGAACTCAAACTTGGATTCTTGAAATAAAATTCCGTTGGCTAGTTTGGGATCCCACTTCATTTGTTAAAATAAGTTTCTTAATGAGATTTGCTGACATTTTTGCTTAAAATTTTTTTTGCATTTACATTTGTAATGTAGGCCTGTAATTTTTCATATGTAGTAACATCATCTAATTTTGGTTTATAATTTATGCTAGCTTATTATATCTTTCTATTTTTTTCTCTAAGAGTTTGTAGAAGTTTGAAGTTGCATATTAAGTCCTATAGCCCTAGTATGTATGTATGTATTTATTTTGTGGGGAAAGATTTTTAGTTATTGAGTCAAAATTGTTCCTTTAATACTATGATTTCCTCACAGTATTTTGGTTATCTCTTTATTCATCAATCCATTCTTCTCTGTGAATTGCTTCAGTTCATTACTTTTATTAATATTCTAAAAATGTTATTAATATCTTCATTACTGTTTAGCACTGTTGCATCTCTGTGTGTTTTCATTATTAACCTGAATTATTTACACATTCTCACGATGATCTTATTAATTTTGCCATTGGCTTTACATTATTCTCTTTTTAATGAGTCAACATTTAGCTTTGCATATCTTCTAAATTACATATTTTCATTATTTTACCATTTTGTTATTGGATTTCTCCTTTTATCTTTGCATTTATTTTTCTTTTGTTTTTCTGAATTCTAAAATCACATATTTTGATAAATAATGATGAACCCATTTCTTTTGTAATGTAATAAAAGCTATTGGTTTTTTCTCACACGTGTGAAGATAATTTTACCATGTTTTTAATGATACATTTCTAAGTGTTTTCTAATTTTTTGTGTATGTGCAGTATTTGACACCATCATTTTCTTACATTGTTTACCAATACTAACCAAACCACTTGTTAAGTATCATCATAGCTACTCCCATGAGGATCTTCTATTAAATATTCATTATACCTCTCATTCTATACTCCATGTTTTTAAATGTTTTTATTTACATTTTTCTTCTCCTTGTGTTGCTGTGGTGCATTCTATAAATTTGCTTTTCCAATTTTGCAGTTTACTACTACTTCTTTCTCCTGAGTCTAATAAGCAATTTAAATGATTATGGAATTGTTAAGTTTAAGTAACATATTTTCTATCTTTAGTAACTCTTATTTTCATTTTTTGCTTTCTTTAAAAAATAGTTTATTTTCCTTGCTTTTATTTTCAAGCTTATTTTTATTTATTAAAATATGTCAAACACTTATTTTATAATCTGATGTTTAATCCAATATCTTACAAAGTTTTAGCAAAATTCTGTGGCCTACTTATACTGATTCATAGCCACTGAAACTGGCTCTCTGTTTTATGATAGTTGGTATTGAGCTACCCCTTTTCTTAGAATTTTATCTGAGCTAATTCCTTGGTGCTTAGGTTGAAACTTTAGTCTTGCAAAGAAAACTTATCTTTGTTCCTGTCAAATGCGTGACTTTACTACTCACCCACAGAGCTTTTAAATGACATTGACCACTTAATTTTTAGACACACAGACAATAGAAATTTGAGTCACAAATCTTTCTGTGATCAGTACATTAAGAATTCTCGGGAGCAACATTTGTTTTTCTCCACTAAGAGAAACTAGGAAGTTTCTTTGCTGTTCAATCTGAGTCACTGGATTATTCATGATTCATTTTATGCTAAAGATGTAGACCTTTGGATTCTCAGTTTTATGTCATAATCTCTAATTAGACTTCTCACTTTAGGTGAGCCATAAGTTCTATTTATCCTGTACCCTACATATATTTAAAAAAAGGGTAACCCAAGGACACCGGGGTTTTGAGGATATCCTCAAGGCTCAATTTGACACTAATGCCTTCTTATTTCCAAAAATTCCCATTCCTAACTTACATATAAGTCTTCGTACATTTTTTACTTTCTTAGCATCTTGTATTTCAAATGATTTTTAAAAATTGCAATCCATAAACAAACCTAACAATCAAAAAAATAACTTCGATATTATCAGTTTCTTCACTGATTTCTCAATTGAAACCATAGTTGGAAATTTCAATACCCTAGTTTCTACAACTCTGAACAACTAGACAAAAAATCATTAAGGAGACAGAAGAGTTGAACAGTAGAGTCAATCACCTTGAACAAACTTATATGTATAGATACTCCACCCACCAGCAGAATATATATTAATTTCAGCTACACAGAACATTCTCCAGGATAGACAAACTTCTAGGCAATTTTTAAATTATAAATAACTTTAAAATGATTGAAAAAGCTCAAAAGAGTTTCTTGCCACAATAAAATTAAACTACATATAACAGAAAAAAGTGAAAATTTTATGAAAATTCCAAAATATTTACAAACTAAACACAGGTTGTAAACAAATAATAGGTCCAACAAAAAATCACAAGGAAACTTATAAAATATTTTTAACTAAATAAAAATGAACTCATAATATATTGACACTTATGAAATACTGTTAATGAAGTCCTTAGGAGTTCATAGCTTTTAAATGATAATTTTAGGAAAAAAGACATTAAGTAAACAAAGAATCTGCTTTATAAAAACAGAAATATAATAGGTTAAGTTATCCCCAAAGTAAGCAGGAGATGGAAAATCAGAGAAGAAATCAATGCTTTCAAAGCTGAAAAACAATAGAGAAATCAATAAATGCAAAAGTTGGCCTTTTAAACGCATAAACAAAACTGATGAAACTTTTGCTAGACTGACCAAGAAAAAAAGAGACAAGGCACAAATTACCAAATTTGGAAATGAAAGAGATGTTACCAGTACTGCTATTACAGAAATTAAAATAACTATAAGGGAGTATTATGAACAAATTTATGCCAACAAATTAGACAATTAATATAACACGGACAAATTTTTCAGAAAACATACATTATTGAAACTGACTCAAGAAGAAACAGAAAACAGATGAGACCTAAAACCAATAAAAAAAAAATGAATTCACTGTTAAAAATATGCTGACAACTGTGAGCTTAAACAACTTGGCCAAGGATAGAAAACTCAATAAATGGATGCTGGGTATAAAAATAATGACTTCAAGGAAATAAAAAAAATACATTCAATTTGAAACATGAATGTTTAAAGATCAAAATTCAGCTAAGAAATTAACATGATAACTGCTACAAAATATGCTGAAACCATAGTATAAACAATTCAATATCAAGGATAGTTATCAGAGCAGGATATGATAGATCAGACTGTTGTTCACTATCCAGCCCATTGGGATAGAGAGAATGTTTTTATCACATTGATTGTTGGGTTGGATGTGTTACCTATTTTAGCCAGAGAATGTTAGAAGTTGAAAGTATGCCCCTTCCAAGCTGACACCTTGAACAGCATCCTGTTTCTACTCATACTTTTGTACTCTTGCCATTTGCCATGTGAAAACCGTCCCCAAAGGAAGATGCTAGTCAAAGAGGATTAGACACTATAAGGTAAATGAAACCAGACCAGGCGAAACGGCAACAAAGGAGCCAAGAAAAATTTATTAGCGCAATCCGGGCGAAGTTCAACGGCCCATGTAGCTGTGGGCCGGAGAAGTCGTGCCCAGCAAGATGGGCGACGGGTTTATAAAGGACACACTGAGAAAGCTGTGAGGGGGTTGGGGAGGGCAATCACTGGTTGGGACAGCTGTCACGTCTGCTGGCAATTGGCTGAACGTGTTTGCTAGAGTCACTGTAACAGATACTGGCTGGCTTTGTGGCTGGAGTTTTAGTTCCGGTCACTCATTTTTGCTGACTCACTTTCGCCCATTGTTCTCCTGGTCTGGGTTGGAGCCATCTTGTTGAGGCCCGCCCCGCCCTCTGGTGCCTCCGACCTTACAGACACATGAAGCAGACCTGAACCCAACATGCAGCCTTGAGTCTAGGCTTTAGGATATGAAGCCTCCCTAACCAACTTACAGACACATCAGTGAAGATGAATACGCCTATTATTATAAGCTACTGAGCCCCAAAGTGATTTTTTAATAAAGCACTGTTATAGTATTAACTGAATAATTCATGAGGCAAAACGATGTAAAACAAAGCAAAATGAGAAGATTTAACATTCCATTAATCACAAAGACTTTCCTCCATAGAAGAGGCACTCTGGTGAGCACTTATATAGGACACAATTATCTTCATACTCTGTCCTTCTGAAGGTCATCTTCCAAACACTTTCCCAAACTTCCTTTTACCAATCTTACATTCATGTATTTCCAAGTCCCTGACCACCCTGTCACTCTTTGGACAATCCATATGTACTTTGAACCATCACTTCTACTGCAAAGAATACTTAAAATGCTACCCACTGAGGTGATTTGTCTTCACCCTTTCAATTTGGGATTGGGATGCAGCAACTCTCCAAACTGTGTCAACATACCATTCAAAGCCATTTAAATGCCTGGCCTGTAAATTATTTTCCCTCTTCCAATGGATGGTCATGGGAATGCACCCATGGAGCCATAACTGTAGGTTGTGAGAAAAACAGGAAATCTATAGGAACAGGGACAATAGGAACATCAGGAGAGTCTGGCTCACTAGTTTATTTGTATCTTCAAATGCTGCTGGGGTATAATTTATGTACCTTTTATTTTACTATAGAACACATCTAATTTTATAATTTGTAGAATCATATAATAACCAATTCATGAAAAAAACTTATTTTTAGTTATCTTTTTTGACAGCGAAAGGAAAAACCATTTACTAGATAATAATAATTGGCTACATATTGGTTGCCAAGGGCTGTCATTTTCAGGAAGGAGATGCAGTTAGCTTACAGTGACAAGACCGCGGCCTCAATCCTCTCCATGATCTCACTGTGTTTTCTTTCTGCTCATTCTCACTGGTTGAACCCAACAGAAGGAAAGAATGCAAAAGATATATTTGATGGAGTCCATTATGATGCAGCCTCCTGGGCCACAAAACAAAAGATATAAGTGGGGATTAACCAGAAGATATCGAGAAAGAAGTGAATTTTCTTAATTTTATTAAAAAGTATCAAAATTTATAACAAATATACTTAAGGCTATTAGGGAGATTCAGAGTTTTCCTGTCTTAAATGTTAAAGACTTTAAGAACCTAAAGACTATGAAATTATATTATTCTATACTTTGTAAACAAATTCATAAAATTTAAAGGTTGTATCTTATACATGTCAATATAAGGGCAGGAGATTCCTGAGAGCACTTGTCAGATATCTGTTTCAAACACAAAGCTTTTAAATTTAGAAATACACAGTAAAAATGAATTGAAATTTCATTACAAATGTTGGCTACTTACATAAAAAGATGAACATAAATTCCAGTTTTTTAAGGTAGATATTTAATAGTACTAATTAAAATGCAACACAAACAATATATTATCATCCATGACAAGAATTGATTCTATCACTCAAAACACATTTATTATGTGCTTAGAATGTGTACACATATCATAATTTAATGTTATTTCAATAACTCCCTAAGTAGAACTTCAAATAGTCCCCAAACTGCAGTATCTCATAAAGGGAATATGAGAATACATATAAATTAATCAGCAAACGTTATATAAAATCAGCTTTTGACATTAATTTTTTTACTACGACTGTAAGGAATGCTCTCTCAAAGAATTAGGAACACTGCAGATGACTCTGTGTGGATGTGAATAGTGTCTGTCTGCTCAAGAAACTGCTGGGATCCAGAATTTATCAGGGTACCTATTCTGACCCTGTTGTAGCCTTTTTTACCTCTAATGCATAAATAAATATGCATGTATTTATAAATTATATACCTACTATTTTATTAACAGAGTATACACATTACAAATTCTATTCAAATAATTACAAAAAGAATAAAACTTAAAAATATAAATAAAATCTTGAATTTATTCTTGAACTCCCTGGAATGTGTATACCCTACATTGGTCAACACAGTTTTAGAAGACTTAGGAAATTAAACAAAGGTATACCTTTGTATATATAGTACACCCACATAATAGTATGGGTACACTATAACACATAATTTGAATTAATGGCTACTGTCCCAGGGTGATAACTAATAACATCCTTTTTTAATGTATGACTCTGGGAAAAATTTTGGGTTTCAATACTGTCCTGAAGTTCTCAAAGCAAACTTACCATTAAATTCTCAAAAGCATAGGCATACAGTTCCTAAAACATAACTTAGAACTCTTGCAAATTTCCTAGAGCTAAAAATGTGGCTAATGACAGCAGCTGGCAATCACTATCAATCCCTAAATTTTGAAAAACTCATTATAGGAAATATGCCAAATGTTTGCATGCCCCGTAGATGCCCCAGATGCCATGGAACTTCTAACAAACCCAACAACACCATGTCCTAGGTCTGGGTTTGCCCAGCACAGTCTTGATTAACATCTCAGCCCAGCATTATACTATATGGTCACTTTAAACAAAGGTGATTTGCTTAACAGAGTTGCAATTAATGCAATGAATGCAATTAGTGATTTGTGCTTCTCCAACACAGTAAATGGCAATACCAAAAAAAAATTCTCATTATTACCTTTCTGCACAGCTGATGGAAGTTCTTGAAGTTTCCAGATTGACCAAGTGTCAATTTTCATGTTAATCATTTTCTTTCATGATCTTTGTTCTTTTAAAGCTTCTGCCCCGGTCAGTTTCTAGACTTTTAATGAAATGAATGGACTCTAACAGCAATGTTTCCATTTCCTGCTTTAATTCTGGAACTTTGCATCTTAAAAGAAAAATATGTATTCACATTTGTTAATAAACCAGCCTCTAGGCCGGTGGATAGGAACGTGGGTCTTAGCTGTATTATCATTCTTTTAGATATATTTAATAAAAAAAGTTAGAAAAATAAATTTGTATTTTAAAGATAGTTTCATTATGAGACAACTGCAACACTGATCATAACCTTGGAAGATATATTTTAATAAACATTTTAAAAATTAATTAAAACAGCTAAATCTCAACCAGTATTGATAAGAATATCATTTTATTTGAAGGGAAACAAATATCCTATTCACAGGTCATACTATAGAGCTTTATTTCAAAATTATGCTTGTGTTTCCTCCTATTCTATAAGAAAATAAATCATATGATTACATCAGATAAAACTGAAAACCCACAGATAGTTACTAGAAACAAGACACTTTACATTCTTCAGTCTTATCAGATAAGAACTTCTTTAATTATCCTTGCCAGGAATTGTTTGGAATTTTCAAGTTCTACTTATTCAGTTCCAATACAAATTAACCCCTTTAATGAGAGATATTTGTGATTCCTGGTTCAGAGTTCTGGAATGATATGGCTTAATGTTAACAAATGTATTACTATGGGTAATGAAATCTTTGAAGAACAAAATATTCTTTCAAAAGTTCTGAGTTTAATAGTTATACTACACCAAAGATTTTTAGCAAATTTTTGTGGTTGGGCAAAGAGGTGTTTAATGAGATCAAGTATATGTTCAAATGTTAACACAAATTTTATAGCAGTATATAAAACATAGTATATTTTATAAATCAAGACGAATATTAATCACAACTTAAATATATATCAGGGCTGCAATGTCCAATATGATAGCCATGGTCCACATGAAACTATTTACACTTCTGTGTAAGTAAATTAAACTTAAAAATTAAGTTGCTCAGTCTCACTAGCCACATTTCAAGTGTTCAACTTATGTATGTAGCTAGAAACTACTCTGTTCAATGGTATAGAAACAGAACACTGATTATCACAGAAAGTTCTACTGGACAACATTTAACTATTGTGGTATCTTGAGAGGTAGACAGTCATCATTACATTCTCAACACCTAGACCAGTATTTGATATATAATATTTATTAAGAAATATTTGTTGAATATTATCAGTATTTATTTGGTCAATTCTAGAATTCCAAACTAGCTTTTGCTATTCTTTTTTTTAGTATTTTTCTTCATATTAAAGTTATAAAAAAACAGTTAACAACAAAGCAGAGAGTTTCCATGTGAATTTTTCATTAAATTACTAATTTTTTTCTTATTAAAGAAGTATTATAAATTAATTTAGGAAAGCTATATACATATAAAATCATAAAAGTAATATAAAATAATCTACAGCCTCTCACTCTCTTTAGATATTACACAGAATATAATAGTCTAGTGATAAAGTTCAATTTTTATAAAACTGCAATCATAAAATTTTACATCCTGCTTTACTTACATGGCATGCTTCCAGTGTACTTTACTACCATATAATATTTCTAATGGTTGCATGTTTTTGGTCCTCTTGTTGTTCCACAGTTTATTTAGGAAAGCGTGTTTATTTCATGGTCAGGGGAACTACTCAGTATACTTTCTTTCTTTAGTTTCAATTTTTATTTTAAAATGTTTTTGTTGGAAAGTGTGATGTATTTTTTTGTTTGTTTGCTTTAAAATATTGAAAAATAATTGCCCCAGCCTAAATTAATAGTTTTCCCAATGTTTTTTAATGCCAATTACATGATCTAGTACGTTATAATAATTGATGTTTTTGTTATTGTCTTCTAAAGTTCAGTTGATTCTTGGACTAGCAAAATTTTATGTTAATTCTTCTGTTTTTGTTAATTGAGGCAAAATTCACATAACATGAAATTAACCATTTGAAAATGCAGATCTTAGTGGCATTTTAGTACATTCAGAGTATTGTACAGCCATCATATCATTTAGTCCCAACACATTTCATCACACCCCCAAAACACTCCCTGCTTATTAAGCAGTTTCTCTCATTTCACCAACCCATTGTTCCTAGCAATGACTAATCTCTGCAGATGTACCTATTATGGATATCTAAAATAAAATCATATAATAAGTGGCTATTTATGTCTGCCTTCTTTAATTTAGTATAATAGTTTTGAGAGTTATCCATGTTGTAGTAGGCAGAAGAACTTCATTCCTTTTATGGTGGAATAATATTCCACAATATAAATAAAACACACTTTATTTATTAATCCACTGATGAATTTGGAAGCTGTTTCCAACTTTTGGCTATATATGTATATACATGGCATTTTAACTTATTCTTCCACTTGTTCTAAACTTATTCTAAATAATGATTCTTCTCAAACTTTATCATATAAGCTTGCTTCCTAAATTTCCATCTTGGTAGTGATAACCTTGTGTTCTGTCAGCTTAGTTTGGCCCTTTAACTTTTCAAGCTTTTTCCAACTCTTCTATGTCCAGAAATGGAAAAATTTCATCTGTGTACATTTTTCTAATTTATGAAGATTTTCTATCACCCACATTGTCGGAATACAAAGAATTTTATTTTGTTGAAAGTACTATAAGACAATTGCATAGTTAGTTTTCCAACATACTAGTAATAGATCAAATTTTGAAAAACATATACCCACATACTAGAATCTGAATTTTCTTCTAGTCCACTAGTTTTCCTTAAATTACAAGTGCTACAAGTAAAAATTCCCTTCATCTACGATTATGTTAATCTCTTTTCAATGTCCTACTTCTCTAAACACTGAGTGTGGTGACCTAGAGCCATAACTGGAAGAGGCAAAACTTATTAGCGATGACCTGGTTTTGGCCAACAGTGGCTCACGCCTGTCGTGTCTACACGTGGGGAGGCCAAGGCAAGAGGAATGCTTGAGCCCAGGAGTTCGAGACCAGCCTGGGCAACATAGCAAGACCCTAGGAGCGGAGGCAGGGGGAGGGGGAGGGGCAGGGGGAGGGAGAGGGTGTTTTGTACATGGTGAGAGACGGGGATCCTCCAAGATGACAAGAGAAAGATGTCACTTACCAACCGCACGTGACCCAAACGTATCACCACTCACTTGACCCGTCTCTTCTCCTCTTCTCCCTGGCCCTGAAGTGCTTCCTCAACTTCCTCCCGGATAATCTGCCGGAGACTAAACGGAGAAAAGACGTCAGCCGTCCGCGAAACTCGCGTCCTCCGTGTCCAAGGTGACCGTAGTCCTCACTCGGTGCCACCGCAAACGCAGCCCGACCTGCCACGGGGTGGAGCCGGCGCTGAGTTCCGCCTCCTTCCAAGACGTCCACACGCCCGTCTTTTCTCCCTACAGGGGGCAGAGGTCGCAGGGTGAGGACCCGAGCAGCCTGAGGAATGTGTGGAACGCTGGAAAACAGCCCGGGGCCTCCATGTCTCCCAGCCCAGGCGAAGCCAGGAACTCTTCGAGCCACATCCTAGGACGGCCCCAAGGGTATCCTCGCCCTTTCGTGACGGAAAGCTCTGCCGGGCTCGCCACTCCCAGCCAGCCTTCAGGTGGACGAGGAGACACGCGGCGGGCAACGCTGCGACCCCGCATCTCGGAAGCCCAGACGGGAGGCGCGTGCGCTGTCTCCGTCCGGGCGTTTTTCCCCTGCCGCGTCAGTCCCGCCGAGGCACCTGCGCACGTTCCCACGCACGTTCCTGCGGACGGCGACCTCCAGGGATCATGAACCCGCAGAGGACACGCGTGGAGGAACCCGGAGGGCCGGTGCCTCTTCCCTCTCACGTCCCCGCAAAAATGTCCGGCTGCGAGGTAAGCGTCGGTCCATGCTTCTGGCGAGGGGAGGCACCGTGGGAGCCACGGGCGTGACTGGCCTAGTGTCGCGGGCTTGGTTCCGGGCCGAGAGCGGGCTTCGGGTAGAGTCTGGGCTGCTGGTGGCCGCTGGCGAAGCGACTCCGTTTTGGGATGGAGAGCGCCTGCTCAGTGCCGGAACCAGACCAGACCAGCCCTCCATCCCCTCGGAGGCGCAGTGGATGGGAGTGCGTCGCCCCTGCTCGCAGGCTTTGCTGGAGGAAGCGCCCCCCGGGAAAGGTCAGCGATGAGTTTCCCTTTCTGGACCCGGGAACACCCCCAAGTTCCAGTTACACTCACCCTCTCACCCCTTCACCCCCCCCGCCCCCCATTCACACAGGCGTCAACCCTGAGGTCCAGGAGAGCTGGACTTGCCCTGTAAGCGGTCCCGGATTTAAGGAAGAAGGCTCCGAGCTGGGAGTGGATGTGTCTGGCCGAAGATCCTTCGAGCCAGTGGAGGGAGACGTGGGTTTGGGGAAGGCCTGGGACACGCGGCGATAGTCCCAGTCCTGACCGTGTCACCAGCTCACGGTTTGACCTTTAGCCACTCGTCATCTCTGGACGTAAAAGTTTTGATTTGTAGGATGAAGAAACTGATCTCGGTGAGCCCTAAGAGTCTTTCTGATTTGAAAAAGTCGTGATGCTGGAAATGGCCTCTGGTCAGGAACAGTTATAGACCTGAGTTGTGTGCGTTTGGGAGGGCTCTAGGATGAACAGGACGCGCTTGGCCAAATCTTTCCTTTGGGAACAGCCGAGTTAAGAGGTAGCAAGGTACTATTATTATGAATGGGTAGAAACCATGTTGTTCATTTCTGTATAAATATCTTTCAAGAAAATAAAGATGACACAAGGTATTTAGAATTTCTGTATCTGATGCTTTTTTAAAATCTCTGAATGAGTTATATTCTGCAGACCTAAATGTCTTTTTTTAGTGCATTTCCTTTTGCATATTGAATTTGTATTGCTTAAAGTTCTCTATGAAACTGTCAGCTGAAGAACCATGAGGTTTGTAAATTTGGAAAGGAAAGCTTTATTTCTCATAAAGTGTTGCTGCCCGCAGGGTGGCCATTCTGACAGGCTGAGAAGTATAGCCTCAGACAGATGTCAGCAACAGACACTTTGAGGGTAGGCAGGAGAAAAAAAAAGAGGTAGCAAGGTATGTCACAAGGTATTTCACACACCTACCTCCTGATAGCATGTGGAATTCTCCTTCCAAATCTTTGAAGATTGGGAACAGATGCATTTGGTAGGTGTGATCCAGCACCAAACTGGAATAAATCATTTGAATAAAACTGAAGGGGATAAGTTGTTTGAAATAGAACACACCTAAGGAGTTAGGGTGATATCTAGCTTTTGGTCAGTAATCTACAATCTTGGCCTGCTTTGATCCTCACAACTCTCTGGGGTAATTGGTATTGTCCCTGCATTACAGTCTAAGAGACTGAGGCTTAGAGCCTGGCGTGGGGCCTTAAACACAGTAGGAGAGTTTCTTCAAAGGTATTTCATGGTTAATCAGAAAGAATCTGAGTTGCCTATGTGTACACTGCTAGTGAGAGTGGAGTCAGAACTTGAACTTATGTTATAGCTTTCCAGAGTTCGTGTAATTGTGGTTGAAAACCTAGCTTTCTGTTTTATCACTAGAGATAAGCCTATTGAAAACAGAACGAGAGGATGGAAAACAAAGACAAAACTTTAAAAGGGAATAATAAGTTGAAAAGATGACGAATACAATGGGAAAGGTGAGGATTTTACTGAAAAGGAGACATAAAACTTGATCACAATAATGAGATGAAGATCATTTTTTAGTTGTCATCACTCTTCCAGCCACTGATGCAAGGAAAGCCATGGTCCTAATCTCTTGGCTATGTGACTAAGTGCTATTTCTAGATTGTTGATAAAATAAATAGATAAGTGGAATGCTTACCTGGTGGCAGAGAGGAATTAAGTGACGGCAGGAATATAAGACAGAAATTAGAAGAAAGAAGATAGTGAACTTTCCAATCTCAGGGAAACTGGGCAGTAGAAAAAATGCCATCCTTATGAAAAGTCATAATTAAGCTATTCTGTTCATTAAGAAGATAAGATGAACATTTTTTAGAACCTTTTTAAATGCAAATGTGAATTTCATGGATAGCTAATGTCTTTTCTCTGTTTCAGTCTTTGGAAGATTGTCCTCTGAATGAAAATGAAGATGCATTTCAGGGCCTGGGAGAAGAAGGTGAAGAGACTGATCAAGTCAATGATAATCCATTTGAGTCAGGTGCAGCTGGTGACATTTTTTTCTTATAGTATCATCTTAGTGAGATCCCTATCTCAAAAATTAACTAAAAAGCATATCATCTTGTGCTCTTGCTCTTTTGATAAATGCTTTGTCTTAGTAGGAGTAGCCTTGTATACTAGTTGGCAAGATATTCTTCCATTCTTCATCTCAATAAGAGTAGTTCATTCTTCACTGGAAGCATCTGCCCTGCTCCTCTGGGCCTCTTTTAGCCTTATCTATAAAACCAGGCATTCTTCAAGCCCAGTCTCTTCGAGCTATATGAGCTATAGCTCTAGGCTACCACTATGAGAAATCCAGATGTTTAGAGAATTAGATATTTAAAAGATATTTAAAATCACCTTAGATGAAGGGAATTTCTATTTGTAGCCCATGTAATTCAAGGAAAGCTAGTGAACTAGAAGAAATTTAGATTTTAGTATGTGGAAATGTGTTTTTTTAAAAAATTCAGTCTGTTATTAGTATGCAGTTGTTTTATAGTATTTTTAACAAAATAAAAGCTTTTTAATCCAAAGAATGATGGTGATAGAAAGTCTTCATGAGTTAGAAAAAAAGGTACACAGATGAAGTGGTTCCATCCCTGAATATAGATGAATTTCTTTTTATTTTAAACATTTTTTTTAATTTTAAAATTGTGGGGTACAGTTAAGGGTTAGGTATACAAATATGCATCATTCAGGCACCCTTGTTGATAAAGAGTGTCCCCCCCATCCCCAGATAGATATTGAATATTTTTAAAATGGAAAAAGTTAAAAAAGTTAAAGAGCCATTCTAAGCTGATAGGCCACAGGGTTATCAATACTGAGATGGAAAATTTAGGAAGCAAGCTTATATTATAACATTTGAGGACAAATTTTTTTAGAGCAAGTTTAGAACAAATGGATTAATAAGTTAAAATCTAAAACTATATTTAAAAAAATAGGTTAGAGGAAATGCAGATAGTTTTGCTTAAACTGTTGGTGTTAGCAAGCAACAGTAACAGTATTTATGTTGGGATATGTAAATATGTATGCTTTCTCTGGACTCACAGCACTCCTGTCTGTGCAACAAATATTCAAAGTTATGTAATAAAGAAGAAGAAATGTATCAGTAGTAAGTAATCAGTAGTAAGTAGTAAGATGTTGAGTATCCTAACAATGTTGATTCCTCCAATCCATGAGCATGGAATATTTTTTCATTTGTTTGTGTCATCTTGACTTCTTTGAGCGATGCTTTGTAGTTTTCATTGTAAAGGTCTTTCATTTCTCTATTTAGGAAGATGCCAAGGTATTTCATTTTTTTGGTGGCTATTATGAATGGGATTGTACTTTTTATTTGGTTCTCTGTTTGTTGCTGGTATATAAAAATGCGACTGTCTTTTGCGTGTTTATTTTGTACCCTGATACTTTCCCAGGAGGTTTTTGACAGATTTTCTTGGATTTTCATTGTGTAGAATCATATTGTCAACAAATGGGATAACTTGAGTTCTTTTCCTATTTGGGTACCTTTGGTTTCCTTCTCATTTCTGATTGCTTTAGTTAGGACTTCCAATACTATGTTGAACAGGAGGGATGAGAGTGAGCAACCTTGTCTTGTTCTGGTTTTCAGGGGAAATGCTTCCAGTTTCTACCTGTTTAGCAATATGTCGGCTGTGGGTTTATCATAGAAGACTCTTACTATTTTCTGGTATGCCCCTGTATGGCTAGATGTTCAAGGATTTTTATCAACAAGGGTTGCTGGATTTTATCAAAAGCTTGTTCTGCATCTAATGATATAATTATGAGGTTCATGTTTTTACATCTGTTGATGAATTTCTTTTATGGTCTTGTGGATGTTGAAGCAAGCCTGTATCCCAGGAATGAAGCCTATTTGGTCATGGTGGGTGATTTTTGAGATGTGTTGTTGGTTCCAATTTGCTAGAATCTTGTTGAGTATTTTGGCATCTATGTTTATCAGGGATATTGGCCTGTAGGTCTCTTTCTTTTTTGGATCTTTACCTGGCTTGGGTATCAATGTGATGTTGGCTTCGTAAAATGATTTGGGGAGAGTTCCATCTTTTTCAATCGCCTAGAATACCTTCAATAGGATTGGTATCAGTTCCTCCTTAAATGTCTTGTAGAATTCTGCTGGAAAGCCATCTGGACCAGGGCTTTTTTTTGTAGGTAGTTTTCTTATTACATAGTCAATTTCCTTGATTGTTATTCGTCTATTTAGGGTCTCAATTTCTTCTTGTTTCAACCTAGGTAGGTTGTGTGATGTCAGAAAGTCCTCCATTTCTTTAAGGTTTTCAAGTTTGTTTCCATACAAGTGTATGTAGTAGTCTCTGATGATCTTTTGTATTTCTTCAGGGTCAGATGTGACATCATCTTTTGTGTTTCTGATTGTGCTTATTTGGATTTTTCTTTTTTTCTTGGTAAGTCTAGCTAGGGGACCATTGATCTTCTTTATCCTTTCGAAGAACCAGTTTTTTCTTTCATTGGTTTTTTGTATTATCTTTTTGTCTTCTATGTCCTGGATTTGGGCTTTTATTTTGGTGATATGGATTCTTCTGCTGAAATTAGGGTTTTTGTGGTCTTGCTTTTCCAGCTTCCTTAGGTGGCTTGTTTGGCTGTGATCCTTTCATCTTCTTCGTGTGCGTTTGTAGGGATATAAGTTCCCCTCTTACTACAGCTTTCATGGCGTCCCAGAGATTTTGGTAAGATGTTTCTTCATTTTCATTTGTTTCCAGGTACCTTTTAATCTCTGTTTTGATTTCATCATTGACCCAGGAGTTGTTTAGCATCATGCTGTTTAGTGGCCATGTCTTTGTGGTTTTTGTGGGACCTTGTTGGTGTTAATGTTTATTTTTATTCCACAGTGGTCCGAGAAGGTGCATGGTAAAATTTCAGACTTTTAAAAATTTGTTTGTGCTTGTTTTATGGCCAAGTATGTGGTTGATCTTAGAATCCATTCCATGCGGTGATGAGTAGAATGTGTATTCTCTGGTCTTTGGATGGAGTGTTCTGTAGGTATCAATTAAGTCCATTTGGTCAAGGGTCACATTGAGGTTCTGGATCTCACTGCTGATTTTTTTGTCCTGATGATCTGTCTAGGGTTGTGAGTGGGGTATTAAAGTCCCCAGTAATGATGGTGTTAGAGTCAATATCTTTCTTTAGTTTTCCTAGAAGTTGCTTTATGAAAGTTGGCGCACCTATGTTGGATGCATATATGTTTAAGATAGATATTTCTTGTTGGTGGAGTGAACCTTTTATCATTATGTAGTGGCCCTCTGTATCTTTTTTAATTTTTGATAGCTTAAATGATATTTTGTCTGAAATTAGGATCGTGACTCCTCCTTTCTTTTGTATTCCATTCGCCTGAAAATTTTTTTCCCATCCTCTTACTTTTTGAGTCTGTGAATGTCCTTTCTAGTGAAATGGGTCTCTTGAAGGCAGTATATTGTTGTCTGGTGATATTTTATCCATTTTGCTATTCTATGTCTTTTCAGTGATGTGTTTAGTCCATACACATTCAGACTAATTATTGAAATGTGAGAGTTCATCTCTATCATAGAGTTCTTATAGAGTTGTTGTTGTTCTTCCACTTGGTTTTTTTTTTTTTGTCTTTCTTTTGGTTTGGGGGTTGGTTCATGTGTATTTTATTCTTTTCCCTGTACTCTTGTGAAGAACATTGTTCTTTTTTCCTTTTCTTCTGTGTTGAGTACTTTCTTAAGTGTTTCATGTAGAGGTGGTTTGGTGGCAGCATAAGTTCTTTGGGATTGGATATCTGGGAAAGATTTTAATTCTCCCTCGCTGATGAAGTTTAGCTTGGCCGGGTAGGTTATTCTTGGTTAAAATTGCTTATCTTTTAAGACTTTGAAGATAGGGCTCCAAGCTCTCCTAGCCTGCAGGGTTTCTGTAGATAAATCTGCTGCTATTCTAATTGGTTTTCCATGGTAGGTGATCTGGCCTTTTTCTCTTGCTGCCTTTAGGATTTTTTTCTTTTATGTCTACTTTGTTTAGGTGAATTATTATGTGTCTAGGAGTTGGTCTTCTCATTTGTTGTCTTTCAGGGGTTCTCTGAATCTCTTGTGTTTGAATTTTTGCATCACTGATTAGATAAGGGAAGTTTTCTTGAATGATCTCATGGAAAGTTTGTTCCAGTGTGGTCTCTGTCTCTCTTTCTGCCTCGGGAAGGCCAATTACTCTTAGGTTCGGTCTCTTGAAGTAATCGCTCATCTCTTGAATGTTTTGTTCTGTATTTTTGAGCTTATTTTCTGTGTTTTTAAGAGTTTGAGTTAGTTCTATATTTTGGTCCTCAAGCTCTGAGATTCCTTCTTCTGCTTGGGTAATTCTACTTTCCATGCTTATCAGTTTGTTATTTATTTCATTCACAGTATTCTTTATTACTGTTATCTCAGATATCAGCTCCTTCCTAGTTTCTTCTTGTGTCGCCTCAATTCTTTTTAATCTCTCCATTATTGTCTTGATATCTAGGTTTGTAGTTAGAGACCCTTCGTTCTGGGGCCTCTTCATTGTTTGCATTCCGAAGTCAGTTTTCTCAGTGTCTGCCCTCCCAGGGGTCTGGGAGAGACCCATACTCTTCTTTTGGCTTTTCTTAATTTGTGTAGATTTCTCGCTCTCTCCCCCTTTCCCTCCCCTTCTTTAATTCTGTTTTTGAGGGAAGGTTGGGTTGCTTTTGTTTCTCTTCTGCAATATCTTGTTTTTCCTTATGAGGGTCTCTGGGTTTGTTCACTTTTGAGGTTGGAGTGTGGGCTGCACGCTGTACTTTTTGCAGTTTTGAGGTTTAATTGAGGGGGAAACTGTGGTTCAGAATGTATATGCTGATTCTAGCATCCACCAACAGGTGTATGAGCACACTGGAACCTATTTCCCTCTGCCTTACAATCTGTCCTTGTAGCAGTATGTAGGCTTGGTTCCTAGATTAAAAGGGGGTATAAAAGAGGAAAATAATGGAGGAAGAGGGGGTCAATAGGAAGTTAGAAAGAGAGAAGAGCGAGAGGGAAAACAGACATACATACCAACTATCAGGTGAGAAAGAGACACAAGGCCTGAGAGAAGTGAAAAAAGACACGTAAGAAAGATTCCCTAAAGAATACTGGTAGCTACACAGAGACAGACCGATGAAATCATGAAACAGGGTAAGTCAGAAAGCAAACAACAAACGTGATCAAAACAAACAGTCAAAATGATAAAATCAAAAGTCAAAATAAGAGCTCAGACTAAAGTCACTTCAGCTCTGATCTCCAGCCTCTCCCCTTTGTTTTTCATTGCAGGCAGCTAGATTTACTTGCAGTTGGGTTTTTTTTTTTTTTTTATCCTGCTGCCTGGGAATTGCTTTTGTCTGATTCAGTGTATGGGTGGGGCTTTGTCTCCTTTTTAGCGACGTTACCTTAGGAACCGAGGTGGGGGTTGTTGATCGGTGGGCGGGGCAATGGAAATCTCTGCCTGGAGAATGACTGAGGTTGCAGTTTCACTTTCACAGATCCGTTTCTCTCCAAATGTCTGGGTCCCCAAGCTTGGGGTCATGCGCTGAGTGCCTCAGCCAGGGTGGGCCCAGAGCTCCAGAGCTCTAAAGCTCCAAAGGGCAGGCGGTGAGCAGCGAGAGTGGCCCTGGGCCCCCCACAGGGTACTTCAGCCAGGAATGGGACCGGTGTCTCTGAGGGGCGGATGCCCAGAGCCTCCCTGAGTGACCGGCGGCTTGGTGCTGGGTGCTGGGTGAGAGACGATATAGCCACGGATGGAGCCGAGACCCGAGACTCCCACGCAGATGGGAGTCACATATGGTGGAACAGCAGCAGCCGGGGGCTGCAATATCCAGCCCTGTGTGGGACTGAAGGTCCCCGGGCCTCAGACCAGTGCGGCTGGTGGTGACTGGGGGATAGGGGAAGAAAAGTAAGAGTCTTTCTGGGAACTCACATTCGGAGAATCTCACAAGTCCGCCTATGCCGTCGCCATCTTACCGGAACCTCCGCAATACATCTTGATAAGTCATTCCGATTCATTTTTCTTGACCTATGTTTCTTTGCAGGATGAGAGAGTGCAACTTGACCTCTAATTGCTGTGAGGATTTGGTCTCTGTGCTGCAAACAAAACCCCAAAAAGCCTCAAACTCAGTTTTAACAGCCTGAAGGATGATGGGGTGATTGTGCTGTGTGTGACCCTGAGGAACTGTGACTGTAGATTACAGATCCTAGAATGAGTTACCCCTGGTTTACCTTCTTTGAGATCAGGAGAATTGTAGACAAAGTTCTCCCAGAATGAAATAGGGCACGATGTTTGTTCACTTCGTTTGATTGCAGGACTAAGAAGCTTCCAAGCAACAGCTCTCAAAGTGTGATCCTCCAATCTGGAGCACTTTGATCTGGGAAGTGGTTAGACATGCAGGTTCTTGGGACCCACCCCAAACCTAGGGAATTGGAAACTCTGAGAGTGGGACCCTGCTATCAGTGCTTCATGATTATTTTAATAAATGGAGGAGTCTTTAGGGTTCTCTAGGTATAAAATCATATCACAGCATACAGAGATAGTTTGATTTCTTCTTTTCCAATATGGATACCCTTTATTTCTTTCTCTTTCCTGGTTACTCTGGCAAGGACTTGCTGTACTGTGTTGAATAAGAGTGGTGAAAGGGGGCATCCTTGCCTTGTTCCAGTTCTGAGAGGAACGCCTTCAACTTTTCTCTATTCAGGATGACATTGGCTGTGCATTTGTTGTATATGGGTTTTATTATTTTGAGGAACGTTCCCACTATGCCTATTTTTCTGAGGGTGTTTATCATAAATTGATGCTGAATTTTATCAAATGCTTTTTCTGCATCTTTTGAAGTGATCATATGATTTTGTTTTTAGTTCTGTTTATGTAGTAGATTATGTTTTTTGACTTACATATCTTGAACCATCCTTGCATCCCTGGCATAAAACCCACTTGGTCATGGTGTATTATATTTTTATGCACTGTTGAATTTGGTTTGCTAATATTTTGTTGAGGATTTTCACATCTGTGTTCATAAGGGATATTAGTCTGTAGTTTTCTTTGTTTATTGTATCTTTTCCTGGCTTTGGTATCAGAGTGATACTGGCCTCATAGCATGAGTTAGGGAGGATTCTGTCCTCTTCAGACTTATGAAATAACTTTAGTAAAATTGGTACCCATTCTTCTTTGAAGATCTGGTAGAATTCGGCTGGGAATCCATCAGGTCCTGGACTTTTGTTGTTGGAAGACTTCTAACTACTGTTTTAATCTCAGTGGTGTTAACCCTGGGGTGGGTTGGGGAGAAGTGGCAAGTGACTTTTAAAGGGGCCAGGATTTTCCTTTTGGGGTGATAAAAATAGTCTAAAATTTAACCATAAAAACACTCTAAAATTATGATGATTGCACAACTTTACAAATAGACTAAAGCTAGTGGTTTATGTGCCTTAAATGGGTGAATTATATGGTGTGTTAATTACATCTTTTCTTTTTCTTCTTTTTTTCTTAGTACTCATTATTGCTCTATTTGAGGTTTCTATTTCTTCCTGATTCAAGTTGGGGGGGGTGTATGATTCCAAAAATATATCCATTTCCTCTAGATTGTCTAGTTTGCATAAATTATGTGTTCCTAGTTGTCTCAGGTGTCCTTCTGAATTTCTGTCATATCAGTTGTAGTGTCTCAATTTCCATTTCAATTGAGCTAATTTGAATCTTCTCCCTTCATTTCTTAGTTAATCTATCTAGTGGTGTATCAATTTTGCTTATCTTTCCAAAGAACTGGTTTTTTGTTTCATTGATCCTTTGTATTGTTTTTTTAATTTCAATTTCATTAGTTCTGCTCTGGTCTTCACTGTTTCTTTTCTTCTGCTGGATTTGGTTTGTTCATGTTTTTCTAGTTCCTTGAGGTGTGATGTTAGGTTATCAGTATGAAATCTTTCACTCTCATTAATGTAGGCCCCATGCACTATAGTTTTTCCTCTGAGCACAGTGCTTACTGATTGTTTTAGGAAATGTTCTTCCAGTTCAATAACAGATAAGTTTGTCTATTTTAGATTGATACCTGAGATGGCTAGTCTTCTGAAATAAATTTTATGTTAGGGTTTTTAAAATACATAATTCTTCTTCTCCTGTGTGGTCTCTTTGCTGACATGTATACTAGCCAGTGGTATGAAAGACGTCATCCTATGTTTAATTCTTTGTGTGGCTACCTTAAGTATTTGGAAGAGGCTTATAAACACCTCTTCTCTGGTGATCGAAGAATGAAACTATTTTTGCCTCTTTTGTGCCCACATTTTCTCTTCTCCATTGGTATGATCTGGATTTTAAATCAAGATCATTTAAATCACCATTTATTATTAAATATTTTCTTCCTAGGATTAGTTTTGGTGACAGGACCTCTCATGGAGTTTAGTATTTGCTGCCAGTCATGATTCTTTTACACTGCAAAGTCCGCCTTGGGTTTTAAATGTTGATTTATCTCTCAGATGAGGTGAAATAGAATTTCAAATATGAAACTAAATTGCACACTTGAAAAAGTTTATGTAGCATTTTCTCAGCCTTTACTTGTGTGAGTCTACTTTTGTAAAATCTTTGTTGACCCATGACCGTGGCTCAGGATTACAGGCATGTACCACCACAGTTCATTAATTTCTGATTTATTATAGAGACGAGGTCTAGCTATGTTGCTCAGGCTAGTCTGGAAATCCTGAGCTCAGTCAATCCCTGCATCTCAGCCTCTCCCAAAGTGCTAGAATGACAGCCATGAGCCACCATGCCCACCCCTGATATTAATTCCACATAGGCAGGTTTCGGGATGAGCTCTTGGATGAGGGCTATCGTGATGTTTCTACTGCTGCTTCCATCTTGCAGGCCGGAAGCATGCCTGCTCACCTCCATCTGCTGCCAGGTTGTGGCTTCCATGCTCTTCAGCAACCAAAGCCTGACCTACCTGGATCTGAACAAGAATGACTTCAGCGTCCATGACATACTGACCCTGTGTGAGGCCCTTGAAAACCAAGAGCAGAGAAAGGACATCCTTTTGTAAGTCTCTCCCAGGTTTCCTGTGTACAAACAACCACCCCAGAGAAGCTCTTGTAAAAAGTGAGGGCCAGGCATGGTGGCTCGCATCCATCAACCCAGCACTTTGGGAGTCCAAGGCAGAAAGATCGCTTGAGCCCCCAGTAGCTTGAGACCCACCTGGGCAACATAGTGAGGCCTCATCTCTACAAAAAAAAAAAGTGAGCCAGGCATGGTGTTGCATACCTGCAGTTTCAGCTACTCAGGAGGCTGAGGCAGAAGGGTCGCTTGAGGCCAGGAAGTTCGAGGCTGCAGTGAGCCATGATCATGCCACTGCAATTCAGCCAGGGTGGTAGAGTGAGATGCAGGATGTAGAATTCTGTTATTGCAGATGTTGCTACCATCCTGCTCTCATTTCTGGGAACTCACAGTTTCCTGAGTGTGACTGTTCATACCCCAACCCCTGTTCTTATCTGTTTGGAAGTGTTGCCCTGGGTTCCCATGTCTGATATTTTCTGTTCTTTATCTTTGTTTCTTTTATTCATCTTCTTTTCTTGTCTTGATAATGGAGTTTGTTGTTACCATTCACCAGGTATATGGTCATGAACAAATTAGTTTACCTTTCTGGGCCTCAGTTTCCTCATCTGTAAAGCTGGGATGGCATCTTCCTTCATGGGGGGGATTTTATGAAGACTGAAAGAAAATATACACATGCGGCACTTAGCACAGTGCCTGACATATTATGTCCTCAACCAGTGGTGGATTCTGGGTGATGGCTATGATTTTGCCTGGTGTTACTGCTATGTAACCACTCCATCAAGACTTAGTCACTTAAAACAACACTCAGTGTCTCACACAACTTCTGGAGGTGGGTCCAAAGGTAGAGAGTTGTCTCAGTTAATTGTTCCCAGTCAGTTACAGATCAAGTTCCTTGTTCTGTTCTTCTCCCACTTCTCACTATTGCACTTGACTAGTCTTATTTTTTTTTCCCTAAGAGTCAGAATTATGGAAGCGGCTTGTCCGGAAGGCTCCAGCACAGGGTCTCTCATGTGGTCTCAGCTAAGCTGTTGGCTGGGGCATTCGGGGGCTGTTGAATCTGCTCCCCAGCTCCCTCATGCAGCTGTGGGCAAGAGGTCTCAGGTGCTCTCCATAAGATTTCTTGTGACGTTCCTCTTGTTCCTCCAGAACAAGAGACAGAGAGACAGATGGTGACTGGGAGAGACAGTGATTGAGAGAGATGGTGACTGAGAGAGACAATGGTTGAGAGAGATGATGGCTGAGAGAGACAGTGGCTGGGAGAGTCAGTGAGGAGAGAGATGGGATTGGGAGAGATGGCACTGGGAGAGATGGTGACTGGGAGATAGTAGGGTTGAGAGAAATGGCTGGAGAAGAGAGGCTGGAAGACAGTAGTTGAGAGACAGTCTGGAAAAGATGGTGGCTGGGAGAGATGGTGGCTGGGAGAGATGGTGGCTGGGAGAGACAGTGGCTAGGAGAGATGGTAGATGAGAGAGCTTACTGGGAACCCAGAATAAAAGCCACTGTTTATTACTTAATCTTGAAAGAAACACCTCTTCACTGATTCCTTGTTCTGTGGGCCATATGGACCTCCCCTTGTCCAAGGAGAGAGGGACCCCACAAGGTGTGAGTAGCAGGAAAGGAAATCCTGGAGGCCATCTGGCAGTGGACTACCACATCCGGTGAAGGCTGGACCCCAAGGCCCTCTGAATCCATTCCTGAGCTCTCCCAGCTGCCCTGTCAGCCTTGGTCTATTTCATGGGGCCAGTGGATGGTCTTCTGGGTGGTCCATTTCTCTCCTAGAACTGTTTGCATGCTTTTCTAGGACAGCTAGATGTAACAGAGCAAAACCTGGTTTTTATCCTTCCCAGGGTGAAGAAAGAGAGTGGTGAAGCAGATATGATGGCAAGATTAGAGGGCCTTGCTCTGGGGAGGGACTTCCTGAAGATCATACAGGACTGGGATTCTTAGTGCTGCAATGAAGCGGTCATGATCAGTTGACCTTGTTACCCTCTGGATATTTTTTTTCTCCAGTGAAAAATTGGGAAACAGTTGTCTATTTTGTGAACCATTTTGAGTCTGGGGTGGCTCAGTTAGTTCTGGAGAACAGTGCTGAGCATGACCTACAAATAGCTCCCTCAAAGTTATGGAGTGCAGTGGCTGGGCATGGTGGCTCACACCTGTCATCCCAGCACTTTGGGAGGCTGATGCAAGAGGATTGCTTGAGCCCAGCCTGGACAACATAGCAAGGCCCTGTCTTTAAATATATATATTTATAAATTTTTTAAAAAGCTGTGGAGTGTCATGCGTTGATTGTAGATTAGTCGCCGAATTGAGGACACCAGGGCAGGGGAGGTCCAGCCCATGTCTCCCATGGCTGCTAGACTGTCTCTGAATATGTCATATAAGCATCTCCTCTGGGAAATGTGTCTCACCCCTAAAGGTATTGGGATAATTTAATTAAAAATGTGTATGAACACAATTTGCAAGTTTTCCAGTGTTATTTATTTACTAGTAGACTTGGTACATCAACTTTTAAGGAAAAAAAATCCTGTTCCTTAACATGTCTGGAAAAAAGTATCCAGAGGAAACATTCAAAAAGGATAATATAGCAAGTACTATTAGAAGCATATCACCTCATGTTTAAAGAACTCTAAAAATGAAGTGTGCTCTAAGCTTTTTCAGGCTCTACATTTTTAAAGTAGTTGTGATAGCATTTAGAACTCAACTCAAATATCTGGAAAGCAATCATAATGCTTTTTTTTCCTCTTGAAACACTCATTTTTTTTTTGAGTTGGGGTCTCACTCTGTCACCCAGACTGGAGTGCAGTGGCACAATCATGGCTCACCACAGCCTCAACCTCCTGGTCTCAGGTTGTCCTTCCGCCTCAGCCTCCTGAGTAGCTGGGACTACAGGGACACACCACCATGCCCAACTAATTTTTTTTATTTTTTTGTAGAGGTGAGGTCTCATTATGTTGCCCAGGTTGGTCTTGAACTCCTGAGCTCAAAGGATCCTCTAGCCTTGGCCCCACCCCCAATCCCCACCACATGCTGGGATTCCAGACATGAGCCACCATGTACAGATTTGAAACAGTCATCTTTTTCTACACAATGTCATGACCAGCATTACCCAGGATGGTTTTTCAGCTCTCTGAAGGAAATTTGTTTCAAAAGTCAGAGCAGGTGGCATCCTAAGTCCCAGCCCCATTCACGCTTATGAGGTAGACACAAAGGTTCATCCAAGGTCAGACTCTCACACACGACCCAATGCCTGGAGCTCATCACAATGACCTCCGAATAGCACCTGCAAAGCTACGGAATGCCATAGCCCAGCACAGTGGCTTGTGCCTGTCATCCCAGCACTTTGGGAGGCCAGGGTAGGAGGATCACTGTAGCCCAGGAGTTCGAGACCAGCCTGGGCAACATAGCTTCTTTAAGACCTCAACTTCAAAAAAATTATTTATAAAAAACACAGAAAGCTACAGTGGTTCCTAGCAAGTGAAATTCTGGAACTGCCCAGGATGCCCTGCTGGGGTCAGCAGAAAACCTTGCTGGGGTCAGCAGACTCACAGGAAGGACAGGAAGGCATTGTAAGGCCAGAGAACCTACCCAGTGACATGTTCCCCAAGGGGCCCCGGAGACACCTGCTTTGCTACAGTGGGAATGGAATATGATTGTGAGAAGGTCCCTGGCATCACTGAGGCAAAGAGGACTGAAAATGGGACAGTGATATCCAGCCTTTGTGGCCTAGTATGTCACATGGGGCCCCTTAAAAGCCCTCCAGGTCCATTCGTGTTGCCACGAATGGTGGGGATTTTTAAGGCTGTATAGTATACCACTGTGTACAGTAAGTCCCCTACATACAAATCTTCAAGTTGTGAACTTTCTTTGGTTTTCTGTTTCTGAGTTCGCTTAAAATAATGATCGTTCTCATGGCTGTCTATATACCACATTATCTTTATCTAGTCAGTTTTTGGTGGGCACCTAGGTTGGTTCTGTGGTTTTGCTATTGTGACTCAATACTGCAATTATTATATGACAATTTTAAAATGTTAGGTATGGGGAGACCCCAAAATCCCCAAAATTTATTTAGAGAAAATAGTGTACTTATTCTTACATGCTTAAACTTCAGTCACCTTCATCAAGTTCTGTCAGCTTGATGCAATATAACTACCAAGACACTTTTTCCACTGCTCAAAACAGTTTTGAACTCATCAAGTTTGATGCCTTTTTGCTTTTCTGCCGCTTTTGTTTCACCTCTTCCACATCAGCAAAACATTTCCCTTTGAGGACTTTTTTCACCCAGGGAAACAAAATAAAAGTCACCTGGGGTGAGACTTGGTGAATAAGGAGGGTGGGGCATGGAGACCATGCCATTTTTGGTTAAAAACTGCTGAACACTTAGCGCAGTGTGGGTAGGTGTGTGTGTAAATCACCCATCATGAAATGGGCAAACACACTGAAAGAATCTCCAAAAAAAGTCATGGAAGCTGAACACAGCCTCTCCCAACAATGCAAGCTGGTGCACAGATGCCCATGGGTTTGTAGAACACTTACCTAGCAGGGAATCCTGTACCACAAGGGGCCCACCCTCCAAAAAATAATTCCAGTTTTTCTGGGGTTTTCCCTTGTACTGTTTCCTGGCTCCCAGCCACAGGCATTTCAATTGAGCTAGATTGGAATGTGGCCTAGGCATCACATTTTTAAAGTTTCTGGAGTGGTTCTAACCTGCAGCGAAGCTTGGGAACTAATGACATAGCAGGTTATGTTACAGGACCGGGCTTCCTAGTCGGCATGAGCATGAAGGCATTCTAACCAAGCAAAGGCCAGGCAGACGTGACTACCATGAGGGACCGTGTAGAGTCAGGGTTCTGTGCTGATGGCTGATAGAGTGTGGTGTTGCTAGGGGTGATGTCAGTGAGCATCTGTTAAAAATGGAAGGTGCAGTGGCTCATGCCTGTCATTCCAGCACTTTGGGAGGCCAAGGCAGGAGGATCACTTGAGCCCTGGAGTTTGAGACCAGCCTGGGCAATGTGGTGAGTCCTTACCTCTACAAAAAAATTCAAAAATTAGTTGGGTATGGCAGTGCATGCCTGTAGTCCTGGTCACTCTATGGTGGTGCACACCTGTAACCCTGATCACTCTGGAGGCTGAGGTGGAAGATCACCTGAAGCCAGCAGGTTGAGGTTACAGTGAGCCATGATCGTGCCACAGCACCTCAGCCTGAGTGACAGAGTGAGACTCTGACTCAGAGAGAGAGAGAGAGAAAAAGATAGATGGAAGGAAGGAAAGGAAAGGAAGAAAAACCAGGGAAGAAAAAGTACCATCAAAGCCTCCCCATGTCAGGCCGGTCCTGGTGGCTCACATCTGTAATCCCAGCTCTTTGAGAGGCTGAGGTTGGAGGATCACTTGAGCCCAGGAGTTCAAGACCAGCCTGAGCAAAATAGAGAGACCTTATCTCTACAAAATATATATATATATTTTTAACCCTCCCTATACCTATGGAATATGGAGGCCAGTGATGATTAAAGTTGCACCAAGTGCATCTCAGAGTGCCCCCAGTGGGTTCTCATTTCTCTTGTCCCTGAGTTCCTGACAGGGCTGGAAATACCCAGCAGCTGCCAGGACCTTCACCCAGGCCCCTGTCCTGTGGAATAAATACTGTACCAAAACAGAAGAAAGTGCCAAGTGGAAGCCCCTGAAACTACCTCCCCTCCCAGCAAAGAGAGATAATCAGAATACCACCCCATGCAAAATGCCAGAAATTTGTGCTTGGAGACTTAAGGGAGGCAGGGTAGTAGTTTCCATTATATTCTACATAATTTACCAGGCAGGGTTTTTTTTTATTTTTTCTTTATCATAATAGTACCCGCCACCCCCAGCTGTGCACCTTGCACCTGATAGGTAAATTTTCATCCCTCCTCTCCTTCCCATTCTCCCCCTTCTGAGTCTCCAGTGTCCTTTATGGCATTCTCTGTGCCTTTTCAGACCCTCAGCTTAGCACCCACTTAAAAGCGAGAACATGCAGTGTTTGGTTTTCTGTTCCTTCATTACTTCACTTAGGATGATGGTCTGCAATTCGACCCAAGTGGCTGCCAAAGACATTGCTTTATATAAGTTTATTGTTGAATAATATTCCATGGTATGTATACACCCAATTTTCATTATTCACTAATTGGCTGGTAGGCATTTAGGTGGATTCCACATCTTTGCAATTGTGAACGGTGCTGCCATGAACATATCGGTGCAGGTGTCTTTTTTATATCATGACCTCTGTTGCCTCACCAAATAGATTTTGATAAATGTCAGTGAGCCCCTAGAAGCTTAACAAAGTGGTTGTTTCAGATCGTTGGAGGGTGTGAACAAATTCAGCCGTCATCATAGGAGTGCAGAGATCTCTTTGACATGCTGATTTCAAGAAACACAACAAAACTTTCTGGGGTGATAAAAAATGTTCCATATCTAGTTGAAGATGTGGTTACAGAAGCACCTGCATTTGTCAAAACTCCTATACTTGAGATGTATGTACTCTTTTTAAATTTTTTTTTATTTTTAAAGATGTGGGTTACAATCCAGAATCAGGTAAAAAAGTGGTCAACGTGCAGGTAAAGTTTGGGCCTCCCTTTGGTCCCTACTTTGCCTGGTTTGAGATCAGATACACTTGTTGATTTTAGGTGCCCCCCTTCCCTCCCCTGGCACTATCCTGCTACTGCCAATCCATTTCTTATAGTACTTTTTAAATATTTTCTTTTAAAGATGTGGAGTACAATTCAGGATTAGGTAGACAAGTGGTCATCGTACAAGTGAAGTTTGGGCCTCCCTTTGCTCCCCACTCTGCCTGGTTTGAGATCGGGTATTCTTATCAATGTTGTGTCCCCTCCACCCACCCCACTCTCGCAGTATCCTGCTACTGCCAGTCTGTTTCTTATAGTATAATGGTCAGTGTTCAAGGTCTGCTTATAAGTGTACACTTTTTCTAAAAAGGAACAAATGAACTTCAGTTTCACAGGTTTTTTTTTTTTTTACAGTGTTATGGTTGTCCATTTTGAGACAAACTTCTGTGTTTTCTAGACTTGAAGGATTGAGTAACTACATTAAGAATAACAGGAAAAGACCCACCTGGGTAGCAAGACCTCATCTCTACAATAAATCAAAAAATCAGCCGGGCGTGGTAGCACATGCCTGTAATTCCGGCTACTTGGAAGGCTGAGGTGGAAGGATCGCAGGAGCCCAGCAAGACGAGGCTGCAGTGGGCGGGAGCAGTCACTGCACTCCAGTCTGGGCGACAGAGTGAGACTCCAACTCAAAAAAAAAAAAAAAAGAACAGAATCGGGTTTCTCACGACTGGGAAACAGAGTTGCAAGTGCACGAGGAAGGATGACCAGAATGTGCCCTGTAGTGGGTTGGGAGTGTAAGCAGCCATATGGATGCTTGGCTTTTGGTAGACTGACAAATGATAGACAGACATAAATGTGTGCAGGCAGACACACACAGGCATTTCCTTGCTCTTTGTGCTAAGTCTAGAAGCAGTGACATCTCAGAAACAATGAACACACATGGTTCCCAGGGATTGTCTTCTAAGCACCAATTCTTTTTTTCTTTTTTTGAGTTGGAGTCTCACTCTGTCACTCAGGTTGGAGTGAAGTGGCACACTCATGGCCACCCCAGCGTCAACCTGCTGGGCTCTGATGACCCTTCTGCCTCAGCCTTCTAAGTAGCTGGAGCATCAGACATGCACTACCATGGCCATCTCATTTTTTTATTATTTTATTATAGAGACAAGGTCTTGGCAAGGTGCCCAGGCTGGTCTTGAACCTGTGGGCTCAGGCAATCCACTTGCCTCAGTCACTCAAGTGCTGGGATGACAGGCTGAGCCACCAAGCCCGGCCATACCATTCTTCTTCAATGGGAATCTAGACTGTCAGAGAGACAGCTGATTCCACAGAGAGACAGAATGTACAGTGTAAGCCTGGAACAGAAAGTAAGATGTGCTTAAAGAATAATGAAAACATCACCCTTGGATCAAGGAACCCATTTAAATGGCTCACACTGGCCAAAGCTGAAACAACATAGTTGTCAAAACAAATAATTATAGTTATAATCTCTTGAATGACAAAACTGGCCAGGTGGCTCACACCTGTAATCCCAGCACTTTGGGAGGCCAAGGTGGGAGGATTACTTGAGCCCAGGCATTCAAAACAATGAATAAAAGTCTGAGCAATATAACGAGACTTTGTATTAACAAAAACATTCAAAAAATTAGCTGGCATGCACCTGTAGTCCCAGCTACTTGGCAGGCTGAGGTAGGAGGATCACCTGAGCCCAGGAGGTCGAGGCTGCAGTGAGCTGGGATCCCACTACCTCACTCCAGCCTGGGCAACAGAGTGAGATCCTGTTGAGAGAGAGAGAGAGAGAGAGAGAGAGAGAGAGAGAGAGAGAGAAGGAATAAGCAGGGAATAAGGGAAGAGGAAGAGAGAAAAACCCATGGGTTCGTAATGCTATAAATATATTACTATACATTCAATTGTATCCAAAATAGGGGAAAGGGTAAAACCCTTTTGATAGATTACTAACAACAAAACTATAAAAATGAACAAATGAAGAAGTTATGGGGTTGGAGAAACCTAGGCAAAAGCTTGATGGATTTACATAAATCCTTAAGTATCTCTTCATATGAATCACAATGATAAAAATAGTGAAGAGGCAGGACAGACACGGCCTCAATCAAGTGATAAAATTAATGCCATCAATAATGAGGCCAACTGATGTCATATAACCCCTGACATGCTGCACCAAGAAAAACACAACACCATACTACACACATAAGTAATATGAAAAACACAATATCACATTACATAAGTAATATAAAGGGTCAAGAACCTGAGTAAAGCTGGAGGGAGACCAACCCAGTAGGTGCAGAAAAATATTTAATAAAATTCAACATCCATTTATTAAGTTTTAAGACCCATAGTGAATTTGGAACAGATGACAACTTTCTTAACTTGATCAAGGGCTTCTAAAAATGACTGCTGACATTATATGTGTTGGAGAATAGGGAAAGTTCTTCCCTTAAGATAAAAAATGAGGCCAAAAAATACCAATCACAGCTTCTATTTAACATTGTACTGGAAGTCCTAGTCAGTGCAAAAAGGCAAGAAAAGGAAATAATAAACATAAGATGGTAAAAACAAGCTGGGTGCATTGGTGCATGCCTGTAATTCCAGTTGGGAGGCTGAGGCAGAAGAATAGCTTAAGACCAGGAGTTCAAGACCTGGAAAACATAAATAGACCTCATTTCTATTTTTTTTTTATAGTAGAGATGAAAATAAAACTGTCATATCATTTTCACAGAAGAAGCAAAGAGTTGATAAACTTAAAATTAAGTGAACATACATACTTAATAAGGTTTCCACACACACATCAACTCAATACACAAAAATAAAAATTTAGTACTGTGTACTATTAAAAAACAGTTTTTAAAAGGTTAACAGAATTTCTTTTACACTCATATCCAAAAGCTCAAATGGGAGTAAAATTTAAACGTGAAAGGATATCTAACAAATAGAGAAATACCCCAACTCAGGAACAAGAAGATGTCTTTCACAAATGACAACATTTCTCAATTGTATCCATAAACTTATTACAATCACCATAAAATCTCCAAAGTACTCTAGCGGAAATGTATAAGCTCATTCTAAAATACATGTAGAAATCTGAAGAATTAAGAAACAAGGGGACCCAAAAAAAACCCCAGAATTTGTTTATTAAAAATTATACATTTTCTCTTACATTTTTAAACTTCAGTCACCCTCAAAGTCCTCTCCCTTTGATGCAACACACCTATCAAGATGCTTTTCCACTGCTCAAAACAGTTTTTATACTCATTGGTTTTGATGTCTTTTAGTGCTTCTGCCATTTTTTGTTTCACCTCCTCCATGTTGGCAAAACGTTTCCCTTTGGGGAATTTTTTTCACACAGGGTTGGAGGGAAGTCACTCAGGGAGAGACTGGGTTAATAGGGAGGTTGGGGCACAGGGGTGATGCCATTTCTGGTCAAAAACTGCTGAACACTCAGCATGGTGTGGGCAGTTGTGTTGTCATGGTGAAAGAACCAGTCACCTACTTGCCACAGCTCGGGACATTTCTTCCACAAATCGTGATGCAACCTTCTCAAAACTTACAGAAAAAAACTTTGACCATTTGATTTGGAGGAACAAATTATATGTGTACTACAGGGGGCCTGCCCTCCAAAGGATAATTCTGGGGCTTTGGGGGGGACCCCCCTCCATAGCTAACACAGTATGATATTTTCTGTGCATTTAAACAGAGAATGGAGAAATATACCAATGGAACAGAATAGGGTCCAGAAACAGAACTTCATAAATGTAATCACTTGGCTTACAACAAACTGACATTGCAGAAGACCAGGGAAAGAATGGCATTTTTAACAAATGATGCTAAGTTGATTGAACATACATATGGGGAAAAAAATCTTAACTCCTACCTCACATCATATACAAGGTTAATTCCAAGTATATCATTAATCTAAATTATAAAAGGAAAGACACTGTATCTTCTAAAAGTTAACTAATCAGAAGACGGGCATGACTTAAGACCATATATTTCAAATGTATTCATCAAAAATCTGTCAAACAGAATTTCAAGATACATTCACCACAAAAACAATAATAATAATAATACATTGAAGTTCAACAAAAAGTTAAAAGTCTGTTTCTCAGAAGATATCACTAATAGAGGCCAGACTCGGTGGTTCAGCCTGTCATCCCAGCACTTTGGGATGCTGAGGCAAGTGGATGGCCTGAGCCCTGGTTTGAGACTAGCCTAGGCAACTTGATGAGACCTCATCTCTACAATAAATGAAAAAAATTAACCGGATGTGGTAGCATGAGTCTGTAGTTCTGGCTACCTGGAAGGATCGCTGGAGCCCAGCAGGTTGATACTGGGGTGACTGTGAGCATGCCACTGCTCTCCAGCCTGGGTGACAGAGTGAGACTCCGACTGAAAAATTTAAAAAAGATACCACTAATAAGGTAAAAAAAGCAAGCTACAGATTAGGAAAAAACATCTCCAATATACACACTTGACAAAAGAATTTTATCCAGAATATATGCTATATTGAACATCTAGAAATTGACAAGAAAGAGACAACCCAATTTTTTTAAATGGACAAAAGCCTTCAACAGACACATGGTCAGTGGACACATGCAAAGGCCCTCAACTCCACTAGTCATCAGCCAAAGCAACTTGAAACCAAGATAAGATACCACTGCAAAGCCACCAAAATGACATCAGAAAGGCTGACAATGGCAAATGTTGTCCAGGATGACAAACACTTGGAACGCATCGCTCTGGATGGGTACAGCCACTTTGGAAATCCATTAGATGCAAGGTCTTCCAGGCTCCCCATCCAAAGGAAGCACCTAACTTGAAGAGTGGAACTTGTGAGTCAGCTGCTGTAGGGTGATGCCCTCATGGCTTCAGGAAGGCAAGTGTAATATTCCTGCCAAAGTACTAAAACTTTTGGGTCACGGTCTGGCCTCCCCTATGTTCTGACTTACCCTCTGACCTGCCTGTGTCATATAGGATCCCTTCCTACGTCCTCCTCCCCCGCCCCTTCTTCCTCTTCCTTCCCCTCCCATAGGATTCTACCTAATGGCATTTTTTACGAAGGATGACTAAGATGCAAAAAATCATCTCATAACATACAAAATGCCCTGTGGTTTAGTGGTAATTAAACAAGAAATAAAAAAATAAAGCCAACAAAGAGAAAAAGGAAAAGAAAATCTGTTAGAATATAGTAAGTAAATTGAAAATCTATATACCCCCTGGACTCACAAGTCATCTCCTAGGTATGTACTCAATCGATACGTATACATATACTCAGCAAAAGACACATAGGAGGATGCTGCTAAGAGCATTATTCGTATCACCCAAAAGTGGAAGCAATCAAAAGGTCATTCAGTATGTAGTGTACAGCCAGGTGCGGTGGCTCATGCCTGTCATCCCAACATTTTGGAAGGCGGAGGCGAGAGGATTGAGCCCAGGAGTTGTAGACCAGTCTGGGCAACATAGCAAGACCTTGTCTTCACTAAAAGAAATTAGCCAGGTGTGGTGATGCATGCCTGTGGTTCCAGCTATTTGGGAGGCTGAGGTGGGAGGATCACCTGAGCCCAGAAGGTGGAGGCTATGGTGAGCAGTGATTGTGCCACTACACTCCAGCCTGGGAGACAGAGGGAGCTCCCCACTCAGGAAGGAAAAAAAACAAAAACAAAAAAACACCTGAAACTCTGTGCCCATTAAACACATACTTCCCACTCCCTTGGTCCCTGATAACCACTCTTCTACTGTCTGTCTCTATGAATTTGGTTATTCTAGGTATATTAGTTTAATCTCAGTGCTTTTATTTTTGTGACTGGCTTATTTCACTTAGCATAACATTTTCAAGGTTCATCCATGTTGTAATATGTGTCCAAATATCCTTTCTTTTTAAGACTGAATATTATTCCATGTGTGTGTGCGCCATATTGTTTTTTCTTTCATCCATTCGTGGACATTTGGGTTGCCTTCATCTTTGGGCTCTTGAATAATGCTTCTATGAGCATGGGTGTACAAGTCACTTTAATAATACATAACAAATATGTTTTAAACCAGCATGTGCTCCATGTGATTGCATAAAGGCCTAAAGGAAACATAGCAAGCTGTTTACAATGGTTTTCTCTAAGTTAAGCGACTAAAGTGTTTTTTGTTGTTTCTGCTGATTTTACATTCACTAATTTCTCATAGAAAAGTATATGGTACTTTTATGGTAGAAAATTTTTGTTATTTTGTATCATTTAATCTATTAATTGTACTCTAAGCACTTATCTTGAAGAAGTCAGACTAGATGGGAATTTTCATTCAACTATTTGCAATAGTGACAAACTTTAATTAATCCAGCTGGGCACAATAGCTCACACCTGTAATCCCAGCACTTTGGGAGCCTGGTGTTTGAGACCAACCTGGGCAACATAGTGAGACTTCATCTCTGCAATAAAAAAAAAATCAAAATAAATAAGAAAATGAGCTAATCTAAACATACAACAATAGGAAGATTATTAGGTTAAAAAGCAGATCCATATGATAAACTATTAAGCTAATTAAAATAATTTTTAGAAAATTCATTGAAATGTTCTTATAAAAATAAGTCTTTTGAGGTCAATTGTATAGACTTAAAAATAGATATAGATTATATATGTGCTTATTTATACCTGTACACACACATATCTACCTATATGCATATATACTAAGATGAGGGAACTATATATATCCATATTTATGGGTACACTGAAATGAGTGGTTTTGTTTCTCATTTGCATTTTTTCTATTTCTCCAGCTTTCAACACTAATTACAAATTAGTTTAGCAATGCACAATTAGCATTTTTAAAGTTATGGTAAACATATTTAGACAAAATAACTGACAAGACTTTACAACTGATTAAAATTGGCCACAGAAAAGAAATGCTCTTGAAAATAACTATTTGTGCCAGGCGCAGTGGTTTACTCCTGTCATTCCAGAACTTTGGGAGGCCAAGGCAAGAGGACTGCCTGCACCCAGGGGTTTGAGACCAGCCTGGGCCGCATGGCGAGATCTTTCTCTACAATAAATCAAAAAATTAGCCAAGTGTGGTGGTGCACACCTGTGGTTGCAGCTACTTGGAAGGCTGAGGTGGAAGGATTGCCTGAGCACAGGTTGACGCTGGGGTGGCCATGTGTGCGCCACTGCACTCCAGCCTGGACGACGGAGTGAGACTCCAACTCAAAAAATAAAAAGAAGGAAATTCCATCATTTTTGACAACATGGGTGAACCTGAAGGACATTAAATGAACTAAGCAAGACAGAAAGCCAAACACTGCATGATCCCACTTAATATGTGAAATCTAAGACAGCTGAACTCACAGAAGTAGAAAGAATTCTGGTGGAGAAGTAGAGAGGCTGGGGGAGGTACGAGGGAGGGAGGTAAGGGTAAGGCTGTTGGTCAGATGATACAAAGTTTCGGGCAGACAGGTGGAATATGTTTTAAGATCTATTGCACTTTGGGAGGCGGAGGCAAGAGGATTGCCTGAGCCCAAGGGTTCAAGACCTGTCTGGGCAACGTGATGAGACTTGTCTCTAAAATAAACCACAAAAACTAGCCGGGCATGGTGTCCTGTGTCTATAGTTCCAGCTTCTTGGAAGACTGAGGAGAAAGGATCGCCTGAGCCCAGTGGGTCAAGGCTGCAGTGGCCACGAGCACTCTGCACTCCAGCCTGGACGACAGAGTGAGGCTCCAACTAAAAAAAAAAAAAAAAAAAATCTATTGTATAGCAGGGCGACTATAATTAATAATAATGTATTGTATATCTCAAAGTTGCTAAGAGTACATTTCAGATGTTCTCGCCACAAAAGGTAAGCACAGTATTCAAGGGGATGGATTGATTTGATTTGATTATTCTACATTGTATACATATAACATCACATTATGAGGATATATATGCAACTATAATTTCAAGAACTGTGGCATTTCAAGAATTGTAGGTTATAGTTAACATGTTGACATGATTGATACAGTAACATTACCCCGACTCCCACCATACAATTATATATACAGTTATAAATAACAAATATAGACAATTATAACCTGTCCATTTATAATAAAATAAATGTTTAACTGCCAAGTGCCACTTCCAGGTTGCATACCATAAAAAACACCCAACACACACACAGAGAATAATTGCTCCAAGGCAATTAGGAGAAAGCTGTACTCAGAGGTCCTGAACACAGGTGTGTGAAGGTAAGCAAAGCATCTTGGTGGGTGTGGGCACTCACGCCTGTCATCCCAGCACCCTGGGAGGCCAAGGTGAGAGGATTGCTTGAGCCCAGGGGTTCGAGACCAGCCTGGACAATATGGCGAGCCCTCATCTTTACAAAAAATCACAAAAATTAGCCGAGGGTGGTGGCGCACATCTGTAGTCCCAGCTGCTCTGAAGGCTGAGGTGGAAGGATCACTGAGCCCAGGAGGCTGTGGTGAGCCATGTGCCACTGCACTCCATCCTGGGCGACAGAGTGAGACTCATACTCAAAAAAAAAAACCAAAAAAACGCATCTTTACCACAGCAGCAGCAACACCTGTAAGTGGTGCATGCAGGTGCAAAACCACCTGTTCCCTTCCACCCTGGGCCTGGCTCTGCAGCCAATGAACAGCAGCTATGTCACTGGCTCAGGGCTCCCAAAGACTCTGCTCACGTGGAGTGGAGCAGGGCGTGGCCTTCCTTTTTTCAATGGTTGCCAGTTGGCCCAGGAGTGGGACTTGATCTTGGAGGCAAGGCGTCAAGTCAGTGAGTATTCTTCCTGTCTTCTTTTAACTGTGTCTTCTCTTTTTTCCTCTCTCCATCACTGACTAGGACCTATCTCTTGGGCCCTACTATGCTCCCCCTTTTGTCTAATCAAAGTCCAGGGACCAGAGGATCCCTCTAAAGGACAAAGTCGAATTTCCCCATTTTGCTGAGAGAGTCCACCTCCAAATATATTTATTTGTGGTGTTAAGTTAGGGACTTTCCAGACTTTAGGTCTCAACTAGAGCAAATCTCAGACTTATATGCCACTCTACAGTGCAGCCATGTAACCCAAAACACTTTGTACCGTCGAAAGCTATTGAAATAAAAGGAAAAATAAAATAGAGTAGGGGCACTGCAACTCAAATGTCAAGAGCAGCTAAGGTCTGGTACTCTTTTGGTGGGAGTCTGGGGAGCGTTACCCTGTTAATTGTGTTGTTATGTTTACTGGGACTTGCTGACGTGCCACATTAAGTCTGGCCGTGTTTGTCCTGTTTTCCGAGGGCCAAGTTTCCAAGAGGAAATGGAACCACAGATAATGTTAATGGCTTGCCTGGGTAAGAAAGTAGCAGATTGGTATTCCCAAGTGCATCTAGGGTTTCAAGCCCCATCATCTTACCTGCTTCAGCTGAATCATTCAGGCCACCTGCCGAGAAAGGTGTGACAGGAGAGGGAGGGGATTTAGAAGATTGAACAGAATGCTTGAGCCCAGGGATTCAAGACAAGCCTGGGTAACATAGAGAGACCTCACCTCTACAAAAACAAACAAAAAAACTGGCCAGGCATGGTGGCACACATTTGTAGTCCCAGCTACTCGGGAGGCTGAGGCTGAAGGATCACCTGAGCCCAGGAGGTCAAGGCTGCAATGAACCATGATTGCCCTCCAGCCTGGAAGAAGGAGTGAGAGCCTGACTCAAAAGATATGATGGGGTTCACCTGTACCTACTTTTGGTCTCTCCTAAATGGATAATGGTAAAAACATCTCAGTTGTTTTGGGGAGATGCGTTTATGTGTATCAGCTTCTACCAATGTTTTCAATGAGCAGAACAGTGCTTTGTATTAATCTGAAGAAGCAAATAATATGAGACAGTTTGGGGTGAGCTGTGTCTGTTCTGTGTCCCCCCTCAGGTCATCCTCTCCATCACCCAAAGATACCCTCCGTATCTTTGTGGGGCTGAGCCTCTTAAAGATGGAGGTGCCACCCTGTGCTGAGTCCTGAGCCTGTCTTAAAATGCAGAGGCCTTCATTGTTCGAATTAATCCACCTGTCACTGATCAGCTCCTCTCAATGGTTTTCAGCCGTGCTCTTTTCAACAGAGCTGTGGCTAGTAATACTTGCATTTAAAATAGATAACTATTGGCAAATTGCCCACCAAAGAGATAGGTGCTAGTCTATACATACACTGAGCAGGTGCAGTGAGGACGGTGATACTCCTTGTATCTTATACTCTTTATATATTACATGCTTGTGTGACATTTAAATGAGATGCTATGAGGCATGTAAGGAAGGACTTAGAAAGGACTAAGGGCTTCTCGTCTGTTCCCTTTGCTGCTTCTGTGTTTACTCTTAGCTCTGAGCACATGAATAGGCTGAATCTTATCCTAAAAAAGTAAAAAATCATGTTCCCCATGCCATAATGATTTCCTTACCAACCCTTGAGGTTTTTACTTTTTTACAACCATCATTTTTTTTTTCTTGTTCGTCAGACTCCTCTAGTGTATAGTTTGCTGCAATAAGGCAAGTGTTTAATTCAACATGTTTAGGTAGGGTATCATAAACATATGATTAAGCATATGTCAGCTTGATAGTCACACCAGGTGCACCATTCTGAACCTTATATTACTATCAGTAATCCTATTGGTCTTAAGTACACTTAAAGGTCATGTCCTCTTTTTATTAACTTTTTAAGTACTTTTAATAAATTGAGCTATGGTTCGTTTAGGTGAATTGCAAGAGCTCTTTATAGAGTGTACTTTTTTTTTATCATGTTTCAAGATGGTTTGTGCCAGTCTCTTTTTTTTAATTTTGTATTTTAAAGATGTGGGGTACAATTCAGGATTCGGTTTCCAAATGTTCATTATGCAGGTCCCCTTGTTGATGAGGTTTGTTTTATTTTTTTTTTAATGAGAGTTTTCAAGTTTGTTTTGGATTTTGGGCGGGGAGTATTGGAGAGGGGACTGTTGAATGAATTTGTCATCGTGTTCATCTCATTGATACTGTTAGATTGAGAAATTCTGTTTCATCTACTCGTTATCCTGGGTTAAATGTCAAGTAGTTCATGAACACGAGTGTTTCACAATGCAACACAACCACCACAGTAGACCTGGGAGATGGTGACCTTCTGCCATAGATGTTAAAGTCTGTCTTGGATGTCAGCAAAGCAAATACAATTGATGTCAAAATGTTTTCATCTGAGTTTGACTTTTCCTAAGAATGCTAATGAACTTCTTGTCCCAGTAAAAAATACCAGTGTGATGGTATAATATTATGGCTACTTCAAGGAAAACCAATATGTTAAAAATACACCTTTTGTCTCACCACACTAAGGTTTTTATCCAGCTGGAGCATTTTAAAGCTCCCAAAACAGATGTCAAGTTCCTGAATCACAGACTCTTTATCTCTGTAGTTGCTGTTATTAATCTGATCTTTCATCAAGTTTTCTTTTTTAAAAAAACTTTTATTTTTAATTTTAAATATATAGGGTACAATTCAGGGGTAGGTATACACATGTTCATTATGCAGGTAGCCTTGTTGATGGGGTGTGCCCCCCCATCCTCTCCACCCCCGGCAGATTCCCACTACTGCCAATCCCTTTCATATAGTATTATGATAATTGTTCAAGGTCCACTTATGAGTGAGAACATGTGATACTCAATACTTTGTTTCTGCAATAGATCACTCAGTATTATACACTCTAAGTCCATCCAAATTGCTGTGATGTTCATAATTTTGTCCTCCTTTATGGCTGTGTAATATTTCATCATGTATATGTACCACATTTTTTATCTTTTGATGAGCAGCACAGTTGGTTCCATGTTTTTGCTCTTGTGAACAATGCTGTAATAAACATGCGTATGCAGGTATCTCTTTCATAGAGTGATTTGAGTTCCTCCAGATGTTTTCCCAGTGGGGGATTGCAAGGTCATATGGAAGGTTGATTTTTAGATATTTTAGGAATCGCCACATTGTTTTCTACAGAGGCTATACTAGTTTACACTACCACCAACAGTGTAGAAGTGTTGCCTTTTCACCACATCCTCTTCAGCATCTGTTGTTTTTTGAGTTATTGATGATGGCCATCCTGACTGGAGTTAGGTGGTAACTCAATGTGGTTTTAATTGCATTTTTTTTGACAACTAGTAAGGCTGAGCATTTTTTCATGTACCTGCTGGTTGCTCGTATGACTTCTTCTGAGAAATGTCTATTCCTATCAATATATTCCTTTCTTAAAATGTGTATATATTTTTGGGGCCCCTCTTTATCCATTCCTCTGTTGATGAACTGATAACATGGCCCAGCTATTGTGACTAGTGCTGCAATAAGCATGAGGGGGTAAACCTTCCTTTGAATAAACACCCAGTAGCAGATTGCTAGATCACGCAAGAGTGCTATTTTTAGTTTTTTTAGAGAACTCCACACTGCTTCTTATACTGACTGCACTAATTCACATTCCGCCAATGGGGGTAAGAGTTCCCCTTTCACCATCAACTTGTTATTTTTTGCCTTTTTTTTTTTTTTTTTTCTGAGTCAGAGTCTCACTCTGTCGCCCAAGTTGGAGTGCAGGGGCATGCTGATGGCCACCTCAGCCTTGACCTGCTGGGCTCTGGTAATCCTTCCACCTCAGCCTTCGAAGTAACTGGAACTACAGGTGTGTGTCACCATGCCCAGCTAGTTTTTGTTATTTGTTGTAGACATGAGGTCTTGTCAAGTTTCCCAGGCTGGTCTCAAACCCATGGCCTCAGGCAATCCTCTCACCTTAGCTTACCAAAGTACTGGGATGACGGACTGAGTCACCACACCCAGCCTATCTTTTTGTCTTTTTGATGGTAGCCACTCAAAATGGGGTGAGATGTTATGCCACTGGGATTTTGATTTGCAGTTTCCTGATTCATGATGTGAGAGCTATCTATTCAGATTTGTCCACCTTTTAATTGGATTGTTTGGTTTTTGCTGTTGAATTATTTGAGATTCTTGTACATCCTGGATATCAGTCCCTTACTGGATAAATAGTGGATCAATTATTTCTGCCATTCAACAGATCGTCTATTCACACTGTTGATTGACTCTGGGGCTTTGTTTCGGTTTGTTTTGTTGTTGTTGTTTGTTTTTCAGACACCTGTGCAGAAGTTTCTTGGTTTAATATGGTCCCATTTGTCTATTTTTTTCTTGTCTGTGTCTTTGGGGTTGTGGACATAAAACCTTTGCTCAGACCAATGTCCTGAAGTGTTTCCCATATGTTTTCTTCCAGAGGTTTTACAGTTTGGGGTCTTATGTTTAAGTCTAATCTATTATGAATTGACTTTTGTATATGGTGGGAGATCAAGGCCTAGTTTCATTCTTCTGCATATGCATATTCAGTTTCCCAGCATCGTTTATTGAAAACAGTGTGCTTTTCCCAATGTATGTTTCTGGAACCTTTGAAAATCAGTTGACTGTAAATATGCAGGTTTCTGAGTTCTCTATCCTGTTCCATTGATCTGTGTGTCTGTTTTTATGCCAGTAACATGCTGCTTTGGTGACTGTAGATTTATAGTATGATTTGAAGTTGAGTAGTACAATGCCTCCAACTTTGTTCTTTCTGCTTGGAGTCACTTTGGCTATGCGGGATCTTTTGTGGTTCCATACAAATTTAGTATTACATTTTCTATTTCTTGGAGGAACATCATCGCTATTTTGATAGGGGGTGTATTTAATCTGTAGATTGCTTTGAATACTGTGGTCATTTTATTAATGAAAATATTAATTCATCCAGTTCATGAGCATTGGATATCTTTCTATGTGTATGTATGCTCGTCAGTCTCTTTCATTTGTGTTTTGTCATTTTCCTTGTAGAATTTGTTCGCCTCCTTGGTTAAATGTAGTCTAGGTACTACTTTTGTAACATTGTAACAATTTCCAACATTGTATGTGGATAGCTTTCTTTTTCAGCAAATTCATTATTGGCATGTAGAAATGCCACTAACTTGTGTATGCTAATTTTGTATCTTGTAACTTTACTGAATTTGTTTATCAGTTCTAAGAGTGTGTTGGTGTGGTCTTCAAGTTTTTCTGTATATTAACTTATGTCATCCGCAGGGAGGAAGGTTTTTACTTCTTGTGCAGTTTGGATGCGCTTTCTTTCCTTCTCTCGCCCGATTGCCCTGGCTAGGACTTCCAGTACTCTGTTTAATAGGAGGGGTGAGAGTGGGCATCCTGTGTGGTTCCAGTTCTGAGAGGGAATGATTTCATCATATTCCCATTAGGATGACATCAGCTGTAGGTTTGCTACATATGGTCTTTATTGTTTTGAGCTATGTTTCTTCTACACCCAACTTGAGAGCTTTCACCGTGAAGGGATGTGGAGTTTTATCCAGTGTTTCTGTGTCTGCTGAGATGACCCTATGTTTTTTGTCCTTCATTCTGTTGCTGTGATGTGTCACACTTACTGATTTGCATATATTGACCCACCCTAGCATCCCTAGGACATTATCAAAAAAAGATGAGTTGTTAGAGGCAGTTTTCTAGTTTTCATTTTGGGATTTTACATCCATATTCATTAGACATGCTGGCCTGTGATTTTCTTTTTTGTTGTGTTCCTGTCTGGTTTTGGTATCAGGGAAATGCTGGCCTCCTGGAATAAACAGAAAGAATTTCTTCCTCTTTAATTTTTTGAAGTAGTTTGAGAATTAGTGTGTGTGTTCTTTTTTGAATGCTTGGTAGAATTCAGCTGTAAAACTGGGTTTGCCATTATTGGAGACTTTTCATTATTTTATTGAGGTTGATTTAATTTTATTACTCATCACTGGTCTTTTCAGGTTTTCTATTTCTTTCTGGCTTAATCTTGGTAGGTTATGTGTCCAGAAATTCATCTATTTCCTCTGGGTTTTCCAATTGTTGGTGTATAGTTGTTCATAATAGTCTCTAATGATCCTTAGTGTTTCTGTGATATCAGCTGTAATGTATTTTTATCTTCTGGTTATTGTTGTTGTTGTTAGCCTAGCCTAGTGGTTTATTGATTTGTGTGTGTTTGTGCTTCTCTTTTCAAGATACCCAACTTTCTGCTTTGTTAATCTCTTTCATTTTATTTGTCTCTATTCCGTTTAGTCTTACTCTTTCTTATTCTGATTTGGGTTTGGCTGGTTGTTGCTTTCTAGTTACTTGAGATGCACTGTTGGGCTGTTTATGTGAAATCTTTCTAACTTTTTGAGGCAGGCTTTTATTGCTATGAAATTTCCTCTCAGCTCTGCATTTTCAGTGCCCATGGGTTTTGATATGTTGTTTCCATTTTCATTTGTTTCAAAAAAATTTATTTCCTTCTTAACTTATTCATGGAACCCAATATTTGTTTAGGAATGTTGCAATGAAGCATTGAAGCAGATGCTTTTCATGGTTCTATGAAAACCATGTGTTGTTGTTTTTTATTTCATGAGTGTGAGGGATGTTGACTACTGTTGAACCAATGTTCTTCAGGTTCCTCACACCTGCTCATCTTCCTGGCTGTGTGTTTGTGACTGTTTGCCTTTACTTTGCTTTAAATATGGTTGTTCTTTCTGTGGTGTCCTCCAGCTCTTTCTTTTCTTTTTTTTTTTTTTTTTTTGAGTCAAGGTCTCACTCTGTCACCCAGGCTGGAGTGCAGTGGCATGATCACTACTACTGCAGCCTTGACCTGCTGGCCTCAGGCGATCCTTCCGCCTCAGCCTCCCAAGTAGCTGGGACTATAGGTGCGGGCCAAAATGCCTGTTTTTTTTTTTTTTTTTTCCTTAAGAGATGATTTCCCACTATGTGGCCTAGGCTGGTCTCTTTAAAATAAAATATAAAAATAAAATAAAAACAAGGGAGAAAAGAATTTGTTTAAATCCATGAACACTGGATGTGATGGTGCATGTCTGTGATCCCAACACTTTGGGAGGCCAAGGTGGGAGGGTTTCTTGAGCCCAGGAGTTCCAGATCAGTCTGGAAAGTGTCCAGTGTCTGCCTATCCCCATCTTGTGCTCATATGACCAGTGTTCAGGGCCTGTGTATGAATGAGAGCATATAGTATTCAGTTCTCTGTGTCTGTGATGGTTTGTTCAGTGGGATGGTCTCCAGCTCCAACCAAGTTGTTGAGAAGGCCATGATTTTGTTCTTTATAGCTGTGTGGTATTATATGATTGCTTTGTTTTTTGCCACAGAGTAATGATTGGAGGAAACCAGATAAAGTGGCCCCCTAGTACCGGTTGTCACTATTCATTGAGGTCACGTGATAGCAAAAAAAGAAACTTGGCAGATTGAGGAGTGATTTCTAGGGCATTTCTGACAGGTGCTAAATTGTTAGGTCATCATAGACCAGCCTTCTAGACAACTTTGAGAAGCAATTCATAGCAGAGGCCTTGATTGCACACCTATAAAATGAGTCGGGGGGTGGGGAGGCACAGAATCCATCCTGATGGCTGATGGGATTGATCTCATGCACTCATTGGCCATTTGTATATCTTCTTTGGAGAAATGTCAGTTCAGATCCTTTGCCCATTATATGTATGTTATTTTGTTTTATTTTCTGAGTAGAAGTCTCACTCTGTCACCCAGGCTGGATTGCCAGTCTGGAGTGCAATAGCATGCTCACAGCCACTACAGCCTCAATCTACCGGGCTCAGGCAATCCTTCCACCTCAGCCTCCTGAGTAGCTGAGACTACAGGCATAAGCCATTATGCCCTGCTAATTTTTGGTTTTATTGTAGAGATGAGGTCTCACCAATTTGGCCAGCTGGTCTCAAACCCCGGGTTCTGGCAATCCTCTTGCCTCTGCCTCCCAGAAGTGCTGGGATTACAGGCATAAGCCACTGTGCCCAGCCTCATTTTTTGATTTATTGTAGAGACAAAGTCTCGCCAAGTTGGCCTGGCTGGTCTCGAACTTCTAGGTTCAGGTGATCCTCCCACCTCTGCCTCCCAAAGCCCTAGGATGACAGGCGTGAGCCGCTGTGCCTAGCCTCTTTGCCCATTTAAATGGCATTGTTTGTCTCTTTATTAAAAGAGTTTTTTATATTATGTATTTGTTAATCTCTTATCAGATATGACTTTCAAGTATCAGTTTATTTTTATACCAAAACCTTCACTGTGTTTACATAACTCAGTGTCATATTAACAGGCACAGTGGGTATCAGCTGACCTGAAAACCAGATAACTGGTTGTTAGTAACTGATGGAGATGTATTTTCCAGTGTCCTTGAGTGTGACATACTACCACGACATTCCGTGTCATGTGTATCAAATCTTATTTTATGTCAGATACCGTTTTGAGAACTAAGGCTACAGACAACAGAATATCTCAGCACTTATATGAGGGGGACCCCCCCCCAAAAAAACCCAGAATATATTTATAGTGTGTTTATTTTTACATGTTTAAACTTCAGTCCCCTTCAAAGTACTCCCCATTTGATGCAGTACACTTATCAAGATGCTTTTTCCACTGCTCAAAATGGTTTTTGAACTCAACCGTATTGATGCCTTTTGGTGCTTCTGCCATTTTTTGTTTCATCTCTTCCACATCAGCAAAACGTTTCCCTTTGAGGACTTTTTTTCATCCAGTAAACAAAAAAAAAGTCACTCGGGGTGAGATCAGGTGAACAGGGAGGGTGGGGCATGGGGTCATGCTGTTTTGGGTCAAAAACTGGTGAACACTCAGCGTGGTGTGGGCAGGTGTGCTCATCAATTGCCTGTCAGGAAGTGGGCAAACGCATTGAAAGAATCTCCCAAAAACTTCCCAGAAGCCAAACACAGTCTCTCACAACAATGTTGGCTGGTCCATGGATGCCGATGGGTTCCTAGAACACTCACCTGGAGCGGGGAGCCTGTACTACAAGGGGTCTGCCCTCCAAAGGATAATTCCGGTTTTTTGGGTCCCCCTCCCCTCGTATTCTACTAGCAGGATAAACAGGTATCATGGCAACTACTGTGTTGTCTATGAAGCATTGAGAAGGAGTAGAGAACACTGCCCACCTGCGTGGACTGAGCTTTGCTGTGTCAACTGGAGCCTTGGCCTTGAGATTCCCTTTTAAATCCTGTCCTCCTTCCCACAGGTCCCCTTTGCTCCCTATTAGCAAAGAAATCTACCTTTCCACCCAGACCCGAGCTTGCAGCCTTGCGCTAAGATGGAAGACAACAGAACATCCTTCCTTTCCTGCTTTGGATTGCAATGGTGTCTCCAGGAACTTGACAAAGAAGAGCTCCAGACCTTCAAGGAGTTACTCAAAATCTCTTCAGATCTGACCACACACTCTGTGCCACAGCTGGAAATAGACAATGCCAGTGCAGAGTGTCTGGCCTTCCTCTTGCATGAGTATCATAAGGGACCTCATGCCTGGGCGATCACCACTCACATCTTTGACAGCATGAACCTGCCCATGCTCTCTGAGAAAGCAAGAGAGGAGATGAAGAGTGAGTAAGACTCGGGGTGGATCCAAGGGCTGGGGAGAAAGGGGGAGCCCCATGTTCTCGTGGAAGCGGGGAAGGAGACTTGGTCTGTAGTGGGGTCCACATCTGTAGTGTGAGCCTGAGTTCACCGGCCATCCTCACCAGCTGGACATCAGCATCATCTCCAGCCTGTGAGACAGTTGGGGAGGGGAAATGGTAGCTGACTTCTCTACCAGGTCAAAGTTCAGCTGAGATCGATGGGATTAGCATCGGAAGTGTGAGCTTCAGAGCTGTCGCTTGTTTGTTGTGTGTCTTTGGCAAAGTCTTCTCCTATTCTGACCCATTTGGTTTCCACATCTTGGAACCAGAGCTGTGGTGCTATATGAGATGGGACCCCCCCAAAATGAAATTTATTTATAAAAAATTGTGTAGTTGCTCAGGGCGAGATCAGGTGGATCAGGAGGGCATGAGGACCATTTGGTCAAAAACCTGACCACTCAGTACAGTGTGGGCAGGTGCGCTCGTCAATCACCCATCATGAAATGAGTAAATGTGTTGAAAGAATCTCCAAAAGAATTCAGAGGCCAAACGCAGCCTCACCCAGCAACACTAGCTGGTTGATGGGTTCCTAGAACACTCACTTAGAAGGGGAAGCCTGTACTACAAGGGGCCCACCCTCCAAAAGATCACTGTTACAATCTCACTCTGTGGCCCAGGCTGGAGTGCAGTGGTACAATCACAGTGTACCTCAGCCTCAACCTCTGAGGCTTAGGCAATCCTCCTACCTCAGCCTCCCAAGTAGCTGGAACCACAGGCACATGACACCACACCGGGTTAATTTTTAATTTTTTTTTTTAGAGATGAGGTCTCACTTTGTTGCCTGGTCTGGTCTCAAACTCCTGAGCTAAAGTGATCCTCCTGCCTCGGCCTCCCAGAGTGCTGGGATGACAGGTGTGAACCACCTTGCCCAGGCGAGAAACTCTTTTTCAATTGAAAGTACCCTCTGACAGCAGCCAGACTGGCCCTACAGACAGTAGGCTTTGCCTGTACACAGTCACCAGTCACAACTCAGTGGCTTGAGAGCAAAGGACTTCAAGAACTGTCTTTCTGAACTTCAAAAACCCCATGTAGAGGACACACTGATGTTATTCACAAGAAGAAAGGGTATAAAAATTAGAACGCTAACTGGCATTGACCGAGTCTGCACTATGCTGGTGCTGCTGTGTGCCCTGCCAATACTCAAACCCGCCCAGCGAAACAGGCTCCCATGGCTAAAATAGATCTTCCAAGCCACATAACTGGACCAAGTTCATGAGCTCATAAGTGGCAAAGATGAGATTCATTACTTAACATCTATTGAACATATATTTAAATTCTCGTGTGTCAAGTGCTAGAGATTTACAGCTTTCAGTGGAGTACAGAAGAGAGACAAATGGGCTATTGTATTATTTATTCATTGAAACAAGGTCTCTCTCCGTCACCCAGTCTGAAGAGAGGTGGTGCAATGTTGGCTCACTGCAGTCTCAACTTCCTGGGCTCAGGTGATCCTCCTGCCTCAGCTTCCCAAGTAGCTAGTACAGGTGGGCACCACCTTGCCCAGCTAACATTTATTTGTTTGTTTGTTTGTTTGTTTGTTTGTTTTAGAAACAAGGTTTTACTATGTTGCTTAGGCTGATCTCAAACTCCCAGGCTCAAGCAATCCTCTCACCTCTTCCTCCCAAATTGCTGGGATTATTTTTTTCTTTTTTCTTTTTTTTTTTTTTAAGATGTGTGGGGTACAATTCAGGGTTAGGTATACAAATGTTCATTATGCAGGCACCCTTGTTGATGAGGTGTTCCCCCCTCGCCTGGCAGTTTCCCACTACGGCCAATCCCTTTCTTTTTTTGTATTTCTTTAAATTAATTTTTTTTAATTTTAAAGATGCGGGGTACAATTCAGGGTTAGGTATGCAAGTGTTCATTATGCAGGTACCTTGTTGATGAGGTGTGCCCCTCTCCCCTGGCAGTTTCCCACTACTCCCAATACCTTTCTCAGGGTTGCTGGGATTATAAACATGTGCCACCATGCCCTGCTGGACAATTCTTAAAATGGAGGGTATCAAGGTGTCCATTCCAGACTAGAGGGGAATCTAGAATCCCTTCCAAGAAGAGGTCAGCTTTAGGCTGAGACAGATGGAGAAAAAGAGTTGGTGAGTTAATCGAGCATGGGTGAGAACTTTCTGAGCATAAGGCAGCTGCATTACAAAGTCTTTAACAAAGGGCTTGGCTAGACCATGGAGAATGAGCAGGAGGTGAAGACAGAGGGATGGACTGGAAGTCACATAGCACAGTACTTTGAAATAATTGTGATAGAAAACATAAGCAATCAAGGTGTTCTAAAGGGGTGGGGGGGTGTGGTGGCTCATACCTGTCACCCCAGCACTTTGGGAGGCCAAAGCGAGAGGATTGCCTGAGCCCAGGGATTCGAGACCAGCCTGAGAAACTAGGCAAGACTCATCACTACAATAAATCAAAAAATCAGCCAGGCATGGTGGCACATGCCTATAACTCCAGGTTCTCAGGAAGCTGAGGTAGGAGGATCACCAGAGCCCAGGAGTTTAAAGCTATGGTGAGCCATGAGAATGCCGCTGCACTCCGGCCTGGGCAACAGAGTGAGACTCTGACTCAAAAAAAAAAAAGGTTCAAAACTGGTGTGTTCTTTATAAACCTTAGCTTCTCCCGTGTGCAGCTGGCATGGGAAAGTCTGACGCCAGAATCTTTATTACAGGCTGAGCGTGGAATAACTGAGATCCTGAGGCTTGTGTGGGTTCCCCTCGGGAATCTGAGCATGGGATGTTCTCATCCTTGGCCTGGGTGATGGCTGTGACCTTGCTGAGATCATTCTCCCTCTTCCCGTCTCTTGCAGAACATTTACCAGCTGGCTTTCCCAAAGATTCTGAATCAATAAAGACTGGCCAAGGAACAAGCATGGAAGAAGTGCCAGGTTAGTGTGGTGGGGGAGTGGGTGGCCAAAGAGATGTGTCGAAGCCCCGTGGGGTGTGGCTGCCCCTGTGGGACGCACAGCTTGACTTCTGCCTGTCTGGTGTTCTTCCTAGTCTAATGGCCCTGCCGTTAACTGACTGGATGGGTGTTGAGGATCTAGTCATTCTGGTCCTTCTTATTCCAAGCTGAAGAGAACTCTGTGGTCTCATAGCTTTCTTACAACTCACGGGGTCCCTGTCACATTCAATCTGGGTGACTTCATAACTCTACTGGGACAATCCCTTCTCATAACCTGTTTCGGGGTCTTAGTGGAGAGAACAAGCCAGCATGAACCAGATGCTAAATTCCCCAAATATGGGAGCACCAACCATGTTCCAGGTGTGTGTGCTTACGATCTATCCATGGCCGAAGTAGAGGTGCATTCCCTATGTAGACGAAGCTCACAAGAAAGGCAAAAAAATGAAATAAGATCAAGTGGCTCAACCTGTCATCCCAGCACTTTGAGAAGGTGAGGTGAGTGGATTGCCTGAGCCCACGGGTACGAGACCAGCCTGGGCAACTTGGTGAGACATCATCTCTACAATCAATCAAAAATTAGTCAGGTGTGGTAGCACGCACCTGTAGTTCTGGCTTCTCAGAAGGCTGAGGCAGAAAGATCGCCAGAGCCCAGCGGGTTGACGCTGGGGTGGCTGTGAGCATGCCGCTGCACTCCAGCCTGGGCAATAGAGTGAGACTCTGACTCAAAAGAATTAGTAAATAAATAAGATCAAAACAGAACACATAGGAGTAAATGTTGGCTGCGGATACCCACTACTTCCTACACCACTGCCAGCATTTCAGTTGTCTCCCAGCAGCTGGTGTGGATTGTGAAATCTCATGTGGTTTGGAAAGAGTCCAAACCACCCTCATTTTGATGTGGCTTGGTTCAGGCTGAGGCAAGATACCCTTCAAAGCTGAAGTCTGAGTCACTGATGTGCAAATTCCAGCGACTCAGAATCCCAAAGGTTCTACGTTGCTTAAGGTTTGCTGTAAATCCAGGCTTAACAAGCTGAGTATCATATCATTGTCCTTTGGATGATAAAACTATGTTGTATGCTTTATAAGTCACTAAATAGGGCCAGGCGTGGTGGCTCACGCCCATCATCCCAACACTTTGGGAGACCAAGGCAGGAGGATTGCTTGAGCCCAAGAGTTCGAGACCAACCTGGGCAACATAGTGAGACCTCTGTCTCTACAATATAAAAGAATTAGCCAGGCATGGTGGCGCACACCTGTAGTCTCAGCTACTCAAGAGCCTGAGGCAGAAGGATCACCCAAACTCAGGAGGTCGAGGCTGTGGTAAGCTGTGATCATGCCACTGCACTCCAGCCTGGGTGACAGAGTGAGACCTTGACTCAAAAAAAAAAAAAAAACAAAGAAAGATGGACCTAAGCCAACCCAATAAATGCAGCTGTTTTTAATCAATCTACAAAATCAGATGTGGGCCAGACTCATTGGCTCAGCCTGTCATCCTAGCACTTTGGGAGGCCAAGGCGAGAGGATTGCCTGAGCTCAGGGTTCAAGTTGGGCAACTCGTCTCTACAATAAATTAAGAAATTAGCCGGGCGTGGCAGCGCACGCCTGTAGTTCTGGCTACTTGGAAGGCTGAGGCGGAAGGATCGCCGGAGCCCAGCAGGTCGAGGCTACAGTGGCCATGAGTGTGCCACTGCACTCCAGCCTGGGTGACAGAGTAAGACTCCAACTCAAAAAAAAAAAAAAAAAAACGAATCAGATGTGGTCTATCATACAGCAATACTTTATTTGACAACAAAAAGGAATAAAAGGCTGATGCCTGCTGCAGCATGGATCAACCTTAAAGACATTGTGCTGAGGAAAAGAAGCCCATCCCAAAAGGATAAACACTGTGCGATTCCATTAATATAAAATGTCTGGAATAGGCAAATCCATGTAGACACAAAGAGTGATTGGTCGTCACCCAGGGCTGGGGATGGTTGGATAAATGGGATAAAGATTTAAAGAGGACAGTTTCCTTTGGGGGGTGACGAGCATGTTCTGAGATGGACTGTCATGATGAGGACAGTCTGAAAATCCTCAAACCCATGAGACTGTACACTTTGGGTGAATTGTATGATTTGTAAACTTTATTTCAGTAAAGCTGAGACCAAAGGAAAACTCAATGGAAGACACTGAGATGCATCGACCTGCCCAAAATGCAGCTCCTAAGATACCTCCTTCCAGCAAAAGCTCTGTTCTTCCTCTAGAGCTTATTTTTTCAAATAGCTTCATTGAGGTTTAATTTATGCATCATAAAATCTTAAGGATACAATTTCAGGACTTTTAATAAATATAGAGGCCTATGAAACCATTGTCCAGTGGTAGGACATTTTTTATCACCTCACAATATCAGGCCCATTTTATTGCATGATTTTATTTATTTATTTTTTTTTGAGTTGGAATCTTGCTGTCACCTAAGCTGGAGGGCAGTGGCACACTCATGGCCACCACAGCCTTGACCTGGGCTCCAGCAATCCTTCAGACTCAGCCTTCCAAGTAGACAGAACTACAGGCATGCGCTACCATGTCTGGCTAATTTACTTTTATTTTTATTGTAGAGATGAGGTCACGCCAAGTTGCCCAGGCTGATCTCAAATCCACGGGTACAGGTAATCTACTCGCCTCGGCCTCCCAAAGTGCTGGGATGTTTTTTGTATCGAGATCTCACTGTCACTCAGGCTAAAGTGCAGTGGCACAAACATGGCTCACTGCAGCCTCAACCTCCTGAGCTCAGGCAATCTTTCTGCTTCAGCCTTCCAAGTAGTTGAGACTATAAGTGGGCATCACCACACCCGGGTAATTTTCTTTCTTTTTCCTTATTTTTCTCTTTCTTTTTTCCATTTTTGTAGAGATGAGGTGAAGCTACCTCAAACTTGGATCTTGAGGTTGCCCAAGATTGTCTCGAATTCCTGGTCTCAAGCACTCCTCCCACCTTGACCTCCCAAAGTTCTGGGATGACAGGCATGAGCCAGTGCCCCTGGCCATAATTTAAAATCTTTTGGCTTTTCTCGTCCTAAATTTGTTAATGTAATAAATGACATTTGTAGATTTTTTTTAGCATTAAACCATTCTTGCATTTGTAGAATACCTATGACTCAACCATGAAGAAATACCTTTTTTATATACTTCCAGATACATCTTGTTAATATTTCATTTTTTAAAATTTTTATTGTAAGGATGTGGGGTACAAGTCAGGATTAGGTACATAAGCAGTCTACATGCAGGCGAAGTTTGGGCCTCCCGCTGGTCCTCACTTAGAATTTGGAATCTGTGTTAGAGTGAAGTAGCCTATAATATTTTCTGTAAGTGTCCTTTGCTTTTAAAATGAAGATAAAATTCACATGCCATAAAATTCTCCTTTTTCTTTTTCTTTTTTTTTTTTTGAGTCGGAGTCTCATTCTGTTGCCCAGACTGGAGTGCAGTGGCCGCTGCCAGCCACTGCAGCCTCGACCTGCTGGGCTCCAGCGATCCTTCCACCTCAGCCCTCCAAGTAGCTGGAACTACAGGCACGCGCTACCACGCCTGGCTGATTTTTTTGACTTATTGTAGAGATGAGGTCTCGCTGCCCAGGCGGGTCACGAACCCGCGGGCTCAGGCAATCCACTCACCTCAGCCTCCCAAAGGCACGGATTACAGGCTGAGCCACCGAGCCCAGCTAAAATTCTCCTTTTTAATACCACTCAGTGCTGTTAGTATATTAACAGAGTTGTTCAACCATCGCTATTACCAAATTTCAGAAATTTTCATCACCCTAAAAGAAACCTCATACCCACTTGCAACCACACCCCCTTCGTTGATCTACTTTCTGTTCCTGTATAAGTTGTCTGTTCCCAGACCTTTCAAATAAATGGAACTGTACAATCTGTGGTGCTCTGTGCCTGGCATCCTTGACTCTGAGCATAATGTTTTACAAATCTGTCTGTGTTGTAGCAAGTATCAGGAATTCATGCCTTTTCGTGGCTGAGTGATATTATTCCATTTATGGATAGACCAATGATCACCAGGTGGACATTTGGGTCGGGAGGTTTTCTATTATGAATAATGCAGCCATACACCTTCATGTTCATGTTTATGCAGACTTGTCTTCCATTTGGTGGGTATAGGCCTAGAGGTGGAATTGCTGGGGCCTGTGGCAACTATGTTTCACCTTTTAAGGAAGTGCCAACTGTTTTTCCTAAGCCACAGGACAATGTTGAGCCTCCACCAACACTTCATTAGAGCTGTAGTAACATTCGCTACTCCCTGTATTTTTTTTATCCTAGTAGGTGTCAGGTAGGTCATTGTGGATCTGACTTGAATTTTCCTAATTATGTGGAGAATCTCTTCATGTGCTATTGGCCATTTCCTTATCTTCAGAAAAATGTGTGTTCAAATCCTTTGCCTGTTTTGAAATTGCATTGTATCATCATCGCTGACTTGTAATTGTTCATTATATATCCTGGATACTAGAACTTTAGCAGATAAATCATTTGAAAATATATCCCCTCATTCTCTGGCTTGTCTTTACAGATTCTTTATTTTTATTTTTATTTTTATTTTTTTTGAGTCATCTCACTCTGTCACCCAGGTTGGAGTGCAGTGGCACGTCATGGCCACCACAGACTCGACCTGCTGGCTCAGGCGATCCTTCCACCTCAGCCTTCCAAGTAGCTGGAACCATAGGTGCACACCACCTTGCCTGGCTAATTTTTTATTTATTGTAGAGATGAGGTCTTTCCAAGTTGCCAGGCTGATCTCAAACCCCTGAGCTTAGGCAATCCCCTCACCTCCGCCTCCCAAAGTGCTGGGATGACAGTCGTGGGCCACCACGCCCAGCACTTTTCACATTCTTGATAGTGTCCTTGGAAGCATAAGAGGCTTTAATTTTATAGAGACAAATTTATTTCTTTAATTGCTTGCACTTTTGGTGTCATATCTTAAAAAAAAACGTTGTCTAATTCAAAATCAGAAAGTTTACACCAATATTTTAAAGATTTTTGTAGTCATAGCTCTCCAAAGCATTAGGTCTCAATTCATTCTGAGTTCATTTTTGTATATGGCATGAGGATAGAGGGCTCAACTTTATTCTCTTGCATGTGGATATCCAGTTCTCCAGAAATATTTGTTGAAAAGACAATTCTTGGCTGGGCGTTGTGGCTCACACCCATAATTCCAGCACTTTGGGAGGCCAAGGTGGGAGGATTACTTGAACCCAGAAGTTTGAAACTAGCCTAGACAACATAGTAGGAACTTTTCTCTACAAAAAAATTTTTTTAAATGAGCCAGGCATGATCGTGGATGCCTGCAGTCCCAGCTACTTGGGAGGCTGAGGCAGGAAGATCACCTGAGCCCAAGAGGTCAAGGCTGTGGTGTGTTATGATCATACCACTGCACTCCAGCCTGTTAGGTAACAGAGTGAGACCCCAACTCAAAACAAAAAAACAGAAAGAAGCAAAAATAAAAGACTGTTATTTCCCATTAAATCATCTAGTGACTCTTGCCTAGAATTGTAGATGTGTGGGATTTTTTTGTTGGACTCTTCATCCTATTCTACCGATCTCTGTGTCTGTCCTGGTACCCCTGCCATATTGACTTAAGTGCTGTTGGTGTATGGAAAGTTTTGAAATCAGGAAAAGTGTTTCTCCAACTCACCTTGAAAATTGTTTGGTTGATCTGGTCCCTTAGATTTCTATATGAATTCTGGGACCCACTTGGCAATTTCTGCCCAGAAAAGGGCAGCTGGGATTTTGCTACAGGGAGCATTAACTTGTGTCCATCAGCATTAAGTATATTGCCATATTAACAACCGTTAAGACTTCCAGCCCATGAACAGAGGCTAGTCTTGCCATTTACTTAGAATTTCCTTTTTTTAAAATTATGTTTTTTGGTGTTCAGTATACAAGTCTCATATTCAGTAACTATGTTCTGAAATATTTTGTTATTTTCATGCTGTTCTAAGTGAAATCATTCTATTATTGCCAGTGTATAGAAACACACTTTTTAAATATTTTATTTTAGAGTTGTGGGGTACATGTGGGGATTACTGCATAAATAAGTTGCAGGCAGGTAAAGTTTGGGCTTCCAGCGGGCCCTCTCTCTCCCCCAAGAGTGGACCAGACACACAGTATGTTGCCCCATGCCTGTCTTCCTCCCTTCCCCTGCAGCAGTGTCTGCCATTCACCCTTCTCACTCTTGTGCTTATGTGACTATTGTTCCCAGCTCACTTATGAATGAGAACATGCGGTATTGAGTTCTCTGATTCTGAGATAGTTTACTTAGTATGATGGTGTCCAGTTGCATACGTGTTGCTGCAAAGGCCATGCTTTTGTTCTCCTCAATGCCTGCATTATACCACATTTTCTTTATTCCATCCACTTTTGATAGACACCTAGATTGGTTCCATGTTTTTGCTACTTCCCTAGCAGTTTCCAGCATCTGTCAATCCCACCCTTGTGCTCATGTGACCCCTCACAAGGGCCCACTTGTGAGTAAGAAAATCCAATATTCAGTTCTTTGTGGAAATACACTTTTGATCTTGAAGTATCAGGTCTTGAGTCAGTGCTCACTGTACTAACACACTCTGCCCCTCTGGCTGAGGTAGCAGTCATCTTGCTCCAAGTTGGTCAAAAGGTGAAACGTGGGATGGCCAAGCTTATCTCAGGGGTGTCTGGCCAGCCCTGATCTGAAGCATAAACCCAAGTATGTAGGACTTCATTCTTCTCTCTCTTTTGCAGAATTTTCACAAGCTGTGGAGCAAGAGGGTACCACAGAAGTAGAGACCAAAGAGCAAGGTGAGGAAAACAAATTTGTTCATTTGTTGCCACTCTGGAATAAAGTCGAGTGAAAGAGAAGTGGTTCAGATGGCAGGGAAGTCCACTTTCCAGTCTCCAAGCCCATAGTCTCCGTTGGTCCCTTCCCTGAGAGCATTTGGGATCAGCACTGTGAATAGAGCCATTGTGTTCACTGCAACGATCTGGTCATGTTATATGGAGATAAATTCCAAAGTACTCATCATTCTAGTGGACTTGAACATCAAGTGTGTTTGAGTTCTTTTTGTTGTTGTTTGTTGTTTTTGAGTTGGAGTCTTACTCCATTGCCCAGACTGGAGTGCAATGGCATGCTCCTGGACACCACAGCCTCGACCTGCTGGGCTCCGGCGATCCTTCTGCCTCAGCCTTCCAAGTAGCTGGAACTGCAGGCGTGCGCCACCATGCCCAGCTAATTTTTGATTTTTTGTAGAGATGAGGTCTCGCCAAGTTGCCTGGGTGAGTCTCGAACCCGTGGGCTCAGGCAATCCACTCACCTTGGCCTCCGAAAGCACTGGGATTACAGGCTGAGCCACCAAGCTCAGCCCTTGATGAGTTCTAAACAGACAGCTACAAGTAGTCAAGTGCTTTGTTCAGGCAGGGGGAATGCTTAAGCCCAAAAGACCAACTTGGGCAACACAGAAAGACCTCTCATTCTACAAAAAAATTTTTAAAATTAGCCAAGCATGATAACATGTTCCTGGAGACCTCACTATTCGGGGGACTGAAGTGGGAGGATCCCCTGAGCCTAGGAGGTCAAGGCTGCAGTAAGCTGTGCCACTGCATTCCAGCCTGGGTGACAGAGTGAGAACCCAACTCAAAAAAAAATTGTTTTTTGTTTGTTTGTTTCCTGAATCAGAGTCTTACTCTGTTGCTTAGACAGGATGCAGTGGCATGCTCACAGCCATCCCAGCATCAAGCTGCTGGGCTCAGGCAATCCTTCTCCCTCGGCCTTCCAAGTAACCAGAACCACAGACATGCACCACCACACCTGGCTAATTTTTTTGACTTATTGTAGAGATGAGGTCTTGCCAAGTTGCCCAGGTTGTTCTTGAACCCATGGGCTCAGGCAATCCTTTCACCTTGGCGTCCCAAAATGCTGGGATTACAGGCTTGAGCCACTGCGCCCGGCCAAAAAATTTGTTTTAATCACTCAAGTAGTCGTAATTATTTTCTCAATTCCTTCTGTCACCCAATATTTAATGAATACCTACCATTGAAGAACTGTGATAGAATTACAGCGGTAAGGCAAATATTTCTTGTCTTCACAGTGTTTATATATCTGAGTTATACATTAATTAAACCAAAGATGTGAAACGAAGACACAATCTCACATACTACAACTCTATGAAATGGGAGTTGAATGGTCAAGAAGGTCAGAGCAGACTTCCCTGGGGAAATTTCGATTGAGGGTCTTTTACTGAGATGTAATTTGCATACCACAGAGTCCACCCTTTTGAAGTGTGCAGTCCAGTGATTTTCAGTGTATTCAGTTGTCTAGTTGTCCCCACTAATTCCAAAACATGTCAAAAGGAAATATCATGCCCATTCGCCATCACTCTTCATTTTTTTCTCCCCCCAGACCCCAGACAACCACCAACTTCCGTCTCTATAAAGTCGCCTATCTGTACCTTCCATAGAAATGGAAGGATACATTATGTGGCTTTTTGTGACTTCTTTCTGGTTTGGTTTTGTTTTTTTTAGTTGGAGTCCTCAATCTGTCACCAAGGCTGGAGTGCAATGGCATGATCATGGCTCACCACAGCCTCGACCTCTTAGGCTCAGGTCATCCTCCCACGTCAGCCTCCAGAATAGATGGGACTACAGGCATGCACCATCATGCCCAGCTAATTATTTCTTCTTTTTCTTTTCTTTTCTTTTTTTTTTTTAGAGCTAAGGTCTCACTGTGTTCTCCAGGCTGATCTCAAATTCCTGGGCTCAAGTGATCCTCCCAACTTGGCTTCCCAAAGTGCTGGCTGGGATCACAGGCATGAGCCACCATGCCCCACCCTAGTGACTTGCTCCTTTCACTTAGCATCATGTTTCCAAAGTTCCATTCATGTTGTAGTATCAGTGTGAATCATGAGACATACATATGTAACAACACTTCATTCATTTTGCTTGCTGAATAATATTCCATTGTATGAACAGACCATATTTTCTCAGTCCCTCCAGTTGATAAGAATTTGGGTTCTTTCCACTTCTGGGCTCTTGTGTGATGCTGTGAGCATTCAAAGACAAGGAGGCTGGATGGAAAGATTTGATTTGTGTGAGATATTCAAGATGCAAAACCAAGAGAACATGGTGATTACCAAAGTTCTGAACAAGAGGCTCTGGGAAACTGCTCCCACCTGATTAGATAATCTGATAAATGGTAATGCTGATAGTTACTGACTGAAATGTCAATCCTGACAGGGCACGGTGGTTCAGGCCTAATACCCCAGCATTTTGGGAGGCTGAGGCAGGAGGATTGCTTGAGCCCAGGAACTCAAGACCATCCTGGGCTATATAGCAAGACTTTGTCACGACAAAAATTCAAAAAATAGCCAGGCATGGTGGTGTTATACCTATAGTCCCAGCTACTCAGGAGGTTGAAACAGGAGGATCGCCTGAGCCCAGAAGGTCGAGGCTGTGATGAGCCATGATCATGCCACTGTACTCCAGCCTTGGTGACAGACTGAGACCCCCAACTCCAAAGAAGAAACCCTACAATCCACTAGCTCAGCCATCATTTGTCTGAGCATAATTTGTTGGTCTGATCATAGCAAATAGAGGCTCGGGTCCCGAGGTCTGCTTTCTGAAGTTTTCATACAAGTCTGTTAATGCCTTTCCCTGATTCAAACCAAACTTGTACTGAAAATGTTTGGGTTAAAAAAAAATTCCACAGAGTTCTAAAAGGCAAAACCTGAATTTGCTGTATGCCAAGTAGTACTCCACTGGATCCATATGAATGAAGTGTAGACATTGTGTTAGGTGTTACAAGTAATCAAGAGGTGATTTAAAGTATGTGGGAGTCAGCTGGCTCGGTGGCTCAGCCTGTAATTTCGCGCCTTTGGGAGGCTGAGGTGAGTGAATTGCCTGAGCCCGCGGGTTCAGAACCCACCTGGGCAGGCGAGACTTCATTTCTACCATAAATCAAAAAATGAGCCGGGCATGGTAGTGCACACCTGTAGTTCCAGCTACTCGGAAGGCTGAGGTGGAAGGATCGCCGGAGCCCAGCAGGTCGAGGCTGCGGTGGCCGGGAGCAGCCACTGCACTCCAGTCTGGGAGACAGTGAGACTCCAACTCAAAAATAAATAAATTAATTAAATAAAGGATGTGGGAGAAGGGGCCAGGGCTATGTGCTAATACCATACCATTTTGGGGTTTTTTTTGAGTTGGAATCTCACTCCATTACCCAGGCTCGAATGCAGTGGCATGCTCACAGCCACCCCAGCCTCGACCTGCTGGACTCCAACAATCCTTCCACCTCAGCCTTCCAAGGAACTGGAACTAGAGGCATGTACAACTATGCCTGGCTAATTTAATTTATATATATATATATATATATTAGAGATGAGGTCTTACCAAGTTTCTTGGGCTGGTCTTGAACTTATGGGCTCAGGCAATCCACTTGCCTCAGTCTCCCAAAGTGCTGGGATCACAGGCTGAGCCCCCGAGCTCAGTCCATGCCATTTTATATGAGGCTTGAGCATTGTAGATTTGGTATCAGGGGGGCTCCACAGTTACCCAAGTTATGACCATAGTAAAATATAAGTTTTAGAACTTTTGTATAGCGTTAATAATTGTATTCCACATGTGGGCAGAGAGAATCTTGCTGTCTTTTCTTTTTTTAAGATGATGGTAATATCAACACATTTAAGGTCCCAGGGTAGGCATATTTTCCTGTTCATTGAGTATTGGATATCAGAGACTGGAGGCTTTGAGGTAAACAGGCAAGGCATTTTTCTCATCAGCTTACATTGTGTTAGGGTAAACTGAGGCAGGAGTAGGCTGGTGCCACAGGAATAAAGACAAAGTAAAAGAGTTTATTTGCATTCAGGATAGAACCTGAATGGGACTGACACTACAAGGCAGTGCAGTAAGGAGGTTTGAGGGAGGAGGGCTTTTCAAGTTTTAATCAAGGAGACGGTGTAAAAATGAAAAATCTCCATCAGCTGCATTCCTAAGTATTGATGACACCAGTCTTATGTCCTTGGCATTGTCAGGGCAACCAACCCTGGGACACCAGGATTTTCAGCCCCTGGTGGGCTGGTGGGCAGTCACGAAAGGCAGATTACAATTTGGTTGGCTTGGTCCTGTGTGGCTGGAAAACATAGAACAGAGGAGTCATCAGAACAAGACATACTTGGGAGAGGCAAAACGATGACCAACAGTGGCCTCCGGAAAGCTGGTCTGTCCTTGGCTGATGATTGGGAAGTGGGACAGACAGCTAGCAGCATGTGACAAAGCCTAAGCAATGTGGGCATGGCTGTTTTCTCACAGAGTCGCTTTGTTTTGACTTCGCCCCTTCACATTGTAAGCTGGGGCTAGACGATAACCAAATGTATACAAGAAATTGTGATAAATGTTAGGATAAAAGTAAAACAGGGCAATGTGAAAAAAATATATAATTTTTTTTAGTTGAGGTCACCCAGACTGGAGTTCAGTGGCACGATCACAGCTCACCGCAGCCTCAACCATCTGGGCTCAGGTGATCTTCGTGCCTCAGCCTCCTGAGTAGCTGGGACTACAGGCACATGCCATCATGCCTGGCTAACTTTGCATGTTTATAGAGATGGGGGTCTTGTTATATTGCCTGGGCTGATCTTGAACTCCTGGGCTCAAGTGATCCTCCTGCCTTGGCCTCCCAAAATGCTGGGATGACAGGCGTGAGCCACCACACCCACAAGGGAATGAGATGTGCACAGCTCATCTCCAGGAAGTAATAGAAGACCCTCGTATGGACGCCGTCTGACTCAGCGTCCACTGACTCTGGGTTCAGGGTCTTTGTCTTGCGTTTTACTTTTACTAGGATCCAGACTTTCTTCAGACTTTTTTCATTTCTTATCCTTCCCTGTCTGACTTCAGGTCACGAAGACGACAGCTGGGGCTACAAGCATCACGTGATGACCAAGTTTGCCACGAAGATGGATGCAGACCCTGAGTTTTTTGAGAAAGTTGCCCTGGACTGGCCAGAAACACACCTGCTGATGGATGCCTTCAACCCAGACCAGACGGGCTTCCAGCCCCGCACCGTGGTCCTGCACGGACAGCCTGGGGTGGGCAAGTCAGCGCTAGCCCGAAGCATTATGCTGAGCTGGGCACGAGGCCAGCTCTACCCGGGCAGGTTCTCTTACGTCTTCTTTCTCCACGCCAGAGACACCAAAAGGAGGGAAGGCAGCTTTGCGGAGTTGATCTCCAGGGAGTGGCCGGACTCCCGGGTGCCTGTGGCGGATATCCTGTCCCAGCCGGCCAGGCTCCTGTTCGTCGTGGACAGTTTTGATGACCTAGACTCTACATTCAGGGCCGACAAGCCCAGGCTCTGCAGTGACTGGGCTGAGAAACAGCCCGTGTCCATCCTGATCTGCAGCCTGCTGAAGAAAGTCCTGCTGCCTGAGTCCTCCCTGGTGGTCACCTCCAGGGACACGGGCCTGAGGAAGCTCCAGTCGGTGGCCGTGGCTGCCCGTTACCTGCTGGTCAAGGGCATCTCAGCAGAGAGGAGGGCACAGTGGCTGCTGCTGGGACACGCGGCAGACGGAGAGCACCAGGGGGTGCAGGGGCCACGCGCAGTGATGGCCAACCACCAGCTCTTCGACCAGTGCCGGGCGCCGGCCGTGTGCCAGCTTGTCCGGGAGGCCCTGCAGCTGCAGGAGGCAACAGGCGAGGGCCCAGGTCCTGCCTGCCACACCCTCACCAGCCTCTACACCACCTTCGTGTTCCACCAGCTGGCCCCCCACACTGTGTTCCCACGCTGCCTGGGTCCCGCAGAGACGGCTGTCCTGCAGGGTGTGTGCCGCCTGGCTGTGGGGGGCGTGTGGAGTCTGAAGTCTGCATTTGACCGTGACGACCTCTTGGCCCATGACCTCGGGGAACCTCAGCTGTCCACTCTGCTCCACACGGGCATCTTCCTCCAGGACAGCCTCCCCAAGAGGCACTATAAGTTCCCCCATCCCAGCCTCCAGGGGTTCTGTGCGGCCTTGTACTACGTCCTGCAGGAGCTGGGGGGAGAGCTGGTCATGGGCCCCCCGTCCGTGGAGAAGCTGAAGGTCTGGGTGGAGCTGAGGCAGATGGGCATCCACCACCACTGGCCGTGGATGAAGCGTTTCCTGTTCGGCCTTGTGGGCAGAGATGCGTCCCGGGCGCTGGGGGTCCTGCTGGGCTGTCCCGTGCCCCTGCAGGTGAAGCAGACGCTTCTGGGCTGGGTCTCCCTGCTGGGCCAGGGGCCCTGCCCCCCCGAGGACGTCCTAGACGCCTTCCACTGCCTCTTCGAGACGCAGGACGAGGAATGTGTGCACACGGCCCTGGAGAGCTTCCGGGAAGTGCAGCTCCCAATTGGCCAGAGGATGGACTTGGCCGTGTCTGCCTTCTGTCTCCGGTGCTGCCCATTTCTGCAGAGAATCCGGGTGGATGTCAGAGACATTTTCTCAAGGGACGAGCCTGCGGGCATGTGGCCCGGGGCTCCCCAGTGGTGAGTCCCTGGGGTGACTTGTGCCCCCCCCCAGTCCACGAATCTCTGTCTCCCTGCTGCTGGGTTGACGTGATTTCCAGAAGTGTCAGGGACCTGGGTGATTCTTTGAGGATGACTCACCCGGCTGTTGCCCAGACAGCTAAAATGGCAGCACCTGGCTCGTCTGTGGCTGGATGCACTCTTTTTTATTTAATTTAATTTTTTTTAATCTTAAAGATGTGGGGTACAATTCAGGGTTAGGTATACAAACGTTGAGGATGCAGGTACCCTTGTTGATGAGGTGTGCCCCCCCTTCCCTGGCACTTTCCCTCAACTGCCGATCCCACCCCCCTCCCCTGGCAGTTTCCCACTACTGCCAATCCCTTTCTTATAGGATTGTGATAGTTGTTCAAGGTCTGCTTATGAGTGAGAACATACTGGATAAGCTCTTTCAAAACATGAGGCCCCTAGGCCAGCGTGGCAGCTCACGCCTGTCATTCCAGCATTTTGAGAGGCCGAGGAGGGAGGATCGCTTGAGCCCAAGAGTTGGAGGCCAGCCTGGGCAACATAGGAAGATCCCTTCTTTACAAAAAAAATTATTTTAGATGAGCCGAGCATTGTGGCACACACCTGTAGTCCCAACCACTTGGGAGGGTGAGGCAGTAGGATCACCTGAACCTGGGAGGTCGAGGCTGCAACAGCCATGATCATGTTCCTGCACTCCCGCCTGGGGGACAGAGTGAGACCCCGACACTGAAAGAAAATACTGGACTTTTGGGCTGAGCCCACCAGGGTGAGGTTTCTTTTTGAACCTCCCCCCTTGGTGTTACCATTCAGGCTCATGGACCACGTGTTTGGTGTCGGGTCAGAGTGGGACTATCCATTATAATTTTCTGCAACAACGAAAATGTTCCATTAGCCTTGTCCAGGAGGGCGACCACAGTCCTGTATGCCTAGTGACTGCTCGAAATGGCGAGGCTGAGAAAGTGAAGCTTCCATCTTATTCTGTTTCAACTTTTTTTGGTTTCTGAGTCGGGGTCTCACTCCATCACCCAGGCTGTAATGCAGTGGCACAATCACAGCTCACCACAGCCTCGATCTCTTGACCTCCCTCCTTGACCTCCCGAGTCCTGAAACCACAAGCACATGCTACCATGCCTGGCTTGTTTTTTAATTTTAATTTTTATATTTTTATGTGTGTTTATTTACTTATTTGTGTTTTTATGTATTATTCACTTATTTGTTTATGTACTTATTTGCAATTTATTGTTTACTTATTTCTTTATTTGCTTATTTGTGTATTCATTTGTATATTCTTTGCTTATTGTTTGCTCATTTCTTTATTTACTTATTTACTTATTGTTTATTTAATGAGGCCTTGCTCCATTGCCCAGGCTGCTCTGAAACTCCTGGGCTCAAGCCATCCTCCCTCCTCGGCCTCCCAAAGCTCTGGGACTGCAGGTGTGTGTCCCTGCATCTGGCCTCCATTGCTGCCATCCTCCAGTGTTCAATGCAGTGGGTCTTCAACGCCTCCTTGGCCTGCACCACCGAAACTTCCCAGCACACAGCCACTCCCTTCCCTCTCCCCCTCCCCCCAGGCTCCCTGAACTACTGCTCCCCTCTCTGCCTCTCCAAACCTGGCTGATCTGGGCCATTCCCGGAAGGAGGGTCACGCAGGACGTGTGCTCCTAGGACCGGCTTCTCCCATACAGTGTGGTGGTCTCGTCTCCAGGCCCACCCGTGCTGTCAGAAACAGCAGGGCTCCCCTCTTCCTTAGGACTGCCCAGTGTTCCTTTGTGTGTGGAGACCACATCTCCTCTACCCGCTTGCCCACTGAGGGGCATCTGGGTGGTTTGCGCATCCAAGCTGGTGTGGACCCTGCTCACAGGGAAGAGTTAATACCACCTTAGGATTATGGCTTCGCTTCTTTTGAGTTTATACCCAGGAGCGGGGCTGCTGGGCCCCGTGCTTAGTCCTCTGTTTAATTTTCTGAGGAACCTCCTTGCTGTCTTCTGTAGCCAGTTCACCTTCAAGGGGGAGCTGGAATTGAAGCAGAATTCTGGTTCAAGGGCTGGGAGCTCCTAATCATTCTGGTATATCCCCGTGGGTATCAAAATATTCTTTAGGCAACGTGGATCTACTCCAAGGGTATAGGTGCGATGGGAGGTGTAGGAACCAAGTGCCCACAAGCACGGGATGGAAGGGGGTCCATCTACTGCAGGTTTTTGCTTTTGGGGTTGTTTTTTATTTTATTTTGTTTTTGAGTTGGAGTCTCACTCTGTCACCCACACTGGAGTGCATTGGCATGCTCCTGGCCACCGCAGCCTCAACCTGCTAGGCTCTGGCGATCCTTCTGCCTCAGCCTTCTGAGTTGCCAGAACTACAGGCCTGAGCTACCACACCCGGCTAATTTTTGCTATTTATTATAGAGACGAGGTCTTTCCAAGTTGCCCAGGTAGGTCTTGAACCTGCATGCTCAAGCAATCCACTCACCTCGGTCTTCCAAAGTGCTGGAATGACAGGCTGAGCCACCAAGTCCAGCCTACTCTAGGTTTCGAAGTGTGAGTAGGAGTTGGTTAGTGGGGAAGATGGTGAGGGACACTTATCCCACAGTAGAGCTTGAGGCAGAGGGCCCGCTGTGTAAAAGCGTGACTCTGAAGCCATGCATGCCTTCTACCGCAGGCTGGGTCCTCTCCCTGGCATTGCTGTGGGGGGCTCGGGTCAGCTTCTATCCCACGGAAGCATGTGTGTGTTCTCTCTCCGGCACAGGACATGGGGCCAGGCCCTTGTGGAGGAGCAGTGGCAAGACTTCTGCTCCGTGCTCAGCGCCCACCCCAGCCTGCAGCGACTCGACCTGGGTGGCAGCGTCCTGACTGAATGGGCCATGAAAACCCTCTGCGCCAAGCTGAGACGGCCAACCTGCAAAATCCAGAACCTGATGTAAGGCTGCCCACCCAGAACGAAAGAGCCCCTCCTGTGGCGCGGCGGTGTCCCTCCTGTCCCCCGCCCAGTGGGAGAAGACTCCTTCATTACCCTACAGACATACCCTGAGGGACTGAGTGTGACAAAAGGCATAGGAGTCTAGTTCCCAAAAGCACATGATGGGGAGTGACTTAAAGACCTGGGGGAGGGATCACGGAAGTGGGTTCACCCGCTCTGGGTTTTGATGTACGAGTAGGAGTTGGTTCGTAGGGAAGTGGGTGAGGGAGCTTAGCTTAGGCAAATGGTAGCTTGAGAGGTAAAAGCAGGATCAGAGTGCATTGATGTGCAAGATGCTTTAGGTCAGTCCTTCCCGCTTTCAGGCTGGTTCACCTGGGAGCAAGCAACTTATAGGTTCCAAGCCTGGTGGATCCCAGGCTGGACCAGCAGGAGACACCAAGTGCTGGTTCTGCTTCAGACAAAAGCTCTGCTCTTCCCTGTCCCCTCCAAGGTCATGTGAGGCTCATGCAATACCCAGGGGGAGGGCAAGTCACATTCTCTGGTGCAAATGCCTCCCCCCCAGCCACCTCTCTCCTCTGAGCTGTTACCTTAAGCTGGGATGTGCCAAGGACCTTGACAATCCCAAAAGAGCAAATAATCACCCGTCTCCTTTAAAATCCTACTCAGTCTGCTGGGCCCAGTGGCTCAAGTTTGTAATCCCAGCACTTTGGGAGGCAGAATTGAGAGGATTGCCTGAGCCCAGGGGTTGAGACCAGCCTGAGCAACATGGTGAGACTTTGTCTCTAGAGTGAATCAAAAAATTAGCGGGATGTGATGGCACACGCCTATGGTTCCAGGTACTTGGAAGGCTGAAGTGGAAGGATCGCCAGAGTTGTGGTGGCCGTGAGCGTGCCACTGCACTCCAGCCTGGGCAATGGAGTGAGACTCTGACTCAAAAAAAAAAAAAAAAAAAAAAAAAGGGAAAAGGAAAAAAAAGAAATGCCAATTCTCTCACCTCCATCTCTACAATAAATCAAAAATGAGCCGGGTGTGGTAGTGCACACTTGTAATTCCAGCTACTTGGAAGGCTGAGGCGGAAGGACCCCAGAGCCCAGCAGGTTGAGGCTGCAGTGGCCGTGAGCATGCCCCTTCACTCTAGCCTTGGTGACAGAGTGAGACCCCTACTCAAAAGAAAAATCCTACCCAATCTTTTGTTTTATTGCCTTGTGTCTTGTTCTAGGGAGGTGGGGTACAAGTGAGGGTTAATTACACATGTCAGCTGTGTACAGGTGAAGTCTGGGCTTCTGGCTGCCCTCACTCCCCCGGGGGTGCTCAGGGGTCACATGTCCCCATCCTCCCTCCTTCCTCCCCCCCTCCCAGCAGTGTCCCATGACTGCCAGTCCCTCCCTTGTCCTGGTGTTACTAGTGATCAGGGCCGTTTGCGAGTGGGGATACATGGCATTCTGTTCTATTTCTGTGATAAACCACTAGATGTGATGGTCTCCAGCTGCATCCATGTTGCTGCAAAGTCCACGATTTTGTCCTTTATGGCTGCATAATACTCCATCATGTATATGGACCACATTTTCTTTTTTTAATTTCATTTAATTTTATTGTAAAGATGCGGGGTACAAGTCAGGATTCGGTATATAAGTCGTCTACGTGCAGGTGAAGTTTGGGCTTCCCACTGCTCCTCACTTCCCCTGGTTTAGGACCAGGTGCCCTGTGTGTTGTTCCACACCCCCTTTCCCCCAGTCAGTGCCCCAAGACTGCCAATCCCTCCCTCGTGCTAAGTGTGACTAGTGTTCGGAACCCACTTATGAGTGAAGGCATGTGGTATTTGGTTCTTTGTTTCTGTGATCGATCACTAAGAAGGATGGTCTCCAGCTCCATCCAATTTGCTGCCAAGTCCATGATTCGGTCCTTCTTTATGGCTGCATAATCTTCTATCATGTATGTGGCCCACGTTTTCTTTATCCAGTCCACTTTCGATGGGCGACAGGGCTGGTTCTCTTTCAGTTATAGTAAATGAGTTCTCCTGGGAAGTCCCCCCTACCCCTCAGCTTCTGCCCCCCAACTGCCCCATCAGGCTCCCCCTGTACACTGTAAATTGCTCTAACCCCTGTCCATTCTGTGTTTGTAACACAATCGCAATGCACAGTCACGGTGGGGAGAGTCAGGGCATGCCGAGGGATTTAAGTGCCCTTGTGCCCCGCGTAATGATGTCTCGGTCAACAAGGGCCACTTACCTATATGAGGCTGGTGCTATAAGGTTATAACACTGTGTTTTTGCTGTATTTCTTTTTCCTTTTCCCTGTTTATTTCAACAGCTTTAGGGAGTCCATATGGTTTTTGGTTACACAGTGCATTGTATCGTGGTGAAGAAGTCTGGTCTTTACATGTGCCCACCACCCCTCCTGTGCTCATTGTACCAGACAGGTGATTTTTCTTTTTGAGTTAGGGTCCCACTCCACCACCTAACCTGGAGGACAGTGGTACATTCAAGGCCACTGCAGATTCAACCTGCTGGGCTCAGATGATTCTTCTGCCTTGGTCCTCTGAGTAGCTGGAACTACAGGCGTGCGCCATCACGCCCGACTAGTTTTTTTATTTATTGTAGAGACGAGACCTCGTCATGTTGTCTGGACTGGTCTCAAACCCCTAGACTCAGGCAGTCCTCTTGCCTCTGCTTCCCAAAGTGCTGAGATGACAGGCATGAACCACCCTGCCTGGGTTTTGCTTTTTTTTTTTTTTTAAGTCAGTGTCTCACTCCATCGCCCAGGCTGGAGGGCAGTGGCATGCTCCCAGCCACTGTAACCTCTACCTGCTGGGCTCAGACAATCCTTCCGCCTCAGCCTTCCAAGAAGCTGGAACCACAGGTGCATGCCACCACAGCCGGCTAAGTTTTTTATTTATTATTAGAGATGAGGGCTCACCAAGTTGCCCCAGGCTGGTCTCGAACCCGGGGACTCAGTCCTCTCGCTTCTGCCTCCCAAAGTGCAGGGATGACAGGCATGAGCCACTGTGCCCAGTCACCAGAATGTTCTTTCCAGACACAGTGTGGTTCTCAGGTCAGATTCATGCTGCTCCTTGGAGCTAGGGACATTGATGCCGGCTGCAGCTTTTTTGAAATTTTATCGAGTTATTTTTGTCTTAAAATTATTTTAATGGAAAAGTACAGATTGAACATATTGATGGCATCCAACAAGATTTTTTTTCTTTTTTTTTTTTTTTTTTTTGAGTTGGAGTCTCACTCTGTCACCCAGACTGGAGTGCAGTGGCCGCTCCCGGCCACCGCAGCCTCGACCTGCTGGGCTCCGGCAATCCTTTCGCCTCAGCCTTCCAAGTAACCGGAATTACAGGCATGCGCTACCACGCCCAGCTGATTTTTTCATTTATTGTAGAGATGAGGTCTCGCTGCCTAGGTGGGTCTCGAACCCACGGGCTCAGGCAATCCACTCACCTCAGCCTCCCAAAGGCGCGGGATTACAGGCTGAGCCACCGAGCCCGGCTCAACAAGATGTTTTGATGTATGGATCCACTGTCAAATGGTTAAACCAGGATAATTAACACATTCATCACCACACCTACTTATTTTTTGAGAGAAGTATTGATGTATGTATGAATGTATTTTTTATTTTTTTGAGTTAAAGTCTCACTCAGTTGCCCAGGCTGGAGTGTAGTGGCACACTCACAGCCACCTCAGCATCGCCCTGCTGGGCTCAGGCAATCCTTCCGTCTCCATCTTCCAAATAGCTGGAACCACAGGCGTGCACCACCATGCTTGGCTAATTTTAGAGGTTTTTTTTTTTAGAGACGGGGTCTCACCAAGTTGCCCATGCTGATCTTGAACCCGCAGGCTCAGGCAATCCTCTTGCCTCCATCTCCCAAATAGCTGGGATGACAAGCATGAGCCACCACGCCTGGCCTCGGACATTATTTTTTGTCCGTACGCCCCTTCCGATCTTCCCCCTTCTGAGTCTCCAGTGTTCACCACGCTACACTCTCCACACCATTGCAGACCCTTGGTTTAGCTCCTACAGACAAGTAAGAACAGATGGTCTTTGCTTTTCTGGTCCTCATTCAGTTCCCTTGGGATGATGGTCTCCAGTTCCATCCGAGTTGCTGCCCGAGACATGATTCCATTCTTTTTGAGGGCTAACTTCCTGTTCTTTTTCTGTGTGTAGGTTCCCAAATACTCACCATTGTGTTATAGTTGCCTATGGTATTCAGAACAGTCACATGCTGTGCAAGCCTGTAGCCTAGGAGCAATCGGCTGGACCATACACCCTGGGCATATAGCAGGCCAGACCAGCTAGGTTTGTGTGATTTCATCCCATGACATTCACACGGTAATAGCATCTCCCAATGATGCATTTCTCAGAACATAGCTCCATCATTAAGGAAGCATGACTGGCCAGGCACCATGGCTCATGCCTGTCATTCCAGCTATTTGGGAGGTCGAGGCAAGAGGACTGCCTGAGCCCCCAGGGATTTGAGACCAGCCTGGGCAATGTAGTGAGACCTCATCTCTACAATAAATACAAAAATTAGCCAGGCATGGTGGTGTGCACCTGTCATCCCAGCACTTTGGGAGGCTGAGGTGGGAGGATTGCCTGAGCCTGGGCGTTCAAGTCAGCCTGAGCAACATGGCAAGACCTTGTCTCTACAATAAATACAAAAATTAGCTGCGCATGGTGATGTGCACATGTCATCCCAGCACTTTGAGAGGCCAAAGCAGGAGGATAGCGTGAGCCCAGGAGTTTGAGACCAGTCTGGGCAACATGGCGAGACCTCATCTCTACAATAAATCAAGAGATTAGCCTGATGTGGTGGCACACCAATAGTTCCAGGTACACAGGAGGCTGAGGCGGAAGAATTACTGAACCCAGCAGTCGGAGGCTGTGGTGGCTGTGAGCATGCCCCTGCCCCCTCCAGGCTGGGTGACAGAGGGAGACTCCAACTCAAAAAAAAAAAGGGAAGCATGACCGTAAGTCCTCAAACTCCTCTCCTCAACCATGTCCCTAATTAATCACTTGCACATCTCATAGTTTTCCATGCAGTTATAGGCGTCTGCTGATCTGTGAATGGTTTCTGATCTAAATGGTAACACTCTGCATACACAGATCTGACATGCGACTTTTGGTCTTTGACTCAACCATGAACCTCTTGGGAGACCTACCCTGTTCCTGATGGACTGTACCTTGTTTCATGTTTCAGCAGTGAGGTTGGGTCTATTTTATGTATTTTAGAGACGTTTCTTTTTTTCATGACTGTCCATATCTTTTGTCCATTTTTATATTGAATTTTTAGTTCTTTTCTATCAATTGCTGCTTTTTTTTTTTCCTTTATGAGTCAGGGGCCCCTCTGTCACCCAGGCTGGAGTGCAGCAGCACGATCACGGCTCACCATGGCCTCGACCTCCTGGACTCAGACCATCTTCCCGCCTCAGCCTCCCATGTAGCTGGAACTGCAGGTAGTGCCACCATGCCTGGTTAATTTCTTTATTTTTTATTTTTGTAGCAACCAAGTCTCCCTAGGTTGTCCAGGCTGGTCTCGGATTCCTGGGCTCAAGCAATCCTCCCACCTTGGCTTCCCAAAGTGCTGGGATGACAGGCGTGAGCCACCGTGGCCAGTCTCAATTGTTTTTTTAAGATTTATTGTAGATGTCAGGGGAATGTGTGCAGGTTTGCTCTGTGAAAGTACTGTGTGAGGGTGAGGTTTGGGTCTCTGCTGAGCCCATCACCCAGGTGGTAGACATGGTACCCGAGAGGTGATCTTTCAACCCTGCTCCCTTGATCCCCCCTTAGGAATTCTCAGTGTCTATTGTCCCTATCCTTGTGCCCGTGTGCATTTAGTGAGAACGTCTGGCATTCCGTTTTCTGTTTCTGTGTTAATTCTCTTGGAATGATTGTCCCCAGCCAGATCCATGTTGACACAGAGGACAGGATTTCATCCTTTTTTACAGCTGCATAGTACTCCATGGTGTATGCGTACCACATTTTCTTTAGCCAGTGAGTTGTTGGTGAGCACCGGTGTTGGTTCTATGTTTTTGCTGTTTGGGGTAGTTTAGGCATAACTCGTCCGTTCGACTCTGTTGAATGTCTCCCCCACTAGATTAAGCACCACATGGGCAGGTATTGTTAGTGTTGTTTGACCCCTGTTTCCTGGTGCCTGACACAACATAGGTGTTCAGCTATTTGTTAATTTAAAATTAAATATAGCCAGGCGCAGTGGCTCAAGCCTGTCATCCCAGCACTCTGGGAGGCTGAGGCAGGAGGATTGCCTAAGCTCAGGGGTTCAAGACCAGCCTGGGAAAGTTGGTGAGACCTCATCTTTACAATAAATCAAAAAAATAAGCTGTGCATGGTCGCACATGCCTGTAGTTCCAGCTGCTTGGAAGGCTGAGTTTTGAGGATCACCAGAGTCCAGCAGGCTGAGGCTGCAGTGGCCATGAGCATGCCCCTGCACTCCAGCCTGGGCAACAGAGTGAGACTCCAACTCAAAAAAAAATTAAATGTAAAGCTTTTATAATCAAATATAAAAAAATTAAATATAAATATAAATATGAATGCAGTGGCTCATACCTGTCATCCCAGCACTTTGGAAGACCAAGGTGAGAGGATCATTTCTCTACAAAAAAATTTAAAGCTTAGCTAGGCATAGTGGCTCATGCCTTTCATTCCTGTACTTTGGGAGGTCGAGGTGGGAGGATTGCTTGAGCCCAGGAGTTTGAGACCAGCCTGGGCAACATAGCAAAACCTCATCTTGACAAAAATCAAAACACTAGCCAGGCATGGTATAAAAAATTTTTATAGTCTGTAAAAGTCTCAGCTACTCGGAAGGTTGAAGTAGAAGGATTGCCTGGGCCTAGGAGGTTGAGGCTGTAGTGGCCACAAACATGCCACTGTACTCTAGCCTGGGCAACAGTGATTCTGACTCAAAAAATTTTTTTTAATTAAATGCAAATAATTAGAAGTTTGAGAGTTAGAAGGGGAGAAGGATGAGAAGGAAAAATTAAAATACAACTAAATGCCACCAGTGTCGATTCATCTCTTTTATATGTTGTGAAGATTTAGAGATGCACAGGTCACCCCTGGCCTCCAGTATCTCTGGGTGACTCTCATCACCAACCATCACATTAAACACCTTGACCTGGGGAGCTCTCACCTGAAGGCTGAAGACATACAGATGGCGTGTGAAGCATTAAAACACCCCAACTGTTCCCTGGAGTCTCTGAGGTAAGCGTTGGGCCTAGGGTTTTGTCCCTTGACTCTTCACGTGTTTCTACAGTAAGTCCCCTACCTACAAACCTTCAAGTTACGAACTCTAATGATGCACACCTGCATTTTTTTGTATTATTTTTCCCCACCAGGTGTCAGTATAGCCCATTAAATCCATATAGTCCTCTGTAGCTGACTGAGTTGTGAGTTGGGTACCTAGGCTAACTTTGTCAGACTTAAATTGAACTTACAAACACACTCGGAGTGGAATGTGTTCGTGTGTTGGGGACTGCCTGTACTTTTTGCCTTAAAATGATTACTCACAGAAAGAAACAAAAAGTTTTGAAGAGTTGGAAAGATGAAAAAGTTCTGGTGATGGACAGTGGTGATGGTAGCACAATGAGCTTAGTTCCGCTGGGCTGTACCCTTAAAAATACCTTGAAATATGAGAAGGGGTGTGGTGGCTCATGTCTGTCAGCTCCACGCTTTGGAAGACCAAGGCGAGAGGATCAGTTGAGCCCAGGGGTTCAAGACCAGCCTGGGCAACATGGCAAGACATCGTTACAAAAATTGTAACAACAACCAAGCATGGTGGCACAAACCTGTCGTCCCAGCTCCTCAGGAGGCTGAGGCAGGAGGATGGCCTGAGTCCAGGAGGTCAAGACTGTGGTGAACCATGACCATGCCACTGCACTCCAGCCTGGGCAATGTAGTGAGACCTTGTCTCTGCAAAACAAAATTTTTTTTTAATGAGCCAGGCGTGGTAGTCCCAGCTACTCAGAAGGCTGAGGCAGGAGGATAGCCCAAGCCCAGGCAGTCCATGTTGCTGTAGAAGACATGATTTTATTCTTTTCATGGCTGTGTAGTATTCTATGGTATGTCTATACCTCATTTTCTCTACCCAATCAATCATTGGTGGGCACACAGGTTGGTTCCGTGATTTTGCTGTTGCAAACAGCGCTGCTATTTCATGGGTATGCTGATGTTCTGTCCTCACCACCACCACTGGGGTTGGTAGTGTGGCTATCCCCAGTTGTCCTGATTGGGTCACAAAGAAGCCAAGCTCCTTGCTCAGTAGCAGACTAGGTGACACATCAGAGTAGGCAGGAAGATAGACGACAAACAAGTACAAATAACACAGGAAATGTCAGCCGATGATCATTGCTATGAATTTAATGACATGGAATAGAGCTGGGGGACAGAGGAGAGTGAGGCGGATGGGCACGGTTTAAGGTCATGAGTTCTGCTTACCTTGAAGAGGGTGGCATTCAAGAGACACGAATGGGCTGGGTGCAGTGGCTCGTGCCTGTCATCCCAGCCCTTTTGGAGGTCCTGGTGGGAGGATCGCTTGAGCCCAGGCATTCAAGACCAGCCTAGCAAAAGAGTGAGACATCATCTCTACAAAAAATTTTTAAAAATTAGCCACATGTAGTGGTGTGTGCCTGAAGTCCCAGGTACTCGGGAGGCTGAGAAAGGAGGATTGGGAGTTTAAGGCTACAGTGAGCCGTGATCATGCCACTGCACTTCAGCCTGGGCTACAGAGTGAGACCCTATCTCAAAAAAAAAAAAAAAAAGTGGCCAGGCACAGTGGCTCATACCTGTCCTCCCAGCACTTAGGGAGGCCGAGGTGAGAGGATTGTTGAGCCCAAGAGTTTGAGACAAACCTGGGCAACATAGTGAGACCTGGTCTCTGCAAAAAATGAAATAAAAGCATGAGCCAGATGTGTTGGCATGCACCTGTCATCCCAGCTACCCAGGAGGCTGAGGCAGGATGAATCACCTGAGCCCAGGAGGTCAAAGCTGTGGTGAGCTGTGATCGTGCCATTGCACTCCAGGGTAGGCGACAGAGTGAGACCCCAACTCAAAAAGAAAAAGATCTGAATGCCGATCTGGCACTCCTGAAGACCTGGGTAGGGGAGAGAGGCAAATGCAAGGAACAGTGACTGCTCAAAGCCTGAGGCAGGAGGACAGAGTCTGAGGATCAGGAAAATGGCCAGAGTTGCTGGTGTGAGGGGCAAAGCTCCCTTAGGCGAGAGCCGGGAGCACGTTTCACGTTTCCTGTTTCTGCAGGCTGGATCGCTGTGGACTGACCCATGCCTGTTGCCGGATGCTCTCCCAAAGCCTCACGACGTCCGCCAGCCTCAGATCTCTTAGCCTGGCCAGGAACAAGGTGACAGACGAGGGGGTGAAGCCTCTCTGCGAGGCCTTGGGGGCCTCCCGGTGCATCCTGCAGAAGCTGATGTGAGTCCCGCTTCCTTTCACCGGAATTTTCTGATCTTAAAGGCCAGCCTCCGTGTCATGGGGGAGGGGACTTTACAGAGGCACAGCCGGGGGTGGAGGTGGGCCAGGGAGTTAGAGCCTCATGGGAGCACCCTGATGTGGGGTGGATGAAAGACCCTATCCAGAGCATCTGTCAGAGCCAGGTGTGGTGGTGGCTCACGCCTGTCATTCTGGCACTGTGGGAGGCTGAGGCGAGAGGATTGTCTGAGCCCAGGAGTTCAAGGGTAGCCTGGGTAACTTAGCCAAACCTCGTCTATACAATAAATCAAAAAATTACCCTGGCATAGTGGTACGTACCTGTGGGTTCAGCCACTTGGAAGGCTGAGGCGGAAGGATCGCCTGAGCCCTGCCGGTCGAGGTTGCAATGGCCATGAGCATGTCCCTGCACTCCAGCCTGGAGGAAAAAAAATGCATAAAAACTGAAAGTATTTCCTCTATTGCAATAGCCACATGCCAAGTGCTCAATAGCTGTGTGGCCAGTGGTGATCATATTGGATAGCATAGATCTAGAACATCCCATCAGCATGGAAAGCTGTTGGACAGCACTCTGTCAACCTCAGGACTGTGTACATTTTGGAGCCAAATGGCTGAAGCCAGACAATCACGTGTGGGGTCTGATAAAAACAACACGATAGTCCTGCAGGGAGGGGGAGGTCCCTCCAAGCTCTCGTCACCACGGATCCTATGTCCCTCATGTGGTGAACCACGTATGTGTCTGAAATAACCTCAGGGTTGCAGCACAGACTGTCAGGAGTACCCACAGCCAGCTTTGCAAATTAAGCTGGACCTGTCAATGGATCATTAATGAAAATATCCTCATGTTATTTTTCCCATCTTCCTCTCTTCCTCTGTGCTCAATTGTTTGGATCCAGTATGTATCTTTGTTTAAATTTCTCTTCCTTTGGTTTTTTTTGAGTCAGAGTCTCTCTCTGTCACCCAGGCTAGAGTTGCAGGGGCATGATCACAGCTCACCACAGCCTCAACCTCCTGGGCTCAGGCAATCCTTCCCTCTCAGCCTCCTGAGTAGCTGGGACTACAGGCATATACCCCCCATGCCTGGCTAATTTTTTGTTTTTTTGTAGAGATGAGGTCTCACTATGTTACCCAGGCTGGTCTCGAACTCCTGGACTCAAGCGATCCTCCTGCTTTGGCCTCCCAAAGTGCTGGGATGACAGGTGTGAGCCACTGTGCCCAGCCTGTTTTTGGTTTTTAGAGACAGGGTCTTGCTCTGTTGCCCAGGCTGAAGTGCAGTGGCCTGATCACAGCTCACTGCAGCCTCAACATCCTAGGCTCAGCCTCTCCAGTAGCTGGGATGACAAGCACACACCACCACACCTGGCTAATTTTTTGATTTTTTGATTTTTTGTAGAAATTAGGTTGTGCTATATTACCCAGACTGGTTTCGAACTCCTAGGCTCAAGCAATTCTCTCACCTCAGCTTCCCAAAGTGCTGGGATTATAGGCATGGGCCACTCCTCTTCCTTTCTTTTTTTGGGGAGGGGTGTTGGAGTCTCACTCTGTCTCCCAGGCTAGAGGACAATGGCACACTCACGGTCACCCCAGGGTAGACCTGCTGGGCTCAGGCAATCTTTCACCTCAGCCTTCCAAGTAGCTGGAACTACAGGCACACGCTACCTTGCCCGGCTAATTTTTTATTTATTGTGGAGACGAGGTCTCACCAAGTTGCCCAGGCTGGTCTCAAACCCGCAGGTTCTGGCAATCTACTTGTCTTGGCCTCCCAAAGTAACTTATTTTCAAGTACTAGAACTTTGTGTTATGTGGCTAAAATAAGGAGGCAATCCAAGTATGATCCCACAGATCACATGGCTTACTGCTGTACACAGAGAAATTTCTTTCCCTTTTCTCCCAATGCTGGAAGAAGGGAGGAGTAACAGGAAAGCCTCATGGGAGAACCCTCGAGAGAACAGATACATCAGCCACAGAGTGAGCGAGTTCCAGAATTGTTGAAGTCTAGTTGCTCAGTTAGGACAGAAGCAGGCCTCTGGGGAAAGGAAAGTCTAATTATATTTTGAGGCGTACAAGGAGGACCCAGAAAGACCTGGAATTATCTTCTGGAAGGCGGGACCCTTGTAGTCCCGGCTTCCCTGCTAGGTGAGTGTTCTAGGAACCCATCGGCATCTGTGGACCAGCTGGCATTGTTGCGAGAGGCTGCATTTGACTTCAGTGTTTTTTTTTTTTTGTAGGGAGATTTTTTCCAACACATTTGCCAATTTCATGATGGGTGACTTATGAGTGTACCTGTCTACGCTGCGCTGAGTGTTCGGCAGCTTTTGACCAAAAATGACATGACCCCCATGCCCTACCCTCCCGCTTCACTGGATCATGCTCTGAGTGACTTTTTTGTTTCCCCGGATGAAAAAAGTCCTCAAAGAGAAATGTTTTGCCGATGTGGAAGAGATGAAACAAAAAAAAAAACGGTAGACACACTCAAAGGCCTCAATACGGATGAGTTCAAAAACTGTTTTGAGCAGCGGGAAAAGCATCTTGATAGACGTCTTGCATCAAACAGAGCACTTTGAAGGTGGCCAAAGTTTAAACATGTAAGAGTAAATACACAACTTTTTATAAATTCTGAGTCTTTTGGGGTCCCCCTCGCCTAAGTAGAGGTTCTTGGGAGAAACTAACTTGCCGACACAGCAGAGACCCACAATGACCCATAAGGTCCCTCGGTGCTGGAGAGAGATGCTGGTGTCCACTGGGAGGCATCAGCACTCACAGGGCAGCGGGGGTGGTCCCGTCACAGCCTGGGTTCTTGGAGAAGTGACAGACAGTAGTGTCGCCTGCTTAAGTTCTCAGTGTGTCTGTCAAACTCCTAGTTTGTTTGTATTTTGAAGTCCAGTAATTGTGGTCAGTGATTCACATGTGGGGTCTGATGAGTCTTGACGTCATCTTCTCTCACGGGGGAGAAGGGTTCATTCCAAGTCATTGTCACAGCAAAACATACATCAGGTAGCAAACCATATAAGTGTTTGGAATCATGTCCGCGCTACACGAAAAACTACTTAAGCTTTGAAAAAACGGATGGAGTATCTAGTTGATGTCTGAGAGTCAGGATGTGTTAAATGTCACACTTTTTTTGAGTCAGGGTCCCACTCTGTCACCCAGGCTGGAGTGCAGTGGCACAATCACCGCTCACTACAGCCTCGAGCTCCTGGACTCAAGTGATCCTCCTGCCTCAGCCTCCCAAGTAGCTGGGTCTACAGACGTGAGCCACCGTGCCTGGCTAATTTTTTTTTTACTTTTTTTTGTAGAGACAGGGTCTCACTCTATTGCCCTGACTGGTCTCAAACTCCTGAGCTCAAGTGATTCTCCTGCCTCGGCCTCCCAAAGTGCTGGGATTACAGGCATGAGCCACAGTACCCAGCTGAATGTCGTGCTTTTCAATAGGAAAATGGTTTACTTTGGCAAAGCCTGATATCGTAGGTCGTGGAAGGCCAGGTCCTGACAACAGCCAAGCAGAGAGCACATTCGCCCATTTCCCTCTGCACTTGGCAGTTCTAATTGCCCACAATATTTGGTCTTATCCTGAGTCTCTGGAGTTGAGTTTGAAAGTTAAAGGCAGACTCAATGGGACCTCACCATGTATTTGCAAGGATCTATCAACTATCATTTTTCTCTTCCTTACAAAAGAGGGAGAGGTGAAACTTTAAGAATACACCTCACTGGGTACAGTGGCTCGTGTCTGGAAATCTCAATGCTTTGGGAGGCTGAGGTGGGAGGATCATTTCAGCCCAGGAGTCAAGACCAGTCTGGTAACATAGTGAGATTCTGTCTCTACAAAAAAATCAAGCCGGGCTCAGTGGCTCAGCCTGTGATCCCGTGCCTTTGGGAGGCTGAGGTGAGTGGATTGCCTGAGCCCGCGGGTTCGAGACCTGCCTGGGCAGCGAGACCTCATCTCTACAATAAATCAAAAAATCAGCCGGTCATGGTAGCGTGCACCTGTAATTCCGGTTACTTGGAAGGCTGAGACAGAAGGATCACCAGAGCCCAGCGGGTCGAGGCTGCGGTGGCCGAGAGTGGCCACTGCACTCCAGTCTGGGCGACAGAGTGAGACTCCAACTCAAAAAAAAAAAATCAGTAAATTAGTCAGGCATGGTATCCCAAGCTTGTAGTCATAGCTCCTCGGAAGGCTGAGGGTCACTTGACCCCAGAGGTTGAGGTCAAGGTGAGTTGTGATCATGCCACTGCATTCCGGCCTGGACAACATAGAAAGACTCTATCTCTGAAGATTGACAGAGATAGATTAGATAGATAGATGATAGATAATTGATAGATTGATATGTAGATAAATGATAGGTGGATAGATGATAGATTAGGTAGATTAGGTGGGTAGGTGGGTGGGTGAGTATATAGATGGTAGACTGAGAAGATAGATGAGATGGATAGATGAATGGGTGATAGATGATATAGATAGATAACAGAGATGGATGGATGGATGGATTAGGCAGATGGATAGATTGGATGGGTGAATGGATAAACAGGTAGATAGGATGGATGAATAGGTTGGATGGATGGATAAACTGAATGGATAGATGGATGAATGGATTGGATGGGTGGACTGGATGGATGGACTAGATGAATGGATGAGGGGATAGATTGGATGGATTGGGTGGATGGAGATGGAGACCTTATCCTTTCTTCTCTGGACTCTCTCCTTGCAGGCTGGACAGCTGCGGCCTCACTGCTGAGGGCTGCCAGGTCCTGGCCTCGGCCCTCGTCAGCAACCGGAGCTTGACACATCTGTGCCTGTCAGGAAACAGCTTGGGGGATGAAGACGTGAGCCTGCTGTGTCGGTCCCTGAGACATCCTGACTGCAGGCTGCAGAGACTGATGTGAGTCTGGCTTGCCTCCCTGTGGGGCTTCATCACTTCCTAGCATGGCATGGTGTCACCCAGCACAAAGTAGTAGTCGGGCGTGGAGTGTTCACAGTGAAGGACCCATGTGTGCTGGATCCTGTCCCCGCCGGCCATCTCCTAGGTTTCATCCTTCCTTGGAAAATCCTGCCTCTGCCCTTGTGTCTCCTCACGGTGGGAAGTCATCACTTATTCAAAGACTGTCGGAGCCGGGCTCGGTGGCTCAGCCTGTAATCCTGCGCCTTTGGGAGGCTGAGGTGAGTGGATTGCCTGAGCCCACGGGTTCGAGACCCGCCTGGGCAGCGAGACCTCATCTCTACAATAAATCAAAAAAATCAGCCGGGCATGGTAGCACGCGCCTGTAATTCCGGCTACTCGGAAGGCTGAGGCGGAAGGATCGCCGGAGCCCAGCAGGTCGAGGTTGCGGTGGCCGGGAGCGGCCACTGCACTCCAGTCTGGGCGACAGAGTGAGACTCCAACTCAAAAAAAAAAAAAAAAAAAAACAAAGACTGTCGGTTCTCGTGACTCAAGGTCACTGTGTCTTATGAAGTCACCCTCGAACACTGAATCAGCCAGCACTGAGTCACTACCTCTGGGGGAGACACAGGGAACCTCTGGTTACATCTTAATCAACTGATCAATATGTAGCGTTGTTCTATATGTTTCTGTCCCATGATACCTTACTGGATACATGTTGCCAGGTGCAATGCCTCACACCTGTCACCTCAGCACTTTGGGAGACCAAGGCAGGAGGAATGCTTGAACCCAGGGGTTTGAGACCAGCCTGGGCAACATGGGAAGACCTCGTCTCTACAAAAATATCAAAAAATTAGCCGGACATGGTCACACACCCCTGTAGTCCCAGCTGTTCGGGAGGCTGAGGTGGGGGGATCACTTAAGGAGAGGAGTTTGAGACTGGCCTGGGCAATATAGCAAGACCCTGTCTCTAAAATAAACAAACATATAAATAAGCCAGGCATGGTGGTATACACCTGTAGTCCCAGCAACTCAGAGCCTAAGGTGGGAGAATTGCCTGAGCCCAGGAGGTCAAGGCTGAGGTGAGCCATGATCATGCCACTGCACTCCAGCCTGGGCAACAGAGTGAGACTCTGATTCAAAGAAAAAAAAAAACACCTTAGGTCAGGCTCAGTGGCTCAGCCTGTCATCCCAGCACTTTGGAAGGCTGAGGCAAGTGGATTGCCTGAGCCTGCAGGTTCAAGACCAGCCCAGGCAACTTGGCAAGACCTCCTCTCTACAATAATTTTTTTTTTTAATTAGCTGGGCATGGTGGTGCATGCCTGTAGTTTTGGCTACTTGGAAGGCTGAGGCAGAAGGATTGCCAGAGCTCAGCAGATCAATGCTGGGGTGGCCGTGAGCATGCCACTGCCCTCCAGTCTGGCCCCCCCACCCCCCAAAAAAACCTTAATGTATTAGTCTGCCTCATGGAAAGTCTGAAGGTTCTCCAGTGAATGAGTAATGGGGAGCTATTGAGTGTGGTAGGTAAGTAATGCCCCCACTCCAAAAAGATATCTGCATCCTAAATGCCCAGAACCTGTGACTCTGTGACCTTCCATGGCAAAAGAGACTGCTAAGTTATGAATCCTTTAAAAAACAATTCTGAGTTGGGGTCTCCCTCTGTCGCCCAGGCTGGAGTGCAGTGGCACGATCACAGCTCACCCCAGCCTCAACCTCATGGAATCAGGTGATCTTCCTGCCTCAGCCTCCCAAGTAGCTGGGACAACAGGTGCGTGCTACCACACCTGACTAATTTTTTTTTTTTTTTTTTTGTGGAGATGAAGTCTCACTACATTGCCCAGGCCCAGTTTCAAACTCCAGGGCTCAAGTGATCCTCCCACCTCAGCCTCCCAAGTAGCAAGGACTGCAGGCACACGCACCACCATGCCTGGCTAATTTTTTTTTTTATTATTTTTTTATGGAGATGTAATCTCGCCATATTGCCCAAATTGGTTTCAAACTCCAGGGCTCAAGCAATCCTCCTGCCTTGGTTTCCCAAATAGCTGGGACTACTGGCATGCACCACCATGCCTGGCTAATATTTTGTGTGTGTGTGGAGGTGTGGTCTCGCTACGTTGCCCAGGCTGACTTCAGACTCCACAGCTCAAGCGATCCTCCCGCCTCAGCTTCCCAAGCAGCTGGGACTATAGGCACATGCCACCACACCCAGCTAATTTTTCTTATTTTTTTTTTTTTGTATAGACGAGGTCTCATTATGTTGCCCAGGCTGGTCTCAAACCCCTAGACTCAGGTGATCCTCCCACCTCTGCCTCCCAAAGTGCTGGGGTGACAGGCATGAGTCACTGCAAAGTTATGGATCTTGAGATGGGGAGATTATCCCGGGCAGATTATCTGGGGATCCCCAGTGCAATGAGGAGGGTCCTTAATAGGGAAAGTAGGAGGCGGGGGGTCGGAGGAGGAGGTGTGATGGAGGTGAGGGTGAGGCCATGGCTGGCTGAGGGCCAGGTGCTGAGGGCCAAGGGCAACCCCAAGGGTTAGAAAAGGCAAGGAAAGATTCCCCCAGAGGTTGCAGGAGGAGTACGCCCAGTTGACCCCTCGGTTTTAGCCCACTGAGTCCTGAGGTGGGCTTCCGACCTCCAGACCTAGAGGATGACAAGTTTGTGTTTCGTTTTTTGAGTCGAGGTCTCCCTCTGTCACCCAGGCTGGAGTGCAGTGGTGCGATCATGGCTCACCACAGCCTTGACCTCCTGGGCTCAGGCGATCCTCCTCCTCTGCCTCCCAAGCAGCTGAGACTTCAGGCACACACATTCACACCTGGTTAATATTTTTATTTCTTATGGTTTTATTTTTTTACTTTTTTATTTTTATTTTTTAGTTGTAATCGACCAGGCTGGAGTGCAGCGGCTTGCTCACAACCACTGCAGCCTCAACCTGCTGAGCTCTGGCGATCCTTCCACCTCAGCCTTCTAAGTAGCTGGAACTACAGGCCTGCACCACCATGCCCAGCTAACTTTCAGATTTATTGTGGAGACAAGGTCTCACCAAGTTGCCCAGGCTGGTCTCAAACCCCTGGGCTCAGGCAATCCTCTCACCTCGGCCTCCCAAAGTGCTGGTATTATAGGTGGAGCCACCACACCCAGCCTATTTTTTATTTTTTTGGAGATGAGGTCTCTCTGCCCAGGCTGGTCTCAAACTCCTGGGTTCAAGCAGTCCTCCTGCCTCGGCCTCCCAAAGTGCTGGGATGACAGGCATGAGTCACTGCACCTGGCCCAGGTTTGTGTTTTAAGCAACTAAGTTTGTGATTGTGTGTTATAGCAGCCACAGGAAACCAGTCCACTGAGTGTGAAGGAGGATTAAAAAGAGAAGGCCAGAGGCTCTTGGAGAGTCACCAGCCTGTGCGTTGTGCCTATCACAGGACGGGTACTTTGGGGCCATCTCGCCACTTAAGGCTAATCGCCACCTTCCATGCAAGTAGGACCTGATGCCCTCCTACACAGAAACAGACTGGTGCCGAGAGAGGTCTGGATAACTCCACGGTCACAGAGCAAGCCTGACGCTCTCCCCTCCCCCATGTGTGTCCCACAGACTAAGTCGGTGCGGCCTGGACGTGGGTGGCTGTGGCTTCCTCGCACTCGCGCTTGCGGGCAACGCACGGCTGACGCACCTTGGCCTTAGCGGGAACCCTTTGGAAGATAGTGGGGTGAAGCTTCTGTGCGAGGCCACAAGGGAGCCCTCCTGTTGCCTCCAGGACCTGGAGTGAGTCTCTCTTTTGGGGGGTGGGGTCAACTCTGCCATATGGGGACCTGGAGTTTCTAGAAGCCCCAGCGGCGTGAGCAGGGAGACTGGACCCCAAACCCAGCTCTGGGATCTACGAATGCTTGCTCTTCCAGTGGGCACTGCAGCTGGGTGGGTGTGTCAACAGCACAATGAGTGTGGGGCAGGTGGAGAGGTGACTCCAAACAAGAGCCCTGTGGCAGGAACTGTGTGTTCTTTTTTTTTTTTTTTTTTTTTGTAGAGATGGCGTCTTGCTATTGTTCAGGCTGGTCTCCAACTCCTGGGCTCAAGTGGTCCTCCCCTTGGCCTCCCAAAGTGTTGGGATGGCAGGCGTGAACCAGGAACTATGCCCAGCCAGGAACTATGAGTTCCAAGTCACCCTAGGTCCCTAAATCCTGTTCATTTTCTAAAGGAGGTCATTTGACCCAAATTCATCTGTATGTGAGGGGTGGGGGGGAGTGCTTGTCTATCTTTTCATCGTTTTCCCTCTAAAGCTCAATTTTCTGCCTCCCTTGTTGGAATGTTTCTATTAAGTAGAAGTTTTCCTTCATTAAACAGACTGTAGAAAAATTACAAAATGGAACAAAACAAGAAAGAATGTAACTGGGCATGGTGGCTCACACCTGTTATCCCAGCACTTTGGGAGGCCGAGGCGGAGGATCGCTTGAACCCAGGGGTTTGAGACCAGCCTGGGCAACACAGACCTCAACTCTAATGAATCAAAAAATTAGCCGGCAGTGGTGGGACTCACTTGTAGTCCCATCGGGAGGCTGAGGCAGAAGGATTGCCTGAGCCCGAAGGATTGCCTGAGCCCAGGAGGTTGAGGCTGCAGGGAGCCATGACCATGCCCCTGCACTCCAACCTGGGTGGCAAACTGACTCCAAAAAAATGAATAAAAGATCTCAATTAACAAAAATAAATCCTCAGTCTTACAGCCATGTGGACATTGCTGTTGGAATGTTTCCATTTAATAGAAGTATTCCATCATTAAACAAATTGCAGAAAAATTACAACACGAAACAAAACAAAAAAGAATGTGGCCAGGTGCGGTGATTCACTCCTGTCATCCCAGCACTTTGGGAGGCCAGGACAGGAGAATTGCCCCTGGAATTCTCTCTACCTAGATTCATCTGTGCATTTGACGTTTTACAGAGGAGGGGCCCTGGCAGTGGGCACGAAGTGCGTTCCCACCACGTGTCAGGTACAGGACTCTGGATGCCTGCAGGTCTGATCTTATGCAGTCCCCTCCCTGCCCCTCAGTCACCTCCAGGAGGGAACCGGAACGCCAAAGAGCCACAGAGCTTTGGCTCTGGCATTTTGTTCTGTCTTTAAGGACATGCAGATTGCAATGAATAAAGCATGGGATAGAGTCCCACGTGATAGCATAGCATTTTGTTAAGTTTTCCTAAAGCTGGACACTTAGGTTATCACCAGACTTTAGTTGTGGCCCTTATACATCTTTGTGTACTTGGTAGCATTTATTCTCTCTCTCGCTCTCTCTCGCTCTCTCTCGCTCTCTCTCGCTCTCTCTCGCTCTCTCTCGCTCTCTCTCGCTCTCTCTCGCTCTCTCTCGCTCTCTCTCGCTCTCTCTCACTCTCTCGACTGGGTCTTACTCTGTCTCCCAGGCTGGAGTGCCATGGCATGACCCTGGCCTGGGCTCAGGTGACCCTCCTATCTCTGCAGGTTGGTGAGATGTCATCTCACCACTGCTTGCTGCAAGAGTCTGTCCTGCGCCATCTCAGAGAGCCCACACCTGAAGAGCTTGGATCTCACGGCCAACAACCTGGGGGATGGCGGGGTCACAGCACTGTGCGAGGGACTGAAGCAAAGGACCAGTTCTCTGCAGAGGCTCGGGTGACTTCTTGGGATCGCCTCTTTGGGGGCTGGGCTCAGAGGAGGGAGGAAACCCAGGTGTGATGATGTTTGAACAGGGAAGGTGTTCCAGTCCTCATGACTCTAAGGGAGAGGGAATGCAGCCATGGCGGAATCACAGGCCTGGGTGCAGATTCCAGCTTAGCTTCTCAGTATGGGTTAAACAAAACAGCAAATGGCCGGATGTGGTGGCTCACGTCTGTCATCCCAGCACTTTGGGAGGCCAAGACGAGAGGATCACTCCAAGGGTTTGAGACCAGCCTGGACAACAAGGCAAGACCTCATCTTTACATAAAAATCAAAAAATTAACCAGAGTGCTGGTGCACACCTGTCAGCCCAGCAACTCAGGAGGCTGTGAGATAGGAGGATCACTTAAGGCCAGGAGGTCGAGGATGCTGCAAGCTGTGATGGTGCCCACTGCACTCCAGCCTGGGCGACAGAGGGAGACCCTGACGCAAAAAAGAAAAAGTGAATTTCCCCACATAGGTGATCCACAACCACTTTTTACACATGCCTCAAATCATCACCAACTCGCCTCTCCTTGTCCCCAGCCTCAGTCACTCTGCTGGACATCTGTCTTTACACATGCTTAGATATTATTTTAGAAGCAGACCCACAGAGACAATACACCTTCCTTCAACGCCATCTCTGCATCCAGCCACAGGTGGCTTAAACAGCTTAGGCTGCATCTCACAAATGTTCTCTTGTCATGAGAATTCCAAATTGCACATTCTAGAATGATCAGGGCACTTAGAACCCACATGCCCACCACCTAGTTTAAACACTCATCAGTATTTCACAGCAAGTTAAGGACTTTTTTTTGAGTTGGGGTCCAGCCTCTGTTGCCCAGGCTGCACTGCAGTGGCACAGGCAACAATCATGGCTCACCACAGGCTCAACCTCCTGGGCTCAGGTGATCCTTGCACCTCAGCCTCCCGAGTAGTGGAGACTACAGACACGTGCCACCACACCTGGCTTATGTATTTATTTATTTATTTTTGTGGTAGAGATAAGGTCTCACCAAGTTGCCCAGGCTGGTCTCAAATTCCTGGACTCAAGAAATCCTCCTATCTCGGCCTCCCAAAGCGCGGGTATTTCAGGCACACGTCACCACATCTGGCTATTTGTATTATTATCATCCTTTGTAGAGGTGCAATCTCACTGTGTTGTCCAGACTGGTCTAATACTCCTGGGCTCAAACGATCCTCCTTCCTTGGCCTCCCAAAGTGCTGGGATGATAGGCTCATGCTACCATGCCCACCTAAGTTAGGGATTTTGACATTCTGACCCAAATACCTCAACACGCATCTCCAAAAATACAGAACACTCCTATACAATACCACTATTATTATTCCATGATGTGCCTTGGCTTCTCATTGCTCCTGGGATAAAATCCGAAGTCATTAGGATGGCTGAAAACGTCCAGCTCCAGCTCACGCCACTGTGAGTGGCGGTGATCTCACAACCCAGCCGTCTTCCTATTCCTCAGGTGTTCCTCACTCCCTTCCACAAGAGCCACGTACATGCCATGTCTTACATATCAATATATTCATCAATACGTCCCTCTTCCCTTCATGTCTTCTGAGTTTCCAGTGCATTGTCACCTTCTCAGCAAGTCTTTCTCCAGGCTCCTCGTTACGTTTTTTGTTGTTCCAGGTGCTGTCAGTCTTTTTCTTTCTTTCTGTTTTTTTTTTTACTTATTATTTTTGGAGTCAGGGTCTCACTGTTATCCAGGCTGGAGTGCAGCAGCATGATCACAGTTCACAGCGACCGCAACCTCCTGGGCTCTAGTGATCCTCTTGCCTCAGCCTTCCAAGTAGCTGAAACCACAGACGCGCCTCCACACCTGGCTGATTTACTTATGAGATTTTGTTTGTTTGTTTTTGTTTTTGAGATGAGGATCTCGCCATGTTGCCCAAGCTGGTCTAGAACTCCTGGGCTCAATCAGTCCTCCCACCTTGACCTCCCAAAATGCTGGGATGACAGGTGTGAGCCACCATGCCCAGCCTGTCTTTATCTTTTATTCTTTCTACAACTATAAATCATCCAGCAGCTCTCAAAGTGCTAACCAAGGCAGTGACTTCACCAGGAAACTCACTAGAAATGCAAGTATTTGGGTCTCTCCCCAGAACTGTTGAGCCAGGAACTCTGTGGGTGGAATCCACCACTGACTCTGAAAAACAGAGGGTAAACGTATATGGTGGAGTGAAGGGTCCATCACTGATCTCTAGGGTTATCTCCTGGGTGTCCTGGCCCTGCAGGTTGGAGGCATGCAGGCTGACTTCCAACTCCTGTGAGGCGCTCACCCTGGCCCTGTCCCACAACCAGCACCTGACCAGTTTAAACCTGGCTCGGAATAACTTCAGTCCTGAAGGAATGGCTAAACTGTGTTTGGCCTTTGCACATCCTGCAACTAATCTGCAAATAATTGGGTAAGTCTCTGGCACTTATCTGTTGAGAAACACCCCTGCTTCTCCTACAGGCATATGAGTTGGTGAAGTGGTGTCTGAGAGCCATTAAGGTAGCCGCTTGGCGAGCAGATCTTCACATGAACAGGGAGCACACCAGCTGTGATCTGAGGGCTGTGGTAGATGCCGGAGACACAGGAAGGTGGAAGAAGAAGGCAGGGCTCCTGATATCACGAAGCTTGCTTGTGGGTGGATGAGGATGGTGGAGAGATAGTATTACAGGTGTTTATTCTCAGAAACTAGAATTGTGGCTGGGTATGGTGGCTCACCCCTGTCATCCCGCACATTGGGAGGCTGAGGCAGGAGGATTGCTTTAACCCTGGAGTTCGAGGCCAGCGTGAGAAAATCACAAGACCTTGTCTCTACAAAAAATAAAAATAAAAAAATTAGCCAGTCATGGTGGTGCACACCTGTAGTCCCAGCTACTCGGGAGGATTGCCTCAGCCCAAGAGGTCAAGGTTGTGGGGAGACATGATTGGCCCCCAACTCAAAAACAAACAACAAAACTAGAATTGCTATGAGAGCCAGCAATTTTACTCTTACTTCTTGGTATATACCCCCAGATATTGAAAGTAAGACCTCAAAGAGACATCTGCATGACGATGTTCATAGTAGATTCACAGTTATAGCCAAGAGGTGGGAAATCCTGCTGTCCATGACTGGATGAATAAACCAAATGTGATATATATTAGGGGGACCCAAAAAACCTTGGAATTTTCTTTTGGAGCACGGTTCTCTTGGAGTAGAGGCTTCCCCCACTAGGTAAGTGTTCTAGGACCCCATCGACACCAGTGGGCCAGCTAGCATTGCTGTGAGAGGCTGTGTTCCACTTCATTGAATCTTCTTGGAGATTGTTTCAATGCATTTGCCCATTTCATGGTGGGTGACTTACAAGCACACCTGCCCACACCACACTGAGTCCTTGGCAACTTTTGACCAAAAAACGCCATGACCCATGCCCCACCCTCCCTATTCACCTGATCTCACCCTGAGTGACTTTATTTTTGTTTCCCTGGGGGAAAAAAAAGTCCGCAAAGGGAAACATTTTGCCCACGTGAAAGAGGTGAAACAAAGCACTAAAAGGCATCAAAATGGATGAGTTCAAAAACAGTTTTGAGCAGTGGGAAAAGCGTCTCAGTAGGTATATTGCATCAAACAGAGAGTACTTTGAAGGTGACTGACATTTAAACACATAAAAATAAATATCAATTTTTATAAGTTCCAGGGATTTGGGGGTCCCTCCTCATACACACAAAAAATTTTATTCAGCTTTAAAAAGAAAATTCTAAAAAAAAAAAAAAAATTCGGACACAGGCTACAATGTGGATGAATCTTGAGGACATTAAGATAGTAGAATAAGCCAGTCACAAAAAGACAAATACTGTATAAGCCAGGTATGGTGACTCATGCCTGTAATCCCAGCACTTTGGGAAGCTGAGGCAGGAGGTCTCACCCAGGAGTTCAAGACCAGTCAGGGCAGCATAGTGAGATCTCATCTCTATTTTTAAAAAAATCAAAAAATTAGCCTGGTGTGGTGGCACGTACCTGTAGTCCCAGCTACTTGAGAGGCTAAGGCAGGAAGATCACCTGGGCCCAGGAGGTCGAGGCTACAGTGAGCCATGTTTATGCCACTGCACCTCCAGGCTGGGCAACAGAGTGAAACCCTACCCCCCAAAAAACTAAAATGAAAGTTTCCAGGAACCTATAGTCAACAGTCAATGTGAAGTGAGGACTTCCTGTACCTCCAAGCTTTATAACAGGACTTGGTACAAAGTAGACTTCCACAAAGGAATTCACGAATGCACTGAGTCATCACACCTGCCTCTTAGGGTTGTGGTGAGCCATGTAGGGATTTACTTACTTTCCACAGGGAACGTGCCTGTGCTCCCTAAGAGTACGAGAAGAAGTTTGCGACCATCAATGGGACTTCCAGGGACTTTGCAACAGGGAGAAGCATCCTAAACCAAGTCCCGAGTATGAGTCTTCTTTCTTCCTCCCAGGCTGTCCAAGTGGCAGTATCCTGAAGAAACGGGGGAGCTTCTGAAAAATGTGCAGCTCCTGAAACCCCATATTGTGGTTGAGGATCGCTGGTATTCATTTGAGGAAGCTGACCGGTACTGGTGGAAAGACTGACGACGGGAGAGTCCTGCCTGCCCACACCCCTCTGACACAGGAACTGTAAGGCCTGCCCTCACAGAGCAAGCAGGGCCTGCAAGTTCCTTCTCAGAGATGGGAACAACTTCTGGTTCTCACAAAGCCCCTTGAGGGTAGACATGCTTCTGTGTTCCTTGTGTCTCGGTCACATCATTTCAAGGCTTGTGACCAAGGCATGGCACCTCAGTATCTATGAAATGTCTGTCCTGCCTCAGAGGGGATCAAATAAAGTATTCACTGAGCATCTGGAAAACACATCCGATGGTCATGTTGATGAGTGGGGGCTGTGATTTAAGAGTAGAGAGGTCCTCCAAAGGGGCCCCCACACCTGGATGACACATCCTGCTGGTGTCAAAGCACATACCTGAATATCACAGGATGGTGTGACCATCAGTCAGTGGTAGAACTATGAACAAAGCTGCATGCATTTCTTATTGGACTTTATGAGGAGGGGACCCAAAAAAATCAGAATTATCTTCTGGAGGGCAGGCCCCTTGTGGTACAGGCTTCCGCCACTGGGTAAGTGTTCAAGGAACCCATCAGTATCTGGACCAGCTAACGTTATTGTGAGAGACTGCATTTGGCTTCAGGGAATTTTTCTGTGGCATACAGGTGACTGGTTCATCCACCATGACAGTGCACCTGCCCACACCACACTGAGTGTTCGACAGTTTTTGATCAAAGACAGCATCCCTGGGTCCCACCCTCCCTGTTCACCCGATCTTGCCCCGAGTGACTTTTTTTTTGTTTCCCCGGGGTGAAAAAAGTCCTCAAAGGGAGACGTTGTGTTGATGTGGAAGAGGTGAAACAAAATGGCAGAAACCCTAAAAGACATCCAAATTGACAAGTTCAAAACTGTCTTGAGCAATAGAAAAATAGTCTTGGTAGGCATATTGCATCTCCAACGGAGATCACTTTGAAAGTGACTAAAGTGTAAACATGTAAGAGTAGATACATAATTTGTAATAAATTCCGGGGATTTGGGGGGTCCCCCCCCGTAGGTCTACACACTCTGCCATGCAGACTTCTGATCTTTGTAGGTAGGGATTGGGCAAGTGTGGAGTTGGGACTGAGTCTTCGAGGAGTGTGTTGGCCTGTGGTTGCTCAGGTGGGGCTGGGTGGCACTCACAGGGGTTTGTGTTGGCGTGCATCTCTTCCTGGTTGGCTGAATCCTCGAAGCAAAGGGCAGTCATCGGTTGCAAAAAACATTGCAAAAGCATGTTCACTGAGGCACACTGTCTTGGACCCACTGAATGAGCTTACATCCAATTGGGTAACTACTGGTCACCATGGTACAGAATAGTCTTGTTCCCAGAAGAGTGAGATACTCTTGTGTGCTCACCAACGTACTTGTTATAAGTGCTTATTTTTCTCTAATCCATGATGATGACATCTAACACACATAGCCCTTATTGTGCCAGGGTCTGTCCTAAGGACTATAAAGTAGCTCATTTACTCAGGAGGTCAAGGTGTGAGGATTACTCGAGCCCAGGAGTTCAAGACAGGTCTGGTGAACATAGCTTCACTTGGTCGCTTTGCAAAGAAAAAAAAAAATAGCTGGGCGTGGTGGCACACCCCTGTAGTCTCAGCTACGTGGGAGGCTGAGGTGGGAGGATCACCTGAGCCCAAGGGATCGAGGCTGCAGTGAGCCATGATTGTGCCATTGCACTCCAATCTGGGCAGCAGAGTGAGACCTTAGACTCAAAAAAAAGGGAGGGGGGGAGAAGGTGAATTTTACATTATGTGGATTTTACTTCAATACTGAAAGCACTGCCTCTCTAACTCAGACCCATGTGTTTAATGTGCTGTCACAGCAGTCCCCAACCTTTGTGGCATCAGGGACCAGTTTTGTGGAAGACTATTTTTTTGGTGGGGAGGAAAGGGGGAGGAAGGGGATCATCAGGCATTTGATTCTCATAAGTAGCGCCCAACTGAGAGCCCTCACACGTACAGTTTACCATAGGGTTTGCGCTCCCAAGAGAATCTAATGCCGCCATGGATCTGACAGGCGTCGGAGCTCAGACAGTCATGCCAGCGATGGGAAGCGGCTGAAAATACAGATTTCCCCCGCCCGTCGGCCGCTCACCGGCCGCTGTGCGCCCTGTTTCTAACAGACCGCGGACCGGTGCCGGCCTGCACCCCGGGCATGGGGGCCCCTGCTGTGTCACGCGCTCCTGCTCTTTGCCCAGGTCCGCCTCTCCATTTGCTCCTCCTCGCTGTGGTTCTCAAGAGTTCCGGCGGAGGCGGCCGAGAGCGAGCCGGGAGCCCGCAGAAAGGCCGGGAGTGGGTGCGTCTAGCCAGGTCTCCGTTGGAGATGCAATATGCTTACCAAGACGATTTTTCTACTGCTCAATACAGTTTTGAATTTGTCGATTTGGATGTCTTTTAGGGTTTCTGCCATTTTGTTTCACCTCTTCCACATCAACACCCCTGGTCCAGGGAAGAGGGGTGGGGGGAAGCGGGGCGCGGGGGTGGGGTGGGGAAGCGCCTCGGTGGCTTCATCACGGGCTGAGACGGAGGAGCGCCTGGCCAGCCTCGGTGTCGGGGAACCCGCAGGTGAGCCAGATGAGTGGGCTGGGCGGGACTTACAGGGAAAATACAGGGAGCCCATCCATGAGGCCACAGAACAACTGGGAACTTCAGGCCGGATGGGCCGTCGAGGCTGGCTTGGTTTCTGAGACCTGGCGTGTTGGGGCACCGCGGGATGGAAATCGTGGTAATTGCCCAGTTTTCCTCCCAGGAAGACGCTCGGTGCAGAAAGACTGCACTTTCCTGAGAGTGAGGCGTGGCCACGTGCCTTGCTCCTCTGGGCGGAGGCTTCCTGCCTTGCAGACATGTGGGCTGGGTGCAGTGGCTCACGCCCATCATCCCAGTACTTTGGGAGACCAAGGCAGGAGGATCGCTTGTGCCCAGGAGTTCGAGACCAGCCTGGGCAACATAGTGAGGCCTCGCTCTACATAAAAATAAATCAGCCGGGCAAAGTGGCACGTGCCTGTAGTGCCAGGTACTTGGAAGGTTGAGGCGGGAGGATCGCCTGAGTCCAGGAGGTCAAAGTGGCACGTGCCTGTAGTCCCAGGTACTTGGAAAGTTGAGGCGGGAGGATCGCCTGAGTCCAGGAGGTCGAGGGTGCGGTCCCCACGATCATGTCACTACACCCCAGCCTGGGCGACAGAGGGAGACTCCCAACTCGAAAATGAAAATTAAAAGTAGTACACAACTTGACAAGCTTCCCTTGCCCGGCCATGGAAATGAGTCTCACAGAGCCCCCAGCAGTCCACGCGGGCATGGGGCATACACAAGAAACAGGCTTGTGATTGTAGGAAGCCGCTGAGACATGGGGCTGTTTGTTTTGCCTATCCTGACCTATCCTTTTGGGAGTTGGTGGGAGTCACAAAGTCAAATGCCAGGGACCCCATGGGAAGTGACAGGGACATGTTCAAGCCCAGGCTGACGAATCCACCTTAGTGTCAAATTCATCTTAGTGTCTGGATTAGTGGGTCTGGGCTGGAGCCTGAGAATTCGCTTTTCTGAGGAGTTTCCCAGTGACGCTGGCCCTGGTCTGAGGCCATGCTTTGAGAGCATTAGGAATAAAGCCAGCCAGTGCAGGTTCCACGGACAGAATCTCTGTGTGCCCCCTGCCCCCAATTCACACGTGGAAGCCTGATCTCTAGCATGGTGGTATCAGGAAGCGGGGCCATTGGGAGGTGGTGGGTGACACCCTCCTCGAGTGGATGAGTGTCCTTATGGGAGGAGACTCAAGAGACACGTAATTTTTCTCTCTACCGTGCAAGCACACAACAGAAGGTAGCCGTCTGCCAGCCAGGAAGCGAGCTCTCCCCAGACGCCAAACATGCTGGCACCTTGATTTTGACTTCCAGCCTTCAGAACTGGAGTAAATAAATGTCTGTTCTTTAAGTCACCCAGTCTGTGGTATGCTCTTATAGCAGCCTGAACTGACTATGACAATATGTGTTTTATATGATTCTCATGGAGGTACTTTTAAAAATAAGTCTAATAATTTGAATGTTACATTTTGTAAGTTGGTGTTCCAAGCTTATTTATTAGAAAAAAAAAAATGGACCAAGCGCAGTGGCTCTCTCCTGTAATCCCAGCACTTTGGGAGGCCAAGGCGGATCACTTGAGTTTAAGGGTTCAAGACCAGCCTGGGCAACTTGGAGAGACTTTCTCTCTCAAAAAACCCTAAAAATTAGCCTGGCATCGTGGTGTGCACCTGTAGTCCCAGCTATCCAGGAGGTTGAAGCAGGATCACCTGAGTCCAGAAGGTTGAGGCTTGGGGTGAGCTGTGATCGTGCCACTGCACCACAGCCTGGGTGACAGAGTGAGACTCTGACACAAAAAATGAAAAGAAAAAAGAACAATGGAGCTCTGGCATCATTCCGTCTGACTTCTCCCATGGCCACGCCAGTCCAAACTGGAAATGGGGCTCCTTCCTTCTCCCCATTCCATCCCGCGCTGGCTCCTGTGACCCAGATGTGCTGTCTCTAGTCCAGTGAGGCAACGCTCTTGGGACCCATGATTCCCCCACGCACAGACCTGGATGCTCTGGGCACAACTAACTCCCTCTTTGGGTGTTATTTAAGACTATGGTGGGGCCTCCACTTCACAGATGAGGAAATAGGGTTCAGCAAAGAGAAACAACTAAGGACACAGGGACACCAGAGCGGCTGGTGGCCAGGCTCCCAGACAACTCCCCCTTGTCTGTGTCAGGGGATATCCCGAGGGAACCCAAATCCTGACATGGAGGGGCGTGGGTCCTGTGGTGTGGCCACCAGGGAGGGCCACACCCTGGCCTCGCTATCCTAACCCACCCCCTGGCTCAGCTTGACTCTTGTGGGGATAGTATGCTTTGAGGCTATGGTTTCATGGTACTTTGTGCCACTGCCCTACATCCCAGAACCTCTCCACTGGCCACTGCCCCTGCCTGGCCTTCTCTTCCTCCTGGACTTCCTGGAAAGTCCCACCCCTCCCTCACTACCCGGCTCCCCGCGGAGTCCACCATTCATGCCACTGCTTCCTGCTAGCAGCTTTGCTAAGCACCTGGACACAGGGGTGGCCTCGTGGAGGGCAGGAAGTGGCTGGGATGGACACATGCAGCCAAGGTTGCAGGAGGTGGGACACAGAGGAGGCCCTGAGGGTGGGGAGGGTGTGATGGGCAGTGGGATGAGAGGAAGGACACCCTCTGTTTGACTGGATCTGGGCCCACCAGCTGCAGCATCTACCCCCGAGGGACCCTGTGCTTCTGTCCTGCTGCATCCCAGCGCCTGGAACAGACACAGCGTGGGATGCACCTGTGGCACGAGCCACAGACCCATATGCTGGCATGAAGTGGTAACAGCAGCACGGCATGAGGTCAGAGCATCCTGGGCATCAGCCAAGAACTAAACAGAATTTGTTATCCACACACTGGAATGTTTTGAAAATATCTCTCCAGGCCAGGCTCGGTGGCTCAGCCTGTCACTCCACCACTTTGGGAGGCCGAGGCGAGTGGACTGCCTGAGCTCATGGGTGCGAGACCTGCCTGGGCAATTTGGCGAGACCTTTTCTCTACAATAAATCACAATTTTAGCCGGGCATGGTAGCACGCGCCTGCATTTCTGGCAACTTGGAAGGCTGAGGCTGAAGGATCACCAGAGCCCAACAGGTCAATGCTGGGGTAGCACGCTAGCTTGGGCAACAGAGTGAGACTCAGACTCAAAAAAAAAATCTCTTCAAATAAGACAGATGTACACAGCCCTCTCTGGGACAATCACAGACAGATATGCAGTTGATAAATACTTAGATGGATGAGGGGTAAAGACAGGTGATGCCAGACAGATGAGGCAGATGGATAAAGATGGCAGATATGTGGTACCTAGGTAGATGATGGCTAAAGACAGATGTGATAGACATGGTACACAGATGACAGGCAGATGAGGTAGATGAATAAATGAAGATACATAGATTAGGTGGAGAAAGATGGACAGAATGACAGACAGGTATGCAAGGCACAGGTAGACGATAGCTAAGGAAGATGATCCCAGATGGCAGATGCAAAGTCCACAAACAGATTATAGATGATGAAGAGACAGACACAATGGTAGATGACAAGTACATATACCTAGGTAGATGATACCCAAGAGATACATATTATCTCATTGTGTAAACAGATAATGATAATGATACATACATCTATAGATGATAGATATAATAGGTGAAAGAGATAGATATAATAGGTGAAAGATGATTGATAGACATAAAGATGATATACTGATAACTGGTAGATATAAAGATGATACTCGATAGGCAATGTAGATAAATGATAGAGGATGATAGATGATCAATAGATACATAGATGATGACGATGATAGATATGCTGATCAACTGATTGCTCGATCAATAGATGGATAGATAGATAGGCAGGCAGGAGGCAGAATAGTATGCAGGGCACACTCCCATTTGACATGTGAAACTCGTGTGTATATTCACCGAGTATTTCCAAGGACAATGAGGGAGAGGAGTAAGGAACCTGGGAGTTGTTGTAAAGATTCAGTGAATCGTCTTTTCATCCAAGCATTCATGTCTCTTTTTTGTTTTGTGTTTTGTTTGTTTTTCTTTTTTGAGTTGGAGTCTCACTCTTGTCGTCCAGGCTGGAGTGCAGGGGCACACTCCCTGCCACTGCAGCCTCGACCTGCTGGGTTCATGAGATCCTTCTGCCTCAGCCTTCCAAGTAGCTGGAACTACAGATGCACGCCACCACGCCCAGCTAGTTTTTGTGATTTATTGCAGAGATGAGGTCTCACCAAGTTGCCCAGGTTGGCCTCGAACCCGCAGGCTCAGGCAATTCTCTCACCTCGGCCTCTCAAAGTGCTGGGATGACAGGCTGAGCCACCGTGCCCGGCCTATTTCTCTTTTTAAAAAATCCTATTTGTGGCCAGGCTCAGTGGCTCAACCTGTCATCCCAGCACTTTGGGAGGCCAAGGTGAGTGGATTGCCTGAGCCTGTGGGTTTGAGACCCACCCAGGCAACTTGGCGAGACCTCATCTCTACAATAAATCAAAAATTAGCCAGGCATGGTAGCGTGTACCTGTAGTTCCAGCTACTTGGAAGGATGAAGCAGAAGGATCACCGAAGCCCAGCAGGCTGAGGTTGTGGTGGCCGGGAGCTTGTGCACTGCACTCCAGTCTGGGTGATGGAATGAGACTCCAACTCAAAAAAAAATTCCTATCTGTGACCAAGCGTATCAACTCCTGACCCAACTCCCCCAGCAGAGCCCCGCCAGGCCAAATGACTCTGTCCATCCAAATAGCCTACGTGCTTTCATGGCCAGCAGCCACCTCATGTCACACGCATCTGTGGGACACAGACCCTGTCAGCGCTGGCACTGGCCTCAGACCACCAAGATCTGCTGCTTCCCAGCACAGAGCCTGGGGAGACTGGAACCTTCCCCCACGCCTGCACCTGCATGTCTGTAAGACGGGATGAGGCCCTCCTCATGGAGTGGCACGAGTCAAAAGACAGTGTAGGTGGGTCGAGGGGTGCCCGCCCTCTGAGGGCCAAGGGCGAGGTTCTGTCTGTGGTGCTGAAGAACCTGACCCAGAGGCACCAGAGGCAGAAAGTGTGGGCAGATCTTTGTCCATGGAGGCAGAATTGGGGAGAAACCAGTGGGGCCAGGGACAACCCCTCCCCACATGCATGCTCCATGGGGGGGCAAGTAGAAAGGAGGGATGGCTTGACGGACATACCACACAGAGACAGACACACATACGTGCACACACAAAAACATACACAGGTACACAAACACACAGCACATACATAGACACATACACATGCAGACACACATGCACTCATACATGTGTATGCAAGATAGACATATGCACAAAGATACAGACACACACATGCACACACAGTACATGACCACAGACACACGTGCATACACACACATGCACACAGACAGATGCACAAAGATACACACAGACACTTGCACTCAACACATGCACTCACACACAGAGACACACATCACATACATTTCTCTAAGGATGGCCTGGAGCACACCTGCCCCGAGATGCTCTAAGACCAGTAAGTTCTAGCAGGAGCCTGTGGTTCCAGCTACTTGGGAGGCTGAGCAGAAGGATCACCTGAGTCCAGCAGGTTGAGGTTGTGGTGGCCGTGAGTTTGCCACTGCACTCCAGTCTGGGCAATGGAGATTCTGACTAAAAAAAAAAAAAAAAAAAAAAGGAAAGTAAGAAAAAAGAAAATGCTGCAGGTTACAACCTGCCCTGGCCCCCCAGCCCCATCCAGGTGTACGGAATCACAATAGAAGCTCTGGGGTGTGGGAGCCTTGCCTTATAACTCACCTGGTCAAAATCTCGACTCAGAACCTCCTACCCACCACACGCTGTCTTGTGTAGAAAACTTGGATCCAGGGCCAGGCACAGTGGCTCACACCTGTAATTTCAACACTTTGGGAGGCCAAGGAGAGAGAACTGCTTGAGCCCAGGAGTTCAAGACCAGCCTGGGCAACATAGCAAGACCTCTCTACAAAAAATTAGCTGGGTGTGGTGGCATGCACCTGTAGTCCCAGCTACTCGGGAAGCTGAGGCAGGAGGATCACCTGAGTCCAGGAAGTTGAGGCTGTAGTGAGCTGTGATCATGCCACTACACTCCAGCCTGGGTGACAGAGTGAGGCCCCAACGCAAAAAAAAAAAAAAGTCAGGTGCAGTCATCCTTGTAATCCCAGAATGTTGGGAGGTGGAGGCACGAGGACACAAGGATTGCCTGAGCCCACGGGTTCAAGACCAGCCTGGGCAACATGGCGAGGCCTCGTCTCTGCAATAAATTTAAAAAATTAGCCAGGTGTGGTGACTCGCACCTGTGGTTCTAGCTGCCTCAGAAGGCTGAGGCAGAAGGATCACCTGAGTCCAGCAGATCAAGGCTGCAGTGGCCAGGACTGTGCAACAGAGTAAGACCCCAACTCAAAAGAAAAAAAGAAAGAAAACTGGATCTAACACTTTCCCAAGCTACTTGGGTACAGGACCCTGTCTCTCCACACACCTTGTCAATATTCCCAGGACACACACTAGGGACACCCTTTGGGAAACACCCCCGATGGGTGTGGCCCTCAGCTGGGCAGCCAACCCTGTAGAGGGTGCCCCTCATCTCGTCCCAGGTCCGTCACACCCTCCCCACCACAGCACCTTGGCTGTGTTCTGTCCCACTTCCTGCCCGCTATGTCCCAGTGAGTAGCAGAGCCACTGGTAGAAAGCAGGTGCCCAACCGGCACAGACAAGTCCACGGATGGCCAACCTGGGGGGAATCGGGATTCGTGGTTTCCTAACCTCCCCACCCCCCGCTTTCCTGGGCCAGCCTCTCCATTACTGAGAGGAATGGCGCGGGCCACACAGGCCCCTGTGAGAACCGAGTCGCATAAAGCCACAGGGCCCTGAACCCGGGCTAGCACTAGGGATGGGAGATGGGCCCCCATTCCTGCCACCCACCCCTACCCCCACCCCGGCTGCTGTCACTGTACTCATGACTAGATGGCTGACCGGCTCAGTGGGCAGTGGAAGGCTGCGGTGCCCAGGAACCTTGCAGGGCCACGGTAAGTTCCTTGAGAACAAGCCCCTCTGTCCTTACCTGAGATCCACCCAGTGCTGAGGACATGAAGCCGGACTCACGAACACCTGCTGTGGCGGGGTGCACCTTGGGAGGCCGTGTGGGAGGATCGCTTGAGCCTGGGAGTTTGAAACCAGCCTGGGCAACACAGCGAGACTTCCTCTCTACAAAAAATTCAAAACTTGAGCCAGGCATGGCGGTGCTAGCCTATAGTCCCAATGACTCAGGAAGCTGAGGCAGAAGGATCCTTTAAGCCTGAGAGTTGGAGGCTGTGGTGAGCTGTGATTGTGCCACTGCACTCCAGCCTGGGTGACAGAGACTTCAACTCAGAAAAATAAACAAAACACCTGCTGAATGAGTGGGGGGCAGTGAGCAGGTGCTACTCAGTGCAGGAATAAGCAATCCCACGTGACACCAAGTGCTGGGTGGTGCAGGCTGGTGTCTTGCAGCGTCGTGGGGTGTCTGCCTGAGTGCGTGGGATGTTCGCTCGTGAATTCTACATCATTCGGTAAGCCAGGGCCCCCAGCGGTGAGCACAGACCCGGCTGCGAGCCCAGGTTCCCCCCCGGCATCAGTGCCCTCCAGGAAGGCAGCAGTTCGAACAACTGGGGGCCAGGCTCGGGTCTAAGGTCCCTAGGCGGGTGAACCCTTCTTCCCACAGGAGTGAGTTGAAGAGACAGTCCACTCGCTCAAGGCCACACGGCCTGAAGCGGCAGGGTAGGGACTGGCCCTGACTCTCGCTTTCCAAGCAGGTGCCCCGGGGCGGCGGCTCCCCTCCTCTGAAGGCCAGCGCTCCACGGAAGGGGCCCAGGCATCCAGCAAGGCATTCTCAATCTCTGCTGACCGGGCACTCCCAACAAACAACCTAGTGTCCTCCTTGACAGCGGCCTGAAATTCCAAAGTAGCCTCAACTGTACGGCGCTATCCAAGCAGGGCTGTGGCCACTGAGGACACTCTGAGACCCTCTGACTCATCCCCTGGGGTCCCAGCCGGGCTCACCTCTGGCCGGCCTTGACGTCTGAGCCCCTTCTCCTCAAGGGAGGCCCAGGCCCCCAGCTTGTCAGGGTAGACTGGGTGCTGCCCCTGAAACCCATATCCTCCTCCAGCGCCCCCTCTCCTGCACACCCCTCTTCTTCCACAGCAGCGAAAGGAGCCTGCCAGGGGGAGAAGACAACCGCTGCCGGCCTTCGCTTGGTCTCAGGCCCCGCTATGCGTCGAGGAACCTGCAGCTGACCTCCCGGTAGGCGAGCGAACAGCGCCCACGCGGGATGGCTGCGGGAACACTGGAACCTGTCCCGAGCACTGGCGCCGGGCCTGAGTCACAGCACTCCGCCCGGCTGCCGCCCCGTCCCCGCTGGCCCTCCACCTGCCGCCTGCGGCAGGGACAAGGTCTGTCCTTCCCACTCCCGTCTCTCCTCCTCTTTTGGGGTCTCCAGCCGGCCAGGCCGTCAAAGGCCGAGTATCCCGAGAAGTGGAGGAAGGAGAGCTCTGCTGGCCTGGTCGCGGAACTCCACCGCAGGGGCGGCCTGGCCGGCCACCGGGGCCCACCCAGGCCCAAGGCCAGCGCCCGCGCTTCCCCGTAACCTCCCCCACCCCCACCCCACTCCAGAGCGCAAGAACCACGCGGGCGACAGTCGGAGAGTGCCGTTTATTGCCCTTCCCCACCGCCCAGGAGACACCGCCCTCCGGAGGGCGCACCCGAGCAGGGCGTGCTCGCGCCTTCCTCGCCACCGAAAGGAGGGCAGGAACGACTTGGGCTAGAAGACGAGGGGACCCGCAGGGCGGAAACAATGGAGGGGCCGGGAACGACTCAAAGAAAAGCCTAGGGGAGAGGGCCCCGTCTCCCTTCCCTCTGGGACCCGCTGCGCCAGGGCCGGTTCCCATCCCTCGGACACCCGCTACCCGCCCAGGCCGGGGAGGGCAGGAGGCGGCCTTTCCCGAGGGCCTGTGGCCTCTGCGGTGCTCACGCTCTCCGTCTGGTGCCCAGGACCCCGGGGTCAGGCCGGGTGGCGGGGCTCGGCTGGGAGGGTCGGGACGGGACGCGACACCGCCCGGACGCCGCACGCCTCGGCCCGTGGCGCCGCGTGTCCATCTCTCCCCGTCTCGTGGTCGTGCGTCGTCGTTCCGCGCCCAGGGGGCCCGCCGCCCCCGGGCTGCCCGCCCCTACCGGCCGTCCCCGCCGCGGCACTCAGCGCACAGCCCGCCGACCGCCTGGTCCTCCGGGTCCTCCTCGCCGCCCGCGCGGTAGTAGCTCTGTCCGCAGCCGCTGCAGACCGACGGCGCGCCCACGGCGTGCACGCGCTTGTGTCTCCGGAGCGCCGCGCCCTGCACGAAGCCCTCGCCACACTCCACGCAGATGTGCGCGGGCTCCTCGCCGCCCGCCGCCCCGAGCCCGTCCCCGTGCTGCGCCCGCTGGTGCGCCAAGAGCCCGGCGCCATGCCCGAAGCCCTTCCCGCACTCCAGACACACGTAGGGCTTGGGGGCCGGGGCGCGCCGCGGCCGCGGCCCCGCCGCCTTGGCGCCCGCCATGGCCGCGGCCGCCACAGCCCCCTCGCCCGGCGCGCCCACCACGATGATGCCCTCGCCGTCGCCCACCGGGATGGCGATCTCGCCGTCCGCCGCCGCCGCCTCCTCAGGCGCCTTGGCGCGGCGCACGCTGGCCGCCAGCACCTTGGCCGCCACGCCGGGCCCCGCCAGCTCAGGGTGCAGCCGCAGGTGGCGCGCCAGGCTCTTGGGCTGGCTGAAGCCGCGGCCGCAGCGTGGGCACACAAAGGGCTTGAGGCCGCTGTGCGAGCGCCGGTGCTTGGCCAGGCTCTTGCTCTGCGTGAAGCTGCGGCCGCAGTCGGGGCAGGCATAGGGCTTCTCGCCGGTGTGGATGCGCTGGTGCTGCATGAGGTTGGAGCTCCAACTGAAGCGCTTGCCGCACTCAGAGCACGCGTAGGGTTTCTCGCCCGTGTGGATGCGCCGGTGCTGCACCAGGTGCGAGCTCTGCGAGAAGGTCTTGCCGCAGTCGCCGCAGGCGTTGGGCCGCTCGCCCGTGTGCGTGCGCTGGTGCCGCGTCAGCTTGGACCAGTGGCTGAAGCTCTTCCCGCACTCGTTGCAGATGTAGGGCGCAGGCGGCCGCGGCCGGGGCGGGGGGCCGGCCGGGGGCGCGGTCTGGGGCGGGGACAGCTTGCTGGGGGGCCAGCTGGGGACGTCGTCGTCATCCATGATGAGGATGTCCACTGGAAAGCAAGGGGGCGGGTCAGAGAGGCAGCGGCCGAGCCTGTCTGCGCGCGGGGCGGGGACCTGCTGGCCGTGGCCTGACACCTCCGCGAGCCCGCAGGCCCCCACCCAGGGACTGCTGCACGGCTCGCCCGCCCGATTCATCGCCCTCCACCACGGCTCACTGCATGTCTGCGTGTTCCTCACCCTCCCCCACGAAGCCCGCGCTCGCGAGGAAGTTGGTCCACTGAGCTTCCCGACATCAGGAACACCGCCTGGGACACCCAAAGGCCTCCTGAAGGTCTGTTCCAGAGCCGTGGACACACCGGGACGGGGGTCAGGGTCGCAGGCCCAGGGATGGCACCAAGAAGAAATGACACCTGAAACCCAAACCACCAGGCGGCGGGGGTACCGCAAGGAAGGGCCGGACCCCAGTGCAGCCACCAGGCGGCCCTCAGCCCAGCGCGCAGGTAAGCACCTTGCAGACGTGCATCCACGAGTGGCGGCAGCACCCTCGGGTTCTAGACAGTGCCAACGCTGGGTGGAGAGCAGAGGAGAGGAGGAAACCGGGGTGAAGGGGACCAGAGCCCGCATGGGAGCCGTGCCTCACTACCCGGGAGGAACAACCCGGGAGGGTACATGTAATGTACCCTCTTACTGAGGCTCTCAGACTGGGCCCTGGCTGGGGGTCCTGTCTGCTCAGCAGTTAAGGAACGTGGGCCTTGGACTCGAGTTCTGCACACCAAGGACATCCTCAGTGCAGCCCAGCGAGCTCCTCATGCGCTGCCCCGTGCCTGCCCTGTGAGGGCCCGGGTCTCCCCCCCAGCAGCTCCAGGTCTTCGTACACCTTTCACCACACTGGCTGTACTCACAAGCCTGCCCAGAGCTGCAGCGCCAGGCAGGAGGTCCTCCACAGGTGACCTCAGGTGCCCCTGCAGGCCGCTCGCCACTCTTCAAGGCGGGCCTCTGACAACTCAGCACAAAGAGCCCAACAGCACCTCCGTTTGTCGCCTATATGCCAAAGGTCGTGACTTTCCCAGAACTAGCTCCGCAATTAAGCCCCAAGTCCCCCGAGACAGTGCTGTGACACTTGGCCTTACTGGGGAGAAACCGAGGCCCCAGGAAAGCCGAGCCACAGCCCAGCCAGATAACCAGAGAGCAGCCACGCCAAGACAGGCCCGCACAGCCAGGTCAAAGAGACAGCAATGACACTATGCAGCGTGCCCTGCACCCCAAGGGAAGCGGGACCCCAGGACATGATATCAGTCACCAGAGCTTGCTGGAGACACCTGTGTTCAGGCCTTGGTCCAGCCCAGGGAGTCAGAGATCCAAGGTGGGCACAGGCTGGTGCTTAAGCCCCCAGGGACGCTGAGGCAAGCTATTGAGAATAGAGATTCTGGGTCGGAGTACTGAATGGCCCTCAGATCACCGGGCCAAAGGCAGGAGAGGACAACACAAATCAAGATGAGTTAGGTACACTTAATCAGAGGTGTCGAAAGAAGAAGAAAACAGAATCACCCAAAGCTGTTCCTCTGGGGCAGTGTGACTGGGGGACAGGAGGCAGCAGGCAGGAAAGGGGCCTGCCTGTCCCTGTAAACTGAGCCATATTCTCTGAGCCTTACGGGTGTGCACACCTTTCAGTAACTGCTTAGTTTTCAAAACTGTCAGGAACAGGTGCATGCTTGTGTCGAGGTAACTGGGGGTCAGGGAGGTGGTGTGGCCTCAAAGGCGGGGAGGGGGCAAAGGAGCCCAGGCCTACCTGCCCAAAGATGTGCTAATGGGGGGAACTTGTCCAGAGTGCACTGCAAGGCTGCTGCCTGCAGAAAGAAGTGAGGGGGCCCCGAGGGGGCCCAGCCCTGTGGGAAAGCCAGGCCTGTTCCCTGTGCCACAGAGCTCTTTTCTAAGGAGGTGTTAGCACTGTTTTTGTGTTTTTATGAGTCAGTCTCACTCTGTCACCCAGGCTGGACTCACGGCCACCACAGCCTCAACCTGCTGGGCTCAGGCTATCTTTCTGCTTCAGCCTTCCAAATAACTGGAACTAAAGGCGTGTGCCACCACACCTGGCTAGTTTTTCTTGATTTGTTGTAGAGACAGGTCTCTCCACATTGCCCAGGCTGGTCTCGAACCCCTGGGCTCAAGCCATTGGCTCGCCTCAGAGCACTGCTAAATGGACAAGGGTCTCCGGGTCCCAGCAGCCCTCCTCAGGCCCCTCAGGCCCCTCCCTGTGCATCACAGGCAGGCAGCCGGATGCCCAGGAGCTGAGTCTCCTCACAGGAGAGCCACATGCCTCGCAGTGTTTTCTTTAAAAGCATCTGAGAAATTCCCAGAATGAGCACATTAGGAGCACCAGATCCTCCATTTAAAAAGGACAGCAGCTGCCCTGGGGAGAGGCAGCGTCCACGCTGGCCCTCCCTCTCACATCTTCTCAAGTCTGTGATTACCAGGTCACTCCCGGGCCCCCAGCCCGTCCTTGTCCCTGGAGGACTCCACTCAAGAGCCCCGAAAGCACGCGAGGGCAGGGCCTCTGCCCTGGAGCTGCAGTTTTCCTGGAGGCCGGCCCTGAACAACCCAGAGCGGAGAGGAAGGGCACCCAGTGGAACACAGGGCTGGAGAGCCAGCAGGGCCCAGCCACCAGGGCCCCACCCAGCCCTGACAGCAGCCCTGCACTTCCATGTCCCCAGGCCCGACTGGCTGGGCTCTATCCTCGCGTCACCCACAGGTTCCCTGCGCCACTCGCTGCTCATGAAGAAGCACCTTTGAAGCCAAGCCTGCAGGTGGCTCTTGAGTACACTGTGGCACTGATGCTCCCTGAGGGGGGCAGGGCCTCGTTCCCAAGACGCCCACTATAAGCGGCCTTGCTGGGAAAATCCCACCTCGAAATCATCACCTGCATTGCTTTTGCCTCCGAATGTCCTGCTGCTGTGGTTCAGGCCCCAGGGCCACTGAGCAGCGCAGACCCTGGCCTCAGCCTGTAGGAGGCCGGATCCCACCCCTGACTCCCAGCTGCCTCACCGGGGCGGTAGCTCAGCCTCTCTGTCCCAGGACCCTCAAAAAGGAGGGCCCGTGCAGATTCAGTGAGACGACCCACCTGGGCTGCCAGCGCTGGCAATGGGCACACAGGACACCCTTGTGCAGTGATACCACTGTCCAACAGTACGATCTGAGCACACTTCCCAGAAATACTCAAGTGCAAACAAATCATAATTATTTCTAAGGTTTCAAAAACACTCTGGATAAGCCAATCTAATTGGAATGACTTCTTAGTCATTTGAAATCTCACATTCACTTATTCACCAAGCACACACTTCGGAAGGACACCTGTCCCAGAGCGCACACCCCACTGTGGGCCACAGTCCAGGGGCGGGGGTTAGGTCGCCTGTGTGGATGGCAGCCAGCATTTTTTTTAAGATGGAATTGCAGGCAGAAGAAAAAATGGAAACATCATGGAGAGCTGTCCTGCAAGACGTCTGTGCTGGTCTTGTCTAGGTAAGCACATGTATGTTCGTGTACACAGGCACAGAGTGAGATGGGAGAGCTCTGGGGACACTGTGTAGGTGTTACACAGCCAATGTTTCAAAACGGAGGCAGTGAGTCCCCAAGGGGGAAGGCCACCCGTCCCGGGTGACAGTGTCCCGCCGCACCACATCTCTCGTGCCTGGTCATAAGGGGTGGCAGCCCCAAGGCTGTGAGACGGAGTGGGCTCCAGTGGAAGGCATGGAAACTTGTCCCTTGCCCTCTGGCTGAGGCCTGGCAGCTGAGCCATCCTGGGCACCCCGCCCCTGCGCCTGGGGTGTCCAGGGACCTGAGGCAAAGCTGCGGAAGGGCATGACGCCGGGGCTGAGGTCCATCTCAGGATGGGTCCAGGACGTCCCAGAGAGGGGACTCGGAGCAGCAGCTGAGTGGACCACTCTCCCCTGCCCCACCTGCAGGCTGGCAGCCTGAGACCTTGAAACATCCTTACACTAAGGCTCTGTTGGCCGAGCCCCCTGTTCCAGCAGCTGAGAGCATCCCCACTGCCTGGCCTCCCCAGGTCCCTCCAACCACCTGGCCTTACCTCCTCCCGAGAGGCAGCCCTCTGGTTAGAGTCTGAGCTGAGCCACCTGAGCTCCCAGCGGTGAGCTCCGAGGGGCAGAGCAGCTGTGGATCCCCAGCCCGACATGCAGAAGGTGAGGACACACGGGTGACTTGGGACATCTCAGGGAGCATAGCACTGGATCAAGGGAGGGAGCAGGTCACCCGTGTTTCTGGGGAAGAACACCAAAGCGAAGCCGCAGGCTGGGGAGGACACCCAGGGGCCGGGAATAGATGAGGACTGCAAGGCCAGTCAGGATGTGGTGTTGGGCTCCCAGGGTGGCAAACTCGCCACCAAGAGGCTCAGGTGATGTGAGCAGTGAACAGCAACCACCAGAAGGCCAGTGCCACGACCCAGGTGGGAAGCCTCAGAGGGCAGATGCTGGGGCACACCAGAAATTGCGAGTGACTTGGGGTGAGGCCTGACCTATGCCAAGCGCGTCGGCTCTGGGCCACGGCCCCTCCCTGGGGGTCTGAGCAGCACTTCCCACCTAGGGCAGGGGAGCCTCTCCCCCCTTGTCCTCGGCTCTCCTCCATCCTGTGGGACTCCCTGGGAGTGGACTCGGGCTGGACATGTTCCGTCGGCCACACCCACATGCACCTGGATGAAAGCCGCACCAGCTGCCTCCTCCCGGGACCCTGCGCACCAGGCAGAGCGGGTGGGTTTTATTCTACAGCAGCACTGGTCCAGGCAGAAGCGGTTGCTGCTCTCCACGCCCACCCTGTGGCTGCACATCCTGGGGCAGGCCAGGGAAAGAGGGACAGCAGCCCGACAGTGCACAGACCCCACTGCCTCGCCCCCATGGGCGTCCGGACTAGGGTCACAGGCAGGCCCAGACGTGGGGCCAGAGAGGCTGGGGCCTCACAGCACATCCTTGACATCGCTGATCAACCGTCGCAAAGTGGTGAGGCCACAGGGAGCACCAAGCAGAGGTCCCTGCCCTGGGGCAGAGACTTCCCACAGGTGGGGCAGGAAGACAGGAGGTGCCCCAGCCAAGGGGACTCGAGACCCACCTTCCCTCAAGAGACTGTACAAGCCAGGGATGACTTGTAAAACCAACTGACACAAAGAGAAACACACGCTTGAAGACTCCTGGGCACATTTTAGCAGGGACTGAGCACTAGATGACAAGGAATAATGTTTTGTAAGTGAGACCAGCACTTTGAAATTTTGTTTTTGTGTGTTTTTCTGAAGATCTATGTGTTGGGAAAGTTGTGGGCAAAATGAGCCTGCACCCCACTGGCCACGGACCCTGGCAGAGACTCCCAACCCTCTGGCCTCAGGCTCCTCTTGACGACCCCTGCCATGTGGGCTGTGTCCACAATCTCCCATGGATTTCACAAGGGGTGGCTGACCCCAACTGCGCCAAGGTCCTCGCAGTCCTTCTGTGCCAGCCGTGGCACGCAGCACAGGCTGGCAAACCACGCCTGACTTTACAAGTCAGGTTTCACAGCGTGCAGCCACACCTGGTCGCTCCTGTGCTCCTCCGGGCCGTTCTGCACTACTGTGGCATGTGGCATGTACCCTGTGGGGCGATAGGTACCTCCTCTCCAGCCCTTTGCAGAAATGGCTGTTGGCACTGGCCAGGCAATGCCCAGCATGTGGACTCATCAGCAGCAGCATGAGAAGAAGTCCATACCGCATCTCTCAGGGCTGGAGGGGCCCTGCCAGGGAGGCCCCTGGAAACAGGGCACATGGCTTCCATAGAGGAAAGGGGGAGGCCATGAGGCTGCTGGTGGGGCTGGGGTAGGGTCAGGATGGGTCTTGGCACACACACCTGGGCCCCATGGAGCCCAAAAATGATTTTATTCAGCCCAAATAATGCTTTATTAGAACACATTGCCAATATCTGCCTGGCTCACCCTGAGAAGCCCGTGTGTCCTTGGCTCCTGTGCTCCCGGCCGCCCAGCCCTCACCTGCCCAGGTCTAGGGAGTTTCCTGCCAGGGTGGGTCGGGTGGTTGCCTGGGATGGGGAGCGGGGCGCGGGGAGGGGAGACGGACCATCCTCAACACCAGATGGTGCCACCGGGCTGGAGGCGCAAGAGCAGGCCAGGTAGAGAAAGCAGCTCAAGGGCTTCGGGAGGAGACCAGGAGCCACGACGCCCAGCCCTCCACCTGGAGCTGGGGACGCAAGGCCTGGGAAGGAAGGCCAGCGGTCAGGCAGTCCCAGGGCCTGGGAGGGGAGGATGGACAGGAGGGGCCCCTCACGCCCAGATGAAGGAAATGGGCAGGACAGGAGGGTGTGGGCCGGCTGGAGACAGGGACCACCTCACCTGGGTTCTCGTGGCTGGCCATCTGCTGGTCCTCGGAATCCAGAGGCCCTGGAGACCAGGCCTCTTCTCGCAGTTCCATGGCTGGGTCCCTGTTAGAAGAGGGCAAGACAGGAGGACAGTTCACAGGATGTCACGCATGACCGAGGGCCCTGCAGGGAGGCACCGTGTGGACCCCACCAGCAGGCAGAGGCCCAGCACGCACCCGAGGGGTCTCGGAGACACAGCCTGGGCTAGCCTGGACCTCCTCCCTGGAGGCCACAAACGACAAGGAAAGGGATCAGCTCAGGACTCACGCAGGCTGCAGCTGCCACTAGCCCCTGGCCCAGTCCCACCTCTCGCCCGCAGGATCTGGGCAGCAACTCCACCTCTGGGCCTCAGCTTCCCCACCACCAAGATGGAGGACAAGGGGGCCGTCCAGTGTACACAGGAGAATGCATGTGTGGCACTCTTGCCACAGAGGAGGGACCGTAACAGAGTCCCATGGCCCCTGGCAGACCACTGGCCCAAGCCCGCAGAGACAGGGCAGCAGCATGCACATGTGCAGGGCTCCTGCGTCACGAGGCGCTGCCAGCCTGCACCCACCCACCTTTGTGGCTGCCATGGTGGCTGAGCCCAGAGTGGACACGTGAGTTGCCTGGGGAGTTCCTCTCCAACCCTCTTTTAAAGCTCATGGCAGTCAAGCCAGACTTGGTGGACAGGCTCCGATGCCTGGTGGCATCAACATGCAGAGAGGCGGTGTGGCACTCTTGCCACAGAGAAGGGATCAACATGCAGACCGGGCGAGGCCGGTGTACAGGGACGAGGGACTTGGACCACCGCATGGGACCCCAGGACAGCAGGGCCCCGGTGGGGCCACACACACATCCCAGGCCGGAGTTCCACACTCCAGGGATGTTTCCACCCAGGGATGTGATAGCCTATGTCCACAGCCAAACAAGGGCAGTTAAAAGGATGTCCTGCTGGACCAAGCGTGGTGTGCCCACCACCAGCCGACCACAGCCAGTCACAGAGGTTCTTCTCCATGCCATGGCTTCACTTGACTAGCCCCATAAAAGAAAATCCCACTCTGTCTCATACAGGGCTTGGGGCAGGCTCACTGAGGCCTGCAGCACCAGCACTGGGGCCATGACCACCCTGCTCCCTGGGTGGCAGGAGCGTGGAGAGGCCTGCCTGAGGCGATGCCCTTCAGTGCAAGTCCCTTCAGTGTGCTGCCATCTCAGAACATCCCGAGGAGCCCGGGCCCACCACGGGCACCCCCAGCCCTGCCCCAGCTCCACTCCGCCTCTGCACCTGCCTGGGTGGGCACTGTGGCAGCAGGAGGAAGCTGTCTGTCCCCTTCATGCCTGGCTCCTCCCCCAGCCGGACAGCCGCCAGTTCCCCCACAATACACATGTCCTGGTACACTGCTCCTGTCCACAGTTGAGCAGTAGTCCACTGTGTGGAAGGGCCACACACCAGCCGCCAGCCACCAGCCACAGAACTTCTGGCTCCCGCGAACAGTCTTGGTCAGCACCAGCATCTGAGCGTGCATCTGTGTGGACGCACGTCTTTGCCTCTTGAGGGAGGTGAGTGCTCCAGGGTTCACACTCAACCCCCAAGGCCACACCCCGTGACTGCCATGAGGGGCAGGGGCCTGTGGGGGGCTCAGCGTGCAGGCAGGGGGATGAGTGGACCAGCCCCAGTGGGCCCCTGGATGCCCTTTCTGTCACAGCTGTGCACTGCAGCGGAGCGGCCCGGGCTCCCACCACCACCAGCAAGCTTGTGCTCCAGCCTGCCCGGCCTGGGCACTGGAATAACCTTGCCCCCTGCGGTTGGACCCCTGGTGGGACACGGCATCACAGCACCAACCACCGGGATACCAGCAGAGGAGCCCAGGCCAGTGCGCTCGGGTCAGATGCCCTCAGTGCCAAGGAGCCCTCGCCTGCCGTCTGCATTGCTCACTCCACCAGGGAAGCCTCACCCTGGGTCAGCAGGATCGGTGCTGGGAAGGCAGGTGCTGCTCTACCCCAAGCAGCTCCATCTCCTCTGCAACCACCTTGAACCCCACCCGTGACATGGGCTCATGTCACGAGCGCCCCATGGAGCCATCCCACCATCAGGGTTAGTGGCAAGCCTACCCTGGGAGCCTCTACTGCCATCTCCAAGCTGCCTGGTAGGCGCTCAGGGAAGCTGCCTGTCCAGGGAACAAATGCACGCAGGCACACCATGTGATTCAGCAGGCAGCACGTGGACACCCACCACAGAGGCCCCTGGCCCCCTCCACAAGGCCAGCAAACCATGGAGGAGTCCGAGTCTGCTACACCCCCTGGGCCGGCATGACTGTGTGCCCAGCACACAGATGAGCACACTGAGGCCCAAGATCCCCAGCCAGGGTGGGCAGAACTGCGACTTGGACACAATCACAGGCTCACCCAGGCAGTGCCCCTTCCCAACAGTCACGGGACACACAGGCCCGTGCTCCTGTGTGTCCCCACTGCTTGGCACCTGCAGAGCCATACATGGGCCACCAGAGAGACGCAGCCCACCCCAGCCCCACGCAGGACCTGCTGGAGGACAGGCCTGCCCACGCTGTGGGTTCCGGCTACTGCTGCAAGCTGCCCCATGCCCAGGATGGCACCCGGAAAGGTGAGCACACCGGAACAGGCCTCTGGGGAGGACACGGCACTGCTCTGCACGCTCCCTGCATGAACATCCTCTATGTAGAGGAGTCGAGGCTCAGCATCCCCTGCTGGCCAGGAGCTCCGGCCATCCTGAAATTCAGTGGGCAGCAGGAGGGCCCTGCCAGGTGCGGGTGCCACAAAAGGGGCAGCCAGGCCTGTGCACAGAGTGAGGCGGTCAGAGGGCAGCAGTGGGAGGAGGACTTGTGCTGGGACCACCCGAGTAGCCTCGGCCTGTCCAAGACTGACCACATGGACAGAGAGAGCGACAGGAGAGGGCCACGGAGGTGAGCGAGAACTGGAGGCGGCCACAGACACTGAGGGCGCGAGGGGACTACCGAGGGGAGCGAGGGCAGGAGGAGCAATGCGTGGAAGTGAGAAACTGCTGGCAGAACTCCAGCGGGTCAGAGTCCACGTGGGAGCAGGCAGGCAGGCCCCAGCCCTGGGGGGTCCCGGCCCTGCCCCAGTCACCACAGGCCACCATGCCTGGGCCCTGAGGGCATCCTAACTCAGTTAATGCTGCTGGGCCGAGGGCACAGGTGAGGAATGGCTCCCGGAGCAGCCTCGCAGGCCCCTGCATCCTGAGCAGCATGGGGAGGGCGTCCTAAGCCACGGGGAGGGCGTCCCAAGTCGCTTGGCACCCCCTTCACAGGTTAGATGCATCAGAACATGGGTCGCAGTAGCCTCACAACAGACGGAAGGCTTTCTGCTTCTCATCTTCACTGATTTCTTTCCTTTTTTTTTTTTTTTTTGCATAGAGACGAGGTCTCCCTATGTTGCCCAAACTCCTGGGCTCGAGCAATCCTCCTTGGCCTCCAAAAGTGCCAGGATTACAGGTATGAGCCACCATACCCAGTCTTTTCTTTACTTCTTTTTTTTTTAAATCTAATTGTTAACAGTAACAGAGTAACCCATCTTGGACAAGAAAGATGAATGGTTTCTACAGACCTTAGGGCTGTTTCAAGATGGGCACGCTGCTGGGGGCTGGCAGAGGTGAGACGGGTGCACACATGCCAGAGCGTACACTGGAGGCACGTGGACCACAGCAAGTACGGGGGTGCCTGACCGCCTTCCCTCCAGGAGGCCGAGGAACCCGGCGGACAGCCCTGCCCCGCCACCATGGGCAAGGGAGTCGCAGCATCTGCACAAACCACTATTAAGACAGCCCCAAGTCCCTCAGCCTCCCGCTGACGTGCTTTTCTCCCTGGCTACCGTCTGCTCAGCCCGACAACAAGTACAGAGGCCTCAGCGCTTCGGGGTCTTCAATTCCTGGGAGTCTCCCATGTATGTGTAAGAATGGAACCCGTGTGCTTTATTGCTGCTAATCTGCTTTGTGTCAACGTGAGTCTCAGACCCTTCCCGAGACCCGAAGACAAAGAGGAAGAGTTCTGCCTCCCCTGCGCAGCATACACAACCGTGTGGGCCCTCAGATCACACCAGGGGTCCCAAGCCCCCGGGTCGTGAACCTGTAGGGTCAGTGGCCTGTCAGGAACTAGACCGCACAGCAGGAAGGGAGCAGCAGGCATGTTCTGCCCTGTCAGGTCAACAGCACTAGTCTCATGATTGTGAACTCTAAATTTTGTGAATGTGAGTCCTCTCTCTCTTAGAAAGTAAGTAACCTTTTAAAAGTCACACAGGTCTTGCAATTACAACGTGAACATTCAAATGCCCTCAGAAAAGAAGGTAGAAGCCAGGCATGGTGGCTCATGCCTGTCATCCCGGAACTTTGGGAGGCAAAAGCAAGAGGACTGCCTGAGTCCAGGGGTTCAAGACCAGCCTAGGCAACTTGGCGAGACCTCATCTCTACAATGAATCAAAAAATTAGTCAGGTGTAGTGGCACAGGCCTGTGGTTCCAGCTACTTGGGAGGCTGAGATAGAAGGATCACCTGAGCTCAGCAAGAACTTGCCACTGCACCCCAGTCTGAGTGACAGAGTGAGACTTTGACTCAAAAAAAAAATAGAGCAGCCTGACCAGGGACCAAGGAGGTGGGAGGGGAGGCAGTCCCCCACCTCCTTCCCTTTGTTTTCGAGTGCTGGAACATAAGCACATAACTCAGTAAAAGCTGGGACTTCCAGCCTGGGGCAGTCCCCAGGCCTCCACCTTCTGAGGGTCTGCCTCCACTCCCCTCCAGCTGCAAGTAGCCTGCACAGTGGCGGGTGGCTCTCTCACTCAGTGGGGACCTACTATACACCAGGAGGCCCACCCTGCCTGGAACCCGGGTGGCTGTGCCATGAAGCAGTGAGCACCCAGCAGACCCAAGTCCTGGGTGGTGAGAGCCCGGGCAGAAGTCAGGCCAGCCAGAGAGGCTGAGAGGGGCAGGCTGGAAAGGCATCTCCGTGGCACAGCTGGAGGTCTGTGGTTAAGCTCACCTGCTGCCACCATGAACTGCCCTCGCCCAAACACGGCTGCACACGTTTAAACAGCCACATTTAAATGAGTATCCACAAACGTGCACAAACCATTCTGATGCTCCCTCACAGTCTGGAAAACCTAGACTACCATCAGGCCGCTACAGAAAAAATGTCCTGAGCTGGGCGTCCAGGAGTAAGGTGCCAAGGGTTGGGCCCCTATAAGACAGGGACGGGCAGCAGGGGCCTCGCAGAAGCAGCAAGGGTTCATGAGGGCCACTCGAGAGCAGGCGAGACACGCTTTGGCAAGCGTCACCCGTCCTCCTCCTCTGCCTTCATCTATCCATTCAACAGGGCCTGCCCTGATCTCCCACCAGCACAGGGAAAGGCAGCAGCATAAGCCACGGGTCTCTGGCAGATGGGCCAGAGCCACTCCCTGGAGACACAAACCCTGGGCGACTCGAGGAACCTGCTGGAGCTGCAGGTCAGGCTCTGAAGCGAGCCTGCTCTTCAGTCAGGTCTCCCACCCAGTCCTCACTTCCCAGCCTCCGCTGGCGCTCACCCAGCCCTGACCTCCACTCCCCAGATGAAGGAAGGGCAGGGGTGTCTTCCGATCCAATTAGCAGGGATCTGAGGGCCCATTAAGTGCAAGACAAATTACTGTTATTGTTGTTGTGAGGCGGTCCCACCCACCCTCTGGAGGCCTGCCTGCCAATTATCCCCTTTCTTCTGCTGCCAATCTCTCACCTCCTTCCCCAGCCGGCTCTGTGGGTCACTGCCTCTGGGCTCTGCTCAGACCCCCATCTGCACCCACCTTCTGCTCCCTCTCGGGCAGCCTCACTGCAACCACCACCCCCTCCTTCCTCCTGGCATCCTCTTGCCCCCCTTGGCACTCAATCCAGACACCCCCCAACTTCCAGTCCTGTGGCTGCTTCTGGTCTCAACTCTGCCACATCCACGCAGCACCCGGCACCTGCACGCACGCACCCCGCTGTGCCCCTGCCTCTCCCCCGCCCTGCATCAAGGGCTCTTTACACACTCCCACACTATCCTGGCTCCCACCCTGCCCTCCGAAGCGCCCTCCCCACACCCCAGGCCAACTCATCTTGCTGAAGTCACTCCGTTCAAGCAGCCCAGTTAAAAACGGGGCATCTGCACAGACGCTCCTCCCAAGAAGATGGACAACTGGCCAACGCGCATGTGACAAGAATGCAGCGCCGTTAGCCATCGGGAGACCCCACTCGTGCTCCCCCGGAGGCATAACAAAACACCAAAAACAGCAAGTGCCAGGGAGGACGAGGCTGGAGCCTTGGTGCTGCTGGCAGGCAGTCGCTGCAGAAAATGCCCGGTTGTTCCTCCAGAGTCAAGAGCAGTGACAGTTCCACCCTGCGGTCCACACTCAGCACACTTGAAGAGAAGCAAGATGTAACATACGTCCACAGAACACGTGTACTCAAGTGTTCACAGAGGAGACACTGAATGCCCAGCGGCAGATGCCCAAGCGCCCCAGCACAGAGAAACAGCGCCCAGCCACAAAGATCTACACCCTGACAGGGACGGAGCCTGGAAGAGCTATGCTCAGGAAAGCGAACCAGACCCAGACAGCCACAGTGGCACAACTCCGTGTCTGAGAATGGCAGGGAAAGCAAGCAGGTGGGCAGCCCCAGGGGTGGGGAGAGGGGGCAAATGCCCAGGGGACAGGGAGCTGCTTTCTGGGGTGATGAAAACGCCCTAAAATCATCCGTGGTGGCAGCTACACAGCTCAGTGAAAGGATAGAACCGTGCCCCACGGGAACCACCCCATAAAACTGTGAGCTGGCACGCCCCCTGCCTCAAGGGCCCCACTGCACAAGTCAGCCGCACTGGTCCAAACCCGTCTCCTCCCTGGCCCCTCTCCTCCCGGTCCCCCACTGGCTGCCCACCTCACCTGACACAATGACAAACTCCCTCCCAGCCAGGCCAGCCTCCAGAGGGCCTGCCCATCCTCTGCAAGGTTCTCACCTTTCAGGGCCTGCTCAGATGTCACCTCCTCTCAGAAGCTCACACCGCCCTCCCACCTGTGGTGCTGACTTCCTGGCCAGTCTCTTCTGTTTCCTGCCTTGAGGTCTGAGTCTTTCCTGGCACCAAGCTCCCACGGCCAGTACTCGGCCACAGAGGACTGCTGGGGCCGACCGGCCTTCACTCCTCTGCAATGGCTGGCAACGCCCCCAGGGAGCCCTCCGGAGGGCCCACCAGCTCCTCCCTCACATCCCTCTCGCAAGGCAGCCTCACCTGTGTTCCAGGCTGGGCAGCAGGAGTACAGACAGCATCCAGCCCTCCACCCTGGGGACACCTGAGACCCCCTGGAGCCTCATGCCCGCTGTCCTGGGGGCGCGGGAGGCCTCTGTGGCACGCTTTTCTGCATGCTCTCCTGCATGCTCTCCGGTGACTGCCTGCTGCCATCCCTCCCTCCCTAGAGCCAGTCTCGGAGCTTGTTCTGGCAGCAGCCCTTTCTCTGGCTCCCATCCTCTGGGGACTTTCCCCTTCCCCGCCCGAGGTGGCCTGAGGAATATCCACACCACTATTCGCTCTCCCAGCCTTGTCCTGTGTGGGTGAGCACAGCAGCGCCCCCGAGTTCCTCTCAGGTCTCCCACCTCCACTTCCCCACCCTGGCAAAGCCCGGCAGACAGGCCCTGCCCAGCTGCCACCCCCACTTCCGGGGGGAGTTCTAGAACGATCAGAACCTGGATCTGCTGTCAGGCTGTAGCTGCCAGGGGTGGGGAGGTGGGGGGGGGCGGCAGGATGGGGTGCCCTGGAGGCCACCCCTGGCACCCACAGGTACGCAGACCCTCGGGGAAGGTCCTGATCCTCAGAGGCTGGCAAGTAACTAAAACTGCTACAGACATAGCCAAGTCGTCTGCAAGCCAAAAGCCCCACACCTGCAGGGGCACTGAGGATTCTGGTGATGGCACAGGCTGTGCAGGTCCGCCTGTGGCAACAAGTGTGCCACGGGTGGGGGTGCTGTGCGTGTCGGGCAGAGGGCACGCAGGAACGCTCCGAACCTTCCTCTCTGTCTCGCTGTGGACCTAAAGCTGCTCTAGAAAAGGAAAGCTCCAAGTTCCAGTGATTCAGGAGGTGGAAGCGAGGACCACTTGAGCCCTAGAGTTCAAAACCAGCCTGGGCAACATAACAAGTCCCCATGTCTTTCAACACACACATACCCCACAGGCCGTCCCACATGCCACCGCCCCTCAGCTGGGCCAAGGGGCAGGCTGGCCACTTTCCAGGAAGGTGCAAACTCTCCTACTTGGCTCTCTGTAGAGTCCCCTCCACCTACCTCGCCCACCCTCCCTCTGCAGGTCTGCTCAGTGCCATGAGCCCACTTTCCGAGGCCTGGCATCAACTGCAGCTCCCCTGGAAGCCTTCCTGGATTGCTCCTTCCCTCAGCTCCAACCGTCCTCCCTCACCCAACAAGAACAGACCACTCCCATCATGGAAGCTCTGATCCTGATCCCCACAGTCACTCAGGGATGGTGGTGGCCAGAGGACTGTCTCTCGGGTGCATGCTCCCACCCCTGTCCTCACAGGGTCAGTGTCAAGATCAGATGAAAGACATGTGTGAAGTGCTCACCCAAAAGCCAGAAGCCACTGTGGAGGCGCCCGGCAACACCATCACTGCTGTCCCCGTCCTGCAGACAGGAAGCAGAGGCCTGGACCCGTGGAGGGGCCAAGGTCACATCATATGGCCAAAGGCGGCTTGGCTCTCCTGACTCAGGGACACTGGCACCTGCTCCCTTTCCACCCCACCACGAGGGTGAGCCCTGCGTCCCTGGGAGGGATCCCTGTCTCACTCACCTCTGCGGCACCTCCTGCAGGCCCCACGGGGTCCAGCAGACTGCACTTGAAGAGGGCAGGGCAGCTCCCAGCACCAACCCTGCTTACTCAGGAATCCGGGCTCTGACCCGCCTCACCCTGGGCTGCAAGGCCAGGAGCACTCTGGCACTCTGGTGGGTCCCCAGCCATGTCCTCCGCAAGGCCTGGCCATCCTGAAGCCTCGGAAGGGGGGGGTCGGTGGGCACAAGAGAGAAGCCCACATCCTGAGAGCCCAAAGGGAAAGGGTGAGAGGCTAAGGCAGGAAAACTCCTCCCCGGGGGCCTGGAGGGGTCACCAGGCCCCCGGGGGATGGATGTCCCGGAAAGCCCCACCTGGGTTTGGGGCTTGGGCTGGCTTCTCCATGCAGTGCTCCTGGAACGGGGCCAGGGACACCAACAGAGTGGCCACCCCCGCCCCCCACACAGGCTCAGGGAGGCCTCCTTACGGTCAGCCTGCATCTCAGCACACAACCCCCGTGTCCCCGCCACCTGTCAGTCACCTCTGCTTCTCCATATGCAGGGAGTCCCCTGACCCAACAGTGGCCCAGTGTGTAGGTGTCCCCATGACAGGGCATCCCACAGGGAAGGGAGCTCAAGATCCCTAAGCCAGACACTGACGCCCAAGAGGACTTCAGAACAGTCTCTGTATCTCCAGACCCCCAAGCTCTGGATCACAGGCAGACTCGTGATCTGATGCTGCCCGGGCATGAGGATCCACCCTATTCCCCTAAAATGGGGGATCCCCTCCATGCCGTTCCCCTAAAATAGGTGACCCCCTCCATGCCATTCCCCTAAAACAGGGACTGCCTCAGTGCCTTTCCCTAAAATGGGTGACCACCTCCGTCTTGTTACCCTACAACGGGTGGCCACCTCCATGCCATCCCCTATAACGGGTGACCACCTCTGTCCCATTTTCCCAAAATGAGTTACCACCTCCATTCCATTCCCCTAAAAACGGGTGACCGCTTCCGTCCTGTTCTCCTAAAACGGGTGACCACCCCTCCATGCCATTCCCTAAAACGGGTGACCGCCTCCGTCCTGTTCCCCTAAAAAGGGTGACCATCTCCATCACAGGACCTCGAGAACTCAGCACAGTGAGGAACAAGCACAGACCAGACTGCCAAACACCCAGCAAGGAGTGTCCTCAGACCTGCAGTCTCTCTTACCATGGAGGCCCTGGCACCAAGCACAGCCATGGAAGGCTGAAGGCCTCAGGAAGTCCGAGAGGATGACAAGGTAAGGTCTGGAGAGGCCTGTGGCCTGCATCTGAGCACAGTGTCTGAGCTGCATAAGCCTGGCAGCGATACCACTGGGCAGCCAGGCAGTTGCCGGTGGCCTTGAGAATCCTGCCATTTCCTGCCCACCACCCTAACTCCAGGGTCCCCTCAAGACTCGTCACCTCCCGGGCATGTCCTCCTGGCCACACAGTCCCTCTGGGCTCCTAGCTCTCGGGGTCACCCTGGCACACCTCCCCAACCCTCCGCCCAGAAGATGGGTAACGTGCCCCTCTGTGGGTTCTAGGATTCCTGGCATTGCCACCACCGGGTCTCGCACAGGGGAACCGAGACCATCCTCCACCCAGGCTGGCCCAAGAGCCTCTTCTGGGCCCTCCAGCACAGCTGAGCCAAGGCCACACGTGTGTGACCTACCCAGCACTCAAGGGGAGCCCGCTCTCCTTTCCAGGGGACTGAGGAGGAAGCAGCCTGGGAAGGGGAGGCGACCGCCCAAGGTCACAGAACAGGAAGCACCGAGGGGGCCCAGAGCCCTTTCACACGCTGCACACCCACCTTCCAGGGTCTGCTCCGGCTCTAAAGGAAAGCGCTACGAGCCAGCCCGCTGAGGTCAACACCACCACCTCCTGTTCTGTCCAGAGGGAAGCTTAAGAGCTGCAGTTTCTCATCCAAGGCCGCCATGGCGAGCGGCGGAGCAGGGAATCTGAGCCCACGTCTGCTGATCCCAGCGCTCTCGGGGAACAAGACCCAGTGCCCGTGGGCATTCTGGACCTTTGCCAGGGCCGGCCGTAATATCCCTTCCCATCCCTCGGCTGGGCTGGGGGAAACGGATGAGACCAGCGCTAGCGCGGAAGGAATCCGATCCTGGGCGAGGCCGGCGAGGGAACGTCAGCTGCATTAGCCAAAGAGGCTTAGCCTGGCAGAGGCGCTAAGCAGATCAGGGCCCCGTGCGCCCCAGAGCCGGGCCGGCAGCCCAGGACGGACAGGCAGATCCGCGCGGGGTCGGGAGGCCTCCCCGGGCCTCCCTCGGGCGCTGTCTCCGCCGCCTTCCGCCAGACCCCTGCCCGGCGCCCCGCCCGGGGCCCGGAAGGCCACGGCCTCCGCGTCTACGGCCTACCTTCCGGACCCGCGGGGCCGGGGAACTCATCTCCACGGCCCGCGAGGAGGGGGATGGCGGGGCGGGGCGGGGCGGGGCGGGGCTCGGCGTTGGCGCCACGCTGGGGCCCCGCGGGGTGGGAGGCCCCGGCCCGGGGCCACACGGCGGCTGACCTTGGCGGGACACGCCGCCCGCCGCCCGCCGGGGCGAATGAATGGGCCTGGCGCCGGTCCGAGCCCCCGCCGTCCCCTGTCCGGCCCGGGGCGGCCACGGGACCCGCGCGGCTCCGAGAAAGGAAGGAAGGGCCGGGGAGGCCGGGCGCCGCGACCGTCCCCCGGAGCCGCCGTGTCCGGCCGGGCCAGCCCGGGCCTCGACTTCCCTCCGGAGTGGCCACCACTTCCGGCCACGACCGGCAGCGAAGTGGGGACTCGGGGGGCGGGGGGCACAGACAGCAGCCCCGCCCCCGAGGGCCTCGGGCGAGTCCCCGCGCACGCGCCGCCCCCGGCGCGCGCCAGGGCCGGCGCCGCGCACGCGCACTCCGCGCACGCGTCCCGCGCCCCCAGCCCCGCGCGGCGTCGCCCGCCGGGCACCCAGGCGCGCTCCCTCCGGCCGCCCGGCACCGCGCACGCGCACTCCCCCCGCCCGCGCCCCCCCTCGCGCGCCCATGCACGCCCCCCACACGGCAGCGCGCGCGCGCAATCGCCGCCCCGGTGCGGTCGCCCGCCCGTCCCCCTGCCGGAGCCGGGCCCCCCGATGCACTCGCCCGCCCCGGCCTCAGGCGCACGCCCCCCGCCCGTGCCCCCGCCCCTCACCTCCGCGGCCCCGGGGCAGCCGCGCCGCACTCCTCCTCCGCTCTCGTGTCTCGCGGATGGTGGCCGCGGCGGCAGCGGCGACTCAGACCCTGGGGTCAGGGGGACGGGCGCCCAGGCCGGAAGTGACCTTCCCGGCCGCTTCCGCCCGCGCCTCCCCCTCCCCTCCGCAACCTCCCCTGCGGACCGCCACCCTGTCCCGCCGCTCTAGGACGGCGAGCGGGCGACCCGGGCCGCCGCCCCCGGCTCGATGGTGCCACTTCCGGACGCATCTAGGACGCGGTCCTCCGTCCGGCTCTATGGCGTCGCGCCCGAGGGTCTTCGGCCCCGCCCCCTTCCAGGACAGGAGACGCGGGCTCGGCCCGTTAGGCGGAGACTTCCGGTGTCAGGGCGGCGCCGACCCCCCCCCCCCGGGCTGGGCTCCTCGCGCCTGCGCGGTCGGTGCCCCGCGTCCGCTTGGGGAGCGGGACAGGGGCGGGAGGGACGGTCGCGCCGCCCCCGGTCCTCCCGTCGTCTCTATCGTTGTAACCCCTTCCCTGCCGGCTCCTCCCGGGACGTGCGTCCGCTCGCCCGGGGTCTTAGTGACTGGATGGCGAGTGCCGCGCTCCGGGCGCCCCCGGGCTGGTCTGCCCCCACTGCCGCTCCCACGGCCTCGGTTTCCCCCTCTCTAAAGTGGCGGAGCGCATCGCTAAGTCCTAACGATGCCTCGGGCCTGGGAGAGGCAGTCCTGGTCCCATTGTGCGGACGACCCGGCTCGAGTCACGCAGGGAGAGTCACGCACCACGAGCGGCAAGACCCGTGCTGGAACCCGCGGTGTCGGGCTCCAGGGCGTGTGTCTGGTCGCGACTGTGCTCATCGCCTGCCGGGGGATGGGTCAAGGCTCGAGTCACTCACGGAAAGTCGCGCTCTGGGAGCAGCGGGACCCGGGCTTGAAGCCAGGGAGTCCAGCACTAGGGCGTGTGTCTGGCGTGACTGTGGCCAAGGGTGGAGTCACAGAGAGTCTCACACCACGATCGACGGGACCCAGGCTTGAACCCGCGAAGTGGGGCTCCAGGGCATGTGTCTGGCCGCGACTGTGCACATCGCCTGCCTGGGGATGGGTCAAGGGTCGAGTCACTTACGGAGAGTCACTCACCATCAGTGGCCAGGCCCGGGCTCGAACCCATGGAGTGGGGCTCCAGTGGGTATGTTCGGCTATGACCGTGCACTCCGCCTACCAGGAGATGGGCCACAGCCCCAGATCCCACTTCTTCCCCGTGCCGGGTGGATACAGCGAGCCTCCTGGTCGGATGTTGGCGGCCAGCGGCATATTCTTGCAGACATTGGTGTTGGACAATGACTGTCCACCCCGCGGCTCCCTCGCCTGTCCCGTGCTTGGCCAGCTCTTGCCCGATCTCACCCACCTCGCAGATGATTTATCATCGTCTGTAATCATCTCTATTGATTTACGGAGTCAGGGTCCCCCTCTGTCATCCGGACTGGAGTCCAGGGCACACTCACGGCTCACCGCAGCCTCGACCTCCTGGGCTCAGGCGATCCTCCTGCCTCCGCCTCCCAAGGAGCAGAAAGACAGGTGTGCACCACCCTGCCCGTCGTATCATCCTCTTATGATCGTCATATTGGGAGAAAGATGGAAGCTGAAATTCACTTGTGGCGTGACACCTCTCTCCGCCTCAATCTCTCCTCTGCATGGGGTGATGTGACTGAAAACTGCCTGGTTCAATACTGGGCTCACAGCTCTCAGAAGAAATGGGAGTACTTAAAAAACAGTACTTAACACAGTACTTATGAACTTATGAGCAGTCTTGTGTCTACTGCTGTGGCCATGCGTGTCCTCAGGTCTCAGGTGACGTGAAGTGCAAGACGGGCGTTGCTGATTCAGGAACATCTTTCCGGAGGGTAACAGGCAATACTGTGTTAAATGCGCACGTCAAGAGTAAGATTCGTCTGTGTCCCACCTTCAGATTCACCACAAAGGGAAATGTTTAACCAGATCTCAGAGCAGAGAGAAGGGTGGTTGCAACAGCGACAAAATTAGTATGGGGCAGTGTGAGCTCTAGGCCGGGAAACCTGTGTATTTTTTTTTTTGAGTTGGAGTCTCACTCTGTCGCCCAGACTGGAGTGCAGTGGCCGCTCCCGGCCACCGCAGCCTCGACCTGCTGGGCTCCGGCGATCCTTCCTCCTCAGCCTTCCGGGTAGCCGGAATTACAGGCGTGCACTACCACGCCCGGCTAATTTTTTTATTTTATTGTAGAGATGAGGTCTCGCCTGCCCCAGGCAGGTCTCTAACCCGCAGGCTCAGGCAATCCACTCACCTCAGCCTCCCAAAGGCGCGGGATTACAGGCTAAGCCACCGAGCCCGGCTAACCTGTGTATCTGAAAAAACAGCGTTAGCCAGGCGCAATGACTCCCACCCGTCATCCCAACGCTTTAGGAGTCCGAGGCGACAGGATTGCCTGAGCCCAGGGGTACGAGACCAGCCTGGGCAACTTGGTGAGACCTCGTCTCCAACATGAATCACCAAAACTAGCCGGGCATGGTGGCCTGCATCTGTAGTTCCAGCTACTTGGAAGACTGAGGCGGAAGGATTGCCGGAGCCTAGCAGATCGAGGCTGCGGTGGCCGTGAACATGTCCCTGCACTCCAGCCTGGGAGCAAGACTCTGACTCAAAAACAAAAAGGCCATTAAGATAGTTGCAGTGGCTCACACCTGTCATCCCAGTACTCTGGGAGGCCAAGCTGAGAGGATTGTCTGAGCTCACAGGTTCGAGACCAGCCCAGGCAACTTGGCAAGACCTCGTCTCTACAGTAAATCACAAAATTCGCTGAGCATGGTGGCAGGCGCCTGTAGTTCCAGCTCCTTGGAAGTCTGAGGCAGGAGGATCACCGGAGCCCAGCAGGTTGAGGCTGCGGTGGCCATGAGTGTGTCCCTGCCCTCCATCCTGGGCAACACAGTGCGACTCCGACTTAAAAAAAAAAAAAATTCAGCCGGGCGTGGTAACGCATGCCTGTAATTCCGGCTACTTGGAAGGCTGAGGCGGAAGGATTGCTGGAGCCCAGCAGGTCGAGGCTGCGGTGGCCGGGAGCGGCCACTGCACTCCAGTCTGGGTGACAGAGTGAGACTCCAAGTCAAAAAAAAAAAAAAAAATTTTAATAAAAGAAAGAAGATTTTGATACATGCTACGGCGTGATGGAACCTTGAGGCCGTTAAGCTAAGTGAAGTCAGCCCGCCATGCGAGGGCAAATGCCATGTAATTCAACTCACCCACACAGTCCCACAAATGCTGTATATTCCGCCCTATAAGGTCCCTAGGGGTAGTTAACTTCAGAGGCTGAAGACCAGACAGAGATTGCCAGGGACCGAGAGAGGGGGAAGGGGATCCTTGTCTGATGGGCACAGAGTTTTCAGTGGTGCAAGATGAAAGGACTTCTGGAGACCGGCAGGGGTAGTGGTTGCACAACCCTGTCAACAGATTTAACACGACCAAACTATGGAGCGAAAGACAGTCAAGATGGCACATTTCACAGTTTGTGTACTTTGCCACAGTTAAAAGTATTTTCAGCTGGGCGCAGTGGTTCATGTCTCGAATTTCAGCGCTTTTGGAGGCCAAGGCAAGAGGATCACTTGAGGCCAGGAGTTTGAGACCAGCCCAGGCAACACAGTGAAACCTTGTCTCTAAAAAATAAAAATAAAAAATTAGGCAGGCGTGGTGGCACCTGTAGTCCCAGCTACTCGGGAGGCTGAGGAGGAAGGATCCTTTGAGGCCAGGAGTTCAAGACCAGCCTGGGCAGCAAAACGAGACCTCGTTTCTAAAAAAAAAAAAAAAAAAGTATTTATTTTTATTTTTTAAATGTGGGATACTATTTTAGGGTTAGGTACATGCGTGGTCATCGTATAGGTGAAGTGTGGGTTCCCTTACTGTCCCCATCCCTCTTCCCCTGGCAGTGTCCCACTACTGTCAATCCCTTTCTTATAGGATTATGATAAATGTTCAGAGTCCACTTATGAGTGAGTACATCTGTTACTCAGTCCTTTGTTTCTGGGATAGATCACTTAGTATTATAGAATCTAAATCCATCCAAGTTGCTGCAAAGTCCATAATTTTGTCCTTCTTTATGACTGTGTAATATTCCATCATGTATGTGTATCACATTTTTTTTATCCAGTCTACTTTTTTTTTTGGAGTTGGAGTCTCACTCTATCGCCCAGACTGGAGTGCAGTGGCCGCTATCGGCCACTGCAGCCTTGACTGCTGGGCTCCGGCAATCCTTCTGAGTAGCCAGAGTTACAGGCGTGTGCTACCACGCCCAGCTGATTTTTTTATTTATTGTAGAGATGAGGTCTCACCAAGTTGCCCAGGCGGATCTCGAAAAGGCGGGTCTCGAACCCGCGGACTCAGGCAATCCACTCAGTCTACTTTCGATGGGCAGCACGTCAGTTCTATGGTTTTGCTATTGTGAATAATGCTGCAGTAAACATGTGTGTGCAGGTATCTATTTTGTGGAGTGATTTGAGTTCCTCCAGGTATAATCCCAGAAGGGGGGTTGCTGGCTCATATGGAAGGTCGATTTTTAGATCTTTTAGGAATTGCCACACTGTTTTCCACAGTGGTTGTACTAGTTCACAGTTCCACCAACAGTGTAGAAGTGTTCCCTTTTAAAAATTATCTGGGCTGGGCTCGGTGGCTCAGCCTGTAATCCCGTGCCTTTGGGAGGCTGAGGTGAGTGGACTGCCTGAACCCGCGGGTTCGAGACCTGCCTGGGCAGCGAGACCTCACCTCTACAATAAATCAAAAAATCAGCCAGGCATGGTAGCGCATGCCTGTAATTCCAGGTACTCGGAAGGCTGAGGCGGAAGGATCGCCGGAGCCCAGCAGGTCAAGGCTGTGGTGGCCGGGAGCGGCCACCGCACTCCAGTCTGGGCAACTGAGTGAGACTCCAACTCAAAAAAAAAAAAAAAAAATTATCTGGGTGTGGTGGCACCATAGTCCCACCTACTGTAGAGGCTGAGGCAGGAGGATCGCCCAAGCCCAGGAGGTCAAGGCTGCAGTGAGCTATGATTATGCCACTGCACTCCAAGCTGAGCGACAGAGTTAGAGACCCTGTCTTAAAAGAAAAAAAAAGACTGGTCAGTGACTTGAAAGTCACTTTCAGGCCAGGCATGGTGGTTCATGCCTGTCATCCCTTTAGGAGGCTGAGGTGGGTGGATTGCTTGAGCCCAGGAGTTCGAGACCAGCCTGGGCAGCACAGTGAGACCCTACCTCTACAAAACAATAAAATAAATTAGCCAGGCATGGTGGTGCATGCCTGTAGTCCCAGCTATTCTTGAGACTGAGGGAGAAGGATCACCTGAGCCCAGGAGGACAAGGCTGTAGTGAACCATGATCATGCCACTGCACTCCAGCCTGGGCGACAGAGTGAGACTCAGACTCAAAAATAAATAAATAAGTAAACAAATAAAATTTAAAAAGAATCATCAGTTTCCTATCCTGGAAATTACAATGTTGAGGGACAATAGTGGCCCCTGGGTCACTTCTCACCTATTTGGGCCTCTGCTGCTCCCTCTATGGAGAAGACGGAGACCGCAATTGCAAGAGGCGAGCTCCTTCCTTTTTGAAAAACTCACATTAACCATATAGGGGCTACCTGAGTTTAGAAAGGCAGCCAGGCTCCTTCTCCTAGAAAAGCAGTGTAGCTGGGCGGGGTGGCTCATGCCTGTCACCCCATCACTTTGGGAGGCTGAGGTGAGAGAATTTACTGAGCTCAGGGGTTTGAGACCAGCCCGCGCAACTTGGTGAGATCTCATCTCTGCAATAAATCAAAAAGTTATCTGGGCATGGTGGCACATGCCTGGGTTCCAGCTACTCGGGAGGCTGAGACAGAAGGATTGCCTGAGCCCAGCCGGTTGAGGCTGCAGTGGCCGTGAGTGTGCCACTGTACTCCAGCCAGGGCAACAGAGTGAGACTCCAACTCAAAAAAAAAAAAAAAGTTTTAGAAAAACAAAAAGAAACGTCGAATGTGGTGCACCTTGTGACTACGAGTCACAGGTTACTTTGTTAAGGCAGCCTCGCCCTGGCCTAGCTAATACAGGGTTTTCAACCGCTGGTGAGACTAAAAGCCAGGGGACTACGGTGGGAGAGAAAGAGGGGGGCACCGGGAGAGGTGGTGGGGGAAGGGGAGGGCGGAGAGGGCAGGGCTTGAGGAGAGAAGGAAGGGTCCCAGCGGCCTTACCCCCCAGGCTGGCCAGTTGGCGGCCTTCCCTGGGATTCTTCTCATGGGACTTGAGAAGCACGCCCACCTCTTGGCTGAGATGCTGGGATGTGAGAGGCACAGAGGTGGGAGGGGGAGAGAAAGAACGCAGCTCCTGAGTTCAGGGCCACAGGTGATAGGCTTGGGTCCCCACACCCCCTTACCTGGGTGGAATTTCCCCTCTTCCTTCCTTCCTGTGAGTCCAGGAAAACTCCGTTTGGTCTTCAGCAAATTCCACTTGGGTTCCCATCCCTCATTTGTTTTTGTTTGTTTGTTTGAGTAAGAGTCTCCCTCTGTCGCCCAGGCTGGAGTGCAGTGGTGTGATCACGGCTCACCGCAGCCTCGAACTCCTGGGATCAGGTGATCCTCCTGCCTCAGCCTCCCATAGCTGGGACTGTAGGCGTGCACCACCATGCCTGGCTAACTTTTTGGCATTTTGGCTTCCCAAAGTGATGGAATGATAGGCATGAGCCACCACGCTCAGCCTGTTCCCATCACCTGTAAACTGAGTGTCCCCGGCACAACGCAAGCCTGGTCAGCAGTGGATGAGGGACTGCCTAGAACTTTCTGCAGTGATGTGGAAGCCTTCAGAGCCCCTTGGAACCTTCCCCGTACCTTCCCCCAGGACAGCCATGCACGAGTGGCCAGTACAGCTGCCTCTGGCAGATTGCAGCTGGAGAGGCTACAGCCATGAAGCACAATTGCCTGGACATCCCAGTACACACAGAAACAAGCACACATGGCCCCATTTCTCAAATTGTCATTCCCACCATGGCAGCCAGCAGCCACTTTTTTTTTTTTTTTGAATTAGAGTCTCACTCTGTCACCTAGGCTGGAGTGCAGGGATGCAATCACAGCTCACCAAAGCCTGGACCTCCTGGGCTCAGGCGATCCTCCCACCTCAGCCTCCCAAGTAGCTGGGACTGCAGTCGCATGTCACCACGCTTGGCTAATTTTTAAAAAATTTTTATTATTTTTATGTTTTTTAGGGATGGGGGTCTTCCTATGTTGCCCAGGCTGGGCTCAAACTCCAGGGCTCAAGCCATCCTCCCACCTCGACCTCCTCAGGTGCTGAGATTACAAGCATGAACCACTGTGCCTGACCTCTGGTGATAATTACCCATGTGAAAATTTGAGAAATCCTGGTGCCATGTAGATTCCAGGATGCCCAGTTCAATTATATCTGAACTCTAGGCCAGCAAGTAATTTTTTTAGAGTAAAAAATGTCTCGACACTTATCAAAAAACAGACTCTGTTGTTTATTTGAAATACAACATAATGGGACATCCTGGTGTTTGTTTGTTTGTTGAGTCAGAGTCTCACTCTGTCGCTGAGGCTCAAGTGCCATGGCACAATCATGGCTCACCACAGCCTCAACTTCCTGGACTCAGGTGATCCTCTGCCTCAGTCTCTCTTGAATAGCTGGGTTGATAGGCACGCACCACCTTGTCCCTCTAATTTGTTTCATTTTTGGTAGAGATGAGGTCTCACTGTGTTGCCCAGGCTGGTCTCGAGCCCCTGGGCTCAGGCGATCCTCCCACCTCGGCCTCCCAAAGTATAGGGATGACACATGTAAGCCACCACACCTGTCTTGATGACATTTTATTTTATTTTATTTTTGAGTTGGAGTCTCACTCTGTCGCCCAGGCTGGAGTGCAGTGGCATACTCATGGCCACCCCAACATTGACCTGCTGGGTTCCTGCAATCCCTCCTCCTCTGCCTCCACCATCCATGGGGCTGGAACTACAGGCGTGCGCTACCACACTGCTAATTTTTTGATTGACTGTAGAGACAAGGTCTCACCAAGTTGCCCGGGCTGCTCTCGAACCCGCAGGCTCAGGCAATCCACTCACCTGGGCCTCCCAAAATGCTGGAATGACAGGCTGAGCCACCGAGCTGGCCCATGACATTTTCAAGTGACTGAATCAAGTTGACCCTTTATCTCAGGGCTTTCCTGCTGGCTGTGGCCTAGAGTTAGAGCACATTGGAGCTGAGGTAGCCAGGGTTGACAGCTGAGTGCATCCTGGCAGACACTGACAAGAATTGTTATGGCTGCTTTGTTATCTGCAGGAGGGCACTGGTGATGGCAGGAGAGAAGGGCTTAAGTGACTGGAGCCTCCCGACTAACCCCAGGTTTTGTCTAACACAAAGGTCATGTCAGTTCTCGCCACCATGTGCCCAGTAGGAGAAGATCTGTGCTCATGGGGACATCCATGACTTTCAAGGATGCAAATGTTTCCAAACCTACAGTGTCGCTCGAAGGAAGTGGGGAATGGGGGAGACTCTGACCCAAGTGTCAGACAAGAAGACTAAGACTCTATCCGGGTGTGGTGGCTCACTCCTGTCTTCCCAGCACTTTGGGAGGCCGGGACAGGAGGATTGCCTGAGCCCAGAAGTTCGAGACCAGCCTGGGCAACTTGACAAGAACTTGTCTCTACAAAAAAATTTAAAGGGTAGCCGAGTGTGGGAGTGTGTACCTGTAGACCCAGTTACTTGGAAGGCAGAGGTGGAAGGATCATCTGAGACCAGGAGATTGAGACTACAGTGGCCATGAGCGTGCCGCTGAACTCCAGCCTGGGTGACAGAGTGAGACCTGGACTCAAAATTTTTAAAAAAAAGTTTAGGATAAATATGTCAAGAAATCCTCACTGTAAACCTAAGAGGAAAGTGCCAGAGATGAAAGGTGATAGATCGATACATACCTACATATAAATATGTGTATACACTTTCAAATATGAATGCAAAAACATGCATTTCTTCTTTAATAGTGAAATGTTTGCCTTCTCAAAATGCTTTCCTGACTACATTTATTAGAAAAGAAAAAACATGACTCACGCCTGTAATCCCAGCACTTTGGGAGGTGGAGGCGAGAGGATTACTTGAGCCTATGGGTTTGACACCAGCCTGGACACCTTGGTGAGACCTTGTCTCTGCAATAAATAAATCTCACAGAGTGAGACTCCAACTCAGAAAAAAAAGAAAAAGACTGAGTTGACTCTCCACTGCATGTACCGTCTCTGAAATTCTTGACACCCGAGGAGGAAAAGATTGACCAAGTCAAACAAAACACCCCAAAGACCTCCTTAACTACAGAGGTTATTTTCATTTAATAAGAAAAACATGCCAGGTGCAATGGCTCATGCCTGTCATTTCAGCACTTTAGGAGGCGGAGGTGAGAGGATTGCCTGAGTCCAGGGGTTCGAGACCAGCCTGAGCAACATGGCGAGACCTCGTCTCTACAATAAATCAAAAAATTAGTTGCACATGGTGGTGTACACCTGTAGTTCCAGCTACTCGGAACACTGAGGTGGAAGGATCACCTGAGCCCAGCAGGTCGAGGCTGTGGTGGCCATGAGCGTGCCTGCACTACAGCCTGGGCGACAGAGTGAGACTCTGACACACAAAAAAAGAAAAGACAAATATATTATAACCCTTTAGGCTTTAGTTTATTTCAAGCAAAACCTTCTTTCGCAATGACAAAAGCATCATGACAAAATTATCCAGAGCTAGACTGGGAGCGGTGGCTCATGCTTGTAATTCTAACACTTTGGGAGACCGAGACAGGATTACTAGAGGCCAGGAGTTTGACACCAGCCTGGGCAACATAATGAGCCCCCTCTCCCACCATCTTTACAAAAAATATATAAAATTAGCCAGGTGAGCTGATGCGAACCTGTAGTCCCAGCTACACAGGAGGCTGAGGAGAGAGGATCATCTGAGCCCAAGAGGTTGAGGCCACCCTGGGCAACATAGTGAGACCTTCTGCATCTACAAAAAAATATTAAAAATGAGCCGGGCATGGTAACACGCGCCTATAAACCTTGAGGCTGAGGAGGGAGGATTGTTTGAGCCCAGTAGGTAGAGGCTGCAGTGAGCTATGACCACCCCACTGCACTCCAGCACCCAGCGAAAGAGGAGTGGTGTTGACTGTTGAAGATAAACTTTCTCTCCAGTGACAATTGTTCTCAGAGCTGTAAAAAGTTCAGCATAAATTCCAGGGCTTGGAGGAACTTCCACCCCACTCCATCCCCGCCCCCGCCCCCCGTCTCACCCCCTCTCCTGTCTCTCCTTGCTGCTGCCAGCATTTATTTACCTGGGGACGGCTCTTTCTGAGATTTTCACACAATTTGGAACTGTTGGGGTGGCATCCCGCCTCCGCAGAGGGACTGCTGGGAGAGGCAGCGCCTTCCCGGGAAGGTCAGAGGGCCCGGCCCACGAGTGCTCCCTCCCTCTCCTGAGGGCTGCATGGTGTGGTGGGCGGAGTGGGCCTCTCTGCACCTCTGTGGAGGGACAAGAATTTGCACAGGAAGCCTTCTGTGTCCCCGAGTGACTGGCACTGGGAAAAGGCCATGTAACACAGCAGGCCCTGTTTTGTGTTGATGCACGACAGTTATTTATTTATTTATTTATTTTTGAGTTGGAGTCTCACTCTGTTGCCCAGACTGGAGTACAGTGGCCGCTCCAGGCCACTGCAGCCTCGACCTGCTGGGCTCTGACAATCCTTCCACCTCAGCCTTCCAAGTAGCTGGAACTACAGGCGTGTGCTACCATGCCCGGCTCATTTTGATTTATTGTAGAGATGAGGTCTCGCCAAGTTGCCCAGGAGGGTCTCGAACCCATGGGCTCAGGCAATCCACTCACCTCAGCCTCCCAAAAGCGTCGGATTACAGGCTGAGCCACCGAGCCCGGCTTCACAACAGTTATTTTAAGGTTTGATCAGAATTCTCTGTTGACAAACGAAACCGGGCGTGTGTGATGGCTCATGCCTGTCATCTCAGCACTTTGGGAGGCTGAGGTGAGAGGATGGCTTGAGCCCAGGGGTTCGAAACCAGCCTGGACAACATACTGAGACCTCGTCTCTGTGAAAATAATAATAATAATAATAAAATTAGCCAGGTGTGGTAGAGCATGCCTGTAATCCCAGCACTTAGGGAGACAGAGGCAAGAGCCCTGAGCCCAGGGGTTCGAGACCAGTCTGCGCAATTTGGCGAAACAGTGTCTATACAATAAATAAAAAAATTAGCCGGGCGTGGAGGCGTGCCTGTGGCCCCAGGTACTCGGGAGGCTGAGGTGGAAGGATTGCCTGAGCTGAGGGGTTCAAGATCAGCCTGGGCAATTTGGTGAGACCTCGTCTCTACAATTAAAAAAAAAAAATTAGCCAGGCATGGTAGCACCCTCCTGTAGTTCCAGCTATTTGGAAGGCTGAGGCGGAAGGATGGAGGGAGCCCAGCAGCTTGATGCTGGGGTGGCCGTGAGCCTGGGTGATGGAGTGAGACTCCAACTAAAAAAAACAAAAACAAGCCGGACTCGGTGGCTCAGCCTGTAATCCCATGCCTTTGGGAGGCTGAGGTGAGTGGATTGCCTAAGCCCGCGGGTTCGAGACCCGCCTGGGCAGCAAGACCTCATCTCTACAATAAATCTAAAAAATCAGCCGGGCGTGGTAGTGCATGCCTGTAATTCCGCCTACTTGGAAGGCTGAGGTGGAAGGATCGCTGGAGCCCAGCAGGTCGAGACTGCGGTGGCCGGGAGCAGCCACTGCACTCCAGTCTGGGCGACAGAGTGAGACTCCAACTCAAACAAACAAACAAACAAAAAAACAGAAACAAAAAATCAAAAAATTAGCCAGGCGTAGTGACGTGCCTGTGGTCCCAGGTACTCGGGACACCGAGGTGGATGAATTGCCCGAGTTCAGGGGTTCAAGACCAGCCTGGGCAACTTGGCGAGACCTCATCTCTACAATAAATCACAAAATTAGCCGAGTGTGGTGGCGTACGTGTAGTCTCAGGTACTTGGGAGGCTGAGGTGGAAGGATTGCCTCAGCTCGGGAAGTCGAGGCTTGATTGTGCCACTGCACTCCAGCCTGGGCGACAGAGGGAGACCCTGACTCAAAAAAGAAAAAAGAAAGAAGTTCTCCGCTCTGCTGGACGTTGTGAAATTCAGCTGGGAAGAACCTTCCATGGAATTCTTCTCTGCCTTGGCAGCGAGGGTGAGGTCTGCTGGACTCCCTCCTACCAGGGGGCCCTGCTTGCTGTCCGCACATCCAGAGACAAACCCTGCTGCTTGGGCCAGGCCGGGGCCTCCACGTGCCTTCTGTGAGCCTCCGTTCCCTCACCTGAGCCACGAGGCTCGGGACATCAGCTGCTGCTGTGAACCCCGGGTCTGACTCCCTATCTGCCCCTCTCTTGCTGGGTACCTGGGGAAAGTACGAGGTAACACAAAAGAACATGGAATTTATTTGTAAAAGATTGCGCATTGATTCTCACTTGTTCAAACTTCAGTCACCCTCCCAGGTCTCTCTGTTGGATGCAAGGCACCCATCCTGACGCTTTTCCCACGCTCAGAAGGGTTTTTGAATGTGTCCATTTGGATGCCTTTTAGTGCTTCTGCTCTTTTTTGTTTCACCTCTTCCATGTCGGCAAAAAGTTTCCCTTGGAGGTGTTTTCATTCCAAGAAACCCAACAACAAAAAAAGTCGTGCAGGGTGAGGTCGGGTGTATAGGGAGGGTGGGGCACGGGGGTCATGCTGTTGTGGGTCAAAAACTGCCAAACACGCAGCATGGTGTGGGCAGTGCACTCGTCAATCACCCATCATGAAAGGGCAAACTGTTGAAAGACTCTCAAAAAGAAATTCGCGAAAGCTGAATGCAGCCTCTCACAACAACACTAGCTGGTCCAAGGATGCCAGTGGGTTCCCAGAACACTCACCTAGGGAGGGATGTCTGTGCGATGAAGGGCCCACCCTCCAAAAAACAGTTCTGGGTTTTCTGGGTTCCCTCGTAGACCTGCGTCTAGACCTGTATCTCGGAGCCTCGCTTATCCCAGCTGTGAATTGGGCCCTGTAGCCTCCCGGGGATATCAGATGATGGGTGGTGTGACCCCATCATTAAGCAATTGATTCATTAATGTAATTATCCTTCCTCAAATGTTTTCTGAGGCCTGGGGACCCCAGGATGACTCACGCTCAAATCCAGCCCCCCTGGGGAGTCCCGGCTGTGGGGTGCAGGCTGACACATCACACACTCACTCAGGGACATCCCCTCAGCGACTTCCTCAGCCAGAGCCTCGACCTCCTGATGGTGGCGCCTGGAGACCCAGAGATGAACCAAACTGTCCCTGCCCGGAGGATCCCACTGCTTCAAAGCACCGTGCACAGAGAAAACGCTAATTATTATTTGGGGTGGTAATTACAGCAGGGCCCCAAAGGAGCCAGGAAGCTTCAGGAGGACACGAGCCAAGGGAATTCTCTCCCTCAGGCCTGGGAAGTGGGGCCAGGGCCATGGTATCTTCAGCTCTTATGTACTCATTCACCCCAGGCCGGGAAGCGCATCGGGCAGGGAGAGGTAGACTCTGTCAAACTCTGTCATTGTTGAGTGGTTTGCCAAAGGCGGGAAAAGCAGTCACCAAAACATAGAGTATGGGATGGAGAAAGAGGGGCTCTGGGGAAGCTTCGAGGAGGAAGATCTTGGTCCAGCCTTCCTGGAGGAGGTGGCATCTGAACTAACCATTGGGGTTATAGTTGCTACCAGAAGAGGAAGTGTGGGAAGGACATTCCAGGAAGTTGTTCCTTCATTCCACCCCTCACCGAGGTTTGTGCTTCACTTACAGCGTATGAGACCTTGTCTCGAATGGTGGTGTATAGACCCCTTGCACACATCATCAGGGTGAACAGTGTCCAATGCAAAATGAAAATGTAGAGCCCACGTTAAAAAAAATGGCTGTGCTCTTTAATTTTAAAGATGTGGGGTACAATTCAGGGTTAGGCATACAAATGGTCATTATACAACTATTATTTTTATAGAGACAGGGTCTTACTATGTGGCCAGGCTGGTCTCGAACTCCTGGGTTCAAACCATCCTCCTGCCTCAGCCTCCCAAGGAGTTGAGATGACAGCTGTGAGCCACTGCACCCAGCAAGAAATTCTTAGTACTTTTTTTTTTTTTTTTGAGTTGGAGTCTCACTCTGTCTCCCAGGCTGGAATACAGGGGCACACTTAGGACCTCTGCAGTCTCCACCTGCTGGGCTCAGGCGATCCTTCCACCTCAGCCTTCCAACTAGCTGGAACTACAGGCGCATACGACCACACACAGCTAATTTTTTTATTTATTGTAGAGATGAGGTCTTGCCAAGTTGCCCAGGCTGTGCTCAAACCCGTGGGCTCAGGCAATCCCCTTACCTTGGCCTCCCGAAGTACTGGGATTACAGGCTTGAGCCACCATACCCAGCCTCTTTTTTTTTTTTTTTTTGAGTAGGAATCTCATTCTGGACCAGGCTGGAGTGCAGTGGCACTCTCATGGCCACTGCAACCTCGACCTGCTGGGCTCAGGTGATCCTTCTGCTTCAGCCTTCAAGTAGATGGAACTACCAGCCCACACCACCACACTCAGCTAACTTGTAGATTTATTGTAGAGACGAGGTCTCACCAATTTGCCCAGGCTGGTCTCGAACCCATAGGCTCAGGCAAGTCTCTTGCCTCGACCTCCCAAGGTGCTGCTGGGATGACAGGTGTGAGCCACCATGCTGGCTCAGCCCACACTTTCACTTCATGGTTCAGCATAATAATCACAAAGAATCTTTCAGGCTCCTCGTCCAAGACAGATGGCCAAAGACTACTCCTTAAGTGGTCAAGGCCACAGGAATTATAAAAAGACCACCTTTTAGCTCAGGAATTTGTGAATTGGAAAAGTCAGGCAGGTCTTCTGCAAAAGACAATGTGGTCAGGAAAAGACATCCCCCTTCTCTCCTCCCTTCAGGAGTCCAGAGATGTCAATCTCCAGAGTGACGGTCCTTTAAGCTGCACCCTTTTTTTAGTATATCAATCGTTGTGGAGATATATCAGATCTATTCTTTTTTTTTTTGGAGTTGGAGTCTCATTCCGTTCATGCATCCCAGTGTCGACCAGCTGTGTTCCAGCGGTCCTTCCACCTCAGTATTTCAAGTAGCTAGAACTACAGGCGCGTGCTCTCACCTGGCTAATTTTTTTTATTTATTGAAGAGACGAGGTCTCGCCAAGTTGCCCGTATCAAACCAGCGAGCTCAGACAATCCACTCGCCTTGGCCTCCCCAAGTGCTGGGATGACAGGCTGAGCCACTGAGCTTGGCCAGGTCTATCTTAAAGAGCGAAAGAGAGGTTTCTTTCGCCTGTGCAAAGTCTGGCATGCCACCCTGTCTTTTCTTTCTTCTTTCTCTAATAAACTTTGTTTGAAAACTTTGCTGGCTGCTCTAAAATTCATTTCAGAAATGAGCCGAAGATTCCACGGGTTTTGTGCCGCACCCCACCGTTGCATCCCATGAAGTTGGCCTTGGATTTGTGTGACTTGTGAGTTCAGAGCAGACAGCTTGACTCAAAATGGCTTGAGGGGACATCTTAGGTCAGAGAAGTCTGGCAGTGGGGCGCCCCAGGCATGGTTGATTGATTCAGCCTGATTGATTCAGCCTGTGAAGCACCTGATGCTCCATCCAAAGAGAGAGCTCTCACCACCACGCCTCAGGGCACCCAGATGGCTGCCACAGCTTCAAGTGTCACCCACAGTCAGGACAAGGCACTGAACAACTGTTTCTTCTTGCTTGCCTCTTGTCTTCTCTCTCTCTTTCTCTCTCTTCACGAGGTCTCACTATGTTGCCCAGGCTCTTCTCAAACCTCTGGACTCAGACAATCCTCCCACATCAGCCTCCAAAAGTGCTGGGATTCCAAGCATGAGCTGCCTCACTTGGCCTTTTTATTATCATTATTATTTTTTGAGTTGGCGTCTCACTGTCACCCAGGCTGGAGTGCCGTGGCACGCTCATGGCCACCCCAGCAATGACCTACTGGGCCCTGGTGATCCTTCCACCTCAGCCTTCCAAGTAGCCGGAACTACAGGTGTGCACTACAACACCCAGCTAATTTTTTTTTTAATTGTAGAGACGAGGTCTAGCCAAGTTGCCTGGGCTGGTCTCGAACTCACGGGCTCAGGCAATCCACTCGCCTCGGCCTCCCAAAGTGCGAGGATAACAGACTGAGCCACCAAGCCTGGCTATTATTATTATTTTTAAAATAGCTGTGTTAAGGTATTATTGACATAATAAGCCACACATATTTAAAAACCATCTTAGCCATTTTTAGTACACTACAGTAGTAGTGTTAAGTATATTCACATCATTGCTCTGCAGCAGATCCCCAAAACTTTTTTTTTCTCTCCCTCTATCACCCAGGCTGGAGTGCAGTGACATGATCACTGCTCACCATAGCCTTGACCTTCTAGGCTCAGGTGATCCTTCTGCCTCAGCCTCCTGAGTACCTGGGAATACAGGAACGCGCCTCCATGCCTGGCTAATTTTTTTTATTTATTGTGGAAATGAGGTCTCTCAGCCGGGCTCGGTGGCTCAGCCTGTAATCCCGCACTTTGGGAGGCTGAGGTAAGTGAATTGCCTGAGCCCGCGGGTTCGAGACCTGTCTGGGCAACTTGGTGAGACCTCATCTCTACAATAAATCAAAAAAAAAATTAGCCGGGGGTGGTAGCGCATGCCTGTAGTTCCAGCTACTTGGAAGGCTGAGGCAGAAGGATCGCTGGAGCACAGCAGGTCGAGGCTGAGGTGGCCGGGAGCAGCCACTGCACTCCAGTCTGGGCAAGAGAGTGAGACTCCAAGTCAAAAAAAAAATAAGGTCTTTCCAAGTTGCCCAGGCTGGTCACGAACCCCTGGGCTCAGGTGATCATTTCTCCTCTGCCTCCCAACATGCTGGGATGACAGGCGTGAGTCACTGTGCCTGGCTTCTTTCTCTTGTTGTCTCTTTCTCGGCTCTATTGCCCTCTTTTGTTCTCTCTTGTTTTCTCTCTATCCTTTCTATCTCTCTGTCTCTTTCTCTCTCTCTCTTTTTTTTTTTTTGAGTCAGAGTCTCACTCTGTCACCCAAGATGGAGTGCAGTGGCATGCTCATGGCCACACAGCCTTGACCTGCTGGGGCTCAGGCAATCCTTCTGCCTCAGCCTTCCAATTAGCAAGAACTACAGGTGTGTGCTACCATGCCTGGCTAATTTTTTGATTTGTTGTACAGATGAGGACTCGCCAAGTTGCCCAGGCTGATCTTGAACCCCTGGACTCAGGCAATCCTCTCACCTCTGCCTCCCAAAATGCTGGAACTACAGGTGTGAGCCACTGTGTCCATCAGTGATTTCTTTTCTTTTTTTTTTCTTTCTTTCCTTTTTTTTTTTGTTAAGTTGGGGTCTCACTCTGCTGCCCAGACTGGATGGAGGGCAGGGGCACACTCAAGGCTCATGGCTCACCACTCATCTGGATTCAGGTGATTTTCCTGCCTCAACCTACCAAGTAGCTGGGACTACAGGTGGGTGCCACCATGCCTGGCTAATTTTTTGATTTATTGTAGAGACAAGGTCTCGGACCCCTAGGCTCAGGCAATTCTTTAGCCTTCGCCTCCCAAAGTGCTGGGATTGCAGGCTTGACACCCTCCCCACCCCCCCACACCCAGCAGATCTCCAGAACTTTCCATCTTGCAGAACTGAAACTCTGCACTCACTAAACAACATTAGTCCCTACTTTCCCCTCCCCCAGCCCTTGGCAACCACCATTCTGCTTTCTGGTTTCATGCATTTGAATACCTGTTCAATCATTTTTCTAAAGCTAAGTGAGTGTTGCAGCTCTTTCGAATTTATGTAGAATTTTGGTAAAAGCTGGAAAGCCCCCCCCACAAAAAAGATACTGCCTCTTGTTTAAGAGTTGGGAAACTTGGCTGGGCTCGGTGGCTCAGTCTGTCATCCCCGCACTTTGGGCGACTGAGGCGAGTGAATTGCCTGAGCCCGCGGGTTCGAGATCAGCCCAGGTAACTCGGTGAGACCACGTCTATACAATTAAAAAAAAATTAGCTGGGCATGGTAGCATGCACCTGTAGTTCTGGCTATTTGGAAGGCTGAGGTGGAAGGATCACTGGAGCCCAGCAGGTCCTCAGTGAGGTGACAGAGTGAGACTCCAACTCAAAAAAAAAAAAGAGTTGGGAAACCTTTTCCCAGAAGTGTCCCAGCAGCTCTGCCTTCCTTGCTGAATAGAGTCCTACACCTGAACACCAACCAATCACTGGTGGAGGGGAGGAGGCATCATGGTTGGCTTAGACGGTAAGAACCCATCCCTTATTGCAGGGGTCCCCAATCGCCAGGCCATGGACCAGTATGGTCCGTGGTCTGTTAGGAAGCAGGCCGCACAGCAGGAGACAAGAGGCTCATGGGAGAACCAAGCTCTATCTGTATTTTCAGCCACTCCCCATCACTGGTATGCACTGGGGTCAGCTGCAAGTTCACATTAACATGAGCCGTGAGGTGTGACTGTGCAGTGACCAACGCAAATCAATTGCTTGCAGACTCCTATCAAAACCCTGTCAGTGAATGGCAAGTGAGTTGATGCACTTCAGTTGGACACCTGCATCTGGCGGCAGGTTTTTTTGTTTTTTGTTTTGAGTCAGTGTCTCACACTCACGGCCACTCCAGCGTCAACCTGCTGGGCTCTGGCGATTCTTCCACCTCAGACTTCCAAGTAGCTGGAACTACAGATGCACGCCACCATGCCTGGCTAGTTTTTGTGATTTATGGTAGAGATGAGGTCTCACCAAGTGGCCCAGGCTGGTCTTGAACCCCTGTGCTCAGGCAATCCTCTTGCCTTGGCCTCCCAATGTGCTAGGATTACAGGCTTGAGCCACCACGCCTGGCCTGGAGGCAGGTTTTAAGTCAGAATCCAACACTTCTTTTAGTTTGCATGTGGTCAACCCATTTTTTTTTTTTGAGTCAGAGTCTCACTCTATCACCCAGGCTGGATGGAGTGCAGGGGCATCCTCATGGCCACTGCAGCCTTGACTTGCTGGGCTCAGACAATCCTTTCGCCTCAGCCTTCCAAGTAGCTGGAATCACAGGCATGCGCCACCACACCTGGCTAATTTTTTGATTTTTTGTAGAGACAAGGTCTCACCAAGTTGCCCAGGCTGGTCTCGAACCCCTGGACTCAGGCAATCCTCTCTCCTCCGCCTCCCAAAGTGCTGGAATTATAGGCATGAGCCAGCATGGCTAACACTGACTTTTTTTTTTAGTCAGGGTCTCACTCTGTCACCCAGACTGGAGTCCAGTGGCACACTCATGGCCACCACAGCCTCAACTTACTAGGCTCAGGCGATCCGCCTCGGCCTTCCAGGTAGCTGGATCTCCGCCCACTATTTTATTTACCACCTCTGTCCACACCTCTTTGTTTAAATGGTGAATTGTATAATTATTTCATTATATATTACAATTTAATAATAGAAATAAAGTGCACAGTAAATGTTAAATCCTCCCAAAACCATCCCTGCACTCCCTGGTCCATGGAAAAATTGTCTTCCAGGAAACTGGTCCCTGATGCCAAAAAGGTTGGGGACCGCTGCCTTATCGGGACCTTACTAATCCCCATCGTAGCTCCCTGAGTGTTTTGTTACCTCTATTTTGATGAAGACACTGATGAACTGAGTTGGCCTGGGTTTCACAGTTGAGGGTAGGGTGTTGAGTGGGCTTTGAGCTCTGTGTAAGGCTGGATAGATTCTGTTGGCCCTGCCCACCCCTATATCCTTCGTGCTCACATAATATCTGTCTCATGATGCCGAAGGCCCAGCGTGGTAGCTCACATCTATCATCCCAGCACTTTGGGAGGCTGAGGTGGGAAGATTGCCCGGGCCACCTAGTGAGATCTCATCTCTACAAAAAATCAAAAAGAAAAAGTTAGCCAAGTGTGGTGGTGCCTTCCTGTAATCCCAGCTACTTAGGAGGGCTGAGGTGGGAGGATTGACTTAGCCCAGGAGGTTTGAGGTTGCTGTGAGCTGTAATGGTGCCCCTGCACTCTGCATCTTAAATAGGGTCATAAGAGCTTGGGAGGCCAAGGAGAGAGGATTGACTGAGTCCAGGGATTTGAGGTGTGAGGATTGCCTGGGCCACCTAGTGAGATCTCATCTCTACAATAAACCAAAAAATTAGCCGGGTATGGTGGCATGTGCCTGTAGTTCCAGCTACTTGAGAGGGCAAGGTAAGGACTGTCTGAGCCCATGGGTTCAAGACCAGCCGTGTTCAAGACCTAAGTGCCTGTAGTTCCAGCTACTTAGGAGGCTGAGGTGAGAGGATTGCCTGAGTGTGGGCATAACACAGAGCTCAAAAAATTAGCCGTGGGCATGCCACTGCACTCCAGCCTGGACAACAGAGTGAAACTTTGATAAAAAAAAAAGAAGATTCCTCTGGTGAATGGATGGACAAGATGTGGTCTGTGGTCTATACATATAATGGGATATTATGCAGTCTTTTTTGTTTTTTGCTTTTTGACCATGCCTGGCCTATTATTCAGTCTTAAAGAGGAAGGAGATTCTGATGAATGCTCCATGGATTAGCCTTGAGTACAGTATGCTGAGTGAAATGAGCCAGTCATAAAGGACAGACACTGTGATTCCACGCCAGGAGGTATTAATGTAGGCAAAATCACAGACGCAGGAAGCAGGATGGTGGTTGCCAGGGCCTGGGGACAGAGCGGGGGAGCTGATGTTTCACAGATACAGAGTTTCAGTTTGGGGAAACAAAGCATTCTGGAGCTCGACGGACATTTGCACAATGACATGAACGGACTGAACACTGCGGGCTGCACACTTGAAAGATGGTGAATCGTATCCTATGCATATTTCACCACAGTAAAAAAAGAAGAGCCCTTTGGCTACTGTATGGGGCAAGGCCTGCGGGGCAGGGGTTGGAAGAGGCCCGGGTGGCAGCTGGAGAGCTTCTAGAGAGGCCACGGGGGACTTGAACTTCGTGGCAGCTGCGAAAGGGACCATGGTGGACACACTCTGACTCTGTTTTGAAGGCAGAAGCAACGGGACCTGCTGGCAAATGGCACAAGGGCAGCGATGGAAAAGGAGGATTAGCCAGGCGTGGTGGCTTGTGCCTGTCATCCCAGCACTTTGGGAGGCTGAGGTGGAAGGATCGCTTGAGGCCAGGGGTTCGAAACCAGCCTGGCCAACAAGGCAAGATCATGTCTCCAGAAAAAGTAAATTATTAGCTGGGTGTGGGGTGTCCACCTGTTGTTCTGGCTACTCAGGAAACTGAGGCAGGAAGTTGAAGCTGCAGTGAGCTGTGATCGTGCCAATGCGCTCCAGCCTGGGTGACAAAGGGAAACCCTGTTTCAAAATAAAAATTAAAAGAGAGAGAGAATCAAAAGCTGCCTTTTCATTTTGGGCCGAACATGGGGGAGATGATGGTGAAGTCGTGGGAAGAAACATGTTTCTTTACATGGAGGGGGAGGGAATACAAAATTCCCTACTGGTAGGCCGTGCAGTGGCTCATGCTTGTCATCCCAGCACTTAGGGAGGCTGAGGTTATATGAGTCCGGGCAACTTGGCAAGACCTCTCTCTACAATAAATCAAAAAATCAGCAGGGCGTGGTGGCCCGTGCCTGTGGTTCCAGCTACTCAGGAGGCTGAGGCAGATGGATTGCCTGAACCTAGCAGGTCGAGGCTGCGGTGGTCCCTGGGAGTGTGCTTCTGCACTCCAGTCTGGGCGACAGAGTGAGACTCTGACTCAAAAAAAAAAAAAAAAAAATTAGTCACAAATGCTATTCTTCTTTGTTTCATAAGTTTACCATTAAATGAACATCCCAGTAAAATCCAGGTGCAGATGAATGTCAAGTAGGCCATGGGACAAACACAGTGGGAGAAGGGGAATGTGTCAAGCAAGAGGAGGGGAGGGGGCCACACAGCACAGGTGGGTCAGGGCAGGCTCGGCCACCTAAGGAGGGGGACACAAAGTTCTGAGTCGGCCACCAGCCGCCTGTGACACCGGGGGCAAAGTTACTGAGCATCCAAGAATCTGGTGAGAACAAGGGCAACTTCCATCTATCAAATGCTTGTTTGTGCCCGTCACTGGCCCTTCCCTCCTCTCCCCTCTCTTCCAGGTGCACCATCCCAGCTCACAGCAGCCTTGCCCTCCTAGGCTCCGGTGAGCCTCCCGCCTCAGCCTCCCGAGTAGCTGGGACTATAGGTGTGTGCTGCCACATCCTGGTCAATTTTTTATTTTTTTGTCGAGGTGAGGTCTTACTGTGTTGCCCAGGCTGGTCTCCAGCTTCTGGGTTTGAGTGATCCTCCCGCCTCAGCTTCCTGTAAGTGCTGGGACAACAGGCGTGAGCCACCACGCCCGGCCCCACTGTCCTCCTTTTTATGGCATGGAGGCAGAGGGGGAGGAGTCTCTTTTCCTTGCTGCCGTCCAGAGAAGGAAGCTGCCGTCCAGAGAAGGAAACACGCTGGGGGCTGGCCCAGGACCAGCCGGTACACACTCGGCTCCGTGGAGCCATGACCAGGCCTGGCATCCTGGAGCGCCCCAGCCTCAGGAGGGGAAACTGAGGCTGGATGGCGCAGGGCCCTGTCCACGAGGGGAAACTGAGGCTGGGGTGGAGCAGGAATCCCTGTCCAGGGAGGGAGGTCCCCAGTCACAGGAGGGGAAACTGAGGCCCCCTGAGGACACGTGGCAGGGAGTGACCGCCCCAGTCCACACGAGGTGAAACCCAGGCTGCGGTGGGCCAGGATCCCCTGTCCAGGGAGGAAGCTTCCCAGTGCACAGGAGGGGAAACTGAGGTCGGATGGGCACGACGCTGTCCAACAAAGGCCCTCCTCCTTCCCCCTCTCCTTCCTCCTCTCCCCTTCCCCCTCCTCCTCCCCCTTTCCCCCTCGCCGGCCGCTTCCGGGGGGGCCCCCCCGGTCTCCAGGACAACGCCGCCGCCGCACCTCAGCCCCTACGCCCCACGTCAAGCCCCTCTGCGCACGCCGCTGGGGCAGCCGCGCCGTGCCTTCTGGGAAATGCGGTCCGAGGCCTGACGCGCTCCGAGGGGCCGCACCGTGCTTGCCGGCGAGGGCCAATAGGCTGCGGGCCTCGCTCCGGTGCCTCCTGGGAAATGTAGTCCTGGCGCCTGCCGAAGACGCTAAGCAGGCACGGAGGGGCGCGGGCCAATGGGAAACCGCCTTTGCCGTGACGCTTCCTGGGAAATGTAGTTCCGGGCGAGGCCGGGGAGGGGAGGGAGTCGTCGGGCGGAACCGGCGACTCGACTCGGAATGTTGGGTCGGGAGTAAGGGGGAAGGAGGGAAAGTGTGAGTTTGGCGCAAAGCCTGCCGGGGCATGGAGTCCTGCTGAGCTTTGTGCGCATGTGCGGGAAGGCGAGGGGACTTGGGGGCCTCGCCCGGGAGAGCGAGGTGAGCTGGGGGGGCCAGGAGGGAGGGATTGGAGGGGGGGGCGGTTGGATGAGGGAGGGACCAGCTCTGTGGGGGGCGGAGGCCGGAGGAGGGAGGGATGGGGGAGCTTGGGGGAGGGGATGAGTAGAGGGCGGAGTGAAGGGGGAGGGGGTGGGAGCGAGCACTCGAGGGGGAGGAGCTTTGGGGAAGGGTCTTCGGGAAGTGGGAGGGGGCCGTGGATCCTCGAGGTGGTGAACGCGGGAGAAGCTGGGGGAGGGCAGGGGCTGGGCACAGGAGTGGGAGGGGGATTTGGGGGAGGGTAGGGGAGAGGGAGGGGAGCTGGAGGAGGGGGAGGGGAGGGACCCGGAGGAGGGGAAGGGGAGCTGGAGGAGGGAGGGGAACGCCAGCGGGGGAGGGGCGCGAGGGGAGAGCTGGGTGGGACGCTGGACCCCACAAAGGAGCCTGGGGGCGCCGGCGGAACGCCTCGGAAAGGTGTGGGGGCCGAGGGGGGGCGTCGGTGCTCTGACGCGCCGTGCAGGTGGCTCGAGCCGTGCCGGGTTCGCAAGTGCAACTTTGGCACATTGCGCGGGGCGGGGGGCCGGGGTCCGGGGACCAGGGTCATGGCCTGTTGTGTGCACCGCTCTTGCCGCCAGCCGCTATCCCGTGGCTTGTCCCGCGATCCCCTCGGCTCGGCATCCCAAGGTTGCCCCAGGCGGAGCAGAGTCACCCTTGTTCAAGTCCTGCATTCCAGTTCATCCTTTCCTTTTTTTTCTTTTCTTTTCTTTTTTTTTTTTTTGAGTGGAGCCTCACTCTTGCCCAGGCTGGAGGGCAGGAGCACGCTCTTGGCCACCGCAACCTTGACCTGCTGGGCCCAGGCGATCCTCCCACCCCAGCCTTCAAAGTAGCTGGGACTACAGGTGCATGCCACCACACTTGGCTAATTTTTAAATTATTATTTATTGTAGAGATGAGGGCTCGCCAAGTTGTCCAGGCTGGTGGCCTTGAACCCTTGGACTCAGGCAATCCTCTTGCCTCTGGCTCCCAAAATGCTGGGATTACAGGGGTGAGCCACCATGCCCAGCTCTCTTTCTTTTTTCCTGAGTCAGGGTCTCACTGTCACCCAGGCTGGAGTGCAGGGGCACGCTCATAGCTCACCACAGCCTTGACCTCCTGGGCTCAGGTGATCCTTCCACCTTAGTCTCCTGAGTAGCTGGGACTACAGGTGCACACCACCACCTGGCTAATTTTTTCATTTTTGTAGAGACGAGATCTCGCCAAGTTACCCAGGCTGGTTTTGAGCCTCTGGGCTTAGGCAGTCCTCTCGCCTCTGCCTCCCTAAGTGCTGGGATGACAGGCATGAGCCACTGTGCCCGGCATTCCAAGTGGTGTGCTTATTTTGTCCTGGGCAGTGCCCCTAGCACCTCATGGGAGGACGGGGGCAAAGTCACCCTGAGTGGTGGGCGCTTTCTCACTCGCCTGGTGCTATTCTCAGTGTTTTTGTTTTCCTTCTCTTGTGTTAGCCTGGGAAATGGAGAGACAGTGCATGAAAGGCACTGCTGTACCTCGTCCAGGGACATGTCCGTGGTAGAAGGCCGAGCCAGACGGAACTCACTCCAGAGCCCTTGCGTTGTAAGTAAATATTTGCCTGGTGGGCTGGTGACTCTCACCTAGGTGGCTTCGGGCCCCAGGGGACACGTGGAGATGCCTGGAGATGCCATTTGGTTGTCACAACTGGAGAGTGGCTGGCCTCTGGTGGGAAAAGGCTGCCACTGAGCACTGCACATTGCCCAGGATGGCCCAGGGTCCACCGCAGCACAGAACCGTCCAGCCCCAGGGACTGCCAGTGCCAAGGCTGGCAAGCCTCTGAGTAGATGGGCAGGTCCCCATTGTGCACTCACTCTTTGCTGGACCACTTGCAACCCCCCCTCCCGGCAGACTCGTGAGGGGAAAGAGCTTTTATCACCCTATGTTGCAGGTGGAAAAATGAAGCTCAGAGAGGTCAAGATGGCATGTCCAAAGCCACACACCTGATGGGTGGCAGAGCTGAAAGTGTGTGTGTGTGTGTGTGTGTGTGTGTGTGTGTGTGTGTGTGTGTGTGTCAGGGTCTCACTGTGGCCCAGGCTGGAGTGCGGTGGCATGATTGTGGCTCACAGAAGCCTCAACCTCCTGGGCTTGGGGGGATCCTTCTGCCTCAGCCTCCTGAGTTGCTGGGATTATAGGCACGCCACCACGCCCGGCTAATTTTTAGATTTATTGCAGAGACAAGGTCTTGCCATGTTGCCCAGACTGGTCTCGACCTCCTGGACTCAAGGGATCCTCCCGCCTCAGCCTCCCAAAGTGCTGAGATTACAAGCATGAGCCACCCTGGCCAGCCTCATGCTGAGGGTTGAGGAGCTGAACCAGGCAGCCACGCTCCATGGCCTGATTCCCTGCCCTGATACAAACCCAGGATGTGTGGGTGCTGGTTCCATGGCTCTGGGTGGACCTGGCGTGGACACGAGTCGGTCTAGTCTGACTCACAGTTCCCTCACTCTCTGTCTCTGTATGGTGGGACCCATCTCCCCAGCTCACTGGGCTGTTGGACAGGCAGGGCGGGGCGTTGTGGGACGCTTGTCACTGAGTCTCCGGGGCATCCAGGGTGCCTGGCCCTGGGCTGGACCATCCTGTGCAGACACAGGCAGCTGGACAGCAGGGGCCCAGTCACTGCTGCATGCCAGGGTTGATTCACGTGGGGGGATGATTTAACTTCTCACTCAGCATGTATTTTCTTGGGAGCAGGCCCAGCGAGGAGTCCAGCTTGGTCCCTTCCCTAAAGAGCTCACTTTCTGGATGGTCTGGGATGCGGTGACCTGGGATTCCCCTGAGATTGCGAGCCTGGTCGGCTTGATGCCTGTGGCCTTGCTTTGTGGCTCAAATACCTTTCCAGTGCCAGAGTGACCTTTTTCTTTTTCTTTTTTTCTTTGAGTTGGAGTTTCACTCTGTCCCCCAGGCAGGAGTGCAGGGGCACGCTCACAGCCACTGCAGCCTCTGTCTGCTGGGTTCAGGTGATTCTTCTGCCTCAGCCTTCCAAGTAGCTGGAACTACAGGCATTCACCACCATGCCTGGCTGATTTTTTGATGAGTTCTCGCCAAATTGCCCAGGCTGGTCTCAAACTCCTGGGCTCAAGTGATCTTTCTGTCTTGGCCTCCCAAAATGCTGGGGTTACAAGTTTGAGCCACCACGCCAGGCCAGGAAGTAACCTTAGGTCTGAGAGGAGAAAAGGGAAGCAGAAGAGATGAGGAAGGTAGGCAAGTGTGTGGCCTTGTGGCCGTAGTGAGGAACTTGGATTTTATTTTGAGCATCACAGGAAGCAGTTAGAGGGTGTGGAGCAGGGACATGATATGTGATTTACATTGAGAAAAAAAAAATCTTGCCAAGTATTGTCACCTGTCATTCCAGTACTTGGGGAGGCTGAGGTGGGAGGATTACCTGAGCCCAGGAGCTCGTCTGGGCAACATGAGACCTCGTCTTGACAATAAAACAAAAAACTAGCTGGGTGTGGTGGCACACCTGTAATCCCAGCTATTCAAGAGGCTGAGACAGGAGGATCGCCTGAGCCCAGGAAGTCGAAGCTGCCATAGTCATGATGGTGCGACCCTGACTCAAAAAAAAAAAGCCTCTTTGTGTTCACTGGAGCGATTTGACTCTAGGGTGGTGGGAGAGGGAGACACCAGGTTGGTGATGAGAAGACGTTTGTGCTTAGTGGCGTGGTGGCCAGGAGCCTGGGCTCTCCAGGGGGCTACTGCAGCCCTGCCACCCACATCCTGCTTCAGTCCACTTGGGCTGCTGTGACAGTGTACCACACAGGGTGGCTTATGCACAACAGACACCTACTCCTCATGGCGTTAGAGGCTGCAAGCCCAGGACCGGGGTGCCACCTTGGGTGGGTTCTGGTGAGGGCCCACTGCCAGGCGGCAGATGGCTGCTACCTCCTTGTGAAAGCGGGTGGGGGGCTCTCTGGGGCCAATCGTGTCAGGGCGCTTATCCCATCTGTAAGGGCTCCACCCCTGGGACCTCATCCCCCGAAGGCCCCACCTCTAGTGCCATCACCCTGGGGATCAGGGTTCCACCATATGAATTTGGGAAACACAACAGTCAGACCCTTGCACACCTTATACCTTGGGGATGAAGGTGTTCTCTCGACTGGACCGGGCTCATGCCTGTAGTCCCAGCACTTAGGGAGGCTGAGGCGGGAGGACCGTTTGAACCCAAGAGTTCGAGACCAGCCTGGGCAGCACAGCAGGACCCCGTGTCTACAAAAAAAAAAAATCTAAAAGAAGTCGCTGGGCATGGTGGCATACGCCTGGGTTCCAGCTACTTGGGAGGCTGAGATGGGAGGATTGCCTGAGTCCAGGAAGTTGAGGCTGTGGTTAGCCATGTGGCAGAGTGAGACCTCAACTCAAAAAAAAAAAAAAAAAGGCATTGTCCCTGGCCCCCCTTTTCTCCTGACAATGGCTACTGCATGGGCTGGAGATTGCCTACACAAGCTGGCTCTTGGCATCATGAGCGCTACAGGCCCGCCGGGTGGCTGTGACATTAGAGACAGGAGAGTAGTACGTCTGCTGCCCCCCTCCCCCCCACCTCGGTGTCAGGTGACAGGGCCTGGCCTCTAGGGGTTTCTTTGCTCTGATTTGACCAGAAGCTGCGAGCAGACTCTTTCTGGCCTGAGTTCCTAGCCATGCGATATTCTTTGTTTTTCTTTCTTTCTTTTTTTTTTTAGTTGAGGTCTCAGTCTGTCACCCAGGCTGGAGTGCAATTGCACCATCATGGTTCACCGCCGCCTCGACCTCCTGGGCTCAGGCAATTCTCCTGCCTCGGCCTCCCGAGTAGCTGGGACTACAGGCATGTGCTAATTTTTAATTTTTTTTGGTAGAGACCAGGTCTTGCTATGTTGCCTAGGCTGGTCTCAAATTCTTGGGCTCGGCGATCCTCCCACCTCGGCCTCCCAAAATGCTGACATGACAGGCATGAACCACCATGCCCGGCCTCTGATTTTCTTGGCGTTCCTCTTATGGTCACAGCATGGCTGTGGAGAGCCAAGCAGTATCTGCACCCCACAGGAAAGAGTGTCAAACAGAGGGAGTCCCAGCTAGCTGCCCTCATGTCAGGAGGAAAATCATCAGAACAGACTTTTTCTGTCTCAATGGTGAGGACCAAATCACGCATCCACCCGCTGCCTTGTGGTCGAGAGGACTTTCCTGTTGGCCTGTGATACAGCCGAGCTGCTGAAAGTAAGAGACCCCCAAAGCACAGCCTCAAATACGACAGGGCTTACTCTTTTCTCTCTAACAGTCCAGAGGCGTTCTAGGATGGGTCCGCGCCTGTGCCCCTTGGGGTCATCCAGGTCCCTGTGTCCTGGTCCTCCACCATCCTGAGGTCAGGCCTGTAGGAGCAGAGAGTGAGTATCTTTGGCTGTGTGGACAGGCAGGCTGCCCGGTCCCTTAGTTGCCCTGAGGCCACTGTGCACGTGTAGAAGCAAATGGGCGTGGCTGCATGGGTGTGGCCATATGCCAGTTACACCTAAGAAACATGCAGGCTGCAGACCAGACTTGGCACATGTGCTCTAGGCCAGAGGTTCTCAAATGTTTTGAAGTCAAAACCCCTGAATACTCTTAAAAATTAGTATTATTTTTGAGTCGGTGTCTCACTCTGTCACCTAGGCTGGAGTGCAGTGGCATGATCATAGCTCACCACAGCCTTGACCTGGGCTCAGGCGATCCTTCCACCTCAGCCTCCTGAGTTGCTGGGACTACAGGTGTGTGCCCCTACACCCAGCTAGTTTTTTTGATTTTTTTTGGGGGGGGTGGAGATGAGGTCTTGTTATGTTGCCCAGGCTGGTCTTGAACTCCTGGGCTCAAGCGATCCTCCCTCCTTGGCCTCCCAAAGTGCTGGCATGACAGGCCACTACACCCGCCACCTTTAAAACTTACTGAGGACCTGAAGCACATTTATTTGTGGGAATTGTGTCTATTCCTGTGTATCACATTAGGAAGGAATGCCGAGACCATTTCAAAGTGCTTGTGAACGCATTTTAAAATAGCCATCAGAAACACACCGTTTGTCCACATGGCGGGAAGCAGGGCAGCATCCCTGGCCTCCGCCATGTGTCGCCAGCAGCACTGCTCCCCCCAAGCCCTGTCCCCACAATAAAAACGGTCCCTGGACTTTTTCAGAGGCCCCAGTGGAGAGCCCTGCCATCATCCTCCCCACTGAAGCGTCTGCCTTCCGCCTCCAGCAGGAGGCAGAGGGCTTTCTTGGGATCCAGGGGTCCCAGGAGAAAGAAGGAGGGGCAGGTGAATGTGGGCTCCCGGTCTTCGCGCATTGGCCAGTGCCTGGCGTGACTGGAGTCTGTTAGTGAGGCTCGGGCTGTGTTCTGGGCCCGTGTTTGTGTCCCCCAGTTCCCATGCTGAGCCCTGGTCCCTGGTGCGAGGGTGCCAGGAGGCAGGGCCCTCGCGCATGCGGTCAGGGCCCGGGGAGGAGACGGAGTGCTCGTGTCCCCTCGCTACACGCGAGGACCCACGAGAAGGTGGCCGTCCCAGGAGAGCGCCTCTCAGAGCCTTCCGCACTGGCTGCGTCTTGGACAGCCTTGGGCCCTGAGAGAGAACGCCTGCTGCTCTGAAGCCCTTGTCCAAGAGCCCAGCAGGGACCAGGGACTGGGGCTTTCACAGGGCTGTCTCCCATGGTGCTGGGGCGGAAACCCGAGGTCAGGGTGCCAGCTGCAGCCTCCTCGCGTGTTCTCACGCTGGCACAGAGAGGTCTCTGGGCCTCTTGCGCATAAGAGCGCAGCCCTGATGGGGCGGGCCCACCCTTGGGCTCATTTTACTCTAATCACCCCTGAGAGCTTCCGGGCAGGTTTTGGGGCTGCGGCTGGGTCCTGAGCAGGAGGGAGGAGGCGGGTGCTGGGGGACATTGCGAGCGACCTGGGGCCACAGGCTGCGCGGTCAGGGCGGCTCATGGGGGCCCAGACACACCTGCCACAGCGGCGGGCGGGTCCCCACGAGCATCTGTGGAGGCTGAGGTGGGAGGCGCCTGGAATGGAGGGCGGGCCACGCCTCATCTTCCGCGGGAAACCGAGGCACGCGGCCGTGGTCTGACGCCCCTACCCGCCCGCAGGCCCGCCCCATGGAGGCCACGGCGCCCGTGAAGCAGGAGGCACGCGCGGAGGAGGCCGACGCCCCGGGCCTGACGCTGGACTCGCCATGGCGCCGCTTCCGCCGCTTCCACCTAGGCGACGCACGTGGCCCGCGCGAGGCGCTAGGGCTGCTGCGCGCGCTGTGCCGCGACTGGCTGCGGCCCGAGGTGCACACCAAGGAGCAGATGCTGGAACTGCTGGTGCTGGAGCAGTTCCTGAGCGCACTGCCTGCCGACACACAGGCCTGGGTGTGCAGCCGGCGGCCGCGGAGCGGCGAGGAAGCCGTGGCACTGCTGGAGGAGCTGTGGGTGAGCGAGGGAGTGGGGGGGGGGTTGGGGGGGTGGAGCGGAGGCAGGGGAGGGGTGGCTCTGGGCTGCTGACTCCTCCCATTGGCAATGGGTGACAGGACGCAGGCAGTGTTGCCAGCCGCGGGCCTGGGTGCCTGCCACGACAGCGTAGACGCGGGCTGGCCTCTTTGTGGCCTGCCTCCGCCTCCAGTGCCCCAGAGGTCGATTAGCACTGCCTGGACATCCTCCCATCCCTGGCTGGCTGCAGGGGGCCCCCTCAGCAGGGACTTGGAGGTGACTGTTCTGGGTGGGCATAGGCCGGACTGCTCTCTGGCAGGCTTGACTTTTGTATCCACGGAGGGGTCGCAGGGTACCCCCGCCCCGCCTGTTGTGTGGAGTCCCACTGGGCACAGCTAGACCCACTTCCTATCCTCTGTGGCCGCCTTGGAGCTGCTGCAGTTGCCACTGGTGGCTAGTCTGGAGACGCCGGTGCCGCTGACTGGCCCTCTGGGGAGAAGGCTTCCTGGCCCTGGGGTAGAGCTGGCTGGCCAATGGAAATCCTAGCAGCCACGCTTAAAAAGGTGAAAAGAAGCAGGTGGATTTAGTTTTGACAGCCCACTTTATTGACCCCACTACATCCAAAACGCTGTTACAACACTTGGCACTCTTGCGTGGGCCGTGGCTGCTGTGTGGGCCTGAGTGATGGGCAGTGCCTGCCATACAGAGCCCTGGAAAGACGGGCAAGGCCGCAGGAGCAGCCGGTGCAAAGGCCCTGAGACTCGTGGAGTGGCTGGAGGCAGCGAGTGAGGGCGCCGCAGTGGTAAGCCTGGAGGCACCCACTGATGGGAGGCGAGGAGTCAGAGCAGTCTGGTGGTGGTTCAGCGTTTGTCATCAGGGCTGGGTGCTGGGTGCTGGGCCGGAGCAGGAGAGGCCGCCTCAGGGCTTCTTCTTCCCGAGGGAGCTGTCCTGTCCAGGCTGCCCAACCCGGTGCAGTCTGTCCCCCTCGTCATCCAGCCTGGGCCCGCAACACCCCTCCAGCTTCTGGTCAACTCTCCCCCCTTTCCACACCTCCTGGCGCCTTTGCCTGGTGTCTGTCCTTGCCTTTCTTCTGGGTGGTGGTGCCCAAGGTGGGTGGTGGGAGTTTCCTGTTGTGCTGTAGCAAGTCGCCCACGCTTAGCGGCTCGCAAGCAACACACACCTGATGTCTTATGGTTTGGGGGTCAGAAGTCCCAGATGCATCTCAGCGGCTAGGATTGGGGTGTCAGCAGAGCTGCATTCCTTCTGGAGGTCCAAGGGAGGATCTGCCCCTGTAAAGAGGCGGCCCACGTCTTGTGGAGGCCGCTGCCTTTTCGCACTCTGCTGTGGTCCCACCTCCCCTTCACACCCTCACTGCTGCCTCCAGCATGGCTCTGCCTCCAGCGTGGCCCCGCCTCCCTTCCTTGGTGTGTCCCTCTGAGCTCTGCTTCCCTCTTCCCACCTGCTCCTCTGACCTTGACCCTCTGGATCTTGCTGCCACTTCTGAGGACGCTGTGGTGACCCTGGGCCCTCTGGACAGTGCAGGATTGTCTCCCCAGTCAGCCCCCAACTCAGTCCCATCTGCAGGGTCCCTCTCCCTGGAGGCAGTGTGTGGGCAGGGTCTTGGGGTCGCACATGTCTGCACAAAGGCAGGGTGCACAGAGGCTGCGTCAGAGGTGGGGGGGACAGATGTTGCCCTGACAGCCCTGGCTCATTCCCTGTCCAGTTTCCCTGAATCCTCAGAATGGACCCAGCATGGCAGCGCCTGGCAGTGAGTTTCTCTGAGGTCACGCCTCCCTTGGGCATTAAATGTTCTTTTGGGAAAACGTGGTGAAGGCACATGGTAGTCGTCGTTGCTTTAGTGTATATCTGTAAAGTTTTAAAGGTCTGGCTGGTGTGGGGGTACATGCCTGTAATCCCAGCACTTAGAGGCGGGAGGATTGCTTGAGCTCAGGAGTTCAAGACCAGCCTGAGCAGAGTAGAGAGGCTTCATCTCTACAAAAAAAAAAAAAACTTTCTGGGCATGGTGGCACGTGCCAGTAGTCCCAGCTATTGGAAGGCTGAGGCAGAAGGATCACCTGAGTCTTGGAGGCCGAGGCTGCAATGAGCTGTGGTTGTGTCCCTGCACTGCAGCCTGGGTGACAGTGAGAGCCCAACTCAAAACCAGAACACTAAGCCTTCAGTTTGGGTAATGCTGGTTACCCAGCATTATCTCTGCTGGTTCAGAGATCCTGTGGTTCCCAGGACTTCTCTAGGCTCCTTCTCCAGGCAGCTCTGAGGAACCCCTTGTAGGCTGAGCTGGCCACGTTGAACTGGTCTGCTTTTGACCGTGCATCCAGCTCTAACTGGAGTATAGACTTGCTGGGAGGGCCTGGTCTCTTCTCGCTGTGTGTGTGCCTGGTAGCTACGAACAAAACTCACCTGGTCTGAACAGCCCTCCCGAGGCAACTTCTTGTCCTGCCTTGAAGGGCAGAGCTTGGCCCAGGAAGGCCAGGGTGTGGGCTGCTCCTCATAGTTGTGGGGAAATAACCTGATCTGCCCAGCAAGGCAGGGCGACTTGGCTGCAGGCGCCCAGCGCCCAGCCTCAGGCACATAATAGCTAAGGGGGTCATTTGAGACAGGGGCGGGCAGGGTGTCTGTCTGCTTGGAAAAGCCAGTGGGAAGGCCGGGCGCAGGGAGGTGGGAGAGGCGGCCCCAGCCTGGAGAGCAGGACCGGAGACGCCCCTGCAGAATTGGAGGGGATACCCTAGGGCTCCAGAAGCAGCAGGAGCCCAGAAAGCGCTCAGGTTAACTGCTCAGTGTAAGAGCAGAAATTGGCAAAAACACAGAAGGCACACTGATGGATAAAGAATGATAGACTAAGACAGACCTTCACCAAGTTGGTGAGCAAAACAAGCATGGGTGGAAACAAGCCTCACTGGGGGGACCCATGGGCAGCTCGCCCAGTGCAGTGCAACATCTCGGCAGAATGGCAGCCACGGGAAGCCACAGACAGCTCACACGTGCATCACAAGACCTCAGTGAGATGGGCTGTTTTCTAGGAAAACTCACATCACCACAATTTGCTCATGCAGAAGCAGCAGATCGAAAGAGTCCAGAAACCAGAGGGGAAAAAAATCAAAACTGCGATCAAGGACCCTCCCCCGAAAAGGCACAGTGCTGGCTGCTTTATGTATAAGTTTGGCCAGACACCAAGGAGCTGCTCGTTCTCAGGTTCTCATCTTTCGCAGACTGTTTCAGCGCACAGAGAGGGCAGGAGCCACCCAGCTCACCACAGGGCCGCTAGCCCCTCCCGGCCTCCAGGAGCCTCGTCAGACAGGGAGGCATGGGAAGAGAAAGCTGTCGGCCAGCCTCATGGGGGAGTCAGACGCAAGAATGCTAAGCGGCACGTGAGCTGCTGGCTCCAGCATGGACTGCTGTGGCTGGTGGAGTCTAACCTGGAAAGGCAAGGCTGTTTTCATTGTTAGCAATCTTGCCGTGACCTGCATGTGGGTCCTGCCTCCACTGCTTGCAGGCTGGGTGACCTTGGACATATGCCCAGGTCTCTCTGAGCCTTGGCTTCCGCAGCCACAGCTTTGGAGTCGAGTCTTCCAGGGCAGAGTGGGGGAGGCTCTGATGGGCAGTCGCGTTGTCCTGTGTGTTCCTGGCTCTGCAGGTCGGCCCACTCACATTCATGGCTGAGGCTTGCTACAGAGAAAGGACACAGCTGGTGCCAACTCCTGGCAACACTGTTTGACAGCATGCAGGAGGTGCCTGTCAGGGACATTCCCCTGAACCTAGCGTCCTGGGTTATCCTGGGGGTCAGGTGTGTAGACACGGCAGACCTTCTCTCCAGTGCTGCAGTGGTGAAGCCAATACGCTCGGCCAGGGCCCCATTGGGTGTCACGCTGTTGCCACAGCCTGTCAGGTGGCCCAGGGCCCCGCCGGAGTCATGCTGTCAACTCAGCCTGTTGGTGGCCCAGGGCCCCAGCGAGCAGAGACTCCCGCCAGGCGGGGTGCTCTGGGGCTGAGAGGTGATCTCCTGGGAGCTGAGGGCAGAGGCCAGCTCTCTGTCTGAATGGGCCGACTCTGCTGCCCAGTGGCCCTGTCTCAGCTGGTCTCCACACAGTCCTTGGGGGTTGGTCCTCGGTGGGTGCTGGTGTCATCAGTTTCAAGGTAGAGAGGCAGCCTCATGGAAGTCAGGTGACTTGACCCAGGTCACACAGCCAGTTCAGGGACCTCAAGCATCTATAGATAACACAGTGTCTTTACTGTTCTCTCACCCAACAACTGACTGCAGAAGACTTCTGTGACCAAATGTGCATGTGGGGTGACTCCCCCACACCCCAAGCAAGCAACCAGGTGTGCAGTGGGCGCCAGCTGGGTGTTCCCCCACTCAGACCCGACACATCTACCTGGAGATAGCGTCTGATCCCACGGTGAGGGCTCTACCCCCAAAGCTGTCCCCCTGCAGTGCCCGTTAAGCCTCAGCACTGAGCTGTGCTTCTGACCAACCAGGTGGACACATCAGGGTCCCATGACCCACTCCTCATGTTCGGTTAATCACCCTGCACTCAGGGAGACTTATTTACTGGTTTGTTACAAAGGATGCTTTAAGCCGGGCTCAGTGGCTCAGCCTGTAATTCCGCACCTTTGGGAGGCTGAGGTAAGTGGATTGCCTGAGCCTGCGGGTTCGAGACCGCCTGGGCAACTTGGTGAGACCTCATCTCTACAATAAATCAAAAAATCAGCCGGGCATGGTAGCACATGCCTATAATTCCGACTACTCGGAAGGCTGAGGTGGAAGGATCGCCGGAGCCCAGCAGGTCGAGGCTGCAGTGGCCAGGAGCGGCCACTGCACTCCAGTCTGGGCAACAGAGTGAGGCTCCAACTCAAAAAAAAAAAGGATGCTTTAAAGGGTACAGATAAACAATGGGGTGGAGAGACACGCAGGGCAAGGTCTGGAAGCCTCTGTCTATGGAGTCGGCCTGCGGGTGAGTCCTGGTCTCCAGCAGCCTCCACATGCTTATCTGTCTAGGAGTTCTTGCCCCAGGCCTCTAGGACCTTTCACGGAGACTGCATTGAAGAGGCTCGAGGGAAGCATGGACAGCTGTGTAGACGTGTGACTGGACAAAACGCATCTTATCACACACTATGAGGCTCAGTGGGTAACCCACAGGGCCTGTCTGTCCAGATTCCTCGAGGCCTCTCTGTTGTGCATCCTCCAGGGCAGGACAGGACCTCGCTGGAGTGTGGCCCATGACCAGACAAGGTCCGTCTGGATCTTCGTGGCCAGAGGCAGGGGAAGAATAGGGTGTATTTTTGGTTTCTTTTTTTGTTGTTGTTTTTTTTTGAGTTAGGGTCTTACTCTCTGGCCCAGGCTGGAGTGCAGTGGCACACTCACAACTCACTGCAGCCTCAGACTCCTGGGCTCAGGTAATCCTGCTTCAGCCTTCCCAGTAGATAGGGACTATAGGCGTGAGCCAGTGCACCCAGCTAACTTCATGATTTTTTTGTAGAGACGCAGTCTTGCTGTGTTGCTCAGACTGGTCTCGAGCCCCTGGGCTCAGGCAGTCCTTCTGCCTCAGCCTCCTATTGTGCTGGGATTACAAGTGTGAGCTACTGCACCCCACTAATTTTCTGACTTTTTGTAGAGACAAGATCTCACCATGTTGCCCAGGCTGGTCTTGAACTCCTCAACTCAGGCGGCTCTTCCACCTCAACCTCTCAAAGTGCTGGCGTGAGCCTCTGTGCCTGGCCTAGAGTATGTTTTTAGTTTGTAAGGCCTGCCTTGGGGAGACAAAGGATCAGGTGGATGGAGGGCAGGAACAGGCCAGAGAGAGCCCCTGTCTTCTGAGATCTGAGGCTCCCCAGTGTTACAGCAGAAGGCTGTCACAAGGGCCATGGAAGTCATGAGCCAGGAGCCGTGGACAGAGCACACATTTGGAGATGTTTCTCATGGTATCACAAGAATCAGGGTCCCGGGGCTGTGACTCTAGACTCCTGGCCCCTGCTGTCCCCTCAGCCCATTGCCCCCTTACCCCTTCTTTTCCTGTGGATGCAGCCTCTGCACAGCTCAGCGTCCTGTGTCTCCGGGATCCCACGCCAGGAAGTTCCCAGGATGCCCTCGGCCCCTGAGAGGAGCGGATGGGCCTCACCCAGGCCTGCCAGTGCTGAGAATCCCAGTTCTCCTGTTGAGGGTGCAGCTTCATGGGCTCCACTCTCAGGGGTGCCAACCCAGGTGCCTGCCAGCTGTGGCCAGGGACAGCACCACCTGGCCTGCAGCCAGTGCCACCCCACGGTGGCACAAACCCCACTGAGGGCACAGCTGGGAGCAGTCCCTGGCAGGCTCCCACATCCACTACTCAGTCAGCTGGGTGAGACTGTCCCAGTTCTGTCCCTGGTGCTCAGTGTCCCACAGCCCACGGGGTCCCACGGCTGGGTTGGGGGCACCCAGGGACCCTGTAGCCGCAGCCAAGCCCCGCCCCAACCTTGCAGTGCTATGTCTTCAAGAAACGTTTCCTGGTCCATCAGGCCGAGGTGACAGGTTTGCCCCTGTTCTTCCGTTCACGTGTTCATGCATGTGGTGTCTGCTGGGACCGTTGTGTTAGGCCCTGGGGAGGCAGGCAGCCCTAGAAGCTGGCGTGAGGTGGCATCTGTGGGTTTTCAGAAGTCAAAGACAGAGCCCCGTGTGACCCTGCAGTTCCACCAGCTTCCACGCCTAGGCACATGCCAGTTGTCTCTTATTTGAAGTGCTTCCAGAGGGGATTCCAGTTTCAGAACTTTTAGATTTGGGAATGTTTGCGTTTCCCAAATCAGAAATCCAAAATGGGCCGGTGAGCATGTCCTGTGAGCTATGCATCAGTGCTCAGGAAGCTTGGGGTGTTCAGGCTGGGATGCTCCACTTGCACCTGCCCACAAGAAGCGGAAATGTGTCTCCCCAGAAACTCGCACGTGGCCTGATGTGAGTGACAGAAGGACAGCATCATCCACAGCAGCCATGAAGTGGAAACAGCTCCAAGGGGCCCGGTAAACAGCATGGCATCTCCACGCTGTGGAATGTGGCCATGGGTGCCACATCAGGGCTGAACCTCAGAAAGGTGCAAAGGGTGAGAGAGGCCAGGCACAAAGGGTCACATACATGGAGGTTCAAAAAAACTCCCCAAAACCCGGGATTATATTTTGGAGGACAGACCCCTTGCAGTGCAGGCTTTGACCACTAGGTGAGTGTTCTAGAAACCCATCAGCATCAGTGTACTAGCTAGCATTGTTGTGAGAGGCTGTTTGGCTTCTGTGGAATTTTGGGGGGGGTCTTTCAATGTGTTTGCCCACTTACTGATGGGTGATTTACCTGCCCACACTGTGCTGGGTGTTCAGTAATTTTTAACCCAAAATGTCATGATCCCCATACCCCACCCTCCCTATCCACCGATCTTCACGTTTTTCTCACAAGAAAATGGCAGAAGCACTAAAATGTATCAAAATGGACGAGTTCATAAACGGTTTTGAGCAGTGGGAAAAGCCTCTCGATAGGTGTCTTGCATCAGACAGAGGGTCCTTTGAAGGTGACTGGAGGGTAAACATGCAAGAGTAAAATGCAATTTATAAATTTTGGGTCCTTCTTGTATGTAGGACTCTGTTTATTTGATATGTCTGGTACAGGAGATCCACAGAGGCAGAGCGCAGGTTGGTGATGGCCAGGGACTGGGGAGAGTTGGTGGGGAAAGGGGGGATGACTGCCAGTAGGTGTGGGGTTTCTTTTTGGGGCGATGAAAATATTCTAAAACTGACTGTTGCTGGCTACACAACTTTGAATGTACTGAAGACTATTGAATTGAGCACTTGGAGTGGGCGTGCAATGTGGTATGTGAATTATATCCCAGAGGAGCTGTTAGACATGCAGTGTTATGGGTGCCAGGATGGGGTGTCCCTAAGTCACGCAGGGTAATAGTTGGTGAGTGGTGACAGAGGTGAGGGCTCAGCTGAGTCTTGAAGGATATGTGGGCTGTGGCTGGGTAAAGGGCGCTGGAGAACATGTTTTGGGGGGGTACCACACGTGAAAGAAAGGTTGAGTGAGTCTGGCATTCTCAGGACGCCATACCCTGTACTGTGGCCGGAGCTAGAGGGCTTGGCCAGGGCCAGGGCAACTGGGCCTCATGGGTGCCCCAGACGTAAGCACGGAGCAGCCCCCGCAGTCCCCCAGTGCCCTGGCATTCTCGAGTGGTTGGGAATCCATTGACTGTCTCGCAAAGTCGAGAAGTGACCACGCAGGTCATTCATCCTGCCCTCCAGGCAGTGTGGGCGCGTACAGAACCAGACGACACTGGGCCTTTGGGGAAGGATGGGGTGCTTGAAAACAAGGACAAGCTGGGCTTGGTGGCTCAGCCTGTAATCCTGCACCTTGGGAGGCTGAAGTGAGTGGAGTGCCTGAGCCTGCGGGTTTGAGACCCGCCTGGGCAACTTGGTGAGACCTCATCTCTGCAATAAATCAAAAATTAGCCGGGCATGGTAGCGCGCACCTGTAATTCTGGCTACTCGGAAGGCTGAGGCAGAAGGATCGCTGGAGCCCAGCAGGTTGAGGCTGCAGTGGCCACTCATGGCCACTGCACTCCAGTCTGGGCGACAGAGCCAGACTCCAACTCAAAAAAAAAAAAAAAAAAGAAAACAAGGACAACTCGTACAGTGCGTGGGTTCACTCAGATTCTTCAGCACCAGAACTCTGATCTTTTCTTGGGGGCATGGGCTTGGAGTGCGAGGACAGCCGTGCACAGAAACCAAAACCAGGGTCAGTCTGAAACTTTCTCTTTGACCTTTGGCTTCTTGACTGGTGCCGCCTTCCCTGAGAGAGGTTCCATTTCTGAACTCGGTTTACATTTTTTCTGAGTTAAAAGTTAAGGAGTTTCCACTTTATCCAAAAGAAGAAGGTAAAGTGAGATTGAAAGCAGGTGCATTCGTTGTTTGTTGCTGGGTAATCTCCCCAAACTTAGGGGCTTAAAACAGTAGACATCTGTCGTTTCAGGACGTTTCTGTGGGTCAGGCATTTGGGAGCAGCTTAGGCAGGGGACCTGGCTCAGAGTCTCTGGTCGTCATCATCTGAGGCTGGTACCCCCTCACACAGCCGTTGGCAGGAGGCCTCAGTGCCGGGCTCCAGGCCTCGCCAGAGCTGGCTGCCCTAGAACAAGGGAGATGCAGTGACCGGCTGAAGGGGTGGGGCGAGGAAGAGGTACGGGCCTTCACTCTGGCATCTCAATTCGGAATGTGCAATTTCTCACTTCAGGGACCAGCAGCCTCTCCGGATCGGCCTTCAGTGACGCGGGCACATCAGGACATGACAGAGGGCACCGGGGCCAGTGTTGGAAAAGAAGAGAGTGGGATGATTCCCCTGGGTGAGCGCTGACCCCTCCCCACGTTCTCGCTGTCCCCCTGTGCCAAGGGTCCTGTGTCTCCGGTCCCAGGACTTGTTCAGATGGAAACCTGGAGAAAGGATGTGTGGTTCATCTACCCACCTGACTTCCGTCTCCGCTACCCACCCACCCACTCAGACACCCACCTACCCCTCCTCCATCATATGGCTGAGCCACCTCTGCATCCCATCAGCCCACCTTCCTGCTCCACTGTTCTTCCATCTGCCCACTACCCCATCTCCCTCATCATCCATCCACCCTCCCCCACATACTCATTTATAGCCCCTTTCCCCATCTATTCACTCATCCCCTTCACACCAATCCATTCATCCATCCATCATCCAACCTTCCTTCCATTCATCATTCATTCATCCATTCAACCATCATCCATCCAGCTATCATCTGTCCATCCAGCATCCATCCATCCATCGTCCATCAAACCATCATCCATACATCCAACCATCCATCATCCATTTATCCATCCGTGCATCCTCTGTCCTCCAACCATCCATCCATCTATCCATTCAACTCTCCATCCATCATCCATCCATCCATCTGTCCATCATCCAGTCATCATTCATCCATCCATCCATTCATCCATCATCCATCTTTCCACCCATAATCTAACCATTTCTTATCCATCCATTCATTTATTCCTCCATTCATCCATCTTTCTATCCGTTCTCCATCCATCATCTGTCTATTCACCCATCTTCCAACCATCCATCCATTCTTCAACCATTATCCATCCATTATCCATTTATCCATCCGTCCATCAGCGCATTCATCCATCCATTTATCCAACCATCCATCCATCCAGCCAGCCATCCATCCAACCATCATCCACCCCTTCAGCATCCATCCATCCATCATCCATCCAGCATCCACCCATGCATCGTCTGTCTGTCCGTCCATCCACTATTCCCTGGGCGTTGACTGTGCCATGCACTGTGCTTCGTACCGCGGGCACGGGAATGAATAAGAAGCCCATAGCCCGACCCTCTTCCCCACAGTTCCCTGGCATTAGGCAGCCCCTCCTGTCCCCGCCCAGCTCTCACGCAGACCTGGCTGCCCTGACACGGGCCTTTACCAGCAGGAGACGCAGCACCCAGGGTGGAGGCGCCGGAAACCGGGGACGCCCGGGCCGTGCGCCCCTATAAGCAGGAGCCCAGCAGCCCCCCGCTGGCCCCGCCGCCACCCAGCCTGCCCACCTTCCTGGCGGTCCCCAGTGCCACGTCCTGCCCCGAGTGCGGGAAGACAGCTCTGAAGCCAGCCCATCTGCTGCGCCATCGGCAGAGCCACTCGGGTGAGAAGCCGCACACCTGCCCCGAGTGCGGCAAGGCCTTCAGGCGCAAGGAGCACCTGCGACGCCACCGCGGCACGCACCCCAGCAGCCCGGGGCCGGCGCTGCGCCCACTGCCAGCGCGCGAGAAGCCACATGCGTGCTGCGAGTGCGGCAAGACCTTCTACTGGCGCGAGCACCTGGTGCGCCACCGCAAGACGCACTCGGGCGCGCGGCCCTTCGCCTGCTGGGAGTGCGGCAAGGGCTTCGGGCGCCGCGAGCACGTGCTGCGCCACCAGCGCATCCACGGCCGTGCAGCCGCCAGTGCGCAGGGGGCGGCGGCCCCGGGGCCGGAGGGCGGGGGTCCCTTCCCGCCCTGGCCTTTGGGGTAGTCACCCGTGTCTGTCCCCGCTGGTGCTGCTGCTGGCCTGGTGCTGCTGCTGGCCGTGCCTCCCCCTCCTCCTTCTCCCCTCCTCCTTCTCCCCTCCTCCTTCTCCCCTCCTCCTTCTCCCCTCCTCCTTCTCCCCTCCTCCTTCTCCCCTCCTCCTTCTCCCCTCCTCCTCTCCCTGTCCCTCTCCCCTCCCACTTCCGGGTCTCCAGTGCCCATCCCCCACCCTGTGGCTTCCTTCCTAACCTCTCCCAGGTCTTGCTTTCTTTGGGTTCCACCTCCGCCCTCCCCCTCTTGTGCCCCGGAGGGGGCACCCTCCCTCCCCACTCCTTCCTTAACCGCGCCCAGTCTCCCCCTCCCCGCCCTACCCTGCCCGGAAAGCCGAGGCCAGGCCCTGGGACCTTGGGCAGAAGACGCGCTCCGGGAAGAAGGCTAGGCCCTTGATGACGCTCAAGCTGAAGGAGAGGGGTCTGGCTCTTGTCCCTAGGAACCCCCCTCCCAGGACAGACTGGGGGCAGGGGAGGGAGGGCGGCGGTTCTGTCGAACCGAACCAGGTCTGTGGGTTCTGGTCCCACTGTCCGTCTGTAACCCGGAAAGCATGAGGTGGGCAGAGGCGCCTGCCCGTGGGACGCGCGCGGGGACAGTTCACCAGCATCCGGAGAGTAATAAAGTCGCTGACCCCACCGAGTGTGCAGACCCGAGTCCGAGGCTCTGTGGGGCACCGGCTGCCCTCCCGGTCTGAGCGCTGGGAGCTCTGGGGCCGGCTTCCTAGGTTCCTACTGCAGCCCTCCCGGCAGGAAGTGCCCAGTGGTCCTGGGAGTGGGCTGTCCCCACGTCTATGTCTCCGTGGGCGGCCGGCGCCAGATGGAGCGAGCTCACAGGAGGTGGGCGGCCCACGTGGGAGCCGCCTGCTGCCTGATTGGTGCCTGCAGGTCACATCCCTGAGCTTCGGCGTTCACACGTGCATAGCTGTGGCGCTTCCTCCTTGCGAGGGGCGTTGCCTGCGCTCGGGCACTGCCTCGCCCGGGACCTCAGCGCCAGTGTCCGTGGGTCTCCTGGGTGAGGACTCCTCCCCTGGGGTCCAGGCGTCTCCCCGCTACGGGCAGGCTTTGGCCAGCGTTGTCCGGTCCTCAGTCCTCGGCCTGCCTCCCCAGGGAGGCCACGTCCAGCCCCGGCGGAGAAAAGGCACCTGGCGGAGAAAAGGCACCTGCCCGGTTGGGGGCGTGGGGAGGGAGCGCTGGTCTCTACCCCTGCTGCCCACCCTCCTGGGCCCTGGACTTGGATCTGGCGCCAGAGCCTGGTTTCAGCCCACCGCGGCTGCGTCTGGCGGAAGAACCAGGCAGGCCCACGCCCGGCCTCGAGGGAGTCCGGAAAGCGGCCCCCTGCCCACAGTCCAGACGTATGGGGGTTCAAGTGCCAGGCTGCCTCGAGAGAGGACGGCAACGGTGAGGCTTCAGCCCCTCCTACGGCAGGGCTAGCGGTGTCCCTGCTGAAACTGAGGCAAGGATGCCGCCCGCGGGTTGCTGGGTGCTCAGTGCCCTCTGTCGCAGCGTGCCCTGGCCGCCGAGAGAAGCGGTCCCATACCCACTCTGCGAAGAGCACTGCGGGCTTGGAGACGCCACTGCTGCAGGCCGGGAACAGGAGAACGGGGGAAGGGAGGAACTGGGGTGTCACCAGGCTGGGTCTGAGGCTAGGCGGGAAGGGCTGTGTGTCACCAGACTGGGATCTGAGGATGGGAAGGGACAGGCTGGATGTCACCAGGCTAGGGTCTGAGAATGGGAGGTAGGGGTTGAGTGTCACCAAGCTGAGGTCTGAGGATGGGAAGGGATGGGCTGGGTGTCACCAGGCTGGATCTGAGGACAGGAAGGGAGGGGTGAATGTCACCAGGCTGGGGTCTGAGTACAGAGAGGGAGGGGCTCGGTGTCAGGCCGGGGTCTGAGACGGGAGGGAGGGGCTGGGGGTCACCAGCCCGCGTCTGAGGACGGGTCTGATAACAGCAAAATGGAGACTGAGTGGGCCACATCCTTCTCGAGTGTCTTAATCTGTCCATTAATTGAGCATGACTGTCCAGTGAGGGGAGCGCTGTTGTTATCCCCCATACGAATCAGGAAACTGAGGCACTGAAAGGGGGCGGCTGGGTCCCACTGGGATCTGAGCCCAGGGTCCGCATCCACCGGCTCCTGACAGCACAGCTGCGGCCTGGCTGCTCCTCTGGAAAGCTCCCTTTGACCCTGACTTCCCTTCGGGGACCATGCCCACACTCACACCTGCGTCCAGTCTCAGAGGGCCAGCTGCCTGGGAGGTCTGCTTCCTCTCCACCTCTGTCACTCAAGAGGCAAAGTCCCCCAGAGCCTGGGTCATGGTTAAGGCGGGAGGGGCCTGGAAAGGACTTGGCATGAGAGGCGGTCAGACAGACGGAGACCGCCTTCCCACAGCCCTGGGATGCCCACCTACAGGCCAGGGTGAGCTTTGGTCCAGCTTCCTAGAACAGGCCAGGCCTTCATCCAAGACTGCAGGGTGGTCCCTAAACAGGAAGGACATTATGGCAGGCTGAAGCAAAACAGATCTCCCCACAGTAGGCTGGTGGGGGTCCCAGAACCATTGTGCAGGCATGTCTCCGGTTGGCAAGCCCCTCTTCCACGGGACTGGTGAATGCAGTCCTCCAGCAGACTGGTGGGATAGCAGAGACCCGGAACCATGTAACTGGGGGAACAAAGAGGGGCACGCATGTTGTCCAAATACCTGGATGTAGGTGGATGTTCGATCATGTGACCTATAAGGTCAGCAAGGTTGTTTTATTTTCTTTATTTAGTTTATTTTTTTTGAGTGGGGGTCTCACTCTGTCCCCCAGGCTGAAGTACAGTGGTAGGATCACTACTCACCGTGGCCTCGACCTGCTGGGCTCAGACGATCCTTCTGCCTCAGCCTCCTGAGTAGCTGGAACTACAGGCATGCGCTACCATGCCCCACTAATTTTTTTTTTTTTAATTTTTATTGTAGGGTCAAGGTCTTGCCAAGTTGCCTGGGCTGATCTCAAACCCCTAGGCTCAGGCAGTCCTCTCACCACAGCCTCCCAAAGTGCTGGGATGACAGGCATGAGCCACCACGTGTCCAGCTAGCTGGGTCGCTTTAGAGTCCTGTCTGAAGGTCATGGCTTCTCAGAAAATGACACTATGTCTGGCAGTCGTGTGGAGACCAGAGACAGGTGAGCTGTGATGACTATTTGTGTTCCCTCTGGTAGAGAAGATAACCCTGGAAGCCAATGTCTAGTCGCTCTGCGAGTCATTGAACCATTTGAACCCAGATAGCTTGTTTCAAATCCTCTTTCAGACACATGCCGACATTTTGTTGATTGTTGTAAATGCACTAAGGAAGACCTCCGCTCAGCCTTGCTGTTTATTCTTTTTTAAATAAAATAATTCTAGCCGGGCTCGGTGGCTCAGCCTGTAATCCCACGCTTTGGGAGGCTGAGGTGAGTGGATTGCCTGAGCCTGTGGGTTCGAGACCCGCCTGGGCAGACGAGACCTCATCTCTACAATAAAATAAAATTAAAAATTAGCCAGGCGTGGTAGTGCGTGCCTGTAATTCCGGCTACTCGGAAGGCTGAGGCTGAAGGATCGCCGGAGCCCAGCAGGTTGAGGCTGCGGTGGCCGGGAGCGGCCACTGCACTCCAGTCTGGGCGACAAAGTGAGACTCCAACTCAAAAAAAAATAAAGAAATAAAAGAATTCTAAGTTTTATTTATCTTTGTAGAAACAGGGGTCTCACTATGTTGCCCAGGCTGCTCTTGAAGTCCTGACCTAAAATGAGCCTCCCATCTCAGCCTCCCAAAGCACTGGGATTATCAGTGTGAGCCACTGCGCCTGGTCTTAGTATTTATTTATATGAGAATTGTTTTTTAATAATTCAAGGCCAGGTGCCATAGCTCATGCCTGTCATCCCAGCACTTTGGAAAGTTGAGGTGGGAGGATTGCTTGAGCCCAGGAGTTCAAGACCAGCCTGGGCAACATAGTGAGATCTCATCTCTACAAAAATGTAACAAAATTGGGCATGGTGGCACATGGCTGTAATCCCAGGTACTTGGGAGGCTGAAGTGGGGGGGATCACTTGAGTCCAGGAGATAGAGGTTGCAATGTGCCAAGATTGTGTCACTGCACTCCAGCCTGGGTGTCAGAGTAAAAGCCTGTCTGAAAAAAGAAAAAAAAATCAATGATATCTTGCCACACCTCTGAATACCACCAGAAGTTGTAGGCAGTGAACTGGAAATACACACAGAGACATGGGCACATTGTTAAACACTCCTGAGCGGCAGAAAAAAGAGAAAGAAATATAGGAGTTACAGGGCCACTCCCCCTCACAAAAGGACACAGCAGATTTTAAAAGGCTACAACAATGCAGTCACAGCCAGGCACGCTGGCTCCTGCCTGTAATCCCAGCCCTTTGGGAAGCCGAGGCAGGAGGATTGCTAGAGGCCAAGAGTTTGAAACAGCCTGGGCAACCTGCTGAGAACTTGTCTCTACAAAAATTTTTGGTTTTTTTGAGAGTCTCAATCCATTGCCCAGGCTGGAGAGTAGTGGCACGCTCATGGCCACCCCTGTGTCAACCTGCTAGGCTCCGGCGATCTTCTGCCTCAGCCTTCCAAGTAGCTAGAACTACAGGCACACGCTATCACACCCGGCTAAATTTGATTTATTGTAGAGATGAGGTCTTGCCAAGTTTCCTGGGCTGGTCTCGAACCCGCGGTCTCAGGCAATCCTCTCGCCTTGGCCTCCCAAAGTGCTGTGATTACAGGCTGAGCCACTGAACCCGGCCTACAAAAATAATTTTTAAAAATTAACCAGACACAATGGCACGTGCCTGTAGTTCCAGCTACTTGGGAGGCTGAGGTGGGAGGATCGCCCTAGCCTAGGAGGTCAAACGTGCAATGAGCCATGATGAGACTGCTGCACTCCAGCCTGGGCAACAGAGTGAGACCCTGTGTCAAAAACAACAACAAAAAGGCAGTCAGACCTGCTGGGCTCAGGCGATCCTTCTGCCTCACCCTCCCAAGTAACTGAAACCACAGGCACATGCCACCACGCCCCAAGCTAATTTTTTTGATTTATTGTAGAGGCGAGGTCTTGCCAAGTTGCCCAGGGTGATCTCAAACCTGTGGGCTCAGGCAGTCCTCTCACTTCAGCCTCCCAAAGTGCTGGAATGACATGCTTGAGCCACCACTCCTGGCCTATTTATTTATTTACAGAGACAGGGTCTTGCTCTGTGACCCAGACTGGAGGGCAGTAACACAACTTGCTATGGCCTGGGCCTCCTGTGTTCAAGCGATCCTTCCATCTCAGTCTCTCAAGTCGCTGATTCTACAGGTGCATGTAACCATGCCCGGCTAATTTTTTTATTTTTATTTTTGTGGAGACGGGATCTCATGATGTTGCCCAGGCTGGTCTGCATATCACGTGCCCATGTGGTTGCTTGTGGCGGAGCAGGGGGCGGGGGAGGGGAGATCCTGGGAGTGGGAAATTGTAATCAAGAGAATGATGTCACGCATTGAGAGCTAAAAAGATAAGGGCCCTGCCCAGGTCGACAGTCGTGGTGGGGGACACATGCACGCAAGTGTTGATGTCTTTTTTTCATTTTTAAAATAGTGAGTTGGGTGTCACTCTGCCGCCCAAGCTGGAGTGCAGGGGCACACTCACGGCTCACCACAGCCTCAACCGCCTGGACTCAGGAGATCCTCCTGCCTCAGCCTCCCAAGTAGCTGAGACTACGGGTGCCCACCACCATTCCCAACTAATTTTATTTTACTTTTGTGTGTGTGTGTTGGAGTCTCACTCCATCCCCAGGCTGGAGTGCAGTGGCACGCTCATGGCCACCCTAGCGTCAACTGGCTGGACTCCCGTGATCCTTCCGTCTCAGCCTTCCAAGCAGCCGGAACTACAGGCGCGTGTTACCACACCTGGCTAGTTTTTGATTTATTGTAGAGATAAGGTCTCAACAAATTGCCCAGGCTGATCTTGACCCCGCAGGCACAGGCCATCCGCTCGCCTCAGCCTCCCAAAGTGCTAGGATGACAGGCTGAACCACCAAGCCTGGCTTTATTTTACTTTTTGTTGAGATGAAGTCCCACTGTGCTGTCCAGGCTGGTCCTGAACTTTTGGGCTTAAGTGATCCACCTACCTCAGCCTCCCAAAGTGCTGGAATTGCAGGCGTGAGCCACTGCACCCGGCCTCCACCCCCCTTCAGTCCATCTGATATTATCTGCATCTACAACTGAGATGATAGCTAGGAAGATACAGCTCGGCCCGCTGACAGGAGGGAGCACCTCACCCCCAACCAGCGTGCTATTTCCCTCATCTCTGCTGACTCAAGGTCCAGAGAGGGCTGACCTCTCCAGCCTGCTTTCTGACTTTCAGCCCTTGACGTCCTCTGCCCTTTTGATGGCTGAGACATCCGCTTGTCGTGGCTGTTGCTGCGACCAGAGTCCAGGCTGTGCACCCACCCTGAAGGGCTCTGGCCATGAGTCAGCAATGCCCCCCCCCCCCGTGTCTCCTGCTTGAGACGCTGGTGTGAACGCAGGGTCCACATCTGTGACGGTTTTCACATGCCGCTGTCAGCATTTTGCACAGTGTGCTGGCTGCACTCTGCTCTGACTCACTTTGGCTCTACGTGGACGTGTCCTTAGGAAGGTCAGCTCCAACATTTCTCTTCCTGACTGCGGGTCTGACATCTTAGTCTCTCTCTCTCTTTATCTTTCCAATATGTGAGTTAGTTTTTTTTTTTTTATTCAGTGGCTTTTGGGGGTACAAATGGTTTTCGGTTGCATGGGTGCCTTGCATAGCGGTAAGGAGGTCTGGGCTTTACCCGTCCCGTTCACCCCCACCTGTACACATTGTACCCCATAGGTGACATTTCATCCCTTTCCCCCTCTCCCATCCCCTTCTGAGTCTCCAATGTCTTTGCAGCCCCTTCGTTTAGCTTACCAGCGAGAACGTGCAATGTTTGGTTTTCTGTTCCTGGGTGAGTTCACTTGGGAGGATGGTCTCCAATTCCATCCGAGTTGTTGCAGAAGACATTATTTCACTCTTTTTGATGGCTGCATAGTATTCCGTGGTGTATCTGTACCACTTTTTCATGATCTGCAAGGGGTGGATGGGCTTTTAGGTTGATTCCATGTCTTTGCAGTTGCGAACTGTGCTGTGGCGAACATGCAGGTGCAAGCATCTTTGTCGTGTAACGACCTCTGTTTCCTTGGGTAGATGCCAAGTAGTGGGATTGCCAGATCAAATGGTGGATCCACTTTCTGTGTAAATGAATTAGGTTTTATTTTTTTCTATGGAGCTGCGGGGCACATGTGAGAATTTGCTCCATAAGTAACTTGTGTGCAGGTGAGGTTGGAGCTTCTAGCAGGCCCTCTCTCCTCTGATAGTGGACGTGGTGGCCAGTATAGGGTCGTGAAATTGTAATAGAGAGAATGACATCACGTGTCGCGAGCTAAAAGATAAAGGCCCTGCCCAGGCTGACAGTCGTGATGGGGGACACATGCACACAAGTGTTGATGTCGTTTTTTTTCATTTTTAAAATTGTGAGTTGGGGTGTCACTCTGCTGCCCAAGTTGGAGTGCAGGGGCACGCTCATGGCTCACCACAGCCTCAACCGCCTGGACTCAGGAGATCCTCCTGCCTCAGCCTCCCAAGTAGCTGAGACTACGGGTGCCCACCACCATTCCCAACTAATTTTATTTTACTTGTGTGTGTTCTCCTCCCTCCTCCCTCCTCCCTCCCTTCTTTTGCTGCCAGTGTCTGTTGTCCCCCACTTGGGCTCCTGTGACCAGCGATCAGGGCCTGCTTATAAAAGTGGACTAGATAGAGACCAAGATGGTGGCAAGACTCGCTGCCTTCCTCAAGGACGCCTGGGCCAAGGAGCCAGTGCTGATCGCGTCCTTCACCGTTGCAGGCCTTGCTATAATCCTGCTCTTGCACCAGGTACACCATTGTGATCAACAGGGCCATGCCCTGCAACTACCCAAGGCTCCTCTGAGACGATGGGAACACACCCGATGTGCTCAGCCACCCACAGAACTCCCAAGACCCAAGCCCACAGTGGCTGAAAAATGGTCAGCAGCTCCTGTGGCAGGGAGGGGCCCCTCCCCCAGCACTTCCAATAAACATGTGGCTACCCCCCCAAAAAGTGAATTAGATAAAGAAAATGTGATACAGAGACACAGTGGAACATTATGCAGCCACGAAGAAGGACAAAAGAATGTGTTTACAGCCACATGGGTGTGGCTAGAGACCATCATACTAAGTGAACTATCACAGAAGCAAAAACCTGTATCTTAGTCTTTCTGATATCATGATTTCAGCCTCACCAACCCACCCCTCTTTGAACATCTGAGAGTTCAGCCCCTCTTGTTCAGTAATTCTATGATGTCTTTCTCCCACGTTGACAGTGCTTGGGTCTCTCCCAGGCTTTCTCACCAACTTTCCCTCAAAACTGTAACTTTCTCAAATGAAACGGGAATTTCTGTCCTTCTGGTGGAACTGAAAGCCGGTAAGCTGTTGTTGAAAGGCCCTTTGGGAATATGTATTAAGCATCTCAGAATGTTATAACTTTTGAATGAGCTACTTTTCTTTTCTTAGTTGGTGTCTCATTCTACCACCCAGGCTGGAGTCCAGTGGCATGATCATGGCCATCGCAGCCTTGACCTGCTGGGCTCCAGCGATCCTTCTGCCTCAGCTTCCCAAGTAACTGGGACTACAGGCACATGCCACCACACCCAGCTCATTTTTAAATTTAATTTAATTTTATTTTTGGTAGTGACCAATTTGTCCAGGTTAATCTCAAATCCCTGGGCTCAGACAACCCTCACACTTCGGCTTCCCAAAGTACTGGGATGACAGACATGAGCCACATGCCTGGCCCATTTATTTATTTATTTATTTTGACTTGGAGTCTCACTCTGTCACCCAGGCTGGAGTGCAGTGGCACCACACTCATGGCCACCACAGCCTCGACTCATGGGTGCAGGCAATCCACCACTCACCTCGGCCTCTCAAAGTGCTGGGATGACAGGCTGAGCCATCGAGCCTGGCCTGTCTGTTTTTATCCATTCGCCTGTCCATGGAGATACCTAGCCATGTAGCTACCTACCCATATCTCCTATTTCTGGATGCTAAGTGGCAGGCACGTGCTAAATACTTTAAGTATACTAACTCATTTAATCATCACAGAACTCTTAAGGCGGGTATAATCAAGGTCTTATATTATTACTTACCTATGTAGCTTTCACTTATCTTTCCTCTCTCCTTCCTTCTTACCTACCTACCTACCTACCTACCTACCTACCTACAAAGGGAGATCAAAAATCCCCAGAATTATCTCTTGAATGGTGAACCCCTTGCAACACGAGGTTCCCACACTAGGAGAGTGTCCTAGGAACCCATTGGCATCTGTGGGCCAGCTAGTGTTGTCAGGAATCAGTGAACTTTTTTGGGAGATTCTTTGAACGCATTTTCCCATTTCATGATGGGTGATTTATGAGCACACCTGTCCACACCACGCTGAGCATTCAGCAGTTTTTGACCAAAAATGTCATGACCCCCATGCTCCATCCTTCCTATTCACCTGATCTCACCTGAGCGACTGTTTTTGGTTTCCCTGGATGAAGAAAGTCCTCAAGGGAAACGTTTTCCTGATGTGGAAGAGGTGGAAACAAACAAACAAAAGAACAACAGCAGAAACACTAAAAGGCATCACAATTAATGGGTTCAAAAACTAGTTTGGAGTAGTGGAAAAAGCATCTTGATAGGTGTATTGCATCAAACAGAGAGTACTGTGAAGTTTGAACATGTAACAGTATATACACAATTTTTTATAAATAAATTCAAGTTTTTTTTGTCATCTATCTATCTTTATCTCTCTACCTTGTATCTATCATCTGTCTTTCATATCTATGTATCATCTATTTATCCAATCATCTATTTATTGTTGTTTATTTCTCTACCATGTGTCTATCCTCTGTATTTCATATCTATTCATCATCTATGTATTATTTTCAATTATCTAGTTATCTACCTATCTATCATCTATCAGTTATCTATCTACATATCTATCATTATCAACTTTTCTACCATGTATCTATCATCTATCTATCTTTCATATATCTACCCATCATCTATCTCTCATCTGTCAATTATCTATCTATTTATCTATCTATCACTATAGATCTGTCTATCTATCAGTCATCTATCATTACCTATTTATCTACCATGTGTCTATTATCTGTCTGTCTATCCTTTATATCTATCCATTATCTATCAGTTATCTATCCTCTATCATCTTCTCTTTATCTCTATTCACCACATCTCTGTGTAGTCCTCTGTGTGTTTTACCTAACTCAACATTCTAAAGCGGAAGAGAGCAAGCTGGCACGTATCTGTGGTTCCGGCTCCTTGGAAGGCTGAGGTGGAACGATCCCCAGAGCCCGGTTGGTCAAGACTGCGGTGGCCATGAACATGTAACTGGATACAACCTTCCTTTTGTAGGCACACAATATTATGAGTTAGGACAGGCCAAGTCCACCTACTTCATGTCTTCAAGGACTTCATGGGAAACAGCTGGAGTGAATAATCAGTTCTTCCGGATGTTAGTGGTGCTCTCAGCAGAGGCAGAACATGGCCATGGGAGGAAGGTGACGCTAGCAGATGTGGGAGAAAATATCCTGGTTCATGATGTCGGAGAGAGCGAGGTGTGCACACACAGACTCAGTTGGCCTGAGCACTGCCCAGTGGACAGAGGTGTCTCCCGCTCCCCTCTCCTTCCCCCTACATTCCCAGCTAAGACCCATGGGTGAATCCTTACCTTTCCAGTGAGGTCTCCTTGTGGCTTAAAGCCATGGCTCTTCCCCGTGGTCCCACATAGTCAGTGACACTCTTCCTGATGGCAGTTGAAGACGAATGGTTCCAGAGACAGGAGAGTGCACTCTGTGTGTCTGGCACAAATTTTAATTCTAAGCACTAAAGACACAGTAGTGGAGAAAAGAAAAGAAAAACTCTCCCTTTACTTTTTTTTTTTTTTTTTTTTGAGTTGGAGTCTCACTCCGTGGCCCAGGCTGGAGTGCAGTGGCACGCTCATGGCCACCCAAGCATCGACCTGCTGGGCTCAGGCGATCCTTCCACCTCAGCCTTCCAAGTAGCTGGAACTACAGGCACATGCTACCACACCTGGCTAATTTTTTAAATTTTATTATAGAGACGAGGTCTCACCAAGTTGCCCAGGCTGTTCTCAAACCCGTGGGCTCAGGCAATCCTCTCACCTCAGATTCCCAAAGTGCTGGGATGACAGGCATGAGCTGCCATGCCCAGCCTCCAAGTATAGTTTAAGATGGAGTTTATTGGAAAGAAAGAGACATGCTCCAGATAGCATGGGTGCCTTAAGAGGAAGGGCACATGCTTGCCTTTGCAAGGCATTTCATATAATTTTACAACAATTATTGCGCAAACCATGAGTTAAGAGGAACAGGCTGCGGGTGTCTGGTCACAAGTCTTGGAGACCATCTCTCTCCCGCTTCTATGAGCGAAGAGGGGTGGGCTATGGGTGTCTGGTCACAGGTTTTGATGACCATCTCTGTACCTTCTAAGGCTCAAGGACCTCACGGATGAACGTAATGCCTAACTCGACTTGGGCTTCTATCCGAACATCCTGTCCGAGGTTTGGTGACTCCATGCTGTTCCTGGGTTCTTGCACTTTCCAGGCACTGGCTGTGCTGTCAGTTTCATCCTGAGTTTGCCTCCCTCTCACAATGACAGAATGACACAGGAACTCCCAGGGCTTTGAGCTGCTTTTTTCAGGTCCAGAAAGAGAGGCAAGGAGGGAGAGGAGAGAAGAGGAGGGAGACAGAGAGAAACAGAGACAGACAAAGAGAGAGGGAGAGGCAGAAATGGAGAGAGACAGAGAGGGAGAGACAGAAACAGAGACAGAGTAACAAAGAGACATGGAGAAAGAAGGAGAGACAGATAGAGAGAGAGGGAGAGGCAGAAACAGAGAGACAGTGTAACAGAGACAGAGAGGGAGAGACAGAAACAGAGTAACAAAGGGACATGGAGAAAGAAGAGGAGACAGAGACAGAAACAGTAACAAAGACAGGGAGAGATAGAGACATTTACAACAAGAGAGACAGGAGACAGAAACGGGGAGAGAGAGAGACAGAGTAACAGAGAGACAGACACACACACACAGAGGGAGAGTCAAAGACAGAGACAGAGAATAATAAAGAGACAGAGATGAGGAGAGAGCAACAGAGACAGACAGCAACAATGAGAGAGACAGAGACAGGGCGGGAGAGAGATGTGGACCTCCCCTGCTTGCTTTTGGCCAGCAGGAGGTCCTTGGTCGGTTGCGTCTGGCTCTCTGGTCTCTAGGTAACCCACCTGCAGGCCCTCCTCCTCCGCTCTTTCCCAGCAAAGCCATTTGCACCTTCTTGTCACTTTCACCCCACCAAGCTCCCCTCCCCTCCCATCCCCCACTCCTCCTCTCCTGCTCCTCACCTCCCCCTTTCCTCCTCCTCCACGCCTCCCTTCCTCCTCCCCCATCCTGGGCCTCTGATGAGGAATGAGGGACCGCGAGAAGCCGCGACCGCCAAGGACTCAGGGCTGTGCAAGGGTCTTGTGGTCTTCCTCCATGGCTCCGAGTCTCCGTGGCCTCCTGGGGCCTCCCTTTTCCACTTTGGAAGGGGTGGAGGGTGGCCCGGAAGGTCACCTGAGGGGTTGGATACAGAGAGGCACAGACAGGACCCAGATGTGTGCCCACTATGAGCCAGTCGATACAGGAGAGGTGGCCAAGGCCCCAGGCCTTCCCTATCAGGACACACAGAGCCTCCCCCCGCCCCGTGGACGGGGACAGCCCCCAGCCCTCAGGAGGTGAGAGCCATGCCAGAGTGGACTCTCCCCTGGCCCTCTCCTCTGGAGAGCAGCTGCTGTCCTGGCCAAGAATCGAGAGAACTGAGGAGACAAACACATCAAAAAAAAGAAACAGGCGGGGCATGGTGACTCACGCCTGTCAACCCGGCATTTTGGGGGCCGAGGTGGGAGGATCGCTTGAGCCCAGGAGTTTGAGACCATCCTGGGCAGCATAGCAAGATCTTGTCTCTACAAAAAATAAAACATTTGCCAGGTGTGGTGGCATGTGCTTGTAGTCCCAGCTACTCGGTAGGCTGAGGCAGGAGGCTCACCTGAGCCTAGGAGGTTGAGGCTGTGGGGAGCCATGGTCCTGCCACTGCACGGCAGACTGGGTGACAAAGAGCCTGACTCAAAAAACAGACAAGCAAAAAAGCCTTAAACACACAAGTTGGGAGATACAGGGCCAGAGCAGACCCAGGGGGAGCAGACACACCCTGGATGCGAGGGTCTACGGGGAAAACTGAGGTAGAGAAGTGTTTCCCTGCCACGAGGCATCCTTGCCGTGAGTCACAGGCAGCGCCGTGTGGGACATGTCCTTGCCCCCACATCGACCTCCTCCCTCTTTCCTCTCTCTTCCTCTCCCCTCGGTTCCCACCTCCCACTCTCTCCCCCCAGAGGCATAAAGCCTCCTCCAGGGCCAAGAGGCGAGACAGCTGCTGAGAGTGGCTCCAGGTGAGAGGCTGGAGTGGGGGGACTCCCAGGAGAGTGGGAGGGGGGACGGTGGCAGGAGCAGATGAGGCAGGGTTCTGAGGAGGTGTGGTGGAGGAGCGGGGAGAGGGCGAGGTGGTGAGTGGGTGGCGGGTGGGCGGGCCGCCTGGTGGTGGGGACAGAAGGGGTCATCCCTTTGCCTCTTGGATTCACCGGTCCGTCCACTGTGGGGGGCTGGTTTCATCTGGGTGCCACATCTCACGACCCCAATATCTCATGGCTTAACCCAGCATCTCCCTCAGCCAGCCCTCTCTATTTACTTGAGCACACGTGTATTTGTTTGTTTATATTTCATTTTACTTTTTGAGTCCGGGTCTCCCCTCTGTCGCCCAGGCTGGAGGGCAGTGTCAAGATTGTGGCGACAGCAGCCTTGACCTGCTAGGCTCACGCCTGTCATTCCAGCACTTTGGGAGGCTGAGGCAGGAGGCTCTCTTGAGCCTAAGCATTCGGGAGCAGCCTGGGCAACTTGGCAAAACCTCATCTCTATCCAAAAAGTAGCTGGACCTGGTGGTGCACACTTGTAGTCCCAGCTACTTGGGAGGCTAAGGCGAGAAGATTGTCTGAGCCCAGGAAACTGGAGCTGTGGTGAGCCATGACTTCCACTGCCCTCCAGCTTGGACGACAGAGGGAGACCCTGACTCAGTAATAATAATAATAATAATACTTTATTTTGAGTTGGGGTCTCCGTTGCCCAGGCTGAAGGGCAGTGGCATGCTCACAGCCACCCCAGCATTGACCTACTGGGCTCAGGCGATCCTTCCACCTCTGCCTTCCAAGTAGCTGGAACTACAGGTGTGCACTACCTTGCCCGACTAATTTTTTTGTTTTTCTGTAGAGACGAAGTCTCGCCAAGCTACTCAGGCTGGTCTTGAACCTGCCAGCTCAGGCAATCCACTCACCTCAGCCTCCCAAAGTGCTGGGATGATAGGCTAAGCCACCGAGCCTGGCCAATAATAATACTTTAAAAAGTATGTGGAGAGGGTAGGTCTTGTGTGTGGGAGTCTGAAAACCACCAGAGAGCACAGGAAGCCTTTGAAGGGGGTGGCTGTCTCAGCAGCTTTATTGTGGCAATGGGGTCACAGGTGTGTGCTCATGTCCAGGGTCATTGAGGTGTGTGCATCAAGTGTGTACCACTGTTTGTGTATCAATCATACCTCAACACATTCAAAAAATAAATGCCTCTGCTCCCATCAGAAATGCACATGACCTCCCATTTGGAAAATGCCTGGCCTCTCTCTCTGCAGCTCCTTGCAACCCACAAGCTGGTCACACCTTCCTGCCCTCCATGGCTCCCTCAGTCCATCTGGTCCTCCTTCTCACCATCTGGCTGAGCCTGGCGGAGACTCCGGCATCTGTGCCTGTCCACCAGGTAACATCTACTTGCATTCCTCCCAGTATCCCCTGTCACTGCCCTCTGGAAAGAGTTTTTATTTTTTGTAGAGATGGGGGTCTCGCTTTGTTGCCCAGGTGGAATGCAGTGGAGTGATCATAGCTCAATGCAGCCTCCAACTCCTTGGGCTCAAGTGATATTCCAGGATTAGCCTTCTGAGTAGTTGGGACTTCAGGTGCATGCCACCACGCCTGGCTACATTTTTATTGTTATTATTATTATTTGAGATGGGGTCTCGCTATATTTCTCAGGCTGGTCTCAAACTCCTGGTCTCAAGCGATCTGAGTTTTAAAGTATTTCCTGGCTTGAGCCAGGGAGCCACGAGGAACAAGTTCTTGTCCTGAAAATATGAGAAAAAGGATGGGTTCTGGCTTTTCTACCTGGCTCTGAGAGCAGAAGACAATACAGGTGAAAAAAATGCAGGGTCAGGATTCAGTTTATTCACAGCCAAAATTTTCGAAGAATTAGCATGCCCCAGAGACACAAAAGGAAGCCTTTAGAGGCACTTTGTGACCTTTTCAGTTTTCAACCCTTGCATACACAAGAAGGCCTGGGAGAATCCCTTGAAATACAAATTATGGAGATCCGTTCAGTGTCTGGTTGGGTGAGGCTGTTTGGCAGGGGCCGGAGAATTGGCATTTTTTTTTTTTTTTTTGAGTTGGAGTCTCACTCTGTCACCCAGGCTGGAGGGCAGTGGCATGCTCACAACCACTGCAGCCTCAGTCTGCTGGGCTCAGGCAATCCTTCCGCCTCAGCCTTCCTAGTAACTGGAACCACAGGCGTGTGCCACCATGCCCAGCTGATTTTTTGATTTATTGTAGAGAAGGAGGGGAGAGAATTGGCATTTCTAATAAGCCCAGCTGGTCCCAGAACCACACTTTGAAAACCACCAATTAAGCTCAGAGGCTGTGGAGATGGGGCTGAGTTTGAAATCCTGGATCTGCTGACCGGACTAGTGTCCTAACCTCTCCAGTCCCCAAGGCTCTTTCTTAAATTACAGACCGAGTTAATTCATGGGAAGCTTTGTGAATTACAGCACTGTGAGAGACGAGTTAATTCATGCAGGCCTTGGGCAGCTCTCATGATTTAATCAAGAGACTGAAATCATCAAGAAACATTGGTCCAGGGATACAAAATTTCAGTTAGACAGGAGGTGTAGCTCAAGAGATCTGCTGTATACCACAGTAACTATAGCTAATAACAATGTATCACATACTTGAAAATTGCTAGGAGAGTGGAGGTTGTGAGATCACCACACAAGAAAGATACATATGGGGGATGTCAGTAAACTTGACTTGGCCATTCCATGATGTACATATAATTCTCTCCCTTCCTTCCTTCCTTCCTTCCTTCCTTCCTTCCTTCCTTCCTTCCTTCCTTCCTTCCTTCCTTCCTTCCTTCCTTCCTTCCTTCCTTTCGAGTCAGGCTCTCATTCTTCTGCCCAGGCTGGAGTGCAGTGGCACGATCATGGCTCATCACAGCCTAAACCTCCCAGGCTCAGGTGATCTTCCAGTCTTAGCTTCCTGAGTAGCTGGGACTACAGGTGCATGCCACCATGCGCGGCTGATTTTTTAAAAAATTTGTAAAGACAAGGTCTCACTATGGTGTCCAGGCTGGTCTCAAACTCCTGGGCTCAAGCAATCCTCCCTCCTCGGGCTTCCCAAGTGTGGGGTTTACAGACGTGAGCCACCACACCCCTCCAGTGTACACGTATCTCAAAACATCGTGTTGGGCCAGGTGCAGTGACTCATGCTTGTAATCCCAGCACTTGGGGAGGCTGGGGTGGAAAGATCGCTTGAGTCCAGGAGTGCGAGACCAGACTGGGCAACAGAGTGAGACTTTATCTCTACAAAAATAAAGGAAGGAAGAAAGAAAAAACAATTAGCTGGGTATAGTGGCTTCTATCTGTAGTCCTAGCTACTCGGGCTGCTGAGGCAGATGGATCACCTGAGCCCAGGAGGTCAAGGCTGCAGTGAGCCATGATTGTGCCACTGCACTGTAGCCTGGGCGACAGAGTGAGACCCCAACTCAAAACAGCAACTACAATAACAGCAGCAACACCATATTGTACACCATGAACATTTCTTAATATGCAACTTTTTTTTTTTAGTTGGAGCGGCACTGTTGCCCAGGCTGGAGTGCAGTGGCTCACTCACAGCCACTGCAGCCTCGACCTGCTGGGCTCAGGGGATCCTTCCACCTCAGCCTTCCAAGTAGCTGGAACTACAGGTGCATGCTACCATGGCTGGCTGGCTTTTGATTTATTGTAGAGATGAGGTCTTGCCAAGTTGTCCAAGTTGGTCTCGAACCCCTGGACTCAGGCAATCCTCTTGCCTCGGCCTCCTAAAGTGCTGGCATGACAGGCTTGAGTCACCGTGCCCAGCCAATATGTAACTTTTATTTAGCAGTTACAGACGACAAATGCTGGGAAAAAGCAAAGACCCAGGCTTGGCATCCAGCCACCCTGAGTTTGGATCGTGGCTGTTCTCTGTGCTGACTGTGTCCCTGGCAAGCTGTTCAAGTGTCTTTGAGCCCCCTCTTCTTTCGATATAACTAAGGGACAAGAATATCCAACCCAAGGGGATGTCTGAGGAATTTTGACAAGAACCAATGGGTGTGGAGTGCTTTTTTCAGCGCTAAGGTCCAGTCAGCCATCCTTTGCAGTTGGTTCTGTCTTGCTCCTTCCCATTTTACAGAGCGGATCAATGAGGCTTACATCATCTGTGCACATGGTCGCTAAGAGTCTAGAATCTGCCTGGGTTTGAATCCCAGCTGTGCCTCTTCCTGGGCTGATTTAGGCAACTTGCCTTATCTTTCTGGGCCCTGGTTTCCTCTTCTGTTCAGTGAGGCTAATCATACTTCTCCCTGCTAGGGTTGTTGGGAGGCTTTGTTAAATATCTATGTCGAGGGCTGGGACCCAGAGTTGGCTTTCTGGGCCTGCAGCCCATGTAGTCACCCAGGGCCTGAGCTTGGTTTACTGTTCTGCTGTTGCCATCTGGAAATTCCAAATTATTTTTGAATGAAGGGCCCCACAAATTCTGTAGCCAGTTCTGCTTAGAACGGTTGCTGGCATCACAAAGGCCCACTGTTCGTGCCAGCTATTATCATTTTCAAAGGAATTTGACACCTTGCCCAAAGCTACCCTGTGACCTAGCCTGGGTCTGAACCCAGCTCTGGGTGATTTATGAAAATACACTGCACAGGTAAAGAATTTGCTGCAGTGCTTTTTTTTTTAAATGCTTTATCGAGGTGTAATTAGCTGTACACATTTCATGTGTGCATCTTGGTGAGTGTGGAAATAGGCACACACTTGAGATATCGTCATCACAACCAAGGTGCGAAATATCTCCATCATCACCTCCGACAGTACCTATGTTCTTGTGCACATATGTGTGTGTAACAATTCTTTTTTTTGAGTTGGAGTCTCATTCCATCACCCAGACTGGAGTGCAGTGGCACACTCCTGGCCACCGCAGCCTTGACCTGCTGGGCTCTGGCGATCCTTCCGCCTCAGCCTTCCAAGTAGCTGGAACTACAGGCGTGCACTACCACACCCAGCTAATTTTTTAAAATTTATTTATTGTAGAGATGAGGTCTCGCCAAGTTGCCCAGGAGGGTCTCGAACCTGCAGGCTCAGGCAATCTACTCACCTCAGCCTCCCAAAGTGCGGGATTATAGGCTGAGCCACCGAACCCGGCTAACAATTCTTTTTTTAAAAAAAGAATATAAAACTATTTATTGACCACTGTTCACCAGTATTTACAATAAAAGCAAACAATGTACAGTTGGATAACATTCTGGAGACTACAGAGTTTTTTTTTGATTTTTGTTTCTGCTGAAACAGTAAAGCAAATAATGAGAAGACTTGAGTCTACATGTAAGGAATGAGTCAGGATAAAGAAAAAACATGCAAGTCCATAGTTTAGATGACAAGGTTGTTCACCCATTTATGACAGCAGGTCCTAAACTGCCAACTTCTCTTTTCTTTTCTTTTTCTTTTTTTTTTTGAGTTGGAGTCTCACTAAGTCGCCCAGGCTGCAGTGCAGTGGCATGCTCACAGCTACCCCAGCATCGACCTGCTGGGCAACGGTGATCCTTCTGCCTCAGCCTTCCAAGTAGCCAGAACTACAGGCATGTACCACCATGCCTGGATAATTTTTTGATTTGGTGTGAAGATGAGGTCTCACCAAGTTGCCCGGGCTGATCTCGAACCTGTGGACTCAGGCAATCCACTCATCTTGGCCTCCCAAAGTGCTGGGATGGCAGACTGAGCCACTGAGTCCAGCCAACCGCCAACATTTCTGTCTGTTTAGGCTTCCGTGAGCCACATCTTAGACATCCCATGGATCATAACTTTTCAGTCAATAGGGCACCCGGATTTCAACTTTTTGTAAAGGAATGGCTTGCTAGGGGAATCATTAAGTGTCCATGTGTAACAATTCTTCAATTTTTTTTTCTTTTTTTTTAAGAAAGACAGACAGGGTCTTGCTCTGTGGCCCAGGCTGGAGTGCAGTGGTACAATCATAGCTCAGTGTGACCTCAGTTTCCTAGGCTCAAACAATCATCCCATTGTAGCTGGGATTACAGGAACACACCACTACATTCAATTACTTTTATTTTTTATTTGTTTATTTATTTTTTGTAGAGATGAGAATCTTGCTGTGCTGCTCAGGTCTTGAACTCCTGGCCTCAAACAGTCCTCTTGCCTCAGCCATTCAAAGTGCTGGGATTACAGGCTTGAGCCACTGTGGCCAGCTGTAATGTATTTTGAAGTACATAATACTGTACTGTTATCTATTGGCACAATGCTGTGTAGCAGACTTCTAGGATGTGTTTGAGACCAGCCTGGGCAACACAGCGAGACCTCATCTCTACCAAAAAAAAAAAATCTAAAAATAGTGGGATGTGGTGGCCTGCACCTGTAGTCCCAGCTACTTGGGTTGCTGAGGTGGGAGGATCCCCCGAGCCCAGGCGGTCAAGGCTGCAGTGGGCTGTGATTATGCCACTGCACTCCAGCCTGTGCAACACAGTGAGACTCTGACTCAACATCAATCAATCTCTCTTTCCTCAATGAGTTGCTTGTCTCAGGACGTCCTCAGCTTCCTCATGGGTGAAACTGGAATGTAGCAAATCAGCAGGCTCCCAGCCTCGTGGGAAAGTGGGCTGCCTGCCCCTCTCTGTCTCTCTGAGCCCCCGTTTCCCCATCTCTCTCCAGGGACGAGGAGGTTGGACACTCAACAGTGCTGGCTACCTGCTGGGCCCCGGTGAGTGAGTCTGCCATCCACGCTCCCTGCCTGGCACCCGCTGGCCTGTGCTCTCAGTCCCAGGAAGACCCTCAGCCCGCATTCGTGGGGGCGACGGGATTACATCCAGGTCGGTCTCAAGGCTCGTGCCCAGCCACGATGGGCGTGTGGACGCTGGAGCCGGAGCCTGAGTCCAGACCCCAGCTCTGCCGCTCACTTGGTGTGCAACTTTGGCCCCTCCGTGCCTCAGTTTCCTCATCTGAGACAGTGAGGATACATGGTGGCCCCTACCTCTTCAGGTCGTTGTGAGAATTGAGTGAGCGCAATACCTGGCTCACAGTGGGCACCCAACCACGATGAGCGGTTCTTGTCTTTGTTTCCATTTTTATTTAAGTCCAGGGGTACACACGTGCGCTTGTTGTGTGGGCCGATTGTGTCGTGGTGGGATGGGGTCTCAGGAGGCCCATTCCCTGGAGAGCGAACTAATGAAGTGCCCCATAGGTAACTAATGAAGACCGCCCCCCCTCCCCATGTCCCACCTTACTGGTGTCTCTGGCATCTGTTTTTTCTGTCTTTGTGGCCTTTTAGCTCCTGCCTGTGAGTGAGGACAAGCAGCATTAGGTTTTCTGTTCCTGAGTCTAGATAGAGAAAATGAGGCCTGTCTGTGCCACAAAACAGCACGCAGTCGTGAACAAGCCCTTATGTGTCTTTCCTTCTCATTTCCCTCCATCTCTCTGTCCTCACTTCCCCCAGGGCATCTGTTACTGGCTGATGTGTCCTTTTAGCTCAGACAGGACAGATGCGAAACTGAGATGAGGCTAAAAATGAATAGGCAAGGCTTTATCAGGGCTTCTTGCTTGAGGAAAAAGGGAGTCAGTATTGACCAAAGAGATGGTCAAGCTGCTTCCCAAGGAAAGGGACATGTTTTGTTTGTTTGTTTTTTGTTATTTTTGCTTGCATTTTTATTATTATTATTGTTTTTGAATCAGGGTCTCCCTCTATAGCCCAGGCTGGAGTGCAGGGGCATGATCATTGCTCACCACAGCCTTGACCTCCTGGGCTCAAAGTGGTCCTTCCACTTCAGCCTCCTGAGTAACTGGGACTACGGGTGCACACCACCATGCCTGGCTAATTTTTTGATTTATTGTAGAGATGAGAGCTTGCTGTGTTGCCCAGGTTGGTCTTGAACTCCCTGGCTCAAGCGATTCTCCTGCCTTGGTCTCCCAAAGTGCTGGGATTACAGGTGTGAGCCTGTAATTTGCCTGGCTGTGTTTTTTGGGGTTTTGGGTTTTTTATTTTATTTTATTTTTTTTTGGCCAGGCCTGATAATTAAATTGTTGTTTGTCCAGGAAAAAAAAAAAGACGAAAAAAGAAAGAAAGAATGTGAGATTTGACCCAGATGTAGATGGGTTCCAACTCAGTCTCGCCCCTTCACGGCGGTGTGATTTTGGGCGAGTGGCTTGACTTTGGAGAATCACAGCTTCCTCACTGGTCAGTAGGGATGGTTAAGGTGCACACAGTTCACAAGGGAGGCGGAGGCACCCATCACGTGACTCACGCCAATGCAGCACGCAGAGCACCAGGTCCACTCTTGGGGACAGAAGGCCCGACGGAAGCCCAAACCTCATCTGCTTGCATCTTCCTTATGTAGCCAATGACCACATACCTCCCACAGCTCTAAAATACAATACGAAAATAGATACAGTAAAATACTAAAGTGTTGTGGTAATTAAATTTACAAAATCATGACATTAAAATCATAATATTAACATTATACATTTTATAATTACAAAATTACCGTGTATTATATATAGTTACATATTATTAAATATATTATAAATATGTGTTTATAAAATTATAAAACGTATACAATTATAAAACCTATACATTCAATATAATTTATAATTTACAAAATTTATATTTAAATTGCAATTATGTTAAAATTATAAATTTTATAATTTTGAAGTTATATGTAATATAAATTATTATATGTTATTTAATATATTTATGTGCTTATAGAATCATAAAATTATTAATACAGTTTATCATTTACAAACATTTAAATATTAAATTTATATATCTTATACGTATACATTTATATATTATATAATATAAAATTATTATATATTATTAAATAGAATATGTATTTATAAAATTGTAAAACTAACAAAATTGTTAACACAACTTATCATTTACAAAATTATATTAAAATTATAATCATGTTGCAATTATAAATTTTGTAATTATGACATTATATGCAATGTAAATTAGTATATATTATTAAATATATTTATGCACTTATAAAATCGTACAATTATGAATTCAATTTATAATTTACAAGCATTTAAATATTAAAGTTATACATTTTATACTTATAAATTTACACATATTGCATATAATGCATAATTACATATCATTAAAGATAACCTCTGTATGTGCTTGCAAATGTATCAACCTACTAATACAGCGGCTACTTGACCCACGCGCGAGCCTCAGGCCCGGGCCCTGGGCTCCGCTGACCGGCCGCCCTGTGCCTCTCCTCCAGTGCCCCCTCTGACGCGGACGGCTGGCCAGGACAGGAGGAGGGCGCCGGCGCTGGAGCTCCTGCAGCTGTGGAAGGCCGTGGGTGAGTGCCTGGGCTCTGCCTTTCCGCCTCAGTCTCTGGCTCGCCCAGACGTGCACCCACCCCCACCCTGCCCCATCTGGCGGGGAACCTGGGGGAGGGAGGCATTTCCTGCAGCTTCACAGGTCCCCGTGCGTGGAAGAGCCCAAGGAGCCACCTGCGATGTCCTTAAGACTCAGTGAGAAGGTGCATGTTCCCTTCCTAGACGTGGCCAGGCGCGATGATTCATGCCTGTCACCCCAGCACTTGGGGAGGCTGAGGCGGGAGGACCGCGTGAACCCATGGCTTCATGACCAGCCTGAGCAACATGGTGAGATCTCGTCTCTACAAAAACATTTAAAAGTACGCCTGTGAGTCCCAGCTACTTTCACAGGCTTGCCTGAACCCAGCATTTTGAGGTTGCAGTGAGCTGTGAGCGTGCCACTGCGCTCCAGCCTGGGTGACAGAATGAGACTCCCCCACTCAAAAAAAGAAAGAAAGAAAAATGCCTGCAGATATGACCACATTCCTTCGGGGCAAAATCACCCTAGCTGAGAACGACTAAGTACCACAGGATTCCGAGGAAATGGAGTAAAGCCTCGTGACATCATGAGGGCATCATCATCATCGTTGTAGCGAATGTTGTGTTCTTGTTTCCAGATGGGCTCCCCTATTCCCACCCTCAGACCTCCAAGAGGAGTTCGATGGAGGCTTTTGCCAACACAGAGATTGGAGGTAAGATGCAGAGATGTGGAAGAGACATCCTAGGAAGACCCCAAAAACCTGGACTATCTTCTGGAGGGTGGGCCCCTTGTAGTCCAGGCTTCTCCCACGAGGTAGGTGTCCTAGGAACCCATAGACATCCCTGACCAGCTAGCGCTGTTGTCAGAGGCTGCGTTTGGCTCCAGTGAATTTTTTTTGGAGATTCTTTCAATGCATTTGCCCATTTTGTGAGGGGTGGTTTACGAGTGCACCTGCCCACACCCCACTCAGTGCTCAGCAGTTCTGGACCCAAACCAGCATGACCCCTGTGCCCCACCATCCCTTTTCACCCTGTCTCACCCCAAATGACTTTTTGTTTCCCTGGATGAAAAAAAATCTTCAAAGAAAAACATTTTGCCATGTGGTAGTGGTGGACCAAAAAACAGCAGAAGCACTAAAAGGTGTCAATGTGGACGAGGTATAAACCTTTTTTGAGCATTGGAAAAGTGTCTTGATAGGTGTCTTGCATCCAACAGGGAGTCCTTAGAAGGTGACTGAAGTTTAAACATGTAAGACAATTTTTGTAAATAAATTCCAGGATTTTTTTGGACAGGAGCAAAGGATAGGAGTGATGGGTAGAGCTCTGAGGATTGGAAGACAGGAGGAAGCTGGAAACAACTGGGACCCCCTTACCTATAGCTTCAGCCCCTCCTCCTGTCCACAGACTCTCAGCCCTGAATTCCCCTCCTGGTCTTCTATGCTCATTTCAACTCTATTTCTTTTCTTTTCTTTTTGAGTCTGTATCTCATCCTGTCGCCCAGGCTGGAGTGCAGTGGCATGCTCACGGCCACCACAGCCTTGACCTGCTGGGCTCAGGCAATCCTTCTGCCTCAGCTTTCCAAGTAGCAGGAACCACAGGTGCATGCCACCATGGCTGGCTAATTTTTTTATTTATTGTAGAGACGCAGTCTTGGCAAGTTACCCAGGCTGGTCTCAAACCTCTGGGCTTAGGCAATCCTCTCACCTCAGCTTCCCGAAGTGCTGGGATGACAAGCTAAGCCTCCGTGCCCAGCCTTTCCTTTTCTTTCTGAGTTGGAATCTCGCTCTGTGGCTCAGGCTGGAGGGCAGTGGCATGATCACAGCTCACAACAGCCTCGACCTCCTAGGCTCAGGTGATCCCCCTGCCTCAGTCTCCTGAGTAGTTAGGATCACATGCATACACCACACACCCAGCTAACTTTTTGAATTTTTGTAAATACAAGGTCTCACTATGTTGCTCAGGCTGGTCTCAATCTCCTGGGCTCAAGCAATCTTTCTGCCTCAGCCTCTCAAAGTGCTGGGATGACAGGCGTGAGCCACCATGCCTGGCTGGCAGTATTTTTTTTTAAGTCAGAGTCCCACTGTGTCACCCAGGCTGGAGTGCAGTGGCACACTCACAGTCACTGCAGCCTCAACCTGTTGGGCTCCGGTGATCCTTCTGCCTCAGACAGTTCTTGAACCCGTGGGCTCAGGTAATTCCCTCACCTTGGCCTCCCAAAGTGCTGGGATGACAGGCGTGAGCCACCGTACCTGGCCTCAACTCTTTCTTTTCTTTTCTTTTCTTCCTTCCTTCCCTTGTGACAGAATGAGACCCCAACTCAGAAAAAAAAGTAGAACAAAGAAGGAAAGGGGGAAAAAAGTCTATTGGGTCTGAGATGATCAAAAGAGATCTTTCTCCCTGGTTTCATCCCTAGCCTCAAGAACCTGGATTGGGTAGTCGTGGTGAGAAGAATGATTCAAGATTCCTCTCTTTCTTTCCTATAGATCTGGGCATGTTGGACAACACAGTCCCCAAGGAGGAAGATGCCCTGAGCGCATAGATTCTCCCCATTCCCATCCTAATTTTCCTCTTCTTCAGGTCTTCCTGTGCCCTCTGAAACCTATCTAGATGCTCTTTGCTGAGAATAAAAATTAAATCCCCAAGTTTCACGAAGAATTATTCTTAAAAAAAAAATCCCTGGAGCATCTCAGGTTTTATTGATTTATCCTTGGGACTGGTATAAAGTGTTGTTAATGAACCCCAAAGTAATTCGGGAATTCTTTGGAAGAATCTGGGTGAGATCAGGGTGGATTCCTGAAGTACATCTGAAGCAGGTGCAGTTCTTTTGGGCTTATCCCAGCTCTAATGTGAGCCCTGGACTCAGGCCAACAATCTTCTTCCATGTGAGATGCTGTGACTTGGAAAGTCTTCAAAGAAGCATGCTTCCTCCTCTCTGTCCTTTCAACCCACCTGCGTCTATTCCAGAAATGAGGTGAAGTAATCCGGAGTAGTGTGGAGAGGGTAGAAGAGGTCCTGTCAAACGGCAGTCTTTTATTCTTTTAATTAGCATGGGAATCTATTGGGGGTGGCAAAATCGAGGATGATAGACTCAGGTGTGGAGCTGGGAAAATACTGTTGGAGATAGCAGATTCCAAGCTATCTGGAGATAATTGTCTAGAGAGGGCCTTTGACTCATCTCTGACAGTTGTTCACGCCTGGATAGCTGAACTGATCCTTGGTCCCTGGTTCTGACGTTTTGCATAGGCTGAAGCTATGTTGTTAGTGGCATTTAGGTTCATCAGTGTTGTGCATTTCTGGAGGAGCCTTCTGTAATGCTTCCCCATCAATGCCTTTTGTTTTACTGTTTGTTTGTTTGTTTTTTGAATTGGAGTCTCACTCTGTCGCCCAGGCTGGAGGACAGTGGCACACTCATGGCCACCGCAGCTTCGACCTACTGGGCTCTGGCAATCTTTCTGCTTCAGCCTTCCAAGTAGCCAGAACTACAGGCACACGCTACTGCACTGGCTAATTTTTTTGATTTATTGTAGAGATGAGGTATCATCAAATTGCCTGGGCTGGACTCAAACCTGCAGGCTCAGGCAATCCTCTCGCCTTAGCCTTGCAAAGTGCTGAGGTGACAGGCTTGACCCACCGCATCCGGCAACCTTTTGTTTTAGATTATCTTTTGTCTGATGTTAGTAATGCCTATTTGTGGTATCTATTGCTGTATAACCCATTACTCCCAAATGTCATGGCTTAGAACAACAACTATCTTATAAACAATTTTAATTTAATTTAATTTTTTGAGTTGGGGTCTCACTCTGTTACCCAGGCAGGAGTGCAGTGGCACAATCACAGCTCACCACAGCCTCGACCTCCTGGGATGAGTTCAGGGGATCCTTCTGCCTCAGCCTCCCAAGTAACTGAGGCTACAATCATGCCCCACCACACCCAGCTAATTTTTTAATTTTTTGTAGAGGCAAGGTCTTACTATGTTGTTCGACTGATCTTGAACTCCTGGGGCTCAAGTGATCCTCCCACCCTGGCCTCCCAAAGTGCTGGAATGACAGGCATGAGCCACTATACCCAGCCTAACTATTGGAGTATATATCACGATTGAGTAGGTCAGGAATTCAGGCAGCACTTGGTTGCATTAATCTATTCCTGTTTTTGTTTTTTTGTTTTTTTACAGAGGCCACTGGTGGTATTCATCTGGTGGGTGGATGGATTTGGAGGGTCCAAGGTGGCTTTCACCCTCAAGCCTGGTGTCTTGGTGGCTCTATCTAAAGGCTGGATACAGTTAGGACAGTTGACAAGTGTGCGTACACATGAGCTCTCCAGAAAGATGACTTCAGGGTAGTGGGACTCCCTGTATCGTAGCTTAGGGCTTCTGCCTCATTAGGTGAGATGGTCATGCAGGCTATGCTGATGTAACAAAGAGCCCCAGAATACAGTGGTGTCACCAAGGTCAAAGTTTGTCCCTCCCTCACCCAATACCCAGAAGGAGTGGTCCAGGGCTACCATCTCCAGCCATGTGGATGCATATCTGGGTCCAAGGCAGATGCTTTGTCTGCTTCCAGTGGGAAAGAAGACCAGGAGGGGACAAATTCAAGTCTTTCACTTACTTTTTTGAGAGGGGGGTCTCTTTTGCCCAGGCTGGAGTGTGGTGGCATGATCACGTCTCACTGCAGCCTCAACTTCCTGGGCTCAGGCGATCCTCCCATCTCAGCCCTCCAAGTAGCTGGGACTACAGGCTCATGCCACCGTACCTGGCTAATTTTTTTTTTTTTGTAGAGATAAGGTCTCACTATGTTGCCCAGGCTGGCCTCGAACTCCTAGCTCCAGTGATCCTCTCTCCTTGGCCTCCCAAAGTGCTAAGATTATAGGCATGAGCCACTGTGCTCACTCTTTCAATTCTTTTAAAGAAGAGTTTTTGGTCCCACACATCATTTTAGTTCACACACCTTTGAGCAGGCTGTCATATTAGCCACAGAAGAAACTGGGAAATGTAATTATCTGCTGGAGAGTTCATGTACAGTTAAAAACATAAAATAATAGAAGAATTAGAGGCAGACATTTGGTTAGATGTTCTGATTTGCCATTGTCCTTCTTCCTAAGTGATGTCACTTGGCAGGAATTGCTAATGCAGAATTCTGACATGCTTGGATCCCCAGGCTATGTACTGTCATTAAAAATCTCATTCTAGTCTGGGAATGGTGGCTCACACCTGTAATTTCAACATTTTGGCAGGCCAAGACAGGTGGTTATCTTGAGGTTAGGAGTGGAGACCAGCCTGGACAGCATAGTGAGACCTTGTCTCTACAAAAAAAAAAAAAAAAAATTAGCCAGACATAGTGGCACATGCCTGGAGTTCCAGCTATTCAGGAGGCTGAGGCAGAATGATCTCCTGAGCCCAGAAAGTTGAGGCTGTGGTGAGCCGTGATCATGTCATTGCATTCCAGCCTGGGCAACAGAGGGAGACCTTGACTAATATTAAAAAAAATCCAGAAGGTTTTCGTAAAAGCTTCCTGACGTAGGCACAGTTGATTAAATTGTTGGCCATTGGTGGTCAGTTCAACTTCATCCCCTTTCCCCTCCCCAGAGGCCAGATATGGGCCGAGGATCCTGCCTTGGTCTTTCCTGGGACCAGCGGCAGCCTGAAGCCGCGAGGGGCGGCCAGCCACCGGTCCTCTCACCAGCACTCAGAGAGACATCCCTTTGGAGAGTCTGAGGGTTCTGGGAGTTGCGTGTCAGGACACTGGACCAAGGGCAAGGCCAAATGTGCACTTCACATATCACCGCCCTTAAAAAGAAACATCACACATCAACCAATACGAAATACAACCCACGCTGCAGAGAAGCAAATGAGAGATGCTGTTTTAATTGGGTTTTTAAAATAAATTGCTGGGGAGACACAGAAGAAGCTAGGCAGGGGTTCAAAAGGTTTCCTGCAAGGTCACACACGCGAAAGGCTTCAGTGATACCCAGTACTGACGTGGCTGATTGACAGCTGAGACTGTTTGTGACTGATTGATAGTTTAGACTGTCTCTGGGGGCTGACTGACAGCTGAGACTGTCTCTGGGGACTGACCAGCTTAATCCAGCATAGCTGTCTCCTCAGGAAGATTGCAATCAGACCCACATCAATGGTTAAAATCAAATGCAGTGGCTTCTCTGGGACAACTGTCATCTGGCCCAGTCCAGCAAGCTGACTCTACATGGGTGTGCATGTGACCAGAGTCCAACTCCTGCCGTCCTGGCTCTGGTTATTTTTTTCTTTGAGTTAGAGTCTCACTTGGTCATTGAGGCTGGAGGGCAGCTGCAGCCTTGACCTCCTTGGCTCAGGCAATTCTCCCACCTCAGCCTCCCAATTCACTGGGACTGCAGGCGCATGCCACCACTCCTGGCTAATGTGTTTATTTCTAGAGACAGGGGTCTTAGTATGTTGCCCAGGCTGTTCTCCAACTCCTGGGCTCAAGTGATCCTCCTGCCTTGGCCTCCCAAAGTGTTGGGATGCCAGGCATGAGCCACGGTACCAGGTCAGCTTCTGGGCTTTTTTTTTTTTTTTTTGAGTTGGAGTCTTACTCCATCGCCCAGGCTGGAGTGCAGTGGCACAGTCACAGCCGCTCCAGCGTCGACCTGCTGGGCTCTAGCAATCCTTCCACCTCAGCCTTCCAAGTAGCTGGAACTACAGATGTGTGCTACCTCGCCCAGCTAATTTTTTGATTTATTGATTTATTTTTTGATTTATTAAATTTTTGATTTATCTCACCAAGTTGCCCGGGCTGGTCTCAAACCCATGGGCTCAGGCAATCCACTCGCCTCAGTCTCCTAAACTGCTGGGATAACAGGTTGAACCATCAAACCCGGCTGCTTCTGAGCTTTTATTTGAACCTTGTGCCTGCAGAGGGTGGGAGTCTCATACCCCTCCCCCATCCCTTGCCCTAGACATCTCTTCATCTGTTCCCGTTGTAACAACCTTTACAATAAGCTGGTAAACGTCTGTGTCTCACTGAATTCTGGCAAAGTGATTGACTCCAAAGAGGGGTGGTGGGAACCCTGATTTTCAGTCAGTGGGTCAGACTGCAGATAAAGCAACCCAAGCTTGTGATTGGCATTGGAAGTGGGAACAATCTTGAAGACTGAACCCCCATTCCATGGGATCTGATGCCGCCCCCAGCTAGACAGAGTCGGAACTGGACTGGAGGACCCCAAGCTGTTGCCCACTGAAACTCACCTGGATTCCTTCCCTACATTGTGGAAAAGAAAACACATTTATCTATGCATTCCTTTTTACAGTTGTTATTTAGTGGTAAGAGCACTTAACCCAGGTGCAGTGGCTCACGCCTGTAATTTTAGCACTTTGGGAGGCTGAGGGGAAGATCACTTGAACCTAGAAGTTCGAGACCAGGCTGGGAACATGGCTAGACTTCGTCTCTACTAAAAAAATAAAAAGCTGGGCACAGTGGCTCATGCCTATAATCCCAGCACTTTGGGAGGCTTAGGTGAGAGGATTCCCCGAGCCCACGTGTTCAATATCAGCCAAGGCAACATGGAGAGACCTTGTCTCTACAATAAAATAAAAAAATTAGTGAGGTATGACCTGTGGTTCCAGTCACTTGGAAGGCTGAAGTGGAAGGATTGCCTGAGTCCAGCTGGTCAAGACTGCGGTGGCTTTGAGCGTGCCACACGCTCCAGTCTGGGTGATAGAGCGAGACTCCAACTCACAAAATAAAAATAAATTAAAAAAATAAAAATAGGCAACCCCTTTGGGTCCCCTTTCACTGTGGGAGCTTTTCTGTCCTCTCAATAGATCCTGCTTTATAAATAAATAAAATTTAAATTTAAATTTAAACATGGCTGGGTGTGGTGGCACACACATGTAGCTCTAGCTACTTGGAAAACTGAGGCAGAAGGATCGCCTGAACCCAGGAGGTCGAGGCCGTGGTGAGCTGTGCTTATGCCCCTGCCCTCCAGCCTGGGCGACAGAGGGAGACTCTGACTCAAAAACAAACCCACATCAGATCTACCCTCAACAAAATTTCAAGTGATGTTAACTACAGGCACTGCGTCAAACGGCTTTTCTCTGGAACTCAGTCACCTTGTAGAACCACTACATTACGCCCATCGAACAGCAATCCTCGTTTTCCATGCCCCCTCCCCCCTCCTCTGCAACCAGCAGTCTGACCTCTTTAGACAACTCACACACGTGACATCACACATCATTTGCCTTTCTGTGTCTGGCGTATTTCACCTACATGACATCTTGCAGGTCCACCCATGCTGTTGCAAATGGCAGAAACTCCCTTCATTTCTACTCTTATTTTTTGAGTCAGGGTCTCACTCTGCTACCCAAGCTGGAGCTCATGGCCACTACAGTCTCGACCTGCTGGGGTCAGGCAATCCTTCTGCCTCTGCCTCCAAAGTAGCTGGAACCACAGGAACTCGTCACCACACCTGGCTAATTTTTTGATTTATTGTAGAGACAAGGTCTCACCAAGTTCCCCAGGCTGGTCTTGAGGCCTTGAACTCAGGCAATCCTCTCGCTTGCACTTCCTAAGGTGCTGGGATGATAGGCATGAGCCACCTTGCCTGGCAAGAATCTTCTTTCTTTTAAATACTAAAGGATATTCCACCATATATATGTACATTTTGTTTATCCACTCATTTAGTCATCTGACACTGGGTTCCTTCCACCTCTTGGCACTGTGATGAGCATTGGGTGTACACATTAGATACTCATTTATTATTATTTTATTTTTTGAGTCAGAGTCTCACTCTCTTGCCCAGACTGGAGAGCAGTGGCATGATCATGGTTCACCACAGCCTCGACCTCCTGGGCTCAGGTTGTCCTTCTGCCTCAGCCTCCCAAGTCGTTGGGATGACAAGCTCATGCCATCACGCCTGGCTAATTTTTTGATTTTTTAAAATAGAGTCCAGATCTCACGAGGTTGCCCAGGCTGATCTCGAACTCCTGACCTCAAACAATCCTCCCACCTCAGCCTCCCTAAATGCTGGGATAACAGGTATGAGCCATCGCACCTGGCCTAGGACCTCCCTTTTTAAGCCTGAACATTATTGCAGTGTGTATACACACAGCATTTTCTTTATCCATTCATCCACTGATGGACACTTAGGTTACTCTCTGTCTTGGATATTGTGAATGTTGCTGTAACAGCCGTGGGTGTGCAGGCATCTCTTTGACACACTGACTCCAATTTCTCTGGCTACATACCTGGCAGTGAGAGTGCTGGGTCACACAGTAATTCTATTTTTAATTTACTGGGGAGCCACCCCTCTGCTTTCCACAGCAGTTGCACCATTTTACACTCCCACCAACGGTGCACAAGGCTTTCACTTTCTCCACAACTTCTCCAACACACGTTGTCTTTTGGTTCTGTTGTTTATTTATTTATTTATTTATGAGTTGGAGTCTCACTCTGTCACTCAGGCTGGAGTGCAGGGGCATGCTTTTGGCCACCGCAGCATTGACCTGCTGGACTTAGGCAATCCTTCTGCCTCAGTCTTCCAAGTAGCCAGAACTACAGGTGTGCTACCACTCCTGGCTAATTTTTTATTTGTTGTAGAGACAAGGTCTCACCAAGTTGCCTGGGCTGGTCTCAAAGATGTAGGTTCAGGCATCCAGTGTTGGGATGACAGTCTGAGCCACCAAGTCTGGCCTTTTTTTTTTTTTTTTAATGTCTGTAAGTGACCTCTGTACCCCTGTGGCAGTCACCTCAGCAGCTCTAGGACAATTCTCCTAAACTCCATATCCAAACTCTCAAATGCTTCTTCAAAGCTTCACTTGGGCAGGGTATGGTGGCTCAAACCTGTCATTCCAGCACTTTGGGAGGCTGACACAGGAGAATGGCCTGAGGCTAGGACTTTGAGACCAGCCTGGGCAATCAAGTGAGAACTTATTGCTGCAAAACATAGAAAATTATCTGGGCATGGTGGTGTGCACTTGTGGTCCCAGTTATTTGAGGGACTGAGGCAGGATGATGGCTTGAGCCCAGGAGATTGAGGCTGTAGTGAGCTGTGATCATGACACGGGGAGGAAATAATCCTGAAAGAAGTCTTCAATGAGATTTAACATAAGTGTCCACCTTGAGCCATGAGCAGTAGAACATCAGAAAAGAGAGAGAAGCACAACAACCTTCCAGGCAAATGGAACAGAATGTGCAAAACATCTGACGAAGGAAGGTTAGTGTTGGGAAGTTCAGAAATAAAACCAAAGCAGAGCAGATTGAGTAGACCTGGGCCAGAAAATGTCCATTTTGGCCAGCTGCTCAGGACCTCTCTGAAGGCCATGGAAAGCCCCTTGAGGGTTCTCAGGGAGAGTGACCGTTTGCCTGAACATTGTTTAACAGGTCAGCACTTAAAGGACTTAAAGCAGAGTTGTCTTGCTTTTATCAGCTGGTGTTCATAAATTGCTTTTTGTTTTGTAGGACTCTCCTGCTAACTTTAGGGGAGCATCCTGAATCTGGACCCGATTCACTGTGGAAGCCTGAGAAGAGTCCTGGACTTTGATGAATGTGCCACCCTGGGCAGTTCCCCGGAAGCCACTGGTTCACCTACCAGCATTCTGCAGCCTTGCCACTGTGCCACATCATTCAGAGTCCACTGCCTTTTTCTAGACGGTGTGGCCTCTGGTCAGAGCTTCTGCAGGTATCTTGGCCATGGTTAGCTTCTTTGCTATTTCTTTTTTTATTTTTTGAGTTGGAGTCTCACTCTGTCCCCACTACTGCAGCCTCGATTTGCTGGGCTCAGGCAATCCTACTGCCTCAGTCTTCCAAATAGCTGGAACCACAGGCACACACCACCACACCTGGCTAATTTTTTTAAAAATTTATGGTGGAGACGAGGTTTTGCCAAGTTGCCCAGGCTGGTCTCCAACCTATGGGCTCAGGCAATCCTCTCGCCTCGGCCTTCCAAAGTGCTGGGATTACAGGCTTGAGCCACCACACCCAGCTGTTTTTCTTTTTTTAGAGACAAAGTCTTCCTGTCACCCAGGTAAGAGCACAGTGTTGTGATCATAGCTCACTGTGGCCTCGACTTCCTGGGCATAAGTGATCCTCTCATCTCAGCTCCCAGAGTAGCTGGGACTTCAGGTTCATGCCACCACACCTAGCTAATTAAAAAACTATTTCTTTTTTTGTAGAAATGGGGTGTTGCTATGTGACTCAGGCTGGTCTCAAAATCCTGGGCTCAAGCAATCCTTCTGCCTCACCCTCTCAAAGTGCTGGGATTACAGGCATGAGCCACCATGCCGGCCTCTCTGCTGTTTTTACAGCTCTGTGAGAGTCTCTGGTCATTATTTTTTGGCTTTACTTTCTTGGCGGGTCTCAGGTGGTATCACTTTCATTCTGAGGGGTCAGCAGTGTTACCGTGGGCTGACTCACTTATCATGTGACTTTGTTTGAGATATTCAAAATCACTGAACATGATCATAGAGCCCAGTAAACACCTCAGGGTACAGCCCTTTGCTCCTAGGATATGAATCCCTAGAGCAAGTAGGTCTACTGAATACCGTGGACAATGGTAACACAATATTTGTGTATGTAAACACCAAAAGGTCCAGTTGTAACAAATAAACCACCCAAGTGGGGGCACCGACAGTGAGGAAGGCTGTGCCAGCATTGTGGACAGGGAGTGTATGGCAACTCACTGGACTGTCCACGCAATTTTACTGTGCACCTAAAACTGTTATAAATAAAGTACACACAAAAATAAGGCATGCCCAGTTAAAGTTGGGTCTCAGAAAAGAAGGAATAATTTAGAATATTCACACACACACAAAATTTTGTTTTTGAGTTGGGATCTCACTCTGTGGCCCATGCTGGAGTGCAGTGGCACAATCCCAGCTCATCACAGCCTCGATCTCCTGGGCTCAGGCAATCCTCCTGCCTCAGCCTCCTGAGATGCTGGGGGGTTACACCATGCCCAGCTAATATTTTAATGTTTTTGTAGAGACAGGGTCTCCATATGTTGCCCAAGCCAGTCTTGAACTGCTGAGCTTAAGCTATCCTCCTGCCTCATCCTCACAAAGTGCAGGGATTGCAGGCATGAACCACCACTCCTGGCCTTAAAATTGTTGACCTGAAATTCAAATGGCACCAGGCATTGTGTGTTTAATCTGGCCACCCTGATTGGACAATTCTATTTCACAGTGAAATAACAAATAATTGGTAGCTGGGGTGACAGGCACATGCCACCACGAACAACTCCAGCCTGTATTTCCTTATGAAACACTGAAAACTAATGAGACTTTCCTTCCTTTAAGACCAGCAGCAGAAACCAAAATAAACATATAGAAAAAAACTAGACATAACGAAATAGACAAAACCCAGTGTGGAGAAGGACCGTGTATTCTGGCTTCCTGGTGACTAATTTCTGGGAACTTTCATCTGGCAAAAAGCCTTCCCAAAGTCCAGGATCGCATCTTTGGGTCAATGTTGACAAGCATCTCCACATACTTTGGCATAACCCAGCGCTGAGGATGTCCCGAGAAGTCCCCTAGGGGTGGGTCTTCAGGTGGCGTCAACATAGCCAGAATCCTCTCTACACACACAAACCCCAATAATTAGCCGCCTAAGGTATCCCCGGACTGTTAGTCCCAACTGTTTGGAAGGGTTGCCTGAGCCCGGCCTTGGGGACACAGTGAGACAGGACCTAAAAAACCCTGATTTTAAAGGAAGAACAAACCATTCAGGACACAGAGATACTGAAAAAAGTGTCGTTTATCCGAAATTCAAATTTCATCCGAGTCGTGCGCTTAATTCGGCTACCCACGGGAACCACACAGCTCTGCACGAAATAACAGGCCCAGGGCGTAGAGTTCAGCAGCCTTCTTTTCCGACACGAAACACCGGAACCCAGAGACCTTGCTTCCTGGAAGACTAGCAGCGGAAACCGGAGAAGCTGCGCAGAAGAAGCCAGGCGTCGGGAGGCCGACACAGCCCGGGCGGGGAGGAGTGCGTTCCGGCGTCCGAGACGCGACTCCCATCTGTGAGCCCATACTGCCCAAGCGCTGACGTCGGCGGCCGCGCCCTCGGCCCACGGCGACAGACGTCCCGCCCCTGCGGCACGGCCCGGCCTAGGCGTGGGTCTGCAGGTGGCACCGAAGGTGCCCAGCTGGCGGAAGGCGCGGCCGCAGCGGGGGCACGCGTGCGGCCGCGAGCCCGAGTGGACGCGCTCCTTCACGCGCAGGCTGCCGGTGGCCGAAGAACCGGGGGCAGAGCGCGCACGCGAAGGGCCGCTCGCCGGTGTTCACGCGCCCGTGGCCGCGCAGCGTGGACGCGTGGGCGAAGGCGCGGCCGCAGACGCCGCACGCCGCACGCGAAGGACCGCTCGCCGCTGTGCACGCGTCCGTGCACGCGCAGGTCCGAGGGCTGCAGGAAGCCCTTCCCGCAGGCGCAGCGGAAGGGCCGCTCGCCCGAGTGGGAGCGCAGATGCAGCCGCAGCTGCGAGGGGTAGCGGAGCCACTTCCCGCACACGCCGCAGTCGCACGCGGGGCCCGCGGGGAAGCGCGCAGGGGGGCCCGGGGCGCGCGTTGGTTCGGGGCCCGGCGGGGGCGGGGGCGTGGGGGCGGGGCTCCTACGGGAGTCGCAGGGGCCGCCAGGAAGTCCCCCACGACCCCCACCTCCGGATTCCCGCGGGGAGTCGAGACTGCCCTCTCCGCGAGGGGGGGTGCGTGTGGGTGTCCGCGTCCCGCTTGGAGGTTCTCTGCCGGGGCTTCTTCCCGTGTTCTGCCCTCTCGGGGTCTGCAGGAAGACAGGAAGGACAGTTCGGGAAGGCGGCCCAGGTGTGAGAAGCTCGTGGGCACCCAATCCTGATGGGGGCTGAGACATTCCCCCAACGCCATAAAGAAGCTTGGGGAGTGGAGGGCCGGGACCAGAAACGAGGCCGGACTCCCGCCAGGCCCAGGCCGGGAGGAGGCACGGCCCGTAGGCTTCCGAGCCCCGTACTCACCGGGACCCTTGGGACGCTCGGGTGTCTTCTTCCAGTCCTCCTTCAGCTGCTTCCCCGAGGTCGGTTGAGGTCTCCGTCCCTCCAGGTCACCTCTGATGGGGCCGGTCTCCGATCAGAAGACATCCCTCCCTGCTGTGGACAACCAAGTGAAATTACAACCAAGCCTGGGGATGGAGTATGTCCTCCTGACCCATCAGCTCCCCTAACAGCACGGTTTTGGGAACGTGTCCAGACCTCCCGGGGACCACCCACCTCCAGAGAAACACAGCCTGGGTCTGATGCTCATCGGGCTCTCCAGACCTCCAAGTCATTCCTGGGCCTGCGGGGGCTGACTCTCTCCATGTCCCTGAGCACATTTCCATCCGAATTTCAACTTTGCCTCTGGTGTCAGAAGCCGAATGACTCCAGGTCAAGGTCGCTCAACCTGGCCCTCTTGACCTTAGGACCGGATCGTCCTTCCCTGGGTTGGGGGAGAGGGTCTCCCCTGTGCATCACAAAATGTGTGGCCTCATACCCGGCTCTACCCACTAGGTGCTGTTAATACCCACCACCAGGAAAGAACAACCACGGATGTCCCTGACATCGCCAGGAGCCTCCTGAGGGGCAAATCGCTCCTGTTGAGAGACCTCCGGACCAACAGACTGACTGTCTTCGGAACATGGGCTCTTTGGCCAGTGGTCTCATGGTGTGACCTGGAGGAAACTGGCCATGGGAAGATGGAATTCTGTTCACTGGTGCTCACCGACCCTTCCCTCCAGGGACACTATTCCTGTCCTCTCACCCTGAATGCTAAAAACTCTCATGTTGGAAGCCCAGAGTAGATGAGTGTGTGTCCCCACGATGGCTTAGAGATCAGGGACGCCATATGGCCATGGTGATGGGTCCACCCGTGTCCCAGCCAAACCTCCCCATCAGTCCAGCAATACACTCCGTATCCCCCTGTCCCTCCTCCACCGCCCCAGGGCCCCACACTCGCCTGGCCCCTTGTCGGCTCACAGGTCCCCAGCAGGGTCTGCGGCCCCGGACTGACCTGGCTCTCCCCAGGAGGGATCCTGTCCTCAGAGGGTCCTTGCATGCAGGGCCAGTCTCTCCTCTCACTGGTGTCATGGGCCGCAGCTTCCACCAACTCAGCGTCTGAATGCCGCACAAGAAAATCCTGTCCTTGGATGCTGACTACCGACTACGGAGAAAAAGACCACAGTCAGACGCCCTTGGGAGCCTGAGTGCAGCTCTCTGACTGCCTGCATGTGTCCGGCCTCAGCCCTCAGCCTCCGCTGTCATTGCCTGTTGGAGACCTGTCTTCTTGGAGGCGGAATTAGCTCTGCAGGTGAGGCAGTCCCTTCCGGATTACTGTCCCTCTCGTCTCCAGCACGTGCCCAGTGCCTGGAATATCTTACAAACTACACAAATACTGTGCCTGGCATAGTGGCCCATGCCTGTAATTCCAGCACTTTGGGAGGCTGAGGCGGGAGGATTGCTTGAGCCCAGGAGTGGGAGACTAGCCTGGGCAACAGAGCGAGACCTCATCGATACAAAAGTTCTCTTAAAAATTAGCTGGGCATGGTGGCGCTCACCTTAGTCCTAGCTACGTGGGCAGCTGAGGCAGAAGGATGGCCTGAGCCCAGGAGGTTGAGGCTGTGGTGAGCCCTGATTGTGCCACTGCACTCCAGGCTGGATGATAGTTAGACCCAAGAAACAAAACAAAACTCCATAAATGTGGCGTCTTGTGGGTGAAAGGGTCTCCAAACCCAGTGAGAGGAAAGAAGACAGTTTCTTGATGAATCCAAGTCTCCTTGGTGGAACTCAGGGCTCATGTGAGGATGGGAGACACACCCTCGTCATGGGAGGACTCCTGGAGCAAACTTCAGGACCCTCCCTGCCTCCCTCCCACACCCAAGGTGGCCTGGCATCCTCCCTGTTTTCCTTGACCTTGGCCTCACCCGCTCTGGGGCTCTCTGAGTCCCTGCCCAACCACCTACAACCTGGTCTCATCTGGCTGACCCCTTAAGCTGGGCACCCCTCTGTCCTGACGGCTTGCCCCGAGCCTGATGGAGTCCAGCAGCCTCGCGTCTCCCCCTGGGTGGCAGCCAAGGATGTCCCCAGCCTCTGCCAACCGCCCCTCGCCCAGCCCTCATTGGCTGAGGCCCTGACCCCAAGTGCCTGGGCCCCCTCCAGCCCTGCCCGCGCTGCCCTGCTCACCCACTTGAGGGGCCTCTGGTCCGCCCTCAGCACTGCCTCCAGGTCTTGGCAGCTCCAGGCCCCACTCTCCCTGACCAGGGCCTGCAGGTCCCGGGGCACAGCCAGCATGAACTGCTCCAGTACCAGCATGTCTAGTAGCTGCTCCGTGCTGTGGGGTCAGGCCGTAGCCGCTGGCGACCCAGCCCTGCCAGCCTCCTCAGCTCCTGGATGGGGTCGACCGCCTCTGTGCAGGTGAATATCCAGAAATGCAGGTTCAGGCCTCGGTGTCACGGTCATCCCTTCCAGGTTGAGCTCCCTGGGATGAAGTCAGCCGTGGCAGCTCAGACCCAGGGCAGGGCCTCCCCCGAGCCCATGAGGTCATGTCCTGCGGCCATCTTGATGGGTGTCTCCCATGGATGTCTACACCAGCCCTTCTCCAAGCCAGCGTTCACCTGGACCCGTCCACACTGTCAACTCTGGCCTCCTCCGGAACAGATTCACTGTCAGACACCTGCGAGAAGACGGAAGCCAGTTCGGGTCACCTGACCCCACCCCAAACCCTCATCCCAACCCTGGCCACTCACTGGCAGATACTGGGTTTCACACGGCAGAGACCTCGTCCATTCTACTAATGTCTACGTGTCTTCAAGGTGTGGATTTGCATGTCCGATCAGCCCCAGGATCCTGATCTCTACACATGCAGAGGTGGGATCCGTTTTCCCATCTATAAATCAGGGTATAATGATGTTCTTGTCTGTAACTACACAAATTGCGTGAAGCTCCTAAAATGTACAGTTAGAATAATCTCAGCTCTGAATATCCTTCCACCACTGGATGAAAAATGTACATATACACAGTGGAATACTATACAGCCATAACAAATAAAAAACCTTGAACTCTGCAGTGACTTGGATGAATTTAGAGTCTATCATACGCAGTGACCTATCACAGAAACAGAGAACTGAGTGCCACATGTTTTCGCTCATAAGCGGACCCTGGTTATTTACCATAATGCTATAAGAAAGGGTTTGGCAGTAGCTAGAAACATAACGGCAATGGGGTAACTGATCTCAAACCTAAGGGAGGCCCAAACTTTACTTGGACAGTGACCATTTGAATATCTAACCCTGAATTGCACCTCACATCCTTAAAATTAAAAAAATAAAAATACCTTTCCTCCCAGGATACATAAGGCAAATCATGGTGGAGCAGAATCATATGAAATGAAAGCAGAATGCAGGCAATCCTGTGAGTTGTCTTTATGCAAAAAGATAGAAACATTTGCAGCCTGAGGGTCCCTGTGCCGTGGAACATTGGAAATATTAGGCTAAGCTTTTCCCCGACACATTTCCCTGCCCCCCCAGATGTTTATTCCACCCAGGGAGGGGAGAGCACATCAGAATTTTTAGAGAATTCAGGTCCTACACAGCCAATTGGTTACTGAGGTGAAATACATTCTGTTCATTGTACTACTTTAGCCCCTTTAAAGAAGCAATTTCAGGACACTGAGAGCACCCACGATGCTGTGAGACCACCACGCCTGGGTCCAGGAGTTGTTCATCACCCCAGAAAGAATCCCCCTGCCAGGAGGCCCTCACTCCCCACCCACACCCCCACCCCCCAGCCCCTGGCAACCTTTAATCTGCTGTCTTCCAGATTTTCCTTTTTCTAATCTCATCCAGAGAATAGTTGAAAGTCTCATGCTCGCTTAGATTCCCAGGAAGAGCTGTGTTTCTTTGTAATAATGCTCTATACCTACCATCCACAAGCCAGGGCCCCTCTGTGACACGTTCCAGGCATCAGTTATAATCAACAGAATGGCCCAGGAGGGCAGTCCTGCTTTCCAAGAAACAGACTGTGGGGATCCAGTGATAGGAGGATCCAAGGGAGGAGGGTTTGGGGAAGGTCGCCGGAAGCCTAGAAGAGGATCTCCAGCCTCCTGGAAATTGTCATCAAGCCAGCCCAGGTCAACATAATGAGACTTTGTCTCTACAATAGCATCATAAAGCTAGCCAGACATGTGGCATGTTCCTGCAGTCGCAGCCTCTCAGGAGCCCATGAGGTCAAGGGTTGGTCGTGAGCTGACCTGTGTCTGTTTATATAGCGCCAGAGGGACCCAGCCTACTCTCTGGGGGACCCTGGCAGCCCCATGATTGGGTTAAGGCCAGGGAACCCACCTTACATGACCTGTGTTGATTCAATTTCCTCCTGAGACCCCACCCAGAGGAAATTAATTTAGTAAATATGCCTACTGTGCTTTAATGTTGGTTTTCCTGGTCTACTGAAGTGTGTGTCATCTGTCTCAAGTATTTGAAGGAGTCAGATGATTCAGGTCTGCAAGTTTTACCATGACATAGACAGCAGTAGGTTTTTTTTTTTTTTTTTTTTTGTCAAGACAGTGTCTCACTCTGCTGCCCAGGCTGGAGTGCAGTGTCAGGATCACAGCTCACAGCAGTCTTGACCTACTGGGCTCAGGGCTCAGGCGATGCCCCTGCTAGCCTCCAGACAGCTAGGACTTCAGGTATGAGCCACCTCACCTGGACGACAGCAGTATTTTTTTTTTTGAGTTGAATTTTTACTCTGTCTCCCAGGCTGGTGTGCAGTGGCACGCTCATGGCCACCGCAGCCTCGACCTGCTGGGCTCAGGTGATCCTTCTGCCTCAGCCTTCCAAATAGCTGGAACTAAAGGCACATGCCACCATGCCCAGCTACTTTTTTGGGTTTATGTAGAGATAAGGTCTTGCCAAGTTGCCTGGGTTGGTCTCAGACCTGTGGGCTCTGGCAATCCTCTTACCTCAGCTTCCCAAAGTGCTGGGATTACAGGCGTGAGCCACTGCACCTGGCCCAGGAGTATCTTAATAAGTAAAGATCATGTTAAGAGTTGATCCACTAACCAGCATTGATGTAATTTAATTGGAGCCAAATTTCACAGACTAATTCCAAGGTGCTTGGGGACAAAACAGATGGTTGTTATTGATACATTTTGAACATGAGAGTTGATTCTTTAACTTTTTTTTCTTTTTGAAATCTTGGAATTTATCTGTGAAAGCTTTGCTCAAAATAGATTAAGGCAGTGGTTTGATATTTGTCAGCCTACCCTTTTATAAAAGCAGTGAGACCCATAGAAAAGCGGGAGGGTGGTTTCTGGGTATCCTGAGGTCCCTGTCAGGAGCCCTGGGTCTTCACCTCCTGAACTTCACCTCCTTTGCTCTGCAGAGCCTTGAGAACAGCCTGCATTTTATTGTGTGGATCAGGAAGTCAATATGGAGGCCTAATTAAGTGCTGGGCATGATTAGGTTACAACGTTGGAAGCTGATAGCCTCAATCCCGTGACTCACAAATCCATTCAAACAGCAACTTCTTGGTTTTAAATTCTGCGCAAACTTTCTTGTTTACCATTGACAGTAAATTGGAGAGCTGTTGGTTTAAATGTATTGTGACTGACATCCATGGGAAATCCTCAGCAAGCCACTCAATCTGTGAAATTCAAACTCCTTGTGAGTAGAACTGGATAACTATTACTGTACTGATATGTTGTTTTAAAGATTAAATACGATGCAGGGTGTGGTGGCTCAGACCTGTAATCTCAGCACTTTGGGAGGCCCAAGCAAGAGGATTACTTGAGTCCATGGGTTCGAGACCAGCCTGGGCAACATGGCGAGACTTTGTCTCTATAATACATAAATAAATAAAATTAGTTGGGTATGGTGGTGCATGCCTGTTCCAGCTACTTGGAAGGCTGAGGTGGAAGGATTGCCTGAGCCCAGCAGGTCGAGGCTGCGGTGGCTACGATCGTGCCACTGTACTCCAAGCCTGGGTGACAGAGTGAGACTCCAACTCAAAAAAAGAAGAAAAAACTAGCCAGGCATGGTAGTGCACACCTGTCATTCCAGCTACTTGGAAGGCTGAGGTGGGAGGTTTGCCTGAGTCTAACAGGTCAAGGCTGCAGTGGCTGTGATCATGCCACTGCACTCCAGCCTGGGCAACAGAGTGAGACTCCAACTAAAATTAAAAAAAAAAAAAATTAAATAAGACTACTTCAGCAAAGTGCCTGATACAAGGTCATTCTGTCAAAACATAAAAATTACTTTCTGATGCTTTTTCTGAGACTATCTGATGTTTTTCCTTCTTACCAGTTGAGTGCTGACAATGAGTTTGAGTTAAGAATGGCATTATCGGCCAGGCTCGGTAGCTCAGCCTGTAATCCCAGCACTTTGGGAGGCCGAGGTGAGTGAATTGCCTGAGCCCGCGGGTTCAAGACCCACTTGGGCAACTTGGCGAGACCTCATCTCTACAATAAATAAAAATAAAAATTAGCCGGGCATGGTAGCGTGCGCCTGTAGTTCCAGCTACTTGGAAGGCTGAGGCGGAAGGATCTCCAGAGCCCAGCAGGTCAAGGCTGCAGTGGCCGGGAGCAGCCACTGCACTCCAGTCTGTCCAGTCTGGGTGACAGAGTGAGACTCCAACTCAAAAAAAAAAAAAAAAAAAAAGAATGGCATTGTTAACTGGAATGAACTGGAATCTACTGAAACCATCATCTACCTACCCACTTCTTTCAAATTCTCTCTTCTTGAAATTGTTATTTTATGTGAAGAATCTCACTGGTATTTTGATAGGGATTCCATTCAATCTATAGATGATTTTTGATAGCATGGTTATTATCATGCTAAGTGAACTATCACAGAAACAAATAACTGAAAACGCATGTTCTCACTCATAAATGGGCTCTGGTCACTGGTCACAGGAGCACAAGGGTGGGATCGGCAGTTGCTGGACACTGCGGGGGGGAGGAAAGAGAGCACCCACTGGGTACCAGGTCCTCTACCGGGGGAGAAAGGGCCAGCTACAAGCCCAAACTCCACCTTCTGTAGTAAATGCCCACCTGTACCCCATAACTCTAAAATTAAAAAAAATTAAATAGTATGGTCATTTTCACAATATGAATTTTTCTAATCCATGAACATGAAACTTCTTTCTATATTGTTTTCCTCTTTAACTTCTTTAATCAGAAATCAGTAGATTTCCTTGGAGAAATCAATTCCCTCCTAGATATTTTATTTATTTCTATTCATTCATTTGTTCATTTGTTTCTGTGGCTACTATAAATGGGATTGCTTTGTTGAGGTCCTTTCCCTGCTAGTTCTTTGCTGGTATATAAAAACACGACTGATTTTTGCATGGTGATTTTGTATTCTGTAACCTTACTGAATTCCTTTTTTTTTTTTTTTTTTGAGTTGGAGTCTCACTGTCGCCCAGACTGGAGTGCAGTAGCCGCTCCCGGCCACCTCAGCCTCAACCTGCTGGGCTCCGGCGATCCTTCTGCCTCAGCCTTCTAAGTAGCTGGAACTACAGATGCATGCTACCACGCCCGGCTAATTTTTTTAATTTATTGTAGAGATGAGGTCTCACCTGCCCAGGCGCGTCTTGAACCCATGGGCTCAGGCAATCCACTCACCTCAGCTTCCCAAAGGCGTGGGATTACAGGTTGAGCCACTGAACCTAGCTGAATTCCTTTATCAGTTCTTAGAGGTTTACTGGTGGAGATTTTAGAGTGTTTTAAGTATGCAAAAGCATGTTGTCTGCAAAAAGGAACAATTAGGCTTTCTTCTTTCCAAGTTGAATGCCTTTTATATCTACTCTAGCTGAGACATTTACAATACATTATTATTATTATTATTATTATTTGAGTCAGCGTCTCCCTCTGTCACCCAAGCTGGAGTGCAGAGGCACGCCCACAGCCACCCCAGCATCAGCCTGTTGGGTTCTAGCGATCCTTCCACCTCAGCCTTCCAAGTAGCTGGAAATACAGGCATGTGCTGCCATGCCCAGCTAATTTTTTATTATAGAGATGAGGTCTCACCAAGTTGCCCAGGCTGGTCTTGGACCCCTGGGCTCAGACAGTCCTCCTGCCTCGACCTCCCAAAGTGCTGGGGTTACAGGCTTGAGCCACTGTGCCTGGCCAATATATTATTATTAATTAGGGTTTCCATGCCAGTGTTTAGTTATACGCACACATTGTGAAATAATCATATCAGTCAAGATAATTAGCATATTCATCACCTCATATACTCACTTTTTTCCTTTTTTTCTTAGGATAAACTATTTTTTTCTTAACTCCTGGGTTTAAGCAACCCTCTCACTTCAGGTTCCCATGTACCTTGGACATCAGGCACTTGCTTTAGTGGGCCTAACTTTTTGAAATTCCTCTGATGTGTGTGTGGGTAGAGAATACTTACTGTGTACACTCTGAGCACATTTCAAGTATACAATAAAGCATTTATGCTCCCTGATATGGGAGGTGGTTATATCCCAATAAACCCATTGTAAGCTGAAAATAGAGTAAGTTCAAAATGCTTTTTTTTTTTTTTGAGTCAGTTTCACTCTGTCATCCAGGCTGGAGTGCAGTGGCATAATTATGGCTCATTGTAGCCTCAACCTTCTGGACTCAGGCCATCCTTCAGCCTCAACCTCCCTAGTAGCTGGGGCTATAGATGCACACCACCATGCCCAGCTAGCGATTTGATTTTCCTTTTGTTTTTGTAGAGATGAGATCTTGCTATTAATATGTTGCCCAGGCTGGTCTCAAACTCCTGGCCTCAAGCAATCCTCCCACCTCTACCTCCCAAAGTGCTGGGATTACCATCATGTCCATGCTTCAAAGATTTCACATTAGGTCACCCACCAAGCATGATACCTGAGCCCAACCTGGCTCAGATCTGCTCACAACACTGACATTAGCCTGCAGCTGGACCAAACTATCCAACACAGAACCGGTTTTGTCATGCAGTGTCGACTGTCTCATGCAATCCAGTGGACGCTGTCCTGAGAGTGAAGTGCACAACGGTGTGTGGGTTCTCACCATGTCACTCACAGCTGGTGGCCCTGTCTTCAAGGAGAAAAGTTGTCCCTGGAGTCTGGTAAATGGGGGCCACCTATAGACAGGTCTAGTCACCATGCCGTGCAGTGGGTCTCTAGAGCATGCCCATCCTGTGTGACTGTCACCGTTGCTCTTTCTTGTCCTTCTCTTTTCATGAACCAGACCCTGTGAGCACAGGATCTTTGTGCTCTTTAATCAATATCTTCTTGTCTCCCCCACCCCACTCCATGGAGCAGGAGACCCTCGGAGAATGGGGAGATGGTTCTCAATTTCACACCGCTTCTTCATACCTACTTCCCTGCCTCTTTCACTGGAGATATGGGTACCAGCTCACAGACCTCCTCTCCTGCCTGGATTTTGGAATCTTCTTTGCTAGTTCCACATCCAGGCACACAACCTCTCATGGCCCCAGCTCCCACGAGGTCCCTTTCTTCCACACCCAGGCCACGGCTGTGACCACCTTGGCTCTGATACCCTCCCTCAGCCTCACGTCCTGAACCTTCTCCTCTCTGGAGCAGGCACAGCCATCCCAATCTGGAAGTCAAATACCCGGCCCAACCTGGTCCCCTGAGCTGTCTCCCCAGGTTCTCATGCTCCTCATAGCCCCGCGCCCACGAAGCCCAGTGTTCCATGACCAGACAGTGTTTCCATGATGAAGATGGGAACTTTGGAAATTCACCCCCTCCACCAGAAGGCGGATGGAGAGAAGTTTGTTGATTGGAAAACGAAAAAAGTATGAATATGACTTTCTTTCCATGAGCCAACAAGAATGTTGAGAACATCAAACTAAGTGAAGTAAGGCAGGCACAGAAAGACAGATACCGCCTGACCTCACCTACCTGTAGAATCTGAAACATTGTAACTCACAGAAAGAGAGAGTAGACTGTGGTTACCAGATCCTGGGAGTTGGAGAGAATTAAGGAGATGGTGGTGAAAGGGCACAGAGATTCAGTTTGAGAGGTGGAATGCATCCAAGAAATCTGTTGAGCCACACGGTACTCGAGCTAATAACAACGTGTTGCGAAATTGAAAATTTCTAAGACAGTAGATTTTAAGTGGTCGCATCACACACAAACACTAAGTCTAGGACTTGATACATATATTAGATCACTTGGTTCAGCCCATCCACAGTGTATGCATCTATCAAAATACCATGTTGTACAGCCACCAAATATATACAATGTTTGTCAATTATAAAAATATAATGAGCTGGACATGGTGGCTCACATCTGTCATCCCAGCACTTTGGGAGGCCAAGGCAAAGGGATTGCCTTAGTCTAGGAGTTTGAGACCAGCCTGGGCAACAGGGTGAGCCCTCATCTCTACAAAAAAAAAATGTGTATATAAATAAAAAGCCATCTGTGGTGGTGCACAGAGATCAAGGCTGTGGTGAGCCATGATCATGCCAAGACACTCCAGCCTGGGCAACAGAATGAGACCAGACTCAAAAATAAATTAAAAAATAAATTGTACACCACAAATAAATACTCCTTTTGTCAATTATACAAATAAGATCTGTCAGCAAATCCTAGCCTTTGCCTGTGTCCTTTATGGAGGTGAAACTCACACAACGTGAAATCCATCATTTTGTCATGTGCAATTCAGTGGCATCTAATGCATTCACCATGTTGTGCCCTACCTAGCTTCCGTGACTTTATGTCCAGCACCTGTTTGGACATCTGGATGCACCCATGAACCCGTTACCATAATCAGAATTGTGAGGTCACATGCCAGCACCCAACTTCTCCTCACACTCCTGGCATCCCTCCCTCTCTTTATTCCATTTCCAGGCAAACGTCGATGCTCTGTCACTGCAGATTAGTGACAGAATTTTCTAGGGTTTTGCATACACAGAATCATACAGGGTGCTTCTCTTTTGTATCTGCCCTCTTTCACCTTCATAATTTTTTGTTTGAGTTGAAGTCTCAGTCTGTTGCCCAGAGTGAAATACAGGGGCATGCTCCCAGCCACCGCAGCCTCTATCTGCTGGGCTCCGGCGATTCTTCTGCCTCAGCCCTTCCAGTAGCCGGAACTACAGGCATGCGCTACCACTCCCGGCTAGTTTTGATTTATTGTTGAGACGAGGTCTCACCAAGTTGCCCGGGCAGGTCTTGAACCCGCGGGCTCAGGCCATCCTCTCGTCTCAGCCTCCCAAAGTGCTGGGATTATAGGCTGAGCCACCGAGCCCAGCCCCGCCTTCATAATTATTTTGAGATTCATTCTTGTTCTGGTGTGTTGTCAATGATTTCTTTTTACTGATGAGTAGTTTTCCATTTATTTATTTATTTATTGAGTCAGAATCTTACTCTGCTGCCCAGACTGAAGTGCAGTGGCGTGCTCATGGCCACTGCAGTCTCGACCTGCTGGGCTCAGGCAATCCTTCCACCTCAGCCTCCTGAGTAGCTGGAATTACAGAAACACACCACCATGCCTGGGTAATTTTTTTGATTTATTGTAGATATGAGGTTTTGCCAAGTTGCCCAGGCTGATGTCAAACCCCTGGACGTAGGCAACCTTGCCTCCACCTTCCAAAGTGCTGGGATGAAGGGCGTGAACCAATGCACCTGATCTTTTATTTTATTTTATTTTTATTCACATTCTCACTCTGTGATCCAGCCTGGAGTGTAGTGGCATGATCACGACTCACTGCAGCCTTATGAAAACCAATGGTATTTGCATAATAGGTGTGTTTAGTAAATTAATTTCCTCTGGGTGGGGTCTCAGGAGGAAATTCAATCAACACAGATCACTGAAGGTGGATTCCATGACCTTAACCCAATCAGGGGGGTGCCAGTTTCCCAGAGGAGAGGCCAGGATCCCTCTGGCTCTATATAAACAGATGCAGGTCAGCTCCAGGCTGTCTGAGAGCGGTTTCCAGGAGCCAGGAGGTCAGAGGGAAGGAGACAGAAAGAGGTAAGTCACCAGGGAGGCTGGCTTCTGAGAGACTTGGGCTCACAGCATGCATTAGCGCCAAGACTTTGGGAAAGCAATGATCTCCTTGGTGGCCCATTAACAACTCGGACTCTTACCTAACTCTTCTGCAAAATGGAAATAATATTAACATACTGTGGTTGGGTTACCTTTTATTTTTTTAATGGGCAGTGTCTTGCCCCGTTGCCCAGGCTGGAGCATAGTGGCGAATCACAGCTCACTGCTCAAGCAATCCTCCTGCCTCAGCTTCCCAGAGTTCTGGGAGGCAGGCATGAGGCTCAGTGCCTGGCCTCCTGTCCTTTGAATACCAGGCATTCTAGCAGGAGGGAGCAGAGGGAACAGATATATTGTGGCTTTCATTTGCATTTCCCTGGTGATTAGTGGCACTGAGAAATTTTTACAAACACCTGTCAGCCATTCCTGTGTCTCCTTTTGAGAAGTGTCTACACAGGTCTTTGCCCATTTTGTATTTGGGTTGTTTTCTTGTTATGAGTAGTTTGAGCTCCTAAATACGGCAGGTGGTGCCCCTTACCAGATGGACAGTTTGCAGATATTTCTTTCCACTCTGCTGAAGGTGTCATGGGTCGCCTCCGGGCTTCTGCACCTTCTGGGGTTCCTCCTCCAGGCTTCTGGTGACCTTCCCCAAACCCTCTTCCCTGTGGCCCTTCCCTGGGTCCCCACAGCCTGACTCCAGAGAGACAGGGCTGCCTTCCAGGACTGTTCTAGCAATTATTACTGACACCTGGAGTGTGGCACAGAGAGGCCTGGGCCTGTGGATGGCAGGTATAGAGCCTCATTACAAAGAAAGACAGCTTTTCCATTTTATGATCCCTCTTCCCTGGAACTTAAGCCAGCACAAGACTTTCAACTCCTTCTCTGGATGAGATTAGGAAAAGAAAAATCCATAAAACAGAGCAGATTAGAGCTGGCCAGGGGCTGGGTGGGGGGCGGGGTGGGGAGTGAGGGCTTCCTGGCAGGGAGATTCCTTCTGGGGTGATGAGCAACTCCTGGAACCAGGCGTGGTGGTCTCACAGCATCGTGGGTGTTCTCAGTGCCCTGAAATAGCATCTTTAAAGGGGTTAAAGTAGTACATTGAATAGAATGTATTTCACCCCAGTAACCAAATAGCTGTGTAGGACCTGAATTCTCTAAAAATTCTGATGTGCTCTGCCTTCCCTGGGTGGAATAAACATCCTGGGGGTGAACAGGGAAATGTGTCGGGGGCAAGCTTGGTCTAATGTTTCCGATGTTCCACGGCACAGGGACCCTCAGGCTGCAAATCTTTCTATCTTTTTGCATAATGATGACTTACAGGATTGTCTGCATTCTGCTTTCTTTTTTTTGAGTTGCAGTCTCACTCTGTCACCCAGACTGCAGTGCCACGGCCGCTCCTGGCCACTGCAGCCTCGACCTACTGGGCTCCGGCGATCCTTCCACCTCAGCCTTCCAAGTAACTGGAACTACAGGCGCGTGCTACCATGCCTGGCTAATTTTTTGATTTATTGTAGAGATGAGGTCTCACCAAGTTGCCCAGGCATGTCTCGAACCTGCGGGCTGAGGCAATCCACTCACCTCGGCCTCCCAAAGCGCTGGAATTACAGGCTGAGCCACTGAGCTCAGCCCTTTTCTTTCATTTTATGTTTTTCCTCCACCGTGATTTGCCTTATGTATCCTTGATAGGAGGGTATTTTTATTTTTTTAATTTTAAGGATGTGAGGTGCAATTCAGGGTTAGATATTCAAATGGTCACTGTCCAAGTAAAGTTTGAGCCTCCCTTTGGTTTGATATCAGGTACCCCATTGCCGTCATGTTTCTGGCTACTGCCAAATCCCTTCTTATAGCATTATGGTAAATAACCAGGGTCCGCTTATGAGCAAGAACATGTGGCACTCAGTTCTCTGTTTCTGTGACAGGTCACTGCGTATGATAGACTCTAAATCCAACCAAGTTGCCTCAGAGTTCATGGTTTGGTTATTTGTTATGATTGTATAATATTCCATTGTGTATATGTACCACATCTTTCATCCAGAGGTGGGAGGATATTAAGAGCTGAGGTTATTCTAGCTGTAGATTTCAGGAGCTTCACGCAATTTATGTAGTTACAGACAAGAACATCATTGCCCCAATTTACAGATGGGAAAATGGATCCCACCTCTGCATGTATAGAAATCAGGATCCAGGGGGCCGAGTGGACACGCAAATCCACACCTTGGGGACACCTTGGGGATGTTGGGAGAATGGATGGGGTCTCTGCCGCATGAAACCCAGTACCTACATGCCAGTGGCCTCCAGGGTTGGGATGAGGGTTTGTGGTGGGGTCAGGTGGCTTCCATCTTCTCCGCAGGCACCTGACAGTGAATCTGTTCCTGAGGAGGCCAGAGTCAGCCTGTGTGAATGGGTCCAGGTGGACGCCAGACTGAAGAAGGGTTGGTGTAGACACCCATGTGAGACGCCCATCAACATGGCTGCAGAACAGCTAAACTTCTGGGTTCGGGGGAGGCCCTGCCCTGGGTATGAGCCGCCACAGCCGACTTCAATCCAGGGAGCTCAACCGGGAAGGGATGACCGTGACGCCGAGGCCTGGCACCTGCGCTTCCGGACATTCACCTGCGCGGAGGCGGCCGACCCCGTCCAGGAGCTGAGGAGGTTGGCAGGGCTGGGTCGCCGGTGGCTGCGGCCTGACCTCCACAGCACGGAGCAGCTACTGGACATGCTGGTGCTGGAACAGTTCATGCTGGCCGCGCCCCGGGACCTGCAGGCCCTGGTCAGGGAGAGTGGGGCCCGGAGCTGCCAGGACCTGGAGGCAGTGCTGAGGGCGGACCAGAGGCCCCGCAAGTGGGTGAGCAGGGCAGCACGGGCAGGGCTGGAGGGGGCCTGAGCACTCGGGGTCAGGGCCTCAGCCGATGAGGGCTGGGCCAGGGTCAGTTGGCCGAGGCTGGGGGCGTCCTTGGCTGCCACCCAGGGGGAGACGCGAGGCTGCTGGACTCCATCAGGCTCAGGGCAAGCCATCAGGACAGAGGGGTGCCCAGCTTAAGGGGTCAGCCAGATGAGACCAAGTTGTAGGTGGTTGGGCAGGGACTCAGAGAGTCCCAGAGCGGGTGAGGCCAAGGTCAAGGAAAACAGGGAGGATGCCAGGCCACCTTGGGTGTGGGAGGGAGGCAGGGAGGGGCCTGAAGTTTGCTCCAGGAGTCCTCCCATGACGAGGGTGTGTCTCCCATCCTCACATGAGCCCTGAGTTCCACCAAGGAGACTTGGATTCATCAAGAAACTTCTTTCCTCTCACTGGGTTTGGAGACCCTTTCACCCACAAGACGCCATATTTATGGAGTTTTGTTTTGTTTCTTGGGTTGGGGGTCTAACTATCATCCAGCCTGGAGTGCAGTGGCACAATCAGGGCTCACCACAGCCTCAACCTCCTGGGCTCAGGCCATCCTTCTACCTCAGCCGCCCATGTAGCTGGGACTAAGGTGAGCACCACCATGCCCAGCTAATTTTTAAGAGAACTTTTGTATCGATGAGGTCTCGCTCTGTTGCCCAGGCTAGTCTCCCACTCCTGGGCTCAAGCAATCCTCCCGCCTCAGCCTCCCAAAGTGCTGGAATTACAGGCATGGGCCACTATGCCAGGCACAGTATTTGTGTAGTTTGTAAGATATTCCAGGCACTGGGCACGTGCTGGAGACGAGAGGGACAGTAATCCGGAAGGGACTGCCTCACCTGCAGAGCTAATTCCGCCTCCAAGAAGACAGGTCTCCAACAGGCAATGACAGCGGAGGCTGAGGGCTGAGGCCGGACACATGCAGGCAGTCAGAGAGCTGCACTCAGGCTCCCAAGGGCGTCTGACTGTGGTCTTTTTCTCCGTAGTCGGTAGTCAGCATCCAAGGACAGGATTTTCTTGTGCGGCATTCAGACGCTGAGTTGGTGGAAGCTGCGGCCCATGACACCAGTGAGAGGAGAGACTGGCCCTGCATGCAAGGACCCTCTGAGGACAGGATCCCTCCCAGGGAGAGCCAGGTCAGTCCGGGGCCGCAGACCCTGCTGGGGACCTGTGAGCCGACAAGGGGCCAGGCGAGTGTGGGGCCCTGGGGCGGTGGAGGAGGGACAGGGGGATACGGAGTGTATTGCTGGACTGATGGGGAGGTTTGGCTGGGACACGGGTGGACCCATCACCATGGCCATATGGCGTCCCTGATCTCTAAGCCATTGTGGGGACACACACTCATCTACTCTGGGCTTCCAACACGAGAGTTTTTAGCACTCAGGGTGAGAGGACAGGAACAGTGTCCCTGGAGGGAAGGGTCGGTGAGCACCAGTGAACAGAATTCCATCTTCCCGTGGCCAGTTTCCTCCAGGTCACACCATGAGACCACTGGCCAAAGAGCCCATGTTCCGAAGACAGTCAGTCTGTTGGTCCGGGGGTCTCGCAACAGGAGCGATTTGCCCCTCAGGAGGCTCCTGGCGATGTCAGGGACATCCGTGGTTGTTCTTTCCTGGTGGTGGGTATTAACAGCACCTAGTGGGTAGAGCCGGGGATGAGGCCACACATTTTGTGATGCACAGGGGAGACCCTCTCCCCCAACCCAGGGAAGGACGATCCAGTCCTAAGGTCAAGAGGGCCAGGTTGAGCGACCTTGACCTGGAGTCATTTGGCTTCTGGCACCAGAGGCAAAGTTGAAATTCGGATGGAAATGTGCTCAGGGACATGGAGAGTCAGCCCCCACCGCAGGCCCAGGAATGACTTGGAGGTCTGGAGAGCCCGATGAGCATCAGACCCAGGCTGTGTTTCTCAGGAGGTGGGTGGTCCCTGGGAGGTCTGGACACCTTAGGTGGGTTAGGTCCAATGGAGGCAGGACACGCTCCACCCCAGGCTTGGTCATAATTCCACTTGGTTGTCCACGGCAGGGAGGGGACGTCTTCTGGCCAGAGATCGGCCCCATCAGGGGTGACCTGGTGGGCCAGAGATCCCAGCCGACCTCGGGGAAGGAGCTGAAGGAGGACTGGAAAGAGACACCCGAACGTCCCAAGGGTCCCGGTGAGTAGGGGGGCGGAAGCCGAGGGGCCGTGCCTCCTCCTGGCCTGGGCCCGGCAGGAGTCCAGCCTCGTTTCTGGTCCTGGCCCGCCAAGGTTCTCCATGGCGTTGGGGGGGTGTTTCAGCCACCATCAGGGTAGGGTGCCCACGAGCTTCTCACCCCTGGGCCGCCTTCCCGAACTGTCCTTTCCTTCTTCCTGCAGACCTCGAGAGGGCAGAGCACGGGAAGGAGACCCGGCAGAGACCCTCCAAGCGAGACGCGGACACCCACACGCCCCCCCCGCGGGTTCCGGAGAGTGCTGCCTCGACTCCCCGGGGGAACCCAGGTCGGGCCCGGCGTCCAAGAGGTCCCCGAGAGGGACAGCCCGGCGGCCCCTGCGACTCCCCAGAGGAGCCCCGCCCCGACGTCCCCGCCCCCGCCGTGCCTGTCCCCGAACCTGCGCGCGCCCCGGGCCCCCCTGCGCGCTCCCCCGCGGGCCCTCCCGCTGGCCCGGCGTGCGAGTGCGGCACGTGCGGGAAGCGGCTCCGCTACCCTTCGCAGCTGCGGCTGCACCTGCGCTCCCACTCGGGCGAGCGGCCCTTCCGCTGCGCCTGCGGTAAGGGCTTCCTGCAGCCCTCGGACCTGCGCGTGCACCGGCGCGTGCACAGCGGCGCGCGGCCCTTCGCGTGCGGTGTCTGCGGCCGCGCCTTCGCCCACGCGTCCACGCTGCGCGGCCACGGGCGCGTGCACACCGGCGAGCGGCCCTTCGCGTGCGCGCTCTGCCCCCGGCGCTTCGGCCACCGCGGCAATCTGCGCGTGCACGAGCGCGTCCACTCGGGCGCGCGGCCGCACGCGTGCCCCCGCTGCGGCCGCGCCTTCCGCCAGCTGGGCACCCTTCGGCGCCACCTGCAGACCCACGCCTAGGCCGGGCCGCGCCGCGGGGGCGGTGCTTGGGCCGGATGGGTTCCCCGATGGGAGTGGCGTCCCGGAAGCCGGAATGCCCTCCTCCCCGCCCGTGCTGTGTCGGCCTCCCGACGCTTGGCTTCTTCTGCGTGGCTTCTCTAGTTTCCGCCGCTGGTGTTCCAGGAAGCGAGGTCTCTGGGTTCCGGTGTTTCGTGTCCGAAAAGGAGGCTGCCGAGCGGACGTCCTGGGCCTGTTATTTCGCTGCAGAGCTGGGTGGTTCAGTGGGTGGCCGGATTCAGCGCACGACTGACTGGGGATGAAATTTGAGTTTCGAATAAACGACATTTTTTTCCAGTTTCTGTGTTCTGAATGGTTTGTGCTTTTAAAGTTCAGGGAGTGTTTTTTGAGGTCTGGTCTCACTCCGTCCCCCAGGCGGGGCTCAGGCGATCCTTCCATCTCTGCTTCCAAACAGTCAGGACTGACAGGCCGGGGAAACCTTAGGCGGCTAATTATTGTATTTTGTGTGTGTAGACAGGATTCTTGCTATGTTGAGCCGAAGACGCCACCCGAAGACCCACCCCCAGGGGAGGACGGCGAGATCCCCAGCCAGATACCTGTTGGCGTTGGTGGGGAAGGGAGGAGGGGCTCTTGGTCGGAGTCGGGGTTCCCAGATATGAGTCACATGATTGCCGGAATGTCCGGTACTACTTGGTGAAAAGCTTATTCTTTCCTCATTGAATGGTCTTAATATCCGTGCTCAGAAAACAGTTGACCACGGACATGTAGGTTTCTTTCTGGACTCTCAATTCTCCGCAGGGGTTTTGTCTGTTTCCTTACGCCTGGCTTTTCCTCCCCTCCCCTCCCCTCCCGAGTCTCCAGGACTGGAGTGCAGTGGCATGCTCACAGCTACCCCAGTGTCGATCTGCTGGGCTCCAGCGATCCTTCCACCTTAGTCTTCCAAGTAGCCTGAACTACAGGCGCATGCCACCTCGCCCAGCTAATTTTTTAATTTTATTGTAGAGAAGAGGTCTCACCGAATTGTCCAGGTTGGTCTCGAACCCCTGGGCTCAGGCAATCCTTTCGCCTTGGCCCCCAAAATGCTGGGATTATAGGCTTGAGCCACCTTGCCCTGCCACGCCTGGGTTTTTCTTAGAGGCTTATTTTGGCTTCTGCTGCTGGTCTTCAGTGAAGGAAAGTTGCAGTAGTTTTCAATGTTTCTAAGGAAAAAACAGACTGGAGTAGTTCATGATGGCACGACTGTAGTTCCAGCTGCCAATTATAAATTGTTCTAACTTATTTGTTAGAAGTTTATTTTGGTTTCTGCTTCTGCTCTTCAATGTTGGAAAGTCTCCTTCGTTTTCAGCATTATGTAACAAAAAAAGGGGGCTGCTGAACGGCGTCCTGGGGCCTGTTGCTTCACTGCAGAGTTGGGTGGTTCCAGTGGGTGGCCAGATTAAGCGCACAACTTGGATGAAATTTGAGTTTCGGATAAACGACACTTTTTTCCAGCGTCTCTGTGTTCTGAATGGTTTGTTCTTCTTTTAAAATTTAGGGAGAGTGTTTTTAGGTTCACTCACTCTATCCCCCAGGCTGGGCTCAGGCAATCCTTCCATCTCAGCTTCCAAACAGTTGGGACTGACAGGCCGGGGACACCTTAGGCGACTAATTATTGCATTTTGTGTATGTAGACAGGAGTTCTTGCTATGTTGGCCAGGCTGGTCCTGAAACCCTGAGGTCATGCCATTCTCTTTCCTCAGCCTCCCTAAAGGCTGCTATTACAGGCGTGAGCCACAAGGCCTGGCCTAGTTTTTAGTCTCTTTTTCCTTTCTTTCTTTCTTTGAGTTGGAGTCTCACTCTGTCACCCAGACGAGTGCAGTGGCCGGGAGCAGCCACTGCAGCCTCGACCTGCTGGGCTCTGGTGATCCTTCCGCCTCAGCCTTCCAAGTAACGAACTACAGGCATGCGCTACCACGCCCAGCTAATTTTTTGATTTATTGTAGAGATGAGGTCTCGCCAAGTTGCCCAGGTGGATCTCGAACCCGCAGGCCCAGGCAATCCACTCACCTCAGCCTCCCAAGGCGCGGGATTACAGCCTGAGCCACTGAGCCCAGCTCTCTTTTTTTCTTTTTTTTGAGTCCGAGTGTCACTCTCTTTCCTAGGCTGGGGTGCAGTGACAACATCACAGCTCACTGCAGCTTCGACCTCCTGGGCTCAAGGAATCCTCTCGCCTCAGCCTCCCAAGGAGTTGGGAATACAGATATGTACCACCACGCCTGGCTAATTTTTTGATGTTTTGTAGAGACAGAGTCTTGCTAGGTTGCCCAGGCTGGTCTTGAACGCCTGGTCTCAAGTGTTTCTCCCCCTCAGCCTCCTAAGGGCTGGGATTGCAGTTGTGAACCTCCGCGCCTGTCCCCTTTCTGCTCGATTTTGCAATCAGCCTAAACCGGCTCTAACAAGTAAAGTCTCCAAAAGAATGCTCCAAGCAGTGCAGGGTCCATGCATCAAGCACCCAAAGGTAAGGGAAGACAGCACCTGTGTGTACTTGCTGTTTTTCTTTCTTCCCGGCCTACTCCCCTCCCCATCCTTCAGTAAAATAGCTCTGATCAGAGCGGACAGTGATTTCCATTTCGCCAAAGTCAGCAGACACCATGGTTCCTCTCCTGACTCAAGACTCTCGGCAGCCATGATGGAATGGACCACTCCGTTCCTTTGACACCCTGTGTGGTCCTCTTTTTTTTTGTAAGTCAAAAGGAAAAGTTTATTTAGAAGTTAGGTCCAGAAAAAGGGTGAATCCACCTCTTTAAGATTGGAGAAAAGGGCCAGATGCTGAAGCTGGGGATTTATGAAGCTTGCTTTCTTTAGGCTAGGAATGAAAGTTGTTTGGTTGGTCAAAGGCATCCATCCCTGTGAAATGAAACTGTGGGAGGGGGGTTGTCCTTGTCATGGCATTTAGCTGCTCAGGACTGCAGTGGCTAGAGTTTCAGATTGTCTACCAGGTAGAGAAGATCAGTCCAAGGTCCGGACACGTTTGACTATGGGCTGCTCCTTTTGCTATTCATGGAGGTTGTCCTTGCTTCAAATGGAAGAATAAATCTGGTTTGGTACGTTGATACCCTCCTGATACAAGGTGGCTGTAGTTCTCCAACATTACCTCCTTGGAAAGGATCTTCTGAGTTGGGTCCAAAAACTGCCACTCCTTCCTGGTGAAGTACACAGCCACATCTTCAGAGGATAATGATCCTTGGACCTTGGTCATTTTCTTCTGTTCTTAAGAAAAGACTAGCAATTCTGAGGTGTGCTCTGTCTTCTGTCTATCCTAAACCTGCTTGGAAGCTGTGATCAGGTATTTCATGTCTGGCTACTACCAGAAACTGATCTCTCAGGCATGGAAATTCCTTCTTCTGTTACCAAAATGTCTTCTTCCTGTAGATTAGACCCTTGTTCTTTTTGTGGGTCCTTATACCCCATCACTGAAGTCTGGTGGTCACATAGTACACGTTGTTCTGAGGAAGTAGGTGCTGGTGGTCACACAGACTTCACAGGTGACCATGAGCAAGCAGGTGCTCCGTGCAGCACCACGATCCACTCCTTGATGGACTGAGTTGACTCTGAGCAGCCAAGGAGCTGGCCTGTGTGGTCCTCTTGGTTTCCGACGCCCTGGCCCGGTTTTCCTTTTTTCTAACTGACTTGTCTCCATTGGTGTCTTCCAGTTTATCCCCTTCATCTACCAGACCTCCAAATACTGGGTCGTCATTGTTGTGAGGTAAAAAAGTCAGATGATGGCTGGGTGCGGTGGCTCACTCTTGTAATCCTAGGACTTTGGGAAGCTGAGGCGGGAGGATGGCCTGAGGCTAGAAGTTTGAGAGCCGCCTGGGCAGCATAGCGAGACCTTGTCTCTAGAAAGTTTTCAAAGATTAACCAGATGTGGTGGTGCATGCCTGAAGTGTTAGCTACTTGGGAGGCTGAGGCAGGGGGACTGCCTAAAGCCAGGAGGTGGAGGCTGTGTTGAGCCGTGATCATGCTACTGCACTCCAGCCTGGGTGGCAGAGTGAGACCCCGATTCAAAAAAATACAAAACAAACAAAACCTGCATAATAAACATTTGTATACCTAACCCTGAATTATACCCCACATCTTTAAAATAAATTTTTTTAAAAAGGGCACATTGTTAGAATTAAAGAATTAACAAATTTATTGTTATATGCATTTACTCTGCAGTAATCAGAAAAAAAAGCAGAAATTTTTTTTTCTTAAAATGAGAGGTCTCAGGTCTGAGGAGTGAATACAAACTGGGTGAATCAGGGATGCAGCTTTTTGTTGTTGTTGTTGTTTGTTTATTTTGTTTGTCTTGCTGTGTTGCCAAAGCTGGAGTGCAGTGGCATGATCATGGCTCATCACAGCCTCAACCTCTTGGACTCAAGTGAGACTCCCTCAGCCTCCTGAGTGGCTGGACTACAGGCATATGCTACCATGCTAAGCTAATTTTTTTGGTTTATCTAGAGATGAGGGCTCACCAGGTTGCCCAAGCTGGTCTTGAACCCTAGGCTCAGGCATTCTTCTTGCCTCCGCCTTCCAAAGTGCTGGGATGACAGGCGTGAGCCACCACGCCTGACAATATTTGTTAATTCAGGCCTTGTATGGTGCTGGCTGGCTATTTCTGAGCTGGTGCCACTAGCACCATGCGCATCTTGCTTATTTCAGAGATTTAAACATTTTAAATTGTGATGGCTGATTTGAGAATGGATTTGCTTTGCTGGTAGGACCAGCAGATGGCAGCCACGGTCTTACTCTGGCAGGTATGGCTCCTTGACTCTTTAAAATAATGAATGGGTCAAACAAAACTTTTTCTGACCCACCCATAAGTGAACATTTATTTTTTTAATTTACTTCTATGAATTTTCTTTTTTAATTCTCCACCAAGAGAATCAGAAGAGCATTTTTTAAAAAAAGGAGCTTCTTGCTGTCATGTGAGACTGGTTTTGATGCTTCTGTCATATAATTCACAGGGTATGACATTTTTTTCCCTCCCGCTTTACTAGAATACTGCATCTAAATTTTAGCATGAAATATGTTATTATTATGCAAATCATTCTTCTTAACCCCCAAGTATTATGTAGCGATATATTGTGATTTCTGTCAAAAATCATCTACTAATTAGAGGGCAGCCTATTTTATTTATGATACAATTTCATGAGACTCAAATTATTAGCATTTTACATATTTTCAACTGTGAAAAATTTTAGCATAAACTACTCGTTATTATATTATTTCTTCTAATGTCAGAAATAACTTTTAAAGTCTCAGAAAGAGAAAGCAGACAGTGCAGATACAAATTATCTTGAGGATTGAATACATTTTGAAGAAAATAAATGGGTACATGACCATGTATACAAAAATCATGACACTCGTTAAAAACAATTCCTCAATTAAGAAATTTAAACTTTACCAAAAATACCCCCCCCCCAAAAAACTGTGGGGAACACTTAGGGCAATGGTGGGCGGAGGGTGGGAGGGCAAAATGTTTTGAGACCATCATTAAGGTGCTGGCTTTGACCTGAGGCAGGGCACAGCCTCAAAAGGGTGGCATAGTGATAAACAAATTATTTGTTGGAGTTTGTGTTTATCCCTACCATTGCCTTGGAATAGATACTTGTATATGAAGATCCCCCAAATAAATGCATACCAACTGAAAAAAAAAAAGAAATTTTAACTTTTTAGTAGGCAACACAAGTAGGGTATTTGGGGAAATTTATTACCCACAAGTTTTTGTTAGGACAAAATATTTAGCTGATGGGCAATTTGTTTTACTCCACTGATTCAGTATTGTGTTGCAAATGACCATCAACAATATGTTAAATACTTTAAGTTGTAATCTACCTTGAAAGAGGAAATGGGATGACTCAGATTAGAGATGACTGGAAGCAAGGAGGAAATATTTCTGTGCTGTGGCTGCATCATACATATAAATCATCTTTGTCTAAGCGATTTCTGATTTCTGAGGGATGGTCTGATGAGTGTTACAGGTTTGACATTGGAAAGTTTCTTCATTTGGCAGAAACCACAGTGAAATTTCATAAAGGGTGGCAGAAAATGTGCCCAGAGTGTAAGTACTAGCACAAAATGGAGTTACCTTATCAGAGGCTGAAACACAATATCAAGCAATTAAAATGGAGCACACGCAATGGGATGACACTTTTTTTTTGTTGGAATCTCACTCTTGTCGCCCAGGCTGGAGTGCAGTGGCACACTCATGGACACTACAGCCTCAATCTGCTGGGCTTAGGTGATCCTTCTGCCTCAGCCTTCCATATAGCTGGAACTGTGAAAGGGAAAAGAAGCAGCCTCTGCCCCTGGGATTGTAACGGGGGGGGGGGGATGGATGAAAGAAATGGCTTCAGCCTTGAAACAGGCGTTACTCTCTTCCTGGAGGTTTTTCTTTGAAGGTTTCTCCTCTGTAAACATTGCAAGATAAATTGTATCTTTACCCACTACACCTGTCTAATTAGCACATCTGCTTCTGTAAACTTGCTAGCTTGCTGATGTCAGCAGAATATTGCAATAAGAGCTCTGGAAAATGTCCAACTCTAACTTTAGCTAACCAAGATGTAAGCTAGGACTACTTAAGGGAGCTCTGAGCCAGGCTTGGGGCCGTCTTGCTTGGAATTCTCTTCCTGCAAGCAGTCGCCAGCTGGCAGAGCCTGGACTAATAAACTTCTCCTTTGTTAAAATTAAGTGTGGGCTGTTATTTAATCGCTCAGACCCTACTTCAGAACTACAGATGCATACCACCATATCCGGCTGGACAGTGCCATTTTGAATGAGGTGTGTACCGGCCATAAAGATAGAGTTGTTTTATTTTTATTTTTATTGTTTATTTATTTATTTATTTTAGAGACAAGTTCTCACCAAGTTGCCAAGAATATGTAGCAAACTATTCAAACTCGACAACAACCAAAAATCTAACAACCTGATTTTACAACGGGCAAAGGACTTAAGTAGACTTTTCTCCAAAGAAGACAGACAAATGGCTGACAGGCCCATGTAAAGATGCTCAGCATCACAGAACATTGAAGAAGTGCTGTCAAAACCACACCATCACTGTTAAAAAGAAAAAAACCAAAACAGAAAATAAAATAAAATAATAAGCGTTGGCAAGAATATGGAGAAACAGAAACCCTTGTCAACAGTTGGAATGCAAGGAAGATGGTGTTGCAGTTTCTCAAAAAAAAAAAAAAGATTAGGAATAGAGTTCCCATGTCATCTGGCAGTCTGGGTCCATACCTGAGGGAATTGAAAGCAGGGACTCCAACAGATATTTGTACACCTGCATGTGCAACAACATTAATTACAACAGCTGAAGCGCAGGACAAGGCAAGTGCCCATCAGCGGATGAATGGGTGAACAGATGTGGTGTGCACATACAGTGGAATATTATTCAGCCTGAAAAAGGAAGGAGGTTCCAGGCCAGGTATGGTAGTTCACACCTGTTGTCCCAGCACTTCGGGAGGCTGAGGTGGGAGGATCACTGGAGCCCAGGAGTTCAAGATCAGCCTGGGCAACAAAGTGAGACCTCATCTCTAAAAAAAAAATAAAAATAAAAATACATAAAGGAGAGAGAGCGAGAAACACACACACACACGCTACAACGTGGATGAACCTTGAAGACATTCTGTGACAAGCTGGTCATAGAAGGACTAATTCCATAGGATTCCACTCATGGGGTCAGAAAGTAGAATGGGGGAATGGAGAGTTATTATTACAGGAGGGAAGGAGTTCTGGGGATGGAGGGTGGTGACGGTTGTACAGCAGTGGATATGGGCTTAGCACTACTCACTTGTGCTCTTAAAAATGATTGTCTGTACATTTTGTTATATATATTTTGTCTTTATTTGAAATAAATTTTTTTTTAGTCAGAATTTCACTCTGTCACCCAGGTTGGAGTGCAGTGGCCTGATCACAGCTCACCACAGCCTCCACCTGCTGGGGTCAGGCAATCCTTCCACCTCAACCTCCCGAGTATCTGAGACTACAGGCACACACCACCATGCCTGGCTGATTTTTCTGATTTACTGTAGAGACCAGGTCTCTCCAAGTTGCCCAGGCTGGTCTTGAACCCCTAGGTTCAGGCAATCCTCTTGCCTCAGCCTCCCAAAGTGCTGGGATTACAGGCATGAGCCACCGCACCCAGCTAGAATTTTTTTTTTTTTGGCGTGGGGGGGCAGGGTCTTACTCTGTCACCCAGGCTGTAGTGCGATGGCATATCTCTTGTACGTGGCTTACACCAACTGCTCTGTCTAAACCAGTGGCTCTCAACCAGGTGAGCATGGGGCAAATGTCGCCCAATGGACATTTGGTGATGGTCTGAAGACATTTTTGACTGTCACTTCTGGGGGTTGGTGGGGGGAGGGGGAGGACGAGGGATGCTGCTAAACATCCCTGCAATGCATAAAACAGACCTCCACAACAAAGAACTATCCCAACCCAGCATGGTGGCTCATACCTGTCATCCCAGCACTTTGGAAGGTTGAGGTGGGAGGATAGCTAGAGCCCAGAAGTTCGAGACTAGCCTGGGCAACATGGCGAGACCTCATCCCTATAAAACAAATCAGATAATTAGCCAGCCATTGTGGCGTACACCTGTAGTCCCAGCTACTTGTGAGGCTGAGGTGGGAGGATCGCCCGAGCACAAAAGGTTGAGGCTGTGGTGGCCGTGATCATGCCACTGCACTCCAGCTGGGGTGACAGAAGGAGACTCAGACTCAAAAAATTTTTAAAAATATGTGTATTTTCCTTACAATTTTATTTGGGGATAACTGAGCCACGGTAACCTGCGTATCTTGACGGTTTATGATTTAATGTGTTTTGGCCTTTGTATATAGGTGTGAAATCATTAAATCAAGAACCCAATTCCCATACTACCCATGTGAGTCTGTGCAATGACGCCTTCCTCACGCTCGACGGCCATGGACCTGCCCTCTGCCTTTACAGACACGTTTGCAGCTTTCAGAATTTCCCATGAAGGTTACCATACAGTCCACACGTCCTCTCGGGGTGATTTCCTCCACTGAGGATTTTGATTTTGAGACTGGCCTTATTCTCTGCTTCACTCATTCGTTCATTTTAGTGTTGGCGATTATTCACTTGGGCAGATGGGACACCCCGTTTATCTCTTTATCTGCTAGTGGACAGGTGGGCTGTAATTGATGGGACTTTCTCTTATGCACAGGATAACCCTGTGCCCGTGGGTGTGTTTTTAGACTCTCTGTCCTGTTCCACCAATCTATTGATGTGTCCTTGCTCAAATAACACGTAGTTTTAGTGATTGCAGTCTTTATGCATTTTTCTCCTGGCTGTTCTTTCTTTTTCTTTTTTTTTTTTTTTGGGTTGGAGTCTCTGTTTCCCAGATTGGAGTGCAGTGGCTGCTCCCGGCTACCGCAGCCTCGACCTGCTGGGCTCCAGCGATCCTTCCACCTCAGCCTTCCGAGTAGCCGGAATTACAGGCGCGCACTACCATGCCCAGCTGATTTTTGATTTATTGTAGAGATGAGGTCTCGCCAAGTTGCCCAGGCGGGTCTCAAACCCGCGGGCTCAGGCAGTCCACTCACCTCAGCCTCCCAAAGGCGCGGGATTACAGGCTGAGCCACCGAGCCTGGCTGTTCTTTCTTCTTATTTCTAGTTTTTGAAGTATATGTACACTTTCTGTTCTGAACTTTAGAAGCTACTTAACACATTGTATCCAAACATTCTATTGGAAGTCCCACTGAAATACATCTTTTTTTCTTCTTTTTTGTGAGTCAGAGTCTTACTCTGTCGCCCAGGCTGGAGGGCAGTGGCATGCTCATGGCCACCACAGCCTCAACCTGCTGGGCTCAGGCAATCCTTCCGCTTCAGCCTTCCAAGTAGCTAGAACCACAGGTGCATACCACCATGCCCGGTTAAGTTTTTTATTTATTGTAGAGATGAGGCCTCGCCAAGTTGCCCGGCCTGGTCTTGAACACCTGGTCTGAGGCAATCCTCTCACCTCAGCCTTCCAAAGTGCTGGGATTACAGGCTTGAGCCACCGTCCCCAGCTAGATTTTCATTCTTGTTTCTTTTTTTTTTTTTTTTGAGTTGGAGTCTCACTCTGTCGCCCAGACTGGAGTGTAGTGGCCGCTCCCGGCCACCGCAGGTTCGACCTGCTGGGCTCCGGCGATCCTTCCGCCTCAGCCTTCCAAGTAGCCGGAATTACAGGTATGCGCTACCACACCCGGCTGATTTTTTGATTTATTGTAGAGATGAGGTCTTGCTGCCCAGGTGGGTCTCGAACCTGCGGGCTCAGGCAATCCACTCACCTCAGCCTCCCAAAGGCGCGGGATCACAGGCTGAGCCACCGATCCTGGCTATCATTCTTGTTTCTTTGGACCAGTCTAGAGGAGTATGTAAAGCGTATCACTGAATTATCTTAAAGTTTAAATATTGCTCTTAATTTTAAACAACACTGAAGTATAGTCTTTTGTTTTTGTTTTGAATCAGAGTCTCACTTTGTTGCCCAGGCTGGAGGGCAGTGGCATGCTCATGTCCACCACGGCCTTGATCTCTTGGTCTCAGGCGGTCTTTCCACCTGAGCCTCCAAGTAGCTGGGACTATAGGCACACACCACCACACCTGGCTAATTCTTTGTAGAGATAAGGTTGCCTTTATCTGTGTTGCCTATGCTGGTCTCCTACTCCTGGCCTCAAGCAATCCTCCCACCTCAGCCTCCCAATGTGCTGGGATGCCAGGTGCGAGCTACCATGCCCGGCTAATTTTTAAAATTATTGTTTATTGTAGAGATGAGGTTTGGCCAAGTTGCTCAGGCTGGTCTCCATCCCCTAGGCTCAGACAATCCTCTCGCCTCGGCCTCCCAAAGGCTGGGATAACAGGTATGAGTCACCATGCCCTGCCTCTTCTCTGCATTTTTAAAAGCTGTTCTTCCTGGACATGAATCAAATGAGCACAAGGGAGAGGCAGTCGCTGGGCACCGTCAGGGGAGGAAGGGAGGGGTGGAGGGGCGGACACATACCAACACAAAGGGTACGAGGCCCCAAACCAGGGGAGAGTGAGGGCCAGCGGGACTTGACTTGGACCTCACATCTCTATACTATAATACAATAAATAAAATAACGAGTGAAACCACACACACTTCGAACCCTCCTCAAATAAAAATAAAACGGTCCTCATGGGAAACAGAAAATGTCACTGCTTTTCATTACAGTTAAGAAGAGCTTTTTGGTGAATATTTAGAGAGAGAAAAAAGATACGCAAAGTTGTGTCTGGCCTGCAGTTCCCGGAATGTCAATGTAGAGCCAGGGAAGAATGGGGTGAGGGGAGTGGGGGGTGGGGGGGGCAGGGGCAGGATTTGTCAGTGGCCTGGAAGAGGGCCCTGTCAGCCACAGGGAGCTGGAAGTTCTGCCAGTAACTGGGGCCAGTGAACAAACAGCCAGCGAGCAACAACAACAAAAAGCCCCAAACAAAAGCAGTCTCAGCGTCGCAGGTGGGCTCTGTCTAATTACAGTCCCTGTAAATTTCCTCTTGTTGTTTTAGAGTTTTAATTCCCTTCATGGGTTCAAATTGATTTATTCTCAAGCCCCCCTCTCCCCAGGGCCCAAGGTGGTATGTCCCCTGGGTGTTTTTGTTTTGTTTTTTTTCTCCTCAAGGAAGAAGCTTTTTTCTTCCTGCCAGCCCTGAGCTGGGCTGCATCAATTAAATTAATACTCATTGCATGGCGGGCTTGGGCAGGTTGTCCTTTCAGGGTCCCCCAAGGGGTGTGAGGGCTTTAACGAGTCTCACAGTGCACAGCTCTGTCTTTGCCAGTTCAGCTGCTAAATTGGCATCAGAAAGTTAACTCTGAGCACCTGCAAAACTTTGCCCGTCAGTTGCAGGCCTCAAGGGGGACCAGCCCTGTTTCAGTGCTTATTAAAAAAAACCAATGTTGATGGCCTGTCTCTAATTCTAAAGAGAATACACCTGTGCATTTTTTTGTTTTTGTTTTTCTTTTTCTGCATAAGATCCGTTACTGAATCCATGTCGTATGAGATATTTTTCTAACCACGTGCGTGAGAATACACACGTGTTTACTGAATACATTTGGAAAAACACAGCAAAAGGGCCACGGGGAATAAACACGGCCTATAATCCCACCACATAGAGACAAGTTTATATTTTCAGCATTTAGGGTGTGTCCTGATGTATTTTGTGTGTATGTATGCAGATATGTGCATATAGGTGCACATTTACACATCACAAACACACATCTTGAAATGAAGAAGAACTGGGGGTAATTGAAGATTTAAAAAAATTAATTAATCCAATAATTAATTAATTTTATTTTAAAGATGCAGGGTACAACTCAGGATTAGGTATGCAAGTGGTCATTGTGCAGGTAAAGCTTGGGCCTGCCTTGCGTCCCCACTTCGCCTGGTTCGGGATCAGGTACCAGGTGGAAGTTGTGTCCTCCCCGACCCCGACTCCAGCAGTGTCCCGCTACTACCAATCCCTTTCTTATAGTATGATAGTCAATGTCCAAACAGGAAACCATATTTACTTTTTTCTATTTTCCTCATGGAGTTAAAATCCTCATAACGTAAAATTCGCCATGAGTCATTGTAAAGTGTGCATTTAGCAGCCTGGGGGACTTTTACAACACTTTGCAAACATCACAAGTAGCTCATCTCATTCCTGGACATTTTCTTGACCACAGAGGGGAAGCCAAGCCCATTAGGTGGCCACTTCTTCTTATTCCTCTTTTTTTTTTAAGTCAGGCTTTCCCTCTGTTGCCCAGGCTGGAGCGATCCTCTGGCCTCAGCCTCCTGAGTAACTGGAACTTTAGGCATGCGCCACCACACCTGGCAAATTTTGGGGGTTTTGGTAAGAGGAGGTCACGCCACATGGGTCAGGCTTGCCATGAACTCAAGCACTCCTCTTGCCTCGGCCTCCCAATGTGCTGAGATGACCGGCGTGAGCCACCTCGCCTGGCCTTAAAAGATCATTTGGTGGGTTGACCAGGGTCACACTTGGAGCCCATGGAATGCCTACGTTGAGGGGTCTGCAGTGGACACCTGGCTCAGCCATTGTCTCTAGTGGGGTTCACTTGCCCCCCACAAGTTGAGACAGAGAGTGTGGAGAGGAGAGCTATGTGTGGGAGTCAGGTCCCAGAGGGACTGGTTTGCAAAAGGACTCAAGGAAGGAGAGTCAGAACCCAGAGGGGTTTAGGGTTAAGACAGCAGGGTGTGAATGGAGACATCCCAGCACTTGGGGAGGTCAAGGCGGGAGGGTCACTTGAGCCCAAGGAGTTTGAGACCAGCTTGGGCAATACGGTGAGATCTCGTCTCCACAAAAAATAAAAAAATTAGCCAAACACGGTGGTGAGTGCCTGTAGTCCCAACTACTCAGGAGGCTGAGGCGGAAGGGTCACTTGAGCCCAGGAGTTCAAGACCAGCCTGGGCAACATGACAAGACATCGTCACCACAATAAAAAAAAAGTTAGCAGGGTGTGGGGGCACACACCTGCAGTCCCAACTTTTCAGGAGGCTGAGGTGGGAGGATTGCCTCAGCCCAGGAGGTTGAGGCTGCAGGAAGCTGTGATCCTGCCACTGCCCTCCAGCCTGGGTGACAGAGGGAGGCCCTGATGCCAAACAAAACAAAAGACTCCCTGGAGCAGGGTTACCTGCGGGGGCCAGCCCCTGCAAAGAGATTTAGAGGGTCCCTGGGAGGTGTGGTGGCACTGGCGATTATTCTGGAGAAATAAAGAGAAAGAAAGAGAGAGATGGGGAGAGAAAGAAAGAGATTGGACTCTGTCTAGTGCAGAAGCTGTTTAATGGGATGAACCATAAGCCTTTAATCCTGAAGTTTCACAGGTTAAATCACAAGACTTTCACGTGAGCACAAAGCCAGGTGGGTGAGGGGGGTCCCACCAGGTGTTTCCCCAAGCATGAGGAAGGAGGATCCCAAAATTATCTCACTGTTCCTCATGCTTGGTTAATATTCCTCAAAAGCAATACAACAATTCTATCATAATATTCTAATAATCAATAACCTTTAAAACTTATACATACACAACACCTAATGACCAACTTAAATCCCAATTTCTTTCTATTTTACGTTAATTCTACCTACACTATAGAAACTCTTAATTATAGCCCAAACCAGTTCCTAAGGAATGTGGCCCAGCCCAAAGTTTGTGCTGGGCCATTTCTAGTAACTCTAGATAATTAACTATATTATTAAGATTGAAAAAGCACTTTATATGTATATATATTCTACAAATATACTTTTAAATCTTATAAAGAAGCTTGTACCATATTAAAGGCTCCCAAATGTGACCTGAGTTTGAATTATGTTAAATTATGTTAAATTTAACAGCCGAAACCGCAGTCTGTGAGAAATGGAAACAATGGACTCCTAAAGTAAGCCATGCCTGTCCTACTCTCAGAGCTTCATGCTTAGATCATCAAAGTCCCTGCTAGTGGGACGTGTCAAACAGAAAAGAAGGGAAGAGGGAATGGGCCATCAGCTCCTGAAGTCATCCTAATGGTCTCAGGGTCTGCAGCCCGCCTGGATCCCTAACTCTCTGGCGGACCTCCTCGGCTGACTCCTAACAGTCACCCATCAGGGCTGGGAAGAGAACAGAGGGTGGCAGCTGAAGAGGAACCCAGGGCTGACCCCCAGGTTCTCAGGATACTCAGGGGAGGACACTCGGGGGAGGACACTCGGGGGAGGACACGGGACATTTGCTCCTTGGGCATGAACCGCAGCATTTCTTCAGCACTCAGCAGGCCACGGACGAGCAGACATCAGCCGCCCACCCCTCTCACCTGGCCAGGAGCTGGCCTCTTCACCTGCCTGGGCCCCTTGCTTCCTCCATGGCCTCACCTCCTCAGGCTCAGGCCTGGGGACAGTCTGCAGCCCTAGGGCAGGCTTCCAGAACTCGGCCCCACCTGCCCCTGGACGCTCACCCAAGGACGTGATGGGTGCAGTTTCAGGATGGACAACCCCGCCTTTCCTGTGAGCCTCCCTCGGCTTGGTAGAACCTTCTGTGAGCATAGAGCTCCCATACAGGCTAGGTTTCCTATGGGTCCTAGGAGTGCACCAAGAGAAAACAGAGTCTTTTTCCTTAAGATCCCCCAGTCCAAGCCGGGCTCGGTGGCTCAGCCTGTAATCCCGCACCTTTGGGAGGCTGAAGTGAGTGGATTGCCTGAGCCCGCGGGTTCGAGACCTGCCTGGGCAGCGAGACCTCATCTCTACAATAAATAAAAAAATCAGTCGGGCATGGTAATGCATGCCTGTAATTCCAGCTACTCAGAAGGCTGAGGCGGAAGGATTGCCAGAGCCCAGCAGGTGAGGCTGCGGTGGCTGGGAGTGGCCACTGCACTCCAGTCTGGGCAACCAAGTGAGACTCCAACTCAAAAAAAAAAAAAAGATCCCCCAGTCCAGTTGGGGTGACAGACACAGCACTGTGGGGGCGTTTTTTTGGCTTCATTTTTTTGAGTCAGGGTCTTGCTCTGTTGGCCAGGCTAGAGTGCAGTGGTATGATCAGGGTTCACCACAGCCTCCATCTCCTGGCTCAGGCAATCCTCCTTCCTCAGTCTCCAGAGTAACTGGAACTATAGGCACGTGCCACCATGCCTGGCTGCTTTTTAAAATTTGCTGTAGAAGCTGGGCTCGGTGGCTCAGCCTGTAATCCCGCGCCTTTGGGAGGCTGAGGTGAGTGGATTGCCTGAGCTCGTGGGTTCGAGACCCTCCTGGGCAGCAAGACCTCATCTCTACAATAAATCAAAAAATCAGCCGGGCATGGTAGCGCATGCCTATAATTCTGGCTACTCGGAAGGCTGAGGCGGAAGGATCGCCAGAGCCCAGCAGGCGAGGCTGCGGTGGCCGGGAGCAGCCACTGCACTCCAGTCTGGGCGAGAGAGTGAGACTCCAACTCAAAAAAAAAAAAAAAAAAAAATTTGCTGTGGAGGCTGGTCTCGAACTCCTGGGATCAAGCAACTCTGTCTTGGTCTCCCAAAGTGCTGGGATTACAGATGTGTAACCCCACACCTAATTTGATGTTTGTAGAGAAAAGGTCTGCTCTGGTTTTGATGTATTGCAGAGATGAAGTCTTGCTGTGTGGCTTAGGTTGGTCTCAAAATCCTGGGTTCAAGCAATCCTCCTGCCTCAGCCTCCCAAAGTGCTGGGGTTATAAGTGTGAGCCACCATGCCCGGCCATCTTCCTTCAAAAACAACAAACTTTTTTTTTTTATTCGGGGTCTCACTCTGTCACCCATGCTGGAGTGCAGTTGCAGGATCGCAGCTCACCACAGCCTCGATCTGCTGGGCTCAGGCGATCCTTCCCCTTCAGCCTCCTGAGTAGCTGGGACTTATAGGTGTGCACCACTATGCCCAGCTAATTCGTCCCTTTGGTTTATAAGAATAACTTGTGAAATCTATGAAGGTATGCTTGTGGCATTTTAGTGCCCAAAAGTTCATGTGTTTGAGGAGTTAAAAAGGCTTTAAAGGAAGTTTCATATTCAGGAATTTTGCACATGGCAAGAGGTTGATCTGAAAGTAAATGAAAAACTGAATAAAAACAACAACAAAACAACATAAACAATGATAGCACCACTAACTCCAGTCTTGGGCCCCTGCTGTGGACTAGCAAAACTTTTCTTTTTTTTTTGGCAAAATTTTTCTAAACTATGTCAATCCATTACCAGTGGATACAATAGAGATGATTTCAGGCAGTATGTAGATTTTTTTTTTTTTTGAGTTGGAGTCTCACTCTGTCACCCAGACTGCAGTGCAGTGGCCGCTCCCAGCCACTGCAGCCTCAACCTGCTGGGCTCTGGCGATCCTTCCGCCTCAGCCTTCCAAGTAGCTGGAGCTACAGGCGTGTGCTACCATGTCCGGCTAATTTTTTTTTGATTTATTGTAGAGATGAGGTCTCGCCAAGTTGCCCGGGCGGGTCTCGAGCCCATGGGCTCAGGCAATCCACTCACCTCAGCCTCCCAAAATGCGGGATTACAGGCTGAGCCACCGAACCCAGCTATAGATATTTTTATTTGCGTGGCTACAGAGTTCAGTGCGCGTCAAAATATAAGTAGTACACAAGCCTGTGACTTATTTATTTGAGACAGGTTCTCCCTCTGTGGCCCAGGCTGGAGTGCATTGGCTCAATCATAGCTCCCCACAGCTCCAAACTCCTGGACTCACGGGGTCCTCCTGCCTCAGCCTCCTGAGTAGCTGAGGAGGACGAGTGGTGTGTGCCACCGCACCCAGCCAATTTTATAGGTATATTTTGAATAAAGCTAATGCAGACATTTAAGTAACAAGTTAATATGTTTGAGAAAAAGCAGTCATTAAAAAAGAAGGCTAGCCGAGCATGGTGGCTCATGCCTGTCACCCCAGGACTTTGGGAGGCTGAGGTGGGAGGTTTGCTTGAGCCCACGAGTCCAAGACCAGCCTGGGCAACATAGAGAGACCTTGTTTCCACCAAAAAAAAAAAAAAAAAAAAAATAGCCGGGCATGGTGGTATGCGCCTGTAGTCCCAGCTACGCGGGAGGCTGAGGCAGAAGGATCGCCTGAGCCCAGAAGGTCAAGGCTCTGTTGAGCTGTGATTCTGCCACTGCACTCCAGCCTGGGCGACTCAAAAAAATATATACAATAATACTAAATGATATATTTTTTCCTTCCTTCCTTCCTTCCTTCCTTCCTTCCTTCCTTCCTTCCTTCCTTCTTTCCTTCCTTCCTTCCTTCCTTTCTGTTGGAGTCTCACTCGGTCGCCCAGGCGTGCTCATGGCCACTCCACTGTTGACCTGCTGGACTGTGGCGATCCTTCCACCACAGCCTTCCAAGTAGCTAGAACTACAGGTATGTGCTACTATGCCTGGCTAATTTTTTTTTTCATTTATTGTAGAGATAAGATCTTGACAAGTTGCCCAGGCTGGTCTTGAACCCATGGGCTCAGGCAACCCACTCGTCTTGGCCTCCCAAAGTGCTGGGATTACAGGCTGAACCACCGACCCTGGCCAATAATACTAAATGATGTACACGCACTTGATGAAAAATCATGGAATGATGCCTTCTTGAGAGAAGCTTGGGAAGCTCTGAGCTGAACAATACTTTTAATTTGTAAATGTCTGTAATCATTCTTAGTCATAAAAACTACCTCACTTAAACTCCACCACCAGCTGCCCGTTTTATACAAATGTCAAAGGCAAGGAGATTAGGTGACCAAGACAGGCTGAGAGCAAAGCCCAGCTGATGACCAGGTGGATGCTGGCCACTGGATACAGCAGTGTTCTCCCAGCCGCAGCTGAGGGCTTGGGCTGCCTCTTCCAGGACCCAGCCGATGGCCTAGGACTCCTTGGATGCTGGGAGAGGTAAACCAGACCTCCCAGGATGGAGAAGCCTCGGTGGTTGAGCTGGTTTGGTCGGGGTAGGGGCCTCTCCTGTTTTGCTAGTCCTGGGAGCCATGGCCCTGGGGTAGGGACAGTGTACTCACTCCTCTTACCATGGGAGGCCCTGGGGTGCCCCAAGAAAGGCACCAGGGGGTGTAGCTATTTTCATTAATTTTTCTGCAGAAAGCTGAGATACTGCAGCCTGTTTAATGTTTAACCCTTTTCCCTTTAGGAAAAAAAAAAAAGTACAGCTCGTTGCTGTGTTCATTTAATTAATTTTACATAAACAGGCTCTTTGAGGCTGAAGCAAATCTGACTGGTTTTCAATGTGAAAATAAAATATAAGCTGTTAGTGGAGTTATTTCTAAATGGAACTTGTTTCTAATTCTAACAAGAATTATGAGAGAGAGAGAAGGGGGAGAGGGAGAGAGAGAGAGGGAGACAAAGAGAGGGAGGTGGGGAAGAGGGAGAGAGGGAGAGAGATGAAGGGAGGGAGAGGGAAGAGAGAGAGAGAGAGAGCGAGAGAAAGGGAGAGAGAGGGAGAGAGACTGATTTTTAAAATCTCAGGGTAAATGTTGTAGCTGCAAGCACTGCTGGTAAGGATCCTCAGATTAAACAGGAAAAGGGTTAACTTGAGTTACTCTTAATGTGTACAGTCATTGTGTTTGTACTGGTTTTATTGTTTTGTTTTTTACATTGTCATTTTCAGAGCTTTTACTATATTTTCCCCACACTTAAAATACATATACCGCCAGGTTCAGTGGCTCAGCCTGTAATCCCATGCATTGGGAGGCCGAGGTGAGTGAATTGCCTGAGCTCGCGGGTTCGAGACCCACCTGGGCAACTTGGCAAGACCTCATCTCTACAATAAATCAAAAAAATTAGCTGGGCATGGTAGTGCACACCTGTAGTTCCAGCTACTGGAAGGCTGAAGCAGAAAGATCGCTGGAGCCCAGCAGGTCGAGGCTGCGGTGGCCGGAAGTGTGCCACTGCACTCCAGTCTGGGCAACAAAGTGAGACTCCAACTAAAAAAAAAAAAAAAAAAAAAAATCACATGCCATAAAGTGCCATTTTCAAGTGTACAATTCAGCAGACGTGAGTGCACTCACTGAGTTGTTCAACCATCACCAGTACCTACTTTTAAGACATGTTCCCCATCACACCACCTGTTCTCATGACAGGGTCATCTCTCCTTCCCTCCCCATTGCTAGTCCTGCAACTACTGATCCACTTTTTGTCTCTAAGGATTTACCTCTTCTGAATATTTCAAGTCAATGTGGTCACATAGTTTGTGGGTTTGTGTGTGTGTGTGTGTGTGTGTGTGTGTGTATGTGTGTGTGTCTGGCTTCTTTCATTTAGTGCAATGTTTTCAAGGTCCACCCATGCTGTGACATGTGTCAGCATTTTATTTCCTTCTATAGTTGAACAATGTCCCATCCTATGGATACACCACATTTTGTTTATTCATTCATCTGCCGATGGACATTTGGGTTGCTTCCATCTGTTGGCTGTTGTGAATAGTGCTGTTATGAACATTTGTTTGCAAATATTTGTTTGAATGCTTGTTTTCAATTCTAGATGTGAAATTCCTGGGACATATAGTTACTCTAGATTTAACTTTTTGAGGAAACATGAAATTATTTCCCATAGTGGCTACCCCAATCTACATTCCTACCAGTAATGTATAAGAATTCCAATTTTTCAAAATTCTCTCAATATATTTTTAAAAATTAATGACAAGATGGCATGATCATAATACTCATCATTATTATGAGGAAGCTGATCCTCAGGGAGATAGTCGAAAATGTTAATGCAGCTGTGTGGTAGACGGAATAATTGTCCCCAAAGAAGTCCAGGTCCTAACCCCTGGAATCTGTCAGCGTAATGCTTTTCGTGGCAAAAGGACATTGCAGATGTGCCAAAATTAAGGTTGTTAACTAGCTGACTATTGGGCCCTGAACAATTATCATAATCGTGTAAGAAAGGGATTGGCAACAGTGGGAAACTGCGGGGGTGGGGGAGAGGGCTCACACCTCATCAATAAGGGTATCTGATCTCAAACCAGGTGAAGTGGGTACCAAAGCAAGGCCCATACTTTACCTACACGATGACCGTTTGTATACCTAACCATGAATAGTACCCCCATCTTTACAAAATAAAAAACAAAAACAGAAACTAGCTGACTTGGAGATGGGGAGATCATTTTGAATTATCCAGCTAGGCCCAATGTGATCACAAGGTTCCTTGCAAGAGAAGGAGGCAGACGGGGGAGTAAGAGAAGGAGACGTCATGATGAAAGAGAGAATCAGGGTGTTTGTGACCACAGACAAAAGAGAGAATCAGAGGGATGTACTGTGAGAAAGGCTTCACTGGCTTTGAAAACAGGAGCAGGATCAGGGAGAGATTTGAAGATGCCCTGCTCTTGGCTTTGAAGACAAAGGAAGTTGACCATGAGCCAAGGAATGCAGGTAAGCCAAGGAATGCAGATGGCTTTGAGAAACTGTGAAAGGCAAGGAAACAAGTTCCCCCTAGAGCCTCCAGAAGGGATGTAGTCTTATCAACACTTTTAGCTGCGTCAACTCATTTCATACTTCTGAATTCCAGAACTGTACGATCATAAGTCTTTGTTGTTTTAGGTCTCCACCTTTGTGGTAATTTGTTATTGTAGCAAGAAGAAGCCCATGCTACTGTAATGTGGTGGGGCAGGAGTCTGCATCCACAGGTAGACTGATCCTGGTGTCTGTGATTAGAGACACCAGGTTCTTTTTCTTCCTTCATCCTTCCCTCCCTCCCTCCCCCCCATTGCCCCCCACCCCCTCTGTTTTTCTCTTCCAGGCCCAGCACCACTGACCTGCTCCAAATGGACAGAAAATGGATCTTAGAAACATAGCGTTGACTTAAAAAAAAAAAAGCAGCAAGTTGTGGAAGAAATAGTCAGTATAATACCATTCAAAAGAAAGTTAAAAACACACAAAGTAGCATTGCACAAATGTGTTGAAGTCAGCTCACTGTGACAGCCAATTGTTAAACTTTCAGAAATTTTGCATGCTGATTGTTAAAAAGAGCCCGACGTTAAAAAATCAATTGCATACACTTGAAATTAAATAAATTATATGAAAAATAAAGTCGTAATCACTGAAAACGCATCACCTCCTCATTGTGGCAGGCAGACACTAAACACTCATCACTTCCTAGTTGTGGTGGGCAGAATTTTGGTCCCCATGATCTTTGTCCCTTGGTGTGACTCCAGTGGCCATGTTACCCTATATATGAAAAGGGATAGCACAGGTGTAACTAAGGTGGCTAATCAGTTGACTTAAAAATACAGAGATGATCCTGGACTGTTTAGGTGAGCTCAGTATAATCACACACATCCTTAAAACTGGAAGAGGAAGACAGAGAGCTAATCAGAGCAATTCACAAGAAAGATTCCACCTGCTGCTGCTGGCTTTGAAGATTGTGGAATGGGTCATGAGACAATTGGGGACTTGTAGAAGGTGAGAACGACCACCCACCAAGTTCTTCCAACAACCTAAGACACCTAAATAGTTAACAAAGGCAAGTGGGTGTCTCTGCAAGAAACGGAGAGGGAGGTCACACTGAGTAAACATTAAAGGCTGTATTGTGATGTGGGAGGTGAGAACTGCCCAGCTTTTCAGTCAGATCCTTTGTGGGACATCAGTTGTTGAAACAAAGCATGTAAAATTCTTGGTATAATTCCTAGTTCTTGACATACATTATCTTAACTGCATTGTTACATTTTTCAGGAGAAAAATATCTGCGATAAAATAACTTTTGGAGACAGTCCATATTATACCCTTCTTCTTGGATATTTACATTATTCATTATTCAAGTCTCCGAGATGTTGCATTTTCTTGAGCCCAGCATTCCCTGAGACTATGTGACCATGCTGCATGTTTTCCCCTTCATTCTCAAAACACCCTTTCACGTTCACAGAATATCATCTATTCAACAATGCTGGGCTTGTGTCATAATTGATACAAACGTGTGACACTCATACCCATTGTTAAATGGTTTGATTATGTTTACAAAGTTGTGAACTAGTGGATTTGGAACTCTGATTCAGGACAGTCTTTTTCTCTAAAGCCCAGAGCTATCATGCCTTGCCTCTACCAAGCACCAATGAACAAAGCTACTCTGCCTAGAGTCTCCAGAAAAAAAGACGTTGTCCCAGGGGTGGGCAAAGTCGGCCAAATAAGGAGCACAATTATGAACCAGTGAAGCAGGTCTGATGTCCTGGATGAGGAGAGAGGAAGGGTAAGAGAGGCAAGGGTCAAGAGCCGAGAGGAGCCGGGCTTGGTGTCTCAGCCTATAATCCCGCACCTTTGGGAGGCTGAGGTGAGTGGATTGCCTGAGCCCGTGGGTTCGAGACCCGCCTGGGCAGCGAGACCTCATCTCTACAATAAATTTAAAAAACAGCTGGGCATGGTAGCGCATGCCTGTAATTCCGGCTACTTGGAAGGCTGAGGCGGAAGGATCGCCGCAGCCCAGCAGGTCGAGGCTGCGGTGGCCGAGAGCGGCCACTGCACTCCAGTCTGGGTGACAGAGTGAGACTCCAACTCAAAACAAAACAAAACAAAATAAAACAAAAAAAGAGTTGAGAGGAAAATATGGCAGGTTGAGGATGGACATCCCAGGGACCCGCCACAAGGGAAGTCTGGCACTTGGAGGCCTTTCATTGGCATAGTGCTCAGCTCGCCTGGACCAGCAGCCCTGAGCTCACCCCCTTTTAGAAAAACATACTTTGATGCCCCAGACCCATCAGTACCTAGAACAACCCAGTTCTGCCTCATCCATTGACCCCACCATCCTCTCTCATTTCACCTCCACTGATGCTTCTACCATTTCTTATTGTGTAGTTAGTACTGCCCAGCGAAAGTTTTCATTGCTATCCAGCATTTATTATGAGCCCAAATTCTAAGGACCTTGCATTGTTGTGACCGGAGTGCAAGGAAGAAGTCCTCACTATACAGAGGGTCAGATTATGAGTCCTTTAATTACCTGGTGATCAAGAGGGGGCTCATACCTCCAGAAACTTTCACCCAAATGAAGCAGGGAGAGGGTTTATAAAGGCAAAAACCACAAGTGGGTCACATGGCATGGCACGTGGCATGGGGTACAAACATAAGGTGCATTGGGCTACATAGCATGGGGCGCAAACATAACAAACATTAAAATTGAGAGGAGAGCAAGATGTGCAAACATAGACAAATAAATGTGGAACATGTGGGTGGGGAGCTTCCAGTGTTTGGTGAAACAAGGGTGTAGGTCCCTAGCTACAGAAAGGTTGCAACTTATGATTATGGGAAGGTTAATCAGGGGGTCATCTTTAGGTTAAAACAGCTAAAATGGAGGATCTGTTACAAAAGTACTTGTATGAAACAAGCTATTACAGGCTACTATAGTTTTTACACAGGTATTTCAGCATGTATTGATTCACTCATCGTCACTATGATGATCTTCACTGGCCGATGAGAAAACTAAGGCATGAATGGATTCGCTTACTTTTCCAAGGTCACCTGGAAGGTCAGAGCCAGGTGTTAATCCCGACAATTGGGCGCTAAGGCTGCCCTGGCCTGTGATCGGCTCTGCATCAGGGCGCGAAGAGTTGATGTGTGGGGCGTAGTTCTAGCATGTTAGAACAACTTAACTTCTCCATATTCGTTTTACAGCCCCTGTGCGTTGGGGTGTCCAATCCAGGTCCCTGAGCCCTTGACTCCACGTGTAGAGTCGGAGACCCAAGTCAATCAAAGTCAGGCCATCCCCTTGGCAAAGATGATTGGTTAAGGAGTGGGCACATGATGTAAGCTGGTCCAATCGGAGTGAAGCTCAAGGCCATGGGACAACTGCTGACATGGAGGAAGGGAAGTTCTCGTCCCCGGATGTGGATGGGATGGGGAGATGGCACAGGGAGGTAATTCCGGCAGCTATTGTGGACACCCTCGGGGAGACTGGGGGTGATTCCCAGCCCACAAAGGAGGCGCGGGTGGGCTCCCAGAGAAACCAGCCAGAGCCTTGGTGGCAGCATGAGCTCCTGGAGCAGACCAGCCCTGAAGTCCAGCCTGTCTCAGGGGGTGATGGCAAAAACAAAGACTTCTTGGTTCAAATCATAACCTTCACCCCACTCTCCAGTGGTCATGTTTGTCCTTGGGATACATTCCAAAGTTTTGGTTTTTTTTAGTTGGAGTCTCACTCTGTCACCCAGGCTGAAGTGCAGTGGCATGCTCACGGCCTCCACGACCTTGACCTACTAGGCTCAGGCAATCCATCCTCTCCAGCCTTCCAAGCAGCAGGAACTACAGGCCTGTGCTACCATGCCCAGCTGATTTTTTTACTTATTGTAGAGAAGAGGTCTGCCAAGTTGCCTGGGCTGGTCTCGAACCCATGAACTCAGGCAATTCCTCTCGTCTTGGCCTCCCAAAGTGCTGGGATGATAGGCTGAGCCACCTAGCCTAGCCTTTTTTTTTTTAATTTTTAATTTAAAAAATGTGGGGTATAATTCAGGGTTAAGTATATACAAGTGTTCATTATGCATGTACCCTTGTTTATGAGGTGTGCTACCCCTCTCCTGGCAGAATCCCACTACTACCAATCCCACCCCCCTCCCCGCAATTTCCCACTACTGACAATACTTTTCTTAGAGTATTACGATAATTGTTCAAGGTTCACTTACGCGTGCAAACATGTCATACTCAGTTCTTTGTTTCTGTGAAAGATCACTCAGTATTATAGACTCTAAGTCCATCCAAGTTGCTGCAAAGTTCATAATTTTGTTCTTTATGGCTGCCTAATATTCCATCCATCGTGTATATGTACCACACTTTTTTTTAATCCAGTCCTCTTTCGATGGGCAGCATGATTGGGTCCATGTTTTTGCTCTTGTGAACAGTGTTGCAATAAACATGGATGTGCAGGTATCTTTCACAGATTGATTTGAGTTCTTCTGAGTATATTCCTAGTAGGAAGATTGTGGGGTCATATGGAAGGTCGATTTTTTAGTTCTTTTTTTTTTTTTTAGTTTGGAGTCTCACTCTGTCACCCAGACTGGAGTGCAGTGGCCACTCCCGGCCACTGCAGCCTTGACCTGCTGGGCTCCGGCCATTCTTCCACCTCAGCCTTCCAAGTAGCTGGAACTACAGGCGCGCGCTACCATGCCTGGCTAATTATTTTGGTTTATTGTAGAAATGAGGTCTCTCAAGTTGCCCAGGCAGGTCTCAAACCCGCGGGCTCAGGCAATCCAATCACCTCAGCCTCCCAAAGCGAGGGATTACAGGCCGAGCCACCGAGCCCGGCTGATTTTTAGTTCTTTTAGGAATCACCACACTGTTTTCCACAGAGGCTGTACTAGTTTACACTCCCATCAACAGTGCAGAAGTGTTCCCTTTTTGCTGCATCCTCTCCAGCATCTGTTGTTTTTTGAATTTTCGATGATGGCCATCCTGACTGGAGTTAGGTGGTATCTCAGTGTGGCTTTAATTTGAATTTCTTTGATGACTAGTGAGGCTGAGCCATTCCAACATCTTTAAGACCTAAAGGGACTTGGAAGGCTGAGCGGGAGGATCGCCAGAACCCTGCAGGTCGAGGCTGTGGTGGCCAGGAGCATGCCACTGTACTCCAGTCTGGGCGACAGAGTGAGACTTCAACTCAAAAAAAACCAAAAAAAAAAAAACCTAAAGGTCCTTCACAATTTCAGCTCTGCTGATGTTTGTCGCTTTTTTTATTTTTACATTTTATATTCTCTTACTTTGAGCCAAGTTCTCGTTGAGTCACTCAAGCTGGAGTGCAGTAACACCATCATGGCTCATTGACATCTCAACCTCCTGGCCAGAAACAGTCCTCCTGCCTCAGCCTCCCAAGTAGCTGGGACTACAGGCACATGCCACCACTCCTGGTTAATTTTTTTTTTATTTTGTTTTTTTGTAAAGACACAGTCTCACTATGTTGCCCAGGCTGGTCTCCAACTCTTTGGCTCAAGCAATCCTCCCGCCTTGGCCTCCCAAAATGCTGGGATGACAGGTATGAGCCACCGTGTCTGGCCAAGAGCGGCTCTTTTAGTTGTGAGCCTCACCATGCAACAGAGATGGAGGTGGCTTACTTTTACTAGTTGTGTCCTGACCCCATGGCAAAATCAGTGTACCAATCCCACCCTTATATATATATATAAATTGAATAGAGGCAGGATCTCACTCTGTTGCCCAGGCTGGTCCTGATCTCCTGGTCTCAAGGCAGTGTGGACAGGTGCAGTCATGCATCACCTATGATGAAATGAACAAACATGTGGAAAGAATGCTCCCTCAAAATTCACTGAAACCCCACGCAGCCTCTCACAATAATGCTAACTGGTCCTCTGATGCCGATGGGTTCCTAGAACACTTATCTACTGGGAGAAACCTGTACTACAAGCCCCCCCCGAAAACAATCCCTGTTTTTTTGGGGGGGGTTCTTCCTCATATAGGCCTCTGAGAGTCAGTGTATTGAGGTTATTACACGCAGGCTCAGGAACCAGACTTCACGTGTGTTAATTCCAGCTCCAACTCTTAATAGTCCTGGAGGCTTGAGGAAGCTCTTTTCTAACTCCGTGCCTCAGTTATTCACTCGTGTCTGCCTCATATGATTGTGGTGAGAGGGACACGAGTGACATCATGTGAAGCACTCAGAACTGTGCTTGGCATGCAGTAGGTGCTCAATAAGTGCTGGCTTTTCTCACCACATCTGTGCAATGCAATGGCATGACATCTTTCAACACCTGATGCAGAAGCCCATTTGATGTCACAAAAGAAGGCTTACCATTAATGGTGTAGTGCACGAAATAATACAGAATAAAGTCATGTCTCTGATACCATTTCTTATTTGCAAGCTTTTATAATAGAAATATAAATAAAGAACTACTTCAAAACCATAGAAACAGTTATCCCTGGTTTGTTGGCATTCTGATTTTAGTCTTCTTCTCTGTGGCCTCAATTTTTTGCAGTGAGTAGGCTTTATTTTTTTTTTTAATTAATAGGCTTTTTTTTTTTTAAAGCAGCTTTAGGTTTGCAAAATAATTGAGCAGAAAGTACAGAGAGTTCCCATATAGCCCTTTTCCACAACACACCCAGTCTCTCTAATTATTAACATATTGCACAAATGTGTACATGTATTACAGTTGATGAATGAATATTAATGCATTATTATTATTATTATTTTGAGTAAGAGTCTCACTCCGTCGCCCAGGCTGGAGGGCAATGGCAAGTTCACGGTCACAGCATCAACCTGCTGGGCTCTGGGGATTCTTCTGCCTCAGCCTTCTAAGTAGCTGGAACTACAGGTGTGTGCTACCATACCCGGCTAATTATTTAAAAATTTATTGTAGAGACAACGTCTTGCCAAGTTGCCCAGGCTGGTCTCGAACCTGTGGGCTCAGGCAATCCACTCTCCTCAGTCTCCCAAAGTTCTGGAATGGTAGGCTGAGCCACTGAGCCCTGCCAACGCATTATTATTAACTAAAGTCCGTAGTCTATATTAGGGTTCACTCTTGATGACAGTTCTACGAATTCTGGACAAATGCGTAATGTCATGTATCTACCATTATAGTATCGTAGAGAAGAGCCTCACTACCCTAAAAGTCCCCCATGCACCAACTGTTTATAGAGAGCTTCACTTTTGTAATAAAAATTAAAAAGTTATGCTTATAAAACTTTGTAGTTAGTGAATTTTTTTAGTTCAAAGTACTAAGCATTTTTTTTTAGTTCAAAGTAGTAAACAGATAGTTAATGAATACTGTCTGAAGCCTTGAAAAAATATTCAGTACACATTGTGTGTAAATAATAAAGCAGTTTAAATATCTCATGCATGAAATAATCACATCATGAGATATGAATGCATACATTAGGCATTGCATATTGCATATCTGAAATGTATGTATATATGTGGTACATACATACTATATATATATTGCATTACTAATAAATATACCATAGAGAGAGAGAAAGATTATGTGTATTGTTTTATATGCTTTACAGGCATAAATACAATTAATTTTTCAACAACTCTATAAAGTTGAAAATATCACTATCCCCTTTTCATGTATGAGAAAACTGAGGTACACTGTGGTTAAGTGACTTTCTTGGGGCACGTAGCTGTCAGGTACTAGAGACAGGCATATATATAAATATATTTGGAAGAGAATACACACAAAAATATAAAAATAATCTCTGACTAGAACTATGGTGGGTATTGTTTGCTTGCTTTGTTATTTTTCTGAAGTCTACAGTTTGTCTAGGACAGAGATCCACAGACTTTTTCTATAAAGGGCCCGACAGTAAATATCTTAGGCTTTGAGGCCTGATGGTCTCTGTTGTAAATGCTCAACTCTGCCTTGTAGCCTGACAGCAGCTGTAGATAAGCAGCGACTAAGCATGCCTGTGTTCCAATAAAATTTTATTTGTGGTCACTGAAATCTATATCTGTATAATTTTCATGTTTCATGAAGTATTCTTTTTTTTAAAAAATTTATTTTAAAGATATAGGGTTCAATTCAATTCAGGGCTAGGTATATAAATGGTCATTGTACAGGTTAAGTTTGGGCCTCCCTTTGGGTCCCACTTTACCTGATTTGAGATCAGGTACCCCTATTGATGAGCTGTGCTCCCCTCCCTCCCCTGGAAGTTTTCCACTACTGCCAGTCCCTTTCTTGTAGTATTATGATAATTGTTCAGGGTCTGCTTATGAGTGAGAATGTGTGGTACTCGGTTCTTTGTTTCTGTGACAGATCACTGAGTATTACAGACTCTAAATCCATCGACGTATTCTTTTTTCTTTTGTCTTTTTTTTCTAATTATTTACAAAATGTGAAAATCACCATCAACTCATGGGCCCTACACAAACAAGGGCAGGGCAGGATTTGGCCCGCGGGCCACAGGGTGCCAAGCACAGCACGAAGTAGTTCTGAAATGTTGCTTTAAGATGAGCCAACAGATATCGGTGTGAAGAAGCAATTCCTTCACCAGGAGCAGCTGGTGGTGTGGGCACAGGTCTGGGGATCTGCCAGCTTCCAAGATACCTGGCGGGCATGTGTGGGCAGGTAACTTTGCCCTTGGTACCTGGGAGGACACTGAGTGTCCAGAGTCCTGTCTGTCCTGGGAGGAGAATGCCCATTTCACATCCTGGTCCTGCAATGTGCACATCGAAGCCATTTCTGAAGATGGGCCTGCTGGTTCTACTTCTCCTGGGATTGGCAGAAGCCTGTATTCCCCGTGGAGGTAATGCTTCCTCCCATGCCTTGCTTCCCCAAGGCATCTTTTTGTGATGAGGAGGCTCCCCAGGGCTGGATTCAGACAAGGCCCCTGAAGTCTAACAGACTCATGCTTGCTTCAGGTGTGGACATTCTCGTTTCCCCTGTTTGAGATGGTGGGGTGGAGGAGGTCTGGGCTGGTGGCTGCTGCCCTTGGGGATAGACTCGTGTCTGCATTCTGGTCGTAGTCCGCAACTCTTTGTGACATTAGGGGAGAGGGGTTGTCTTGACTAGCCTTGCTGTCTCCATCTGACCAATGGGTGTCATAAGAACCCTCAGTTCCTAATTCAGAAACAGGAAACCAGACACCATATGTTCTCACTCATATGTGGGAGCTGAACATCACAAAGATGGAAATACCAGACCCTGGGGGACAACAACAAGGGGAGAGGGGAGAGGTGGGTTGGGAATCAAAAGCTACCCACAGGGCACAATCTTCTCTCTCTGGGGAATGGGCCACCTGAGAGCCAATCCTGCCACGACCCAAAATGTCCAGGGAACCAACATGCGCATGTACCCCCTGAGTCTGAAATTTTAAAAATTAAAAAAAGAATCCCCGGTTCCTAGGATCGTTGCATGTCATTGATGAGGTCATGCTTGTGTAGTGCCTAGGAGTTAATGGTACCATATTTAGAGAGTTCTAACAAAACTCTAGACCCTTGCAATGTAGAGACATCCAAGATGACATTGGAAGAGGGCTTGAATCCTGTCATAATACTGAATTCCTATTTCCTCATTTCATCTATGAATGTTTATTGATCCACACATGTTTGTTACTGGTTCCTTCCACATACTTGATACTGGGAATATAGTGATGAAAAAAATCAGACAGATGTAGCTCTGTCTTCATGGGATTCTGGTGCTAAACAGATATACACATTGGACAGATAGATGAATGTGTGAATGGTTTATGGATGGATGGATGGATGGATGGATGGATGGATGGATAGACCGGTGGACTGGTGGAAGGATATGTAAATGGTTATATGGCTCTATGGGTGGATGAATGGGCTGATAGATGAATGGGTGAATGGTTATACAGATGGATGGATGGACGGATGGGGATTCAGAGAAGGCCTCTCTGGAAAAGTGACATTGTGGCAAGACTTAAGTGAGGAACAGGAGCTAGTCAGCTAAAGAGTTGGGGAGACTGCTCCAGTCACAGATAATTGCGTATGCAAAGGTCCTGGAGTGGAAGGCACTGACTCCCTTTGAGGACCTGAGCATAGCCAGTGTATCAGGAACATGGTAGACAGAAAAAAGGCATGGTAAAGGTGGGGCAGTTATAAGTAAAAACAGAGAAGAAGCAGGGACCAGAATATATAGGGTTTCCTGGGCCATATGAAGGGTTTTGGATGTCTTCCTAAGGGCAAAACAGGATGTGGTGGTTTGTGCTTGTAATCACAGTATTTTGGGAGGTCAAGGTAGGAGGATTGCTTGAGGCCAGTAGTTCGAGACCAACCTGGGCAACATAATGAGACCACGTCTCTACAAAAAATTAGCTGGGTGTGGTGGCGTGTGCCTACAGTCTCAGCTATTCTGGAGGCTGAAGCCTCCCTGAGCCCGGAGGTTGAGGTTGCGGTGAGCCATGATTGTGCTGTTACACTCCAGCCAAGGTGATGGAGGAAGGAAGTTCCCTAACTCAAAACAACAGATAAGCAAAGGGCAAAGAGACACTGTTAAAGAGTTTTCAGTAAGAGAGTCATAATTAGGGGTGTGTGTGTGTGTGTGTGTGTGTGTGTGTGTGTGTGTGTGTGTGTTTAAACAATCAGTCTTGTCCCTGGGGAAAGATTGGTCTAAGAGGGAATCAGAGTAGAAGGAAAGACATAAGTTAGGAAAACATTTCCATCATCAGGGTGGTGATGGGAATACATTTAAAGTTATGAGGCATTGAGGAGCAAGAGTTTACAGGACTGAGAGATGGATCAGATGCTGGGGTTAGGGAAAGAGGCGTGAAGATTCTCCATTTGTGTTTACAGCTGGGTGATTGAGGCTGCCCTTAAGTGAGATGGGAAAGCTCTGAAGAGAAACGGGTTTTTAAAAACTTCACTTTGAAATCACTTTATTATTTTATTTTATTTATTGTTTTGAGTTGGAGTCTCACTCTGTTGCTCAGGCTGAAGTGCCATGGTACAATCATGGCTTACCACAGCTTTGACTGCCTGGGCTCAGATGATCCTCCCTACTCAGTCTCCCAAGTAGCTGGAGCTACAGGCATGTGCCACCATGACTGACTAATTTAAAAACATTTTTTGGGGGTAGCAATTAAGTCTAACTATGTTTCCCAGGCTGATCTCACACTCCTGGGCTTGAGTGATCCTCTCGTCTCAGACTCCCAAAGTGCTGTGATTACAGGCATGAGCCACGGAGCCTGGTCCTCCTTCATATATTAATTTGAATTCCTCTGTAAAAACATGCTGATTCTTATCTTATTTATTTACTCAAGTACTGTGTTTATTTATATCAGCATGAGCTTGAGGATATTTATTGTGTTAGCAGATTATTTGTTGATGGATGAGAGACTGTTGAAACAGATTCTCTTTTGGACGGCTGAATTTGAAGTGCCTGTGGAGTGTTTGGGACATCTGTAGGTTCCATGGGAACAGGGTTTGAAATGTCTTGTTTACTTCTGTACCAGCACCCCTCTTCCCAATCAGCCTTGCAAATGTCTATAGAGTAGGGGCTGAGTCTAACTCATCTGCGTCTCTAGCACCAAGCACAGGCCAGTGTCCGGAGTATGTGCCAAGTGAATGTTGGTTGGATGGATGCGGGATGGATGTATGGATGGATAGGTGGATGGATGGATGGATGACTGAATGGTTATATGGATAGATGGATGGATGGATGGATGATGGATGGATGGATGGATGGATGGAAGGATGGATGGATGGATGGATTTATGGATGGATGAGTGAGTGGTTATATGGATGAATGGATGGATGAATGGATGGATGGATGGATGGATGGATGGATGGATGGATGAATGGACTGATGGATGGATGGATGGATGGATGAATGGTTAGATGATGAAGAGATGGATGGATAGATGAATGGATGGATGGTTAGATGATGAAGAGATGGATGGATGGATGAATGGATGGATGGATGGACAGATGGACAGACTGATAGAGGGAACTGAGTAGCCTTTTTGACTCCAACAGTGGGTGGGTTATCTGGTCTTCTTGACTACTGCAGTGATCCGAGTCTAATGCTGAATTCTTTTCTTGCTCCCCCCTCTCTGATCCTCTTGTGATCCGGATGACTGATGCTTTTGTCCCCAGTCGCAACTGAAGAAAAAAGTAAGAACCGTGGAAGCACCAAGTTTGTATCCCCACAACTAGCTCCTCTTAGACTATAAGATTAATTTCTTGAGTTGCAAGATTAAAGAAGGGTTTCCAACACCTGTGCCTCCCCATATAACGTATGTGTCCCTCCTCATATAGCAATAGGAAACTAAATGTTCCATGAAGAAATAAAGAAGTGCATGTGGAAATGAACTGAACTGGATCATGTTAGTATGAATTCTAACTCCTTTTTTGCTTTTATTTTCCATGTTGATTCACTGACTCCTGGCTCTGTTTCACTTCCAGTCAACTGTAAGTCACATCTCCTTTTCTTACATAAATGGGGAGCCCTTCAACTCATAGAAGGAAGGAAGTGAAAAAGGCAAAACTACTCACCGTCATATCCAATCTGGGGCAGATTCAGAGAGATGCTTTCAACTCACACATGGCCTCTTATGTTAGATATGCAGATTGTGGAGTTGGGGGGATGGGGTACAGCTGGATGAACTCCAAGAAGGCCGACAAACATCTGTAATTACATGAAAAATGGGGTGGGGGGAGAGAGGGAGGGAGGGAGGGAGAGATAGTTTTCTGGGAATATAACTTAGATCAGATTTTCAACAGGGATCAATGAGCTAACACACATTAGGAATCTTTGCTCTAGAACATGCAACTAAAATTAGATTGTGTGTATTCCTTGGTGGGTTTTAAATTTTAAAAAGTATAGTGCAGGATTGGAAAGCCTTCTTCCTTTCTAAGAATTTATCACCCAGTCTCCAGTTGAGAAGCAGAGACAACAGTTGGTTGCTGTGGGCACCCTCGTTTTGTTGACTTCCTGAAATTCACATGGAGGGGCGAGGGCTTGGAGTCCCCAGGCCACAGTACCCCTGGAGCTTCTGACTTCAGAATACATGTGTCTCCCAAAGGATCCAGGGCCCTGAGAATAGGTTGCAGCTCTCCATTCTGGCTTCCTGTGGGGGATCTGTGGGGTACAATGAGGTACCAAAGATAATTAATGTCATGTTTTCTCCAAACCTTTTTGGGCAAAATGATTCCCACTGTCTACCATTGGTCCTCTCCTTGCTGCTGCTTGCATGAAAACAGTGCTGAAAGGTAAGATTCTCATTCCATCCTTTTCCCTTTTGGTGCTGATTGCCTTCATCCAAAGGGCATACGAGGGGGAATCCGCCCCAAAAAAACCCGGAATTATTTTATTGATGGCAGACCCTCAATACACTCAGAATTTGTTCCTTTGGATCAAATGGCAATCAAAGTTTTTACCTAGAAGTTTTGAGAAGGCTGCATCATGATTTGTGGAAGAAACGCCCCGAGTTGTGGCAAACAGGTGACTGGTTCTTCCACCATGACAACTCACCTGCCCACACCTCGGTGAGTGTTCAGCGGTTTTTGACCAAAAATGGCATGACCCCCTTGCCCCACCCTTTCTATTCACCCAATCTCACCCTGAGTGACTTTTTTTGTTTCCATGATGAAAAAAGTCCTTAAGAGAAACATTTTGCTGATGTGGAAGGGGTAAAAGATGGCAGAAGCACTAAAGGGCATCAAAATTGATGAGTTCAAAAACTGTTTTGAGCAGTGGAAAGAGCATCTCGATAGGTGTATTGTATCAAACAGAGAGTAATTTGAAGGTGGCTAAAGTTTAAACATGTAAGAATAAATACACAATTTTTTATAAATAAATTCCGAGTTACTTTTGGTCCCCTCCTCATTGACTTTCAATCTGTCTTTTTTTTCTTATCTGTCCTCAGCCCAACTTCTAATCTAGGTTGTATTTATTTATTTGTTTTATGGCTTTAGGGGGTACAAATAGTTTTTGGTTACATGGTGGCATTACATCGTGGTGAAGAATCTGGGTTTCAAGTATACCCACCACCCCTACCTGTACACACTGTATCTGACAGGTGATACTTTTTTAAAACCTCTTTTTCCTTCTCCCTTCCCCTTCTGAGTCTCCATTGTCTGTTATACCATTCTCTATGCCTTTGCAGACCCCTCATTTAGCTTAAACTTACAAGTGACAGCATGCAGTGTTTGGTTTTCTGTTCTTGCATTAGTGCTCATAGTGTGATGGTCTCCAATTTCATCCGAGTTGCTGCAAAATACATTATTTCATTTCTTTTTGTAGCTGAATAATATTCCATGGTGTGTGCGTGTGTGTATGTGTGTGTGTGTGTGTATAACACATTTTCATTTTCCACCTGTTCTACTGATCAGTTGATGGGCATTTAAGTCAATTCCACATCTTTGCAATTATGAATTGTGCTGTGACAAACATACTAGTGCACACTTTAGTTTTAAAAAATCAAGTGCCAAAACTCTCTTTTAATTAAAAAAAAGTGCTTTTCATAAAGAAGGACAAACAAATCGACTTCGCAGCAACCTGGATGGATTTAGAGTCCATCATACTCAATGATCTATCACAGAAACAAAGAACTGAGTACCACATGTTCTCACTCATAAGTGGACCCTGAATATTTACCAAAATACTATAAGAGAGGGATTGGCAGTACAGGGTACAGGGATTGGCAGTACAGTACTACAGGGTAGGGTGGTGGGGGGAACACAATATCAGTAAGGGTACCTGATCTCAAACTAGGCAAAGTGGGGACCAAAGGGAGGCCCGGACTTTACCTGTATGATGACCACTTGTCTACCTAATCCTGAATTGTACCCCACATCTTTAAAATAGAAAAAGCACTTTCACTACTCTTCCCCGCAAAAACAGTTGTCTAGAAATTGAACCCTTTTTGGTGGTCCAAGTTTCAGGATGGTCCTCCCATAGCTCACAGAAAGCGATTTGTTCTGAAAGCTAAATTCAGATCTACCTAAGATCTCATATTTGGCTGGACACATTAGTTGCCATGTCTGCTTTCTGAGCTCACATCGTCAAAACCACCACCTCTATCCATTTAACAATTCTCAGAGACGGCACTCTGGAACAAGATCTGTGAAATGAGATCGAGGCTTTGGAACTTCCAGGGGCAGGAGACTAGGCCAGGAAGTGAGATGATGACTTGCAGAAAGGATGCCCACCTCAGCATCGGGGGACCTCTGTCTTCAGAGCCCACTGCCGCTCCTTCCCAGGTGGATGACCTTGGACTAGTCCCCTCACCTCCCTGTACCTTCTTCTCAAGGGAAAATGCAGGTGCAGGGGTGAAACATCTTCAGTTTAACTCAAAACATTCAGGGTAAAACAGCTCTTTCTGATTCCATGCCCCTTCCCATCACCACACACACACATCCTTATTTAAGAATGCAATCAGCAGCAGCATCATTACTTCCCTCACGTTACTAATTCAAGCACTTACTGAATGCGACCCTGGGCCAGGAGCTAGGCTAAGTACTCAGTCCGCTTGATCTTTCTTCAGTATTGACACGACTCCAAATGTGAGATAATGTCTTCAACGTAGGGCCAGGCACCATGACTCTTGCCTGTCATCCCAGCACTTTGAGAGGATGAGGTGGAGGATTGCTGGAGCCCAGGAGTTCAACACCAGCCTGGGCAACATGTCGAGACCTCGTCTCTACAAAAACGTTTAAAAATAAGATGCAGTCCCGCCAACCTAGCTGGGGTTGGGGGCATACATGGCCTGGGGATGGGCTTGATCCCACTCCACCCCTGGGTCCCCGTGTGGGGCAGAGAGGTCATAGGTAAAGAGGAAAAGGAACCACATATCTTTCCTTGTCTACAAGCCTTGTGAATGTTTGCACCCTGGACATGCATTACCTAGTCAAAAAATAATACATAAATAAAATTAATAAAACGTTATTTTAAAAAATGAGCTTGGCTGGGCTCGGTGGCTCAGCCTGCAATCCCAGCACTCTGGGAGGCAGAGGCGAGTGGATTGCCTAAGCCTGTGAGTTCAAGACCAGCCTGGGCAACTTGGCAAGACCTTGTCTCTACAGTAAATCAAAACTTAGCCAGGCATGGTAGCGTGCACCTGTAATTCTGACTACTTGGAAGGCTGAGGTGGAAGGATGGCCAGAGCTCAGCAGGTTGATGCTGGGGTAGCCATGAGCATGCCACTGCACTCTAGCCTGGGTGACAGAGTGAGACTGTGACTTAAAAAAAATGAGCCAGTTGTGGCACGCAGCTCTAGTCCCAGTTACTCAGGAGTCTGAGGTGGAAGGATTGCCTGAGCCCTGGAGGTTGAGGCTGTGGTGAGCCATGATCGTACCACTGTACTCCAGTCTCGACAACAGAGTGAGACCACAGCTGAAAAAAAAAAGTCTTCATTTTGTAGAGGCACAAAGAGTTCAGCGATCAGCTCAACACTACCCACGTAGCTTGGATATCAACCATTCAACCCCACATCGACATGGAAAGTGTTTTGGTGAGCTGTATACACATAGCACTTTCCACCGACAAGCTTAGAAGAATTTGTCAGTTGTAGAAAGTGCTACCCCAATGAACATTCCTGTTTTGTGGACAAAGAAATAGAGATCTGCAGAAGTCAGAGAGATTTGAGTTTGAATCCCTGTTTTTTTTTTTTTTTTTTCTGCTAACCAGCTGCACAGATCGTTGCAAATCACATAATTCCCTGAAATTTCACTTATCCTCGTTGGCAATATCTGATTTCAGAGGACTGATGTGTTGAAAATAGATGTAAAGAGCTTGACTGGGCACCATAACTCCCATCTGTCATCCCAGAACTTTGGGAGGTCAGGGTGGAAAGATCACTTGAGACCAGGAGTTCAAGACCAGCCTGGGCAAGGCAGTGAGATCCCGTCTCTATGAAAATACTTTTTTTCTTCAAAAAGAGAAGTAAAGAGCTTGGCACCCACCTCCTTCTGGGGTCAATAAATAATACAGGGAGTGCCAAAAAAATGTATACACATTTTAAGAGGTGTTATCTACGTATGACTTTTGAAGTTAAATTAAATCACTGTAGTAATGTGTAATATAACATTCACACAAAAGATGGCGTTAACCAAATGAATGCTAGTGTCACCACGTGACCAGCAGGACAGTCAAAGGAAATGGCAGAAGCACAGCTGTCGTCTGAGGAACGCAAGACCATTTTGAAATGGTATTTGGAATTTGAGAACGTTGTGGAAATATGACAATGGAGGCATTGTGTAGGCAACAGAACCTCGCCTGACAATTGCACGCATTCATGGTAAGTCTGAGATGCGTGGTCCTGTGTGTGACGTGCACAAGGGAGACCCCAGAGGCCTCACACAGCAACAAGGTCTGCAGTAGCTCGCTGCCATCAGGCGTGTCTGGACGCTGATGGGAACCGCTTTGGGCATCTCTTGTCATTGCAGAAGTCAAACGTGACTTGTATTCATCTTTTGTGATTGGTATATATTGAGTACTAGGGCTTTTAAAAAATTTTCATTTTAAAGATATGGGGTACAATTCAGGGTCAGGTATACAAATGGTCATTGTACAGGTAAAGTTTGGGCCTCCTTTTTGTCCCCATGTCACCTGGTTTGAGATCAGGTACCCTTGTTGATGAAGTGATCCCACCACTCCCTTGCTGGCAGTTTCCCACTACTGCCAATCCCTTTCTTATAGTATTATGATCATTGTTTAGGGTCTACTTATGAGTGAGAGCATGTGGTACTCTGTTCTTTGTTTCTGTGATGGATCACTCAGTATTATAGACTTTAAATCCACTCAAGTTGCTGCGAAGTCCATAATTTTGTCCTTCTTTATGGCTGCATAATATTCCGCCATGTATATGTACCACATTTTAAAAGTCTGGTATACTTTCTATGGGCAGCACGGTCAGTTCCATGTTTTTGCTATCATGAATAGTGCTGCAATAAATATGTGTCTGCAGGTTTTAATACAGCTTTTTCCTTGCTTAGAATGTGTACACTTTTAGGGGCACACTCTATACTCTTTGCTTCTCTTTCTAGTGTGACTGAGTCACGGTTCACGGCCAGCATTCCCAACCCCCACCCCCAGCTCCTTGGCCCTCCCCCCGTTTTGAAAGCAAGAGGCTCTCAGTGGTCTCACAGGGTCCTGGGCCTTATTCCCTAAGTGCTCACCATGGTCCACTGTGGATCCCCTTCCCTGTCTGCCCCCAGCTCCCAGCATCTGATTTTGTTTTTGGTTTTCTCATGATGCCTTCATCTCCATGACCCCTCGGGTGCCACCTTCCATGCCACCTCTGTAACCTTGGCCTCCATGCGGACTCTCCTTCTGGATGGGCTGCTCTCAGGGATTGTAGGTAAATACCTCACCCCTTCACAATGCCCCTGGATGGCGAACTCGAGTGGGAGACTTTTGAGCAAGCATTTCTTAGCATGCAGTACGTGCCTGTACTCATGCTTGGGCGATGGATGCCCAAAGATGGATCTGGTGTGCTCGCTCTCGAGACACTCACCCTCGGAAGCTCAGCAGAACTTAGGGTAGATGAGAGACAAGTGATGGTGGCTCGGGTTGGAGCTGGGGAAAGGCGCTGGGTGGAAACATTGAGGAAGCCCTACATCACACCGAGGCCTCATAGCCACCCTCTCTGAAGAAGAGTTTGTTCAGTCCATCGAACTGGGGGAAAGCCGTGGATGGGAAAGATTTCCTTCTGCTGTGCTGACACATCACCTGCCTGTCTTCTTCCTCAGGTATGATGAGCCGACTGTCACCTGACGGTAAGTGGCGGGGTCCTCTTTTTCGGACCTTCTCTTTCTTCTCTTTTGTCTGCAAGGTGATGCAGATGTATCGAGTCATTTATTCTTTTATTTAGAGTCAAATAGATTTTCAGACAGTACCTGATCACAGATCTTGTTTGTGTTTTTTTTGGTATTTTTTGAGTTGGAGTCTCACTCTGTCGCCCAGACTGGAGTGCAGTGGCACACTCCCAGTCACCGTAGCCTTGACCTGCTGGATTCCGGCAATCCTTCAGCCTCAGCCTTCCAAGCAGCTGGAACTACAGGAGTGCACTACCACACCCGGCTAATTTTTTTATTTATTGGTGATGAGGTCTCACCAAGTTGCCCAGGCAGGTCTCGAACCCGCGGGCTCAGGCAAATCCACTCACCTCAGCCTCCCAAAGCACGTGATTACAGGTTGAGCCATCGAGCCTGGCTTGTTTGTGTTTTAATAGGATGAAAATTTTGATTACTGTATAAGGTTGCAGCTAGAATTTTACCTCATGACAATGATGCTTTGGGTTTGTTTTTTTTTTTTTTTTTTTTTGAGTTGGAGTCTCCCTCTGTCACCCAGGCTGGAGGGGACAGGGGCACACTCACGGCCACCACAGCCTCGACCTGCTGGGCTCAGGCGATTCTTCTACCTCAGCCTTCCAAGTGGCCGGAACTACAGGCACATGCCACCATGTCCGGCTAATTTTTGATTTATTGTAGACACGAGGTCTCGCTAAGTTGCCCAGGTTGGTCTTGAACCCGTGGGCTCAGGCAATCCTCCCACCTCTGCCTCCCAAAGTGCTGGGATTTTAAGACCCAGTTCAAACTTCTTCCACCATGTCTCTTCTGGCTTACCATGCCCCTGGATGGATTTTCTTTTTTCCTTTCAGTCAGGGTCTCAATCTGTCACCCAGGCTGGAGTACAGTGGCACAATCATGGCTCACAGCAACCTTGACCTGCTGGGCAGAGATGATTTATGATGATTTATTTGATTTATTGTAGAGATGAGGTCTTGCCAAGTTGCCCAGGCTGGTCTCAAACCCCTTAGCTCTGGCCATCTGCTTAAGCCTGGGATTACAGGCTTGAACTACTGCACCTGGCCTAATTTTTGTTTTTATTTTTTATTTTTGAGTTGGAGTCTCACTCTGTTGTCCAGGCTGGAGTGCAGGGGCATGCTCACAGCCACCGAAGCCTTGACCTACTGGGCTCAGATGATTCTTCCGCCTCAGCCTTCCAAGTAGCTGGAACCACACGTGTGGGCCACCATGCCTGGCTAGTTTTTCTTGATTTATTGTAGAGACGAGGTCTCACCAAGTTGCCCAGGCTGGTCTTGAACCCATGAGCTCTGGCAGTCCTCTTGCCTTGGCCTCCCAAAGTGCTGAGATGATAGGTGTGAGCCACTGCACCTAGAGCTGTGAATTTCTTTAAGTTTTAAAAGTAGTATATGCACATAGGGAGACACTGAAGGGACATAAGATGAAAGTCAGGGAAGGGCATCGTCTTTGTCACCTCCCCAGGCCTGTTCTCCAGAAGCAACAAACACCGTTACTGGCCTCCCGTGTGTTCTCCTAAGAAATAGTCATGCACATTTAGGTGAAAAGTACAGTGAAAAGTACGGTGTGTTTTGGCAATATAACTTTACCTCTTTCTTTCAAATACCCAAATAATACTCTGTTCATATCCACATAACTTCATGTGTTACTGGATCATGGGCATTTAGTTTCTTTCCTCATATATTTTGATTTCAGTTTTTCTTTGTTTTCATGTTACAAATGCTGCTACAGTGAGCATCTTTATGTAATCTTTTCTTCCTCCCTCCCTCTCTTTCTTTCTTTCTCCCTTTGGTCAGGGTCTTACTCTGTCGCCCAGGCTTAGAGTGCATTGGGCACGCTCATGGTCACTGCAGCCTCAGCCCTTCAAGTAGTTGGAACTAAGGCACACGCCACCATGCCTGGCTAATTTTTTGATTTATTGTAGGGACAAGGTCTTGCCAAGTTGCCCAGGCTGGTCTTGAATCCCTGGACTCAGTCAATTCTCTCACCTCAGCCTCCCAAAGTGCTGAGATGTCAGGTGTGAGCCACCCTGCCTGGCACAAACTTCACTTTTCTTATTGTTGCAAACACATGTCTGTTAAGTTTATAAAGGAAAAATGGTGGGGTCAGAGGGTATCTGCCTTTTAGATTTGGACAGAGGTTTTACAAATTTACCCTCTCATAAATGGCCTGTGAGAATGTCTGTCTCCCTACACCTTCATCAGTGCAGTATAATATCTAACTTTCTAATTTCTGATAATGCAATGGCCAGAAACTTGGCCCCATATTTCTTCACAGAGAGAATGAACTCTGTAGGAGTTCTTACAGCTTCCAGGCCTTCCTGATTCCCCCATTTATGTTTTTCTTTAAACAGACTCACAGTTTTTCCCTAAATATATACATTTGAAAGGGAAACTCCACATCACTTGAGTGGGAAACCTGTACTCCTTGTCATAAGGAGAAGACAACTGTGAAGATAAATATAACAAAAACAAATAGAACAAAAGACAAAATAAAGTTGTAACCAGATACCACTCCTTCGGAAGCTTTGTCTGAGGACTGTTCACTTTCTTTGGTGGCACTTAGCAAGTGCTAGACAGGGGTTAAAGGTGAATTGGGGCTGGGTATGGTGGCTCACCCCTGGAATCCCAGCACTTTTGGAGGCCAAGGCAAGAGGATCACTTGAGCCCAGGAGTTTGAGACCAGCCTGGGAAACATAGCAAGACCCTGCCTCTACAAAAAATATATACATTTAAAAAAAGGTCCAGGCATGGTGGTGTGTGCCTGTAGTCCCAGATACTCAGAAGGCTGAGGCAGAAGGATTGCTTTAACCCAGAAGTTGGAGGCTGCAGTGAACTATGATGGCACCACTGCACTCTAGCCTGGGAGGCAGAGAGAGTCTCTGTCTCTAAAAAATAAGAAAAAAGGCTGGGCTTGGTGGTTCAGCCTATAATCCTAGCACTTTGCGAGGCTGAGACAAGAGGAACACTTGAGCCCAGGAGTTTGAGACCAGCCTGGACAACATAGCAAGACCCTGCCTCTACAAAAATGTTTTTAAAGAAATCCAGGCATGGTGGTGTGTGCCTATAGTCCCAGATACTCAGGAGGCTGAGGCAGAAGGATTGCTTTAACCTAGAATTTGGAGGCTACAGTGAGCTATGATCGCACCATTGCACTCCAGCCTAGGAGGCAGAGAGAGCCTCTGTCTCTAAAAAAAGAAAACAAAGAAAAAATAGATGAGTTGGCAGCATTACGAGACTTTCTCTCTGGTTGAAAGAGAATTGTAAAGGTAAAAACTTTCTCGCTACGTGGTACTCAAGGACTTGAGGCTGAATCTGTGTCTGCCTGAGACCCCAGCCATCAAGAAGCGGTCATGTCCCGTTGCCACAGACACTCATCACAGTGAAGGCCAGAGGGGTTTCCAGAAACAGATGCAGTTTCAACCTGGCTCCATTATTGCTACCAATTTTATTTTATTTTTTAAGTGTGGGGTACAAGTGAGGATTAACTTTACAAGTAGGCTGCATGCAGGTGAAGTTTGGGCTTCTAGTGGGCCCTCTCTCCCCCGATAGTGGATGGGGCATCCAGTGTGTTTTCATGTGACCCTTCCCTCCTCCCTCCCTCCCCTAGTGTCTGCTGTTCTCACCCTTGTGCCCATGTGACTGGTCATCAGGACCGCTTGTGAGTAAGCACATGTGGTGTTCAGTTCTCTGTTTCCATGATGGTTCACTTAGTATGATGGTCTCCGGCTGCATCCATGTTGCTGTGAAGGCCATGGTTTTGTTCTTCTTCATGGCTGCATAGTATTCCATAGTGTGTATGTACCACATTTTCTCTATTCAGCCCACTGTCGATGGGTATCTGGGTTGGTTCCATGTTTTTGCTATTGTGACTAGTCCAGCTCCAATATTTACCAGCATGTGGGACCAAGGACATGGCTGTCTTCTTCCCTGTAAAGCAGAGTTAGTAGCGCACACTGCACAGGGTGGCTGGGAGATGATGATAAAATGTATGAGAAACTCAGGTATTAGAGAGCTGGTTAAGGTCGGCTCGACCCCCTGCGTCCCCACCATTCCATGGACTGTGCAGTCCAAAGTCCCTCTCAAGGTTCTGCGACTCCCAAGACCACAGTTCCTCAACTCTCTCCACCTTGGGCGGCTACACACCTGTGCATTCTCTCTGTCTCCCATCAATCGGGAAGCAGAATGCTTCTTCACTGGTTCCCACAAGAAATCTGCTACCGAGCCAGGCTCAGTGACTCAGCTTGTAATCCCAGTGCTTTGGGAGGCCGAGGTGAGTGGATTGCCTGAGCCCGCAGGTTCGAGACCTGCCTGGGCAAATTTGCAAGACCTCATCTCTACAATAAATCAAATATTAGCTGGGTGTGGTAGCGCACGCCTGTAGTTCCGGCTACTTGGAAGGCTGAAGCGGAAGGATCACCGGAGCCCAGCAGGTCGAGGCTGCAGTGGCTGGGAGCGTGCCACTGCACTCTAGTCTGGGCGACAGAAAGAGACTCCAACTCAAAAAAAAAAAAAAAAGAAATTTGCCACCGGAAAAACTGGGGGTCACCAACGGCTGCTGAGTTTTGATGAAGACCAGAGTGTCTGGAACTGCCCACCACAGCACATAGCTTCTCCATCATGCCAGCCTTGCTCACCTCTCCTTCTCATCTCTTCTCTCCTCCCTTCTACCCCACCTTGACCGTGCAGCTCCAGATCCTAATCCTTTTAACAAGCAGAAAAATTCAGCTCTTTCTGACTCCTAACCCTGACGAATCGACCCAACCCATAAATGTCAGCCCTTTGTGTACCAGAACCTTCCTCTTCTGGAGGCATCTGGACTTTATTAAGAGCAAAATGGGCAGGGCACAGGGGTCATGTCTGTCATCCCAGCACTCTGGGAGGTCTAGGCAGGAGGATCACTTGAGCCCAGGAGTGTGGGATCAGCCTGGGCAACACAGTGAGATCTTGTCTCTACATTAAAAAAAAAAAAAATTAGCCCGGCATGGTGGCACACACCTGTAGTCCCAGCTACTTGGTAGACTGTGGCAGGAAGATTACCTGCACCCAGCAGGTTGAGGCCACGGTGAGCTGTGTTTGTGCCACTGCGCTCCAGCCTGGGTGACAGAGTAAGACTCAGACTCTAACTAAGTAAATAAATAAAAGCAAAATATTCTTTTTTATTTTTATTTTTTGAGTCTGAGTCTCACTCTATCGCCCAGGCTGGAGCGCAGTGGCACACTCACATCCACCCACAGCCTTGACCTGCTGGGCTCAGGCGATCCATTCACCTTAGCCTTCCAAGTAGCTGGAACTACAAGTGCGCACCAAAACATCTGGCTGATTTTTTTGATTTACTGTAGATACCAGGGCTCGCCAAGTTGCCCAGGCTGGTCTCGAACCCCTGGGCTCAGGGAATCCTCTCCCCCGCCTCCCAAAGTACTGGGATAACAGGTGTCAGTCTCACCTGGTGAAAATGTTCTTCTTATTCCCCATGTGAAGCGCCCTCCAATAAGCTAAAGGCCCACCTGGTCTAGCCATGATGAGGTGTGACAGCAGCTGGCAGCTGAGGGCAGTTGAGGCAGGAGTCATAGACTGATGGGGCTGAGATCATCTGACTCAGTAAACAGATGGGGAAACAGGCCTGGAAAGAAGCAGAGCATCAGAGGCAAAGCAGCCACTAACGAAAAAATTCATTAAGCTCCTCAGAGGAGCCAACAAGTTTCCAGGCATGTTTTCTTGGCATCCTCCCAATCTCCCTATGAGGGGCGGACACCGTTATAATCTAAAGAGACCGACTCGTCCTTATTGGCTCAGGACATTTCCAGTTTCAGCACAGACGCACTTGCCTCGTGGGAAGCCCTCCAGCCATGACCCCATTTTTATGATGGGGAAACTGAGGCACGGAAAGGTGGCCTGAAGTTGCTGTGGGTCAGAAAGTGATGATGGAGTTGGGACAGGGAGACGGTCCAGGTTGTCCAGAGATGCTCTGCTCTCCTTAGGATGAGTCCTGGGGTCTTTACGATGACCTATGTAGCCCTGCATCACCCAGCCCTGGAAGTTCTCCAGCTGTCCGCCCGTGGTGGCCTCGATCCATCCTCCCAAAGCTCCAGACTACCCCCCACCAGGACCGCGCCCATGCTGTTCCCTCTGTTGGGATCCCTCTCCTCCTCCCTTCCCAGACCTCTGCACCCGGCTAACCCCTGCTCCTCTTCCAGGTCTCAAACACAACCATTCTTCCTCCAAGATGCCTACCACGGTATCCTCACAAGGTCAGCAACCATCACCCCCTACAGGTTCCCATGGACTCCTACTCCCCCACGAGTCCACCAGACCCGCAAATACTAGACTTCGTGTACCAGAATCTCCCTCCTTGGGAGGCATCTGGATTTTATTAAAAGCAAAACGAGGCTGGGCTCGGTGGCTCAGCCTGTCATCCCAGCGCTTTGGGAGGCCGACGTGAGTGGATTGCCTGAGCCCGCGGGTTCAAGACCCGTCCAGGCAACTTGGCGAGACCCCCCCCCCATCTCTACAATAAATAAAAAAACTAGCTGGGCATGGTAGTGTATGACTGTAGTTCCGGCTACTTGGAAGGCTGAGTCGGAAGGATCGCCAGAGCCCAGCAGGTTGAGGCTGCAGTGACCGAGAGTGGCCACTGCTCTCCAGTCTGGGTGACAGAGTGAGACTCCAACTCAAAAAAAAAAAAAAAGCAAAACAAGTCGGGCGCGGTGGCTCATACCTGTTATCCCATCACTTTGGGAGGCCAAGGCGAGAGGATTGCCTGAGTTTAGGAGTTTGGGGCCAGCCTGAGCAACTTGGCAAGACCTCGAATCTACAATAAATCAAAAAATTAGCCAGGCGTGGTGGTGCGTGCCTGCAGTTTCAGCTACTTGGGAGCCTGAGGCGGAAGGATCGCCTGAGCCCGGCCAGTCGAGGCTGCAGTGGCCATGAACATGCCACTGCACTCCAGCCTGGGCAACAGAGTGAGAGTCTGACTCAAAAAAAAGTTCTTATTCCCCCCATGAGGTGCCCACAAGTCCACCCAGAACACTCATCCCGCCCGAACCCCAGCTTATTTCAGTCTGGGCTTTAAGCATCCCCACCACCCCACCTCCTGTGCACATAGTGCCCGGCAGGTGATGTTTTGGCCTCCCCTCCCCTCCCCTCCCGTCCCCTCCCGTCCCCTCCGTCCCTTCTGAGTCTCCAGTGTGCACTCTGCCATTCTCAGCGCCTTGGCTGATCCTTCATTTAGCTCCCGCCGACGAGTGAGAACACGCGGTGTTCGGCTTTCTGCTCCTGAGTGACGAACCCCAGCTCACGGTGTCTTTGCTGCCTGCTCCTTGGCCAGACTCCAGCGCCCTGAGCAGAGGGTGGTCACCCACTCCTCTTTCCATTGTGTCCCCCACCACACAGTGGCTGCTCCAGAAATATTTATCAGGAGGCCAGGTGAGGGGTTCACACATGTAAGTCCAGCATTTTGGGAGGCCGAGGCGGGAAGATTATTTGAGGCCAGGTGTTTGAGGTCAGCCTGGGCAATGAGATCTTGTCTCTACAACAACAACAAAAATCAGGAAAATTGACTGGGCATGGTGGTGCATACCTGTAATCCCAGCTACTCATAGGGTGGGAGGTTGAAGTTGTAGTGAGCATGGATTATGCCACTGCACTGCAGCCTGGACAACACAGTGAGACCCTGACTCAGAAACAAACAAACAAACAAAGAAATGTCTGTCAGGAGGAGGAGTGTCTGTGTAATGGAGTCTGTGTCTTCACCTGTAAGGTGGGTGAATTGGAATGCATTTCCTCATTCCCACGACTGTGCTCTAATTGGTCAGGGGTGCTTACTTGGTGGTGTCCGAGACCCAAGTGTTAATGCCAATTTCTCTCCCTACTCTGCATGTCTACTGATCCCGGCTGCCTGCATTTTTGCCTCCAGATAGGACAGAAGAAGAATGTAAGTACTGTGGCAGTTTGTGTCCCTGAAATTAGCTTCTTCTAACCTCCTCTGGGCCTTGAAATTTTTTTAAAAAGTTCTGGGGAAGGATGGGTCCAGGCCCCGGCATTTATCCATTGGTCTGGGGTCAGAGGCATCATTAGGACAAACAGACTCCAATGAAGAGCGTAATTTATAAGTGCAGGTGTGATCCCCCAAAACGGAGTATCTTCTGGTGGGTGGGCCCATTGTCATACAGGCTTCCCCCAAGAGGTGAGTGTTCTAGGAACCCATCAGCATCCATGGACCAGTTAGTGTTGTCGTAAGAGGCTGCTTCCAGCTTCAGTGAATATTTTTTGGAGATTCGTTCAGTGTGTTTGCCCATTTCATGATGGGTGATTTACAAGCACACCTGCCCACACCACGCTGAGTGTTTGGCAGGTTTTGACCCAAAACGGCATAACCCCTGTGCCCCATCCTCCCTATTCAACTGACCTCATCCCTGAGAGATTTTTCTTTTGTTTCTCTGGATGAGAAAAGTCCTCCAAGGGAGATGTTTTGCTAATATGGGAGAGGTGAAACAAAAAAACAGAGAAGCACTAAAAGGCACCAAAAACTGTTTTGAGCAGTGGAAAAAGCATCTCGATAAGTGTATTGCATCAAACAAAGAGTACGTTGAAGGTGACTGAAGTTTAAACATGTAAGAATAAATACACACTTTTTAAATAAATAAATTCTGGGATTTTGGGGTCCCCTCTCGTAAATGTCTAACAACCCGCTCTTGTGAGGGTGGGTGGAGAAAGGCACCCTGATCTTTAACTGCCACCTTCTAAGGCGTAAGCACTCTAATCATGGCTGACTTCAAGCTACCCATGACTTAACTGTTGGCTTGTAGAATTCCTGAAACTTTAGTAATTGTCTCTTATAAGCCGGCCCCAGCACATCACTCAGTCTAAGCTGGAAAGGTCCTAGCTATATAATTATAACTTTGTCGACTTTTCCTGAGGGATTAGGTTCTGTTTTTCTTTAGCAAAAGAATTTACAGAAAATAGCTCAAGTTCCACTTGTATTTGCAAACTGAGCAGATCTGAGGCCACTTCAGGCCTTGTCTCCTTTTTGATTTGTTTTATTTATTTTTATTTTTAGATTTTTTGAGTTGGAGTCTCACTCAGTCGCCCACACTGGTGTGCAGTGGCCACTCCTGGCCACCGCAGCCTCGACCTGCTGGGCTCCGGCAATCCTTCCACCACAGCCTTCTGAGTAACTGGAACTATAGGCGTGCGCTACAACACCCGGCTAAATTTTTTGATTTATTGTAGAGATGAGGTCTCTCCAAGTTGCCAGGCAGGTCTCGAACCCACGGACTCCCAAGGCACGGGATCACAGTCTGAGCCACCGAACCCGGCTTGATTTGCTTTAACAGTACAACATAGCAAGTTCTAAATAATTTTTAAGCTGGGTACAGTGGCTCACGCCTGTCATCCCAGCACTTTCGGAGGCTTAGACAAGTGGATCGCTTGAGCCCAAGGAGTTCAAGACCAGCCAGGGCAACATAGAGACCTCATCTCTACAAAAAAAAAAAAAAGCAAAAATGAGCCTGGCACGAGGGCGCACACCTGTTGTCCCAGCTACTCAGGAGGCTGAGGCAGGAGGATCCCCTGAGCCCAAGAGGTTGAGGTTGTTGTGAGCTGTGATCGCCCCACTGCACTCCAGCCTGGCAACAGAGTGACAATTCAAAAAAATGAAACGGAAACAAACACAAAGAGTCTGTGGAAGTAATTGTGAGAATTGGATGAAGGATTGACTGAACATCATGTGATGCTGATCTTATTCTCTTGCTCACTCCCTTCCATGCTGACACCTGACTAACTGCCGGCTATGCTCTCCCTCCAGTGAAAAGTAAGTTGTTTTCCCTTTCCAGTGGGTAATGCGGGTGTTTTTGGCTGCTGGGAAAAAACTTGGAGCCCAGGCTGAGAGAAACACCCCCGTCTGGGAAGAAGGCTCCCAGTAGGCGCCACACACCCCTGGTGTTGTGTGGAAAGTCCCAGAAATGCATCCAGGGTGTGGGTGGATCTGAGGCTGCCTGTGGGACTGGGCATGTGGGTGTTGAGCACAGCAGTTCCCAGGCTTTTGTCATACTCTCAACGACTAAGCACCACCGTCCCAGAAGAAGGTACACGGAGTCCCCTACATGCAAATGAGTTCCATTGCAAGAGCGTGCTTGTTAAGTCCAATTTGTTCGTAAGTCCAACACGGTTAGCCTAAGCACCCAGCTCACACAATGGGCTACATAGCCCCAGCCACACCACAGCCGCTTTTACGTCTGCTTCTGGACATCCTGGGCTTGAAACAGACACCACACTACTGTGCTTTATACAGTCCTGTAAAGTACACAAAAGCACAGCCACTTGAAGAGGATGCACACACGTGACAGTGTATGCCGTGGAGGACGCACGCGTGTGACAGTGCACACCACAGAAGATGCACACACGCGACTGTACACCGCAGAGGAGGCGTGCACATGACATTATACACCACAGAGGATGCATGCACTTGACAAAGTACACCACAGAGTACGCACGCATGTGACAGTATACACCACAGAGGATACACACATGCAACAGTGTACTCCAGGCAATGTGAACTGACTTACAAGACTGGACAGGTGAACACGTGTTCGCATCTTTAAATGTTTGCAACTTGAAGATTCGCATGTAGGGGACGCCCTGCACAGAGCTGCATGTGTCCGTGGGAAGGCCCGCTGAGTGAGGAGACCTGTGAGAGTGGCCCACCCCTTCCCCAGGCTTCCTCCCTCCTGCCTTCAAAGGGGAGACATGAGAGAGAAGCACGGGAGACTCAAGGGGGCATGCTCCTCACCACCTTTCTCATCCTTGGCGGGCGAATCCTCCTGGAAACTGGATACCTGAGTGCTTGACTCATAATAAACCTCCAGCCGTCATCCTTGTTTTACAAGTGAGGACACTGCTATAGTACAGAAAGGGACAGTAACTAGCTCAGGGTCACACAGATGAGAAGGAGCAGAAAAGAATTTGAATCCAGCTAGCCTAGATGTGCTTTTTTTTTTTTTTTTTTGATTTGGAGTCTCAGTCTGTTGCCTAGGCTGGAGTGCAGTGGCACAATCAAGACTCGCCACAGCCTCCACCTCCTGGATTCAGGCGATCCTCTTGCCTTAGCCTCCCAAGTAGCTGAAACAATTGGTGTGTGCCACCACATCCAGCCGATTTTCTAATTTATTCTAGAGATGAGGTATTGCCAAGTTGCCCAGGCAGGTCTTGAACACCAGGCAATCCTTGTGCCTCAGCCTCCCAAAGTGCTGGGAGTACAGGCTCCCAGCCACCCAGCACCAAACTGTGCTCTTAACCATGACTCAATATGTTTGAAGCAGCTCAGGCTGATGAGATCTCTGCCTCATTTCTTCACTAGAAGCATTATTATGACCCTATTTTTTTTTTTTTTGAGTTGGAGTCTCACTCCGTCGCCCAGACTGGAGTGCAGTGGCCACTCCCAGCCACCGCAGCCTCGACCTGCCGGGCTCCGGCGATCCTTCTGCCTCAGCCTTCCAAGTAGCTGGAACTACAGTCGCGCGCTACCACACCTGGCTAATTTTTAATTTTATGTAGAGATGAAGTCTCACCAAGTTGCCCAGGATGACCCTATTTTTAAGGAAGATATATATTTTTTTGAGTCAGGGGCTCACTCTGTTGCCCAGGCTGGAGGGCGGTAGCATGATCACGGCTCACCACAGCCTTGACCTCCTGGGCTCAGGAAAGTCTTCCCCCTCAGTCTCCTGAGTAGCTGGGACAACAGGTGTGCACCACCACCCCTGCTACTTACATTTTTGTTGTTGTTGTTTTAGAGACGCGGTCTCACTGTGTTTCCCAGGCTGGTCTCCAACTCCTGGGCTCAAGGGATCCTTCCTCCTTGGCCTCCCAAAGTGCTGGGATGACAGGTGTGAGACACCGTGCTCAGTCAAAAAGGAGAAAATTAAGCTCAGAGAGGGCAACCAGATAACTGGTGTTCCTGGCCACGTGGGTAAATGTGTCTCCAAAGGAGTCCCATGGGGTAGCAGTATCTGGAGTCATCCACCAGGGCCCCAGCCTCTCCCACAGAATCTGGAAGACTCTATTGCCCCTTCTTTTTATTTATATTTTTTTAATATGTATTTTTTTATTTTAAAATTGTAGGGTACAGTTAAGGGTTAGGTATACAAATATGCATTGTGCAGATACCCTTGTTGATGAGGTGTGCCCCCCTTTCCCCAGACAGATATTAACACCATTAATCCCACCTCCCTTCCCCTCCCTGCCCCCCATAGTTTCCTGCCACTGTCAATCCTTTTCTTACAGTATTACGATAGTTGTTCAAGGACCACTTATGAGTGAGAACATGTGATGCTCAGATCTTTGTTTCTGTGAGAGATCACTCAGTATTAGAAACTCTAGTTCCATCCAGGTTGCTGTGAAATTCAAGATTTTTTTTTTTTAGGGCTGTGTAGTATTCCATCATGTATATGTACCACATTTTTTTAATCCAGTCCTCTTTTGATGGACAGCATGGTTGGTTCCAGGTTATTGCTATTGTGAACGATGCTGCAATAAACATATGTGTGCAGCTATCTTTTTCATAGAGTGGCCTGAGTTCTTCCGGGTATATTCCTAGTAGGGGGATAGTGGGGTCATATGGAAGGTTGATTTTTAGAGCTTTTAGGAATTGCCACACTGATTTCCACAAAGACTGCACTCTTTGGGGAGGGTCTGCTCATGCAATGAGGGGAAGGAGGCACTACTGACTCTTTTCCTTCCCTCTCCACCCTGCGCTTCTGTTGGCGACCGACTACTCCTGCTGGATGCTCTGCCCTGCTGCTTGCAACATGACAGTATTGAAGCGTAAGATTTGTGTTTCACGCTTTGCCCCTTCTGGTTCACTTCCTTTCTCATCTCTGCTGAGGGAGGGCCATTCGTAGTCACAGATCACCTCTCAGCTCCTGACAGTTTTAAAATTTAAAAAACCCAGGAACCGGCCAGGTACAGTGGCTCATGCTTGTCATCCCAACACTTTGGGAGGCCGAGATGAGAGGATCGCTTGAGCCTTGGAGTTTGAAACCAGCCTGGGCAACATGGCGAGATGTCTCCACACAAACACACAAAATTAGCCAGGCATGGTGGTGTGCACCTGTAGTCCCACCTACTTGGGAGGTCGAGGCAGGAGGATTATTTGAGCCCTGGAGTTTGAAGCCAGCCTCGGCAATGTAGTGAGACCACATCTCCACACACGCACAAAATATTAGCCAGGCATGGCGGTGCATGCCAGTAGTCCCAGCTATTTGAGAAACCAAGGCAGGAGGATCGCTTGAGCCCTGGAGTTTGAAACCATCCTGGACAATGTAGCGAGACCATGTCTCCACACACACACAAAAAATTAGCCAGGCATGGTGGCACGCACCTGTTGTCCCAGCTACTTGGGAGGCTGAGGCAGGAGGATCACCTGAGACCAGGAGGTCAAGGCTGAAGTGAGCCATGATCGTGCCACTGCCCTCCAGCTGGGGCGACAGAGTGAGACCCTGGTTCAAAACAAACAAACAAAAAACCCAGAAACTAGCGATACTAGCTCTCCTGCCTTCAGAAAGGCGAGGTGTGGTATGGAAGCCAGTCCCTCACCAATCAGGCTGCCTGTCCCATGATGACGATGACGGTGAGAACACTGAGACCTTCCTAGGTGCTAGGCACTAGAAGCAGCACTTTTGACCATTGTGTTTATTTATCCCCTTGATTTCTTCACAAAGAAGGCATTGCTCATCTGCACAGAGAGAAGATGTGAAGAAACTAGACCAAGGTTGCACAGCCCGGTGGTGGCGTGGGCTGCGGATCCTGGTGTGTCTGATTCCATAGCTTAGGCACATGGCCACACCACTCCCCTCTCTTGTGTCTGGTCAGACTAATGCTCCCGAAGACCAGCTCTGGCCCTTCATGAGTCCGTTCTCTGAAAATAGCATCGTTTGCCCAAGAAAGGTCATACCGGGCCTTTTTTTCCCCAAACCTTTATTTTATCATTATTATTTTTTGAGTCAGGGTCTCACTCTGTCACTCAGACTGGAGTGCAGTGGCACAATCATGGCTCACTTCTGCCTCGACCTCTTGGGCTCAGGTGATCCTCCTGCCTCAGCCTTCCAAGTAGTTGGGACTACAGGTATACACTGCTGCACTCAGCTATTTTTTTTTTTTTTTTAATTTTTGTAATTTTCGCTATATTGTCCAGGTGGGTCTTGAGCTCCTGGGTTCAAGAGACTTTTCCACCTTGGCCTCCCAAAGTGCTGGGATTACGTAAAGCTGTGAGCCACTGCACTTGGCCAGTTAAACTTTTAAAAAATTGTGTTATAATACACAAAACATAAAATTTACTATTCTAACCTCTTATTTATTTATTTGAAGTCTCACTCTGTTGCCCCAGCTGGAGGGCAGGGTCATGCTCACAGCCACCACAGCCTCGACCTGCTGGGCTCAGGCCATCTTCCCGCCTCAACCTTCCAAGTAGCTGAAACCACAGGCGCATGCTACCATCATCGGCTGATTTTTTCATTTATTGTAGAGACAAGGTCTCACCAAGTTGCCCAGGCTGGTCTCGAACCCCTGGCTTCAGGCAATCCCCTCACCTCCACCTCTCAAAGTGCTAGGGTGACAGGTGTGAGCCACCATGCCCGGCTTTCAACCACTTTAAAGTGAGCGACTTAGTTGTACTTGGCGTATTCAGCATGTCTACAGTGTTGCACAACTTTATCGCTCCAGAAATTCCTCATCATCACCCCAATGGGAACCCCATACTTATTAAGCAGCTATCTCCCTTCTCCCATTCTCCTTCTCCCCAGCCCTGGCACCCGGCATTCCACTTCCAGTCCCTGTGTTTGTCTGTCCCGGGTGCCACACACGTGGGGAGCCACATGGTGCGTGGTGCTTTGTGTCTGGTTGCCCTCCTTCAGCGTGCTGTCCTCAAGGTTCATCCGTGGTGCCCCAGGTGTCAGCGCCTCGCTCATTTTTGAGGCTGAATACACCTCCTTGTACGAACAGGCCAGGCATGGCCCACCCACTGCCCGCAACCCAGGGCAGCGAGCCGTGTGACCCTACAAATCTTTTACCATCATGTGTTTTTTAGCGTCTGCTTTCTTCGTGCCCCCATGTGTGGTTGAAGTTCACCATCATGCCTTATCTGTGACAATACTCTTTGGCTGCACAGACATTTGTGAGCAGCTGTTTTCTTGTTTTCTTTTTCTTTTTTTTGTTTTTTGAGTTTTTTGACCAAAAAACAAAAACAAAAAAAGGCATCAACCAAATATAGTGTATATACACAGTAAGACATTTAAAATATTTTTATTATAAAGTTCGGGAAAATGAGAACACAGTAAACCTACTGGGAAATTTGATTTTGTTTTTGGAAAACGAATCTATCCATGTGTGGTTCAAAGGACATGGTTGCAATTCTCAGTTCCCAAGGTGCTCGTCAGAAACATTTGTTTGAACTTTGCTCTTTGTGGGCTTCATCCTTGCAAATAGCTGCTCGCAAACGTCTGTGCTGCCAAAAAGCCATGTCATGAATGAGGCGTGACTGTGAACTTCAAAAACGGAACTGCACATAGAGTCACAAATAAACTAGATGCTAAGAAACACATGATGGTAAAAGGCTTTGTGGGGCCACAAGACTCACCATCCTGGGCTGCAGGTGGCCTGCGGGCTGTGGTTGGACATGGCAAGTCTCAAATAGGAAGCAGACCCAGCACTCTCCAGTAACAGGGAAGACCAAAACCAAACGAGAAAGCAAACCCCAAGCACTTCACTAGGAACTCACCAGGCTCCAAGCTCCTGGGTATTTTGGGGGTTCCTTCTCCGTGACCTTCACGTTGACATGGGAGGGCTACGGCTCAGTGGACAGAGCCTGGGGTTTACAGCAGACAGATCTGGGTTGGAATGCTTCTCCCACCATCCCTATTTTGGACTCAACATGCCCACATTCCCTTAGATTCGATTTTCCTGCCCGATTAGTGGAGACAATAATCTTTTTTGTTTGAGCACTGCATGTTATAAACCAGGGGTCAGTCGTCAAAAATTTTTTTTTCTGTATAAAAGGCCAGATTGTAACTATATTTAGGCTCTGAGGGTCAGATGGTTCCTGTCACAACTACCTAACTCTGCCTTGCCTCCTGAAGGCAGCCGTAGACAAGATTTGATGAACGGGCATGGCTGTGTTCCAAGAAAGCTTTGTTTACAAGAGCATGCGTCAGGAAACAACCCAAATACCCACCCACCTAAAACAACTTTTTTTTTTAGTTGGAGTCTCACTCTATCACCCAGGCTAGAGTGCAGTGGCATGCTCATGGTCACCCCAGCATTGACCTGCCAGGCTCCAGCGATCCTTCTGCCTCAGCCTTCCTAGTAGCTGGAACTACAGGCATGCACTACCATGCTGGGCTAATTTTTTTTTAATTTATTGTAGAGACAATGTCTTGCCAATTTGCCCGGAATGGTCTCAAACCTGTGGGCTCAGGCAATCCACTTGCCTTGGCTTCCCAAAGTACTGGAAGGACAGGCTGAGCCACCAAACCCGGCCATAAACAACTTAATTTAATTTAATTTGATTTAATTTTAGAGCCATGGGGCGCAAGTGAGGATGTACTGTCTAAGTTGGTTGCGTGCAGGTGAAGTTTGGGCTTGCAGTGGGCCCTCTTTCTCCCCCAAGAGTGGACCAGGCACCCAGTATGTTGCCACGTGTTCCCGTCCTCCCCCTGCAGCAGAGTCCAGCATCTGCCGTTCTCACTCCTGTGCTTCTGTGACCATTCATCAGGGCCCGCTTATGAGTGAGAACACGTGGTATTCAATTCTCTCTGTCTGGGATGGTTCACTTCATATGATGATCTCCAGTTGCGTCCATGTTGCTGCAAAGGCCATGGTTGTGTCCTTCTTCATGGCTGCATAATACTCCATCATGTATATATACAACATTTTCTTTATCCAGTCTGCTGTTAATGGGCATCTGGGTTGGCCCTGTGATGTTGTAATTGCAAGTAGTGCTGCAGTGAACATGTGTGTGCAGGTGTCTTTTTGGTAGAGTGATTTATGGTCCTCTGGGTATATTCCCAGGAGAGGGATTGCTGGAGTGTATGGAAGCTTGATTTTTAGTTATTTGAGAACTGTGCAGCCGCTGATGAATGAATAGCACAATGGAATGCTATTTAGTCACAAAGAGAAAGGAAGGAACCCCTGGTACACACTCCACTATGCTCAGAGAAAGAAGTAAGACACAAAAGTCACACAGGGTGTGATTTTATTTGTGTGAAATGTCCAGAACAGGCAAACTCATAGATAATGTAGTTTAGTGGCTGCCTGGGACCATGAGGGATGGGGAGGGGGTGGGAGCTGAGGGAATGTGGGAGGGACTAGCCTAGGCACAGGATTTGGAGGTGATAGCTAATCAGTGCAGGGTATCTTTATTTTGTGTGTGTGTGTGTGTGACTTTTCTATGAAATTTTTTTGTTTTTTGAGTTGGAGTCTCACTCTGTCACCCAGACTGGAGTGCAATGGCCGCTCTCGGCCACTGCAGCCTCGACCTGCTGGGCTCCGGCGATTCTTCCGCCTCAGCCTTCCAAGTAGACAGAACTACAGGCAAGCACTACCATGCCCAGCTAATTTTTTTTTTTATCGTAGAGATGAGGTCTCACCAAGTTTCCCAGGCGGGTCTCGAACCTGCAGGCAATCCACTCACCTCAGCCTCCCAAAGCATGGGATTACAGGCTGAGCCACCAAGCCTGGCCTTTTCCATGAAATTTGAATGAACATTTTTTTTTTGGTCTTAAAGATGTGGGGTATGGCTGGGCTCAGTGGCTCAGCCTGTCATCCCAGCACTTTGGGAGGCCGAGGCATGTGGCTTGCCTGAGCCCGCAGGTTCGAGACCCGCCCCGGCAACTTGGCGAGACCTTGTCTCTGCAATGAATCAAAAATTAGCCAGGCATAGTAGCACACACTTGTAGTTCCTTATTTGGAAGGTTGAGGTGGAAGAATCACCAGATCCCATCAGGTAGACGCTGGGGTGGCCATGAGCGTGCCACTGCACTACAGTCTGGGCGATGGAGTGAGATTCCAACTTAAGAAAGAAAAAAGGTGTGGAGTACAATTCAGGATTAGGTATACAAGTGGGTGCAGGGTTTCTGTTAGGGGTGATGGAAAATTCCTAAGAGTGATTGTGGCTAGGGATGTCAATTCTATGAATGTACTAATCATTTTGCCTTGTATACGTTTAATGGGTAGACTGTAGGCTATGTGAATCATATTGCAATCACATGGTCAGGAAAAGCAAGTTCAGAAAAAAGCAGGAGGCTGCAGGATGCACGCTGCCACTTTAGATATGAAGTATGTGACGTTCCCACATCACAGTGGCACTAAGCACACAGAAAAGATGGAAACAGCGTGGTGGCTTCCTTCATGGCTTGACCCCAGGCCTGTGCATGCCACCACACCTGGTAAGTTTTTTTTTTATTTTTTGTAGCGATGAGGTCTCGCTATGTTGCCCAGGCTGGAGGGCAGTGGCACAATCACAGCTCACTGCAGCCTCGACCTCCTGGACTCAAGTGATCCTCCTGCCTCAGCCTCCCGAGTAGCTGGGACAACAAGCGCACACCACCACACCTGGATAATTTTTTAATTTTTTGTAGAGATGAGGCCTTACTATGTTGCCCAGGCTGGAGGGCAGTGGCACAATCACAGTTCACTGCAGCCTCGACCTCCTAGGCTCAAGCAATCCTCCTACCTCGGCCTCCCAAAGGGCCAGGATTATAGGCATGAGCCACCATGCCTAGCCAAAGTCACTGGGTTTCTCTTCTGACCCACACAATACTCCCTTCGATGGTCTGACCCTGGGTTTGCTCTGCATCTCCCCGCCTTCTGATGTTGTGATTTTTCTCCTATCTATGGCTTTCTTTTTCATGGCCCCTTGGACTCCACACCCTGGACCCTGACCGTTGTCTTACACCCTGGACCAACTTCCATCTGGATGAACAACATTAGAGATCCTGGGTAAATACCTCGTTCCACACATGCCCGGGACATTGTGGGACAGTTGTTTGGGAAGGATTTTTTTTTTTTTTTTTTTTTGCAATTTTCTGGGGGGAGCCAGTGTCTCACTGTGTTGCCCAGGATGGAGTGCAGTGGAATGCAGTGGCTCACTGCAGCCTCAGACTCCTGGACTCAGGTGGTCCTTTTGCCTCAGCCTCCGGAGTAGGTGGGACTACAAGGTGAACCTGGCTAGCTTTTATTTCTATTTATTTATTTACTTATTTATTGAATTGGAGTCTCACTGTCACTCAGGCTGGAGTGCAGTGGCAATGCTCATGGCCACTCCAGCGTCGACTGCTGGGCTCTGACAATCCTTCTACCTCAGTCTGAGGAAGCTGGAAGTACAGGCGCATGCCACCACACCCAGCTAATTTTTTTATTTTTGTAGAGAGGAGATCTCGCCAAGTTGCCCAGGTTGGTCTCAAACCCTGGGTTCCAGCAATCTTCTCGCCTCAGCCTCCCAAAGTGCTGGGATTACAGGCATGAGTCACCGTGCACAGCCTAATTTTTTGATTTATTGCAGAGATGAGGTCTCGCCAAGTTGCCCAGGCTGGTCTCGAACGCGTGGGCTCAGGCGATCCTCTCACCTTGGCCTCCCAAAGTGCTGGGAACTTTTATTTTTTGAAGAAATGAGATCTTACTATGCTGTTCAGCCTGGTCTCCAACTCCTGGGCTCAAGAGATCCTTCTGCCTTGGCCTCCCAAAGTGCTGGGATTCCAGGAGTGAGCCACTGCGTCTGGCCAGCACTTTTTTTTTTTCTTAGCACCTAGTATGTTCTGGGACCTTGCAGTATGGCGGAAACCTGAAAGCATGATCTGACTTGCTCACTCCGCTATATCAGCTCATGGTTGGAGGGGGAGAGACAGAGACAAGACAGACAGCTCTATGACAAGATGAATCCACATTGTCCTGAGGGAGGGGGAAGTGGGGGCACTGCAAAAAGGGAAGGGGCCCACAGCTTCTTGGAGGAGGAGGAGGAGGAAGAGGAGGAGGAGGAGGAAGAGGAGGAGGAGGAGGAGTGACTCAGCTAGACTCCTTGAACCCCTTGACCTGGGGGTGTTTATCCTGCTGCCTCCTGTGATTCCATCCATTTTTTGTCGTCCTAGGTCTGCTGAGCCTCCAAGTGCTGCATGGTAAGTCTGGAGACTGTGCGATCTCACACTTGCACCTGAGCACAGAAATATAGAGGTAATAACTCTTAAAAACCTTAGGCCAGGCATGGTAGCTCAAGCCTGGCACCCCAGCACTTTCGGAGGACGAGGCGAGAAGATTGCCTGAGCCTGCAGGTTCAAGAACCGCTCGGGCAACTTGGCGGGACCTTGTCTCTACCATAAATCAAAAATTAACCGTGTGTGGTAGCACACGTCTGTAGTTCCGGCTCCTTGGAAGGCTGAGGTGGAAGGATCACCAGAGCCCAGCAGGTCAAGGCTGCAGTGGCTGTGAGTGTGCCACTGCACTCTAACCTGGGCAATGGAGTGAGACTCCAACTCAAAAACAAAACAAAATGAAACAGAACAAAAAAACCAAACTTGGAAGAGCCCTTAAATTTCATCAAACCTTACCCTCTTTTTTTTTTGGGAGTTGGGATCTCACTCTGTCCCCTAAGCTGGAGTAAGGTGGCACAATCAACGCTCATGACCTCCTGGGCTCAGGCGATTCTCTTGCCTCAGCCTCCCAAGTTGCTGGGACTACAGGCTTGCACCACCATATCTGACTGTGTTTTTTATTTTTATTTTTGCAGAGACGAGCTCTTGCTATGTTGCCCAGGTTGATTTCGAACTCCTAGGCTCAAGCTATCCTCCCCCCTTGGCCTCCCAAAGTGCTGGGATGACTGGCATGAGCCACCATGCGCGGCCCAAATCTTACACTCTTTTTCCCCATTGGCAGCAGCACCACAAATGTTTAACGTGTTTTCATTCATCCAACAAATGTGAGTGGGTGCTGGCTAGTCTGTGTGAGTCTTATTCTAAGTGTTGGAGGCACAGCAGAGAACAGACCCAAAACTGTGCCTGACTGGGGCTCGCACCCCAATGAGTGCAGAAAGCGAAGGAAAGAAGTAGGTTACGTCTGCCAGGTGCGGCTGTGACTCCAACTCAAAAAAATACACGGTAGTGTAGGTGAGACGGGATGCAGAGGTCACGTTTTCTTTTTTTTTTTTTTTTTTGAGTTGGAGTCTCACTCCGCCTCCCAGGCTGGAGTGCAGGGCACACTCATGACCACTGCAGCCCTGACCTGCTGGGCCCAGGTGATCCTTCCGCCTCAGGCTTCCAAGGAGCTGGAACCACAGGTGCGCGCTACCATGCCTGGCTAATTTTTAATTTATTGTAGAGATGAGGTCTCGCCAAGTTGCCCAGGCTGGTCTCAAATCCGTGGGCTCAGACAGTCCCCTCACCTTGGCCTCCTAAAGTGTTGGGATGACAGGCTGAGCCAACCAACCCAGCGGAGGTCACGTTTTCAAAGGGCCATGAGGGACAGTGACATCTGCACAAAGACTTGGAGGGGATGAGGGAGCCAGGCATGTGTGTACCTGAAGGAAGGGGATTCCAGGCAGCAGTGTGTGCAAAGGCCATGAGACTGGAGGGCACCTGGGGGTGGGAAATACCTTTTCTCCTCATTCGAGGGCTGGAAGCATGGCTACCAGTCTCCATCTAGTTAATCGTTCACTGATGTTTCTTCTTTTCCTTCTTTCTTTCTTCCTCCTCCTCTTCCTCCCTCCTTCCCTTTCTTTCTTCCTCCTTTCTTTCCTTCCCTCTTCCTCCTCCTCTGTCTCCTCCTCCTTCTCCTCCCTCCTTACCTTCGTTTTCTCCCTGTTTTTTCCTTCCCTCTTCCTCCTCCTCCTCTTTCCCCTTCTTTGTTTTTAGAAGAATCAAATGACTGCAAGGAAGAAGGTAAGTGCGTAGAGCCACATGTCATCTATAGGGCAAGTGGTTCCTTCAGTCTGGGCCGTGTTCAAGCCCTGGGAAGTTTTCCAGGCGTCAAGGCTGATCTGTCTTCCTGAAGGATGCCCATGTCTTCAACCACCTGTGCCTTTCATATGGCTCCTGGGTATCCAAGAACCCAACATCCGGAGGTATGAATGAGAAGCACTTTTATTTATCCCAGTGATTTCTTTTCTTCTGTCAGTTGTCGAACCCCCTGAAGATGACCAGGTAAGTCCTCAGTGCCAGGACTGTGTGGTTGAAAACCAAGGGAAAGAAAACTAGATAATAGATGCAAGCCTCCAAATGACCCAGATAGTGGAGATGAGAGCTTTAAAATAGCTGGAGGTGGGGTACAGTGGCTCAACCTGTCATCCCAGCACTTTGGGAGGATGAGGCGAGTGGATTGCCTGAGTCCGGGGGTTCAAGACCAGCCCGGGCAACTTGACGAGACCTCGTTTCTACAATAAATCAAAAATTAGCCAGGCATGGTGACATATGTCTGTAGTTTCAGCCGCTTGGAAGGCTGACGCGAAAGGATTGCCTGAGCCCAGCAGGTCAAGGCTGCGGTGGCCGTGAGCATGCCCCTGTCCTCCAGCCTGGGCGACAGAGGGAGACTCCAACTCAAAAAAATAAAATAAAATAAAATAAAATAAAATAAAATAGCTGGAGATGGGCATGGTGGTGCACACCTGGGATCCCAGCTACTCAAGAAGCTGAGGCGGGAGGCTCGCTTGAGCCCAGTAGGTCGAGACCAGCCAGAGCAACATAGTGAGACCTTGACTCTGTAAAAAATGTTAAAAATTAACTGGGCCTGGTGATGTGTGCCTGGGATCCCAGCTACTTGGGAGGCCGAGGTGGGAGGCTCACTTGAGCCCTGGAGTTCAAGACCAGCCTGAGCAACAAAGGGAGTCCCCTCAACTCTGTAAACAATTAAAAGAAAATTAGCAGGGCATAGTGGTGCATTCCTGTAGTCTCAGCTTCCAGAGAGGCTGAGGCGGGAGCATCACTTGAGCCCAGGAGGCAGAGGCTGAGGTGATCTGTGATCGCATCACTGTACTCCAGCCTGGGTGACTGAGGGAGACCCTGTCTCAAAGCAAACAGCTTGGATCATCAAGGTCACACACATAGATCAACCATGGTCACAGAGAGTTATAATTTATGAAAAAACCAAAAATTCTAGAATTGAAAATATGCCACCGAAATTATGAATTCAGCAGTCGTGTGTAACAGCAGAAGGGGCCATCAGTGAGTAGAAAACAGGTCCAGGGAAAGCGTCCACGTGGAAGTGCCACGAATGCAAGACGGGACAAGCCTGGAAAGCCACGGAGACAAGGGGGAAGTTGAAATGTATGTGGTATTAACATTTCAGAAGAAGCCAGAGAGAACTCAGCGGAAGCAGGTATCTGAAGGCTAATGCCTGGGGGTTTGGATGAAAAGAACCATCAAGCCACACATTTAAGAGTCCCAGGCCCCCCAGAGGAATGACTATAAAGGAAACAACTTTTAGAACGCTGCTACAAAGTGGCTGAAAACCCCATACAGAAGACTTTTTACAGCAGCCCTGCATACCACCTCCTACCAAGACACTCATTAGCTCTCTGGGGCTGCAGACACGTTGCCGAGACACGTTGCCATAAGCTGGGCAGCTGAAAACAGCAAAACAGTCACGGGAATTGTTCTGGATGACGAGGGATGCACCGTGTTTATTTTCTCCTTCTAATTTCTGCTTTTGAACAAGGATCTATTTCTCTTAACACAGGGAGAGCTGTTCATGGTCTGAACATGGGCAGCTTTAAAAATAATTGTTTTTCGGTCATTTGAGTAAGTTACTTCCATCCTTACAGCCATAGGACAATGAAGGGGGCAAAGATGAGATGAGAAGAAATGGCGCTAAGACAGAATCAAGGTCTGAAACTAGAGCCTCAGATGAACCAACCAACAAACAACCCCCAAACCAAACAACAAAAACAAAAACAAAAAACAAATAAACCAGGCCTCCATCATAGTTACAGCCTACTGCATTCCCTGGCTGCAGTCTCCCCAAGCAGCGACACAGAGAAGTGAGAACCACAGATTTAAAAAATCCCGAGAACCCCAAGGGGGAATGAATATATATAAAACCTTATAGAACACCACTACAAAGATGTTGAAAACCAAAAACAAGGTGTTTTACAGCAATCCTGCACACCACCCCCTACCAAGACACACACTTGTTTTTTAAAAAATGTATCAGATTAGGCAATATGTTTTAAAGGATTATGTTCAAATTATTCCAGCTATGCAATATCTGGAAATCAATGTTATTCTTAACATACAAGGAAAAAATCTCTTTATCAGTTCAAGAGCTACAGAAAAAGATATGACAAAATTTTACAGTTATTCATAATTTTTTAAAAAAATCTCAGCAAGCCAAGATTAGGGAGGAATATCTTAATATGATAAAGAGTAGTTACCAAAACTGTACAAGGAACAATCTGTTTAATGTGAAAAATAGTCATGACCTCAGGGGTCGGTTCTAAGGCCCCTGCAGAAACTAACATCTGAGTATGTCCAAGTCCCTTACGGAAAATGGTGCAACTTTTGCATATAACCTGCACACATTCATCCTCCAGTTTACTTTAAGTTACCTCTAGGTTATTTACTTACTTATTTTTATTTTTATCTTTTTTTTTTTTAGTTGGAGTCTCACTGTCGCCCAGGCTGCAGTGCTGTGGCAACACTCGTGGCCACCCCAGCATCGACCTGCTGGGCTCAGGTGATCCTTCCACCTCAGCCTTGCAAGTAGCTGGAACTGCAGGCACATGCTACCATGCCCGGCTAATTTTTTGATTTATTGTAGAGATGAGGTCTTGTCAAGTTGCCCGGGCAGGTCTCGAACCTGTGGACTCAGGCAATCCACTCGCCTCAGCCTCCCAAAGTGCTGGGATTACAGGTTGAGCCACCGCGCCTGGCCTATTTTTAAATTTTAAATAGAGACGGGGTCTTGCTATGTTGCCCAGGCTGGTCTCGAACTCCTGACCTCAAGTCATCCTCCCATCTCAAATGTATACGCAATACAGTATAAGTGCTATGTAAATAGTCGCTGTACTGCGTATCTTTTTATTTGTATTCTTTTCATTACTGTACTGTTATTTTTTATTTGTCCTTTTCAATATTTTCCACCACCGTTGGCTGAATCTGCTCATGCAGACCCCAAGAATTGGCAGGACCAACTGTGTTGAACGTGTTCTCCTTGAGATCACACATGAGACAAACATTCTTGCTACTCCTACTTGTATCCCACATTGTCCTGAATGTCCAAGTCCCATCCAGGCAAGAGAAATAAAACAATAGGCACAGGGATTGTGAAGAAAAAAGGAAAATTCTCATTTTTAAAAAACATTTGGGATTGTATATTTTCAATGGAGAAGGGATTTCTAAGAGGCTTATGATAGGCTAGTGTTGCTGAAATGTAATTTAAAACAAAATTTTGGCCAGATGCAGTGGCTCATGCCTGTCATCCCAGCACTTTGGGAGGCCGAGGCAAGAGGATTGCCTGAGCCCAGGAGTTCGAGACCAGCCTGGGCAACTTGGTGAGACCTTGTATCTACAATAAATCGAGAAAAATTAGCCAGGCGTGGTGGTGCGTGCCTGTCATCCCAGCACTTTGGGAGACTGAGGCAAGAGGATTGCCTGAACCCAGGAGTTTGAGACCAACCTGGGCAACTTGTGAGACCTAGTCTCTACGATTAAAAAAAAAATTAGCTGGGTGTGGTGGTGTGCACCTGTGGTTCCAGCTATTTGGAAGGCTGCGGCAGATGGATCGCCTGAGCCCAGGAGGTCAAGGCTATGGTGAGCTTCGACCATGCCACAGCACTCTATCTAGCCTGGGCGACAGAGTGAGACTTCAACTTAAAACAAAAAATTCTCCTAACCCAGAAAACCTCCTTCTGAAGGCAGAAAAGAAAAAACAGTTTTATACCTGAATAAACTTTAAACCAGCATGTGATAAGCTAAGAGACTGCAAAGACAGAGAAATCTCATCCTTTTACAAATAGTCAAGCAGATACTAACCCATTATATACACACCCTTAAGATAAGCACCAGCAAGTCCTCATGTAAGAGGACAGGCAGCACTGTCATACACTGGTTATCCTGCATTCACCTGGTCATTGGGATAGCCATCTGTGTTTGCTAATTGTATTCATTTAAAGGAGAAACAAACTTCTCACATCTTTTTTTTTGAGTTAGAGCCTCTCTCCATTGCCCAGGGTGGAATGCAGTGGCACACTCACAGCCACCCCAGCATCGACCTGCTGGGCTCCGGTGATCCTTTTGCCTCAGCCTTCCAAATGGCTGGAACTACAGGCATGCGCTACCATTCCTGGATACATTTTTTTTTGATTTATTGTAGAGACAAGGTCTCACCAAGCTGTCTGGGCTGGTCTCGAACTCGTGGGCTCAGGCAATCCATTCACCTCAGCCTCCCAAAGTGTTGGGATGACAGGTTGAGCCTCCGAGCCGGCCCTTCTCACATCTTAAAGACAGGAGGCAGAATTGTGACTTGGAGTGAGGTGTCCATCAAAGCTAGTTCCCATGGAAACCGGAGAGAAAGGGAAGCTATCTTCCTCAACATTTTCATCGCCAAGAGATGGCTCCAAGGTCCTTGAGAATATCGTCCTGGTCAAAACGCTGGTGGGATGATGATTGAGCTTTTTTGTTTGTTTTTTGAGTCGGGGTCTTACTCTGCCACCCAGGCTGGAGTGCAGCGGCACGATCGCAGCCCACCGCAGCCTCAGTCTTCTGAGCTCAGTTGGTTTTCCCACCTCAGCCACTGGAGTAGCCACAGGACCACAGGCATGAGCCACCACAGCTGGTTAGATTTTTGGTTTTGTAGAGACAAGGTCTTGCTGTGTTGCCCAGGCTGGTCTCGAACTCCTGGGCTCAAGCCATCCTCCTACCTCAGCCTCCCAAAGTGCTGGGATTACAAGCGTGAGCCACTGTGCCAGGCAGATTATTTAGCTTTTGAAAAGATTTGTATATGCTTCAAAAAGACAGAGGCTTACAGTCACACGTTTTCTAAAGTAAATTATTTAAGAAAAGGGGATAGGGAAGAGTTTCTTTCAGAATTTTCAACAGGGAAAATGAACTTTTTTTTCTTTTTCAATTTTTATTTATCTCTGCAGTGGCAAAGCTTTATTTTTAGATTTGCAGCCTGCTTAGACAGCTTATGTCTTTGCAAAAATTTTTGAGTTTTTCTGAATGTATGATTTTTAAAATAAAAAGGTGAGGCCAAAAAAATGCTGGCTAGGCAAAAACAGCATTTGTATACCATGTTGGGTTTAAAATGAGAAAGCAGAATGGTCTGATTTGGGTGCTGGAAACAGTCAGCCAGCGCCCATATGGGAGGTGGATTGAGGAAGGAAAGGTATGATGGAGGAGGCAGACACAACCAATAATCAAGAGGACCAGGCATGGTGCCTCACGCCTGTACTCCCAGCACTTTGGGAGGCTGAGGCAGGAGGACTGCTTGAGCCCAGGGGTTCAATACCAGCTTGGGCAATGCAGTGAGACCCCATCTCTGTAAAACATTAAAAAATGAGCTGGGTGGGGTGGCACGCTCCTGTAGTCCCAGCTCCTGGGGAGACTGAGAGAGAAGGATCATCTGAGCCCAGGAGGTTGAGGCTGCAGTGAGCCATGATCGTGTCCCTGCACTGCAGCCTGGGTGAGAGAGGGAAACCCTGACTTGAAAAATAATGATAGGAGGAAGGTCAGGCTGGGGACGAGGGAAGGTGGGGGTCCAGGGAGAAATCTGGGATTCTTGCAGGGCCAGCCTTGGTGCTGTTTTGAAAGCAGGGGATGGGAGGTCCAGAAAAGGGTCCCATGGGATGTGGGCAGTGACCAAGATGGGGGAGGTGGCCCGATGGGGCACATGGGCCCCAGTTTCAATTTGAGAGACCAGTGGAGGTATGGGCCTGGGCTTCAGAGCGGAGATGCAGAAGCGAATGACAGGAGCTCCCAGCACGGAGAGGGCCCAGTCATCCCTGTCCTTCTCTCCAGGGAAGCTGCCTGCAGTCCCTGTTCCCACCAAGAAGCCGCCCCCCAAGAAGGGTACTGGGTGGAGCTTCATGAAGTGCACCTACATGTTAATGACCTTCCTCTTCGTGTCCTACAACAAAGGGGACTGGGTAAGAGGGAGCTGGCTCCTCAGGGCGTCTGGGGCAGGGGCAGGAGGGAAGACAGAGGGAAGGTCATAGGAGGAATGAGGAAGACCCCAGGGAGGGTAGAGGCAAGACGTCTTCTGCAGGAATCCCCTTCCCCTTGTCTTCTCCTCCTGCCTCCCCCCTCCTTCCTTCCTTCTTTCCTCCCTCCCTTCTTCTCTCCTTCCCTTCCTCCCTCCTTTCTTCTTTCTCTCCCTCCCTCTCTCATTCCTTCCCTCCTTCCTTCTTTCCTTTTCTTTCTTTTCCTCCTCCTCCCTCTCATCTTCCTTTTTTCTTCCTCTCGTCTTCCCTCCTCTCCCCTTCCTTTCCTCTTTTTCCCTCTCTCTCCTCTTTTTTTTTTGAGTTGGAGTGTTACTTTGTCGCCCAGGTTGGAGGGCAGTGGCCGCTCCCACCCACCGCATCCTCGACCTGCTGGGCTCCAGCGATCCTTCTGTCTCTGCCTTCCAAGTAGCCAGAACTACAGGCACACGCTACCACGCCCGGCTGATTTTTTGATTTATTGTCAAGACAAGGTCTCGCCAAGTTGCTCGGGTGGGCCTCGAACCCGCAGGCTCAGGCCATCCACTCACCTTGGCCTCCCAAAGTTCTGGGATGACAGACTGAGCCCCCAAACCAGCCACCCCTCCCCTCTTCTCAATCTTTCTTTCTCCCTCCCTTCCTCCCTTCCTCTCTTCCCGCCTTTCTTCCCTCTGTCTCTTCTTCCCTCTTTCCCTCGTTCTCCTCTTCCTCATCTCCCTCCTTCCCTCCCGCCCTCCCTTTCTTCCCCTCTGGGGGCTGACTGAGTTGGAGTCAGGGCAAGTGTGAAAGCAGAAGGACCGAGAAGGTCCAAGCAGCCAGGACTGGAGAGTGGATGACAGTCGCCACGGAGACAGAGATGAGGAACACCTTGTAGCTGGTTCACAAAGCGAACTTGGACTGGGTGTGAGGGACAAGGGAAGCGGAGAGGCTGGGGGAAAGAGCCCCAGACCTGGACTTGAGCCCTTGGTTAGAAGAGCAGCTCTAAATGGGGGAGACTTTGCCACCCAGGGACACTTGGCAGCATCTGGAGACGTGCTGGGTTGTCACGACTGGAGGGCAGCTGGGATGCTCTCAATGTCCTGCAATGCCCAGGATGGCACGGCAGGACAAAGAAGGATCCAGGTCACAATGTCAGGGAGCTGAGGCTGGGAACCCCCACCTTGGGGGGTCGTGCAGCTTATGAGGATGACGGGACCTGCGGGAAGTTGGGGAGGCACGTGGGAGGGGGGAGAGGTGAAGGTCATCAAGGCCACAGGACATCACAGAGGAAATGTGGAATGGAGGGGGCAGGAAAGGTGGAGAGGCATGGGGGGGAAGCGCCTACTTGCCTCACCCCAGCGGTCTCCTTCTCTGTTTCTGGGTCACCCCCTCATCGCCTCCCAAGTGTTACTGCCACTACTGCAACCCAGAGCTGGACATCAGGTATGTTATGGCAGGAGGAGATTTTAGACACAATTGAGGGGGAGGGGACAGAGTTGAGTGCCAACCACCCAGCGTCTGAGGTGGGAAGCCCAGTGGGTCTGGAAGCGGCCGTCAGAGAGTCACTGGACTCTGGGAAGTCTCAAGTTCATCACCCTCGAGTTTTTTTTAGTAGAACTTTTTTGTGGTTGCCACATACATGGGTTTGCCATTGGTGGGTTTACAACTTTTAATTTAGGACCGGGAATGGTTACTTCCCCAACAAGCATTGAAGCAGAACCACCCTCGATTTCAAGCCTGTGGCCACGAACTACACATTGCAGAGAGTGGGGACACACAGAACTGGAGGGATTCAGTGATGAAAGCTCTCAGGAAATTTCGCTCAGGGTTTTCAAAACTAGCGGCAAAATACACACATGACGCGAGGTGTACTGTTGGTGGCTTCGGTAGTTCACCGTGCCATGCATCCGTCACCACTGTTTCCAGAAATGTTTCACTATCTCAGGAGGAAACTGCACCCACAAAGTAGTCCCTCCCCAGACCGCAGATCAGCTTTCTACGTGGACTTATCCATTCCAGACATTTCACATACCTATGGAGATTAGAGGATTGCTTGAGCCGGGGACTTTGAGACCAGCCTGGGCAACATCGTGAGACCTTGTCTCTACTAAAATAAAATAAAATAAAATAAAATAAAATATAAAATAAAATAAAATAAAATAAAATAAAATAAAATAAAATAAAATAAAATAAAATAAAATAAAATAAAATAAAATAAAATAAAATAAAATAAAATAAAATAAAATAAAATAAAATAAAATAAAATAAAATAATAATAAAATAAATATAAAATTAAAATAAAATAAATAAATAAAATAAAATAAAATAAAATAAAATAAAATAAAATAAAATAAAATAAAATAAAATAAAATAAAATAAAATAAAATAAAATAAATAAAATAAAATAAAATAAAATAAAATAAAATAAAATAAAATAATAAATTTTGCATGTGTTGACATGCACTTGTAGACCCAGCTCCTCCAGGAGCTGGAGGTCGCACCACTGCACTCCAGCCTGAGTGACAGAGTGAGACCCTGACTCAAAAAAAAAAAAAAAACATTCAAAGTTGCTTTGTATTATGATATATATTCTTTACGAGTTTGACTGTGGGGCATTTACTTATTATGAAGATGGACAATGAGGTTTGCAAACTGAGTGTCTTTGCTGTTTTACGCTGGTCTTTATTATTCCATTTCTTCCTGTGTTTTCTTTTGATTGTCCTATATGGAGAAAAACCTTTAGCCCCAGAGATAAGTTGTTGCAAAAGGCAACAGTTATTTAAAAGCTGGCTTTGTGGTCCCAGCAGGCCTTTCGGTTAATTCAAATTCTTTCAAGGTCTACATGAAAAACATGCAATAGATTAATGACTGTAGTTCGCTAATGAATAAAAAACAGCTTTTAAAACGCTTCCTTTTTTTTGAGTTGGAGTCTCACTCTGTCACCCAGGTTGGACTGCAGGGGCACGATCATGGTAACCGTGACCTTGACCTTCTGGGCTTAGGCAGTCCTTTCACTTCAGCCTCCCAAGTAGCTGGAATACAGCTGTATGCCACTACACCTGGCTAATTTTTTTATTTCTTATTTTTTATGTAGAATTGAGGTCTGGCTATGTTGCCCAGGCTGGTCTCGAACTCCTGGGCTCAAGTGGTCCTCCTGCCTTGGCCTCCCAAAGTGCTGGGATTACAGGTGTGAGCCACCGCACCTGGGCCTCAATCCTACTTTAAATCACGAGCCACACCATATTGTTATTTTTTGTATGACACTGTTCATCTGAGCATGAAGCCTGAGAATGGCAAAACTTTCTCTGCGAAGGGCCCAACAGTCATTATTTTTGACTGTGTGGCCTCTGTTTCGACTGCTCTCTCTCTCTCTTCTCTGCTGTGGAGCCCAGAGCAGTTACAATCCAGCAGACAGGCGTGACTGTGTCCACCAACTGATGAGTGGATATAACAAAACAGGGCACATTCGAACTCCACGGGATATTATCACTCAGCCACAAAAAGGAATGAAGCACTGATCCATGCTGCAACATGGTTGAACCTCGATCACACTGTGCTGAAAGGAGCCAGACACAAAAGAAAACAGTGCGTGATTCTCTTCATAGGAAATAGCCACTTTAGACAAATTCATCAAATTCACAGCGATGGAAGGCCAACTAGTAATTGCCAGGTGCTGGGGGGGAGGAGAAAAGGGGGAGAGATGCTTAGCGAGTTTTTTTTTCTTTTTTTGTGGCTGACAAAAATGTTCTTCTATTAGATAATGGTAGAGGTTTTGCATGACATCATGAATGTATACTAACAGCTACTGAGTCGTACACTTTAAAATGGTTAAAATGAGGTTGGGCATGGTGGCGCACACTTGTCAACCCAGCACTTTGGGAGACTGGGGTGGGAGGATTGCTTGAGCCCAGGAGTTCGAGATTAGCCTTGGCAACATAGCGAGACCTCATCTCTACAAAAAAAAATTAAAAATAAATTAACCAGATGTGGTGGTGTACACCTGTAGCCCAGGTGGTCGAGGCTGGGGTGGCCATGAGCATGCCACTGCACTCCAGCCTGGGCAACAGAGTAAAACCCTGACTCAAAATCAAAAATGGTTAAAATGATCAATTTTATGTCATGTGCATTTCACGTCAATTACCAAAAAAAAAAAAAAAGTATTGAGAAGGACACAAGCTGTGGTCTGCCCTCTAGTTGGAGGACCCCTGCCCTGGACCGTGAGCCCCTCTGGGGGCATGAAGCACATCTGGGGCTCCAGGGCCTGGAAACAAACGCTATCCACTTGCCCCTTCCAACCCAGCATGGCTGGGAGTACAGAGCTGTGGGCCCTGGGTCCCTGTTCTCAGGGAGCACCCTCAGGCAGGAGAACAAGGAGTCAGCGAATCAGCCTGCTCTTGGGAGGCCTCTCAAAGGCCTGACCCAGGCATGGCGACAGAGGGACTGGAGGGTGGCTGCTTCCCACTGGGTGGAGAGAACAGCTCCACTCTGAGGAGGGGACCCTTGCGTGAGTGACGGGGCAGAGCCAGGTTCTGTGAGATTGGCTGGACGTGTGATCCAGGTGGTGGAACAGCCTGGTGGGGTAGAAGGATAATGTGGGCCGGATGTAGTGATGGAGGAGAGTAGAGGAGAGTGATCTCAGAGGATAAAGGAAGGAGGTGGGCTGGGGTGGGTCCAGCAGAACCCTGCGTCAGGGAACAGGGGAGAGTCCAAGGCAAGGAGCTTGGGGATGCAAGAAGACGCCTGTCAATGCCCTGCTCCACTGCTCTCTCCTTTCTTCCCATCCCTAGAAACGATCCCTGCTGTTCCTTCTAGTGGTCCTGCTCCATCTCAGCTCAGCCTTCGTAAGCCTCCATCTCCCAGGCCTTCTCACAGCCTCTGTCCCCCGCACTGCCAGGGTGGCCGGTGATGAGCTGAGTCCTTTGAGGAGTGGCACCTGCCTGCCCAGAGGCACGGCAGGTTGATGTCTTTGAGGGCCTCGCCATGGAAGATGTGCCCGGAAGCAGCTGAGACAATACCTGCGGGAGTCTTTGCCAGAATCCCCCATCCAGATCCATTCCAACCCTTCCCCATTGTTTCTACAATGAAATACACACTTGTTGAAATGGCCAAATGCTTGGTTCTTTTATCCAGCTGGTATGGACACTCCACACGTAGTTTGTCAGGGTCCCAAGAACCGTGTAGGAAACCAGTTCATGCTGGCAACAGCCCCGTAGGAAGGGTCTAGCATGCTGTCTGCTTTACAGATGGAGAAACCATGGCTCAGAGGGATGATAACTCGCTCAAGGTCACATGAGCTACAGAGTTGAGATCTGATCCAGGTTTGACTCACCCCACAGTCCCTATTCTTTTGCATAAAGCTATGGGGTTCCCCTCTGGGGAAATACAGGCGTGAGGGTGTGGCTTTCCCCAGAGGAAGCTGTGTCCCATCTTTCCAGCATGCACGCTTCTTGCCTACATCGGGGGAGGTTCAGTGTCCTGGCTGAGAGGATGGACTCTAGAGACAGGTTTCTTGGGTTCCGATCCCAACTCCACCCCTTACTGAATGTGCAGCCTTGGGGAAGTTATCTTCTCTTCATCCCTTATTTTATCATCTGTAAGATGCAGACATGAACAGTAGCTCAGAAGCCCTCTTTATCACTGAGTCAGGGCTGTAAGCTCTGCCTTCTGGGCTGAAGCATTCCTAGGCAACACTTGTGCCTCTGTGACCTCAGGAGAGCTTAAACACCTCATGGCCGGGTTTTCTGATTCCTTTTTCACAAAGCTGCTTCTATCTGTAAACCATTCCTCTTCTGGGCTAGCTAACGACTCATCTCAGAGGGCAGGCCTGCTAGAGTGTACATCTTTCATGGTTTCCACCCAGGAATGAATTAATTCACCAGACGCTGAATTTGGTGTTAAGGTGGCTGGGTTTAAAGATGGACAGGCCTTAAGAGTAACCTCTGGATGCCAAGGGGGAGGACATGATATCTGTTAACCTTTCTCCTGTCATCTGCTGATGTCCTTTCACTTCAAATACGCTCTGAACCTGCTGGCTGGTGAGAACTTCCATAGGCTGGTGCTGGTTAACTTTTTTTTGAGTAGGAGTCTCTGTTGCCCAGGCTGGAGTGCAGTGGCACACTCATGGACACCCCAGTGTCGACCTGCTGGGCTCCAGCGATCTATCCGCTTCAGCCTTCCAAGTAGCCGAATCAACAGGCATGTGCTACCACGCCCAGCTAATTTTTGATTTATTATAGAGATGAGGTCTTGTCAAGTTGCCCGGGTGGGTCTGGAACCCGCAGGCTCAGGCAATCCTCCCACCTTGGCCTCCCAAAGTGCTGGAGTTATAGGTGTGAGCCACCATGCCTGGCTGAAAGTTAATTCTGTAGTCTCTATTAGTAAAACAGTGACTGTTATTGCCTGGAGACAGGCAGGCCACTCATTATCAACCATGTTCCTTTGTTTGGAGAAGTAGGCTACTGGTCGAGGGGTGTTCCCCCACAAGAACCCCTGTGACTTTCCCTGAGAAAAGTTTCTTTAAATTAGGCAACTTACATGCTGGAGTGGAGGTTAGAGCTTTTTTAAGCCATGGAAAGCTCTCTGGCCCTCCGATGTCCATTCAAAGGATTCTATATCCACACACTTTGTGGCCTCATGGAGAGATTCAACAATAATGTCAAAATTTGGAATCCATATTCTGCCAAAACCAGCCTTTTCCAGAAAGGTTCTTAGCAGTTTGCAAGTGTCAGGCAGCTGTACATTTAGGATGGCTGTTTTCTTTTCTGTTGTTAAACTCCTTTGTCCAGGAGTTAAAAATGTAGCCCCAAATATTTCACCTGTTGTAAGATAATCTGGGCCTTTTTAGGAGGGACTAGGTATCCCCTCTCTTCTAAAAAGTTTTAAGAAGGTATTGTCTAAAGGGCTTTCCCTAGCAGGGCCATAGACTACTAAGTCAACATCCTGTAAGATGGTGCTTGATTCTAAATGTTAGTCTTTGAAGTCATGAGCCAAGGCCTTGAAAACAGGTGGGGGCTGTCCCTGAAGCCTTGGAGTAGGACTGTCCAGGTAAGTCTTTTGGTTTGTGCCTGTCTGGGAGCTGCTCGTTCAAATGCAAATGAAAACTGAGATCCTTGAGCCAATGGAATAGTGAAAAATGCATCTTTTAAGTCCAAGACCATAAACCAAGTAGTGCCTTCAAGTATTTCAGTTAAAAGGGCATGTGGGTTTGGAACATGGAGTGTATTGTTTTTCCTACGTCATTACGCATTAACTGCCCTTGAGTCTTGGACTAGGTGATAGGAGCCATCTGGCCTCTGAACAGGCAGTATGGCCATATTACAAGGTGATGGACAAGGAATTAACAAGCCACACTGTAAAAGCTTGTGGATTAGAGGTTATAAACTTTTCTTCCCTCAGGCTGTATGGGGTACTGCCATTTATGGAGGTAGCCTTTTAAAAAAAATTTAATGAGCACAGGAAGGGCAGTTTGTACCCTTTTGGGTACCCCCTGATCCCATACTTGACTACTCACTTGAGCCCAGACTTCCTCAAGAATAGTGTTAGGCTTGGGCTGGGGTTGTGAATATAAAACGTAAACCTTCTCTTCCTCATTGGGATGAAAAGGAATACCAGCCTTGAATGTGCTCATCAAGCCCCATCCCAGTAACAAGATAGGACATTCAGGGATGGCTCAGCCCTGATGAGACACCATGATACAGCCAATTCTACAATGTCAGGGATAAGCGAAATGTTTAATTCCTGGAATGCCATCAACTCCCACTGGGGAGCAGGTATCAGAAGAAAGAGATCCAGCATGGGCAGTCAGGGCCAAATGTCTGGCACTGTGTCAATTAAGAAATAAATTCACAAAAACAGAAAACTGAATGCCACAGGTTCTCACTCCTAAGTGGGTCCCGAACATTTATCACAATGCTACAAGAGAGGGATCAGTAGTCATGGGACACTGTCAGGGAAGTGGGGGTGAGGGAAGGGCCATGGCATCACACAGGGTACCTGGTACTAAACCAGGGGAAGTGAGGACCAGATGGAGGCCCAAACTTCACCTGCATGTAGATGACTCATGTACCTAACCCTGACTTGTACTCTGCATCTCAATAATAAAATAGAGAAGAAAGAAAGAAAAGTAAATCAGTTTGCCTCCTGGCCACCTCAATAGTCAGTCGGGGGCCTATGGGGTGATGGTAAGCCTGGTGCTGACATCGTAAACGTCCCCGGGCCTTCTCAGTCATTGGCCGCCACATCTGAGCAAGGCATTCCCTGTCTCTCAGGAAGAGGGAGCACTTCATCTTCCAATGGTCCTCTTGTCCACCCAGTGGACATGGTCCTAGGTTTTGGCACCTGGCGGCAACGATGCTTCAAATGTCCAGGTTGATCACATTTATAGCAGCAGATACAGTCCCCCTTAGCAAGTTTGTTCTTACTGGGTTCCTGTCCAGTGGCCGGAGGTTTGCGCTGGCAGCCACCGCCAGTCTGGGGATAGGCTTTTTTTTGAAGTCATGAAACCTGGTTTGCCTGTCTTTGGTCCCTTTGAACCAGCCCTGCACCCAGGGTAGGAAGCCCACTTGCTCATGGTGGGTGGTCCTTGAGATGTGTTGCTGGACCAATTTGCTAGAATCTTGTTGAGAATTTTTGCATTGATAATATGTTCATCAAAGAAATTGGCCTGTAATTATCTTTCCTTGTTGAGTCTTTTCCAGACTTGGTATCAGTATGATGTTAGCTTCACAAAATGACTTGGGGAGAAATCCATCTTTCTCGATTACCTAGAATACGTTCAATAACATTGATATCAACTCTTCCTTGTACATCTTGCAGAATTCAGCTGGGAAACCATCTAGTACAGGGCTTTTTTGGCAGGAAGGTTTGGTATGACTGAGTCAGTTTCGTGGATTGCTCCTGATCTGTTTAGAGTTTCAATTTCTTCTTGTTTCAAAGTTGGGACGTTGTATGGTGTCAGAAAGTTCTCCATCTCCTTTAGACTTTTCTAGTTTATTTGCATACAGAAGTTTGTAGTCGTCTCTGATTATCTTTTGAGTTTCTAAGAGTCAGTTGTGACTTCGCCTTTTTCTTTTCTAATTCTGTTTACTTGTACTTTCTCTCTTTTTTATTAAATCTGGCCAGAAATCTATCAATATTACTTATCCTTTCAAAGATCAGCTTTTTGTCTCATTGATCCTTTCTATGATATTTTTGTCTTCGATATACTGAAATTGTAACTTTATCTTTCTGTCTTGATTTCTGTGTTGACCCAGAAGTTGTTCAGCAGTATGTTGTTTAATGTCCATACCTTTGTGTGTTTTGAAGGGATTTTGTTGGTGGTGATATTTATTTTTATTACACTGTGATCTGAGAAGATGCTTGGTATTATTTCAATCTTTTAAAATTTGTTCATGATTGATTTATGTCTGAGAATGTGATCAGTCTTGAAGTATGTTCCATGTGCTGATGAGTATGAGTGGAATGTAAACTCTGTAGATGTTGGGTAGAGTGTTCTGTAGGTGTCTATTACATCCTTTTAATTGAGCACTGAGTTAAGATGGATGTGACTTTTAAAAACTGAATTTAATAGGAATTACAGGGACTGGGAAAATCACTTCATAGTGGCCCAGAATGAAGCCAGATCATCTGAATTTTGATTTTTCTACTGAAATTAAATTTCTAACTCCCTTAGGTGTGACGTTAGGCTGTTTACTTGTGATCTTTCTATTTTCTTGATGTGGGCATGCAATGCTATACATTTTCCTCTTAACACTGTTTTCATGGCATACCAGAGATTCTTATAAAATGTGTCTTTGTTTGTGCTTGTTTCCAGGAATCTTTTTATTAAATGGGACCCCAGTCTCTTCTGGCTGGTAAGCTTGCTGCCAAGAGGTCTGCTGTTATTCTAATGAGTTGGTCCTGGTGGGTGTTTTCTCTAGCTGCCTTGTATATATATCTTTTGCCTTGTTAACCTTGGATCATCTAAAGACGATGTGCCTTGGGGAGGTCATCTCATAGTATTACACAGGAGTTCTCTGGATTTCTTGTATCTGCGTGTTGATGTTTCTAGCAATACGAGGGACGTTTTCATGGGTTATATCTGCAACTACCATCCTTAGAGGACTTCCTTTTCTTCCTTGTCTCTCAAGAACACCAATCCCACCCAGATTCTGTGCCTTATGTAACTCCATAACTCTGGAGGGGCTTGTTCATTTTTTGAAATTCTTTCTCCTTTATTTTTATCTGGCTGAGTTGCTTCTAGGGTATTGGTCTTTAAGCTCTTAAGTTCTCCCCTCTGCTTGGCCAACTTTTGTTAGGGCTTGTGGTTGCGTTTTGAAATTCCTGTAGTGAGTTCAATTCCAGGAGTTCAGTGTGGATCTTTGTCAGAATGACCATGCCAGCTCTCAGTTCTTGTACTGTTTTCACAGCCTCTCTGATGTTTGGGAGTCCATTTTCTCTTGGCTCTCCACGAGTTTCTTTGCTGTCCATATTCTGAATTCAATGTCTGCCCTTATGGGCAATTCGATCTGAATATGGTCCATTACTCCGGAGCTGGTGCAAACATTTGTTGGAGTTCTGCTGATTTCGTCCCATCTTGAGTATGCTGATTCATGTTTGTTCTCTCTCTCTCTCTCTCTCTCTCTCTCTCTCTCTCTCTCTCTCTCTCTCTGCCCCCTCATCCTCCTTCCCCCCAGGCCCCAGGGATTTTTTTTTTTTTTAAATTAAGTGCTGTAAATTAAGTTCAGGCTGTCGGCCTGCAGATGGTGGTAGAGGACTTGCCTCGTGAGTCAAGCATTCGGCCATCCTGAAGGGGACGCATCTAGGAATTGCATTCGGATGATGGCAATTGCTTGTTCCTCGCACTCTTGGGTGGAAATCTGTAGGGTTGCGGGGGGGGGGTAGGGACAGCCTAGATGGGGGAGGCTGCTGGGCACTCTGATGCCTTTCTGCCTGCACTTGTTTTGGCGGCATAGACTGTGTTGCGGGGCGGACGGGGGTACTCAGGTGAACTGGTGCCTGCTTAATGGCACTGATGACTGGCCGGCCTCCCCAAAGGCGGGCCGCGAGTCTTTGGACCCCAAGAAGCCGGGTGTGTGAGTCCACTGGCCGGTAGCCGGCGATCCATGCCAGGTGACGCCGCTGGGATGGGGGAATGACAAGCGGCCTGGCTCCTCGGGGCTCCTGTTTCCGGGGCTGCGGCCTGTGCGGGGAGTGGGGGGAGATGCGTGCTCGCTCTCTGTCGCGCTGCCCCCTCCCCAGCCTTAACGCTGCAGCAGCTGGGCCACGGTGGCTGGGAAGCATCTGCCCCTCAGTCGAAACCTTGAACCTCCCTCCACGGCTGGCAGTGAAGGCTGCTGGTGCTGAGCTGGGCGGGGTCAGTGGCCTGACCCCATGTCATGGGCTTGGCGAGGCCTCTGCGTGATGGCCACTGGGGCACTCTATGCTGGCCTGAAGATCCAGACCGGGCGTCGCCCAGGCTCTCCCTTGACTCAGACAACCAAGGTCTTTTGACGGCACTTGGGGTCCGGGTGATTTCTGCTTCACTCCATCACTCACGCCCTCACCATGCTGAGAGACTCTGACCTCTCTCTGCCGGGTCTGGGTCTTTATCTGGGTCTTTATATCCTCTTCCTCCCATGGGACTCCTTGCTTCTGAGTCCTGTGGGCTGTGTTCCTCCTCATCTTGCTTTGAGTGCAGAGACTCACTTTCTTTTTTGGAGCCTCTCAGTGAGAAAGGCTCTCACCAGCTACCTCCAGCCAGCCGTCTGGCCCTGCCCCCCTTTCCTGCCCTTCTGAGATATTCTGGATGTTGTCTTTTCCAAACCTCCTGCCCTTCTGAGATATTCTGGATGTTGTCTTTTCCAAACCTCCTGCCGAAATGTGAGCCCCAGTGTGGAAGGTGGATCCTCGTGTGGGTGTTTGGGTCGTGGGGGTGGATCCCTCATGAATGAACGGGTGTCCTTTGCACCATAAGAAGTCCTCACTCTGTCAGTTCTTGTGAGAGCCCCACCCCTCTTTTCTTTCCTCCCTCTGCTCTTTCCAGGGAAGTGCCAGCTCCCCTTCCCCCATCCCGTCCAGGGCAAGAAGGGGCTGCTTCCTCTCACAGTCAGTCAGGCATGAGAGGCAGAGTTCTGGGAGAAAAGGAGCTTTTCCTTAATTTGGGATCCAGGGAGACACGCTGGTACAGGTACCAGGGCCCCCTCGAAAAATAGATTTTTCCAGCCAGTACTGAGAGTTAAAAAATCCAAGCCAAAGTCTTGTCAATCTCAGCTATTGATTCACATCAGTTATGTGTCCTGTGACCATTACTCAGAGCCTGAAATCACATGTTAACATTTCTTAGATTTACAAGTTTCCGGAACAATTTAGGGCTGTGTACTTTCCAGTTCTTCTTGGCCTGTTGTTCATGCAAGGAGTTCTGACTTTCAAGAAACCATTCGTTTCTAACATACTCAACTAATGATTAACACACACACCAAGGAATAAGTGGCTATAACTTTTTTTAAAAAGACAACACACTTCAACACTTAAGGACTCTGTCTATGTTCTTATCTGGGCCTGGAAAGAGAAATTCCTGTAGATAAGAGCAGACTGGTTCTTCCTGTTTGTCAGGGAATCTTGCCTTGTGTTTAATTGCCATTTCAAAGCTTGGTCAAGCGTGGGTAATTTAACTCAGCAGGGGAAAGTTACACCCACAGAAAAGAGTGTGTCCCTTTAAAACTTGAGCTGCTGCTTGCAGCTTAAGTATATGGAAAGCTTCAAAGCACTTTTTTTTTGAGTTGGAGTCTCACTCTGTCACCCAGGCTGGAATGCAGTGGCACTCTCACGGCCACCACAGCCTCACCCTGCTGGGCTCAGGTGATCCTTCTGCCTCAGCCTTTCAAGTAGCCAGAACTATAGGCATGCGCCACCACGCCCAGCTAATTTTTTGATTTTGTAGAGATGAAGTCTCGCCAAGTTGCCCAGGCTGGTCTTGAACCCCTGAGCTCAGGCAATCCTCTTACCTCGGCCTCCCAAAATGCTGGGATTACAGGCTTGGGCCACTGTGCCCAGCCTCAAAGCACGTTTTTACCATGCAGAAGGAATAGAAAACCAAGCACCTTTTTTTACGAACTTGTTTTCATTTTCTCGTTGGCTTTTTTCACAATGGCAACATTATGTGATGCTATTAAAGACTTCATAGTCATTAACAGATCTAGTGGGAAATAGTCAAGTAGAATGCTGCAGGTTTTAGCGCCTTGGCTTTTGGTGTTAGTGGACAAGGCAAAGAGAAGAAACACGTTGTACTTGGAGCTGAATACAAGACCATCTCTCCACATCAATTCATGGCCCTTAAAGACTTTACCTGCAGCATAAAAGGAAGGTGAACCGAAATCTTCTTGCTGGTACTTGTTTTGACAGGAGGAGCTTGTCTGTTCTGCTTGGGCTCTGGGTTACATGACTAAATTTCTGTGTTCTTCTTGATGGACTCTCTTTTTTGTATCATAATTATGTTTATCTAGTTAGACACCATTTTATCTTTTGTAACCTTATTGGTGGAGTCAATGATAACTTATTTGACCCATAAGATCAACAGAGACAATTTGGAGCTAGAATATGTTATCAGCTTTAATGTTATGCAATAAAACCTGGAAGATGACATGTAACAATGTTAAGTAAATATTAAATCATTACAGTTTACCCAAATTCTTGATGGACTTTTGTTAAACCCAAAATTCAAAATCCGAGAGACCTCCAAGGAGCCAGCTTCAATGCAAACACACGAGGGTCTTTATTCAGGCTCGAGTCTGGGCTCACGTTTGAAGCCAACGCAGTGGCTTCAGGGATGAGAGCCTCGATTCAGGTTAATACGCACCTTTTATACATAATTCTGAGGGAGTGGGGTGGCTTTACAAACTTGTGCACACAGGATTGGATAAAAACTATATGACGCAGTTATAAAGACTTTGATTGGTTGATTTGAGTTTGATTTGCGTGGGCTCAGGCTTAGTTATTCGTGATTGACAGGAAATGACTAAATGGGCAGAGTGGAATGCCAGATAAGCTAGGTTTACACAGTCACTGTGACTGTGTATAAATCAGCTCGGGCACACAGGCAGGTTTGAGATAACACGGAGCCCACCAGAAGTGGGCTGGCGCCACAGAGTCTAAGGAATGCCCAGAAGGGGATTATCGCTTAACTTTTACAGCCCGTTACAGAAGCAGAAGAAGCCAGCATGGCAATTGGGGCAAACAAAAGCTTAACAAATTTCTAAGTACAAACACTGCTTAAAACATTGTATTATAGTGAATGTGAAGTAGAAATATATAGAATGCAATGAACGCTTCTTTTATAGCAAATATAGTTTTTTGAATCTCTTGGGTCTCTCACTTTCTTAAACACAATTCGGAGAGTTCAGTTTTCATTACCCAGGTAGTTTAAAATCTCTGAGCCAAAGAGTTGACTTAAAAATTTTTCCCAAGCTGGGCTTGGTGACTCAGCCTGTAATCCCGCGCCTTGGGAGGCTGAGGTGAGTGGATTGCCTGAGCCCACAGGTTCGAGACCCGCCTGGGCAATTTGGTGAGACCTCATCTCTACAATAAAATAAAAAAATCAGCTGGGCATGGTAGCGCGTGCCTGTAATTCCCGCTATTCGGAAGACTGAGGTGGAAGGATCGCCGGATCCCAGTGAGTCAAGGCTGCAGTGGCCGGGAGTGGTCACTGCACTCCAGTCTGGGCGACAGAGTGAGACTCCAACTCAAAGAAAAAAAAAAATTTTTTTCCCAATAAGCCGGGCGTGGTAGTGTGCACCTGTAGTTCCAGCTATTTGGAAGGCTGAGGCAGAAGGATCGCCAGAGCCCAGCAGGTCGAGGCTGTGGTGGCCAGGAGTGTGCCACTGCACTCCAGTCTGGGTGACAGAGTGAGACTCCAACTCAAAAAAAAAATTTTTCCCAAAGGTTAACATTTACTGATACCCCCCCAAAATAAAATTTTTTTTAAAGATCCATGGAGTAGAGACACTTCATACCCATGGGCATCTTGAAGTTTTTTTTCAAAACAGGAGCTGAAAATTTACTATTTGAAATAAGGTCGTGCTGGTGTATGCTTGGGCTTATAGATACATTTACCATTGTTTAGGCTTTGTGGCTGTGGTTCATGAGATAGAAGGACTCAGAGACAGTCAACAGGCCAAGAAGCCATATGAGTGTGGTGCCCTGCACTTACCTGCACCACCCCTCCTGGCCACCTTATGGCACTGTCATGGACGAATGTCCTTGTCTTTGATGAGGCTTTGGCACAAAGACTGCCGATATTCACAAACTGGAAGGAATGCCCTGGAAACTCCTTCCCATAAGTAATTTGAAACGTGGCAGGCATATCTCCATTTGCACCAAATATTTCTTTTCCTCGGGGACTTTAGACTTTCCTAATTAAGGTAGAAACTGTGGATATGAGGTTTTGTCATGAGGCATTGGGTCTAAATGGCTTGACCCAGCCTGTTTTCTGTAAGTCTTAATTTAATATGAAACTAAGGATTCTATATTAAATAGGAAAGAAATTTAGAGGATGCACACTTTTTTTAGATCACAAAGTATAAGTCCTCTGTTTAACCCCATTCTCCAAATTTTGTTCTTCTTCTCAGAGATAACTGTTTACCAGTTTGATTATTTAACATGTATCCTAGCAGGGACCAGCCACCATTTTCTACAAAAGTCCACATAGTAAATATTTCTGGGTTGGCTGGCCTTAGAGTCTCCATCACAGCTATTCAACTTGCCAAGCTGCAGCAATCACAGACACTGCGTTGAGACATGTATGAGGCTGTATTTGACTAGAACTTGATTTGCTCTGGAATTTGATTACAGGCCACAGCTGGTTGACCACTGACCTTGACTTTCCTTCTGTGTACACTGTCTCTGTGTGTGGTGCATATTCGTATCACTAGGACCCATTCTCTGCTCTGTAACAACCAAGCTCAGCCCCGCCTCTTGAGTGGTTGGAAGGCTCATTTATATCAGGTGTTATGCTGAATGTTTGTAACCCTTTCAACTTAGAATGTTGAAGATTTAACCTCCAAAGTCATGATATTTGGAGATGGAGTCTTTAGGAGATAATTACAGTCAGATAAGACCCTGAGGGCAGGGCCTGCATAATGTGACCTAGTGGCCTTATAAAAGTTGGAGAAATCTCCTTATCTCCCCCACCATCCACCCACCCACAGAAGGTCATATGAGGACAGAGTGTGAAGGAGGTAGTCTGCAACCCAATAAGGAAGTCCCCACCAGACATAACATTGCAGGCACCGTGATCTTGGACTTCTGGCATTTAAAGGAAAAACAGGGGAAGGGCCAAGAGGACTGACTGAAGACATGGTGTGATGGTTGCCCTCAGCAAGACACTTAACTGGAGCGTGGGCCTAGTACTTTGATGGTCAGCCGAAGACCTAGCTGCAGTTGGTCAGATGCTCACCTGGAAATGTGGTGGATGGGCAGCTTCAGGCTCTCGCAACCCCTAGAAGCTTAGTTGGGTAGGAGGGCACTTTTGGAGAGAAAAGGGATTTGTGAAAGGCACAGATTTTTATTTTTATTTTTCACACCTCATGTAGGCCTCTGTGGTCCCAGCCAGGGGAGAGACAGTCCAGGTGCACTCCCTGCACCCCACCTGTACCAGCCAGGCATGGAAAACTGTCCAGAATAGGGACCGAAGCACTGGAAGGCTCCACGTGGAGCCCGGGGAACCCCAGTTCCTGGCGAGACCTGGCCCTGGTGGTTGCCACTCCTGCCCACCGAGAGGCTCTGTGGGACACACCTTGTGGGGGTAATCCGCACTGCATGAGTACTCCCCCTCCCCTCCCTCTCCTCCCTCCAGCAAAGGTGACACACCCACTCCAGGGACGAATTTTTCCAGTGACATCAGCACCCATCCTAGATTGAGCTGTGGATGTGGTTTGCTCTTGGGGACTGCCATCCTTGTGACAGCCCCTGCCACAGAGTAGAGTGGGAGCTAAGGGATGCTGCACCAGTGAGCTGCACAGCAGTGGCGATGGCTTCACCCACCTGTGGACTGAGAAATTCCTGTCCTCCACCAAGAGAGCAACTGCTTCCCCTCTACCACAGTGAGAAAGGGGCAGTCCCACCTAGATGGGGGCAGGCCACGTCCCCTTCTCAGGAGCACCTGCAGGGCCATGGGGCCCTTCCTGGCCTGCTGCCAATCCTACCGATGAGACATGCAAGCTGGGAGGGGACCACCAGAGCTCCCAGACAGCCAGCACCCTGGCACTGGTTCTGGAGGGAAGGGAAAGCACCTGGACTGGAGGGAAAATGCTGCCTCACCCTCAGCGGACTGCACCACTGAAGCAGGGTGAGATGGATTCTTTTCAGTACACCACACTTCCTGCTACCTCTGCCCCTTTTACAGGCAGACCAGAGGAGAGAGGTCAGGGAACCACACAAAACAAACTGCCTCCCCCCCAATGGCAGCAACTTTTATCTAATTACAAAAAGTAAAAAGTTAATGAAAAGAGAAGAGTGTACCTTCACAGATGAGAACACACCAGTGAAAAAGCACTGGTGATCCCCAGACCTTAAGAAGCCACACCCACACCAGGGTTTTCCAAATCCCAAGCAAGAATGACCTGTCCCTTATGACAGATGCACAATTCAGACCATGGATGGCAAAGACACTCAATGAGATCCACAAGAAAATGGACACGCAAATCAATTTGACCTTGAAAACAGTGCAAGAAATGAAAGCTCACCAGGCCAATCTAAGAAAAAAACAAACTAAACTTCTAGAAATGGAAAATTCTCTCCTGGATTGTCAAAATACAATGGCAGGCCATAATGGCAGAATAGACCAGGCAGAGGAAAGAGTCTCAGTGCCTGAGGCTCAAATTATTGAACTAACCAAGTCTGAAAACAGCAAGAAGAAAAGACTTAGGACAAATGAGCAAGGCCTGCGAGACATCTGGGATCATGTAGAGACCTGATCTATAGTTGACTGACATCTCTGAGAGCGAAGGGGAGACTGAGAACACCCTAGTTCTAAGCACAGGAAAAAACAAAAGAACGGTTGCAGCCATCACAAAAGCATAGGCAATTACAAGTTTACAGAGCATACAAATTAGTCACAAAGCCCAGAATGCAAAATAGCCTTTTTTTTTTTTTTGAGTTGGAGTCTCACTCTGTCACCCAGACTGGAGTGCAGTGGCCGCTCCCGGCCACCGCAGCCTCGACCCGCTGGGCTCCGGCGATCCTTTCGCCTCAGCCTTCCGAGTAGCCGGAATTACAGGCATGTGCTACCATGCCCGGCTGATTTTTTGATATATCATAGAGATGAGGTCTCGCTGCCCAGGCGGGTCTCGAACCTGCGGGTTCAGGCAATCCACTCACCTCAGCCTCCCAAAGGCGGGGGATTACAGGCTGAGCCACTGAGCCCGGCTCAAAATAGCTTCTTAATAGCAATGTGACAGGAACCAGTCCCCATATATCAATAATTAACTTAAAGGTGAATGAACTAAACATGCTACTCAAAAGGCACACAGTGACACATTGTATACAGAAGCGTGATCCTTTTCTTCTTTTTTCTCAAAAATAATTTTTTTTAATTTTAAAGATGTGGGGTACAATTCAGGGTTAGGTATACAAATGTTCATTATGCAGGTATCCTTGTTGATGAGGTGTGCGCCTCCCCGACAGAATCCCACTACTACCAGTCCTTCCCCTCCCTGCTCCCCCACCCCCCAGGCAAATTCCCATTACTGACAATCCTTTTCTTTTTTTCCCCCAAAGTCAAACCTGTTTCACTTTATTTAATGAGAGAGAGAGAGAGAGAGAGAGAGAGAGAGAGAGAGACCATCCCAGGCAACTTGATGAGAGCTAGTCTCTACAATAAATAAATAAATAAATAAACCAGGTATGGTAGTGAGTGCCTGTAGTTCTGGCTACTTGGAAGACTGAGGCTGAAGGATTGCAGGAGCCCAGCAGGTCGACACAGGGGTGGCCATGAGCGTGCCACTGCACTCTCAGCCCAGGGGATGGAATGAGACTTCAACTCAAAAAAAAAAAAAAAAAGTAAAAAACACCAACAGGTGTTGGCAAGGCTGCAGGGCAAATGGAGCAATTCTGCACTGTTGGTGAGAATGTAAGCTAATTCAGCCTTTGTGGAAAGCAGTGTGGAAATTTCTCCAATAACTAAATATTGAGCTACAATTTAACCCAGCAGTCTCATTACTAGATTACATCCAGAGGAACTTGAATTGCTCCACGAAAAAGATACCTGCACCCATATTTATTGCAGCACTGTTCAACATAGCAAAATCATGGAACAAACCTACATGCCCATTGAAAGTGTACTGAATAGAGGGAACAGATGCAGACTTGGGGTAACACAGAAAGAATGTCCACTCGCAAGATGGGAAAAAGTGGGAAAACTTTATTTACATTGTTGTTGCTGTGAATATCTTTGGTAAAGAAAAGTTCAGGTTGAGTTTTATTAAGAGCATTATTTTTAAAACTATAAGATTTGTAATTGTAATAGGAATGAATGTAACTATGCATGAGACATGGATGAAAAATTAATCATTCTCATGATAAATTTGACAAAGTCTTTGTAATTAGGGATATCTGTAACATTGGCACTTGCCCATTAATTCTGAATGTTCTCATGTTGAGGATTTTCTTTATAGAAGAAGAAAAGTGAGTTCTTTTATTAGTGTAAGAAGTATCACATTTTGCTGAATAAAACCTTTATAGCTACTGTTACAAAATTGTACCTGCATTTTGGCTTTATAACCCATACCTACTCTGTTTTACTAATAATAAACAATACTGCTTAAAAAAAAGTGGACTGAATAAAGAAAACATGGTGCATATACATAGTGGAATACTATGCGGCCATAAAGAAGAAAAAAATCTTGTCTTTTGCAGCAACATGAATGCAACTGGAATCCATGTTTCTAAGTGAACTGTCACAGAAACAAAAAACTGAATACCACATCTTCTCACTCATGAGTGGACACTAAACCCTGAGGACAATGGGCACAAGGATGGGAACCCCAGACACTGGCACGGCTATAGGAGGGAGGAATGGGAATGAGGCAGCACAACCACCCACTGGGGACCAAGTCCAGAAGCCCAGACTCTGTCTTGACACAATATACTTACATAGCAAATCTTCACATGTACTGCATGACTCAAACAAATTAAGATAAAATAAAATAAAACTGCAAAACATTGTTCTCAAATAAAAATAATGAACAAAGGAAAAACATCTAGACTCATGATTAATTTTAAACTAGACACAGGTGTTGTACTTTGTTAAGTGACAGAGAGGTGCTTGGAATAGTCTGTTTTTAATTTAGCACAGTGTATAGGTGCACCATTTAAAGTTTATAATGATGTGCATTTTATATTTTATTTTGTTTTCTGTGTGTTATATTATACAACACAAATCTTTTAAAATGCATGCATACTTCGGATGCTAAAAGTAGCAGCAGAAATTTTGGTGAGAAAGAAGGTATGTGTATGCTGTCAAGATATCTCTGTGTAGGTACTAATTATGTATACAGCAAAAAGTGGTGACTCAGCAATGAAGAACCCAGAGGTTACCACCTTAGTGAAGTGGTCCCAATTAACATCACCACAAAGAGAATAAAAGGGAACCATGAGCCTCTTGAAATGATACACTGAGAGGGACACAACGTTAGTTTTATGATATGGTTTTTTTTTTGAGTTGGAGTCTCACTCTGTTACCCAGACTGGAGTGCAGTGACCACTCCTGGCCACCGCAGCCTCCTTGACCTGCTGGGCTCTGGCGATCCTTCCACCTCAGCCTTCCAAGTAGCTGGAACTACAGGCACGCGCTACCACGCCCGGCTCATTTTTTTGATTTATTGTAGAGATGAGGTCTCGCCAAGTTGCCCAGGCAGGTCTTGAACCCGCGGGCTCAGGCAATCCACTCACCTCAGCCTCCCAAAGGTGCGGGATTACAGGCTGAGCCACCAAGCCTGGCTAGTTTTATGATATGTTTATAAAAAACTCAGATAAATTCCAAATGAGGAATGTTCTAAAACCTAAATGACTGGGACACTTTTTTTAAAAAAAGAAAGGAAAATGAAAAGACAAAAGCTAAAATTTAAAATGACAAAGAAGGACTGAGAAATCCTACCCAGAATACTTTTCCCTCATTAGTTAAAGAAATTGATTAAAAACCAACATCAGCCTGACACACTGAATGTACAAAGATCCTATGGCATTATTTGAAATCTCCTCCAGCGTTGCTGATGACTGACCACATACCCAACTTTCTAGAAAGCAGAGAAGCCAGGAGTGGCCAAGTGGCAAAGAAGTCTATTACTTTGTGCATCTCTTCAGGCCTTACCTTCAACTTATCTACCTGAGTTTTTAGGAGCTGACACAATGTAAAATCCAAGTTCTAGAAGAAGCAGAATGGCCGCTTAGGTCAGAATCCCTCCATTTCAAATTCTATAATCCTCTTTGAAAAAGGAAGGAGAAAAGAGAATGTTCTGTGTCAAGTTCTCAGATGGCACAATTTTCAGTAAGTTAAACAATGTTGGAACAACATTATACAGCTACAATAACATGCCATAAACAAGTTAACCTTTGTAATGTGTGAGCAGTCTTCAAACCAAGGATCATCTACATTTCTCTGACCCGCTATTTACTTATTAAAACATTCTAGGTTCTTACTAAACGACAAAATCTGGGTCCACCTACAATGGAATCAATCAATCAGTGCAACATCAGAAGGTACTTTGAGTTAGCTAATGATTACTCAAGCTAACTGTTATCCTCCCTGTATTTATAGTTGTTCCCTGGAAGCTGGGGTTGCTCTGTCCCAACCCTTCTATCCTTTGCATCTAGAACTGCGTCAGAACCAGGAAAGAGGGGCGTCTATGACTGCCATCACAGGGACCACAGAGACAAAGCTGAGAAGGGACCACAGAGACAAAGCTGGGAAGGCTGCTCTTTAATTTTCAGATGGCTGTTGACTATACGTGGTTCGAAGGGATTCCTTTCCCCAACATGTTTGGTAGTGACCTGAGAGTCCTGCGAGATGAATTTGTGGTGAAGGATGATGATGTCGTCATACTTTCTTACCCAAAGCCAGGTAAGGAAGCCAGGTCTGAAATTGAGAAGGGGGTGGAATGGTGTCACCAGTTGAGTGCCTTCTCTGTGCCTTGCACTTGGCTATGCATTGGTGACTAGTGTGGTGTCCTCATGGAACTTCAAATGAGAAAAAAATAAGAAATTGTGGTTAGAAGGAATGTGACTATTGGGCCTTGTAGAGAGAGTGAGATGTGAGATATGACGGAATGCGCAGGCAGATTTAAGTGATTGTATAGGGTAATTAAAGGGGACACATTACAGAGTATTTTATGGGAAAAAAGAAATGTATCCTGAGATAGCAAGAGTGAATATGAAATTGCTAGATGTAAAAGACAATAATCCTTACTCTTGTGTAAATGGCAAGGAAGACAACTCAAGATTATTGCAACAGAGGAGAGAGTGAACTCAACTCCAAAGATAGCAAAGATAATTAATTTTTTAATAGAAAAAAGCAGAGTTTGGGGTCAGTAGCTGGAACACTACAAAGAAAAGGTTGATTCGCTATCAAGAGTAGAGTCCCTGCTAAAGGTAGGCCAAGAAAATAGACATTAAATGTGGGAGGTGAAGGACTTGATCAGATATCAAGGATGGGGGGACTCTGACTAAACTGAGCAGAATTCTTGCTCAATCAGCAGTCAACAAGGCTGGTAACAGAAGTCCAAGCTCGAGGCCTTGCCAAAGAGGGCTGAGGAGAAGCTAGGTCAAGTCTGGTCAAGGACAGTCTTTGTCAAACTGCAGGATGGGCTACCCATGCCATGATATAGATTTGAAAGATTCTGAGAAATATCCAAGAATCAGAAAACACAGGAATGATATCTGTGTGGAGGGTAGATCAGGGGAGTATCAGAGTTGAGGCTGGAAGTGCTGAAAGTGGTAAATTAATTGGAACCTGAAAATAATGCTAAGGAATTAGGAACTGCAAGGTAAATGTGAGACAATGTAAATCCATGGAAACTATTCAAATGGCAAAGTGACAATAGAATATTTTAAAGATCACTAGGTGCTCGCTGTGTTGAAGAGTTAAGGCTCCAGCATAAGTAGAGGGAAGTACGTAAGTAATAAATAGGATAACGTCAGGTGAGTCAGTTGACAGCTGTGACTAGAATGAGGGCAGTGGCAGAGGAAATGAGAGCTGAGCAATATTTAGGCTGTGGATTCAAAGTGATTTGGCGATCGATTGGACTAGGCAGTGTGTGTGAACTACTACACTTATAGACATTATGGGAATGATAACAACATTTTTAGGGGGAGGGAATCTGTCCTGTGCATTATAGAATGTTTATCAGCATTCTTTTCTTCTGCCTACTAGAAGTCAGTAGCCTACCCAAGTTGTGACAACTCACAATGTCTGCGGACATTCCCAGTAGCCCCTTGGGGAAGATACAATCACCCCGGTTGAGAATCATTGTATTGGGGTTGATGAGGAAGGAGGTGCTTACAGATTTCTGAGGTTTCGGGTCAGGAAAACCAGGCCCATGATGGAGCCATGCACTGAGGCAGAGAGAGCAGGCAAAGAGGCGTAGCTAGGGGAGCTGGTGTGATCAAGCGTAAGCGATATTGCAGTCGGACTACAAAAATAATATAAGGAATGAGGGAACGTATGTGAAGCAAATTGTGCAAATGAAGCAAGTACACATGTGCAGTGGTTCGATAGTTTATTCAGAATGTTGCTTAAGAATATCTGAGGTAATTATTTTTCACTTGATCTTAGCCAAAGGGCCAAGAAGTCTTTTGTTGGGTTTTTAGGTGGAATCTTAGTAAGCTGAACTCATAGAGCTAGATAATAGAGTGGTGGCTACCAGAGGCAGGGAGTGAATGAAAGAAAATGAAGAGTTGTTGGCCAAAGGGTACAGAGTTTCAAATAGATCGAAGATTTATATTTTCATATGTATGGCACGATAGGCTGACTATAGCCATAATAATGTATTATATATTTCAAGACAACTAAGAGACTACATTTTGAATGTCTTAACATAAGAATAATAAATAAGTGAGGTGATCAATATTTCAATTACCTCAATTTAATCATTTGACATTGTATGTGTATAAATAAATATACATATGTATGTACAGCAACATATCACATGGCACCACATTAATGTATACAATGATAATTTGCCAATTAAAATAATACTAATTAAAAATATTTTGGGAAAGACACACTTTCTCACAACTTGGTCAAAAGAAGCAGAAAAGAGCCGAACATAGGAGTGCAGGTGTAGTTGAGCTACTTGTCTTGGGACACCTAAGAAACACATCTCAAACAAATGGGGATCTGTTAGTACAGCAAAATGTCTAAAATTGGGCAATTTCTCTTTTTTCCTTCAAAATTGCAATGATTCGATGATCTAGACTGCTAGGTCTGGTTGTAGGAGCCTTCTCCATGTGTTTACAAGATGGCTGCTCTACCTGTAGTCCCTGCTTCCATGAGGAAATTTGGGCCTGGAAAATGGTAGAACTCACTCTCCTGTTGGAGTCTAGAATGTCTGCTAAAGAATTTGCCCTTAGTTACTACATCTCTGCCTTCCCAGGTAGTATGTATGTGAGTCTAGCTGGATATATAAAATGAGATCTGCTATTGTAGGTGTCTGTTTTGTGAAAGGGTCATAGATGCAAAGCAATCCTTAAATGCAGAAGAAGCAGAGAAACCAAAGAATAAGGTAAAAAGCATTCTAGTATGTGGTGAAGGTTGATTTCTTGGAGAACTTACAGACAGAAGCAATATCTTGGGGTAGGAACAAGATAGATAGAACTCCACACTGTCACTTCCCCCTCCCCCCGAGGTCCAAGCTTATATCCCATAGGGAAAGGACATACATTCTTCAGAAAGAATCGCAGGACAATTGAAGTCAACCCCCAGGAAGAGACAAGACTGCTCTGTGCGTCATAGCCTATAACTTACCAAACAGCAGGAGTACATGTTTACAGTAACATCAAGGTTGTCTTGGCTTGCACAAGGAACAGAAAGCAAAGTAGAAATCTTAGAGGCATTCCCAGGACTGGGGTTAATCAGTAGCTCACACAACACATTACCATCCAAGATGGAGTAACTTCAGCCTCTGAACTCCTCCCTTGTATTTTGGCTCTTACGTTCTCATGTGACCTCCTCTTTTTCAACGGTTCCTTAGCTTTTACAAGGCAAGGCTGTGGGTGATGCTGTGTGGCTGCAGCGGCAGCACAAACAAGAGTAACTGACGACACCTATGCCAGGTGTAAGACACGGGATTAATAATCAATGTTGTCACCACGATTCCCGAGAGGAGAACCACTGGAGAAAGAAAGAGTAGAGCCAGACATTGTGGTTACTAGTTTACACACATCTTGGAGGGCTAACATTAAAGTACCCCTCAATTATCAGGAAAATATATACAGTATTTGGTCTTAAGCAGCAGTTAATGCATATAAAGTCACATAGTTTTGTACAATAGCCTTGCAAATGAATGTCATGTTAGAGTTTATTGGAAATAATTTGGGAGCTGTCATTGAGAGACCACAGCGAGCAGTGAGTGAAGACTTCAACATGTCAGATCACATCATCAGTGACTAGAGATGGCACAAAGATTGTAGCTAAGTGATCACACCAATGAAAGATACTCCTTGTCTATCTAATAACCACGTGGGGGAAATTAGTAGGTTCACCAACTGGTATTGTTCATTATCCTTGGACCCATGGATAACCTGAAGGGTAGTATTCTGGCCGTCCCGGTGGTCACCAAGGCCAGAGGTCAGATTCACATAATTATATGGTTTGGAACTAGTCTGTTTATACCAGGTCATCAAGACCGGTCTGTAGCAAACCAGTCTGTTGCTTATATGTTACTACTTATTGACTTTGTTCCTGAGGAATCCTGCCCATCTTCCGAGTATGGTTGAGCCATGAATTATAGGTATGGCTCTGTTGTTCCCAACATAAGGGCACCAACTCACTTAAATGCTCTGTAGTTGGTGTCAGCCAAATGAAACCCTCTTAAATGTGAAGAAATCTTTATAGTGCAAATTTTGAGGTCTTATAATGAGGCCCATCACCCATCACCTGAGAGTCTTTGAGATGTTAATGAGTGACAGTGATCAGATGTTCCACTAAAACACTTATGGAAAAGGGCTTTTCATGTCCAGTAGTGTTAAGTGTCTCGTTAATGGACCAACTAATTACATGATATCTCATCACATTGGATTCTAAAGCTAAGCTCCACTCTTGAAGAGCTTTACTGAATAGTTGTAAATTCCGCCTGTCATTTCCCTACATAGGTGATACCTACCAGGGAGATCAGAGGTACTGGGGAAAAGGTAATACATCGCAAACCCAGCAGGCATCTTTTTGTAAGCTGTGAGCATAATCTGAGCCCACCATAGAAATCCGTTCACTTTGCCTTTGGTAGGCCAGAGCAGCAACAGGAACAGAAGACGATGGACAGGAATGCAAGCATTTAGAAGGAACTAGAACAGCAGGTCCATTCTTCTCCTTCTAGAAACATGACTGTGGTAGCTCATCTCCTCATGTTAGGCCATAGGATTATGGACTGGGGTGCATAACAGTCATGGTCCTCTAGTGGCAAAGGTGCCATCTGTATGGTTACAGGGACACTGAAGGACCCTGTTAAACAGCCAGCCAGAGTGCCCTTAAAGGTGTTGTGTTCCCATGTATTGGTGTTTGGAGTATCTTGGCCCAAACTCCAGCAGGATCAGTGGAGAGCGCTTTAGTTGGCTGGGACATTTCTCTCTTGCGGGGTCCTGCCCCACAAGGTCGTGAGATCTCCTGAAGGAGAGACCGATAGGCGAAAGACGAAAATCATATACCGGACACCTGCTTCTTGAACAGATGACGATTTAATGTTAGTTAACACAGAGGTTTTATACCATTCGTAAAGGGGCAAGACAAAGAAAATTCCTTCACGTACATATGCTCTACAAGTTACCACCATCTAGCGGTCTTAGCAATAAACAAGCCAAGAACCCTATAAACATTCAGACAATGAGTCTTATTCATAAGGCCAAAGATGATAGTTTTAGTCCAAAGTCCCGAATTACAGTCCTTGAACTGTCTCCAGAAAGTTTAGCAGTAGTCTTCCTTCTGGGGCTTTATGTCCTTCAGAGCTCTGTGATCGCCTTTGTTGTCCAGGTGTCTTTGTTACTTTTCTCTTATCCTGCAGTGCTTGTTTCTAAAGAAAACTCAAAAGAAGCTTTTAGTAATGTTTCCCAGGCCCCCAAGGTTGTCTTCTGTCTTTAGCTAAGTTGTCATAAAAGTGTCTGGTTAATATATTATGAGTTCAGTGAAAACCCACTTTATAAATGTTAACTTAGAGTTTTAACTACTGAATTAAGTAAAAACCTTAAGGATAATCTTTATCCTATGTCAGTGAAAACAGTGTTATAAATCACCTACATAACTCCTAGATAAGTGTTAGGACTTATAATGAGCTCATAATAAACTTACTATAAACTTGTGCTTCTAAAGAACCTTAAGTCTCAACACTAAACTGCATAATCCTAAATCAAATAAGGAGTGAATATACTTATATCACTTATTACTTAAGCAATATCTAGTAACTTATAACCAAGTGAAAGAAAGCATTCTTGATGTGCTTCAGAGTTTAACCCTTGCATATGTTAGAAAAGGCCAAGCGGCATAGTGGGAAAATGGAAAAATGAACCATGACATCTCCAGGTTAGCTGTGATTCTTCGCATAAACATGCCATCTTCTTCTTCCACGACTGCACAGAATTTCTTCAGCCGCATCAACAGCAAAGATGGAAGACAGAAGGGCCTCAGCTGCCCGGACTCGCTTTGCGGCCGGGGGTCCTCAGCGCACCTGGACTTTGTCAATCAGGCAGGCCTCCAAGGCTGGCTCCCAACATCTCCCCTTTTTTTGTTTTTAATACGAAGGCGTGAAATTCTGTGCTTAGTCGATAGATGTTATTTTTCAATGATTTGAAGATGACTGGAAGCAAACATAACAGTAGCAAGATAATTCCTCCAGAAATTCCCACATTGATTAATATAGACAATAATGATTTTTGATTGACAAATGAAGAAAAATTGTTAAAGATTGACTGAGTCAACTGGGTGGAGTCAAATTGTTTTTCAGCGGAGCTAATGTCTTGTACTTCCTGATGAAGTTTGGAAAGATCCAAGCTTATGTTGGAATGGTTCCAAATTCCGGAGATATGATTTTTAATCCTATCCCAGGTATGAATAGACTTGTTCACTTGGAGAGGTGTGACACAAATCCATTTAAACTCTGAATGACATCTCAAGGTCAATTTAATTTTCAAGGTTACAAGTTCTTGCCCTATAATCAAAATAGCCTCTTCTAATGCATTAACTTTACTTTCTAATTTTTGGTCAATAATTTCCTGAGCAGCTAAAGCTAATGAGACATTCTTAGATAACTGATCTGTAAATGTAGCAGTATGTACCTCTTTAGCTAATGTTATGGCTGAAACTGAAGCTGAAGTGGCAATGGCTATCAAAGCTGTAATACCTAAAACTAAAGTTGCTATAAATCTTTTTGGTCTTGACAACAGTGAGTTAAGCTCATACAATGTTCTTAAACTATATTCATCATACCAAAGAGATGGAAGTTTTACAGGAACCATCAAATAAGGAGGTCAGCAGAGAATAATAAATCCTTTATATGAATTAGAAAACGTAAGACAATTAGTTAATTTGCAATTTCTACAAGAAATTTGATATTTCTGTTCATCAAAAGAAATTATTAAAGATTTATATTCAGTGGTTACTAAAAAGGCATAAGGGGATTGTAAACAAGCTCTTATATTATATATAGTTTGTCCCCGTGGGGATGTAAAACTATGGGTCTAGTAGCAGCTAAGGCTCTCCAAATATTAGGTTGTATGGATTGTTTATCGCCATTATCCACTACTAATATTGGGGGGACCCATCCATTAATATTCCATCTAGTAATGGGTATAGGTTTAGGTATGGAGTTCTTCCACAGGAAGTTAGGACTGTGTTCTACATAAGGGCAGAGATCTGCAGTCGGGTCATGGCAACTCCACTTATGGATACATTAGTATTAGAAATAGGGAGAATCACCTTGGAGGAATACATACATTCTTTCCAAGGAGGGAATCCAAATTCAGGATGCACAGTGAGCCAATCATATTCCGTTTTTGCAATTTGACGTTCCCTGTGAGCTGTGCAAGTAGGAAATTCAAAGGAGTGTTGCTCCTCTATTTTTTTATTGGGTTCAAAATCTCCAGGCATTAATAGGATAAGGGACCAGATGCTTCAAGTCCCTTTCTGACCAGAGGGGCTGTCAGTTATCATTCCCTTAACACGAGAAGGCAAACATTTTGATATGAGAGGAGAGCGTTCTGAACCGGTAGGCAAACTAAAACAAATTGGGGGTGAGCTGGAACTCCCTGAGAAGGAAAAATTATGATTAATAACAGTTTTAACTTGGGAGGAAAAAATAGTGGGGCCGCCTACCAAAGAAGCGGTGTCAGTAAAAACAGTTATCATTTCATTGTCCCAAGTAACAGGCTGAAAAATTGGAGGGTTAGGCATATAAGCCCAATAGGTTTTATAAACACCATCATCAGCATCAACATGACTTACCTGAAAGGTGAGAATGGTCATCATAGCCACAAAAACAGTAGATGGAGTTAAAGGAATGTTTTGTGAACGGACCAGCCTCTCCGCTTCAAGACCTAGGGCTTTAAGCTGCCCCCATGTGGGAGGACTTTGACTTCTGGTGGAAGAAGCATACCGTCTCGGCTGGGGAGGTGGGGGTCTGGACCTAGAACTGGAAGAAGAGCGAGAACAGGGAGGTCGCAGAATATGGTGCATCCGAATCTGTGGTGGACGGTTATGACAAAGAGTGAGACGCCTCATTCTCGGGATCAGAATTCTCTCTTCTTCTGGTTCTGAATTGTACTGACTTGGACCGGGTTCCCGCCTGACATCTCTCTGCCTTGGATCTCTCTGCGTTGGCCGAGGCATTGGATTGGGCATGTCGAATAAGTCGGTCCAATATCCAAATGGGCAATGAAGAATTCTGGGGAAAGACACAGGCATACCCTCTCCCACAAGTCAATAATACATCGGGCCCTCTCCATTGACCTGTAAGGAGATCTTTCCATTTGACCATAGGCTTAACAGTCTCTTCCGGGTTCCACTGTCTAGCCATAGCTGAACGACCCAAAGAGTCCAAAGGCATGGCTTACAATGTGATGAGGGGAACTATATTTAAATTCTCCCTCTTGTAATTTGATGATTTGATTTTTTAAGGTTTGATGGGCTCTCTCGACTATGGCTTGACCCTGAGGATTATAAGGAATTCCTGTAGAATGAGAAATGTTAAATTGAATACAAAACTGTTTGAAAGCTTTAGACATATAAGCAGGAGCATTGTCAGTTTTTAATTGTTTTGGGATACCCAACTGTGAAAAACAACAAAAAAATGTTGTATCACATCGTTATAAGCTTCTCCTGTCCTGGCAGAAGCTAATATGACATGGGAAAATGTATCCACAGTTACATGTAGATAAGATAATTTTCCAAAGTTGGAAAAATGAGTCACATCCATTTGCCATAAGACATTGGACTTCAATCCTCGGGGATTAACCCCTGCTGGAGCAGTGTGGAAAGTGGGACACACTGGGCAATTTTTAACAATTTGCCAAGCTACTCCTCTAGGCAACTGAAATTGATACTGTAAGGTAGTGGCATCTTGATGATGGATTTCATGAGATAATTGAGCTTGAGTAACCGCCTCTGTTTCAATGGCTGCACATATTGCTGGTTTAGTTAAACTGTCAGCCAATCGATTGCCTTTATGGAGGGGTCCCGGAAGGCCAGAATGAGATCTAATGTGGCCAACAAAAATATTGCTCCTTTCTGTCACAAATTAATTGTTGTAACTGAACAAGCATCTCCAAAATTGTAGTTTTATTGGTAGGAATAGTAGCTGTCTCAATATGAGGAAACAATCCTTTAACGTAACAAGAGTCAGTATACAAATTAAACATTTTATTCTTTAAAACAGAAAATGCATATAGGACTGCTTTCAGTTCTGTCCTTTGTGCTGAAGATTCCTGAAATACTTAAAACATGGGGCTCATCATCAATTATTGCCACCACTTTCCCATTAGATGAACCATCAGTAAAGACCAAGGCCACTCCCTCGAGGGGAACTAGGGAACAGCTGTAAGGAAAAATTATGGGGTTTTGTTTTACAAACTGCAACAATGGATTCTTAGGCAAATGGAACAAGATTTGTCCTCTGAAGTCAATTAAAGCTACTTGCCAATCATCACTGGTCTGTAACAGCGCTTGAAACTGAGTTTTGTCATATGGGACAATAATATTGTCCACATCCTTCCCAAACAATTCCACACTTCTCTGTCTACCTTTAGTTATTAACAAAGCCACTAAATAAGGATAAGAGGCCGAAACCTTTTTAGAAGAGACTGGTAAATGTAACCATTCCATAGGTCCTTCCTGCCACAAGCACCCTGTTGGGGTATGAAAAGTAGCCAACACAATTAATTCCCACGGCAAATTATAATCTACCCTTTTCAATTTTTGAGACTCAATGGCCTTCGCCACAAGAATTAAGGCGTTTTCCACCTCGGGTGTTAAGACTCTTTTAGAGGTGGGGGAGGAATCCCCCTGCAATATAGTAAAAAGAGGCTTTAACTCTGCAGTAGTAATGTGCAAATAAGGTCTTAGCCAATTAATATCTCCTAATAATTTTTGAAAGTCGTTTAAAGTCATCAAATGATTTTTTCTCAACTGCAAAGGCTGATGGCTCACTGTTTGAGTGTTTAACACTCGGCCAAGATAAGTAAAAGGTGGATTGGTTTGAATTTTTTCAGGAGAAATTTTCAAACCGCAGCTTGTCAAAGCTGTCACTGTATCATTTAAAATGTCATGCAAAAGAGCACTATTTTGATGGGCTAATAAAATGTCATCCATATAATGCACCAGATAAAGGTCAGGGTATCGATACCTAATATTTTGCAAAGCAGCATCAACATATTTTTGACACAAGGTAGGGCTATTTTTCATTCCTTGTGGCAGGACTTTCCACTGAAACCTCCGATGAGGCTGTGTAAAATTCCGAGAAGGGAAGCTAAATGAAAATCTCTTGCAATCCTCAGAACTTAAAGGTATAGTAAAAAAGCAATCTTGTAAATCAATAACTATAATGTTAGAGTCTGCTGGAATAGCAACCGGAGATGGCAGCCCAGTCTGTAACGCCCCCATAGTCTCCATAGTGGCATTAATGGCTCTTAAATCTTGTAAAAGTCTCCACTTGCCAGATTTCTTTTTTATAACAAATATAGGTATATTCCAAGGGCTAGTAGAAGGCTCTATATGGCCAGCTTCAAGCTGCTGTTGCACTAAATCTGTAGCTGCCTCGAGTTTTTCCGATGGCAAAGGCCATTGTTCCACCCAGACCGGTTCATTGGTCTTCCATACAATCCGATCGGCAGCTTTGAGAACAATGGCCTCTAAAATAAATTTGGATAGCCAATGCCAGACTGGTCTTTCTTTTCTATAACCTGGACCGGTTCCTTCATTCCCTGTCTGTCCTTGCCCAGACCCTTAGAGGGATCATATTTCATTTGCAGCAGTTGCGCTGACACTCTGTCGTTTGGGCTACACAGAAGTGTGCCCATTTGAGCAAGAATATCTCGTCCCCAGAGTGTAATAGGGATAGAAGGTATGACATAAGGACAAAAAGTTCCTGATGATTGATCATCTGCCCAATTTAAGATCTGCGAACTTTTAGCCACGGAAGGTGCTTTACCGATACCAACAAGCCCCGAGGAGGCGGCTTGGGTCGGCCATGAAGAAGGCCAGTCCTTTCCAGCAATACAAGAAACATCTGCCCCAGTATTCAGCAAGCCATTAATTTTAACTCCTTGAATAAACAAATCTTTTAAAGGTCTAGAAGTAGTGACTTCCTGAAGCCAAAAAGCAAAACCGCTCGACCCAAATCCAGAGTCTCCCCTAGGCTCGTTAGTCAGAGACGTTCCCATCTTATGATAAGGTAAGTGCAATAATTGAGCTATTCTCTGACCTTTGTTAAACTGCACAGTCTTACTAGGTGGAGCCACAAGCACTTGAATTTCTCCTGTATAGTCAAGAGTCCACAACTCCGGGAATGACAGAAACTCCCTGAGGAGACAAAGAACTTCTTCCCAGAATAATTCCCACTATCCCATCTGGGAGGGGGCCTTTCACCCCTGTTGGAATTGGGGTGACTGAAATATCCGGGGTTAATATTGTAAAGGTGGAGGAACAGAGGTCCAGTCCTGCACTCCCTGGGGTTGCTCTGATGAGCTCTGAGACGGGACAAAGGGAATGAATGGATTCAGAGTGGAAACTGCCCCTATTGTTGCTTGGGGCCGGGCTGGCCCCTCAAGTTGTTTCCCGATTCAGGCACCGTAAGCTGTCCTTCCACTAATGGAGTGCCGTTTTTATGACATTTAGATTTGCAATCTTTAGCCCAGTGGAAGCCTTTTAGGTATCTAGAACATAAAGATGCTGGCCGAGAGCCTCCAGGAGGTGGCAGTGTTGGGACAGATTGAGTCCTTTGTTTAGACGGACAGTTTTTACTGATATGGCCAGGCTGCCCACAGTTATAGCAGGTTAAGACAGTGTTGTTCTTAGGCGCATTAGTTCCACTCTGGATCCCTTGCACAAACTGAGTATAAATTTCTCCTTTAAGAGCCGCGGCGATTGCCACACCTTGTACATAAGCAGGGTTGACATCAGCACACATTCTGATGTAGTCACTCAATTGTCCTGTCTTCCTGACAGGTCTTATAAGATCCTGACAGGTACCATCAGCATTCTCAAAAGCCAATTGTTTTACCAAAATGTTGGCTGCTTCCTCATTGATGGTTATCCTATGTACAGCCGTTTGTAATCGAGAGACAAAATCCTCATAATTTTCATCAGACTTCTGCTTAATTTCTCCCAGGGGGGTGGCCTGGGCAGCACTAGCTGGGGGCGCTTTCCAAGCCCTGGCTGCACAAATGTTAAGTTGCACTAGGGCATCTCTTGGCATAGCCATTTGAGCGTCCACAGATTCATAAGCCCCCGTTCCCCTGAGCATTTCAGCAGTAACAATGTCTGGGGTCTCTGCATCCCGCCTGTTTTGGGCAGCCATTTGTTTAACCTGGTTCTCAAACTCTGCTTTCCACAACAAAAAATTTCCTCCTGTTAAACAGCATTTAGCAAGCATCTGCCAGTCATATGGGGTCATCCAACGGTTAGTGAACTGTTCCATAAGGGTAGAGGTATAAGGGGCCAAAGGTCCATACTGGGAGCAAGCTTCTCTGAGCTCTTTTAAGAGTTTGTATGGCAATGGTTCCCATGTTGGAGGGGCATCTTCAAATTCATTATCAAACAAAATCGGAAAACACAAGGAGAAATTGAAATCACCCTCCTCTTCAGCCTGCCTTTTAGCTCCCTTAATACCAACATAAGGCGCCTTGGACGAGAGGGAGTGCCCAGGTGTGAATGCGGACTTCCTCGGCACATACTTAGCAGAAGGTTGGGTCAAAGATAAACTGATTAAATTATCCAGGACGCTTTTGCTCATGATGTTTAACTGCCCCCGTTTCCAAACTAGTCTCATCCATTGGGGACAGAGTGCTGTCATCTAAGGGAGGAGTTATAGACACAGCTTTAGATGAGCGAGAGGCCAATATAGGAGCATCCTCATTAATAATTTTGGCAGGAAATTTGGAATACTCATGGCGTGGATCCAGAGCATCTCTAATAATATTCCATAAGGAAAAAGCTTCAACAGGGATCTCATAAGGTCCGTGCAAAGTATAACAGAGTTTAAGTTTTTCCCCAACTTTGGTCCAAATAGCCAAATCAATGGTGCCTTCTTCAGGGAACCAGGGACAGCGTGCCTGGACAAATCGCAAAAAACGAGTCAATCGAGTAGAAGACACCTTAACTCCCCTTTTTGATAACATATCCATTAGGATATCGATAAATATTTTCCTTTGTTTAGATTCTCTCTGGCCCATGATTTTATCACGGCTCTAGCACTTCTCACCTATCCTTTCCCTGCTTATCTCTACAGGGGAGCCCGTGGCGCCCCAGGTGAGGTCCTATCCATCCTGAAAAGAAAGAGAAAAGATTACCTTCAAGCTCCCAGACGTTGGACTCCACTTGTGGGGTCCTGCACCACAAGGTCGTGAGATCTCCTGAAGGAGAGACGGATAGGTGAAAGACGAAAATCATATACCGGACACCTGCTTCTTGAACAGATGACGATTTAATGTTAGTTAACACAGAGGTTTTATACCATTCGTAAAGGGGCAAGACAAAGAAAATTCCTTCACGTACATATGCTCTACAAGTTACCACCATCTAGCGGTCTTAGCAATAAACAAGCCAAGAACCCTGTAAACATTCAGACAATGAGTCTTATTCATAAGGCCAAAGATGATAGTTTTAGTCCAAAGTCCCGAATTACAGTCCTTGAACTGTCTCCAGAAAGTTTAGCAGTAGTCTTCCTTCTGGGGCTTTATGTCCTTCAGAGCTCTGTGATCGCCTTTGTTGTCCAGGTGTCTTTGTTACTTTTCTCTTATCCTGCAGTGCTTGTTTCTAAAGAAAACTCAAAAGAAGCTTTTAGTAATGTTTCCCAGGCCCCCCAAAGGGTTTTCTTCTGTCTTTAGCTAAGTTGTCATAAAAGTGTCTGGTTAATATATTATGAGTTCAGTGAAAACCCACTTTATAAATGTTAACTTAGAGTTTTAACTACTGAATTAAGTAAAAACCTTAAGGATAATCTTTATCCTATGTCAGTGAAAACAGTGTTATAAATCACCTACATAACTCCTAGATAAGTGTTAGGACTTATAATGAGCTCATAATAAACTTACTATAAACTTGTGCTTCTAAAGAACCTTAAGTCTCAACACTAAACTGCATAATCCTAAATCAAATAAGGAGTGAATATACTTATATCACTTATTACTTAAGCAATATCTAGTAACTTATAACCAAGTGAAAGAAAGCATTCTTGATGTGCTTCAGAGTTTAACCCTTGCATATGTTAGAAAAGGCCAAGCGGCATAGTGGGAAAATGGAAAAATGAACCATGACATCTCCAGGTTAGCTGTGATTCTTCGCATAAACATGCCATCTTCTTCTTCCACGACTGCACAGAATTTCTTCAGCCGCATCAACAGCAAAGACGGAAGACAGAAGGGCCTCAGCTGCCCGGACTCGCTTTGCGGCCGGATGTCCTCAGCGCACCTGGACTTTGTCAATCAGGCGGGCCTCCAAGACTGGCTCCCAACACTCTCTCTCTCTCTCTCTCTCTCATAAGTGCCCTATCCAACCTTAGGGAAGTTGCCAGGCCAACTGCCATTTAACTTCCCCTGGCTCCAGGTCTTTGAAGTCTTAAATATGATTAGCTGATGGCCCTTGACCGGATCTGGTACAAATGCATTTGGTTGAACTTTCCTTATAACTATGGCATGGACCCTCTTTTATGGTATTCCCGAGTCATCAGTATGGTGCCAACCTCGAATTCACTTCATCCAAATTAAGGTTTTTAACAACTTGAGGTAAAACCTTTGCCTGCCCATGTCAGGTATTAGATCCTAAAAGTGCTCATGGTTGTGCCTTTAACATGCCAATGTACTCTTTTCATCGGTACTGTCTCTTGAAATTTATACGGCAAGTGAAACTTTTAGACTACATCATATTTCAGGGGTCCAATCCTGATCATCATGTTCAGTCAATTGTGTACCTCAGTTGCTATTAGTGTGCCGAGGGTATCCATACATGATACTGTGTTGGTCCAAGCCCTTGGTGGCAACTGCTTGATTTCCCCTTTGCTGGGGAAGTCCTGTTACAGTCCTGTGGCATGATCTACACATGTTGGTCCATACATTTATCCCAAGCTTACCGGTAGGGGTCTGAGGGAGTTTATTAGCTAGTCTTCACAGGAGAATTCATGGATATTCAGAAAAACATTCCAGTATATGGGTGTCTTGGTTCTATGGAATATTATGGGGGTGCAGGTGAGAGTAAACTGAGCAGTCGGTTATTGTCTCCACTAAATCTGAAGAGTTGGGGGCAAATGTGCTTGCTTATCTATTTCCCAGCTCACGTGTCACTGCCATGCCCACTATGTTTGTGGACCCAATCAGCTAGCTCAGGTGATTGTGAAGGGTTCAATGTTGTAATTTTACTAGGGTATCTGCCCCCATGGTTCCAGCAGGTGAATCTGACCATTGTGCTGAAACATGATACACAATTAGGCTTGCAGTGTGTTTTCCTAGCTTGCCTAAAGTGTCTTTCTACATAAGCTCCCCATAAAGGATGTTTTAGTACATACATGTACTAAATCTAGGGTCCAACTGTCTGTATAGAGAAATATCGGTCAGGGCTCATGGGTGCAAACATTGGTTTGTGGCCCCAATTTTTGCTGACTGGCTGCCTTTTGCATTTTCATCTTGAGCCAGTTGGTGTCTGTCTGTGGTTGTACAGCTTCTGCCCTCCAGCCCCAAGGGTATCTTGGCTGGACCCATCTGAGCATCAAGCATCTTCCGGAATGAGGCCTATGCTTACATATCCCGTGGCAGACATCTCCTGTGGGGACTGCACAATAAGGCTGCCCTGGTCTCGTGGTGCTCTGGTCCTGTGAAAACCTGAAGTTCACCCCCCAGGGACTCATGGAGAGGGCAGCACGTTGCTGCAGGTGTGCATGCCACTTTGTAAAGTGGAGGCTTCAGCAATAGCCGAGACTACCTGGCAAACAACCTTTGTATCCTGTCCTCGATAGAGACCTGTTCTTACTGTCATCAGCAAAGCAGCAGTTATGAGTTTAATTTGCTGGAAGTCATTCTTTGCCCCCAGATTATGTTTTCCATCAGGGAATAGAGGGTTTCAGCAGTTTCCCATGATTGTGACCGGAATCTTAGGGGAAGTACATTCCCTTGCTGGACTTGCCCTAGGGTTCATCTCTTCCCCTTAGGACTTGCAGTCCCATCTAAAGACACCGATGTCCTTGACAGGGGGAATCCTAAGACTTGGGCTTGAGCCCCTGGAATTTTACCTTTTAAAAATGCTTACTGTCGTTACTAGACTTCTCTTTCTAATCGTCAGTATGGAGGACAAAAGCATTGAGCTGGAATAAAGACCTGCTAGTATCCCAAAAGGTTTTGTGACTGTTGTAGGTGGGGAAAATCATGTTTTGTCAGCAACCATGCCTGGAATAAGGTGTGTCTTACCTCGCCAAGTGAACACCAAGAAACTTACAGCCAGTCCTGAGTCTTGTATCTATTATGGGTTGGGGGCCCATCTTCTGGTTGCCCTTGAGAGTTCCAGCATTGTGCAAACACTGTCTCAAAGTGGGGTGAGTGCTTATGTTGACCTTTAATCAGCTTTGCTCCCAGTGCCCCACTGTGGCACCACCCACATGGACAAGCTTTCTCTTGGCTGCTGTTTAAACATGTTTGTGTGTCCAGTAATTCTGTTGAGGCATACTCTTGGACTGCTGAGGTTTTTTGTGAAAAGATGGTTTGTCACTGTCTGCCACATCTGGTGAACAATTCATATCTGCTGCATGAGTTGTCTTGCTCTCTAAAGAGGAGAATAATTCTCCTCCTCTTCCAAGATAACTCGTATGTCTTCATGACTCACTAGCCAGTTTCCAAGGATTCCAGATCTTAGCATCTTAATCTGGTTTGGCCAGCATGGTTCACCCTTTCAACTGGTGCAGCGTTGCCCTCCTAGCCACACACAGCAGCAGGGTCGAGTCTTCAACTGCCCCTCCTGAGTTTCCAGCTTGTCCACCATGTTAGAGGCTCACACAGACATGAAGATCCTCATGGCCTTTTCTAACTGTCATTATTCCTCTAGATCTGTGTCTTTGCCTCTGTGGCTAATGTGCTCTCGTGGACACTCACACAGTCCATAATAATGACCAGTCTACTGTTGCCACCATATGGTGAATCTCCATACCCCCATGGGTCATGTGGTTTTCTACCAGAATGCATCTGAGCCCTCCAGCATTTTGGGGGCATTTTTGGGGCATTCTCATATTCACACAGTGACCCATCAACATCTACCAATGGAAATATCACTCCATATTTTATATATATGTGTGTGGATAGACAGATAGATAGATAGATAGATAGATAGATAGATAGATAGATAGATAAAAGGGCCACCCCAGGGTTTCCTTTGCTGATGCCTCTTCCCTTGCCCTTACTTTGGTTTCCTTACATTTTCTGTATGGCTCACCAACTGTTTCATGAAAGTGTCATATATGCAAAGTGAGTCCCGAATGCACAGGGTGTCAACAATCCAAACAATTGAGGTACACAAATCCAGGTTGTCAGTAGAAGGTGATTTATTGGGAAATTTCAGACAAAATCCTGGTCTTGAATGGAAGCAAGAAAGGTAGGTCTCTGCCCTGTTGCCCCCCCAGACCCAAGGATTGCAAATCATATGGAAAGGGTGTGCGTGCTTCAGAAGGTATGAGTAGGACAATTGAAGTTAACCCATCAGGGAAAAGCAAGATTGCTGTGTACATCCTAGCCTATAATTTGCCTAAGGGCAGGATTTGTGGTGAGTGTGTGATGATGATGATAAGATCAAGGTTATCTTGGTTTCCATAACCAATGATAAAGAAACTACAAATCAATGAGACTTTCCAGAAGTCAGCAGATGGATGCGCATTCAAGATAATGAACTTTAGCCTTCACAGGATCCAGTGTTGTTTGATTGATTAGGAGGGAGCACTCAACACTGAGTAGTAGGGACAAGAGCAGTAGGGTACCCTACAGCCACTAAAGGAATGCAGCCACGTATCCACTGATGGATGAACACATAAATAGAATGTGGTTCATATATACAGTGGAACATTATCCAGCCTTAGAAAGGAAGGAAAGCCAAGCTCAGTGGCTCAGCCTGTAACCCCAGCACTTTGGGAGGCTGAGGTGAGTGAATTGCCTGAGCCCAGGTAACTTGGTGTGACTACATCACTACAATAAATCAAAAATTAGCTGGGTGTGGTAGTGTGTGCCTGTAGTTCCAGCTGCTTGGAAGGCTGAGGCGGAAGGATCACCGGAGCCTAGCAGGTCGAGGCTGCGGTGGCCGGGAGCGGGCCACTGTACTTCAGCCTGGACGACAGAGTGAGACTCCAACTCAAAAAAATAAGACTGGATGAGTCCACTCATATGAGATACCTGGTGTAGTCAAGTTAATTGAGAGGAAAAGTTAAATGGTGGTTGCAACAGACCGGGGAGAACAGAAGATTGAGGACTTTTTATGTAACAGGTTCAGAATTTTAGTTTTGTAAGGTGAAAAAAGGTCTGGCAATGGAGACAATGATGGTTGCACAACAAAGTGAATGTGCTTTACCCTACTAAACTTTGCATTTGCAAATAGTTACTATAGAACGTTTTATTTCATGTCTTCTAATATAATAAATAGTGTTTTTTATGATTAGTAGGACAATAAATGGTAGAATGGTCTCATGGAAGGTGATGGAACAGAATATGTTTGGAAAGAAGGGTTCATTGAATACTAAGAAAAAAAATAGATGGAAACATCAGTTGGACTGATAGACATGGCATGATTGCTGACATAGCACAGCACCTTTGAGAAGCAGTGGTGGGGTCACAATCACATTGAAGTGAGTGACATTCTTCTCTCTTATCCAGGAACTCATTGGTTGAAGGAGATCCTTGGGCTGTTGTACTACAAAGGAGATCCCAGCTGGGCCCAATCTGTTGTCACCTGGGAGCACTCACCATGGCTCGATGGTAAACCCGGGCAAGACATTTTACAGAATTGGAAGGGCCCACGCTTCTACTTCTCACACCTCCCCATTCAGATCTTCCCCAAGTCACTCTTCAATTCTAAGGCCAAGGTGAGCTAATCATGGAATGTTAGGGTGGAACGCTCTTCTGACTGTCCTGAATGCCTGTGTTTTAGGGACAGGTTTGAAGAGTGATTCAGTCAAGTGAGCATATTAGAAAATCTTGTTCCTCACTACAGTGTCATACACAAGGGAATCTTTCTGGTATCACTGCAGAGAATACTCAGTCTTTTTCAAAGAAATCCTGACTGTACCTGCAACACAGAGACACCTTATGTTGATATTCCCAAGTGGGAAACACCTCCATTGTAACCCAGCACCTATATTTTGGAGGACTTATCTGTTTGTTGCCCACATTTAGAACCTATTTTGCTTATGAATAATGATATTATCTCTTTTTCAACCATCAGCACCACTGGTATCTGATACATAACTTCAGGAGTTCTAAACAAAACCTCTTGTGCTGAGGGAGCCTGGGCTGTGTATTTGAATATTTACTCATCATAAATTATTGTTTAAATCAGATGGCACTGAAACTATCAAAATATGTGAAACTCCCTCAAACCATCTTAGGCTATGTGGCAGTTTTATCAACATATTCTAATATGGCAATGTCACACTGTATTAATACTGTGCTATGTTTCTATTTGGTTGCCAGTTTACTATCAGGTTCATTTAATTTACTGTCAGCTTTGTGATTTTGAAGATGATGGTGTTTCTGTTACTCTTTTGCTGTGTGACACCTACTTGACAGAGTGCTTAAGACACTGTAGAGATTTAAGAAAGCATAGGGTGAACAAAAGAAGAAATGAAAATGTAAACAAAAAAATAGTACAAGACCTTGCTCTGTAAATTATTGTGACTTATTTTTGTCAGAAAACACTAGTTTGGACCTTGGCTTTTAGGACTTTGTTAACAAGTAATGCAATGCCTGTGAAGCATGGTTTCTGTGTGTTTAAACTGCAATTCGTTTTCCATCCATGTATCGATTCCTGATTATCTATTAAATGACATCTGCACTCATGCCTATTTTTTTTCCTTTGTACACTTGGATATTATGCACCAATAGGTATCACACTCTATGTTAGGATCAGGAAGAAGGTGATGATTAAGATGACCTCAAGTCACATCTTACAGGAATTTGCAGCTTGATATTTAGGGAAAGACACGAATATGCCTATACTTCGTGTCTGTGATGACAGTGTTGTTTACTGACAGCCTAGCTTAGTATTAGATCCAGCACAGTGAAATATATTCACTTTAAGTAATAGAATAAATAGACAAAGAGGGTGAGGCAGGGGGAAAAATACAAGGAAATCCCGAGTTATCCCAGGAGGTGAGTGTGGGGGTTTGCTGATAGAGTGACGTGGATGGAGGATCAGATGATCCTCCTTTGTCAGTCTGGTGAATAGAAAAGTTGGAGTTAGTGATTGACTTCATGTACCTAGCATCTTTCTTTGGGAAATTTTTCTCCTAATTTTCACTTTTACCTACATTCTTAAAACCACCTACAGGGTTATTTTGCCTTAAACAATGAGTTATCTTTACTAAGTTTTAAAAAATCTGTCTTAGAGTCGTAGAGTGCCTGCGAGGAATTGTTACATAAGTAAATTGCATGTAGGTGAGATTTGGGCTTATAGAGAGCCCTCTCTCCCCCGGTAGTGGATGTGGTATCCCGTGGTTTCTTTGTGCCCCTTCCCCCACCCCTCATACCTTCCCTTCTTTTCTCCCTCCCTTCCTCTCTTTTTAGGAATGCCCAGTTTGTAGTTCCCGCCTTTGTGCCAACATTTAGGCCTGCTTATGGTTGTCATTAAAGTTAATTTCAAGAGGAAAGGAGTGCTGTCTTTTCTATTTACTTTTTTGCTGTTTCTTCCTCCCCTGAACATGCATTATGATTTCTCACAGACTGAAGGACTCCTTTGGAACTGGATGTCGTGCAGAGCTGCTGGTAGCAAATCCTTATGTCTTGCATGTTTCTACAATTACCTTCATTTCATCCTTACTTTTGAAGGATATTTTCATCGGGTACAGTATTTTGGATTGACAGGATTTTCCTCCCCCCCTTTGGCAGTTTAAATAGTTTTCCATTTTCATTAAGCCTCCTTTCTACTGATGGGACACCAGAGGACATTTTTCTCCTCGTTCTCTGCTGCATATAACTGGCTAGTTTTTTTTTTTTTTTTTTTGAGTTGGAGTCTCACTTTGTCACCCAGATTGGAGTGCAATGGCCGCTCCCGGCCACTGCAGCCTCGACCTGCTGGGCTCCGGCAATCCTTCCGCCTCAGCCTTCCAAGTAGCTGGCACTACAGGTGTGCGCTACCACACCCGGCTAATTTTTGATTTATTGTAGAGATGAGGTCTCGCCAAGTTGCCCAGGCGGGTCTTGAACCCGCGGTCTTATGCAATCCACTCACCTCAGCCTCCCAAGGCGCGGGATTACAGGCTGAGCCACCGAGCCCGGCTAACTGGCTACTTTTTATCTGGCTTCTCTCACGAGTCCAAGGTCACACAACTCAGTGTGTCAGGACTCCGACTCAGCTCTGTGGGTTGCCACAAGGAAGATGATGATCCGAACTGAAACTCACCTTGTATAACACTCTGTGCAACCTATTATTGTGTGTCATCATCTTTCTTGTTTTAAAGGAATTCTTTTTTGTTTGTTTGGAGAAACCTCAAAGTTTCTTTTCTCTCTTGAGGTTTCACAATCTATAGCAGCACATTGAGTTTGCTTGTGTCATCATTTTGAATTTTATAAAAGAATTGGACCTATGGTTGACCATTAGCATTTATCTAATCTGTTTTTGGAAAGTGCTGATATGGTAGACATTTCTAGAAAAAGAAATAGAGTCATGTCATGGGACATAAAATTCCTGGAATAGCATTGAATTAGGAGTCATTGGCAGAATCCCAACAAAACTCATAATTCCTGATTTATAGCCCGGGGATTCTTAAACAGTGCTGACAAAATATAATGACACCATATATCTTTCCAAACATTAGGGAACCTCCCATAACAGGTATTATGATGATTTTGAGGGCAAAAATGACTCATGTCTTATTTATTATTCCTTTTGGGTGTCTAAGTAGATAGATGTCTGGCAAGCAGTGGGTTCTCAATAAATTTTATTCAATGAATGAACTGAAGAAGACTGAACTATTGCCAAATACTTGAGCAGGAGTTGAAATTTTTCTCCACTTGCAAAAATTCTGGAGCAAGGAAAACAGATACATTTATTCTCATTATCCTTTTGTTCTTTTGAGGTTGCTTATATAGTGAGAAATCCCAGAGACGTTGCTATTTCTGGTTATTATTTCTGGAGAACAATGAAGGTAACCAAACCTCCAGAGTTCTTTGAAGAATATCTGGAATGATTTCTGCAAGGATATGGCGAGTGTGACTCAAAATATGGGTTCTTGAAGGAATGGTGGAGTTTCTGCACCTCAACTCCAGGTTTTACTGCCCATGATTTAAACACACGTTGCCATCCACACCTTGGTGTTCTTATGTCTATGGCACCTCCAGGTAATAACACAATCTCAGGCAACATGCTCTACTACCACCCCTAATTTTTCTAAGTACTATGAACATATACAAAGATAATTCACCACACTACAGAAAGAGCAGTATAATTAAAACTACCTGAGATACCATTTCTTCCCATCATATCGGGAAGCGTGTTAGCTTCCTATCACTGCTGTAATTGATTACCACAAACATGTTGAATTAAAGCTAAGCAAAACAACACATAATGTTATGCAGAATAAAAGTGCAAGCTGTGTCTTTGGGGGCTAAAATGAACATGTTGGCATAGCTGCATACCATCCCTGTGGCTCTAGGGGAGAACCTACTTGCTGTTTTTAGCTCCTAGAGGCTGAACTCAGTTTTTGTACCTGGCACCATTCCTGTTGTCATCATGTCTCCTTCTTTGTACCTCACACTTCTGCTTTTCTCACATTGGGACCTTTGTGATGACATTTCTTCCACCTGGATAGTCCAAGATAATCTCCCCATCTGAAGATCCTTTATTGATACGGGAAAAGTCACTCTTCCATAAAAGTTACTCATTCACAAATTTTGGGGCTAGAACACGGGCATCTTTGTTGTGTGTAGCAGGGGACATCCTGATGATCACACCTAGCATTGAACTCATTTGAATGACACTCTAGTGATAAGACTCTTGGTATACCAGCATGCTCATATGTTGCTGGTTGGGAGGCAAAATGGTACAACCCAAGGTAGGCTAAGTTTCCAAATTCGAAAACTAGCATTAACCCTTTAATGCTGCCTGTAGAACTGTAAATATACAGTGGAAAAAGTACACTAGCAAAAACACAAAAGAGATGGTTCTACAAAACCATTCAATTAATTCTTATTTGTAGCACCCATAATGAAAGAACAAAAATCACCATAAAAATATCCTGGAATAGGTCTTCCCCGGTAGGTAGGTAGTCTGACCTTTCTCTCTCGTTGCCTGTAGGGTTTTTTCATACTCAGTGACCTATCACAGAAACAAAAAACTGAGTACCACATGTCCTCACTCATATGTGAGCATTTATCACAATACTGTAAGAAAGGGCTTGACAGTAGCAGGATGCTGCCAGGGAAGGGAAGGGAGGTACCACATAACATTGATGCCAGGGAAGGAAAGGGAGGGACACATAACATCGATGGGGGTACCTGATCTCAAACCAGGCAAAGTGGGAACTAAAGGGAAGCCCCAACTTTACCTGTATGATGGCCTGTTATCTACCTAATTCTGAATTCAAACCTACATCTTTACAATAAATAAAAATAAAATTGAAAATATCCTGGAATATTATCAAACCTGAAATACAGAATACTGTCACATGGCTGCAGAGTGGCTCTAGAATCCACGGGTAACTTTAAAGAATTAAATATGGGGAGAAGGTTGTAGACTATGTTACCAATGAACCAAGATGGTGTACAAGCACAGGAAACTGCACGAGGAGAGAAGACCTGGCACAGCTTGGAGCAGGGTGGAGAGTTGGGTATGGTCAAGGCATTAAGCTGATGACATCGGCACGGTCACCACAAGGACAGCAAAAAATAGTGTCTTGAAGGGCTCATTTTATTTTTATTTATTTATTTATTTTTAGTTGGAGTCTCACTCTGTCGCCCAGACTGGAGTGTAGTGGCCGCTCCTGGCTACCGCAGCCTTGACCTGCTGGGCTCCGGCGATCTTGAAGGGCTTATTTTAAACCTGTATTTTAATTTACTAATTTTTTTTTTCTGAAGCAGTCCATAAAATTTTGGAAACAGATTTCCATAAAAAACATTTTTAAAGTCTGTAATGCCAAAAATTAAAAAAGAAATTAAAACAGCTGTTTTAGTCCTTTCAGCTTGTTCAGTTCTCTGAGATCTTGTGAGATTTCCTTGTAAACTCGTGGAGTGACCATCTTTTTAACTCCTATGGTTCTTGCTCTAGGAACATAGCATGCCTCAGTGTCCATGATCTTGCATGTTCCTCCATATGATGTTCTCTTCTTGCTGCTCTCGGGATCCGCTTTCAGTGATTATTCTTTCACTAGCTGATTATTACCAGAAGGATGGCATCACTCTTGTGTGTGTGTGTGTGTGTGTGTGTGTGTCCAGAATCTGTATTTTTAATATTTATGAAGGCAGTTTTAATAGGCTGCCAGTTTTTTTCCCATTTTTACATTATTTACTTATTTATTTTTCTAGTGTTTCTTTAACATTTTTTTTGAGTTGGAATCGCACTCTGTCGCCCAGACTGGAGTGCAGTGGCATGTTCCCAGCCACCGCACCCAATCCTTCTGCCTCAGCCTTCCAAGTAGCTGGAACTACAGGCACGTGCTACCATGCCCGGCTAATTTTTAAAAAATTTAATGCAGGGGCCTGCCCCGCAAGGGTCGTGGGAAGTGTTGAAGGAGAGATGGGATAGGCAACCGACGAAGATCATATACATGGACACCTGCCTCTTGAGCAGATGACGATTTAATGTTAGTTAACACAGAGTTTTTATACCATTTGTGAAGGGGCAAGACAAAGAAAATTCTTTCACATACATATCTTTTAAAAGTTACCAGCTAGTGGTCTTAGTAGCGAACAAACCAAGATTCCCATAGGCTTTAGTAGCGAACAAACCAAAATTCCCATAGGATTTAGTAGCAAACAGACCAAAATTCTCATTTAGTAGCAAACAAACCAAGATTCTCATAGGTATTTAGACAACAAATCTTATTCATAAAGCCAACAATGATACTTTCAGTCCAATGTCCAATTACAGTTCTTGAAATGTTTCAAGAAAGTTTCTTTAAGTGTATATTTCTTTATGTGTCAGGAATTTTCAAATCTTAGGCTCTTATGTTCTTCAGAGTCCTGTGATCGCCTCCCTTGTCCAGATGTCCTCGTTACTTTTCTCTTATCTTGCAGTGCTTGTTTCTAAAGAGAACTCAAAAGAAGCTTTTAGTAATGTTTCCCAGGCCCCTCAAGGTTACTTTCTGTTTTAGCTGATCTGTCATAAAAGTGTCTGATTATTATATTATGAGTTCAGTGCAAACCCTCTCTATAAATGTTAACTTAGAGTTTTAACTATTGAATTAAGTAAAAACCTTAACATTAACCTTTAGCCTAAGTCAGTGAAAACAGTGTTATAAATCACCTACATAACTCCTATACAAGTGTTAGAACTTATAATGAATTCATAGTAAACTTACTATAAACTTGTGCTTTTAAAAATCCTTATGTCTAAACACTAAACTGCATAATCCTAAATCAAATAAGGAGTGGATATACTTATATCACTTATTACTTAAGCAATATCTAGTAACATATAACCAAGTGAAAGAAAGCACTCTTGATGTGCTTCAGAGTTTAACCCTTGCATATGTTAGAAAAGGCCAAGTGGCATAGTGGGAAAATGGAAAAATAAACCATGACATCTCCAGGTTAGCTGTGATTCTTCGCATAAACATGCCATCTTCTTCTTCCACGACTGCACAGAATTTCTTCAGCCGCATCAACAGCAAAGACGGAAGACAGAAGGGCCTCAGCTGCCTGGACTCGCTTTGCGGCCGGGGGTCCTCAGCGCACCTGGACTTTGTCAATCAGGCGGGCCTCCAAGGCTGGCTCCCAACAATTTAATGTAGAGATGAGTTCTCATGAAGTTGTCTGGGTGGGTCTTGAACCCGTGGGCTCAGGCAATTCACTCACCTCAGCCTCCCAAAGCGTGGGTTTACAGGCTGAGTCACTTAGCGTGGCTGTTTTATTTATTTATTTATTTATTTATATGAATTTATTTTACCTTAAAGATGTGGGGTACAATTCAGGACTAGGTATACAAGTGGCCACTGTACAGGTCAAGTCTGGGCCTACCTTTGCCAATTTTTATTTTAGATTCAGGGGTACCCATGCATATAAGTTACTTGGATGCATTGTGTTGTGATGGGGATTGAATCTCAGATGGCCCATTCCCTGGCTAGTGAACATTGTACTAAATAGGTAATGGCTGAACCCTGATAACTCTCCCTGCCTCCTCCCTCATTGGTGTCTCCGGTGTCATTATTTCCATCTTTGTGGCTATTTAACTCCCATATTATAAATGACAACATGTAGCATTTGGTTTTCTGTTTTTGAGCTAGTTCACTTAAGATGATGATCTCCAGGTCCATCTTTTGTTGCAAAGGTCGCAACTTCATTCTTTTTTATGGCTGTGTAGTAGTCCATGATGTATGTATACCACCTTTCCTTTTCGCCAATCGTTGGTGAGCACTTAGGTTGGTTCCGTGATTTTGCTATTTTGAATAGTGTTGCAGTGAACATACGAGTACAGGGTGTTTTTTGTTTGTTTGTTTTTAAAAATATACTGATTTCCTTTTCTTTAGGTAGATTCCTCGTAGTGAGATTGATGGGTCAAATGGTAATTCAACTTTTAGTTCTTTGAGACATTTCCATATTCATAAGAAAACTATCTCAAAAAAAAAAAAAAAGCCCTGGACCAGATGCCTTTCCAGTGGAATCCTACAAAACATACAAGGAGGAACTGATACCAAACCTTTTGAAAGAGAAAGACAGAAGTCTCCCTCAATCATTTTAAGGAGCTAACATCACACTGATACACAAACTTGGTAAATATCCAACAAGGAGAGAAAACCACAGACCAATTTCTCTGATGAACATAGATGAAGAAATTCTCAACAAGATTCTAGCAAATCAAATCCAACAACACATTTCAAAAATCATCCACCATGACCAACCGGGTTTCTTACCCAGGATGCAGGACTGGTTCAATCCGCAAGCCCATAAATGTAATTCAGTACATCAACAGACATAACAACAAGAACCACATGATTATATCATTAGATGCAGAAAAATTTTTGGTAAAATCCAGCATCCCTTGTTGACAAAAACCCTTGAATGCCTAGGCATAGAGGGAACATACCTAAAAATAGTAAGAGCCATCTATAATAAACCCACAGCCAATATATTACTAAACGGACAGAAATTGGAAGCATTTCCCCCTGAAAAAACAAGAACAAGACAAGGCTGCATACTCTCACCCCTCCTGTTCAACATAGTGTTGGAAGACCTAGCTAGAACAAGAGAAGAAAATCAGGGTTATCTAAATAGGAAAAGAGGAAGTCAAGTATTCCCTCTTTGTGAATGATAAACTTTATACCTTGAAAACCCAAGAGAATCTGTCAAAAACCTCCTTACACTGATAAAGGATTTTGGCAAAGATTCAGGGTACAAAACAAATGTACAAAAGGCAGTCACATTCTTATATACCACCAATAAACAGGCAGAGAACCACATAAAAAGCACAATCCCATTCACAAAAGAAACACACACACACAAAATGAAATACCTCAGCGTCTTCCTAACCAGAGAAGTGAAGACCAGAGAAGTCTTTCCTAACCAGAGAATGTTTACAACGAAAACTGCAAAACACTGCTCAAAGATATCAAAGACACAAACAAATGGGAAAAAGTTCCATGCTCATGGATAGGAAGAATCAACATTGTGAAGGTGTCCATTCTACCAAAGACAATCTACAGATTCAATGCACTATCCATTAAATTACCAAATCATTCTTCTCAGACACAGAAACAACAATACGGAAATTCATATGGAAACATAAATGAGAACGAATAACCAAAACAATCCTCAGCAAAAGAAACAAAGCTGCAGGTATCACACTTCCAGACATTAAACTTTACTATATAAGGCTACAATAAATCAAAACAGTCTGGCATTGGTACAAAAACAGGGATATAGACCTGTGGAACAAAATAGAGATTCCAGAAGCAAAATCAATTTCTCAATCTACTCATCTTCGAGATAACTTTTATGAGCCTTAATTTTCTTTTCATTGTCTTAGGTTTTGTGTGTGTACAAATTGAGATATTACTGAGACCCGTTCTTGCTGGGAAAAATTCAGCATCTTTATTGTAAGATAGAAAAAAAAGTCTTTCTTTTTGGATTTTGACATTCTTGTAGTTCATTATGTGTTTCACATACATTGAGCACCTCACTTCATTATTTGAGCTTTGTGTCATCATGTCCACAACCAGAGCGCTTATAAAATTATGCAAATTCTTACTTGCTAACAACATTAACCATGACAAATAATTCAAGCAAGAGAGAAATTATTAAAATATTATGCTTTTACAGTGACTCCAATGTAAGAATTCGAATCAGAACTCAACTCTATCTCCTTCAGAAATAGCTGCAACTATGAAATCAAACAGAATTGTCCATATCTCTGTACTTTACTGATTGAAAGTGTCATTTTGTGGTCTCTGTAGAGGTTTCTGTTACTTGATGTCCATACGACCTAAAAGTGGTGTGATAATCCTCAAATATGTGAAATTACTTTGTAGTGTCCACATCCACAGAAGGAGACAGCAGGTTTACTATTGACACCAACACCAGCAGTCAAGAGAAGAGGCACTGGCTTGAGTGTGTCAGCTGCCCCACTCTGCACAGATCAGTGATATCCAAGTGACAGGATCCCTTGGAACAGGACCCCTCCAGTCACAGTCATCTGAACAGAGTGCACCTGTTCTCATAAAATGTGCTTCTCATAAAATGTGCTGTTCCAAAGATGTGGGAGGGTAGGGGATATACAAAGGCATGTGTTTGCTACCACGAATAACATCATTTTTTTGACAAAGAGGAATAAAACTCAGTTTTCAATAAAAAAAGACAAAGACATGGACTCTAAATTCAAGGTCATTTAAGTTTAGCTTCCACATTTGCTAACTGAATTCTCTTACAATTCACAATTCATTACATCCCATATAGACATAAAACTTTGTCATCTAGGTAGTAGACTCAGAATCCTATTTCTCCTGCAAATGAGAGAAAAAGAAGGATTTCCATACATTCCACTCATTTGCTCCTGAGCTTCCTTGGCATGCATCCAATGGGATGGAACAGACAACTGAGTACATGAGCGTGGCCCCATCATCACTTCCCTTCATCTCTCCCACAGTGTCCTATGACTCATGGTTTGACCACATTCATGGCTGGCTGCAGATGAGAGGAAAAGAGAATTTCCAGATAGTAACATATGAAGAGCTGCATCAGGTAACCATCTTCCCCCAGATTCACTCTCTCACGCCATTTCATAGTTGTCTTCCCTCCATTCCTTAATGTTTCGATCCCACCCTTTCTTTCAGAGGTTATCCCAGTGAGGAGATCAAATATGATCACTGTGTGTCTTTTCCTTATTTTCCAACTTAAGTGGCAAGTGTTATTTCTTCAGATTTCTCATGTCTTTTGACAACATTTCATGCATACACCAAGGAAGAGCTTGACGACATACATACTCACTGAGGGCTATCATGATTCTACGGTTAAAATCAGAGGCATTCTGGAAACCCAGAGGAGGGGGCAAGAAAGATGGGGCTTGGCAGGGCCAAAATTGGTGCGAGAAGTGTTTATGTATTCTTCTGTCAACAGACAGTTAAGTGTGATTCCAGGAGGAATGGAATATGTCAGCACTCAAAGATATTCATAGAAGGGGTTGGCTGGCATCAGTAGGAAGTGGCTTAAATCGAGCTTAAAGTTCAGTTGGTGTGCATCAGGGAGAGCTGAAGACCGGGCTCTCCTTAGGTGGGAGCAATGCTGAAGTTTTAGAGGATGAGAAGAGAGGAACACATGTCGTTGTGGTTGGACTCGGGTGGCAGTATTTAGGGTTATTGTGAAAAGTGCAGTAGAAGCTTGTCTTGGTTTTCTTGACCTTGGTTCAGGGTTGTTGGGGCAATCCCTTTCTGAAGAACTGTTTTGCAAGCCTTACAAAAAAAAAAATCAGTTGGTAATCATTCATGAGGCCAAGGAGGCAAGAAGAGAAAAGAAACTGGGGAACCTGTATCATTTCAGCTCTACCCCTATACGTGGGTGATGCCTAAAATTAGGAAGGTGGGTTGTGTTGGTTGAAAGAGAACTGTGCCTTAGAAATGTACCTTGGAGCTGGGCTTGGTGGCTCAGCCTATAATCCTGCACCTTTGGGAGGCTGAGGTGAGTGTATTGCCTGAGCCCGCGGGTTCGAGACCCGCCTGGGCAGCGAGACCTCATTTCTACAATAAATCCAAATATCAGCCAGGCGTGGTAGCGCATGCCTGTAATTCTGGCTACTTGGAAGGCTGAGGCAGAAGGATCGCCGGAGCCCAGTAGGTCGAGGCTGCGGTGGCCGGAAGCACCCATTGCACTCCAGTCTGGGTGACAGAGTGAGACTCCAACTCAAAAAAAAAAAAAAAAAAAGAAATGTACCTTGGATTTAAAAGAGGCAAAATACACCATGGCCATTTCCTCCTTATGATCTGTTTTTGTGCTATTGTTTCTGCCAGAAAAGTTAATGGCTTTCTTGCCTCAATTTGATGAATTCAGTGATCCTTTACACAATTGATTATCACATAGTCTCCCTAAGAATACTCACCTCCAGACGAAAAAATTTTTAAAAATCAGACAAAATAAAATGGAGGGGTCTTTGATTTTTTTTAAAAAACCTCACGTGTTCTTCAAATGTGACAAATTCATGAACAATAAAGCAAGACTGAAGAATCATCTAAGACTAGAGTGAACTGAGGGGCACGAGGGTGTAATGAAATGTGGGATCCCTGATTGGAACCGAAAACTGAAAAAGATAATTCTGGGAAGACACTGGAAAGCTGAATGAAGCCTATAATTCCTCTAATATGATTGTACCCATGTGAATTTTTCACCTTGACCGGTGTACTATGGTTATGTAAAACAGTCACATTAGGGACAGCTGGGGACGGGTTTATGGGATCTCTCTGTTCCATTTTTGCAACTCTTCCTTGACACAAACCCATGTAGAAATAAAACTACTAGAGAAAAAAAAGGAAAATACGCTACTCCATGAAAGCTTTTCATGAAATGGTTAATGTCTTAAAGTTATATATTCCTGTAGCTCTCAGTTCTTCTGTATTTATAACATGCCTTTGCCTTCTATTTATTTCAGTGGCAGCCTGCCCCTCTTTCTTTAGTTTTCAGATTATGAAGATGACAGGAGCACAGACTTCTGATGGCATTTAAGCAGGCTATCTTCCCCGAAGAACATTCTCTTAATAAACACTCTACCCTCTCGCTTACTCAAATTTCACATTTGCCAGACGAGCACAATGAACTCATTCTCTTTCTGCTTCTCTTCATTTCCCCCCCTCCTCTCCTGCATTTTCTGCCGCCTCTGTTTGTTTTCTTTCTCCCCCCTTGTATTGTACTCTAATGTCCCCTCTCTTGTGCTTCTCATTCCAGGACATAAGAGCCAGTATAGAGAAGATCAGCCAATTCTTGGGCAAGAAACTAACCCCAGAAGAACTGAACTCAGTCATCAAGAACGCATCCTTCCAGGCCATGAAGGATAATAAAATGAGCAATTTTTCCCTGTTACCTGAAACCTTTATAGATCACAGTAAAGGATGTTTGTTGAGGAAAGGTAAGTGTTCTCAGATTAGCACATGAAAGAAATGAACAGTGAATTTCCCATCATCTACTGACACCCTAGGACATGGAACAAGGAAAATATTTGATTTTATTAAGTCATGAAAATGGGACCTGACTTTGAAAGATTTGGAATATCTTTCAGGTTATCAAAAAGATGTGTGAAAATGAAGCAACTTTAATGAATGACACAGCTCTTGGGGCGCTGTCTACCCACATTTGTTTTCTAGATATCACTTGCCACATGAAGCACTCTCGTTTCTGCTCAGAGTCTTTCTGCTCACAGTTCTGGTTAGGATTGAGCTCTGTGGAGGGAGTCTCTCTTCACATGCATTGACAACAGGGATTTCTATTCCATCTAGAGAAAAAAGATGAGTAGAGCCCCCCGGAGAGAAAAACAAGAGGCGAGACCTATGAATTACCACAGGTGAAGTCTTTATCTGTGATCCTGTTATAAAGACCAATCATTTTTACCACAGAGAAACAAGTTGTTCATTCCATGGAGAAGGAGGATTCCATTTTCAAGCTGCAGTTGGCAATGAAGTGGCTGGGAAGACCCTCCATGAAAATATGGCATTCCACTATGTGCTGGGCTCCTCAAAGGGAGAGATGCCAGGTGGAGAAAACAAGTTACAAAACCTTGAAGTGGAAGCATACCAGCCATGTTTGAAGAAGAACATAGACTGCCAGAGGACTAAGTGAAATCTGAGAGCTCCCGCTGTGAGGTTTCCTTAGGATTTCTAGAACATTGAAAGAATGTTGGACTCTAATCCTTGTGTCATTAGATAATAAGGAGCAGAGACCAGAACGTGATCTGACTTATGCTTGAAGATAATGAATATACCTGCTGCTTGAGAATTCTTCGCCAGCATGATGATGTAAAACCAGCAGAAGAGGTTAACAGGCTGTTGCAATAATCCATGTAAAAACCATGAAGTCCAAAAGGTCAAATGAAAAACAGGTGAAGGATGTGGGGCTCATCAATTGTATCACATCGTGATAAAGATCTTATTTGAAGAGGGATCAGAATTTGCTGCATAATTTATCCTCATGGAGAAGCTTTGGTGACGTTTATAAGCGCAATGTCAATGCTGGGGCTAGAGGCCTAATATAAGTGGCTCAGGGAAGAATATTGACCAAGGAACCTCAGACAAAGAACACACACAACTCCTTCAGGGTCTTTTCTGAAATGGGGAGGAGAGAAATGGAGACGCTGCTTAATTTGGGAAAAATCTCAGAATATTTTTATTACCCTGAAGCAATTTAATAAAGTGGGAACTTAGGGAGGAGACAATGCCCATAATTGTGGAAGCTATGTCCTGAGTGAGGGAGCCACACAGTCAGAAAGTAACTGAGCTCAGGTGAGCGATGTGTCTTCTACAGGAGCATGGACAGCTCGTCCATGGTAGCAGGAAAGGGCTTCTCTGAAGGCACGTGCATGGTGGTGCTGCCAAAAAATAGAAAAATAAAAACTTCCAGATGGATTATGATTTACCGATTAAGTTTTCCTCAAGATCATCAGATAAGAGGAAAGACTGGGAGAAAGTATTGAAAGCAAAGCAGAAAAAGTAGGTATGTTACTTTTCCAGGCAACTTGTTTTGATGTAAGTAGACAATTTTTTTTTTTTTAGTTGGAGTCTCACTCTGTCACCCAGGTTGGTGGGCAGTGGCACACTCATGGCCACTGCATCCTTGACCTGTTGGGCTCAGGTGATCCTTCCACCTCAGCCTTCCAAGAAGCTGGAACTACAGGTGCACACTACCACTCCCAGCTAATTTTTGATTTATTGCAGAGATGAGGTCTCACCAAGTTGCCCAGGCTCTTCTTGAACCCATGGGTTCAGGCAATCCTCTCACTTAGGCTTCCCAAAATGCTGGGATTATAGGCGAAAGCCACCATGCCTGGCCTACCAGACAAAATTTTAAAGGGAAATCTGTGAGCAAGGTTTCTAGCTAATGGGTAGAAGACATGATTGCAAGAAAACGTCAAAGGACAGAGAGGTGGAACAAGATGGCAGAGTAAAATCCTTCAGCAGTGTTCCTCCATTAAGAACCTAAATTTCAACAACTGTCTTTGCAAGACAATACCTTCACAAGAGCTTACTAAAGCAGATGAGAGACCACAGTAACAGATTTTAGCACGTTAACAAGGAACGTCTCGCTGAAGAAGGTAACAGGGACCATCTCCCATTGCCTATACCACCCTCTCCAACCACCACATAGTACAACTCTAAGAGACTTGGGAGAAGGAGTCAGAGGTATGCATGGAACTTGGACTTGGAACTCAGTACTGGCCCTGCCACAGTAAAACACAACACCTGACAGAAACTTAAGGCCTGCAATTACAGGCTGGTTGCCATGGACAGAGCTTCTAGAACTGCCTGAGGCCAGGACCGAATCCACTGCCCAGGCATGTGGGACCCAAGTCCCAGGCAACTTCATTCATTGGCAAACTAAAGTGGCCATGACCTTGAATAAATTTCAGTGGTAGGCAGGCTGTAACGCCAGGGGCATTGAGCAAGTGAGAAGAAAAACATCCAACAACAAAGTATTTGCAACCTATGCATCTGTTAAGAAGTTAAAACCCAGAATATATAAGAAACTCAACTCAATACCAAGAAAAAAAATCTGATTTTAGAAATGGGCAAAATCTGACAAAGGCCTAGCATCTAGGGTCTACAAGGAACTCAAACGCGCTGAAAAGAAAAAAACAAACAGCCTCTTTAAAAAGTGGGCAAAAGACATGAATAGATACTTCTCAAAAGAAGATACACAAGCAGGCAACAGACACATGAAAAAATGCTCAGCCTCACTCATTATCAGGGCAATACAAATCAAAACCACATTGAGAGACCACCTAACCCCAGTAAGAATGGCCATCATTAATAAAACAAACAACAACAGATGCTGGCGAGGATGCAGAGAAAAAGGAACACTTCTACACTGCTGGTGGGAATGCAGACTTACAATCTCTTTGGAAGACAGTGTGTCAACTTCTGAAAGAACTAGAAATTGACCTTCCATGTGACCCAGCAATTCCCCTATTGAGAATATACCTGGAGGAACTTAAATCATTCTACAAAAAAGATACCTGCGCACAAATGTTTATTGCAGCTCTATTCACAATAGCAAAAATATGGAACCAACCATGTTGCCCATCAAAGCTGGACTGGATAAAAAAAATGTGGTACATTTACACAATGGAATATTATGTAGCCAGAAAGAAGAACAAATATATGGACTTTGCAGCAATTTGAATGGATTTGGAGTCACTCATACTTAGAGATCTATCACAGAAACAAAGAATAGAGAACCATAAGAGAAGCTTGAACAATTATAATACTAAAAGAAAGCATATGGTAGTAGTGAGAAACTGTCAGGGGAGGGGATGGGACTGGCAGTTGAGGGAAACTGCTAGGGGAGGAAGGGGCATACATCATCAACAATGCATAACCAATGTTTGTATACCTAACCCTGAATCGTACCCTGCATCTTTATAATTAAAAAAAAAAAAGGGCAAAAAACCTGAAAGTCATTTCTCAGAGAAAGACACTCAAATGATTAACAGTTATATGACAAAATCTGTCAAAACCACAAGGACAGGCCGGGCTTGGTGGCTCAGCCTGTAATCCCAGCGCTTTGATAGGCCGAGGTGAGTGAGTTGCCTGAGCTCGTGGGTTCGAGACCCGCCCGGGCAATGTGGCGAGATCTCATCTCTACAATAAAGCAAAAATTAACCGGGTGTGGTGGCCCGCGCCTGTAATTCTGGCTCCTTGAAAGGCTGAGGCAGAAGGATCGCCAGAGCCCAGCGAGTCGAGGCTGCAGTGACTGGGAGCATGCCACTGCACTCCAGTCTGGGCGATGGAGTGAGACTCCAACTCAAAAAAAAAAAAAAAGTAGAGAGGAGAATGCTGAATACCAGGGACTGGGGAGGGTAGGGCTTGAAGAGATGCACAGATGTTAATTAACACGTGCCACACTACAGTTAGACAGTTAGAATTCTTCCTGGTGTTCTGTTACACAGTAGGATGACTGTACCTAATAATAACATATTATAGACCAGGCAAAATGACTCACACCTGTAGTCCCAACCACTCAGGAGGCTGAGGCAGGAGGAATGCCTAGGCCTAGAAGGTCAAGACTACAGTGAGCTATGATCATACTACCACACTCTTGCTTGGGCAATGGAGTAAGCCTTTGTCTCTAAATGATAATAATCATAATCATAATCACAATCATAATAATGATAAATATTTTAAGATACCTACAAGGAAAGATGTTGAATGCTATCACAAAAAGAATGCTTAAGGTGATGAATATGCCAATTACTCTGATTTGATCACTCTATAATATACGTCTTGAAACATTACACCATATCCCCTAATTATACAATTATTTTGTGTCAATTATAAATGAAAAAAATACTCAAAAACAGAAAATTCAAGGAACAAGCAAACCAGAAGAGCATTAGAAGAGTTTATTATATGGAAATTAAAATTGCCAGTAATTTTGGTGATAATTGCAACTGAGAGAGAACTCCAGGGAGACATGAACTAAACTCATCATGGACTGAGATAGAAAGTAACAGCAATGGATACACGGGGTCATGTGGTTATATAAAATAAGAGTCAAAGGAATAAAGTTAAATAACCAAAGAAAGAATGTTTTGGGATTAGCAGGTAGTGGGAAGAACACCACTTCTACCTATAGACCCAGGGTAAGAGTGAGGTGGGAGAAAAGAACTGCCTGTCTTCAGCAGATGGGTTGAGTATTAAATGAGGGGTACATGCAATATTTGACATCTACTATCCTAAAACAATACCTGGCATAGGAGAAATTCCTTAATGTGTCTTGGGTATCATTACTGTTGTCATTGTTGTTATTATTCAGTCCTCAGGATAGCACCACGAGGCAGGTATAGGGATAGTCTCGTTTAACAGATGGCATACTTGAGACTCAAATAGGTGATGCAATAGCGATCTGGGGTTAAAACCGATGGGCTTCTGGCTCCAGACAGGAAAAATTTAACCACTTGGCTTGCTGTCTGCAGTTCCCAGTTCAGTGTTCATGTGTTCCTGACAAATCAGCAGTAGGGGTATACACAGCAGAAGTTCAAGGAAGCCTTGATATTCTATTCATACATTGAATCTAAACTTAAATATTTGTATTTGACAGGAATCACGGGAGACTGGAAAAATCACTTCACAGTGGCCCAGAGTGAAACCTTTGATAAAATCTATCAAGAGAAGACAGCCAGGCTTCCTCAAGGACTTTTCCCATGGGAATAACAACCTAGTAGTTCTGAATCTGACAAGAATGCTGATTTACCTGATTTTCTTGTGCACAGGCATGACAGTATGAATCAAGCATTGCTCCTACAATGCAGTTATACACTTAAGACTTGAAAATAATCAAATTCCTTATTTAGTTTAAGTCTTGTTAGCCTCACAATGTTATGTAAGCTTGTACACATACAGACTAATATGGCAAAGTATACTTTGTGTCTAACTGAAATTTGGGTCCTTTGATCAACGTTAAAGATCTACTAAACACAATGATGACTATAATAAATTATCAGGCACTGTATGTTTCAAAATTTCTAAAAGAGTAGAGTTTAAATATTCTTTTTACAAGAATAAGTTTGTAAAGTGATGGATTTGTTAATCAATCTGATTTAATCATTCTACACTGTAAACATATATCAAACATCACATTATACCCCATAGATATATATGATTATTATTTGTAAATTAAAAATAAAACAATTTTAAAACGGTATTTGAAAAGTCATGTGAGTTCTAACCAGGTTAAAAATAAAAGTTAATACTTGCTCCATATTTGTGACTTATATATAATGTGTGATATTAAACGTTACATTCACATATACCACTGCTTCTTGGACCATTCCTAATCATACTTCTCTCTGTATTTTTGTCATCCATCAGTAATGACTATTTAGAATTTGGCATGTGTATCTGTTCTGAATACTCCTAATGCCTTGCCCAGATAATCAACCCTGAGCATCTATGCTCTGATGACAGTGAGTGAGGCTGCTAATTGCTCGTGGGTTCCCTCTTCTCCACAAATGTGCTGTGAGACAAACGTGACACATCTCTCTTGTTGGGATGTCTCGACGAAAAGATGCCAAACTCTGTAAAATATTTTGCTTGTTTATTCTGAGCCAACTCGTGGCTCTAGACCTAGACATAGCCTTGAAAGCATGTCTAGGATTTTTTTTTTTTTTTTTTTGAGTTGGAGTCTGACTCTGTCGCCCAGACTGGAGTGCAGTGGCTGCTCCTGGCCACCGCAGCCTTGACCTGCTGGGCTCTGACGATCCTTCCGCCTCAGTCTTCCGAGTAGCCGGAATTACAGGCACGTGCTACCATGCCTGGCTGATTTTTTGATTTATTGTAGAGATGAGGTCTCGCCAAGTTGCCCAGGAGGGTCTCGAACCCGCAGGCGCAGGCAATCCATTCACCTCAGCCTCCCAAAGCGCGGGATTACAGGCTGAGCCTCCCGAGCCCGGCTAGAATTGTTTAATTTAATTTGGTTATATATATTTTAGGGAGGCAGAAGTTACAAAAACCATAAAACAGTACATGTGAGATTTTCGTGGGTTTGGCCCAGGAAGGAGGGACATTTCCAAGCTGGAGCCAGCAGGCTATAGGTAGATTCAAAGGTTTCTTGACTTGCAATTTGTAGTTCCTATGTAAAGAATTTGGAACTCAGTAGAAGACAAGGTGTCTTGAGTCTGGTAGTTCTCAAGAGACAGCTTTGCAGAGTCCTAAAATATTTGATTCCCGTCTTTCTTTCTTGTGTGATATTATGTCAAAGTCAGGTTGGAAAACAGACTTCAGTATTTGGGGGTAACAGGATAACAAAACCCTGCCTGGTGAGTCCTTATCAGGTGTGACTCCCTAAGTCACTTGTTAGAAGTTTGGATAAGAGAAAAAGGTCATAGACAGCCCAGGAGCTAGTGAATGATTCATACATAAGTACTTAACACTAATACCCCGAGATAAAAGTGAAGAAAATTGGTGGTAACATTTGTTTTCTTTTTCTTTTTTTTTGAGTTGGAGTCTCGCTCTGTCACCCAGACTGGAGTGCAGCGGCACGTTCCCGGCCACTGCAGCCTCGACCTGCTGGGCTCTGGCGATCCTTCCGCCTCAGCCTTCCAAGTAGCTGGAACTACAGGCTCATGCTACCACACCTGGCTAATTTTTTAATTTGTTGTTGAGATGAGGTCTCGCCAAGTTGCCCAGGCGGTTCTTGACCTTGCGGGCTCAGGCAATTCACTCACCTCATCCTCCCAAAGCGCGGGATTACAGGCTGAGTCACGGAGCCTGGCTTATCATTTGTTTTCTAAGCTCTCTGTGGGAGCCAAGATGATACCATCTCCCCCAAACCACAAGTAGGTTTACCTCTTGTCCTTCTGTCCCATGTGACAACCATCACTCCCCTCCTCCAGATAACACTCATTCACTAAGTCACTTACACAAGAATATTCATCTCAAACTCTGGTTGGAAGAAATTCAACTCAAAACATGGGCTAGCAGAAGTCATCTTTGGAATGCAGCCTGTTCTAAAGATGGGATTCTGAAACTGAATCACATACCAACCAGATAGCAATGAGGGCCCCCGTTATGGTGGCAGGCGAAACAGCCCCAGGCAGGCAGACTGTTATAGAAACAAAGAGAGACAACGAGGAAGAGACCTGATTTTTTATTTGAACCCTTGATCAGACTAGTGGTTCTCAAATGGGGTGACCTTTCCACCCACATAGACTCAGTAATATCTGAAGACATGGTGGTTGCACTATTGAGCAGGAGAACATTGAGAGCAGGGACCAGGGATGCCACTCAACATCTGACATTGCCTGGGACAGTTCGCTATGACATAGAACGATGCAGGTCAAAATGTCAGGGTGCTGAGACTGAGAAATCCCTTCTTAGGGGATTGGGATGCTGATGAGGATGAGGAGAACATTGAAGAAGAGGAGGAAGAATGTGCGAACAGTGAGAGGTGTGGTAGGATAGAGCAGCAAGACCACCGGATGTCACAACTGGAAAGATAGAGTCAAGGGGGGAGGGCAGGAAAGAAGGGAGGAAGACATGGGGTGAAACAGAGGGGAGGCATCCACTTGCCTCACCCCAACTGTTTTGTTCTTGCTCCCAGTTCGCTCCATCATCATCCTGCCGCTACTGTCACCCAGAGCGGGATATCAGATATGTTATGGCAAGGAAGAAGGGTTTGTCCACCACTGGGGCAGGGTGGTGGAAAGTTTCTCCCAATCACCAAGCATTTGAGGTAGGAAACCCAGGTAGGTTTGAAAGCGGCAATCATAGACTCACAGGAATGTGTACAAAGTCTCAAGTTCACCACCCTCATTTTCAAGCGAATCCCTGATGTGGCCAAGGATGCACATTGCTCATGGTGATGACATGCAGAGCTGGAGGAATTCATTCATGTATTTTCTCAGTGAATTTTATTTTGGGTTTTTGAAACTTGTGATAAGGCTGGGTGCAGTGGCTTAAGTCTATAATCCCAGCACTTGGGGAGGACGAGGTGAGAGGATTGCCTGAGTCCATGGTTTTGAGACCAGCCTGGGCAACATGGTGAGAGCGCATCTCACCAATAAGTCAAAAAATTAACTAAGCGTGGTAGCGCGTGCCTGTAGTTCTGGCTACTTGAAGGCTGAAACAGAAGGATTGCCGGAGCCCAGCAGGTCAAGGCTGCGATGGTCATGAGTATGCTGCTGTACTCCAGCCTGGGCAATGGAGTGAGACTCCAACTCAAAAAAAAATTTGTGATAAAATACACACAACAAAAAATTCATTATTGAGCCAGGCTCGGTGGCTCAGCCTGTAATCCCGTGCCTTTGGGAGGCTGAGGTGAGTGGATTGCCTGAGCCTGCGGGTTCGAGACCCGCCTGGACAGTGAGACCTCATCTCTACAATAACTCAAAAATTAGCCGGGCATGGTAGCGCATGCCTCTAATTCCGGCTACTTGGAAGGCTGAGGCGGAAGGATCGCAGGAGCCCAGCAGTTCGAGGCTGTGGTGGCCGGGAGCTGAGACTCCAACTGAATGGAGTCTGAATGGAGTGAGACTCCAACTGAAAAAAAAAAAATTCACCATTGGTGACATTCAGTACATTGACAATGTTGTGCACCCAGCAAGAGGAGACAGAAATGAAACAAAAAAATAGGTGATTACGGGTGATACTTGAAACTCCAGAGGAAAAGCACAGGATGTAATGGAAAGGAAAAAGAAAACAGAAAAAGCCATCCCTAGATTGTTGGGTGGGCAAAGAAAGCTGCTTTGGGGAAGTGACATTGAGTCAAAGATCTGTAGAATGAAGTGAAGTCAGCCAGAGAGAAAAATGTTGAAGGAGATGCCAGATACAGGAGCCAGCCTGTGCAAAGGCCCTGGGGTGGAGAGTGACCTAGATATCCCTGGAATCAGAAGAAAGATGAAGGTTGGGACAGAGGGTGGGAGTTGCAAAGCACTGTGGGAGGAGCATGGATGATACGTGCAAGCAGACCATCCTGGACCCAGAAGACCATAGCAAGCATTCTGGACCCGATCCTAAGAGCCATGGAGAGTCATTGAAAGGTTGTCAGTGGTCCAGGCTTGGTGGCTCAGCCTGTCATTCCAGCGCTTTGGGAGGCCAAGGTGAGTGAATTGCCTCAGCCTGCAACTTGGCGAGAACTCATCTCTACAATAAATAAAAAATTAGCTGGGCATGATAGTGGGTGCCTGTAACTCTGGCTACTCGGAAGGCTGAGGCGGAAGGATCGCCGGAGCCCAGCAGGTCAAAGCTGTGGTGACCGGGAGCGGCCACTGTACTCCAGTCTGGGTGACAGAGTGAGACTCCAACTCAAAAAAAAAAAAGAAAGGTTGTCAGTGGGAGAGGGACATTCCCCAGTGATATGGAGTAAATTGCAGAGGCCAGTTAAGAGGTGACGGTTTCCATGCAGTGATGGTAGCTTGGAGAAGGCTAAGGTCCAGGGGATGGAGAGAAATAGAAGTGGACAGATGTGAGACTTCTCTTCCCTGGATGGCTGCAAAGAGCCTCCCTCTCCTGCTCTGATTGCCGTTCATCTTCTTTCCAGGAGCCCCAGGGTTCTTTTGACCAAAAGGAAGGGCCTGGCACAGGACTGATGCCGGTAATCTCAGTGCTTTGGGAGGCTGATGTGGGAGGATCACTTGAGTCCAGAAGTTTAAGATGAGTTTGGGCAATATAACAAGACCACATCTCTATATAAAATAAAAACAATTAACAGCGAGGTGGTACAGAGTCCCGTGTACTCAGGGGTTGAGACAGAAGGGATGCTTGAGCCCAGGAGTTCGAGGCCACAGTGAGCTATGAACACACTGCTGCACTTCAGCCTGCTTGACAAGGCGAGGCCCTGACTCAATAAAAATGAAAAAAAGAGAAACATTCTAATTTGAGCATGGGAACCCCCACTTCCCCACCCCAGCTTTAAACCCACTAATAGAAGCTCATCAACTATCTCAGTGGTTTTCAAACTTTAAAAGAAAATACAACCAAAAAACTTTTCTAATACAACCTTACATGGAATACAATATATAAAATATTCAATGTGACATTTTGTTACCAAAAATACTTTTCATACATTTAACTGTGGGGCGCTTACTTAGTATGAAGCCAATCCATGAGATTTACAAGCAGAGCGTGGTTGCTATTTTATTTTGGCCTCTGTTATCCCATTTCCTTTTGTGTTTTCTTTTGATTGTTCTATATAGAGGAAAATTTTAACACAGAGAGGGAAGTTGTTATCTAACAGATGTCTTGCAACGTCCACAGGCTCTGCAGATAAGAGAGTTTCTTCTAAGCTCTACATGAAACACATGCTATGCTACAGGCTGGTACAGGTTTCCAATGAGCAAAAGCTTTTATTTTATAGCACATGCATGTACTGTGTATCACAGCTTTAAAAAAAGGTTTCATTTTTGAAATGAGAATTCTTTAGCAAACATAACGTATGCCTGGGTTTCAGAGGTTTTGCACATGTCATTTTCTTCATGGTGATCATCCTCCATGTCTTATGATCAAGTCCAACTCTAAGGCATGATACCCATGGGTTCTCAGTCTCCAGACTCTCCTGCTTCTCTGAACTTTTCATCATTTCTCTCTGCCCCTCCGCTCCCCCCCGCATTCCATCCCCTGTTCATATGAAACCATTTGTGATTCCCCTGAGAACACCACATTTTCCCACTCCTTTATGCCATGGTACACATTGGCTCTTCTGGCTGGAACAGGTGTCATCACCCTTTGTCTGCCTGGAAAACTTCTCAGTCCTCAAGCTGTGGTTCAGGAACCAGTAGAGGTTCTTGAGATTCCACTGGGGAGGACAACTGAAGGAAGTGAATGGTATTGCATGGTGTTTCAGACTATCCTCAAGCCTACCTTAAAGCACTAGTCACCATATTGTTATTTTTGTATGATAGTGTCCATCTGAGCATTAAGCCAGAGGTTGACAAACTGTCCTGAGAAGAGCCAGGAGTACATTTTTCTTTTTCTTGGCAGGCTATGTGGTCTCTGTTGCAATGACTCATCTCTGCTGTTGCCACTCAAAGCAGTCATAGAAAATACACAAACAGCTGGGTGTGGTGGTGTCTTCGAAATGAAGAACAGATAAACAAAGCATGGTATATTCATACAATTGGGTATTATTCAGTCATAAAAAAAGAAATAAAGTACTGATTCATGCTGAAATGTGGTTGAACCTTGAAAACTTTATGCTCAGTGAAAGAAGCCAGATTCAAAAGGCCACACAGTGTATAATTGCAATTATATGAAATATATGAAACAGCCAAAATCATAGCAACAAGCCAATTAGATATTGCCAGAGGCAGAACAGGAGGGGACAGTGGGGGAATGAACTGCTGAATGGTTTTCTTTTTTGACTCATATGGAAGATGTGGTAGTTAGTTTTCTGCTTCTGTGATAATTCACTTAAGATGATGGTCTTTAGCTGCATCCCTATTGCTGCAAGGGAAATGATTTCGTTCTTTTTATGACTGTGTAGCATTTCATGATATAAATGCACCACCATATTTTCTTTATGCAGTTCACCTTTGAAGGGCAACTAGGTTGGGTTCCTGTTTTGGCTAGTGTGGTCAGTGCTGCCATAAATATTTCTTCCTGGTATAGAGTGATTTGTGCTCCTTTGTGTCTATAGCTGCTATTGGGATTGCTGAGTCAAATGGTAAATCTATTTTTGGTTTTTTGAGAACTCTCCCAACTTTATTCCACAGGGGTTGAACTAGCTTACATTTCCACCTGTGGTGTAAGAGTGTTCCCTTTCCTCAGCAACTTCACCATCATCTGTTGTTTTTTTGATGTTTTAATAAAAGCCATTCTGACTGGTGTGAGATGGTATCTCATTGCTGTTTTGATTTACATTTCTCTGATGGTTAGTGATGTTGAACACTTTTTCATGATTGTTGCCTATGTGAATGTCTTCTACTGAGAAATGTCTGTTCATGTCCTTTTCCTGCTTGTTAGTGAGATTATTTACTTTTTCTGTCAATTCATTTGAATTCTTTGGAGATTCTGGTTATTAGTCCTTTGTCGGGTGCATAGCTAGCAAATGTCTTCTCTTATTCAGTAGGTTGTCTATTAACTCAGTAGATGGTTTCCTTTGCTGTGCTTAAGCTTTTTTGTTTGACTGGGTTCCATTTGTCAATTTTGGTTTTTGCTGTTTGCTATTAGGTCTTGGTCATTGCCAGGGGCAATGAACAGTGCATATTTCTTAGGTTTTTGTCTAGGATTTTTACAGTTTGAGGTCTTATGTTTAAGCTGTTAATCCATCTTGAGTTAATTTTTCTTGTCTATAGAGAGACGAGGGGTCCAGTTTTATTTTTCTGCTTATGGTTAGCCAGTTTTCCCAGCACCATTTGTTAAATGGTGTCTTTTTCTCAGTGTTTGTTTTCGTCAGGTTTATTAGAGATGAGATGGTTCTAATTCAGTGGTTTTACTTCTGGGTTCTCAATTCTGTTCCATTCATCAATGTGTCTATTCTGCTGTTTTAGTTACTGTATCCATGTAGGAAAGTTTGAAGTCTGGCAATATGATGCCTCCAGCTTTGTTCTTTTTGCTTGGGAATCCTTTGTCAATTCAGTCTCTTTTTTGCTGCCTTATGAATTTAAATATTGTCTATCCTAGATCTGTGAAAAACAATGCTGGTAATTTGATAGAGATTGCATTGAAATTGTAGATTGCTTTAGACAATACATACATTTTAGTAATATTAATTATTCCAATCAATAAGCATGGGATGTCTTTTCATTTGCTTGTGTTTAATTTCTTTCAGAAGTGTTTTACAGTTGTTCTTGTAGAGATATTTCATCTCTTTGGTTAGATGTATTCTGATGTATTTTGGGGGCTATTGTGAATTGGATTGTGTTCTTGATTTGGTTCTCAGCTTAAAAATTGCTGTTCTATAGAAATGCAACTGATTTTTGAGTATTGATTTCTTTTTTTTTTTTTGAGTTGAAGTCTCACTCTGTCGCTCAGACTAGAGTGCAGTGGCACGCTCCTGGCCACTGCAGCCTCCAACTGCTAGGCTCCGGCGATCCTTCAGCCTCAGCCTTCCAAGTAGCTGGAACTACAGGCGCGCACTACCACGCCCGGCTTATTTTTTGATTTATTGTAGAGGTGAGGTCTTGCCAAGTTGCCCAGGTGGGTCTTGAATCTGCGGGCTCAGGCAATCCACTCACCTCAGCCTCCCAAAGCACGGATTACAGGCTGAGCCACCAAGCCCGGGTGAGTATTGATTTTTTATAGACTAAGATTTTACTGAAGTCACTTACATGTGCTAGGAGGCTTTTGGTGACATCTGTAGGGTTTTCTAGATATAAAATTGTGTAATCTGTGAAGAGAGATAATTAAACTTCCTCTTTGTCTACTTGGATACATTTTATTTCTTTCTCTTGCCTGACTGCTCTGGCTAGAACTTCCAGTACCGTGTTACATAGGAGTGGTGAGAGTGGGCATTCTCGTCTTGTTTAAGTTCTTAGGGGGAATGCTTCTGATTCGGCCCACTAAATGTGATGTTGGCTGTAGCTTTGTCATTAATGCTTTTATTATTTTAAGGAATGCTTAATGTCAGTGCCTATGTGGTTAAGGGCTTTTATCATGAAGAGACGTTTGATTTTATCAAATGTTTTTTCTGTATCCACTAAGATGATCATTTGGTCCTTGGTTTTACTTGCTTATGTGGTGAGTTACATTTGTTGATTTGCATATGTTGAATCAGCAGGAATAAATGCCCTCTTAGCATTATGGAAAATCGTTTTCAGGTACTGCTGGGTGTGTCTACTAAAATTTTGTTGACGATTTTTGCGTTTATCTTCATCAGATAAATTATCCTGCAGTTTTCTTTCTTTGTTATGTCTTTGCCACTTTTTGTTATCAGGATGATATTGGCTTTATAGAATGAGTTAGGACACAGCCCTTCTTTTTCAATTGTTTGGAATAATTTTAGTAGTTTTGGTACATGCTCTTCCTTGTACATCTAGTAGAATTCAACTGTGAAGTCATCTAGTCCCAGATTTCTTTTGGTTGGTAAATTTTTTTTTACTGAATCAGTTTCATGGCTTGTATTGGTCTGTTCAGGATTTCAATTTCCTCTTGTTTCAAACGTGGGAGATTGTGTAATTCTAGAAATTTATACATTTCCTTTAGATTTTCAAATTTGCTTGATAGAAGATACTTATAACAATCTCACATAATCTGTTGTATTTCTTCTGGGTTGGTTGTAATGTTGCCTTTTTATTTATGAGTGTGTTTATTTGGACTTTTTCTTCTTTATTGTTAGGTGGATCAGTGGTCTATTGATCTTGTTTATCCTTTCAAAGAATCAGTTTTCAATTTATTAATTATTTTTATGGTTTTTTGGCCTTATTGATTTATTTCTGCTCTGATTTTGGTGATTTTTTTTCTTGTGCTAGCATTGGTTTTAGTTTGTTTCTGGTTTTTTTCAGTTCCCTTAGGTGAGATGTTAGATTGTTTCTTGGAGATCTTTCTGCTTTTATGATGTGGGCATGCAGTTTAATAAATTTTCCTCCCAGCACTGCTTTGGTGGCATCCCAGAGATCTTGATGTGGTGTGTCTTCCTTTTCATTTGTTTCAAATGATTTTTAAAATTTTCTTTCTTGATTTGGTTGTTTGCCCAAAATTATTCAGGAGCAAGCCATCTAATTTTCATGAATTTCTTTGTTTTTAAGTAGTCCTTCTGGTGTTGATTTCTAGTTTTATTCTGCTGTGGTCAGAGAAGATACTTGTTAAGATTTCAGTTTTTTGAAATTTGCTTAAGGTTTTCTTATGACCAACTATATGGTTGATTTTTTTATACGATTCATGTATGGAAGAGAAGAATGTATATTCTGTAGTTGTGCTGGGCAAAGATTTCTCTAGATGTCTTAGATATAATTAGTCAAATGTTGAATTTAAGTCCAGGATATTTTAGTTGATTTCTGTCTCAATGATCTGTCTTAACCTGTTAGTGTGGTGTTAAAATCTCCTACTGTTTTGGTGTGCCTGTCTTGGTCTGCTCTTAGGTTAAGTAGCAACTGTTTTTATAAATCTGGGTGCTCCTATGTTGGGTGCATATATATTTAAAATAGAGCATTCTTGTTATTAAATTGAGTCCTTTATCTTTATTTGGTGCCCTTTATTGTTCCTTTTTAAATTTTATTGATCTAAAGTCTGCTTTATCTGGTATAAAATAGTAACCTTTGTTCTTTTTTTGTTTTCCATTTGTGTGGTAGATCTTTCTCTGTGCCTTTGCTTTGAGCCTTTGAGTGTCATTAGAGGCAAAATGAGTCTCCTGGGGACAACAGATGGAAGGGTCTTGTTTTTATTCCAGTTTGCCACTTGATGTCTTTTAAGTGTGAAGTTAGCACCATTAACATTACAGGGTTACTAAGATTTGTTTGTTGGGGAGTGGCTTAGTGGTCTCTTTTGCAGGTGATATATATGGTCTGTAAGCTATGCACTTCCTTATGCTTTTGTGGTAGGTAGCATCTTTTTTTGTTTTGTTCAGAACTTCCTTAAAGATCTCTTGTAAGGTTGACCTAAGGGTGACACATTTCCTTAGCCCTTGCTTGTCTGAGAATAACTTTATTTCACCTTTATTTATGAAGCTTAGGTTGACAGAGTAGGAAATTCTTGGCTGGCATTTCTTTTCCTTAAGAATATTATAAATGGGCCCTCAGTCTCTTCTGGCTTGTAAGGTGGCTGCTGAGATGTTTACTGTCATTCTAATGAGTCTGCCGTGGTAGGTGTTCTCTTCAGCTGCCTTTTACATATATATTTTTGTCATCTTAACCTTGGATAATCTGAAGACATATGACTTGAGTAGGGACGTTTTCATGGGTCATATCTGCAACTACCGTCCTTAGAATGCTCCTACTCTCTCACAAATGCCAGCCAGACATAGATTTGATCTCTTTATGCAATCCCATATCTCTCGAAGGGCTTGTTCATTTTTTGAAATTCTTTCTTTATTTTTATCTGACTGAGTTGCTTCTAGGGATTTGTCTTTAAGTTCTGACATTCTCTCCTCTGCTGGGTCAACTCTGTTGTTAGGGCCTGCAGCTGTGTTTTGAAATTCTTGTAGTTAGTTCATTTCCAGGAGTTTAGTATGGGTCTTTGTCAGAATGACCATGCCAGCTTTCAGTTTGTGTACTGTTTTCATGGCCTCTGATTTTTGGAAGCCCATTTTCTCTTGGATCTCGATGAGTTTCTTTGCCGTCCATATTCCAAATTCTATGTCTGCCATTATGGACAATTTATTCTGAATATGATCCATTGCTTGGGAGCTGGTGCAAACATTTGGACACAGCAAAACCGTGTGTGTGTGTTGTAGTTCTTGTGCTGATTTCTTCCCATCTTGAGTGTGCTCATTCATTCCCTCTCCCTCTCTGTCTCTCCCTCTGTCTCTTTTTCTCTCTTTCTTTCTCTCTGTTAGTTGTGGAGATTTTTTTGTTGTTAGGTGTTGTAGTTCAGCCTTTAGAACTACAGATAGTGGTAGAGGTGGATCCAGTAGCTGGCCAGCCGAGGGTGATGGGTCTGGGAATTGCATTCAGATGATTGTGGGAGCCCTGCTTGCCCCTCGGGCCCTTGGGTGGAGGTCTGTAATTGGGGGGAGCAGACTAGATGGGGGAGGCTGATGGGCACTCTGATGGCTTTCTTCTTGCACTTATTTTGGCTGAACAGACTATGTTGGGGGGGACTCAGGTGAACAGAGTGTCTGCTTAATGACACTGATGACTGATCTCTCCAAAGGCAGGTCCTTGGTGCCACATGGAGGGGGTGTGAGTCCACTGACCATTAGCAGGCAATCCATGCCCAGGTGATGCAGCTGGGATGGGGGAATGACAAGCATCCTGACTCCTCAGGGTTCCTGTTTATGGGGGCTGTGACCTCTATGGGGGGGGCGGAGGGGGAGTTGTGAAGGGGGAGGGATGCATGCTTGCTCTCTGTTGTGCTGCTCCCTCCCCAGCCTGAGAGTAACAGCAGCAAGGGCCATGGTGGCTGGAAAGCGTCTGCCCCTCAGCAGAGGAACCTTGACCCTTCCTCTGTTACTGTCAGCGAAGGCTGCTGGTGCTGAGCTGTGCAGTGTCAGAGCCTGAGGGATTCCACATGGACTTGGGCAACACCTCTGTGTGGTCACCACTGGAGAACTGTATGCTGGCCTGGGGGCCCAGGGGTCTCAGAGGCTCTCCCTTGACTGGATCACAAAGGTCAAGAGTGGTAGTTGGGGCTTCTGGAGATTTCTGCTTCACTCAGTCACTCACCACCTCACCATGTTGAGAGACTCCTGCCTCTTTCCATTGGGTCTGGGTCTTTATCTGAGGGCTGATTACACTCCTCTTCCTCCCATGGACCCCTTGCTTCTGAGTCCTGTGGGCTGTGTTCTTCTACATCTTGCTTTAATTTAGAGACTCATTCCCTTTTTTGGATCCTCTCAGTGAGAAAGGCTCTTACCAGCTGCCTCCAACCAGCCATCTTGCCCTGCTCCCCTTTCCTGCCCTTCTGAGATGTTCTGGATGTTGTCTCTTCCAAACCTCCTGCTGAAATGTGAGCCCCAGTGTGGAAGGTGAGTCCTCACAGGGAGTGTTTGGGTCGTGGGGGTGGATCCCTCATGAATGGACCATAAGGAGTTCCCATTCCACTAGTTCATGTGAGAGCTGGCTATTTGAGAGAGCCCCACCCCTCTTTTCTCTCCTGCCTCTGCTCTTTCCACAGTACACGCCAGCTCCCCTTCCCCGATCCCGTCCAGAGCAACGAGCGGCTGCTTCCTCTCACAGTCAGTCAGGCGTATGAAGCAGAGTTCTCTTAAGGGAGAAAAGGAGCTTTTTCTTAATTCGGGATCCAGGGAGACATGCTGGTATAGATATCAGGGCCCCCTCGACCAATAGAGTTTCCATCCAGTACTGATAGTTAAAAACTCAAGCCAAAGTCTTATCAATTTCAGCTATTGATTCACATCAGTTATGTGCCCTGTGACCATAACTCAGAGCCCTGAATCCCATCCATTTTAGCATTCCTTAGGCTTACAAATTCTCTGAACAATGAATGGCTGCATACTTTCCAGTCCATCTTGGTCTGTTTTTCGCACAGGGAGTTCTGACTTTCAAGACATAGTTAGTTTCTAAGATTAGACATACTCAGCTAATGATTAACATACATACCAAGGATTACATGGCTGTAATTTTAAATAAAGGGAGGAGAAAAGACAACACCTTTCAATGATTGAAGTGTCCATCTACAGTCTTATCTGGGCCCTGGGAAGAGAAATTTCTGGAGATATGAGCAGACGGACTCCTTCTGTTTGTCAAGGAAGCTGCCTTGAGTTTAACTCCTCTCAGGCAATGACTCTTAGGTAAAGAAGGTATTTCAAAGCTCAGTTGAGCTCAGCTAATTTAACAAAGAAAGGGAGGGATACCCCACGGGAAAGAGTCTGTCCATTTTTTTTTTCAAAGAAAGGAAAGTTTATTTAAAAGTAAATTAGAAAGAGAAAGAGAAGGGAGAGAGAAGATTCACCTCCCCAAGGTGGGGGAAGGGGTCAAGTCAAGTGTGTCCATTTTAAGCTCAAACTACTCCCTGCAGCTTAGGTTTATAGAAAGTTTCAAAGCACATTTTTAATGTACAAAAGTAATAAATGCACAATGCATTTTTCACTCTTACACCCCCTCACCATGACCATAAGGTTCCTGAGGCCTCCCTGGAAGCAGATGCCAGCACCCTGGTTTCCCGTATTGTCTGCAGAACTGTGAGCCAGAACTCACCTCTTTTCTTGATAAATTACTCAGCTTCAGGTCTTCCTTTACAGCACTGCAAAACAGTTGGAGACACTTCCTAAAATGTTATTCTTGAATGTGTACAATCTCCACATGATCCAAAAGCAAAATTTATTTAAAAAGATGAACGAGCCGGGCTCGATGGCTCAGCCTGTAATCCTGCGCCTTTGGGAGGCTGAGGTGAGTGGATTGCCTGAGCCCGTGGGTTCGAGAACCGCCTGGGCAGGTAAGACTTCATCTCTACAATAAATTAAAAAATCAGCCGGGCGTGGTAGCGCATGCCTGTAATTCTGGCTACTCGGAAGGCTGAGGTGGAAGGATCGCGGAGCCCAGCAGGTCGAGGCTGCAGTGGCTGGGAGCGGCCACTGCACTCCAGTCTGGGTGACAGGGTGAGACTCCAACTCAAAAAAAACCAAACAACAACAACAACAAAATATGAACAAGGGAAGCATTGATTCCTATCTCATTATAATGAATCTCCTTAAAGTAACAATTTTCATTGGTTTTTAGTGTGTTCTTTGAGTTTCTCACCCAAAGGTATGACATCGTCTACATTCATTTATATCTTGCCAGTTGTACCTAAGTATGCATCCTGGAAATTATTCCTAACAGGCGTCAACTTTAATTCTTGGCAGGTCTCTGTGTTAGTGTGCTGCTTACCTCCCAATCAATACTTAGTGATTACAGATTTGAAATTTTTGCCATTGTACTGAACTGAAATAAAATGCTGCTGATTTAATTTTCATTTTAATTGCTACTTAGGCTTAGCATTTTTTTTTGAGTTGGAGTCTTATTCTGTCACCCAGGCTAGAGTGCTGTGGCATGCTCACGGCCACCGCAGCTTTGACTTGCTGGACTTAAACTATCCTTCTGCCTCAGCCTTCCAAGTAGCCGGAACTATAAAGCACGTGCTACCACACCCAACTAATTTTTGATTTATTGCAAAAACGAGGTCTCCCCATGTTGCCCAGACTGGTCTCAAACCCTCAGGCTCAGGCAATCATCTCGCCTTGACCTCCCAAAGTGCTGGGGTTATAGACTTGAGCCACCATGCCCTGCCAGCATATTTCTTAAAAATCAAAGACTAGTGAAGTGCAATAGGTAGAAGAAGGAAATAATAAAATGATGACTTTGATGATCTGTAACTGATGGTGAGCAATCAATTGAAATAACTCACTCATACTTAAGGGGGCTGGAAAGGCAAGACTACTATAACTTTAACTTCAGCTGAAGAATCCAGATTACAAAAAACAAAGGCCCAACTACAGGATATAGAAGACAAAAATATCGTAGAAATAATCAACAAAACAAAAAACTGGTTCTTGGAAAGAACAAATAAGATTGATGGACCCCCTAGCCAGACTGATCAAGACAAGGATAAACACAATCAGAATAAACACAATCAGAATTGCAAATGATGAAATCACAACTGATCTCAAAGAAATACAAACGATTATTAGAGATAAGTATGTACGTCTGCAAGGAAACAAACTCAAAAACCTCAATGAAATTGAGGACTTTCTGACATCACACAAACTTCCATGACTGAAACAAGAAGAAATTGAGACCCACAATAGACCAATAACAACCAATGAAATTAACTTCATCATAAGAAAGCTACCCAGAAAAAAAAGCCCTAGACCAGATGACTTCCCAACTGAATTCTATAAAACATACAAAAATGAGCCAACATTCAATCCTATTGAAAGTATTCCAGGCAGTCGAGAAAGACGGAACTCTCCCCAAGTCATTTTATGAAGGTACCATCACAATGATACCCAAACCTGACAAAGACCCAACAAGGAAAGAGGATTACAGGTCAATCTCCTTGATGAACATAGATGCAAAAATTTGCAACAAGATTGCAGCATATTGGATCCAACAACACATCTCAAGAATCACCCACCATGACCAAGTAGGCTTCATTCCTGGGATGCAGAACTGGTTCAACATCTGCAAGACCATAAATGTAATTAAATACATCAACAGATACAAAAACAAGAACCGCATGATTATATCATTAGAGGCAGAAAAGTCTTTTTGACAAAATTCAACATCCCTTTTGATTAACATCTTTGAGAACCTAGGCACAGAAGGAACATTACTCAAATTAAGAAGAGTCATCTACAATAAATCTACAGCCAACATGTTGTTCAATGGCCAGGGGAAGCATTTCCCCTGAAAATGGAAACAAGACAAGGTTGCCCACTTTCACCCCTCTTCCTGTTCAACATAGTGTTGGAAGTCCTAGCTAGAGCAATTAGGCAAGAGAAGGGAATCAGGAGTATCCAAATAGGAAACGAGGAAGCTAAACTAGCCCTTTTTGCAGATAATATGATCCTATACCTTGAAAACCCAAGAGATTCTGTCAAGAACCTCCTTGTACTGATAAAGGACTTTGGTAAATTCTTGGTGTACAAATCACTGCATAAAAGACTATAGCATTTCTATATACCAGTAACAAACAGGCAGAGAACCAAACAAAAGCACAATCCAATTCACAATAGCCACATATACACAAAAATGAAATACCTTGGCATCTTCACAACCAGAGAAGTGAAAGACCTTTACAATGAAAACTACAAACAACTGCTCAAATAAATCAAAGATGGCACAAACAAATGAAGAAATAGTCCATGCTCATGGACTGGAAGAATATTTTGTTAAGATGTCCATCCTACCCAAGGGAATCTTCAGATTCATCACAATACCCATGATGATCTTCTCAGACCTAGAAACGACAGTACAGAAATTCATATGGAAATAAGAAAAGAGCATGAATAGCCAAAACACTCCTCAGCAAAAGAAGCAAAGTGGGAGGCATCACACTTCTAGATGTTAAACTTTGCTATAAGGCTACAATAATAAAAACAGTTTGGCACTGGTACAAGAACAGGTATATAGACCAATGGAACAGGATAGAGATTCCAGAAGCAAAAATTTAATCCTTTAAGCAACTCATTTTTGACAAAGTCATCAATAACAACACTGGGTGGAGGAGACCTCATTCAGCAAATGGTGCTGAGAAAACTGGCTGACCACATGCAGAAGAATGAAATAGGACTCCTTATTTCCATACACAAAAATAAACTCAAAACAGATCAAAGACTAAACATAAAACCTCAAACTATAATTATCTTAGAAAATGTAGAAGACACTGTTATACACTTTGGAATAGGCAATCAATTCGTGATCATAGCCCCAAAAGTATATGCCATAAAAGATAAGATAGACAAGTGAGACCTCATCAAACTGAAAAGCTTTTACCCAGCAAAAGAAACCATCAAGAGAGCAGGGAGAGTACCTACAGAATGGGAAACAAATATTTGCTGTGTATCTGACAAAGGCCTAACATTCAGGATCTATAAGGAACTCAAATGATTTGAAAAGAAGCAAAACCAACAACCCAATTAAAAGATGGGCAAAAGACATGAACAGACACTTCTCAAAAAAGGCATAGAACAGCCAACGGACACATGAAAAATGCTCAACCTCACTAATCATCAGAGAAATGAAAATCAAGACCACACCGAGATACCACCTAACTCCTGTAAGAATGATCATCATTAATAAAACAAAAAACAATAGATGTTGGCAAAGATGTGGAGAAAAAGGAAAGTTTCTGCATTGTTGGTGGAATGCAAACTAGTTCAGCCTTTATGGGAAACAATGTGGTGATTTTTAAAAGAACTAGAAATGACCCTCCATACAACCAGCATTCCTCCTTCTGGGAATATATTCAGAGGAACTCAAATCATTCTATGGAAAAGATACTTGCACACGTATGTTTATTGCAGTACTATTCACAATAGCAAAACCATGGAACCAACCCTGCTGCCCATCAGAAGTGGACTGGATAAAAAAAATGTGGTACAAATACACACAATCGAATATTATGCAGCCATAAAAGGGACGAAATTATGGACTTTGCAACAACTTGCATGGATTTGGAGTCCATCATACTCAGTGACCTATCACAGAAAAAAAGAACTGAACACCACATGTTCTCACTCATAACTGGGTGCTGAACATTTATCACAAGGGAGGGATTGGCAGTAGTGGGATACTGCCAGGGGAAATGGGAGGGTTGGGGGGAGGGAATGAAACATCACTAAGGGTACCAAATCCTAAACCAGGGGATGTGAGGACGAGTTGAGGGGCCCAAACTTCACCTGCACATAAACTATTTATGTACCTAATCCTGACTTGTACTCCACATCTCCACAATACAACACACTATTTTAAAAAAGAAATAACTCACTACTTTCACATCAGGCAGAATCTTTTTTTTTCATTTTATTTAGAATCATAAGGTACATGTGAGGGTTTGTTACCTAAGTTAATTGTGTGAAGTGAGGATTGGGCTTCTGAGGAACCCTCCCCACTCCCTGTGATGAGCATAACACCTGACAGGTGGTTGTACATCCCTCATTTCCCTCCCTCAGACCTAAAACAGCACCCGTGTTTGCTGTTCCCATCCTTGTACCAGTGTGCACCCAAGGTTTAATGCCCACTTAGGAGTGAGAGCAAATGGTGTTCAGTTTTCTCTTCCTGTGAGAGTTCACTTAGAAGGATGGTCCCCAGCTGCCTCCATCTTACTGCAAAGGATGTTGTCGGGGACCAGCCCAACCTGAGGGGAGTTGGACCTGCTCCAGGGAATCAGGACATGGCGAGAAGAAACCACTCGGAGGCAGTTCTTCTGGGATCAGTCTGATCAGGACTGAGTCCAATTTTATTCAAACTTTTTCCAGCTTATATACCATTTTTTGTAACCTCCAGTAGTATGACGAATACCTGCTGGGGGCTTACAGATCTCATGATGCATAACGTATTTCACAAAAGATTTTTGCTTAGGGTGACAATTGACAATGAGAACTCCGTGATGCATATCGTGCCTTACAAGGCGTACATCAAAATAAGAAGTGTATAATTTCAGTAATAGTTTTGCTGTTTTCTATAATATTTAATGATTAATCTGTATATTATAAGCTATTTTTATTTTTACCTAATGTAAAATTTCCTATTAATTTTTTATGATTTAACAAAACACTCAAAATCTATACTATTTATTTTAATGTCTAGCAGTAAAAAATATTTCTGTCATGGACACTGGTGCCAGAGCCCTCTATGAAATGTTAAATAGTGAGAAGCAGAGAATGTTAACCACAGTGTTCGACATACCCAATGCACACTTTACCATTGAAGTCTGCTGGACACTGAAGTCGACGCCTCAAAGTAGAAATCCAAAGTGCAAAAGTATATCCAGAAATAAGTAAGAGTACTAAGGATTCACTCTCCAACAGGCCTGTGGCTGGGTTTTATCACTGCCATACACAGGCATATTAGAGGGCAAATTTCAAGCAGAAGGAGGTGAAGTAGCAAGCACAAGTTCACATAGTGTTATATATGGATAACTGAACTATGTATATATTTTTCTAAATTTCCTTATAAAATTTCTGGTCTAAGTGAATAAATCAAATAGTGGTTGTCACATCTTTGGACAAGAAAAGGCACAGTTGCCATGACGATGGCCGGGGGGCAGAGGCAGACTAAGAGTTTTGGCACATAATGAAACTAGGAACGTTCTGCCTGGCTAGAGGCAGGAAAACAAAACTATTAAAACAATTTTGGTTGCTAATCTTTAGCTATCGGGAGAAACTACTTACAGAGTGCTTACAAGAACAAAGGCTGCATGGTTACTTCTGAGAAACAGAGACTTAAGAATGGCTGTCTGTGTCTTATTGCCATTTTTTCCCCAGAAAGGTTGCGTGTTTAATATTTGTTGATTTTCAGGAGTGCTTTATATAACTAAGCTGCACATTTTTTTTAACTCTAATGAGAATTACGGTCTATGTGTCATTTGGTCCTTCTACTTATAATTTCTCAGGCTTCTTCTTCTTTAAGTATTGAAGGTTGTTTAATTTTGGATATAGGAGGATCACCCAGCACTTGGGAACAAAGATGCAGACAAGTAACCCAGCACTGGTAGACCAGATGGCAAAGATCTCCACAGCCACCATGGCCTTGCCCTGGGTGCTGTGGTAACTCAGGAGAAAGGCCAACCATACACTGCAGGACACCAGCATACTGGAAGTGAGGAACTTGGATTCGGTAAAGATGTCAGAAAGGTCCCTTGCCAGGAAGGCCACGGCAAAGGTCCTCAGAATCTAGAAGCCCAAATAACTCAAGACACAGTAGAAGACCATGATGGAGGCCTTGTTACACAGGATGAAGCTGTAGCCAGATGTGGTCTTGGGTCCTTGTCTGGGAAGGGAGGAGATGTCCTCAACCAGATTCCACAAGGATCACTTGGAAGAGAAAGCAGAGGAAGACAACAGAATGAGCTTTATGAAGACCCATCACCCATGGATTCTGCTGTCTGGCCTTGTAGCCTGGAATGCTGTGACCACGGTGATGGTTTTGGCCAACACAGAGGCCACAGTCACAGAGAACACAACTGCAAATGTGGCTGTCGGGGAGGCAGGTAGCCTGGGTGGAACGGCTAAGGAAGAGCAAGGAGCAGAGGGCACCGTGGAGGGTGTGGCTCAGAGTCTGGTATTGACTTTGACTGTGGGGGTGTCTCATAAGCATCCCAGGGAACAAGAAGGCAGACAAGGACAAGGTTGTGCAAGCCAGAGCCAGGCCCAAGGGTGCATCACAGGCCAGGAAAGTCTCCTTTTAGAGAAGGCAATGCTCCCTTTTGCTGTTTGCATAATGACTGTCAACACAGAGCCTGTACTGCTTCATGGTTGAAAAGAAAAGTTAGAGTGTCCCTCTCTCCCAGACAGGACATCTCACATTTGGTAGATTCTGTTGCCCTGACCTCCCACCACCATGGCCCCGTTTTGATAGACTATGTCTGAGAGCTACAGTTTGGTTACCTCATCCTAGATGACTTGGAGAACGCAACACTGGCCACACTGGTCTCTCAGATTTGTTCTGGGGAATTCTCTTATACTAGAATCCAGAGACAGTCTGAGCATTTTTTCTTTCTTCATCCAAATACAAATTGAACAGAGAAAACTCACTATTTCCAAAGTGGAAATCCAAATAATGCTTGAAGAGACACGTGAAACCCTGTTCTGTGGTAAATCAGGATGTGAAAAAACAGTGGTTTTTCAGAATTTACATTATAAAGTCACCCAAGGAGAAAACATGAATTGAGCCTCTGCCTTCAGGACAGTGATTGTAAAGCCTTCCCAGCACCGGGAACTGCCACCCCTGCCCTCGGAAAAACCCTCTGGAGTAGTCTGCCCTGTGTGGGTGCTGCTCTTCCCTCCCTTGCCAGTCCCCAACTAAGCTGACATGTCCATGTCATGGGCGTTTCCCCAGCGGCACCAGCACCTGTTGCAGCTCTAATAGGGCTGTGGGTGTGGCCGCCATTATTGTGACATGCCCAGTCACAAAGTAGGGAGGGAACGAAGAGACCCTGTGCCTGTGTGCTGTCAGGAGATGCGATGGCCCTGCCAAGCTGTGGGCTGAGAAATCCTGTTCTTCCCCACAAAACGGCCGCTTCCCTTCTGCAGCTGTGAAAGCGGCAGTCCTGCCTCGGTGGGAGGAGGCCATGCCATGTTTTCAAGAGAGGCTAGGCCAGGCCAGGGCCATGGAGTTCTCCTGTCCTGCTGCCAATACTGCTGATGGGACACGCGAGCTGGGAAAGGGCCACAGAAGCACCCAGACAACCGGGGTCCCTGGCATTAGTTCTGGAGGGAGAGGAAAGCACATGATCTGGGGGGAAATGTTGCCTCACTCCATCCAGACAGCCCCATCGAAGCAGTGTGAGTGGATTCCTCAGGGCAAGTACACCACAACTCTCTCGGCTATCTCTGCCACTACTACAGGCAGGCCAGAGGAGGGAGGCCTGGTAACCTCACAAAACAAATCAAAAATTAATAAAAAGAGAAGCATGTGCCTTCACAGATGATGACAAAACAGTGTGAAAGCAATGATTTAGGGTCTATAATACCCAGTGATGTATCACAGAATGAAACTACTGAGTACCACTTGGTTCTCATCCATGAGCAGACCCTGAACAATTATCATAATGCTGTAAGAAAGAAATTGGAAATAGTGGTAAAATGCTTGGTGTTGGGGGCAAGTGGAGGCTAGGGGGGCACGCATCATCAATAAGGACATCTGATCTCAAATCAGGTGAAGTGGGGACCAAAGGGAGGCCCAAACTTTACCTGTACATTGAATTGTACCTAACCCTGAATTGTACCCCATAGCTTTAAAATGAGAATTAAATTAAATTTAAAAACACCAGTGATCCCCAGACCTTAATGAGTCAACACCACAAAAGTGCCTTCTAAATCCCAAGCAGTGGAACCCATTAAGAACTACCCGAACCTTATGATAGACATAAAATTCAGTCTAGAAATGGCAAAGGCACTCAATGAGACCCACAAGAAAGTGGACACCAAAATCAATCTGGTCTTGAAAACAGTGTAAGAAATGAAAACTCACCAGGCCAATCTAAGAAAAAATGAAACAGAACTGCCAGACATGAAAAATTCTCTCCTGGAATTTTAAAACACAATAGCAAGTCTTAACGGCAGATTAGACCGGGCACAGGAAAGCATCTCAGTGACTGAGGGTCAAATTACTGAACTCACCAGGTCTGAAAACAACAAGGGCAAAAGACTTAGGTAAAATGAACAAAATCTGTGAGAGACCTGGGATAATGTAGAGTCCAAATCCAGTGTTGACTGGCATCTCTGAGAGTGAAGGAAAACTAAGAACACCCTGGAACATGCCTTACAGAATATCATTCTAGAAGACTTCCCCTCTCTCGCTAGAGAGGCAACCATGTAGATGCAAAAGATTCAGAGAACCCCTGTGCGGTACTACCTGAGAAGTCCACCCCCAAAGTCCACGATCATCTGACTCGTCAAGGTGAACATGAAAGAAAAAATCTTGAACGGAGCTAGAGAGAAGGGACAGACCATCCACCAAGGAAGACCCATCAGAATTGCAGAAGGCTCTCAGCAGAAACATTATAAGCATAAAGGAAATGGGGTCTCATTTTTAATACCCTTAATGAAAAGAAATTCCAGCCAAGATTTCTTATGCCAGTTAAGGTAGTCTCCATTAATGAAAAAGAATTAAAATCCTTCCCAGACAACCAGTTGCTAAGAGAATATGCCACCTCTAGACCAGCCTTCAGGAAATGCCGAAGAAAGTTCTAAGCACAGAAAGAAAAGAATGGTTGCAGGCATCATAAAATCATAGGTAATTACAAGTTATAAAGCGTACAAATTAGCCACAAAGCCTAGAGTGGAAAACCATTTATTTTTTTTTTGAGTCGGAGTCTCACTCCTTTGCCATGGCTGAAGTGCAGTGACACACTCACAGTCACCCCAGTATCGACCTGCTGGGCTCCGGTGATCCTTCTGCCTCAGCCTTATAAGTAGCCGGAACTACAGGCGCACACCACTACACCTGGCTAATTGTGTGATTTATTGCAGAGATGAGGTCTCGCCACGTTGCCAGGGTGGGTCTCTTACCACGGGCTCAGGCAATCCCCTTGCCTCAGCCTCCCAAAGTGCTGGGATTACAGGCCGAGCCACTGAGACCAGCTCAAAATAGTTTCTTAATAGCAATATGACAAGATCCAGCTCCCACATATCAACAATTAACTTAAATGTAAATGGATGGAGCATGCTACTCAAAAGGCCACAGTGGCACATCGGATGAGAAGTGTGATCCATTCTACTGCTTTGAGGAAACTCATCTCCCTGCAAATAACACCCACTGGCTCAAGGGAAAGGGCTGAAGAAAAATCTTCCAAGCAAATAGAATTCAAAAAGAACAAGAGTATCTACTCTTATATCAAACACTACAGTCTTAAAATCAGTAAACGTAGCTGGACTCGTTGGCTCATCCTGTAATCCTGCGCATTGGGAGGCCGAGGTGAGTGGATTACCTGAGCCTGTGAATTCGAGACCCACCTGGGCAACTTGGTGAGACCTAATCTCTACAACAAATGAAAAAATTAGCCGGGTGTGGTAGCATGCGCCTGTAGTTCCAGCTACTTGGAAGGCTGAGGTGGAAGGATCGCTGGAGCCCAGCAGGTTGAGGCTGCGGTGGTTGGCAGCGGCCACTGCACTCCAGTCTGAGCGACAGAGTGAGACTCCAACTCAAAAAAACGAACAAAAAAACCAATAAACGTTATAAAGGACCCTGATTGGCACTGCATAATGCTAAAAGGCTCAATCCACCGAAAAGAAAAAAATCCATCCTGAATGTACATGCATCACATAGGAGTACCCAGCTGGAGAAAAAAAATTGCTAATTAAACTGAGGACATGGGCAGTCACACAATTACAGTCAGTGATTTAACACCCTGCTAATAGTCTCAGAAAGAACATTAAGGAAGAAGACTAATGAAGAAATCCAGAACCTTAACTAGGCCTTCAACCAATTAGGTTAATAAACATCTATAGAACACTTTACTCACCAACCACAGAATACATATTTTTCTCATCAAATCATGGACATAATCTAAAATTGATAATATTCTCGAGTACCAATCAAGTATGAACAAATTTCAAAAGGTTGAAATCACACCAAACATCTTTTCAGACCACGACAGAATAAACACACAAATAAGTGAACATTAAACACCATGCATCTGAATGACTTTTGAGATAACACAAAAATCAAGACAAAAATTTAAAAATTAAAGAAACAAATGAAAACAACACACCAAACCTCTAGGATATCATGAAAACAGTGTTGAGATGAAAGTTTATAACATTACGCACACACATCAAGAAAATCAAGATACCTCAAGTAAATAGTCTTGTATCACACCTATAGGAGCTGGAAAGGCAAGAGAAATGCAATACCCAAATCAGTAGAACAATAAACATTATCAAAATAAATCTATAGCTAAATAAAATGGAAACAACACCCCCAAATACAAAATATCACCAAGACAAAAAGGTGGTTCTCTGAAAGAATAAACAAGATATGCAGACTCTAGGCCAGATTAATGAGAGAGAGAGAAAGAGAGAGAGAGAGAGAGAGAGAGAGAGAGAGAGAGAAGAGAGAGAATTTGAATAAACCCAATTAGAAATGAAAATGGTTATGTGACAACTGGCCCTGAAAAAATCCAAAAAATTATCAGAGATTACTACAAACTTATGCTGGTAATCTAGAAAACCCAGAGGAAATGGAGAAATTCCTGGCAATTGACAACCGCCCAAGATTGAAACAGAAAGAAATTAAAGCCCTAAACAGATGGATAACAATTTAAGAAAGTGACTCAAAAAGAACGCAAACTATTTGCCTAAAAGAGCCCTGGGCAGATGTTTTCTAAATTTAATTCTCTAAGACATAAAAGAAAAAGCTGATACCGATCCTACTGAAAGTATTAATATTTCAAGCAATCAAGAAAGAAATCATTCTCTCTAGCTTATTCTATGATGGCAATATCAACATGATACCCCAGAATGGCAAAGGCCCAGCAAGGAAAGAAAACTTCAGACCAATTTCCCTGAGGAACATAGATGAAACAATTCTCAACAAGATTCTAGCAGATTACATCCAACAGCACAGGACAAGGATCATTCAACATGATCAGGTGGACTTCAATCCCAAGATGCAAGACTGTTTCAACATTCGCAAATCAATAAATGTAATCCACTCCATAAACTCATGTGTAAAACCAAAAACCAGAACGATTAGCTCAATATATGTAGCAAACCATTTGATGAAATCCAACATTCTTTCCCAATAAAATCCCTCAAACATCTAGGCATTGATGGGACAGTTCTCAAACTACTAAGAGCCATCTATGGCCAACCTGCAGCCAATATTACACAAAATGGGCAGAAGCTGAAACTGTTCCCTCTAAGAACTAGAACAAGTGTTTACTATTTGTTCTCACCCCTCCTACTCAGCACAGTACTAGAAGTCTAAGTCAGAGCAACCAGGCAGGAGAAAAATATTAGGAATATACAAATTGGAAAAGAGAAAAATTAAGTTATTCTCTTCACAGATCATATGATTCTATGCCTAGAAAACCCTAGAGGCTGTCCAAAACATCTCTTCACTGATAAACAACTTAAGTAAAATCTCTGGATTCAAAATCAATGCACAAAAATCAGTTGTATTTCTATACACCTGAAATAGGGTCCAAGCGCTTAATTCACAGACTTCAACACCAGAAGTTTAAGTTATAAAAACTAGAGGCTTTTATTAAGCCAAGAGCCGGGCCGGCGGCCACTTGCCTGCTGGACATAGCAGTCCCACAGCAAGAGTCCCTGATTAGCTGTAGGGACTTGCTTAGGAAAGGCTAAAGCACATTGGGACTTTTCAAGTAGGCTAAACCACAACATCCTGGAGGCCTAGGTACCTTTCAAGCAATGCAAGCGTGGTTCACAGAAGCGACAAAAAAAAGCTGTTAGACAGTTTAACCTACCCAGCAAGTGCTGTTGCCAGTTTCCAGGAAGGAAACCTTTTAACTGTGCAAAGGCTGAGTACATGTTTAACTGTGTAAACGCTGAGTACATGTTTAGCCTAATTTTTGACATTGTAAATTTTTTTAAAAGCCCCCTTCCACACACCAACAAGACGGATGAGAACCAAATCAAAAACATAATCCAATTCACAAAAGCTGCAAAAATAAAATAAAGTACCTCAACATTCATTTAACAAAAAGTGAAAGGCCTTTACAATGAGAGTTGCAAGACACTGCTCAAAGAAATCAAAGACCACACACAAAAAATGAAAAAACATTCCATGTTCATGGATTGGAAGAAATCATTATTATCAATATGTCCATTGTATCCAAGACAATCTGAATATTCAGTGCAATCCATATCAAGTAACCAGCATCATTTTTCACAGACCTAGAAACGACACTACTGAGTTTCAAATAGAAGCAAAAAAGTACCTGAATAATTCAAACAATCTTCCGCAAAAAGAACATAGCTGGAAGCATCATGCACCCAGTCTTCAATGTTTACTGCAAAGCTACAGTAACCGAAACAGAATGGTATTGATACAAATATAAACACAGAAACTAATGGAATGGGACAGAATACAGACTTTCAACCAAATCATGTACTATAAAGTTGGCAAAATAAACAGTGGGGAAAGGAAGTAGTATTGAGGAAATGATGCTGGAAAAACTAGCTAACTACATGTAAAACAATGAAACTGTACTCCTATCCATTACCACATAGAAGCATTAACTCAAAATGGATTGAGAACTTACATGTGAAAACTGAAATTAAAGGAATCATAGAAGAAAGCATAGAAAAATGCGCTCCTGGACATTGGCCCAGGAAGTGAATTCATGACCAAGTCCTTAAACACAAATGCAGCAACATCTAAAAATGAAAGGAAGAAACTTGTTAAACTAAAAAGATTTGCACAGCAAAAGAAACCATCAAGAGAGTAAACAGTCACAGAATGGGAAAACATATTTGCAAACTATGTATCAGACAAAGGCCTAACATCCAGGATCTATAAGCAACTCAGATGAATTAATGAGAAAAACATGAATAACCTCATGAGGTGGGCAAAGGATATGAAGAGACACTTCACAAAGAAAAGCATACAAACAACCACCAAACATATTTTTAGAAAGCTCGGCTTCACTAACAATCAGTGAAATGAGAATCAAAACTTCAGTGGAAACCTTCTCACACTGGTCAGGAAGGCTGTCATTAAAAAGTCAAAAAACGACAGGCATTGTCAAGGTTTCAGAGAAAAGGGAACGCTTCTACAATGTTGGTGGGAATATAAGCTAGTTCAGCCTTTGTGGAAAGCAGTGTGGAGATTTCTCAAAGAACTAAATGTTGAGCTAGCATTCAACCTAGCAATTCCACTAGTGGGATTATAGCCAGAAGCATGTAAATAGCTGCACCAAAAACATGCCTGCACTTATGTGGCTATTGCAGCAGTATTTACCATAGCCCAAAACATGGAACAAACCTAGAGGCCCACTAAAAGTGTGCTGAAATAAGAAATATGGTACATATACATGATGGAATACTACACAGCTATAAAGGAGAGCAAAATCTTGCCCATTGCAAAAACATGAATGCATCAAGAATCCATCTTTCTAGGAGTACTATCACAGAAACAAAAAACTGAATACTGCGTCTTTTCATTCATAAAGGGCACTAAACCCTGGGGACAATGGGCACGAGGATGGGAGCCACAAATACTGGCATGGCTATAGGAGGAAGGGAGGGGATTCAGGGATGTGTTACCACCCACTGGGACCATGTCCACTGCCAGGGGGAAAGAACTCTCCAGAAGCCCTGTCTTGGCGCAATGTACTTACATAGCCAACCCCCACAAGAACCCAGGACTCAAATGTGATATAATAAAATAAAACAATTTTAAAAGGAAAAATTTTATTCTTAAGTAAAAAAATAATAAATAAAAGAAAAACAAGACTAATGGTGAATTTTAGACTAGACATAGAGGTTGTACTTTGTTTAGAGATACTTTGGGGTTTTGAATGTTCTGTATTTAACTTAGGGTAGTGTATAGGCAGGCGTATCGTGTATAATTTACAACGATGTGCATTTCACACTTTATTCCCTGTTTTCTATGTGTTATATTGCAAAACAAAAACCTTTAAAATAAATGTATACCTTGGATTCTAAAACTAGCAGGGGAAATTTTGATGAGAAAAAAAGTATATGTTACAATGTCACGATATATCTGTGTAGGTACTTATTTTTATGTGGTGAAAGTGGTGACTGCACCCAAGGACCCAGAAACCAGCACCTTAACAAAGTGGTCCCAGGCAGCATCCCCACAAAGAGAACAAAATTGCGCCATGTGCCTCTTGAAATGACACACTGAGGAGGACACAATATTCCTTTTACAATAATTTTATCAAAATCACATGACCTGAATCTGCTCATGAGATCATATCAGATAAACCCCCAATGAGGATGTTCTTTAAAAAAAATATGGCTGGGCCACTAAAAAAAGAAAAAGGAAAGACAAATGGTAAAAATGCAAAGTTTCAAAGGAGTGAGAAATCCTATCCAGAATACTTTTCCCTCATTAAAGTTTATTAAAAACTAACATCAGCCTGACACACTGAATGCACAAAGATCCAGTGCCATTTATTTGAATTCTCTTCCAGCATTGCCAATGACTGACCATGTACCAGACTTTCTAGAGAGTAGAGAAGCCAGAAGTGACCAAGTGGCAAAGAAGTCTATTACTTTGTGCATCTCTTAGGCCTTACCCTCAACTTATCTGCATGAGTTCTTAGGGGCTAAAACCATGCAAATATTCCAAGTTCTGGAAGAAGCAGAATGGCTGCTTAGGTCAGAATCCCTCTACTTCAAATTCTATAATCCTCTTTTAAAAAGGAAGGAGACAAAGAATGTTCTATGTCACTCAGCTGGCACAATTTTCAGTAAGTTAAACAATGTTGGAATAATATTATACAGCTACAATAACATACCATAAACAAATTTACCTTTGATGTATAAGCAGCCTTCGAATCAATGGTCATCTACATTTCTCTGACCACCTATTTAATTATTAAATAAATAAAACATTCCTTTTTTTTTTGAGTCAGTCTCACTCTGTTGCCCAGTGTAGTGCAGTGGCACACTCATGGCCACTGTAGCCTCTACCTCCTGTGCTCAGGTGATCTTTCTACCTCAGTCTTCCTAGTAGCCGGAACTACAGAGATGCGCCATCATGCCCGGCTAATTTTTTGATTTATTGTAGAGATGAGGTCTCACCAAGTTGCCTGGGCTGGTCTCGAACCCCTGGGCTCAGGTAATCCTCTCACCTCGACCTTCCAAAATGTGGGATTATAGGCATGAGATATTGCACCCAGCCCCACATTTTTACTAAAAAACAAATCCGGGTTCACCTGTAATGGAATTCATTAATGCAACCTCAAAGGGTACTTTGAGTTAGCTAATGATTACTCAAGCTAACTGTTATCCTCCCTGTTTTTAGAGTTATTCTCTGGAATCTGAGGATTTCTCTTTCTCAACCTTTCTATTCGTTCGTATCTAGAGCTGTGTCAGGAAAGAGGTGCCTCTAAGACTGCCGTCACAGGAATAAAATAGACAAAGCTGGGAAGGCTACACTTTATTTTCATTTTCAGATGGCTGTTGACTATATTTGGTTTGAAGGGATTCCTTTTCCCAGTGTGTTTGGTAGTGACCTGAGAGTTCTGCAGGATGGATTTGTGGTAAAGGATGAAGATGGCATTACACTTTCTTACCCAAAGTAAGTTAAGAAAGATCAAAAAATTGAGAAAAGTGATGGAATGGTGTTACCAGTCGAGTGCCTTCTCTATGCCTTGCACTTGACTATGAACTGGTGACTAGTGTGGTATCTTAATGGAGCATCAAATGAGAAAAAAATATAAGACATCAGAGTAATTAAAAGGAATGAGACTATTGGGCCTTGTAGAGATAGAGAGATATGAGATATGACAGAATGCTAAGGCAGATTCAAGTGATTGTACAGGTTGGTTAGAAGGGACACAAGACAGAGTAATTAATGGCAAAAACAAAATCCTGAGCTATCAAGAATGAATATGAGATTGCTCGAAATAAAAGACAAATTTCTGACTCTTCTATAAATGGCAAGGAAGACTACCCAATATTATTGCAATAGAAGAGAGCCACTGAACTCAACTTTAAATATAGCAAAGATAATTGGATTTTTATTAAAAAAAACAGAGTAATGGGGTCAGTAGCTGGAATGCTATAAAGAAGAGCTTGATTAGCTATCAAGAGTGGAATCCCTCTTAAAGGCAGGCCAAGAACTTAGACACTAAATACGGGAAATGAAGGACTTGATATCAGGGATAGGGGGACTCTGACTAAACTGAGTGGATTTCTTGCTCGATCAACAGTCAGCAAGGGTGGTAACAGAAGTCTAAGCTCATGGCCTAGTAAAAGAGGGCTGTGTCGAAGCTAGGACAAGTCTGGTCAAGGTCAGTCTTTGTCAAACTGCAGGATGGGCTACCCATGCAATGATATAGATTTGAAAGATACTGAGAAATATACAAGAATCAGAAAACACAGGAATGATTTCTGTGTGGAGGGTAGATCAGGGGAGTATCAGAGCTGAGGCTGGAAATACTGAGAGTGGTAAATTAATGTGGAACCTGAAAATCAAGCCAAGGAATTAGGAAACTTAGGAACTATAATGTAACTGTAAGGCAATGTAAATCCATGGAAATCATTTAAATGGCAAAGAGACAAGAGCATATTTTTGGAGATTACTAGGTGCTCTCTGTGTTGAAGAGATTTAAGACTTCAGCGTTAAGTAGACAGAAGTAGATAAATAATAAACAAGATAATGTCCTGTGAGCAAGTGAGTCAGTTGACAACTGTGACTAGGACGAGGGCAGTGGCAGAGAAAATGGGAGCAGAGCAATATTTAGGCTGTGGATTCAAAGTATCTTGGTGACTGATTTGATTAGGTGGTGTGTGTGAACTACTACACTATGGGCATTACGGATAGATAATAAATTTTGGGGGGGTGGGAGTAGGAGCCTGTCCTGTGCATTGTTGAATATTTAGCAGCATTCTTGTCATCTGCCTACTAGAAGTCAAAATAGCCTACCCAAGCTGTGACAACCCACAATGTCTGTCTACATTTCCAGTGTCCCTTTGAGCAAGACACAATTGCCCCAGTTGAGAACCATTGTGTCAGGGGTTCATGAGGAAGGAGGCTCATACAGATTTCTGAGGTTTTGGGCAAGGAAAACCAGTCCCATGCTGGAGCCATGCACGCAGGCAGAGGCATAACTAGGAGAGCTGGCATTATTCCATGTAAGAAGTATTGCAATCTGACTACAGAAATAACATGAGGGATGAGAAAACGAGTGAAAAAATTGTGCATACTAAGCAAGTGGAACATGTGCAATGGTTCAATGGTTTATTCAGAATATTTGAGGTAATTATTTTTCTGTGCCCGGCTTATTTCACTTAATGTGATGTCTTCCAGGTTAATCCTTTCTCATGACAGAGCTTCCTTCTTTTTAAGGCTGGATGGCATTCCATTGTGTATGTATACCACATTTTCCTCATCCATTCATTCACTGACGGACACTTAGGTGAAATTTTAGAAGGTTGAGCTCATAAAGGGAGAGTACAGAGTGGTGGTTACCAGAGGCAGGGGGTGTACAAGAAAAAATGATGAGCTTTGACTAAGGGTGCAAAGTTTCAGATAGAGAGAAAAATTAAGCTTTGAGATCTATTGCACAGTAGGGCAGATATAGTCCATACTTATGTATTGTATGTTTTAAGATAACCAAGAGAGTAAATTTAGAATGTCTTATAAAAATAATGAGTAAGTGAGGTAATATATATTTTAATTTGATTTAATCATTTGACATATTTTATATGTATATATGTGTGTGTGTGTGTGTGTGTGTGTGTGTGTGTGTGTGTGTGTGTATCAAAATATCACACAGTATACCAGATAGGTATACAATGATAATTTATCAATTAAAAATGTTAATTAAAAATATTTGGGGCAAGGCATACTTTCTCCTGACTTGGTCAAAAGAAACAGAAATGAGCTGAATCTACACATGCAGGTGTGAATAAGCTACTTGTCTCAGAGAACCTAACAAACACATTTCAGACAAATGGGGACCTGTTAGCATAGCAAAATGTCTGGGCAATTTCTTTCTTTCCTTCCAAATTACAATGATTCAGTGATCAGGATTGCCAGCTCTGATTACCTGAGTCTTCTCCATGTGACTGCAAGATTGCTGCCTTAGTTGTGAACAGGAAGTCCTCTCAGATTATCCAAAGGCAGAAAGCACATAACCCTATGTAGGTCTTTATTCGGTCAGAACAAGATGAATCTTTCCTCTCTTGAAGTTTCTTAGAAGACTTTCTGTTATAGTTTTCCAGGTATTCAGTCATACGGTCATCTCTGGATTCAACTAAATAAGAAAAGATTAACATTTGCTTAGTCAAAAATAATGCAGTTTCTTGGAAAACTGAGGTGGAAAGATCACCTGAGTCCAGCAGGTCAAAGTTGTGGTGGCCGTGAGCATGTCTCTGCACTCCAGCCAAAGAGTCAGAGTAAAACTCCAACTCAAAAAAAAGTATGTTATTGAGAGCCACTGAGTCTACTTTTTTTTAAAACATGCCCTACCTGCTTCAATGAGGAAATTCAGGCTGGAAAAGGTAAAACTCACTCTTCTGATGGAGTCAAGACTATTGAAGCTTTGTCCCTTAATTACTATACGAGAGCAATTACTTCATTACTAAAAAACAAAACAAAACACAAAAGCCACCTGAATTGTCTTTCTGGAGGGCAGGCCCTTTGTAGTACAGGCTTCCCCTGCTAGGTAAATGTTCTAGGAACCCATTGGCATTATCCTTTTTTAGGGCAGGACAGCAACAGGAGCAGAAGACTTGAAGACTATGGACAGAAATGCAAGTGTTTAGTGAACTGGAATGGCAGGTCACTCCTTCCCCATTAAGAAACATGCTGTGGTAGGTCATCTTTGCTTGTTAGGACATAGATTTATGGACTGGGGGTGCATACCATCATGTTCCTCTGGTGGCAGATGTACCAGTGTCATCTGTGAGGTTACAGGGATGCTGAAGGACCCTGTCAAACAGCCGCCAGAGAGCCCTTTAAAAGGTGCTGTGTTCCTGTGTATTGGTGTGTGGAGGGTCTTGGCCCAAATTCCAGCAGGATCAGTGGAGGGCATTTTAGTTTGTCAGTTAATTCCTCTCTCTCTGGAAACAAGAACTCTATCCAACCTAAGGAAGTTGCCATGCCAATTTCCATTCAAGTGTCTCCTTCCCTGGTTTAAGGTCATGGAAAGTCTTAAATATGATCAGCCGATGATCTTTGATCAGATCTGGTACAAGTGAATTTAGTCGAACTTTCCTTATGACTGGAATGGACCCTCTTTTATGGTGGTCTCAAGTCATCAGAATGGTGCCAAGCTCAAGTACACTTCATCCAAATTAAGTTTTCTAAGAGCTTGAGGCAACACCTTTGGCCACCCGTGTCAGGTATTCAATTTGAAAGTGCTACGGTTGTGCCTTTAAAATGCCATTTTTATTTTAATCAGCCCTGTTTCTTGAGGTTTATATGGCAAGTGAAACCTCTAGACCAGGTACAGTGGCTCAAACGTATAATTCCAGCACTTTGGGAGGCCGAGGCAAGAGATCAAGATTGCCTAAGCCCATGGGTTCGAGACCAACCTGGGCAACATGGTGAGACCTTGTCTCTAAAACAAACGCCCCCCCAAAAATTAGCTGGGCATGGTAGTGCGCACTTGTAGTTCCGGCTGCATGGAAGGCTGAGGTGGAAGGATCATCTGAACCCAGCATGTTGACGCTTCGGTGGCTGGGAGTGTGCCACTGCACTCTAGCCTGGGTGACAGAGTGAGACTCCAGCTCAAAAAAAAAAAGAAAGAAGGAAGGAAAGAAGTAAGGAGAGAAAGAAGGAAACAAGGAAAGAAAGAAAGAAAGAGAGAAAGAAAGAAAGAAAGAAAGAAAAAGAAAGAAGGAAAGAAAGAAAGAAAGAAAGAAAGAAAGAAACAAAGAAACAAAGAAACAAAGAAACAAAGAAAAGAAACAAAGAAAAGAAACCTATAGACTACATCATTTGTTATGGGTCCAGTTCTGAACATCATGTCCAGTCAATCATTTACATGACTGCTATCAGTGTGCAGATGGGGTCCACACATGACTCTGAGCTGCTCCAAGCCCTTCATGGTCATTGTTTTGTTTTCCCTTTTTCCAGGGAAGCCTTGCTATAATCCTGTTGCAGGATCTACACATGTTGGTCCATGCATTTATCCCAAGCTTACTGGTAGGGGTCTGATGGGGTGTTTGCCAGTCTCTCAAAAGAAAGTTCATGGAAACCCGGAGAGACACCTTAGTATGTGGGTGTCTTGCCTATATGGAACACGATGGAGGTTTGGGTGGGGGTAAACTAAGCAGCTAGTTTCTGTTTCCACTAAATCTGCAGAGTTGGGGGTAAATTTGCTCACTTATCTATTTGCCAGCCCATGTGTCACTGCCATGCTCACTATGTTTGTGGACCAAATCAGCTAGCTCAGGTGATTGAGAAGAGGTCAGTGTTCTAATTTTGTTAGGATATCTGCCCCCCTGGTACCAGCAGGTGAATCTAACTATTGTGCTGAAACGTGACACACAATTAGGCTCACAGTGTGTCCTTGTAGCTTGTTTAAAATGTCTTTCCATACAGGAGCTCCCCATAAGGGATTTTATAATACAAACCTGCTCTAAATCTAGGGTCTTGATGTCTGGACTGAGAACTATAGGTCAGGGCTCATGAGCCCAAACCAAGGTGGCTCAGATTTCTGCTTATTGACTTCTCTTTGTGTTTTCATTTTGAACCAGATGGTGTCTGTCTGTAGTTGCACAGCTACTGGCATCCACCCACAAGGATGTCTTGGCTGGATCCGTCTGAGTTTCAAGCATTTTCAGAAAGAAGACTCATGCTCACAAGCACCGTTGTAGGCATCTCCTGTGGGGACAGCCCAATATGGGTAGGCCCGGTCTTGTGGCTCACTAATACTGAGACATCTTGCAGTTCATCCCCCAAGGGCAGTACGTTGCTGCAGGTGTGCAGGTCACTTAGTAACGTGGAGGCTTAACCAATAGTGGAGATCCCCTGGTAAGCAACCTTTGTGTTTGGTCCTTGATAGAGACCTGTTCTTACTGTCATCAGCAAAGCAGCAGTTATGAGTTTAACTTCCTGGAAGTCATTCTTTGCCCCAAGATCATGCATTCCATCAGAGAATAGCAGGTTTCAGCAGTTTTCCATGATTATGACCAGAAGCCTGTGGGAACTGCATTCCCATGCTGGACTTGCCAGAGGGCCCAACTGTTCACATCTAAAGACATTGGTATCCTTGGGAAGGAAAATCCTAAGACTTGGGCATGAACCACTGGTATTTTAGCTTTTTAAAATGCTTCCTCTTGTTTCCAGATTTCTTTTCTACTGGTTGGTATGGAGGACAAAAGCATTGACCTAAATGTGGAATAAAGACCTGCTCATAACCCAAAAGGCCTAGGAAGCTTGTAAGTTTCACTGTTTTAGTTGGGGATAACCATTGTATTTTGTCAATGATGATGCCCAGGATAAGGCAAGTCTTACCTGACCTAGTGAATACTAGGAACCTTACAGTCAGTCCTGGGTCTTGTATTCATTGTGGATTGAGGACCCATCCTCTGGTTTGGGAAGAGTGCACAATATGTAGAAGTGCTGCTGTAGCAATGAGGAGTCTTCAGAGATTAGTGGGATGCCAGAGTCCTGCTCCCGCAGAGTCCCGGGTACCCCAAAGGTGGAGAAAGAGAAAGAGAGAGAGAGACTGACACCTGTTATGAGAATGCAGATTGCATTTTATTGCTAGTAGCGAGCTTATATATCTCTCTACAAGGGAAATAATCTCTACAAGTTGCTGCCACAGAGCAAGTTAAAATAATCATTACAAAACAAATCACTTACAACAAATTACATAGATTTTTTGTGATGTTAAAACAATGCTTAAGTTTAAGTATTCTTCTTTGTGCTTGGTCAATGTTCTCTAAGGGCGGAAACTATTTCCACCCAAAACATAATCCCAACACAACGATGTTACCCTGTAAAAAACAGTTTCTGCAACCTGTTAATATAAAATCTTAAAATTATAAAATTATAAAGCTTTTCATTAAACAACGCTACTCAAAACAAAACTTATTTCCCAAATTAACTAATATATATATTATGATTTTTCTAACAATTCCAATCCTTTACAAACTTAGCTTCCTTTTTCAAATTATCCAGGGAAACAGGTTTTTCCATAATAAAGTCTCTAGGGGTCAGAACAACAGTTTCTGGCCCAGGATTTTGGAGCAGTTCATATGTAGAATATTTCCATCTGGCAGAAGAATGTGCACCTGGAGATCCTCTAGAAGTGCCTGGCATATGTTTCTTTTCTCATGGACAAGGAGTTTCTTCTTGAAAACTTTCTGGTCTTTCAAGCCCCTTGGTAGTTTCATCTTGTTCAAATTCCTTTATTGTTTTCCTATCTGGAACATCCTATCTCTAAGGAAAAAACAGCTTAGAAGAAACTTCTAGTGTTGTTATTCAGGCTTCAAGGTAGTTTCGGTTGTTAGATAAAACCTGCTTTACTCACTTAAATTCTACATCTAAATCCTTTAACATTTTATATACTGTAACTTTAATATATATATCTCAAAACAAACTTATAAATCACCTACATATTCCTTAATATAAACTTTCACTACACTTAAATCTTATGCCTTATATTCAAATACCATAACTACAGTTACAAATAATAATTAAAAAATTCAAAACAATTCTTTGCCTAAACAAAAATCAGAAACCTCTTTTTACCAAGTATTAGTCACAAATTCTAACCCTAAAAACAAGATCTGTAGCCCACGACTAAGCGAAAGAAAGCTCTTTAAACATGCCTCAGAGTCATCAAATGGACAAAAGAGACACGTTAAACAATGTAGTGGGAAGTGGAAAGATGGGCAATGAGTTTCCAGTAGCCTGTGGGTCACCAAGACCCTGTCAATCTGGTGGGCCTCCGAGGCTGACTCCCAACATCGCGATATTATCAATCTAGCGAAACATTTTAATAGCTGGTAGCAGTGGATAAAAAGTTCAATCTCTAGGGATTATTCCATGACAAATAGAGGAGCTATGTAAATATTTGTGGAGTAATACTTGGATTGTTCATTGTTGGACATCCAAGGTAAATCTGATTAATCCTGTGAATCAGGGTGTGGAGAAACACTGAAGAAGGCATTGGCTAATCTAATACAGCGTGATAAGTGTGTACAGGTTGCATCAGTTGTCTTATTACTTCAGTTACACACAGTAGTGTGTATCTTGAGAACCACTTTATTTAATTCTCTGCCATCCACTGTCATGTGTCAGGTGCCATCAGTGGACAGTTGTATAACCATTGGCCTTCCTTGCTTCCTTGATGAAATTACTTTTGGACAGTTCTGCTTTGGTGGCTGTGATTTCTTTATTCCTCCAGGCAGAGCATATTGTTTCACACTGATAATAAGTCACGAGGAAGAGTTGTATACAGGTTCTCATTTTGCATCTCCTCTTTGAATAGTTTTAACTGCCCTAATAGGTAAGGTGAAATGCCCCTAAGGATACTTATAAAATGCATCCTAAAAGACTGCTCACACCGCCTACACTTGGTGACTCAGCCTGTAATCCCAGCGCTTTGGGAGGCCAAGGTGAGTGGATTGCTTGAGCCCGTGAGTTCGAGACCCCCCTGGGCCACTTGATGAGACCTCATCTCTACAATAAATCAAAAATTAGCCGGGCATGTTTGCACATGCCTGTAGTTCCAGCTACTTGGAAGGCTGAGGTAGAAGGATTGCCGGAGCCCAGCACGTCAAGGTTGTGGTGGCCAGGAGCATGCCACTGCACTCCAGCCTGGGTGACAGAGTAAGACTCCAACTCAAAAAAAAAAAAAAAAAAGACTGCTCACATCAAAAATATTTTCTGGAATGGATGAGACAATGACACTATATAAACAGAGCAACTCCAGCCAGTATCAGGAAGGAGAGGAGTTTGCTTAATTTGGATTGTTCCTCCCCCATAGCCATCAATAGTCACTCACTTACCAGCATGTCTCACTGGTTTCCATGACCTAAGGTACGTTCTAAACTCATGTCCACTAAAGTTGAGGTCTTCTGCCTTTGTTTTAGTCTCTAACACATTGTGAGCCCCACACGGGCCTCTGGTCACCCCTGATAGCTCCTACATAGAGGCAGCCTTGGCCCCACCCATCTCTAGTCTGAAGAGTCCACTCCTGGAGCAGAGACTGGAGTTCTTCATGTGGAGTTTCTCCTTTCCCTTCTTCCTTTTCTGCGGGGTGCTAGGAAGAGGCACAAACTATTGAGCAACAGTTAAGTCCTTTCAAAGGTCCTTCACATGGCATTAGGTGGCAGGTCTATTTTTTTCTTGGTTTGATCCAGCTGAGATCAGTTCATGCCACATTTGCTTCCTGGTAATTCTAACTGGAACTTTAGACCTCCATTTCTAGTCCAACAAAATTGGCTTCTCAGTTCCTTCCTTTTGCCATGGTAATAACCAGTCAGACCTTGTCCTTTTACTTTTCAGGTTCTCAAGATCAGCTGTAGCTTCCCCAACATCCTATACATCTTGTCATGGGACAAGGGAGACAGGAGAGGACCTTGCCAATCCCAGGAGGCAATTTGGAACAACTTATTTTTCTTGCCTGTGGTAAACACCACTTCATCTAATCCTGCGTGCCTTGGGCCGGTGATGGCCTGCCAAGTGCCTAACTCGCTTAATTTGCTCTGTGCTCCCTCCATAGATTGTCATACTGGATTTCAACCCGGGAAGTCCCCTTCATGGGGCCAGGCCTCTCTCATGCTCATTATAATCCAGTCCAGAAGACTCTGATTGCCCTAGACTGTCCTAGCATTGTGCAAATGCTGTCTCCAAGTGGGGTGAGTGGCTATGTTGACTTTTCCCAGTGTTACTCCCTCCTGTGGAGATGCCATCTCTCCCAGTGCCCCACAGTTGTACCAACCATGGGGTCAAGTTTTCTTTTGGTAGCTATTTAAACATGTTTGTGTGTCCGATAGTTATGCTGAGGTGAACTTGGACGGCCGAGGTTTCTTGTGAAAAGGCTGTTTGTTACTGTCTGTCACATATGGTGGACAATTCATATCTGTTGCATGCGTTGTCTTGGTATCAAAAGGAGAGATCAATTATCCACCTCCTCCAGGATGACCTGTATGCCAGCATGACTCGCTAGTCAGTTTCCAAGGATTCCAGGTCTTAGTATCTCAATCTGGTTTGGCCAGGATGGTTCACCCTTTCAACCAGTGCAGTGTTGCCCTCCCATCCACACAAAGCAGTAGGCCTAAGTCTCCAGTTGCCCCTCCATGTTAGACCCTAACACAGACATGAAGATCCCCATGCCTTTTCCAACTGTCATTGTTCCTCTAGGTTTGTATCTTTGCCTCCGTTCTTTGCTCTTGTGGACAATTGCACAGTCCATAATAGTGGCTAATCTACTGTTGCCACCATACAATGACTCTGTGTACCCCTGTAGGTCATGGGATTTTTCTCCTAGAATGCATCTGAGGCCCTCCAGCATTTGGGGGGCATCCTCATAGTCACACAGTGGTCCACCAATGTCTACCAATGGGAATACCACCCCATATACATGAAAAAGGCCATCCCAGGATTACCTTTGCTGATGCCTCTTCCATACTTTGGTTTCCTTTCACTTTCTGCATGGCTCACCAATTGATTCATGAAAGAGTTGTATATGAAAAGCAAATCCCAAATGCAAAGGGAATCAAGAAACCAAACAGCAAGGCAGACAAATCCAGTCTGTCAGTAGAAGGTGATTTATTGGGGGAACTCACAGGTAAAAGCCTGGTCTTAAGTGGCAGCAAGACTGGTAGACCTCAGCACTGTTACCCCTAGACCCAAGGATTACAAATCATACAGAAAGTGTATTCATGCTTCAGAAGAAACGTGTAGGGCAATTGAAACCAACCCATTAGGAAAAGGCAAGAATGCTGTGTACATCTGCCTAAGTGCAGGATTTGTGGTAAGTGTGTGACTATGGTAAGATCAAGGTTATCTTGGTTAACACACGCGAATGATAAATAAGCTACAAATCAGTGAAACATTGCAGGGACTGGGGTTAATCAGAAGTCAACATGATGGACTGGCATTCAGGATGAATGAACTTTGGCCTTCGCAGGGTCCAGTGTTGCATGCTTGATTAGGAAGGAGCAATCAGATTGGATAGCAGGAACAAGAGTAGCAGGGAACTCAACAGCCACAAAAGGAATGCAGCTTAAGGGTCCATTGATGGATGAACACATAAATAGAATGTGGTCCATACAGTCAATGGAACATTATCCAGCCTTAAAAGGGAAGAACGTTCTGGCACATGCTACAGCATGGATGAACATATATAATAAATCAATCACCAAAGGATACACACTGGATGATTCCACTTATATGAGTGAGGTATTTTGAGTAGCCAAGTTCATAGAGAGAATAAGTAAAATGGTGTTTGCCAATAGACTGGGGAGAACAGAAGATGAGGATTTTTTTGTTTAAAGGGTACAGAGCTTTACTTTTGTAAGAAGAAAAGAGGTCAGGCAATGGACGGTTCCACAATAATGTGAATGTGCTTTATACTACTAAACTTTATATTTGCAAATAGTTACTATAGTAAATTTTATTTTATGTATTCTATTATAATAAAAAGGTGTTTTTTATGATTAGTAAAGTAAAAGGTGAGAGTGTTCTCATGGAAGCCAATGGAACAGAATGTTTTCGAAATGAATACTGCTAAGTAAAAAAATAAAGATGAGGAATGAAAACATCAGTTGGTCAATAGCAATGGGCATGATTGCTGAAATAACACAGTGTCTTTAAGAAGTAGTGATGGGGGGGTGGGCACCGTGGCTCAGCCTGAAATCCCAGCACTTTGGGAGGCCAAGGCGAGAGGACTGCCTGAGTCCAGGGAGTTCGAGACCACCCTGGGCAACTTGACGAGACCTCGTCTCTACTATAAATAAAAAAATAAGCCAGGCATGGTAGCACATGCCTGTAGTTCCAGCTACTTGGAAGGCTGAGGTGGAAGGATCACCTAAGCCCAGCAGGTTGAGGCTGCAGTGGCCATGAGCATACCAGTGCACTCCAGACTGGGTGACAGAGTGGCACTCCAACTCAAAAAAAGAAAAAGAAAAGAAAAAGATGTAGTGAGGGGGACAATATCACAGTGAAGTAGGTGACACTCTTCTTTCTTGTCCAGGAACCAACTGGCTGAAAGAGTTCATTGATCTGATCCACTCCAAGAGAGATCCCAGCTGGGTCTGATCTGTTGTCTCCTGGGAGTGTCCACCATGGCTAGAGGGTACAATTGGGATATAACTTATAGACAGTAAGAGAGGTCCATGCTTCTATACCTCCCACCTCCCCATTCAGTTCTTCCCTAAATCAGTATTCAATTCCAAGGCCAAGGTGAGCTAATAATGAAACATCAGAGTGGAATGCTTTTCTTTCTGTCCTGAATGCCTGTGTTTTAAGGACAGAGTTAGAATGTGGTTCAGTCATGTGAGAATATTAGAAAATCTCATTTCTAACTGCAGTGTCATGCCCAAGGGAATCTTCCTGCAACTTGGGTGGATTTAGAGTCTATCGTACTGAGTAATCTATCACAGAAACAGAGAACTGAGTTCCACATGTTCTCACTCATAATTGGACCCTGAACATTTATCATAATACCACAAGAAAGGGACTGGCAGTAGCGGGACACAGCCAGGGGAGGAGGGGCAGGGGACACATAACCTCAGTAAGGGTAACTGATCCTAAACCAGGTGAAGTGATGACCAATGGGAGGTCCACTTCGCCTGTATGATGACCACTTGTGTACCTAATCCTGAATCATATCCCACATCTTAAAAAAAAAAAAAAAAGAGAATTTTCCTGACATCACTGCAGAGAACTCAGTCTTTGTTTATTTATTTATTTATTTTGAGTTGGAGTCTCACTCCGTCGCCAGGCTGAGTGGCACCCTCACGGCCACTCCAGCGTCAACCCGCTGGGCTCTGGTGATCCTTCTGCCTCAGCTTTCCAAGTAGCTGCAACTACAGGCGTGTGCCACCATGTCCAGCTTATCTATCTATCTATCTATCTATCTATCTATCTATCTATCTATCTATCTATCTATCTATCTATCTATCTATCTATCTTAGAGATGAGGTCTTGCCCAAGTTGTCCGGGCTGGTCATGAAACCGCGGGTTCAGGAAATCCACTTGCCTCAGCCTCCCAAAGGGCTGAGATGACAGACTGAGCCACCGAGCCTGGCCTCAATCCTTTTAAAAGAAATCTCCAACACGGAGACACCTTATGTTGAATTTCCCAAGTAGGAAGCACCTCGATTGTAAACCAGCACCTGTATTTCAGAGGACTTATTTGTTTTGTGCCTGCATTTGGAACCTGTTATGCTTTCTGGAATCGTGATATTATCTTTGAGGGGCATGTCTTTTCCAACCAACAACACCACCGGAATCATACATAAAATTTCACGAAATCTAAATGGCACCTTTAGCATTGAGTGAATCTGGGTTGTATATTTGAATTTTTACTCATCGCAGATTATAGTTTAAGTCAGATTACACCAAAACTATCAAAATTGTACGAAGTTCCCTCAAACCATCTTAGGCTATGTGGCAGTTTTATGAAAATATTCTAAAATTACAGTGTCACATTGCGTTAATACTGTGAGATATATGTACGTATTTAACTTTACTTTATTATAAAGATGTAGGGTACAAATCACAAATCAGGATTATGTACACAAGTGATGTGTGTGCAGATGAAGTCTGGGCCTCCAACTGGCCCTCACTTCCCCTGGTTAGGAACCAGGTACCTTTCGTATTGTTATGTGCCCCCACTTCCTCCCTCCCCTGACAGTGTCCCATGACTGCTGATCCCCATCTTGTGCTATTGTGATTAATGTTCAGGTCCCTCTGATGAGTGAGAATGTGTGGTATTCGGTTCTTTGTTTCTGCAAGAGATCACTAAGAATGATGGTCTCCAATTCCAACCAATTTGCTGAGAAGTCCTTTATTTTGTCCTTCCCCATGGTCGTGGAGTATTCTATCATGTGTATACCACATTTTCTATATAAACTCTACTTTCGACAGGCAGTAGGATTGGGTCTATGTTTTTTCTATTGTGAATAGTGCAGCAAAAACATGCGTGTGCAGGTGACTTTTTTGTTAAATGATTCTCTGGTTATATTCCCAGGAGGCGGAAACCAGATCATATGGAAGGCCAATTTCTAGTTCCTTTAGGTATCACTATACAACTTTCCAAAGAGGTTGAACTAGCTTGCACTCCCACCAACAGTGGAGAAGTGTCCTCTTTTCTCTGCTACCATGTCAGCTTCTATATATTTTTTTTGAGTTGAAGTCTCACTCTGTCGCTCAGACTGGAGTGCAGTGGCCGCTCCTGGCCACTGCAGCCTCAACCTACTGGGCTCTGGCGATCCTTCCACCTCAACCTTCCAAGTAGCTGGAACTACAGGAGCGCGCTACCACGCCCGGCTAATTATTTATTTATTTATTTATTGTAGAGATGAGGTCTCGCCAAGTTGCCCAGGTGGGTCTCAAATCCGCGGACTCAGGCAATCCACTCACCTTGGCCTCCCAAAGTGCTGGGATTACAGGCTGAGCTGCCGAGTCTGGCCTTCTATTGTTTTTTGATTGATTAATCATGGCCATCCTTCCTTGGGTAAGTGTTATCTCCGTGTGGTTTTTATTTGAATTTCTCAGATAATTTGCGAGGCTCAGCAGTTGTTCATGTATTGGTTGACTGATTGTATGTCTTCTTTTGAGAAGTGTCCATTCATGTCCTCTGCCCATTTTTTAAATAGGGCTGTTTGGTTTTTTTTTCTTTCTGCTCATTTGAATTCCTTGTAGATCTTGGATGTTAGGGCTTTGTCAGATACACAATTAGCATTTTTTTTTTCATTCTGTAGGTTGTCTCCCTGCTCTCTTGATGGTTTGTTTTGCTGTGCAAAAGCTTTTCAGTTCAACGAGGTCCCACTTGTCTATCTTATCTTTTGTGGCATATGCTTTTGGGAATCAAGAGTTGATTACCTATTCCAACAGGTGTAAGGGTATCTCCTTCGTTTTCTTCTAGGATTTTTTTAGCTTGGGATTTTCCATTTAGGTCTTTGATCTATTTAGAGTTTATTTTTGCATATGGTGATAGGTAGGGGGTCCTGTTTTATTCTTCTGCATGTGGTCAGCCAGTTTTCCCAGCATCATTTGCTGAATAAGGTCTCCTCTCCCCAGTGGTTGTTACTGATGGCTTTGTCAAAGATGAGTTGGTTGAGAGATTGAGTTTCTACTTCTGGAATCTCTGTCCTGTTCCATTGGTCTATATGTCTGTTCTTGTTCCAGTACTGGGCTGTTTTGATCGTTGTAGCCTTATAGTAAAGTTTAAAGTCTGGAAGTATGATACCTTTGTTTTTTGATGAAGATTGTTTTGGCTATTCGTGCTCTTTTTTGTTTCCATATGAATTTCTGAATTGCTGTTTTCCATTCTGAGAAGAATGATGTTGGTAATTTGATGGGTATTGTGTTGAATTTGTAGATTGCCTTGGGTAGAACGGACATCTTGACAATGTCATGGATTCTTTCAATCCATGAGCATGGAATGATTTTTCATTTGTTTGTGTCATCTTTGATTTCTTTGAGCAGTGATTTTTACTTCTTTGGTTAGGAAGATGCCAAGGTATTTCTTATTTTGTGACAATTGTTAATGGAACTGTGATTTTTATTTGGTTCTCTGCCTTTTTGTTATTGGTGTATAGAAATGCCACTGCACGGTGGCTCATGTCTGTAATCCTCGCACTTTGGAGGGCCAAAGCAAAAGGAGTGCCTGAGACCAGGGGTTCAAGATCAGCCTGGGAAACTTGGGGAGACCTCATCTCTACAATAAATCAAATCACACCAGCATCTATTGTTTTTTGAATTATTAAATAATGGCCATTCTGACTGGTGTGAGGTGGTTATCTCATCGTGGTATTAATTTGCATTTCCCCAATGATGAGTGATGTGGAGGATGTTTTCATATGTTGCTGGCTATTTGTATATCTTCTTTTGAGAGATGTCTGTTAATGTTGTTTGCTCACCTTTTAACGGGGTTATTTGCTTTTTCCTTGTTGATTTGTTTGAGTTCTTTGTAGATTCTGAATATTAGTCCTTTGTCAGATGTATAGTTTGTGAATATCTTCTCCCACTCTGTAGGTTGCCTGTTTGCTCTATTGATTATTCATTTTGCTGTGCAGAAGTTTTTTTGTTTAATTAAGTCACTTGTTTGCTTTTGTTTTAGGAGCATTTATAACTAAATTTGCTACTTATTTGAAGGTTTAGTCACAAATTCTTTGCCTAAGCCAAGGTCTAAGAGTTTTCCTTAGGTTTTCTTGTAGGACTTATATTGTTTCAGGTCTGACATTTAAGTCTTTAACCCATCTTGAGTTAATTTTTGTATAAGGGGAAAGGTAGGGATCAACTTTCTTTTTTTTCTGCATGTAGCTGTCCAGTTTTTCCAGCACCATTTGTTGAATGGGGCGTCCTATCCCCAGTGTATGTTTCTGTCTGCTTTGTCCAAGATCAGTTGATTTTAGGTACTTTGGTTTCTTTCTGTATTCCCTATTCTGTTGCTTTGGTCCACGTGCCTGCTCTTGTACCAGTGCCATGCTGTTTTGATTACTATAACCTTGTAGCATAATTTGAAGTCAGGTAATGTGATGCTTCCAGCTTTGTTCTTTTTGCTTTGTACTGCTTTTGCTATTCTGATTCTTTTTTGGTTCCATATGAATTTGAGGATTGTTTTTTCTAATTATATGAAAAATAACATTGATAGTTTGATAGGAATTGTATTAAATCTGTAGATTACTTTGGGCAATGTGGTCATTTTAACAAGGTTGATTCTTCCAACCCATGAGCATGGGATGTTTCTCCATTTGTCTGTGTCCTCTACAGAAGAAACACAAATCTTAAGTGGAACACAGAAGCTAGAGAACTATCCTTTTTCCTTCCTCTGTACCCATCATTCATTCATCCAGTAAATATTTATTCAGAGTTATGTTCTGACTCACCTACAAAGCCCTTTGCAAGTGTCATATTTCACCACACCATTGTCATGTGATATTTACATACATATATAAATACTGCAGTGAGTATGTATATTTATTAAAGATACACTTAATATGTTTACATATTATACATATTTTTCTTGTACATGCATAAATATACTATGTGCACTGGTAAATAACTATGTGGGTTTTACACATATAAATATATATAATATGTAAATATACAAATTATATTACATGACATAATATAAAAAATCTTATATATAAATATAATTTTATGTACAACAAAACATGTTTCATAACATAAGTGTATGTATGCCCCAAACTATATATGTGTAAATATATTATATAAAAATATCATAATACACATATTATGTTCATATTCAATATTTCATCATCTGATTTATGTATTATATTTTCTTTTGAATAGAGGTACATATATAACACATATACATTATAGTTCATATGATATGTATGAAATGTATCATTGGTTATATGTACTATTACATAAGTGTCTACCTGTAAATTAATACATATTATAGTTTTGTAGTTCCTAGAATTTATGCATATTATATTAAAATATAGTATACATATTCACATATTTTATACATAACATGTTAATACAAATATGTCGTAAACCACACAAAACACTTATATGATTAAACATACCCACATATTTTGAAGCAATTTAATAATGAACACAACATTGATTATGGTGACCATATATGGGGATACCAAGATGAAGGGGAAGAGAAGGGCTCATCGGTAGATGAGAGATGTTATCCTTGTTCTAGCTCTTAGGTAGATGAAGATGTTTATCCCCTTACTATGTTCTATAAGTGACATTCATAACTTATTTTTCCAATGAATTAAATTCTTGCATAAGATATGATTGCAAAGAGAAATACTACTTCAGAAGGCAGATTGCCTGTCTTAATCTCGTCTCTTGCATTTGCTCCTGAGCTGACATTGGGAGATCATTTTAACTACATGTGTTTTTGTTCTCCGCCCCTGTAAGTACCACGTGTGATAAGAAGCTTGTGATGGTTCCTGATATATAGTGAAATCTGAGTAAATAGTGAAATCTGAGTAAATGTCAGTGGTTATCATCATAACAATTTATCTTGTTTTTGTCCTGAATATTGCTATTCCCACCTGCATTGTTCTTTCCATGGGATAAAAGAGGGGTCTGAGACACACTGCAGGGAACTCATGTGACAAGGTCACACAACTCAGTGTGTCAGGACTCCAGCTCAACTCTGTGGAATGCCGTGGGGAAGACATGATCAGAATTGGAATTGCCCTTGTATCACACTCTGTGTAACCAGCTTTCTTGACCTAAAGGAACTCTTTTTTGTTTGTTGGGAGACACCTCCATTTCTTTTCTCACCTGAGATTTCACAATCTGTAGCAGCATAATGACTTTATTCGTGTTATCATTTTGAATTTCATTAAATAATGTATATAGAGTTGACTGCTAAAATATGTCTGATTAGTTTCTGGAAAGCGCTAATATGGTAGAAATTTCTAGAAAAAGAAATGGAGTCATGGGTCATAAAATTCCTGGAAAAGCATTGAATTAGGAGTCATTGGCAGAATCCCAACAAAATTCATTATTCCTGATTTTCAGCCCAGGCATTCTTAAACAGTCCTGCCAAAATATAATAACACCATATATCTTTCCCAACATTAAGGAACCTCCCATAACAAGTATTGAAATGTTTTTGAGAGCACAAATGACCCATATCTAATTTATCATTCCTTCTGGGGTGTCTAAGCAGATGTCTGACACACAGTGGGTTCTCAATAAATTTTATGAAGTGAGTGAATTTAGGAAGCCTGAATGATTGCCAAACAATGGGAATTGTATTAAATGTTTTTCTCCATTTGCAAAAATCTTTATCAAAAAAATGGATACATTTATTCTGATCATCCTTTTCTTCATGTAAGATTCTGTATGTATTGAAAAATCCCAGAGATGTTGTTACTTCTGATTATTATTTCTGGAGTGTGTCGAACACAGTCAAAAATCCAGAATCATTTGAACAATTTTTCGAATGGTTTCTGCAAGGTTATGTTGAACACAGTCAAAAATCCAGAATCATTTGAACAATTTTTTGAATTGTTTCTGCAAGGTTATGGTAAGTGTGACTCAAAATTTGGGTACCTGAAAGAATGATGGAGTTTCTGCACGTCAACTCCAGTCTCACTGTCTCATGGATTAATCAAACGTTGCCATCCAAACCTCTGTGTTCTTAAGTCTAAGATACCTCCAGCTAACAACACAATCTCAGGTAACATGCTCCATCTCCTCCCTCCCAATTCTTTTAAGTACTATGAACAAATAAAAAGAATAATTCATTGCACAGCAAATAAGAGAAGTGTGCCTTAAACCATCTGAGATACCCTTTCTTCCCATCAAATTGGGAGATGTGGTAGTTTACTATCACTGTTGTAACTGATTACCACACACATAGCAAGTTAAAGCTGAACAAAATATCTTATGTTATGAAATTCAAAAGTGCAAACTGTGTCTTTCGGGACTAAAATTAACAAGCTGGCATAGCCACATACCATCCTTATGGCTCCAGGGGAGAACCTACTTGTTGCTGTTTCCACATTCTAGAGGCTGACTTCAGCTTTTGTAACTGACCCCATTCCTGTTGTTGTCACATCCCCTTCTTTGCACCTTATGCTTTTGCTTTCCTTGTATTAGGACCCTTGTGATGACATTTCTTGCACCTGAATAGTCCAAGATAATCACCTCATCTGAAGATCCTTCCCTGATACTGGAAAAGTCACTTTTCCAGAAAAGTACTCATTCACAGATTTTTGGGACTAGGGCATGGACATATGTGGTATGTGTGGCAAGCTAGCATTGAACTAATTTGAAGCACGCTGTAGTGGTGAGACTCTCGGCAGACAGGCATGCATGAGCATGTTGCTGGTTAGGAGAAAAGAGGCACAATCCTGGTTATAGGATAAATTTCCAAATGCTAAAACTAGCATTTACCCCCAGTGCAGACTGTGGAGCTAAAAATGTACAGTGGAAAAAATATACTAACAAAAACACACAAAAAAGATGGTTTCACAAACCAATTAATTCTTATGTGTATTACTAATAGCTATAATTAAAAACAAAAATCGCCATCAAAAGTATCCTGTATTATTTTCCAACTTGAAATAAGCAATACTACCATATGGCTACAGAGTGGCTCTAGAATCCCACTCTGTAGCCACTTTTAAGAATTAAATGTGGAAAAATTTTGTAGACTATGTTACCAATGAACTAAGATGATGGACAAGCATGGGAAACTGCACAGGGAGAGACCTTGGATAAGAGTGAAGAGTTGGGTGTGGCCAAGGCATTAAGCTGCTAACATTGGCATGGTCAACATCATAGTCAACAAAAAATAATGTCTTAAAGAGCTTAGAATTAAACCTGCATTTTAATTTAATAATTTTTTCCTGCAGTATCCTTTAAAATTTTGGAAATAGATTTCCATAAAAAATATTTTTAAAGTCTTTAATGCCAAAAATTAAAAAATAAATTAAAGCAGCTATTTCAGTCCTTTCAGCTTGTTCAGTTCTCTGGTGTCTTGTGATATTTCCTTGTGAACTTGTGGAGTCACCATAAACTCCTATGGTTTTTTTCTCTAGCCATGCAACATGCTTTAATGTCCATGATCATGCGTGTTCCTCCACACAGCGTTCTCTTCTTGCAGTTCCCAGAAACTGTGTTTAAACAGTGAAAATTCTTTTTCTAGCTGATTTTCAGCAGAAGGATGGCATAGTTTCTGTGATCCTCAATTTTTTTACTGTTCAAATAGGGATTAGGAATGTACAAATGGAGACAGTGCCAAGACCCATTCATGCTGGGAAAAAAAATTAGCATCTTTATTGTAAGATAGAAAAAATCTTCCATTTGGCTTTTTGACATTCTTGTATCTTATTATCTGTGTCACACTGAGCACCTCACTTCATTATTTGAGCTTCGGTGGCATCATGTCCATGACCAGAGGCTCCTATAAAATTATGCAGGTTCTTACTTGCAAGCAATGTTAATCATGACAAATGATTCAAGCAAAAGAGAAATTATTAAAATCTCGCACTTTTTCAATGAATCCAATGTGAAAATTCAAATCAGAATTCAATTGTGTCTCCTTCTAGAATAACTGCAACTGTGAAATCAAGCAGAATTCTCTACATCTCTGTACTTTTCTGATTGAAAGTTTCATTTCGTGGTCTCTGTAGAGGTTTCTGTTACTTGATGTCCATATGACCTAAAAGTGGTGTGATAATCCTCAAATATGTGAAATTACATTGTAGTGTCCACATCCACAGAAGGAGACGGCAGGGTTATTATTGACACCAACACCAGCAGTGTCAGGAGAAGAGGCCCTGGCGTTCGTGTGTCAACTGCCCCACTCTGCACAGATCAGCAATATCCAACTGACAGGATCTCTTGGGACAGGACCTTTGCAGCCAGTCATCCGAACAGAGTGTACCTGAGAGGAAAAAGCTTCTCATAAAATGCGCTTACCCAAATGTGTGGGAGGGTTAAGGATAGATAAAAGCATGTGTTTTCTATCATGAATAACATCACTTTTTGGCAAAGAAGAATAAAACTAGGTTTGCAGTAAAAAAAAGAAGACAACATTGACTGCAAATTAAAGGGCATTTAAGATTAGCTCCTACGTTTGCTCACAGAATCCTCTTCACAATTCAAAATCTATTTAATCACGTGTGGATGTAAACCTCATCTCAAATATTGCATCTCACACAGCACCCATTGCTTTGCCATCTAGGCAGTAAATGCAGAATCCTGTGTCTCATGCAAATGAGAGAAAAAGATCAAGGATTTCCATCCACTCCACTCATTTGCTCCTCAGCTCCCTGAACTGAAAAAGGCAATTCTTGGAAAACACTGGAAATCTGATTGGAGTCTGTAATTTATCTAGCATTGTTGTACCCATGGGAATTTTCCACCTTGACTGATGTACCATAGTTATGTAAAATCATCACATTAGGGAAAAAGCTGGGGACAATGGGATGGAGCAGACAACTGACAGCACGAGAGTGGTCCCATCGTCACTTCCTTTCATCTCCCCCACAGTGTCCTATGGCTCAAGGTTTGACCACGTTCATGACTGACTGCGGATGAGAGGAAAAGAGAACTTCCTGATAGTAACATAAGAACAGCTGCACCAGGTAACCATCTTCTCCCAGATTCACTCTCTCTCATGCCGTTTCTTAGCTGTCTTCCCTCCACTCTTTAATGTTTCTATCCCACCCTTTCATTTGGAGGTTATCCCAGTGAGGAGATCAAGTATGGTCACTGTGTGCCTTTTCCTTATTTTCCAACTTATGTAACAAACGTTATTTCTTCAGTTTTCTTATGTCTTTTGACAACATTTCATGCATACACCAAGGAAGAGCTTTACGACATACATACTTGCTGAGGGCTACCAATTATCCCAGGGACAAACCTGAGATGTTCTGGGAACCCAGAGGCGGTGTGAGGGAGGGGAAGGAAGGAAGATGGAGCTTGGCAGGGTCCAATTCGGTGTAAAAAGTGTTTATTTATTCTTCTGTCAACTGACAGTAAGTATGATTCCAGTAAGAATGGAGTATGTCAACATTCAAAGGCATTCATAGAAGGACTTGACTGGCATCAAAAGCAAGTGACTGGCATCAAGCTTAACGCTGAGATGACATGCACTGGGGACAGCTGAAGGCCAGGCACTCCTTAACTGGAAGCAAGGTTGAAGTTTTAGAGGTTGAGGAGAAGAGAGGAACACATGTCATGGTGGTTGGTCTCAGGCGGCAGTATTCATGGTTACTGTGAAACATGCAGTTGAAGATTGGCTTGGTTTTCTTGCCCTTTGCTCAGGGTAGGTGGGACAAGCCCTTTCTGAAGAACCACTTTGCAAGTCTTACAAAGAGTCACTTAGTAATCATTCATGGCATGGAGGAGGCAGCAAGAGGGGGAAAACGGGAACCTCTATCATTTCTGCTCTAGTCCTATACATGGATGATGTATAAAATTAGGAAGGTGGGTTGTCTTGGTTGAAAGAAAACTCTATCTTAGAAATTTACCTTGCATTAAAAAGAGATAAAATACACCATGGCCATTTCCTCCTTATGATCTTTCTTTATGCTATTGTTTCTGCTAGAAAATTAATGGCTTATTACCTCAGTTTGACTAATTCAGGGATCCTTTAGCACAATTGACTATCACATAGTCTCCCTAAGAATACACACCTCGAGTTGAAAAATTTTTAAAAATCAGACAAAATAAAATGGAGGGGTATTTGATCTTTTAAAAAAACCCTTACATTTTCTTCAAATGTGGCAAAGTCATGAAAGATAAAGCAAGACTGAAGAATCATCTAAGACTAGAGTAGACTATGGGGCATGAGGGCGTAATGAAATGTGAGAACAAAGTGAGGCCCAAACTTTACTCGTACAATGACCCTTTGTATACCGAACCGTGGATTGTACCCCACATCTTTTTTTATTTTGAGCCGGGTCTCACACCATAGGCAGGCTAGAGTGCAGTGGCACGCTCACAGCCACCCCAGAATCGACCTGCTGGGCTCTGACAATCATTCTACCTCAGCCTTCCAAGTAGCCGGAACTATAGGCATGGGATAACATGCCCAGCGAATTTTTTATTTATTGTAGAGATGAGGTCTCACCAAGTTGCCCAGGCTGGTCTCAAACCTGTGGGCTCAGGCAATCCACTTGCCTCAGCCTCCCAAAGTGCTAGGATGATAGGCTGAGTCACATCTTTAAAATAAAATAAGAGCTGGGCTCGGTGGCTCAGCCTGTAATCCCGCACCTTTGGGAGGCTGAGGTGAGTGGATTGCCTGAGCCCGCGGGTTCGAGACCCGCCTGGGCAGCGAGACCTCATCTCTACAATAAGTCAAAAAATCAGCCGGGCGTGGTAGCGCATGCCTGTAATTCTGGCTACTCGGAAGGCTGAGGCGGAAGAGCAGGTCGAGGCTGTGGTGGCCGGGAGCGGCCACTGCACTCCAGTCTGGGCGACAGAGTGAGACTCCAACTCAAAAAATAAATAAATAAATAAATAAATAAAATAAATAAATAAAATAAAATAAGAAAAGAAAAGAAATGTGGAATCCCTCATTGGAATCTAGAACTGAAAAAGACAATATTTGGAAAACACTGGAAATCTGATTGGAGTCTGTAATTTATCTAGCATTATGTACCTTTGGGAATTTTTCACCTTGACTGATGTACCAGTAAATTATGTTATGTAAAATCATCACATTAGGGAAAAAGCTGGGAACAAGAGTATGGGATCTCTCTGTACCATCTGCAACTCTCTCTTGATACAAACTCATGTAAAAATAAAATTGCTCAAGAAAAAAAGGGGAAAATTTACTACTACACGAAATCTTTTTATGAAATGGTTAATGTCTTAAATGTATGTATTCCTGTAATTCTCAGTACCTCTGTATTTATAATAGACCTTTGCTATCTACTTATTTCAGCGGCGGCCTTCCATCTTCCTGTAGTTTCCAGGTTATGAATATGACAAAAGCTTGGAAATCTAATGGCATTTATGTGGTCTATTTTTTCTAAAGAGTATTTTCTCATAAATGCTCTCCACTGTCACTTACTCAAATTTCACATTTGCCAGACGAGCACAATGAACTCATTCTCTTTCTGTTTCTCTTCATTTTTCCCCTTCCTCTCCTGCATTTTCTGCTGCCCCTGTTTGTTTTCTTGCTTCGCCCTTGTATTGTACCCTCATGTTCCCTCTCTTGTGCTTCTCATTCCAGGATATAAGAGCCAGTGTAGAGAGGATCAGCCAATTCTTGGGCAAGAAACTAACCCCAGAAGAACTGAACTCAGTCACCAAGAACGCATCCTTCCAGGCCATGAAGGATAACAAAATGAGCAATTTTTACCTGTTACCTGAAACCTTTATAGATCACAGTAAAGGATGTTTGTTGAGGAAAGGTAAGTGTTCTCAGATTAGCACATGAAAGAAATGAACAGTGAATTTCCCATCATCTATTGACACCCTAGGACATGGAACAAAGAAAAATTTGACTTTATTAAGTCATGAAAATGGGACCTGACTTGGAAAGGTTTGGAATATCTTTAAAGTTATGAAAAAGATGTGTGAAAATGAAGCAACTTTATTTTAAAAATTTATTTATTATTTTTAAAATGCAGGGTACAATTCAGGGTTAGGTATCCAAACACCGATCATACGGGAACCCTTGTTGATGAGGCATGCCCCTCTCTCCCCAGCAGCTTCCCCCAACTGCCAGTCCCACTCCCCCTTCCCCTGACAGTTCTCCGCTACTGCCAATCGCCTTCCCACAGCCTTATAATTGTGCAAGGTCACGTTATGGGTGAGAACATATGGAACTCAGTTCTTTGTTTCTGTGATAAATCACCGAGTATGATCGACTCCAAATCCATCCAATTTGCTGCAAAGTCTGTATATTTGTCCTTCTTTATGGCTGCATAATATTCCATTGTGTATATATTTTTTTAATTCAGCCCAGAGATAAGATAGACAAGTGGGACCTCATTAAACTGACAAGCTTCTGCAAAGCCAAAGAAACCATCAAGAAAGCAGGGAGACAGCACACAGAATGGGAAAAAATATTTGCCAACTGTATATCTGACAAAGACCTAACATCTAGGTGCTGAAAGGAAAGAAACAAACAGCCCCTTTAAAAAGTGGGCAAAAGACATGAATAGATACTTCTCAAAAGAAGATATACGGGCGGCTAACAGACAGATGAAAAAGTGCTCAGCCTTACTCATCATCAGAGAAATGCAAATCAAAACCACATTGAGATACCACCTAACCCCTGTAAGAATGGCCATCATTAATAAAACAAACAACAACAGATGCTGGCGAGGATGTAGAGAAAAAGGAACACTTCTGCACTGCTGGTAGGAATGCAGACTAATACAACCTCTTTGAAAGACAGTGTGGCAATTTCTGAAGGAACTAGAAATTGACCTTTCATATGACCCAGCAATGCCCCTATTGGGAATATATTCGGAGGAACTCAAATCATTCTACAAAAAAAGATACCTGCACAAATATGTTTGTTGCAGCTCTATTCATAATAGCAAAAACATGGAACCAACCATAAAGCAACTTTAATGAATGACTCAGCTCTTGGGGCCTTCTCAAGTTTCTTCTCAGAGACTTTCTGCTCACAGTGCTGGTTAGGACCGAGCTCTGTGGAGGGAGTCTCTCTTCACAAGTATTGACAATAGAGATATCTATTCCATCTAGAGAAAAAGGTGAGTAGAGCACCCGTGGAGAGAGAAACAAGAGGAGAGACATGAATGACTCCAGGTGAAGTCTTTATCTGAGACCCTGTAGTAAAGATCAATCATTTTCACCACAGAGTGGATACTGGAAAGAAGGAAATTGCTCATTTCACAGGGAAGAAGGACTCCATTTTCATCCTGCAGTTTACAGTGGGGTGGCTGGGAAAACCTCAATGAAAATATGGCATTTGGCTGGGCATGGTGGCTCACATCTGTAATCCCAGCATTTTGGGAGACCAAGGTGAGAGGATTGCCTGAGATCAGGGGTTCGAGACCAACCAGGGCAGCATGGTGAGACCTTGTCTCTACAATAAATAAAAAAATTAGCCCGGAGTGGTAGCATGTGCCTATAGTTTCAGCTACTTGGAAGGCTGAGGCGAAGGATCCCCTGAGCACAGCAGATTGAGGCTGCAGTGGCTGTGAGTGTGCCACTCACTCCAGCTTGGGCAACAGAGTGAGACTCCAACTAAAAGAAAGAAAGGAAGAAAGAAAGAAAGAAAGAAAAAGAAAATATGGCATTCGACTATGTACCAGATTCCTCAAGGGGAGATATTCCAGGTGGAGAAAACAAGTTACAAAACCTTGAAGTGGAGGCATACCAGCCATGTTTGAAGAAGAATATAGACTGCCAGAGGACTAAGTGAAATCTGAGAGATCCCAGTATGGGGTTTCCTTAGGATTTCTAGAACATTGAAAGAATGTTGGACTCTAATCCTTGTGTCATTAAATAATAAGGAGCAGAGACCAGAACGTGATCTGACTTATGTTTGAAAATAATGAATATACCTGCTGCCTGAGAATTCTTTGCCAGCATGATGATGTAAAACCAGCAGAAGGGGTGAACAGGCTGTTGCAATAATCCATGTAAAAACCATGATGTCCAAAAGGTCAAATGAAAAACAGGTGAAGGATGTGGGGCTCATCAATTGTATCATATCATGATAAAGATCTTATTTGAAGAGAAATCAGAATTTGCCGCATAATTTATCCTCATGAAGAAGCTTTGGTGACGTTTATAAGTGCAATGCCAATGCTGGGGCTACAGGCCTAATATAAGTGGCTCGGGGAAGAATATTGACCAAGGAGCCTCAGACAAAGAACACACACAACTCCTTCAGGGTCTTTTCTGAAACAGGGAGGAGAGAAATGGAGACGCTGCTTAAATTGGGAAAAATCCCAGAATATTTTTATTACCCTGAAGGAATTTAATAAAGTGGGAAACTTAGGTAGGAGACAATGCCCATAATTACTGGAGCTAAGTCCTGAGTGAAGGAGCCACGCAGTGAGAAATTGAGCTCAGGTGAGCGGTGTGTCTTCAGCAGGAGCATGGACAGCTCATCCATGGTAGCAGGAAAGGGATTCTCTGGAGGCACGTGCATGGTGGTGCTGCCAAAAAATGGAAAATCTTCTTCTAGACTAATCATGATTTACCAATTAAATGTGCCTCCAGGTCATCTGGAGAGAGAAGACTGGGACAATGTGTCAAAAGTAAGCAGAAGGATTAAGTATAATATTGTTTCAGGCAACATGTCTTGGTGTAAGTAGACAAAATTTTAAAGGGAAGCCTGTGAACAAGGTCTCCAGCTAATGAGTATAAGACATGGCCACTAGAAAAGGTCAAAGCACAGAAAGGTGGAGCGAGATGGCAGAATAGAACCTGTCAGCAGTCATCCCCCATTAAGAACCTAAATTTCAACAACTGTCCATGCAAGGAAATACCCTCCCAAGAGCTTATGAGACCGGATGAGATCACAGTGTGAGGATTTAGCATGTTAACAAGGAATGACTCATCGAAGATGGTAACAAGACCAGTCTCCCATCTGCTACACCACCCTTCTCTGAACATCAGATAGCACAGCTCAAAGAAACTTGGGAGAAGCAGAGAGAAAGAAGTGTGTGTGTAATTTTGACTTAGAACCCCACAGTGGCCCTGTCACAGTAAAACACAGCATCGAGCAGAAATGTGTGGCCCCTGGTTACAGGCTGGTGTCCATAGACAGAGCTTTAAGACCTGTCCAAGGCCAGGAACAAATTCACTTCCCAGGCAGGAGGAACCCAAATCCCAGGAAACTTCATCTTTGGCTGACTAAATTGGCCTTGACCTTGAATAAAATTCAGTGGTTGGCAGGTTACAGAGGCCAGGAGCCTTTTGCAAGTATAGAAGCAACCTACAACATGAAAACATTTGTGAACTATGTATCTGACCAAAAGTTAAAACCCAGAAATATAAGGAACTCAACTCAATATCCCCCCCAAATCTGATTTTACAATGGGCAAAAAACAAGAAAGGCATTCTTAAAGGAAGACATTCACATGACCAACAGGTGTATGAAAAAATGTGCTAAAATCACAATGACACATCACCTCACTTTAGGTAGAATGATTATTATCAAAAATAAATTAGAATAGCAAATGCTGGCAGGGATGTGGTAAAAGAGAACTCTTATACTGGTGGGAATGTAAATTAGTGCATCCATTATGAAAAACAATATGGAAGTTTCTTAAAATTTTAAAATAGAATGACCCTATGACCAAGCTGTCCCCAAACTGGGTGTGTATCCAAAAGGAATGAAATCAGTATGCCAACGAGATATCTGCGCTCCATGTTTATTGCAGTGCTATTCAAATAGCCAAGACAACAAATCACCCTATGGAAGGGTGGATAAAGAAAATGGGATACAAAGTATATATACATAGACAATGATATTCTATTGTTGTCATTTGTGACCACAAGGAAGAAGCTGGAGAACATGATGTTATGTGAAACGAGCCAGGTGCACAGAAAGACAAACATTGCATGATCTCACATGTGGAATCTACAGATTTGAGCACATAGAAATGTAGAGAGCCGGGCTCAGTGGCTCGGCCTATAATCCCGTGCCTTTGGGAGGCTGAGGTGAGCGGATTGCCTGAGCCCACGGGTCCCCGCCTGGGCAGCGAGACCTCATCTCTACAATAAATCAAAAAATCAGCCGGGCGTGGTAGTGCATGCCTGTAATTCTGGCTACTTGGAAGGCTGAGGCGGAAGGATCACCGGAGCCCAGCAGGTCGAGGCTGCGGTGACCAGGAGCTGCCACTGCACTCCAGTCTGGGCGACAGAGTGAGACTCCAACTCAAAAAAAAAAAAAAGAAGTGTAGAGGAGAATGCTGAAGACCTGAGGCTAGAGAGGGCTGGGGGGTTGAAGAGATGGACAGAGGTCAAATAACATGGACCATGCTACAGTTGGACAGAATTCATTCTGGTGTTCTGTTACACCGTAGGTTGACTGTACCTAATAATAATGTATCGTAGGCCAGGCAAAATGGCTCACAGCTGCAGTCCCAGCTCCTCAGGAGGCTGAGGCAGGAGGAATGCTTAATCCTAGAAGGCCAAGACTACAGTGAACTATGATCATACCACCACATTCCTGCTTGGGTAACAGAATAAGACCTTGTCTCTAAATAATAATGAGGATAATAATAATAATAATAATAATAATAATAATAATAATAATGATATGTATATTTCAAGATACCTACAAGGGAAGATTTATGAATGTTATCACCAAAAAAAGAGAATGCTTAAAGGGATGGATATGCTAATTACTCTGATTTGATCATTCTACAATATACATGTCTTAAAACATCACACCCTATCCCTAAATTATAGTTATTTTACTCAACTGTAAATTGTAAATGAAAAATACACTTAAAATAGAAAATTTCAAGGAACAAACAAACCAGAAGAGCATTTGTAGAGTTCATTATGTGGAAATTAAAATTGTCAATAATGTTGGTGAGAACTGTATCTGAGGGAGACATGAACTAAAATCTTCATGGACTGAGGTTTGACCAGCGAGGTAGTAGAAAGTGACAACAATAGATAATGTGAGATTTTCTTTGTTTTAGCCCAGGAAGGGGGGACATTTCCAAGCAAGAGCCAGCAGATTATAGATGGATTGAAAGATTTCTTGGCCAGCAATCTGTAGTTCCTATATAAGGAATTTTGGAAACCAGAAGAGGACAAGGTGCCCAGAATCTGGTAGTACCCAAGAGACAGCTTTGCAGGGACCTAAAATATTTTGATTCCCTTCTTTATCTCTTGAGTGATGCTATGCCAGAGTCAGGTTCAGTATCTTGGGTAATCAGGTAACAAAACCCTGCCTGGTGAGCCCTGAACAGGTGTGACTCCCTAACACCCTTAGGAATTAGGAAAAGAGAAAAAGGTCATAATTAAGTCCTCATATGTCTGCTGCAAGACGACCCAATATCCAGTGAATGATTTATACAGAGGTACTTAACACTAACACCTTGAGATAAAAATAAAGAACATTGGTGGTAGCATTTGTTTTCTAAGCTCTCTGTGGGGCCAAGATTAAATCATCTTCAACCCAAACCACATGTAGGTTTACCTCTTGTCCTTCTGTCCCATGTGACAGTCATCACTCATCACTCCGCTCCTCCAGATAACACTCATTCACTAGGTCACTCATACAAAAGTATTCATCTCAATCTCTGGTTGGAAGAAACCCAACTCAAGACCGGGGCTAGCAGAAGCCATCTTTGTAAAGAATTACATTCTAAAGACAGGATTATGAAATTGAATCACATACCAGCCAGATAGCAAAGAGTACTTCAGGTGAAATAGCTCCTGGTAGGTTGTTACAGAAACAGAGAGACAAATGAGAGGAGCCCCGGACTTTGATTTGAGCCCTTGGTTAGACTAGTGGTTCTCATTGAGGATGCCTTTCCACTAAGAAACTCACAGCAATATCTGGAGACATGTAGGTTGTCGCAATTGGAGGAGGGAGTACCATTGGCATTGACTGAGTGGGGACCATGGTTGCTACTCAACATTTTACATTGACCAGGACAGAGGTCAGATCACCATGACAAAGAATTTTCCAGGTCAAAATGTCAGGGGGGTTAGGCTGAGAAATCCCATCCCAGGGGACTGGGCTGCTTATGAGAGTGAGGAGAACTTTCAAGAAGATGAGGAGGAATGTGGGAGTGATGAGAGGTAAGGGAGGCAGAGTAGATCAACAAGACCACAGGATGTCACAACCAGAAAAATGGCATCAAGGAAGAGGGCAGGAGAGAGGGGAGAAAGACGTGAACCAGAGGGAAGGCATTCACTTGCCTCACCCCATTATTTGTTCTTGTTTCCAGTTCACTCCTTCAGCATACTCCCAAGTGTTACTGCCACTACTGTCACCCAGAACTGGATGCCAGATATGCTATGGCAAGGAACAAGGATTTGTCCACTGCTTGGGCAGGGTGGTGGAAGTTTCCTCCCAATCTCCTAGCATTTGAGATAGAAACCCAGGTGGGTTTGGAAGCTACAATCATAGAGTCACAGAACTCTATAAAAAGTCCCAAGTCCATCGCTGCTAATTTCAAGCCATTGCTTGATATGGCCAAGGACATATGTTGCAAATGGTGGTGACATGCAGATCTGGATAAAATCATTTATGTATTTGCTCAATACTTTTTATTTGGTTTTCTCTTTAACACTCACAATGTTGTGCAACCATCAAGAGGAGACAGAAACACAAGAGGTAAATAGATGATTGCAGGCGATACTTGGAGCTCCAGAGGAAAAGCATAGGATGTAATGAGAAAGAAAACTGAAGAACCCAAAATTGTTCTCTATGAAGAAATATTTTAACGCAGAGGTAAGTCGTTGCAAATGGTTACAGTTGTCTAACAGCTTGTCTCGCAGCCTTCACAGGCTCTGCCGATAATAGAGAATCTTCTAAGCTCTGCATGAAACACACGTAACAGGTTGGTATAGGTTTCCAATGAGTCAAATTTTTCTTTATAGCACATGCATGCACTGTGTTGCATCACAGCTTTGAAAATAGTTTCATTTTTGAAATGAGAATTATTTAGGAAACACAAAGTATGCCTGGGCTTCAGAGGCTTTGCATAAGTCAGTTTCTTCATTCTCCATGCCTTGTGATCATGTCCAACTCTTAGGCATGATATCCAAGGGCTCTCAGGCTTCAGACTCCTCCCTCTTCTCTGACATTTTCTCCCACTTCTATCTACCCTTCCCCTCCCACCCACATCCTACATCCTATCCCCTGTCCGTAGGAAACCATTTATGATTCCCCAGAGAACTCCACATTTTTCCTACTCCTTTATGCCATGGCACACGTTGACTTCTCTGGCAGGAACAGTTGTCATCACCGTTTGTCTGTCTAGGAAACTTTTCAGTCCTCAAGCTTTGGTTCAGGAAGCAGTAGCAGTTCCTGAGATTTCACTGGGGAGGACAGCTGAAGGAAGTGCATGGTGTTTCAGGCTGCCCTTAATCCTACTTTAAAGCACTAGTGACAGCATATTGTAATTTTTGTACGATTGTGTCTATCTGAGCCTTAAGCCAGAGGTTGACAAACTGTCCTGAGAAGGGCCAGGAGTAAAATTTTTTTTCCCTGGCAGGCCATGTGGTCTCCGTTGCAATGACTCATCTCTGCTGTTGCCACCCAAAGCATTCATAGGCAGTACACAAACAACTGGGTGTGACTGTGTTCACTAACTGAATAACGAATAAACAAACCATAGTACCTTCATACAATTGAATATTATTCAGCCATAAAAGAGGAATGAAGTACTGACACATGCTGAAATATGATCAAACCTTGAAAACTTTATGCTCAGTGAAAGAAGCCAGATACAGAAGACCACATGATATATGACTCCCATTATATAAAATATAAAAAACTGGTAAATTCATAGAAACAGTTCATTTAGTTATTGCCAGAGTATGAAGGAGAGGGTGCAGTGGAGAATGACCGATTAGTGATTTTCTTTTTTGATTCATTTGAAACATGTGGTACTCAGTTTTCTGCTTCTGTGGTAATTCAGTTAAGATTATGGTCTCTAGCTGCAAAGGACACATTTTTATTCTTTTTTATGGCTGTGTAGTATTCAATGGTATAGATATACCACATTTTCTTTATCCAGTTCACCACTGATGGGCACCTAGGTTGGGTCACCACTTTGGCTAGTGTGGTCAGTGCTACCATAAATATGTAAGAAAGGTTTCTTTTTGGTAGAGTGGTTTGTGCTCTTATGGGCATATGAAATTGCTAAGTCAAATGGTAAATCTATTTTTGGTTCTTTGAGAAATCCCCAAACTTTATTCACAGGGGTTGAGCTAGCTTACATTCCCACCTGTGGTGTAAGAGTGTTCCCTTTTCCCTACAACACTGCCAACATCTGTTGTATATTTAATTTTTTAATAAAAGCAATCCTCATGTGTTTGAGTTGCTGCCTCATTGTGATTTTGATTTGCATTTCTCTGGTTAGTGATATTGAACATTTTTTTATGTTTGTTGCCTATTTGTATGTCTTCTTTTGAGAAGCGTTTGTTCATGTCTTTTACTTGCTTTTTAGTAGAATTATCAGTTATTTTCTATCAATTTTTTGAGTTCTTTGGGGATTCTGGATATTAGTTATTTGTCTGATGCATAGTTGGCAAAATTTTTCTCCTTCAGTGAGTTGTCTGTTAACTCAGTTGTTGGTTTCCTTTGCTGTGCCGAACCTCTTTTGTTTGACTGGGTTCCATTTGTTGAGTTAGGCTTTTGCTGTTTTGCTATTATGTCTTGGTCATTGCCAAGGATAATGTCCAAAAGAGTGCTTCCTATGCTTTCATCTAGGATTTTTACAGTTTGAGGTCATATGTTTAAGTTGTTAATCCACCTTAATTTTTCTTGTCTCTAGAGAGAGGAAGGGGTCCAGCTTCATTCTTCTGCACATGGTTGTCCAGTTTTGCAGCACAATTTGTCTAATAGGATGTCTTTTCTCAGCTTTACCAAAGAGGAGAAGGTTCTAATTCAGTGGTTTTATTTCTGGGTTCTCGAGTCTGTTTTATTCATCAACCTCTCTATTTTCATGCAAGTACCCTGCTGTTTTGGTTACTGTATACTTGTAGCAAAGTTTGAATTCTGTCAGTATGATGCCTCCAGGTTTGTTCTTTTTGCTAAGGATTGCATTGACTATTTGGGTTTTTTTGTGTTGTTTTTGTTTTTTGCTGTGATATTAATTTAAATACTGTTTTTTCTAGATCTGTGAAAAAATGATGCTAGTAATTTGGTTTTTGTTTTGTTTTTTATGCTGGTAATTTGATAGAAACTACATTGAATCTGTAGATTGCTTTGTACAATACATATATTTTAACAATATTGATTCTTCTAAACAATGGGCATGAAATGCCTTTCCATTTGTTTGTATTTAATTTCTTTCAGCAGTGTTTTGTAGTTCTCCTTGAAGAGATCTTTCACCGCTTTGGTTAGATATATTCTGAGGTAGATTGGGGACTGTTGTGAATTGGATTCTGCTTTTGATTTGGTTGTCAGTTTAAAAGTTGGTGGTCTATAGAAATGCAACTAATTTTTGAGCATTGATTTTTTTTAATAGCCTAAGACTTTACTGTAGTCACGAGTGGTAGGAGTCTTTAGGTGGAATCTGGAGGGTTTTCTAGATATAGAGTCAAATAATCTGTGAGGAGAGATCATCGAACTTCCTCTTTTCCTACTTGGAAACATTTTATTTCTTTCTCTTGCCAGATTGCTCAGGATAGAACTTCCATTACTATGTTAAATAGGGGTGGTGAGAGTAGGCATTCTTGTCTAAGTTCTTAAGGGGAATGCTTCAAACTTCTGTGTATTAAGTGTGATGTTGACTATGGCTTTGTCATAGATGGTCTTGTTATTTTAAGGAGTGCTGCTTTAATGCCTATGTGGTTGAGGGTATTTATCATGAGAGATGCATCTATTGAGATGATCTTGTGGTCACTGGTTTTACTTCTGTTTATGTGGTGAGCTACGTTGATTGATTTGCATATCTTGAACCAGCCTTGCATGTCAGTAATAAATCCCCCCAGATCATGTTGGCTAATACTTTTTAAACTGCTGGGTGCAGTTTTCTAGAATTTTCTTGAGGATTTTTGCCTCTAGGTTCATCAGATAAATTATCCTGTAGATTTCTTTCTTTGTTATGTCTTTGCCACTATTTGTTGTCAGGATGATGTTGGCATTGTAGAACAAGTTAGAATAGAGCCCCTCTTTCAATTGTTTGGAATAATTTTAGTAGTTTTGGTGCCAGCTTTTCCTTCTACATCTAGTAGAATTCAGAACTGAAGTCAGCAGGTCCCACATTTCTTTTGGTGGATAAGATTTCTATTACTGATCCAGTTTCATGGCCTGTATTGTCTGTTCAGGATTTTAATTTCTTCCTGTTTCAATCTTGGGAGATTGTGTGATTCCAGGAATTTATCCATTCCCTCTAGATTTTCTAATTTGCATGCATCCAGATAAATCATCTCTGATAATCATTTGTATTTCTTCTGAATTGGTTGTAATGTTGCTTTTTTAGTTATGAGCGTGTTTATTTGGATTTTTTTCTCTTTTGTTTTTTGTTGGGTGGGTCAGGGCTCTGTCAATCTTGTTCATCCTTTCAAAGAAACAGCTTTTCAACTTATTATTTGTATTTTTTTTTCTTGATTGAGTTATTTCTGCTCTGATTTTGAGTATTTCTTTTCTCATGCTAGCTTGGTTTTAGTTTGTTCCTGCTTTTTCCAGTTTCCTTAGGTGAGATGTTAGATTATTTTGGAGGTCTTTCTGCTTTTATGATGTGGGTGTGCAGTGCAATAAATTTTCCTCTTAGCACTGATTTGGCAGCATCTCGGGGTTTTGGAATGTTGGTCTTCATTTTCATTTGCTTCAAGTAATCTAAAAAAACTGTTTTCTTTATTTTGTTGTTTACTCCAAAATTATTCAGGAGAAAGTTAATTTCCATGTATTTCCTCTTGGTGTTGAGTTTTAGTTTTACTCTGCTATAGTCAGAGAAGATATTTCTTAAGATTTTAATTTCTTAAAATTTGTTTACTGTTGACTTATGACCAACTATGTGGATGATCATGAATATAATCCGTGTGTGGATGAGAAGAATTTATATTTTGCAACTTGGGTGAAGATTTTTGTTCTATTTAATTGGTAAAATGTCCAGGATTTCTTTGTTCAGTGATCTGCCTTAACCTGTTAGTGGGGTGTTAAAGTTCCCTACTATTTTGGTGTGCCTGTCTATGTCCTCTCTTAGGTTAAGTAGAAATTGTTTTTATAAATATGAGTGGTCCTATGTTGGGTGCATATATATACAAAACAGATAATTCCTGTTGTTAACACTACATAATGAGCCCTTTATCTTTATGCAGTACCCTTCACTGTCCCTTTTTTACTTTTCTTGGCTCAATGTCTATTTTATCAGATTTAAATTAGGAATGCTTGTTCTTTTCCATTTTTCATTTGCATTGTAGAACTTTCTCCATGCCTTTATTTGAGCCTATGGGTGTCATTAGATGCAAGACAGATCTTCTGGAGATAACAAAAGGAAGGATCTTGTTTTATTCCAGTTTGCCACTCTGTGCCTTTTAAGCGGGGCATTAACTCCATTAACTTTCAAGGTTACTACAGATGTGTGAGGGTTTGTCAGGGTGCCAGCTCCGACTTATGAGGGAAGGGTTAGGACCCGCACCGGAGAATCTGGATGGCGAGAAGAGACCACTCAGAGGCAGTTCTTCTGGGAACAGTCTGATCAGGACTGAAGCCAAATTTTATTCGGACTCCTTCCAACTTATATACCATTTTTCATACCCTCCAGCGGTGTGATAATCACTTGCTGGGGGCGTACAAACTCCATGATGTATATTGCGCTTTACAAACTATGCATCACAAGACCATCACAAGACTTGCAAGCTCCAAGCAGACAGTTTGAACTCCATGATGCCTGACGTGCCTCACAAATCTCACATCAAGGTCACAGGTGCACAATTTCAATACAGTTCGTTTAAAAGTGTCTTCCATAGTGTTCAACAAATCATTCATATTATACTCTTTGTTCTAAACCCTGATGAATACAAAAGCTTTCTTAGTTAACTCTAGGTTCAATCCAAGTTCACTGACTCCTAATATTTTTTAACAATTGATATTATCAACTTAACACTATACTATAATCTATAAGTTTACTTAAATGACTTAATTTTTATTTATTCCATTAACCTATTATGATTCAACATAGTGGCCTGTAATTCTATAACAATTAATTCAAAACTTATTTCTTACCATGACTTATATGAGTTTCACGATCTAGTGATTGGACTTTAATACTATGCTATATCTCATTAAGCTAATAAAACTACGACTTTAACCCAAAACTTAAATCTTTTCTCCTAGTATATTAATACATGGCTACGTGTAAAATTTCCTATTGTCATATTAGAAACAAAAACAACACTGTTGGGAAAGTTTCAGTATACTAATCAAAGGATCTTAAAATTGGCCTACAGGAACAGGAACTAAGGTCATAATATGAGAAAAGGAAACTTAAAAGCTTAAACAAAACCTAAAAGTTTTCTATGAATGCTTATTACTGTTTAAATCTTTCCGATGGAAATTGTATCGTCTTAAATGAATGTTTTATCCAAAACAAGTCTATTCTAAAAATCAAATAGTAGCTGTCACACTCTTGGATAATGGACTGCACGGTTACCATGGTAATGGTCACGGGTTGAAGCAAACAGAGTTTCGGCATGTAACGAAACTAGAAAAACGTCCTGCCTGGCTAGAGGCAGGGCAATAAAACTATTATGATAATTTAGTTTCTAATCTTAATCCTAGGAAAAACTGCCTTTGGGAACAAGAGCTGACTCACCAGTCTACCAGGAAATAGAAGTTAAAAAATATCTAGAAAGAAGTAAAACTTAGAAGGGACAAGGTCATTCTGCTGTGAAACTTCCCATCAGGTGTATAGAGATTTTACTTATAAGTTTTACTGCCATGTATGCACACTGGTCACTAATCACACACCAATATTATAGGATATTATAGGTATAACTGATATCCTATGTCAGAGGCGATCTTCCAGATGGGCCTTTACAGGCCTCAGCCATGTAGCTATAAATGTTGGCTCCCAACAAGGGTTTTTTTTTCTTATCATGCTTAGTAGTCTCAGTTTTGTGGTTGATTTATATGATCTGTAAGCTATGTGCTTACTTATGTTTCTGAGGTGGGTAACATCTTTTCTTTGTTTCCATGTTCAGAACTTCCTCAAATATCTTGTAACGTTGGTCTAGAGGTGGCACATTTCCTTAGCACTTGTTTATCTGGGAATAACTTTATTTCACCTTCATTATGAAGCTTAGTTTGACAGAGTGGGAAATTCTTGGCTGGCATTTCTTTTCTTTAAGAATATTATAAATGGGCCCGTGATCTCTTCTGTCTTGTAAGGTTGCTGTTGAGAGGTCTGTTGTTATTCTAATGACTCGGCCATAGTAGGTGTTCTCTCCAGCTGCCATATATATATATAGTCATGCTAACCTTGGATAATCTAAAGACGATGTGCCTTGGTGATGCTCATGTTGTCTCTCACAGGAGTTCTCTGGATTTCTTGATTCTGTGTGTTGATGTTTCAGCAAGAGGAAGGAAGTTTTCATGGATTACATCTGCAACTACCGACCTTAAAGTGTCCCGCTTTTCTCCTCTCTCAAGAATGCCAGTCAGACATAGATTCCATGTCTTTATGTAACCCCATAACTCTCGAAGGGCTTGGCATTTAACATTCTTTTTTCTTTATTTTTATCGGACCGAGTTGCTTTTATGGATTGGTCTTTAAGTTCTGAAAGTCTCTTCTCTTCCTGGTCAAGTCTGTTGCTAAGACTTGTGATTGTGTTTTGAAATTCTTGTACTGAGTTCCCTTCCAGGAGTTCAGATTAGGTATTTGTCAGAATGACCATGCCAGTTTTCGGTTCTTGTACTGTTTTCATACCCTCTGATGTTTGGGAGTTCATTTTCTCTTGGAGTTCAATGAGTTTCTTTGCTGTCCATATTCTGAAATCTATGTCTGTCATTATGGACAATTTGTTCTGAATATGATCGATTACTTGGGAGTTGGTGCGAACATTTGGGGGCAGCAAAACACACTTTTGTGTGTGTTACTGAAGTTCTTGCACCGATTTCTTTTTTCTTTTTATATTTATTTATTTATTTCCGATTACTTTCCATCTGAGTGTGCTGATTCTCCCTCTCTTCGCCCCCACATCCCACCCCCACCCCCACTTTTTGCGGGCTACTAATTGATTTGAAATGTGCTGTGGTTCAGGTTGTCGCCCTGCTGATGGTGGTAGAGGACTTGTCTGGTGGGTCAGGCAGCCGGCCAGCCTGAAGGGGACACATCTGGGAATTGCATTCAGATGATGGCAATTGCTTGCCCCTCGCGCCCTTGGGTGGAAATCTGTAGGGTTGTGGGGAGGGGGGCAGAGGGACAGCCTAGATGGGGGAGGCTGCTGGGCACTCGGATGCCTTTCTGCCTGCACTTGTTTTGGCGACATAGACTGTGTTGCGGGGCGGGCGGGAGGCGGGGGTACTCAGGTGAACTGGTGCCTGCTTAATGGCACTGATGACTGGCCGGCCTCCCCAAAGGCGGGCCGCGAGTCTTTGGACCCCATGAAGCCGGGTGTGTGAGTCCACTGGCCGGTAGCTGGCGATTCATGCCAGGTGATGCCGCTGGGATGGGGGAATGACAAGCGGCCTGGCTCCTCGGGGCTCCTGTTTCCAGGGCTGCAGCCTGTGCGGGGAGTGGGAGGAGATGCGTGCTCGCTCTCTGTTGCGCTGCCCCCTCCCCAGCCTGAACGCTGCAGCAGCAGGGCCACAGTGGCTGGGAAGCATCTGCCCCTCAGTCGAAACCTTGAACCTCCCTCCACGGCTGGCAGTGGAGGCTGCTGGTGCTGAGTTGGGCGGGGTCAGTGGCCTGACCCCATGTCATGGGCTTGGCGAGGCCTCTGCATGATGGCCACTGGGGCACTCTATGCTGGCCTGAAGATCCAGACCGGGCGTCGCCCAGGCTCTCCCTTGACTCAGACAACCAAGGTCTTTTGACGGCACTTGGGGTCCGGGTGATTTCTGCTTCACTCCATCACTCACACCCTCACCATGCTGAGAGACTCTGACCTCTCTCTGCCGGGTCTGGGTCTTTATCTGGGTCTTCACTCCTCTTCCTCCCATGAGACCCTTTGCTTCTGAGTCCTGTGGGCTGTGTTCCTTCGCATCTTGCTTTGAGTGCAGAGACTCACTCCCTTTTTTGGAGCCTCTCAGTGAGAAAGGCTTTCACCAGCTGCCTCCAACCAGCCGTCTGGCCCTGCCCCCCTTTCCTGCCCTTCTGAGATATTCTGGATGTTGTCTCTTCCAAACCTCCTGCCAAAATGTGAGCCCCAGTGTGGAAGGCGGATCCTCGCGGGGGTGAATCCCTCATGAATGAACGGGTGTCCTTTGCACCATAAGAAGTCCTCACTCTGTCAGTTCTCGTGAGAGCCGGCTGTTTGAGAGAGCCCCACCCCTCTTTTCTCTCCTGCCTCTGATCTTTCCAGGGACATGCCAGCTCCCCTTCCCCCGATCCCGTCCAGAGCAAGAAGGGGCTCCTTTCTCTCACAGTCAGTCAGGCATGAGAGGCAGAGTTCTGGGAGAAAAGGAGTTTTTTCTTAATTCGGGATCCAGGGAGACACGCTGATATAGATAACCAGAGTCCCCTCAATGAATAGATTTTCCAGCCAGTACTGAGAGTTAAAACACCAATCCAAAGTCTTGTCAATCTCAGCTATTGATTCACGTCAGTTATGTATCCTGTGACCATTACTCAGAGCCCTGAATCACACGTTAACATTTCTTAGGTTTACAAGTTCCCGGAACAATTTAGGGCTGTGTACTTTCCAGTTCATCTTGTCCTGTTGTTCATACAAGGAGTTCTGACTTTCAAGAAGCAGTTAGTTTCTAAGATTAGACATACTCAGCTAATGGTTAACATTATACATACCAAGGATTACATGGTTGTAATTTTAAAGGAAGGTGTTAGGGTACAGATAGGGTGAGGGTGGATGGGTGGATACGGAGAAACGAGGGGAGGTGCAGCACCACCAGTGCTGTCATGCCAGAGGTGCGTGCTGGCATCCAGAGATCTGAGTAACACAAAGAGTTGCAACGCACAAGCAGGTGAGAGAAGAAAAGATTTATTTAAGAAAAGTTCACCCCCCCCACAGACAGGGAATGGGCCTACACTCTAGGTGAGTGTGGCCCCATGGCTCCCCAAAACCCTGGCTTAAATCCTTTTCCTTGGAGATGTTGCAATCCGGTAGACGTGACTGCCATGACTTCATAGTTGACCACCTGCGGATGTCTTGGAGATCCTGTGACACAGAGACCCACTATTGTCCGTCCATCTTATCATAACCCCTAGAGATGGGTGTAACAAGGATTCCAGTGCTCCTGTGCCTTCCCAAATGACATTCCTTAGAGTTAATGGAGGGTGCACTTCCCCTTATCACCTATGCATTCCCAGTGGGTAACTGGGGGGAGGGGGGAATCCTTGACTTCCCTGTAGATAGGGCCCATTCTACTGGAAGATCAAATCCCCACCTGCTCTCCCTCTGAGCGGTCATAACTTTTGTAATTACAAGTTTCTTGATTTCTACAATCCTTGCCCAATGCATGATGTCTTAGGCCTTGTAAATTCCCTTTACTCTAGGCAAGTTTGATTGCCGCTAGGAGATACCTCTGGCATCAGGAAGTCTTTCTGTGTTTCTGAAAGGACAAAGTCGGCAGAGTTAATTTCACCTAAAGTATGCATTTCTCCAAAACATAACTTCTATTTTCTCATCATTGTATTAAGATTTAGGAACAAGATTTTTAAAATGCATTTCCTGCTCTAGGTCTGTCCTTTCAGAAGGGAGGAGAAAGGACAATACCTTTCAATGCTTAGGGAGTACTGACTGTGTTCTCATCTGGGCCTGGGGAAGAGAAATTCCTGGAGATATGAGCACACTGTCTCCCCCTGTTTGCCAGGGAAGCTGCCTTGAGTTTAATGGCCTCCCAGGCAATGACTCTTAGATAAGTTAGGTATTTCAAAGCTTAGTCTTGCTGGGATAATTTGACTTAATAAGGGAGGGTTCAACCCACACAGGAAAGAATGTGTCTCTTTTAACTCAAGCTGCTGCCTTCAGCTTAGGTATATGGAAAGCTTCAAAGCACATTTTTAATGTACGAAAGGAATAAATGTGCCTTGTCTTTTTCACCCTGACCCCCTTTCACCATGACCACAAGGTTCTGGAGGCCTCCCTGGAAGCAGATACCAGCACCCTGGCTTCCTGTACCATCTGCAGGACTGTGAGCCAGAATTCACCTCTTTTCCATATAAACTACCCAGGCTCAGGCCTCCTCATTAGCACTGCAAAACAGATGGACACAATCCCTAAAGTGTTATTTTTGAATGTGTACAATCTTTCCGTGATGCAAAAGTAAAATTTATATAGAAAGATGAAGAAGGGAGCATTGATCCCTATTTCCTTATTATGAATCTCCTTAAAGAACGCTTTTCATTTGTTTTTAGAGTGTTCTTTGCATTTGTCACCCAAAAGGTATGACACTGTTCACATTCATTTATGTCTGGCTATTTGTACTTAAGTGTGCATCCTGAAATTATTCCTAGCATGTGCTAACTTTTTTTTTCTCTGTCATCAAGTGAGTCTGAATAATCAAGAAACTCTATGTTCAGGTGCCAACTTTAATTCTTGGCAAGTCTCTCTCTCTCTCTCTCTCTCTCTCTCTCTCTCATCTCTGTCTTTCTCTGTACTGCTTCACATCACTGTCAATATTTAGTGATTACAGATTTGTAATTTTTGCCATTGTACTGAGCTGAAATAAAATATTGTTGCTTCAGTTTTCATATTTGATTACTACTTAGGCTTAGTCTATTTTTTAAAAAAATAAAGACTAGTCAAGGGCAATAGGTAGAAGGAGGAAAGAGTAAAACAATGAGTTTTACATGTAACTGACGATGAACAATTAATTGAGAAATAACTCACCGCCTGCACATCAGGCAGAATCTTTTATTTTTCTACTTTATTTTAGAAGCATAAGGTATACGTGAGGGATTTGTTACCTAAGCTTGTTGTGTGAAGTGAGTTTGGGCTTCTGAGGAGCCCTCCACTCTCTCCATGATGAGCATAATACCAGCTGGGTGGGTTTGCAACCCTCCCTCCTGCCTATAGCGGTATCCTGTGTCTGTTGTTCCCATCCTTGAATCCATGTGTGCCCAGGGTTTAGTGCCTACTTATGATGAGAGCATGCGGTATTCAGTTTTCTGTTCCTGTGATAGCTCACTTAGAAGGAGCGTCCCCAGCTGCATCCACGTTGCTGCAAAGGACATGATCTCTTTATGGCTGCCTAGTAGTCCATGGTGTAGACACTCCGCGTTTTCTTTATCCAGCCCACCTTGGATGGGCATCTAAGTTGGTCCTGTGTTTTTGGTATTTTGAATAGTGCTGGATTGAACATACACATGTTGATGCTTTTTTGGGTGGAATTGATGTGGCAGAAAGGGGGGTTGGTAGCAGTTAAAGGTATTTTCTTTTGAAAGGCCAGCTGCAAGCTTTAAAGACCTGCCCGGTGCCAGGTAGGTTTTGTTTAAGATAGGCCAAATGGCCAGAGACTGGCCATTTCATGAAAATGCAAAAGAGTAATTAATTCGCAGACTTATCCAAGACCCCTCTTCTGAAGTTGATGGTTTTACAACCCTGCAGTTCCTGAAAATCATTTGTTCTTTGAAAAATCTGATTTTGCTGAGTACAACCTTGTCAGATTCCAAAGGAAATATGTAATCACTCAACACGACCCCCTCCCTTACCTAAACAAAGATATAAGACCCTGCTTCTCTCGTTCTGTGGGGCTTGATTTGGACGCATTAGCCCCTTGAGCCCACTGGGCCGACCAGCATAATAAAGTGCCACTTCCTATAATAGTCTTAGTGTCACGATCTCTCTGTCTTCCCACTACAGTATCATTTGTGTTCCTTTGGGAATATTGCCAGAAGTGGGAATGCTGGGTGAAATGGTAACGCTATTTTAAGTTCTTTGAGAAGTCACCAAACTGCTTTCCACCAAAGTTGAGAGCTAGTTTACATTCCCACCAATAGTACAAGGATTTCCTTTTCTCCTCAGCCTCACCAATGCTTATTTTTAAAAATCTTCTATTAATAGCCACCCTGACCAGTATGAGATGGTGTTTCATTGTAAGGTTTGGGTTGCATTTCTCTGATGATGAGTGAGGCTGAACATTTTTTCATGTTTCTTGGCTGCTTGTATGTCTTTGTTCATGCCCTTGGCCCACTTTTTAATGACATTATTAGTTTTTTTCCCTGTCAATTCATTTGACAAGAAGGAATCTTTTATTATTCACTGGATATATAGGTTTTACTTCTGTATATTACCTCTGGATCTTCTTGCCATTTTCCCCCAGAAGCTTTGTGTGTTTAATACTTATTGATTATCAGAAGTGCTTTATATAACTGGGCTATTCAGTTTTTAAAACTCTATTGAGAATTACAGTCTATGTGCCATTGAGTCCTTCTATTTACGGTGTCTCAGGCTTCTTTGTTAAGGCTTGAAGGATGTTTCTTTCTGAATGAAGGAGGATCACATAGCACTTGGGAACAAAAATGCAGCCAAGTGACCCAACACCACAAGACAAGATGGCAAAGATCTCCATGGCCATCATGGCCTTGCCCTGGGTGTTGTGGTAACTCAAAAGAAAGGCCACCCAGATGCTGCAGGACACCAGCATGCTGGAGGTGAGGACCTTGTCTTCTGTGAAGGTGTCAAGAAGGTCCCTTGCCAGGAAGGCCATGGCAAAGGTTCCCAGAATCAAGAAGCCCAAATAACCCAAGACACAGTAGAAGGTTGTGTTGGAGGCCTCGTTACACGGGTTGAAGCTATAGCCAGGTATGGTCTTGGGTCCTTGTCTGGGAAGGGAGGAGATGTCCCCAAGAAGATTCCACAAGGATCACTTGGATGAGAAAGCAGAGGATGACAACAGAATGAGCTTTATGAAGACCCATCCACCTATGGATTACACTGTCTGGCCTTGTAGCCTGGAATGCTGCGACCACGGTGATGGTTTTGGCCAACACAGAGGCCACAGCCACAGCAAACACAATTGCAAATGTGGCTGTTGCAGGAGGCAGGCAGCTGGGTGAGACGACTAGGAAGAGCAAGAAGTAGAGGACACTGCGGAGGGTGTGGCTCAGAGTTTGGGTGTTGACTTTGACTGTGGGGGTGTCTCACAAACATCCCAGGGACAAAGAGGTCAGACAAGGGACAAGGTCTGTACAAGCCAGAGCCAGTCCCAAGGGTTCATCACAGCCCAGAAAGGTCTCCTTTTCGGGAAGGCAATGCTCCCTTTTGTTGTTTGGAAAATGGCCCTCAAGACAGAGACAGCACCGTTTCATATCTGAAAGGAACAGAAAGGTGCCCCTCTCTCCCAGACATGACATTTCTCATTTGATAGATTCCACTGCTCTTTTATCCCACCAAAATGGTCCAGGTTTGATAAAGTTTTCCTGTGAGCCATAGTTTGCTTACCCTGCTCTAGACAACTTAGAGAATGCAACACTGGCCACACTGGCCTCTCAGATTTGTTCTGGGGGATTCTTTCATACTAGAATCTTGGGGAAAATCTAAGGATTTTTTCTTCCTTCGTCCAAATACAAATTGAACAGAGAAAACTCACTATTTCCAAAGTGGAAATGCAAATAATGCTTAAAGAGACACATGAAACCCTGTTTGGGGAAAACCAGTATGTGAAAAAATGGTGGTTTCTCAGAATTTGCAGTATGAAGTCACCCAAGGAGAAAACATGAGTTGAACCTCTGCCTTCAGGGCAGTGATTTTAAAGTCTTCCTCTCACCTGTTCTATCTGCAAAATGTCTCTTCAGCAGGGGCTGCAGTCAAAACAGCAGTGGGGCCAGCCTTGCCATGGGACCTGGCTGGACCAGGAGGGCAGCTGAGTCACGGCAGACAAAGGAAGGAAACTGGGAGAACAGAGTCCTAATGTTAGCTGGATGGCTGTCCAAGAGAACGGAGTTCAAAGTCACTTTTCACAGCTTTCTACATTCTTCCTTAAGTGTGAGTCAGGGTCAGAGGTCACATGAGTTTCATATTTGGCTACAGTGAAGAGAACTCTCAAGAGAAACAAACTGAAATGATCAGGCAGGTTTCTGACACATAGCTGGCAGTCGAGGTACTTTTTTGTTCAGGAAATCAAGCACATGTTTACTCTCCTGTTTTTATTTTCTCACTGACTGTTTTCACAGTGCAACATTATATGAAGCTGTTGACGTATTCATAGTCATAAGCCACAGTGTCTGGGAATAAAAACATCAGGTGGGAAATAGGCAGAGAAACTGTAGGTTTCCGTACCCTGACTTTTGGTTTCAGTGGACAGGCCAAGGAGAAGAAACGCATTGTGCTTTGAACACGAGACCACCTCTCCACTTCTCTATAGGTCCCTTAAAGTTCTCAGTTTACCTCCCCTTCTCCAAATTCTGTTCTTCTGCTCAGGGAAAACTGTTGTTACCAGTTTGATATTTATCATGTATCTCAACATAGGTTGACCACTTTTTTATATATAAAAGTCCACGTAGTGATAGCTTTGGCTTTGCTGACTTTAAGGTCTTTATCACAACTACTCACCTCTTCCCTTGCGAAGTTACAGCAGCCACAGACAATGCATCAATACATTGGTGTGGCTGTGTTTGAACAGAACTTGATTTACAGAAATCAGCTGTGCACTGGAATTTGAGTATAGGCCACAGTTGGTCGACCGTGACCTAGATTTTCCTTCTGGGCTCACTGTCTCTGTGTGTGGGGCGTACTCGTAATACTAGGACCCATTCTCAGCCCTGTAACAAACAATCTTAGCCTCCCACCTTGAGTGGTTGAAGGCTTATTTATGTCAGGTGTTATACTGAATGTTTGTAGCCCCTTCAACATAGAATGTGGAAGACATAATCTCCAAAGTCATGGTATTTGGAGATGGAGTCTTTGGGAGGTAATTGCAGTTAGATAAGGTCACGATGGTGGAACCTGCGTGATGTGGCCTAGTGGCCTTATAAAAGTTGGAGAAATATCCGTATCTCCCCCACCATCCACCCAACAACCAAAGGTCATGGAGGACAGAGTGCAAAGAAGGTAGTCTGCAACCCAATAAGGAAGTCGCCACCAGGCATTAACATTGCAGGCACCTTGATCTTGGACTTCCAGTCTCCAATCCCGTGAAAAAGTAAATTTTAGTTGCTTAAGCCACCCAATCTGTGGTATTTTGTGATGGAAGTTCAAGCAGACCAACACATAAGGAAATCTTTTCAAGTTTTTAAAAAATAAAAACCAAATAACACAAAAACAAGAAAGTTATTTTTAAAAGAGCTTTAAAAGTATGTTAGTATAAACGTATCACTGATATTATACAATGAGAAAGTAAATTATTACTTAACAGCTACAGGAATGAGTCTTTAAAAAATATAACAGTGAGCAACATAAAAGAATAGCACAAATTACCACATGCTGCTTGAAAGAATTACAGTAACATTGAATTGAGGCAAATCATATTGTAATATTTAGAGGTGTATTGTGTTGTGTAAATGCTCCCCTGGGGATGAGGAGGAAGGGTGGATCCAGTCTCCAGAGCAAGAGTCTTGCAGAGAGAAGGGGTATGAGAAAGGCACCGTTGTTTTGCACCTCATGGAGGCCACGGTGGCTCCAACCAGGGGAGAGATAGTCCAGGTGACCTCCAACCCTACACGCCGCCTGCATCAGCTGGGCACGGAGAGTTGCCCAGAATTGGGACAGAAGCACTGGAAGGAACCACAGGGAGCCCAGGGAACCCAGTTCCTGGTGAGAACCGGCACCGGGGGCTCCCACCCCTGGCCTCGGAAACACCCTCTGGGGTGGTCTGCCCTGCTTGGGCGCTTCTCTCCCTCCCTTGCCAGCCCCCAACTAAGCTGACGTGTCCACGTCATGGGCGTTTCCCCAGCGGCACCAGCACCTGTTGCAGCTCTAATAGGGCTGTGGATGTGGCCGCCATTATTGTGACATCCCCAGCTGCAGAGTAGGGAGGGAACTATGAGACCCTGTGCCCGTGTGCTACTCAGGAGATGGGATGGCCTGCAAACCTGTGGGCTGAGAAATCCTGTTCTTCCCCACAAAACAGCCGCTGTGAAAGTGGCAGTCCTGCCTCAGTGGGAGGAGGCCAGGCCACGCCATGTTTTCAAGAGAGCCTGGGCCAGGCCAGGGCCATGAAGCTCTCCTGTCCTGTTGCCATACTGCTGATGGGACGCGCGAACTGGGAAAGGGCCAGGAAGCTCCCAGACAGTCGGGGTCCCTGGCATTATGGTCTGGAAGGGGGGTGAGGGGAATGTTGCCTCACTCCCGCCAGACAGCCCCATCGAAGCAGTGTGAGATGGATTCCTCAGGGCAAGTACACCACTCTCCCTGCTGTCTCTGCCACTGCTACAGGCAGGCCGGAGGAGCAAGGTCGGGTAACAAAACAAAACAAAAACCAATAAAAAGAAAAGCGTATGCCTTCACAGACGATGACAAACCAGTGTAAAAGCAATGACGTAGGATCTATAATACCCATTGATCTGTCATAGCAAGAAAGTACTGAGTACCAGTTGGTTCTCATCCATGAGCAGACCCTGAACAATAATCATAATGCTGTAAGAAAGAAATTGGAAATAGTGGTAAAATGCTCAGTGTGGGGGGAGAGTGGAGGCTAGGGGGGCACAAATCATCAAGAAGGACATCTGATCTCAAATCAGGTGAAGTGGGAACCAAAGGAAGGCCCAAACTTTACCTGTACATTGACCATTTGTATACCTAACCCTGAATTGTACTCATAACTTTAAAATAAGAATTAATTTAAATTAAATTAAAAAACACCAGTGATCCCCAGACCTTAATGAGTCAACACCACAAAAGTGCCTTCTAAATCCCAAGCAGTGGAACCCATCAAGAATTACCCGAACCTTATGATAGACATAAAATTCAGTCTAGAAATAGCAAAGGCACTCAATGAGACCCACAAGAAAATGGACACGCCAATCAATCTGGCCTTGAAAACAGTGAAAGAAATGAATGTTAACCAGGCCAATCTAAGAAAAAATGAAATAGAACTGCCGGACACGAAAAATTCTCTCCTGGAATTTTAAAACACAATAGCATGTCTTAACAGCAGAATAGACTGGGCAGAGGAAAGTATCTCAGTGATCAGGGGTCAAATTATTGAACTCACCAGGTCTGAAAACAACAAGGGCAAAAGACTTAGGTTAAATGAGCAAAACCTGTGAGAGATCTGGGATAATGTAGAGTCCAAATCCAGAGTTGACTGGCATGTCTGAGAGTGAAGAAAAACTGAGAATACCCTGGAACACGCCTTACAGGATATCATTCTAGAAAACTCCCCCGTCTCACTAGAGAGTTGGCCATACAGATGCAAGAGATTCAGAGAACCCCTGTGAGGTATTACATGATACTCCACCCACAAAGCACACCATCATCGGACTCGCCAAGGTGAACAGGAAAGAAAAAATCCTGAAGGCAGCTAGAAAGAAGGGACAGATGACCTACCAAGGAAGATCCATCAGAATTGCAGGAGGCTTTCAGCAGAAACCTTATAAGTGTGAAGGAAATGGGGTCTCATGTTTAACACCCTTAATGAAAAGAAATCCCAGCCAAGATTTCTTATGCCACCTAAGGTAGTCTCCATTAATGAAGAAGAATTAAAATCCTTCCCAGACATTCAGTTTCTGAGAGAATATGCCACTTCCAAATTAGCCCTTCAGGAGATGCTGAAGAAAGTTCTAAGCCCAGAAAGAAAAGAATGGTTGCAGGCATCATAAAATCATAGGTAATTGCAAGTTTACAGAGCATACAAATTAGCAACAAAGCCTAGAGTGCAAAATAATTTCTTTTTTTTTTTGGAGACGGAGTCTCCTTCGCCCAGGCTGAAGTGCAGTGACACACAGCCACCTGAGTATGGACCTGCTGGGCTTCCGGCAATCTTTCTTCCTCAGTCTTACAAGTCGCTGGAACTACAGGCGCACAACACCTCATTCGGCTAATTTTTTATTTATTGCAGGGACGAGGTCTCGCCAAGTTGCCCAGGTGGGTCTTTTACCCCGGGCTCAGGCAATCCACTCGCCTCGGCCTCCCAAAGTGCTGGGATTACAGGATGAGCCACCGAGCCCAGCTCAAAATAGTTTCTTAATAGCAATATGACAGGAACCAGTCCCCACATAACAATAATTAACTTAAATGTGAATGGATGGAGCATGCTACTCAAAAGGCCACAGTGGCACATTGGATGAGACGTGTGATCCATTCTACTGCTTTGAGGAAACTCATCCCCCTGCAAATAACACCCACTGGCTCAAGGAAAAGGGTTGAAGAAAAATCTTCCAAACAAATAGAACACAAAAAAGAGCAAGAGTATCTACTCTTATATCAAACACTACAGTCTTAAAACCAATAAACATTATAAAGGACAGTGAATGGTACTGCATAATGCTAAAAGATTCAATCCACCAAAAGGACACATCTATCTTGAACATATATGCATCCAAGGAGCTCCCAGGATTAGAAAAAAATTACTAATTAAACTGAGGGCATGGGCAGCCATACAATTAGAGTCAATGACTTTAATACCTTGCTAATAGCCTCAGAAAGAACATCAAGGATGAAGACTAATAAAAAAATCCAGAACCTTAACTTGACCTTCGACCAATTAGGCTAATATACAGCTACAGAACACTTAACTCACCAACCACAGAATATACATTCGTCTCATCAACACGTGGACATAATCTAAAATTGATAATATTCTCGAGCACCAATCAAGTATGAACAAATTTCAAAAGGTTGAAATCACACCAAACATCTTTTCAGACCACGACAGAATAAACACACAAATAAGTGAACATTAAACACCATGCATCTGAATGACTTTTAGGATAACACAAAAATCAAGACAAAAATTTAAAAATTAATAGAAACAAATGAAAACAACACACCAAACTTCTGGGATACATTGAAAACAGTGCCGAGATGAAAGTTTATAACATTACACACACATCGAGAAAATCAAGATATCTCAAGTAAATAGTCTTGTATCACACCTATAGGAGCTGGAGAGGCAATCCCCAAATCAGAGGAACAATAAACATTATCAAAATAAATCTATAGCTAAATAAAATGGAAACAACACCCCCAAATACAAAATATCACCAAGACAAAAAGGTGGTTCTCTGAAAGAATAAACAAGATATGCAGACTGTAGGCCAGATTAATGAGAGAGAGAGAGAGAGAGAATGAGAGAGAGACTTTGAATAAACCCAATTAGAAATGAAAATGGTGATGTGACAACTGGCCCTGAAAAAATCCAAAGATTATCAGAGATTACTGCAAACATATGCTGGTAATCTAGAAAATCCAGAGGAAATGGAGAAATTCCTGGCAATTGACAACCTCCCAAGATTGAAACAGAAAGAAATTAAAGCCCTAAACAGATGGATAACAATTTAAGAAAGTGACTAAAAAAGAACCCAAACTATTTGCCTAAAAGAACCCTGGTCAGATGTTTTCTAAACTGAATTCTCTAAGACATAAAAGAAAAGCTGATATCGATCCTACTGAAAGTATTAATATTTCAAGCAATCAAGAAAGAAATCATTCTCTCTAGCTTATTCTATGATGGCAATATCAACATGATACCGCAGAATGGCAAAGGCCCAGCAAGGAAAGAAAACTTCAGACCAATTTCCCTGAGGAACATAGATGAAACAATTTTCAACAAGATTCTAGCAGATTACATCCAACAGCACAAGACAAGGTCATTCAACATGATCAGGTGGACTTCAATCCCAAGATGCAAGGCTGTTTCAACATTCACAAATTAATAAATGCAATCCACTCCATAAACTCATGTGTAAAACCAAAAACCAGAACGATTAGCTCAATATATGTAGCAAACCATTCTATGAAATCCAACATTCTTTCCCAATAAAATCCCTCAAACATCTAGGTATTGATGGGACAGTTCTCAAACTACTAAGAGCCATCTATGGCCAACCTGCAGCCAACTTTACACAAAATGGGCAGAAGCTGTAACTGTTCTCCCTAAGAACTAGAACAAGTGTTTACTGTTTGTTCTCACCCCTCCTACTTAGCATAGTACTGGAAGTCCAGGTCAGAGCAACCAGGCACGAGAAAAATATTAGGAGTATATGAGAGACCCAAGAGATTAAAAAAACTCTAAGAGAGCTATTACTATATGAATTCCTACCCCACGTTTACTGTATTTTTTTGCAGTGTTTGTACTTAGAACTTTGTTAAGTTTAATTTTTGTTTGTCTCATAAAATAACTGATTGCTTCCGCAACTGCTGCTAGCAGTGTGTGAATGTCAAGCAATAAGTCCCTCCTGGATGTTCCTTTTCTTAGATAACAGTAGACTGGTGGCACCAGCCACCCCCCCGTAGGTTCTGCATTGTTTAACCTCCTGCCTGCTTGCTAAACCTAGCTTATCTGACATTCCACCCTGCCCATTTAGCAGCTCCCCGTCAAGTTTAAAGTTCTTTCCCCTCCCTCTGTAATTGTGCATAAAAACTGCTTGCCATACTGGATCGGGGCTCTCATCCCTGAAGCTGCTGCGGCTTCAGACGTGAGCCCAGACTCGAGCCTGAATAAAGGCCCTTGTGTGCTTGCATCAGAGCTGACTCATTGGTGGTCTCTCGGATTTTGAATTTTGGGTTTAACATTTACAAATAGGAAAAGAGAAAATTAAGTTATTCTCTTCACAGATCATATGATTCTATGCCTAGAAAACCCTAAAGGCTGTCCAAAACATCTCTTCACTGATAAACAATTTAAGTAAAATCTCTGGATTCAAAATCAATGCACAACAATCAGTTGTATTTCTATAAACCAACAACAAGAACGATGAGAACCAAATCAAAAAACATAATCCAATTCACAAAAGCTACAAAAATAAAATACTTTGACATTCATTTAACAAAAAAGTGAAAGGCCTTTACAATGAGAGTTGCAAGACATTGCTCAAAGAAATCGAAGACCACACACAAAAAATGGAAAAACATTCCATGCTCATGGATTGGAAGAAATCAATATTATCAATATGTCCATTGTATCCAAGGCAATCTGAATATTCAACGAAATCTATGTCAAGTTACCAGCATCATTTTTCACAGACCTAGAAAAGACCCTACTGAGTTTCATATAGAAGCAAAAAACAACCTGAATAATTGAAGCAATCTTCAGCAAAAAGAACATACCTGGAGGCATCATGCATTCAGTCTTCAAAGCTACAGTAACCAAAACAGAATGGTACTGATACAAAAATAGACACACAGACTAATGGACTAGGCAGAATACAGACCTTCAACCAAATCATGTACTGCAAAGTTGGCAAAATAAACATTGGGGAAAGGAAGTAGCATTGAGAAAATGGTACTGGGAAAACTGGCTAACTACATGATGAACAATGAATCTGTACCCTACCCATTGCCATATACAAGCATAAACCCAAGATGGATCAAGAACTTACATGTGAAAACTGAAATTAAAGGAATCATAGAAGAAAGCATAGAAAAATGCACTCCTGGACATCGGCCCAGGAAGTGAATTCATGACCAAGTCCTTAAACACAAATGCAGCCACATCTAAAAATGAAGGGAAGAAACTTGTTAAACTAAAAAGATTTGCACAGCAAAAGAAACCATCAAGAGAGTAAACAGTCACATAATGGGGAAACATATTTGCAAGCTATGCATCAGATAAAGGCCTATCATTCAGGATCTATAAGCAACTCAAATGAATTAACGAGAAAACACGAATAACCCCATGAGAAGGTGGGCAAAGGATATGAAGAGATACTTCTCAAAGAAAGGCATACAAACAGCCAACAAACATATTTTTAGAAAGCTCAGCTTCACTAACAATCAGTGAAATGAGAATCAAAACTTGAGTGAGAAACCTTCTCACACTGGTCAGGAAGGCTATCATTAAAAAGTAAAAAAACCACAGGTGTTGTCAAGGTTTCAGAGAAAAGGGAACACTTCTACACTGTTGATGGGAATATAAGCTAGTTCAGCCTTTGTGGAAAGCAGTATGGAGATTTCTCAAAGAACTAAATATTGAGCTAGTATTCAACCCAGCAATCCCACCACTGGGATTATAACCATAAGCCAGTAAATAGCTCCACCAAAAACATGTCTGCACTTATGTGATTCTTGCAACAATATTTACCATAGCCAAAAACATGGAACAAACCTAGAGGCCTGCTGAAAGTGTCCTGAATAAAGAAATGTGGTACATATACATGATGGAATACTACACAGCCATAAAGGAGAGCAAAATCTTGCCCATTGCAAAAACATGAATGCATCAAGAATCCATCTTTCTAAGTGTACTGTCATAGAACCAAAAAACTGAATACTGTGTCTTTTCACTCATAAAGGGCACTAAACCCTGGGGACAATGGGCATGAGGATGGGAGCCACAGACACTGGCACGGCTATAGGAGGAAGGGAGGGGATGGAGGGATGTGCTACCACCCACTGGGACCACGTGCACTGCCAGGGGGAAAGAACTCTCCAGAAGCCCAATGTACTTGACGCAATGTACTTATGTAACCAACACCCACAAGTACCCAGGACTCAAATGTGATATAATAAAATAAAACAATTTTAAAAGGAAAAATTTAATTCTTAAGTAAAAAAATAATAAATAAAAGGAAAACAAGACTAATGGTGAATTTTAGACTAGACATAGAGGTTGTACTTTGTTAGGAGACACTTTGGGGTTTTGAATGTTCTGTATTTAACTTAGGGCAGTGTATAGGCATATCGTTTATAATTCACAGTGATGTGCATTTCGTGTTTTATTCCCTGTTTTCTATGTGTTATATTGCAAAACGAAGACCTTTAAAATAAATGTATGCCTTGGATTCTAAAACTAGCAGGGGAATTTCTGATAAGAAAAAGGATTTTGTCCAGTCTAAAGATATCCCTGTGTAGGTACTTATTATTTACGCAGTGAAAAGTGGTGACTCTGCACCGAAGGATCCAGAAGCCAGCACCTTAACAAAGTGGTCCCAGGCGACATCGCCACAAAGAGTATAAAACGGTGCCATGTGCCTCTTGAAATGATATACTGAGGAAGACACGATATTCGTTTTATAATAATTTTATTAAAATCGCATGACCTGAATCTGCTCATGAGATAAACCCCAAATGAGGATGTTCTTTAAAAAAAAAAAAAAAAATAGCTGGGACACTATCAAAAAAAACAGGAAAGACAAATGGTAAAAAATGTAAAATTTCAAAGGAGTGAGAAATCCTATCCAGAATACTTTTCCCTCATTAAAGAAATTGATTAAAAACCAACATCAGCCTGACATACTGAACATACAAAGATCCTATGGCATTATTTGAATTCTCCTCCAGCGTTGCTGATGACTGACGACATACCAGACTTTCTAGAGAGCAGAGAAGCCAGGAGTGACCAAGTGGCAAAGAAGTCTATTACTTTGTGCATCTCTTCAGGCCTTACCTTCTCCTTATCTGCCTGAGTTCTTAGGGGTTGAAACAATGTAAATATTCCAAGTTCTAGAAGAAGCAGAATGACTGCTTAGATCAGAATCCCTCCACTTCAAGTTCTATAATCCTCTTTGAAAAAGGAAGGAGAAAAAAGAATGTTCTATGTCACTCAGATGGCACAATTTTCAGTAAGTTAAACAATGTTGGAACAACATTATACAGCTACAATAACATACCATAAACAATTTAGCCTTTGTAATGTATAAGCAGCCTTCAAATCAGTGGTCATCTACATTTCTCTAACTCCCTATTTAATTATTAAATAAATAAAACATTCCTTTTTTTGAGACAGAATCTCACTCTGTTGCACAGGCTGGAGTGCAGTGGCATGCTCACAGCTACAGTTGCCTCGACCTGCTGGGCTTAAGCAATCTTCCACCCTCAGTCTTCCAAGTAGCTGGAACTACAGGCATCCGCCATCATGCCCGGTTAATTTTTCTTATTTATTGTAGAGATGAGGTCTCGCCAAGTTGCCTGGGCTGGTCTCGAACCCCTAGGCTCAGGTAATCCTCTCACCTCGACCTTCCAAAGTGTGGGATTATAGGCATGAGCTACTGTGCCCAGCCCCATATTTTTACTAAAATACAAATCTGACTCCACCTGCAATGGAATTCATTAATGCAACCTCAGAAGATACTTTGAGTTAGCTAATGATTACTCAAGCTAACTGTTATCCTCCCTGTTTTTACAATGATTCCCTGGAAGCTGAGGATTTCTCTTTCCCAACCCTTCTATCCCTTTGTATCTAGAACCGTGTCAGGAAAGAGGTGTCTCTAAGACTGCCGTCACAGGAATAAAATAGACAAAGCTGGGAAGGCTACACTATATTTTAATTTTCAGATGGCTGTTGGCTATATTTGGTTTGAAGGGATTCCTTTTCCCAATGTGTTTGGTAGTTACCAAAAAGTTCTGCAGGATGAATTTGTGGTGAAGGATGAAGATGGCATTACACTTTCTTACCCAAAGTAAGTTAAGAAAGTCAGATAAAAAATGAGAAAGGGGGTGGAATGGTGTCACCAGTCGAGTGCCTTCTCTATGCCTTGCACTTGGCTATGCATTGGTGACTAGTGTAGTATCTTAATGGAGCTTCAAATGAGAAAAAAAAAAGACAGACATTGTAATTCAAAGGAATGTGACTATTGGGCCTTGTAGAGATACAGAGATATGAGATATGACAGAATGCTAAGGCAGATTCAGGTGATTGTTCAGGTTGATTAGAAGGGACAAAAGACAGCAATTAATGGCAATAAAAAAATCCTGAGCTATCAAGATTGCTAGAAGTAAAAGACAAAATTTCTGAATCTTGTGTAAATGGTAAGGAAGACTACTCAAGAGCAATTGAACTTTAAATATAGCAAAGATAATTAGATTTTTATTTTTAAAAAAGCAGGGTAATGGGATCAGTAGCTGGAACACTACAAAGAAGAGCTTGATTTACTGTCAAGAGTAGAATCCCTGCTAAAGGCAGGCCAAGAAGTTAGACAGTAAATGTGGGAGATGAAGGATTTGATCAGATATCAGGGATAGGGGTACGCTCACTAAACTGTGCAGATTTCTTGCTCAATCAATAGTCGGCAAGGGTGGTAATAGAAGCCCAAGGTCAAGGCCTAGCAAAAGAGAGCTGAGTAGAAGTTAGGTCAAGTCTGGTCAAGGGCAGTCTTTGTCAAACTGCAGGATGGGCTACCCATGCAATGATATAGATTTGAAAGATACTGAGAAATATCCAAGAATCAGAAAATACAGGAATGACTTCTGTGTGGAGGGTAGATCAGAGGAGTATCAGAACTGAAGATGGAAATGCTGAAAGTGGTAAATTAATATGGAACCTGAAAATCAAGTCAAGGAATTAGGAAACTTAGGAACTGTAATGTAAATGTAAGGCACTGTAAATCCACGGAAACCATTTAAATGGCTAAAAGACAAGAGCATATTTTTGGAAATCACTAGGTGCTCTCTGTGTTGAAGAGATTTAAGACTTCAGCGTTAAGTAGAGGGAAGTAGATAAGGAATAAATAGGATAACGTTGTGTGAGCAGGTGAGTCAGTTGACAACTGTGACTAGGACGAGGGCAGAGGCAGAGGAAATGAGAGCTGAACAATATTTAGGCTGTGGATTCAAAGTATCTTGGTGATTGCTTTGATTAGGTGGTGAGTGTGAACTACTACACTATGGGCGTTATGGACAGATAGTAAAATTTGGGGGGGTGGTAGGAGTCTGCCTGTGTCTTGTAGAATGTTTAGCAGCATTTTTGTCATCTGCCTACCAGAAGTCAATAGCCTACCCAAGTTGTGACAACCCACAATGTCTGTCTACATTTCCAGCGTCCCTTTGAACAAGACCCAATCGCCCCAGTTGAGAACCATTGTATGAGTGGTTCATGAGGAAGGAGGTTCATACAGATTTCTGAGGTGTTGGGCAAGGAAAACCAGGCCCATGTGGATCCATGCACTGAGGCAGAGAACTGGCAAAGAGGCATAATTAGGGGAGTTGACATTATTCCATGTAAAAAGTATTGCAGTCTGACTACAGAAACAACATGAGGCATGAGAAAACGAGTGAAAAAAGTTGTGCATACTAAGCAAGTGCACATGTGCAGTGGTTCAATGGTTTATTCAGAATGTTGCTTAAGAATATCCGAGGTAATTATTTTTCTGTGCCTGGCTTATTTCGCTTAATGTAATGTCTTCCACGTTCATCCTTGCTCAAGACAGAGCTTCCTTCTTTTTAAGGCTGGATGACATTCAAACTTCTTATAAAAATAATAGATAAGTGAGGTGATAGATATCTAAATGAGTTTGATTTAATCATTTGACATTGCATATATACATGCGTGTTTGTATCAAAACTACACACAGTACCTCATATATGTATACAATGTTAATTTGTGTTATATATATATATTTATATATATATATAACATTTTCCTTATTCATTCATCCACTAATGGACACTTTTGTGCAATTTTGAACAGTTGAACTCATAAAAAAGTGAATAGAGTGGTGACTACCAAAGGCTGGGAGTGTGAGAAAAAAAATGAAGAATTGTTGGTCAAAGGTTACAAAGTTTCAAATAGAAGAATTAAGCTTTGAGATCTGTGGCACAGTAGGGTGACTGTAGCCCTTAATTAGGTATTGTATATTTCAAGATGAATAAGAAAGTAAATTTCAAATGTCGTATAAAAATAATAGGTATGTGAGGTGATAGATATCTAAATTAGTTTTGTTTAATCATTTGACATGACATATATAAATAAATATACATGTGTTTGTACCAAAAATCACACAGTACCATATATATATATACATATATATACATATATATGTATATATATATACAATGATAATTTGCCAATTAAAATGATGTTAATTAAAAATTTTTTGAGCATGACACACTTTCTCCTGACTTGGTCTAAAGAAGCAGAAATGAGATGAACCTAGGCATGCAGCGGCGGATAAGCTACTTGTCTCAGAAAACCTAACAAAAACATCCAAACAAAGGGGTACCTGTTAGTATATCAAAATGTCTAAAACTGGGCAGTTTTTCTTTTTCCTTCGAAATTGCAATAATTCAGTGATCTGGACTGGCATCTCTGAATGTCTGAGTCTTCTTTATGTGGTTGCTAGGTGGCTGCCTTGGTTGTGAACAAGAAGTCATCTCAGATCATCCAAGGCAGAAATCACGTGACTGGGCATTCCCTTCTTTTTTTTTAATCAACTACACACAAATTTATTTTTTGTAAAGAAAAGGAGGAAAAACAGTGTAGTTTCTTGCTATATTATATTATATTATATTATATTTTGAAGATGTGGAGTACAACTCATGATACAAGTAGACATTATGCAGATAAAGTTTGGGCCTCCCTTTGGCCCTCACCTCACCTGGTTTGAGATCAGGTACCCTTATTGACGTTATATGCCCTCCTTCCCTCCCTGGCAGTGTCCCATTACTGCCTATACTTTTCTTACAGTATTATGGTAAATGTTCAGGGTCTACTTATGAGTGGGAGCATGTGGTACTCAGTTCTTTGTTTCTGTGATAGATCACTGGGTATGATAGACCCTAAATCCATCCAAGTTGCTTCAAAGTCCATAAGTTTGTCCTTTGTTATAGCTGCATAATATTTCATCGTGCTAACGTACTATCTTTTTTTCTTAACCAGTCCAGTTTTGATGGGCAGCACAGTTTTTGCTATTGTAAATAGGGCTGCAATAAATATGCATGTGCAGGTGTCTCTTTTGTAGAATGATTTGAACTCCTCTAGGTATATTCCCCGTAGGAGGATTGCTGGGTCATATGGAAGGTCAACGTCTAAAGTTCTTTCAGAAATTGTCCCACTGTTTCCCTTAGAGGTTGAACTAGTTCCCATTCCCACCAGCAGTGTAGAAGTGTTTCCTTTTCTCCACATCCTTGCCAGCATCTGTTGCTTTTTGTTTTATTAATTATGGCCCTTCTTACTGGGGTTAGGTGGTATCTCAGTGTGGTTTGGATTTGCATTTCTCTGATGATTAGTGAGGCTGAGCATTTTTTCATGTGTCTGTTGTCTGCTTGTATATTTTCTTTTTTATTATTTAATTTTTTAATTTTAAAGATGTGGGGTACAATTCAGGGTTAGGTATACAAATGTTCATTATGCAAGTACCCTTGTTGATGAGGTGTGTCCCCCTCCACCAACAGTTTCCCACTATGCCAATCTCTTTCTTATAGTATTATGATAATTGTTCAAGGTCAGCATATAAGTGAGAACATGTGGTACTCAGTCTTTGTTTCTTTTGAGAAGTGTCTATTCACATCTTTTGCCCACTTTTTAATGGGGCTGCTTGTTTGGTTTTTTTCCCCCTTTCAGCATGTTTGAGTTCCTTGTAGATCGTAGATGTTGGGCCTTTGTCAGATATATAGTTGGCAAATATTTTTTCCTATTCTGTGGGCTGTCTCCCTACTCTTGATGGTTCCTTTTGCTTTGCAGAAGCTTTTCATTTAATGAAAAGCTATCTTATCTCTTATTGCATGGACTCTTTTTTATTTTAAAATGTGGGGCTCAATTCAAGATTCAAGTGGTGATTGTACAGGTGAAGTTTGGGCCTCCCTTCGGTCTTCACTTCGCCTGGTTTGGGATCAGGTACCCTTATTGAAGTTATGTACCCTGACCTTTCCTGACTGTGTCCCACTACTGCCAATAACCTTCACAAAGTATTATGGTAAATGTTGTTGATTTTTATTCTGTCGGAACAAGATGGATCTTTTATCTCCCGAAGCTTCCCAGAAGATTTTCTCTGATAGGTCTCCAGGTGTCCAGTAACATGGTCATCCCTGGATCCAACTAAGTGAGGAAAGATTAACATTTGTTTAAGCAAAAATACTGTCTGTCATTGAGCCTGTGAGTCTACTTTTTTATATCCCACTCTATTTGTAGACCCTGCTTCAGTGAGGAAATTTGTGTCTGGAAGATGGTTGAAATCACTCTCCTGATGGAGTCAAGAATGTCTGTTGAAGATATTTCCCTTAATTACTACATGAGAAGAGATAACAAGCACACACACAAACAAAACCCCCAGAGTTATCTTTTTGGAGGGCAGGCCCCTTGTAGTACAGGTTTCCCCCACTAGGTAACTGTTTTAGGAACCCACCAACATGAGTGTAAAAGCTAGCATTCTTCTGACAGGTTGTGCTCAGCTTCAGTGAGTCTTTTTTTGGGGGGATGGGGGGAGATTCTTTCAGCGAGTTTGCCCATGTCATGATGGGTAATTTACCAGCATGCCTGCCCACATGACGCTGAGCATTCAGCAGTTCCTGACCAAAAACGGCATAATTCACATGTCCCACACTCCCTATTCACCTAATTCCCCCCAAGCATCTGCCCCCCATGACAAAATTCCTCAAATGGAAACGTTTTGCTGATATGGAAGAGGTGAACCAAAACAGAGTAGAAGCACTAAAAGACATTAAAATCGACAAGTTCAAAAACTGCTTTGAGCAGTAAAAAAAAGCATCTCAGTAGGTGTATTGGTCAAACGAAGAGTACTTTGAAGGTGGCTGAAGTTTCAATATGTAACAATAAATACACAATTATTGATAAATGAATTTTGGTTTTTTGGGACCACTTCGTATCTCTGCCTCCCCAGCTAGTATATATATGAGTCTTGCTGGATATAGGGAATGGGATCAGTTGTTGTAGGGGTCTGTTTTGTGAAAGGACCACACATGCAAAGCAATGCTTAAATGCAGAAGGTGGTGAGAAACCAAAGAATAAGCAAAAAATTCCAGTATTTGGTACAAGTTGATTTCTTGGAGAACTTACAGGCAGAAACATGGTCTTCAGTAGCAAAAATACAGGTTGATCTTCACGCTGTGACTCCCAGAAATCCAAGGATTATCTGCCATAGGAATAGGGAAAGGACTTATGTTCTTCAGAAGGCATATGCAAGACAATTGAACTCAACCTTTCAGGGAAAGGCAAGAAGAATGCTCAGTGTGTTGTAGCCTGTGATTTGCCAAAGGGCAGGAGTACATGTCTACAATAACATCAAGGTTGTCTTGGCTTGCACAAGGAACAGAAAGCAAAATAGAAATCTTAGAGGCATTCCCAGGACTGGGATTAATCAGTAGCTCACACAACACATTAGCATCCAATTTTAGTCTCTGTACTCCTCCTTTGTATTTTGGCTCTTGCGATCTCATGTGGCCTCCTCATTTTCAATGGTCCCTTAGCTTTTAGGAGGCAAGGCTTAGGGTGATGCTTTATGGCTGCAGCAGCAGCACAAACAAGAGCAACTGACAACACCTATGTCAGGTATAAGACACGGGATTAATAATTGATATTGTCACCACGTTCCCCAGCATCCAAATCGAGAGGAGAACCACTGGAGAAAGAAAGGGTAGAGCCAGACATTGTGGTTACTTGTTTACACACATCTTGGAGGGCTAGTGCTAAAGTACCCCACAATTATCAAGAAAATATATACAGTGTTTGGTCTTAATAGTGGCACAGCATCTCCCTCTTGCAGCAGTTAATGCATATAAGGTCATATAGTTTTGTACAATGGCCTTTCAAATGAATGCCATGTTAGAGTTTATTGGAAATAATTTGGGAGCTGTCATTAAGAGACTGTGGAGAGCAGTCAGTGAAGACTTTGACATGCCAGATAGCATCCTCAGTGCCTAGAAATGGCACAAAGATTGTAGCTAAGTGATCACACCAATGAAAGACAGTCTGTATCTACCTATTAACCATGTGGGAGAAATTAGTAGGTTCGCCAACAGGTGTTGTTCATTATTCTTGGACCCATGGATAACCTGAAGGGTAGTGTTCTGGCCATCCCAGTGGTCACCAAGACCAGAGGTTGGATCCAGAAAATCATATGGTTTGGAACTAGCCAATATATACCAGATCATGAAGACCGGACTGTAGCAAAACAGTCTGTTTCCTACAGTGTTACATTTATTGGCATTGTTCCTGAGGAATCTTGCCCATCCTCTGAGTATAGTTGAGCCATGAATTATAGGTAAGTTTCTGTAGTTGGTGTCATCCAAATGAAACCTTCTTAAATGTGAAGAAAACTGTCTTTATAGTGTAAATTTTAAGGTCTTACAATGAGGTGTGTCACCTGAGAGTCTTTGAGATGTTAAATAGCAATAGTAATCAGATGTTCTGCTATAACAAGTATTGAAGAGGGCTTTTCATGTCCATAAGTGTTAAATGTCCCATCAATAGACCAACTAATTACATGACATCTTGTCACATTGGATTCTAAAGCTAAGCTCCCCTCTTGAAGAGCTTTACTGAATATTTGTAAGTTCTGTCAGTCATTTACCTGAATAGTTGATACCTACCACAGAAGATCTGTGGTACTTGGAAAAGGTAACAAATCACAAAGACAGTAGTCATCTTTTTGCAAGCTGTCAGCATAATACTGAGCCCACTGTAGAAAGAGGTTCATTTCTCCCTTTGTAGGGCAGAGCAGAAACAGGAACAGAAGAGTATGGACAGAAATGCAAGTGTTTAGTAGGAACTGGAATGGGAGGGCAGTTCTTCTCCATCTAGAAACATGACTGTGGTACCTCATCTCTGTGTAGAATTATGAACCAGGAGTGCATACCAGTCATGTTTCCAGAATGCCAAAAGTGCCAGTATTACCTGCAAGGTTACATGGGCACTGAAGGACCCTGTCAAACAGCCAACCAGAGTGCCCTTTACAAGATGATGTGTTCCTGTGTATTGGTGTGTGGTGCATCTTGGCCCAAACTCCAATAGGGTCAATGGAGAGCACTCTAGTTGCCAGCCCTGGTCTCATGGTGCACTGGTCCTGAGACAGCATGCAGTTCACCCCCAGGGACTCGCGGAGAGGGCAGCACGTTGTTGCAACTGGAGGCTTAAGCAATAGCTGAGACTGCCTGGCAAACAACCTTTGTATTCAGTCCTTGGTAGAGACCTGTTCTTTCTGTCATCAGCAAAGCAGCAGTCTAGGGAATTGCTCTCTCTCTTTCTGGCGAGAAGTATTATATCCAGTCTAGGGAAGTTGCTGGGCCAACTCCAACTCAAGTGCCCCCCTCCCTGGTTCAAGGTCATGGGAAGTCTTAAATATGATTAGATGATGGCCCTTGATGAGATCTGGTACAAGTGCATTTGGTCGAACTTTTCTTATAACAATGGAATGGACCCTCTTTTCTGGTGGCATCAGTATGGTGCCAAGTTCAAGTACACTTCATCCAAATTAAGGTTTCTAATGGCTTGAGGCTAAACCTTGCCCACCCGTGCCAGGTACTGGATTTTAAAAGTGCTCTCTGTTGTGGCTTTAAAATGCCATTTTAAATTCTAATCAGAGTTGTCTCTTGAAGTTGGTATGGTAGATGAAACCTCTCGTCTACATTGTTCTACATGGTCCAATTCTGAACATCATGTCCTATCAAGAAAACCCAGAGAGATACTCTGGTGTGTTGGTGACTTGATTATATGGAATATTATGGGGGTGTAGGTGGGAGTAAACTAAACAGTTGGTTACTGTCTCCACTAAATCTGCAGAATTGGGGGCAATCTTGCTCTCTTATGTATTTGCCACCCCATGTGTCACTGCCATGCCCACTATGTTTGCGGAGCCAATCAGCTAGCTCAGGTGATTGTGAAGGAGTCAGTGTTCTAATTTTGCTAGGGTATCTGCCCCCATGGTTCCAGCAGATGAATCTGACTGTTATGCTGCAACATGATACACAATTAGGCTCGCAGTGTGTTTTTGTAGCTTGCCTAAATTGTCTTTCTATGTAAGAGCTCCCCATAAAGAATGTTTTAGTAGGTACATGTACTAAATCTAAGGTCCAGCTGTCTGTACAGAGAAATATTGCTCAGGACTTATGGGTACAAACGTTGGTTTGTGGCCCAGATTTCTGCTTATTCACTGCCTTTTGCATTTTCATTTTGAACCAGTCGGTGTCTGTCTGTGGTTGTACAGCTTCTGCCCTCCAGCCCGAAAGGCATCTTGGCTGGACCCATCTGAGAACCAAGCATTTTCAGGAATGCGGCCCGTGCTTATATATATCATCACAGGCATCTCCTGTAGGGACTGCACAATATGGGCAGCCCTGGTTTCATGGTGTACTGGTTCTGAGATAGCCTGCAGTTCACCCCCCAACCAAGGGACTCGTAGAGAGGGCAGTACAACGTTGCAGGTATGCATGCCACTTTGCAAAGTGGAGGTGTAAGCAATAGCTGAGACTGCCTGGCAAACAACCTTTGTATCCAGTCCTTGATAGAGACCTGTTCTTACTGTCATCAGCAAAGCAGCAGTTATGAGTTCAACTTGCTGGAAGTCATTCTTTGCTCCAAGATCATGTTTTCCATCAGGAAATAGTGGGTTTCAGAACTTTTCCTTGATTGTAACCAGAATCCAAGGGGAACTGCATTTCCAAGCTGGACTTGCCAGAGGGCCTACCTGTTCCCCTCAGGGCTTGCAGTCACATCTAAAGATGTTGGTATCCTAGGATTTGGGCCTGAGCCACTGCTATGTTAGCTTTTTAAATACTTCCTCTTGTTACTAGATCCCTTCTCAACTAGTCAGTAAAAGGAACAAAAGCATTGAGCTAAATGTGGAATAAAGACTTGCTTATAACCCAAAAGGCCTAGGAAGCTTTGTAAGTTTTCACCATGTTAGTCAGGGATAACCATTGTATTTTGCCAATGACAGTGCCTGGGATAAGGTGTGTCTTAAGTGACCAAGCAAACACTAAAAATGTTACAGCCAGTCCTGGGCCTGGAATCTTTTGTGGGTCGAGGGCCCATCCTCTGAATTTGGAAGGGTTCACAATGCATTCAGGTGCTGCTGTAGCAAAGATGAGTCTTCAAGGTTAGTGTAATGTTATCAATTTAAGGAAACATTTATAACAGCAGGTAGCAGTGGATTAAAAGTTCAACCTCAAGGAACTGTTTCATAACAAATAGAGAAGCTTTGTAGCTATCCCCAGGGTAACTCTTGGAATGCTCCTTGTTGGGCATTCCAAGTAAAGCAGATAGGTCCTGTGAGTCAGGGTGTGAAGGAACACTGAAGAAGGCATTGGCTAATCTAATACAGCATGATAAGTGCCAACAGCTTGTATCAGTCATTCTATCAATTCAGTTACATTATTCACAGTAGTGTGTGTCTTGAGAACCACCTTATTTAATTCTCTGTCATCTGTTGGGAGCCGGCCACGGAGGCCCACTGAGCGTTAGGGATCAGGGAGGACCGTGGACCCTGAGACCACTAGGATGTGTTCGGGAGCTGTTGACCCCATTTTCCTCCTCCTTTTACCATGTAGCGCAAGTCCCCTAAAGGAACTCTGCTGACCTAAGCTGAAGGCTCTGTGACTGTGACAGGCATGACTCACTCTAGAAACTCATTGTTCCTGTTTCCCATGAACTGCGGTTTCAGCTTAGGTATTAGATATAATTCAAATTCAGGTCACATTTGGGAGCCTTTTATATGGTACAAGCTTCTTTATAAGATTTAAAAGTATATTTGTAGAATTAGTATATACTTATGGAGAGCTGTTTTCAGCTATAGATGGTATAGATGATTATCTAGAGTTACCAGAAATGGCCCAGCACAAACTTTGGTCTGGGCCACATTCCTGAGGGCCCAGCGCATATTTGGACTTGGCTGCATTCTTTTAGACCAGCTTTAGCTACAGTTAGTGTAGGGTTTTTCTACCTATTATAGAAATTGAATTTATTTTATTCATAGAAAGTATTGTAGAATAGGTCATGCTACGTCAGGGGATCATGTTAGTTCAAGCATGATCAATCATGATATTTTGAGGTTTAATAAGAATATAGTTAACTTTAGAAATGTCATTGTCTCCATTTTCTACTATTGTGGTTTTGGCCTTTGTACATTTACAGTTTATATTTGGGTTTTATTTTTAGAAGATTTATTGCTGATGATCAGCTTTATATATTAGGATTAGGAATTAGAAACTTTCATAGAAATTAGGATAGATATATAGGACTTTAGAATAGCCATTTTGTTAAGAGATTGTAATCTATTGTTCCAAAAAGTGGCCCACCGTGAACCTTGGACTGGGCCACATCCTGTAGAGCCCAGCGTGATCTTTGGACTGGGCCACATTCTTTAGGAATTGGCTTAAGCTTCCATAGCATTGTGTAAGTAGTATTAGTATAGAATAGAAAGATAATAAAATTTAAGTTAGTCATCATGGGTGTTGTGTGCGCATGAGCTTTAGAAGCTATTATTAGAACATCATGATGCTAGTAGGGATTGTTGCATTGCTTTTGAGGGACATTAACTAGCATAGGGAACAATAAGACAATTTTGGGGTTTGTCCTTCTTCATACCTGAGAAAACATCTGGTGGGTGGGGGACGTCCCTCCTGTACCTGGCTTTGTGTTCATGTGAAAGACTTGTGAGACTGTCTGTGTAAAATTTGGGGATAAATACTTGCTGTAACTTTCAATAAATGGCTTCTGCGCTAGACAGAGTCCAGTCTCTTTCTTTCTCTCCCTTCTCTTTCTTTCTCTTTATTTCTCCAGAATAATTGCCGAGGCTGCCACACCTTCCAAGGAACCCCCTAAATCTCTCTGCAGGGGCTGGCCCCCTGCAGTCATCCTCCGCCATGTTCCAGGTGCCATGATTGGACAGTTGTAGAAACATTGGGCTGGCCGGATAAAATTACTTTTGGACAGTTCTGCTTTGGTGACTGTGATTTCTTTATTCACCAGGGAAAGAATATTGTTTCACACTGATAATAAGCCATGAGGAAGAGTTGTATACAAGTTCCTATTTTGCATCTCCTATTTGAATAGTTTTAACTGTCCGAAGTAGTAAGGTAGAATTCCCCCACGGATATTTGTAAAATGCATCCTAAAAGAATGCTCACACCAAAAATATTTCCTGGAATTGGTGAGGCAACGACACTATATAAGGAGAGCAACTCCAGCCAGTACCAGGCAGGAGAGGAGTTTGTTTTATTTTGGCTGTTCTTCCCCCTAAACATTAATAGCTGCCCGTTTACCAGCATATCTCTCTGGTTTTCATGAACTAAGGTATGTTCTAAACTTATTTCCACTATAGCTGAGTTGCTCTGCTTGTGTTTTAGTCTCTAATACATTGTGAGCCCCACACGAGCCTCCAGTCACCCCCTATTGCTACAGCCTTGACCCCACCCCATATCTAGGCTGAAGAGGAGTTCACTCCTGGAGCAGAGACTGGAGTTCTTCAAGTGGAGTTTCTCCTTTCCCTTCCTCCTTTTCTGCAAGATGCTGGGAAGAGACACAAACTATTAAGCAAAAGTTAAGTCCTTTACAAAGGCCCATCACATGGCATTAGGTGACTGATCTATTTTTTTCTTGGTTTAAATAATCTGAGATTAGATCATAGCACATTGCTTTCTGGTAACCCTAGTTGGGTCTTTAAACCTCCCCTTTTTAGTCCAAAAAAATTGGCCTCTCCTTTCTTTCCTTTTTCCGTGATAACTAGTCAGACCTCACCCCTTTCCATTTCAGCTCTTAAAGATCACCTATGGCATTCCCAATATCCAACACATCTTGCCTTTCAAGGGAGCTCAAGAGAGACATGGGAGGGCCATGTCAATCCTACAGGGGCACTTTGGGACAATTTTTTTTTTTTTGCTCATGGTAAACACAGCCTCATTTGGTCCCACAAACCGTTGGGCAGAGATGAACTGGTACATGCCCAACTCCCTTAATTTACTCTTTACTCTCTCCAGAAACTGCCATGCTGGATTCTAACCCAAGAAGTCCTGTTCATGTGGCCAGGCCTTTCTCGTGGTCATTATAATCCAGTCCAGAAGACTTTAATTGCCCTTGACAGTTCCAGCATTGTGTAAACTCCATCTCAAAGTGTGGCGAGTGGTTATGTTGACTTTTCTCCATCTCACTCTCTCCTGGGGAGACACTGTCTCCACCAGTGCCCCACAGCTGCACCATCCACAGGGCCAAATTTTCTCTCAGCCTCTGTTTAAATATGTTTGTGTGTCCAGTAATGCTACTGAGGCGCACTCCTGGACTGCTGAGGTTTTTTTGTGAAAAGGCTGTCTGTGACTGCCTGTTGCATCTGGTGGGCATTTCATTTCTGCTGCTTGAGTGGTCTTGCTCTCCAAAGGGGAGGGCAATTATCCTCCTCCTCCAGGACAACCTCTATGCTTAATGACTTGTGAGTCGGTTTCCAAGGACATATGTTTACAGTGTAGAACATTTAAAGCATGTTAATTAACAAATCCATCACTTCACATGCTTATTCTTGTAAAGAGGATATTTAAGCCCTACTCTTTTAGAAATTGCAAAATGTACATTGCATGATAATTTATTATAGACATCGTTGTGTGCAGTAGATCTACAAAGTGGATCAAAGTGCCCAAATTTTCAGTTAGACAGAAAGTATAGATTTTCGTGTTGGTCTGTATGTGTAAAAGTTGATATAACGTTGTGAAGCTGGTATGACTTAAACCAAATAAGGAATTTGATGATTTTCAAGTCTTAAATGTATAACTGCATTGTAAGATTAATGCTTGATTCATACTGGTATGCCTGTGCATGAGAAAATCAGGTAAATCAGTATTCACGTCAGATTCAGGACTACTAGATTATTCCCACGGGAAAAGTTCTTGAAGAAGCCCAGCCATCTTCTCTTGGTAGATTTTATCAAAAGTTTCACTCTGGGCCACTGTGAAGTGATTTTTCCAGTCTCCTGTGATTCCTGTCAAATACAAATATTTAAGTTTAGATTAGATGCATTAATAGAGTATCAAGAGTTCCTTGAACTTCTTCTGTGTTTGTCTCTACTGTTGATTTGTCAAGAACACATGAACACGGAACTGGAAACTGCAGACAGCATAGCCAGCTGGTCAAACTTTTTCTCTCTGGAGTCAGGTGCCCATTGGTTTTAACCCCAGATTACTATTGCATCATCTATTTGAGTCTCAAGTATGCCATGTGTTAAATAAGACTATCCTCATTCCTGCCTCCTGGTAATATTCTGAGGATTGAATAATAACAACAATAATGATACCCAAGACACATTAATTTCTCATACGTCAGGCATTGTTTTAGGATATGAGATATCCAATATTACATGTATCCCTCATTTAACATTCAACACACCTTTTGAAGATAGGCAGTTTTTTCCTCCCTTCTTCCACTTATCCTGGGTCATATAGGTGGAAGTGCTGTTCTTTCTACTCTCTGCTACCCACAAAGCATTATTATCTATTATTTAACTCTCCTCATGTGACTCTCTTTTTATACATACATCTCTGCAACTACATGATCCCATGTATCTATTGTTGTCACTTTCTACCACCCCGCTGGTCAAACCTCAATCCATGATGAGTTTAGTTCATGTCTCCCTCAGATACAATTATCACCAACATTATTGACAATTTTAATTTCCATGTAATGAATTCTTCTAATGGTCTTCTGTTTTGTTTGTTCCTTGAACTTTTCTATTTTAAGGTTTTTTTTCTCACTTATAATTGACACATAATAATTGTATAATTATGGAAACAATGTGATGTTTCAAGTCATGTATATTGTAAAATGATCAAATCAATGTAATTAGTACAGCCATTATTTCCGTAAGCATTCATTATTATTATTTCTTGAGTTGGAGTCTCACTCTATCACCCAGGCTGGAGTGCAGTGGCATGCTTACAGCCACTGCAGCCTTGACCTGCTGGGTTCAGGCAATCCTCCCAACTCAGTCTTCCATGACTGTAGCCAGAACTACAGGTACACATCACCCTGGCTAATTTCTTGATGTATTGTAGAGACAAAGTCTCACCAAGTTGCCCAGGCTGATATTGAACCCCTGGGCTCAGGCAATCCTCGTACCTCCTCCTCCCAAAGTGCTGTGATTACAAGCCTGAACCACCATGCCCGGCCTATGTTTATTATTAATTTTAGAGATAACGTTCATACTCTTCCCTTATAGCTATCTTAAAATATATATTATGATGATGATGATGTTAGAAGAAGGAGGAGGAGAAGAAAGTGGAGGAGGAGGAGGAGAAGAAGGAGGAGAAACAGGGTGTTTGCTCTGTTGCCCAAGCCAGAGTGCAATGTCATGATCATAGCTTACTGTAGCCTCAACCTTCTAGACTCAAACCACCCTTTAGCCTCCCAAGTATTAAAAGCTAGGACTACAGGCATGAGCCACCTATCCCAAGCCTACAACCCATTTTTCAGAGCTACAGTCACCCTACTCTGTAACAGGGCATCAGAACTAAGTCTAACTGCTTAACTGTACTTAGTACATGCTAACCAACTTCTACTCATCTCTTCAACCCCCGACCCTCTCCAGCCTCTGGTATCCAGCATTTTCCTCTCTAGTTCTGTGGGTTCAACTTTTGTAGATTCCACATGTGAGTGAGATCATGCAGTGTCTGTCTTTGTGTGCCTGGCTCATTTCACTTAACAAAATGTCCTCCGGGTTCAACCTCATTGCCACAAATGACAGAATTTCATTCTGCTTTATGGCCAAATAGTATTCCAGTGTGTATGTATGTTTGTGTGTGCGAGTGTGTACACACTTTGCACCACATTTTCTTTATTCATTCTTCCATAGATGGACACTTGGGTTGATTTGATACCTTGGCTATGTGAATAGCACTGCAATAAACATGGAGTGTAGATATCTCCTTGGCATACTGATTTCATTTCCTTTGGATACTCTATTTTTATTTTTTACTATTTTTTTCTATTTTTAAATGTTAAGAAATTTCCATATTGTTTTTCATAATGAATTTACTCATTTACATTTCCACCAATATTAGTGTTCCCTTTCACCACATCCTTACCAGCATTTGTTATTCTGATGTGTTTTTGATAATATTTGATACTTGTCTTTCTACCCAGAGGTGAAGTGGTGTGCCATTGTGGTTTTAACATGAGGATTAGTAGTGTCGAGAATTTTTTCATGTACTTGTTGGCCATTTGCATACTTTTCTTTCAGAAATGTATTTCAGGTTTTTTTTCATATTGACTTGAGTTCCTTTATATATTGAGGGTTTCAACTTCTTGTCAGACACATGGTTTGCAAATATTTTCTTTCATGTCATTGGTTGTCTCTTTACTTGCTCAAGATCCCTGGCAATACAGCCTGCCTACCACTTAAATTTATTTAAGATCAAGGCCACTTGAGTCGGCCAAAGATGAAGTTGGCTGGGACTTGGGTCCCACCTGCTTGGGAAATGGATTTGCTCCTGGCCTCAGGCAGGTCTAGAAGCTCTGTCCATGGACACCAGCCTATAATCAGGTCCTGCCAGGTAAGTTTCTGCCCGGTGCTGTGTTTTACTGGTTATACTATGGCAGGGCCAGTACTGCGTTCCAAGTCAAAGTTCCATGCACACTTCTCTTTCCTTCTTTCTAGTCTCTTAAAGCTATGCTTTCTGGTGTTTGGAGAGGGTTGGTGTAGGCAATGGGAGACTGTCCTTGGTACCTTCTTCAGTGAGTCATTCCTTGCTAACATGCTAAATCTTGATACTGTAATCTCTCATCTGGTTTCATAAGTTCTTGGGAGGGTATTTTCTTGCATGGATAGTTGTTGAAATGCAGGTTCTTAATGGGGGGATGACTGTTGGGGGATTCTATTCTGCCATCTCACTCCACCTCTCTATGCTTTGACCTTTTCTAGTGACCATGTCTTCTATCCATTAACTAGAAACCATGTTCACAGATTTACCTTTAAATTTTTGTATACTTACACCAAGGCATGCTGCCTAAAAAAAATAACAATAAACCTACTTTTTCTGCTTTACTTTTCTTTTTAAGTGAGAAAGCAGGATTTATTGAGAGGACAGAAAAAGCTCCCACAGTGGGAGGGGATTCAAGGGAGTTACCCTCTGTTTTACTTTCAAAACATTCTCCCAGTCTTCTCTCTCATCTGATGATCTCAAGGCACGTTTAATTGGTAAATCATGATTAGTCTGGAAGAAGTTTTATTTTTATTTTTTAGCAACACAACCATGCACATCCCTCTACATAAGCCCTTTCCTGCTACTATGAATGAGCTGTCCGTGTTCCTGCTTGGTTCTTTATCTGAGACCCTGCAATAAAAACCAAACGTGCACCACAGAGCAAGCACTGGAAAGAATAAAGTTGTTCATTCCACAGCGAAGGAGGATTCCATTTTCAAGCTGCAGTAGGCAATGGGGTGGCTGGGAAGACCTCACAGAAAATACGGCATTTGACTATGTGCTGGGTTCCTCAAGAGGAGAAATTCCAGGTAGAGAAAACAAGTTACAAAACTCTGATGTGTGGATGCATACCAGCCTTGTTTGAAGAAGAACATAGGAAGTCAGAGGAACTAAATGAAATCTGAGATCTCCTCAGATAAAGACACACCGCTCACCTGAGCTCAGTTACTTTCTCACTGCCCTTTCCCTCACTCAGGACATAGCTCCGATAATTATGGGCATTGTCTTCTACTTCAGTTTCCTACTATTAAGTTATTTAAGGATAATAAAACTATTTGGGGATTTCTTTCAAATTAAACAGCATCTTCATTTCTCTCCTCCCCGTTTCAGAAGGAGAGGAGTTGTGTGTGTTCTTCGTCTTTGACTCCTCGGTTAACATTTTTCATTAAGATACTTCCATTAGGCCTCTAGCCCCGGCATTGGCATTGCTCTTACAAATGTCACCAAAGCTTCTCCATGATGCTAAATTAAAGGGAACATTGCCCTTCATCTACTGAAACCTTTAGAAAGAAGTGATACGATTGGTGAGCCCCATGTCCTTGAGGTTGTGTTTCATTTGACCTTTCGTATAGCATCAGATTTTCACATGGGTTGTTGCAACAACCTGTTAACTCATTCTGTGTATTTTATATAGTCATGCTGGCAATGCATTCTTAACACAGCCTGTAGATTAATTCTCTTAAAACTTAAGTAAGATCATGTTCTGATCTCTCTTCCATATTACCTAATGACTTTCCACCTTACAAGGAATAGAATCCAAAATTCTTTACACTGACACCAGATATTTAAATGAAAGGCAAGCAAACAAACAAACAAAATCCTCATAGTATTTAGAAATCCTAAGGAAACCCCACACTGGGATCTCTCATGTTTCATTTAGTCCCTGTGGCTTCCTATGTTCTTCTTCAAACATGGTTGGTATGCCTCCACTTCAAGGTTTTAGAACTTGTTTTCTCTATCTGGAATCTCTCCTCTTGAGGAGCCCAGCACATAGTCAAATGCCGTATTTTCTGTGAGGTCTTCCCAGACACCCCATTGCCAACTGCAGTTCAAAAATAGAATCTTCCTTCCCTGTGGAATGACCAACCTTATTCTTTCCAGTGCCTGCTCTGTGGGGCACACGTTTGGTTTTTATTGCAGGGTCTCAGATAAAGACTTCACCTGGAGTGATTCACAGGTCTGTCCTCTTGTTTTTCTCTCCGTGGGGGTTCCACTCACCTTTTATTCTAGGTGGAACAGATATCCCTATTGTCAATACTTGTGAAGAGAGACTCCATCCACAGAGCTCGGTCCTAACCAGAACTGTGAGGTGAAAGTCTCTGAGAAGAAACCTGAGAGTGCTTCACAGGGCGAGTGATAGCTAGAAAATGAATGTGGGTAGGCAGCGCCCCAAGAGTTGCGTCATTCATTAAAGTTGCTTCATTTTCACATCTTTTTCATAAGCTTAAAGATATTCCAAACCTCTTCAAGTCAGGTTCCATTTTCATGACCTAATAAAGTAAAATATTTTCCTTTTTCCATGTCTTAAGGTGTCAATTGATGATGGGGAATTCACTGTTCATTTCTTTCATGTGCTGATGTGAGAACTCTTACCTTTTCTCATAAAACTTGTTTTATTACGATCAATGTAGTCATCAGATATCTGGGAAAAATTGCTCATTTTATTATCCTTCATGGCCTGAAAGGATGCGTTCTTGATGACTGAGTTCAGTTCTTCTGGGGTTAGTTTCTTGCCCAAGAATTGGCTGATCCTCTCTATACTGGTTCTTGTGTCCTGGAATGAGAAGCACAAGAGTGGGGACATGCGGGTAAAATACAAGGGGAGAGCAAGAAAACAAACAGGGGCAGCAGAAAATGCAGATGAGGAGGGGGAAATAAAAAGAAGTAGGAAGACACGAGCTCGTTATACTGTCTGGCAAATGTGGAATTTGAGTAAGTGACAGCAGAGAGCGTTTATGAGAAAATGCTCTTCAGAGAAAATAGACTGCTTAAATGCCTTAGGTTTCGTGATCTTGTCATTTTCTAAACCTGAAAACTAGAGGAAGATGAACAGGCAGCCACTGACATAAATAGATGGCAAGGGCATATTATAAATGCAGAGGTACTGAGAGTTACAGGAATAAATAACTTTAAGACTTTAACCATTTTAGAAAAGGCTTTTTTGTGTTAGTGCCTTTCTCTTTTCTCCCCTTTCTTGTTTTATTTTCAAAGACGTGGGGTACAATCCAGGATTAGGCATACAGCTGGTCATCATACAGGTGAACTTTGGGCCTCCCTTTTGTCCCCACTTCTCTTGGTTTGAGATGAGGCGCCCTTATGGATGTCAAATAAGTGAGGAATAAAGAAGCATTGTAAGGATAGTACAGAGAGTTCACATATACCCTTACCCAGCTTTCCCTAATGTGACCATTTTACATAACCATGGTACGTTGGTCAACTGTGAAAAATTCATGTGGGTACAATAATATTAGAAACGTTACAGACTTCACTCAGATTTCCACTGTTTTCCAAGAATTAGCTTTTTCGGTTCTAGGTTCCAATCAGGGATCCCACATTTGGTTACACCATTATATTTTTAGTCTCCTCTAGTTTTAGGTAATTATTTGGCCTTTCTTTATTGTTTGTGACTTTACCATATCTGGAAAACACTTGCTAGACTTTTAAAAATCAAATATCCATCCATTTTATTTTGCCTCATTTGTAAAAATAGCTCCATGGTAGGTGTGGGTTCTTAGGGCGAATATGTGATAGTACATTTTGTAGAGGATCACCAAATTAGTTAAATTGAGACAAGAAAGCCAGTAAACAATAGCACAAAAACAGATCATAAGAAGCAAATGGTCATGGTGTTTTTTTTTTTTTACCTCCTTTTGATCCAGGGTAATTTTTAAGATACAGTTCTCTTTCAACCAAGACAACCTACCTTCCTAATTTTATACCTCATCCATGTATAGGACTAGAGCAGAAATGATAGAGGTTTCCCAGTTTTCCCCCTCTTGTTGCCTCCTCCACCCCATGAATGATTATTAAGTGACTCTTTGTAAGGCTTGCGATGCAGTTCTTCAGAAAGGGCTTGTCCCACCTACCCTGAGCAAGTGGCAAGAAAACCAAGCTAATCTTCAACTGCACTTTTCACGGTAACCATGAATACTGCCCCCTGAATCCAACCACAATGACATGGGGACCTCTCTTCTCCTCATCCTCTAAAACTTCAAATTCGCTCCCACTTGAGGAATGTTGTCTTTTTTACTGTAAAGCCTAACCTTCAGCTGTCCCCAATGCATGTCAACTCAATGTTAAGCTTGATGCCAGCCACTTTCTTTTGATGCCAGCTGATCCCTTCTATGAATATCTTTGAATGTTGATATATTCCATCCTTACAAGATTCACAACACTGTCAGTTGACAGAAGAATAAATAAACACTTCTAAGAACAAATTTGGCTCTGCAAGCACCATCTTCCTTTCTGCCCCTTCCTGACACTGCCTCTGGGTTCCCAGGATGCCTCAGATTTGTCCATAGAAGAATTGGTAGCCCTCAGCAAGTATGTATGTTGTCAAGTTCTTCCTCAGTGTATGCATGAAATGTTGCCAAAAGACATGAGAAAACTGAAGAAATAACATTTGTCACCTAAGTTGGAAAATAAGGAAAGGACACGCAGTGGCCATACTTGATCACCTTACTGGGATAACCTCCGAATGAAAGGGTGGGATAGAAACATTAAAGAGTGGAGGTAAGACAGCTAAGAAACGGCGTGAGAGCAAGTGAATCTGGAGAAGATAGTTACCTGATGCAGCTCTTCGTATGTTACTATCTGGAAATTCTCTTTTCCTCTCACATACAGCCAGCCATGAATGTGGTCAAACCATGAGCCATAGGACACTGTGGGGAAGATGAAGGGAAGTGATGGTGGGGCCACTCTCATGCATTCAGTTGCCTGCTCCATCCCACTGGGTGCATGCCAAGGGAGCTGAGGAGCAAATGAGTGGAGTGGTTGGAAATCCTTTTCCTTTTTCTATCGTTTGCATGAGACATAGGATTCTGCATTTATTGCCTAGATGGCAAAGCAGTGGGTGTTAGGTGAGATGCAATATTTGAGATGAGGTTTACATCTACGTGTGATGAATTAGATTTTGAATTGTGAAGAGGATTCAGTGAGCAAATCTGGAAACTAAACTTCAATGCCCTTGAATTTAGAGTCCATGTTTTTATCTTTTTTACTGTAAACCTAGATTTATTTTTCTTTTCCAAAAAATGATACCAGTAACTGTAGCAATAACGTATCTTTGCCTGTCCTTTACTCTGCCAAATCTTTGGAACAGCACATTTTGTGAGAAGCTTTTCCCTCACAGGTGCACTCTGTTTGGATGACTGTGGCTGGAAGGGTCCTGTCCCAAGGGATCCTGTCACTTGAATATAGCTGATCTGTGCAGAGTGGGGCAGCTGACACATGCATGCCAGTGTCTCTTCTCTTGACTTTTTTGGTGTTAATACCAAGAGCAAACCTGCTGTCTCTTTTAGTAGTTATGGACAATAAAATGTAATTTCACCTATTTATGAATTATCACCGCTCTTTTGGGTCATGTGGACATCAATAACAGAAACTCTTGCAGAGACCACAAAATGAAACTTTCAAACAGAAAAATACAGAGATGTGAAGAATTCTGTTTAATTCCCCAGTCGCAGCTATTCCTGAAAGAGATACATTGAATTCTGATTTGAATTTTCACATTGGATTCACTGAAAAAGTGTAACGTTTTAATAATTTATCTTTTGCTTGAATTATTTGTCATGGTTAATGTGGCTTGCAACTAAGAATTTGCATAATTTTACAGGAGCTCTTGTTGTGAACATGATGGCTCCAAAACTCAAATAGTGAAGTGAGGTACTTAGTGTGATGTAGATAATGAATTACAAGATGTGAAACAACAACAACAAAAAAGATCTTTTATGAGTTGAAGTCTCTCACTCTGTCACCCAGGCTGGAGTGCAGTGGCACACTCACAGCCACCCCAGTGTTAACCTGCTGGGCTCCAGTGATCCTTCTGCCTCAGCCTTCCAAACAACTGGAATAACAGGAGCACCTTACCATGCCCAAATAATTTTTGATGTATTGTATAGATGAGGTCTTGCCAAGTTGCCCAGGCTGGTCTCGAACCCGTGGGCTCAGGCAATCCACTCACCTCATCCTCCTAAAGTGCTGGGATTACAGGCTGAGCCACTGCACCTTGTCCATTTAAAAAATATTTTACAATAAAGATGCTACATTTTTTTTCAGCATTAATGGGTCTCAGCACTGTCTCAATTTGTATATCCCCTATTTGAACCCTGAGAGTATTGAGGCTCATAAAAGTTATGCCATCCTTCTGCTGTACATCAGCTAGTGATAGAATAATCCCTGTTTGAATGCAGATCCTAGGAGCTGCAAGAAGAGAACATTGTATGGAGGAACATACAAGTTCATGGACATAGAAGCATGTGATGCTGCTAGAAAAAAATTATAAGAGTTAAAAAGATGGTTGCTCCATGAGTTTACAAGGAAATCTCATAAGATACCAGAGAACTGAACAAACTGAAATGACTAAAATAGCCATTTTAAATTCATTTTAATTTTTGGCATTACAAATTTTAAAAATGTTTTTTATGGAAATCCCGTTCCAAAATTTTATGGACTACTTCAGAAAAAATATTGAATAAAATACAGGTTTAATTCTAAGCTCTTCAAGACACTATTTTTTGCTGTCCTTTTGGTGACCATGCTGATGTCATCAGTTTAATGCCTTGACCACACCCAACTCTCCACCCTGCTCCAAGCTGTGCCAGGTCTTCTCTCCTCGTGCAGTTTCCTGTGCTTGTCCACCATCTTGGTTCTTGGTAACATAGTCTATAACCTTCTCCTCATATTTAATTCTTTAAAGTTACCCATGGATTCTAGAGCCACTCTGCAGCCATGTGGCAGTATCCCTTATTTTAAGTTTGATAATATTCCAGAATATTTTTGTGATGATTTTTGTTCTTTCACTTTTGCTATTAAAAATAAGAATTAGCTGAATGGTTTTGTAAAATCATGTATTTTGTGTTTTTTCCTAGTATACTTTTCCCACTGTTTCTTTCCAGTTCTACACACTGCATTCAAAAGCAAATGCTAGTCTCTCGAGAGTCTCATCACTAGAGCATGACTCAAATTAGATCAGTGCTAGCTGTGGTAGGCTGATTGCCCCTTGCTGCACGGCCCAAGTATTTCTATGTCTTAGTCCCAGAATTCATGAATGAGTTACTTTTATGGAAAAGTTACTTTTTCAGCATCAACAAAGGATCTTCAGATGAGGAGATTATCTTGAACTACACCATTAGAAGAAATATAATCTCAAGAATCACAATATGAGGAAAGCAGAAATGTGAGGTACAAAGAAGGGGACATGATGACAACAGGAATGAGGTCAGTTACAAAAGCTGAGGTCATCCTCTGGAATATGGAAACGGCAGCAAGTAGATTCTTTCCTGGAACCACAAGTGTGGTAAGTAGCTATGCCAACATGTTAATTTTAGTTTCAAAAGACACAGTTTGCACTTTTGAACTGTATGACATAAGATATTATTTTGTTTAGCTTTAACTTGACATGTTTGTGGTAATCAGTTCCAGCAGGAAACTCTTGCACTTCCCAATATCGTGGGAAGAAATAATATCTCTTATTTGCAGTGTGGTGACTTATTCTTTTTATGTGTTCATAGTACTTAGAAGAATCGGGGATGGGGGAGACAGAGCATGTTGACTGAAATTGTGTTGTTAGCTGGAGGTACCATAGACTTAAGAACACCTAGATTTGGATGGCAATGTTTGTCTAAACCATGAGTCAGAAAGACCTGAAAGTGAGGTACAGAAAACCACCATCATTACTTCAAGAATCCATATTTTGTGTCACACTCACTATGTCCTTGCAGAAACCACTCAAAAAATTGTTCAAATGACTCTGGATTTTTGACTATCTTCAGTGTTCTCCAGAAATGATAACCAGAAGTAATAACATCTCTGGGATTTCTCATTACATACAGAATCTTAAATTAAAAAACAAAAAAGAATAGTGAGAATAAATGTATCCATCTTCCTTCCTAAAGATTTTTGCAAATGGAAAAAACCCCACAACTCTCATTCAAGTTTTTGGCAATAGTTCAGGCTTCTTCAATTCATTCCCTTAATAAAATTTACTGAGAACCCACTATATGCCAGGCCACTTAGACATCCAAGAAGAAACAATAAACAAGAAGACATGGGTCATTTGCGTCCTCAAGAACATCACAATACCTGGCACACCTGCGCCCTCAAGAACATCACATTTGGAAAGGCAGACGTTGTTACTATATTTTGGCACAACTGTTTAAAAATCCCTGGGCTACAAATCAGGAATTATGAGTTTTGTTGGTCTTCTGCCAATGACTCTTAATTTAATGCTATTCACGGAATTTTTTGTTTCATGACTCTGCTTCTTTTTCTCAAAATGTCTACCATATCAGCACTTTGCAAAAACTAATTGGATAGATGTTAATGTCAACTCTATGTGCAATTATTTTATACAATTAAAAATGATGACATGAATAAACTCATTACACTGCTGCAGATTGTGAAATCTCAAGAGAAAAAAGAAACATGGCGGTTTCTCCAAACAAACAAAAAAAAGTTCCTTTAAATCAAGAAAGCTGATTACACACTGTGGTAGGTCGCAAAGAGTGGTATACAAGGTCAATTTCAATTCTGATCATATCTTCCCCGTGGCATCTTACAGAGCTGAACTGGAGTCCTGACACACTGAATTGTGTGACTTTGTCACATGAGTTTCCAGATGTGTGCCTCTTACTCCTCTTTCATCTCATGAAAAGAGCAGTGTGGGTGGGAATGGTCATATTCAGGACAAGATAAATAGTTATGCTGATAACCATTGAAATGTACTCAGATTTCACTATATATCAGGCACCATCACAAGTTTCTTATTATATGTGGTACTCACAGGGGAGGAGAAGAAAAAAGTGCATAGTTAAAATAATCTCCCAACGTCAGATAATGAGCAAATGAAAGAGACGAGATTAAGACGGGCAGGTGCCATTTAATAGATAATCAAGAATCAATATATAGATAAAAAACTACTTGCAGTTTAAACACACAGAGACCATGTTTCACAGACATTGCATTACTTGTTAATAAACAAAGTCCTAAAATCCAAGGTTCAACGAGATTTTTCTGACAAAAAGAAATCACAATAATGTTGCAGAGTGTGGTCTGGTGCTATTTTCTTATTTGTTTACTTTTTCATTTCTTTTATACATCCAGTACTTTCTGAAATCTCAACAGCATTTTAAACATTCTACCAAGTGGGTGTAAAACAGTAAAAGAGAAACAAAATCAACATAGTCTTCAAAATCCCAAGCTGACAGTAAAATAAATGAACCTAACAGTAAACAAGCAAACAAACAGAAATATAACACAGCACTGACTAAGAAAAAGAGAGAGAAAACCCAAACAAATACAATTAAAAATACAAAAGATGAAGTCACAATTGACCCAGAAGAAATTCAAAAGATTATCAGAGATTACTTTCCATACCTGTAAGGAAATAAACTCAAAAATCTAAAGGAAATGGAGGACTTTATGTCAATACAACCTTTCAAGGTTTGAGACAAGAAGATATTGAAACCCTAACCAGACCAATAACAATTCAAGAAATTGACTTTTTCATAAGAAATCTACTTTCAAAAAAAGAGCCCTGGACCAGATGGCTTTCCAGCTGAATTCCACAAAATGTACAAGAAGGGGCTGTTAGCAATCTTATCAAAAGTATCTTCCGGCCAACCAAGAAAGATGGGACTCTACCCAAATCATTTTTTGAAGCTAACATCACACTGATACCCAAACCTGGTAAAGGCCCAACAAGGAAAGAGAATTACAGGCCAATCTGCTCAATAAACTTAGAAGCAAAAATTCTCAATAAGATTCTAGCAAATTGGATCCAATAACACATCTCAAGAATCATCCACCATAACCAAGTAGGCTTCATTCCCGGGATGCAGGACTGGTTCAACATTTGCAAGACAGTAAACATAATTCAATACATTAACAGATGTGAAAACAAGAACCACATGATTATATCATTAGATGCAGAGAAAGCCTTTGACAAAAATCTAGCATCCCTTCTTTTTATTTATTTATTTATTTATTTTGAGTTGGAGTCTCACTCTGTCGCCCAGACTGGAGTGCAGTGACCGTTTCCGGCCACCGCAGCCTCAACCTGCTGGGCTCTGGTGATCCTTCCACCTCAGCCTTCCAAGTAGCTGGAATTACAAACATGTGCTACCACGCCTGGCTGATTTTTTGATTTATTGTAGAGATGAGGTCTTGCTGCCCAGGCAGGTCTCGAACCCGCGGGTTCAGGCAATTCACTCCCTTCAGCCTCTCAAAGGCGCGGGATTACAGGCTGAGCCACCAAGCCCGGCTTAGCATCCCTTCTTAATAAAAACCCTTGAACATCTAGGCATAGAAGGAGCATTTCTCAAAGCAGTAAGAGCCATCTATGAAAAACCCACAGCCAACATATTGCTCAATGGACAGAAGTTAGAAGCATTCCCCTTGGGAACAGGAATAAGACAAAGCTGCCCACTCTCACCTCTCCTGTTCAATATATTCCTGGAAGTCCTTGCTAGAGCAATCTTGCAAGAGAAGAAAATCAGGGGTAACCAAATTGGAAGAGGAAGTTAAGCTATCCCTCTTTGTGGATGATATGAACCTACACCTTGAAAACCCAAGAAAGTCTGTCAAAAACCACCTTGCACTGATAAATGACTTTGTTAAAGTTTTGAGGGCATAAAATCAATGTGCAAAAGACAATAGCATTTCTATATACCAGTAACAAACAGGCAGAGAACCAAATAAAAAGCACAGTTCCATTCACAATGGCCACACACACACAAATGAAATATCTTGCATTCTTCCTAACCAGAGAAGTGAAAGACCTTCACAATGAAAATGCAAAACATTGCTCAAAGAAATCAAAGATGACACATACAAATGGAAAAACATTCATACTCATGCATTGGAGGAATAAATATTGTCAAGTTGTTCATCCTACCAAAGACAATCTACAGATTCAACACAAAACCTATCAAATTACCAACATCATTCTTTTCAGACCTGGAAACCACAATACAGAAATTCATATGGAATCAAAAAAGAGTATGAATAGCCAAAACAATCCTTAGAAGAAGAAACAATGTGGGAGGTATCATATTTCCAGGCTTCAAACTTTACTATAAGGCTACAATAATCAAAACAGTCTGGTACAGGTATAAGAGCAGGTATATAGACCAATGGAATAGGACAGAGATTCTGGAAGCAAAACCTCAATTTCTCAATCAACTCATCTTCAACAAAGCCTCCACCAACAACTACTGGGAAGCAGGAGAGGAGAATCCATTCAGTAAATGGTGCTGGGAAAACTGACTGACGACTTGGAGAAGACTGAAACAGGACCCCTACTTATCATACACAAAAATCAACTTTAAATGAATCAACGAATCTTAGAAAATGCAGGGGACACCTTTAGGGAAATCAGAATAGGCAACCAATTCCTGATTAAAACCCCAAAAGTCCATGCCAAAAGAAATAAGATAGACAAGTAGGACCTCCTCAAACTGAAAAGCTTCTGCAAAGCAAAATAAATCATCAAGAGAGCAGTGAGACACCCCACAGAATGAGAAAACACATTTGCCAACTTTATGTCTACATCCAGGATCTACAAGGAACTCAAATGTGCCTAAAGGAAAAAAACAAACAGCCCTATTCAAAAGTGGGCAAAAGACATGAATAGACACTTCTTAAAAGAAGATACACGGGCAGCCAAGAGACCTGAAAAAGTGCTCAGCCTCATTCATCATCAGAGAAATGCAAATCAAAACCACATTGAGATACCACCTAACTCCAGTAAGAATGGCCATTTTTAAATTTAAATTTTTTATTTTAAAGATGTGGGGTACAACTCAGGGTTGGGTATACAAATGTTTGGTATGCAGGTACCTTTGTTGATGAGGTGTGCCCCTTCCTCCCCCAGCAGATTCCCACTACTGCCAATCCCGCCCCCTAAAAGGCAGAAGGAGTCAGGGGAAATGAGGACCAATAGGAGGCCCAAACTTCACCTGCCCATACATTACTTATGTACCTAATCCTGATTTGTACCCCACATCTTTATAATAAAATAAAATTAAAAAATATATATATATTGCACAATATTAATGCAGTGTGACACTGCCGTATTAGAATATGTTGATAAAACTGCCACATAGCCTAAGACGGTTTGAGGGACCTTCATATAGTTTTGATAATTTTGGTGTCATCTGATCGAAATTATAATCTATGATGAATAAATATTCAAATATACAACCCAAGTTCACTCAGTGTTAAAGGCGTCATTTAGAGCTCATGAAATTTCGTATATGATATCTGTGATGTTGTTGGTTGGGAAAGACATGCCCCTCAGAGATCATATCATGACTCAAAAGCAAAATAATTTCCAAATGTGGGCACCAAACAGATACGTCCTCTGAAATACAGGTGCTGGTTTACAGTGGAGGTGCTTCCCACTTGGGAATATCAAAATAAGGTGTCTCCATGTTGGGGGTGCAGCCAGGATTTTTTTTAAAAAGACTGAGTATCCTCTGTGGTGATATCAGGAAAATTCCCTTGTATATGACACTGAAGTTAGGAACAAGATTTTCTAATATGCTCACTTGACTGGATCACATCTTAACCCTGACCCTAAAACACAGGCATTCAGGACAGTCAGAAAAGTGTTCCACTCTAATGTTTCGTTATTAGCTCACCTTGGCCTTGGAATTGAAGACTGATTTGGGGAAAAGCTGAATGGGGAGGTGGGAGGTATAGAAGCGTGGGCCTCTCTGACTCTCTATACGTTTTTTCCCAGTTTTACCCTCTAGCCATGGTGAACGCTCCCAGGAGACAACAGATTGGAACCAGCTGGGATCTCCCTTGGAGTGGATCAGACTGATGATCTCCTTCATCCAATTGGTTCCTGGACAAGAACGAAGAGTGTCACCTACTTCACTGTGATATTGTCCCCATTACTACAACATAAAGACATTGTGTTATTTTAGCAGTCATGCCCATGTCCATTGACCAACTGATGTTTTCATTCCTCATCTTTTTTCTTAGCAGCATTCAATGGATCCTTCATTCCAAAAACATTCTGTTCCATTAACTTCCGTGAGACCCTTTTCACCATTTATTGCCCTACTAATTATAAAAAACCTTTTTAAAGTAGTAGAATATACAAAATAAAGTTTACTATGTTAACTATTTGCAAATATAAAGCTTAGCAGTGTAAAGCACATTTGCATTATTGTGGAACCATCATCACCATCCATTGTCTGACCTCTTTTCTTCTTACAAAACTAAAACTCTGTACCCATTAAACAAAAAGTCCTCATCTTCTGTTTTACCCAGTGTGCTGCAAACACCATTTTACTTTTTCCTTCCATGAACTTGACTACTCAAGATACCTCATGTAAGTGGAATCATCCAGTATTTATTCTTCTGTGACTAACTTATATGCATAAGATCCTCAATGTTTGTCCCTGGTGTAGCATGTGTCAGAACTTCCTTCCTTTTTATGGCTGGATAATGTTTCATTGTACGTAAACCACATTCTATTTATGTGTTCACCCATCATTGGATAAATGGCTGCATTCCTTTAGTGGCTGTTGAGTACCCTACTACTCTTGTCCCTACTGCTCAATCTTGATTACTCCTTCCTAATCAATCAAACAGCACAGAACCCTCTGAAGGCTAAAGTTCTCTCATTTCGAATGCTAATTCATCACGCTGACTTCTGATTAGCCCCAGACCCTGGAATGTCTCCATGATTTGTATTTTATTTATCATTGCCTGTGTTAACCAAGATAACCTTGATCTTATCATAATCACACACTCACCACAAATCCTGCGCTTAGGCAAATTATAGGCTATCCTATACACAGAATTCTTGGCCTTTTCCTGATGGGTTTTCAATTGTCCTACATATTTCTTCTGAAGCACATATACCCTTTCCATCCTTGGGTCTGAGGGTAACAGAGCAGAGATCTATCTTTCTTGCTGCCACTCAAGACCAGGTTTTTATGTGCAAGCACCCCAATTAATAACCTTCTACTGAAAAACTAGATTTGTCTGCCTCAATTGTTTGAATTCTTGACTCTCTCTGCATTTGAGACTCGCTTTGTTTATATGACCCTTTCATGAAACAACTGGTGAGCCATCCAGAGAGTATAAGGAAACCAAAGTACAGGCAAAGAAAGATGCATCAGCAAAGGAAATCCATGGGTGGCCATTTTCATGTACATGGGGTGGTATTCCCATTGGTAGACATTGATGGGCCACCGTGTGAATATGGAATGCTCCAAAATGCTGGAGGACCTCAGATGCATTCTAGAAGAAAAACCACATGACCTATAGGGCACACAGAGTCACCATATGGCAGCAACAGTAGACTGGCCACTATTATCGACTGTGAGAGTGTCCACAAGAGCACATTAGCCATGGAGGTAAAGACACAAAACTAGAGGAATAATTACACTTAGAAAAGGATATGAAGATCTTCATGTCTGTGTTAGGGTCTAACGTGGTGGACAAGCTGGAAACTCAGGAGGTGTAGCTGGAGACTCAAGCCTGTTGCTTTGTGTGGATGGGAAGGCAAACACTACAGTGGTTGAACCATCCTTGCTGAACCAGACTGGGATGCTGAGACCTGGAATCTTTGGAAACCAACTAGCGAGACATGAAGACATAGTGGTTATCTTGGAACAGGAGGATAATTTTTGCTTTGGAGAGCAAGACCACTCATGCAACAGAAATAAAATGCCCACTTGTTACTGTGACAGACAGTAACAAACAGCCTTTTCACAAGAAACCTCGGTGGTCCAAGAGTCCACCTCAGCAGAATTACTGGACACACAAACATGTTTAAACAGCTGAGAGATAAATCTTGGTCCCATGCTGAAGAAACTGTGGGGCCCTGGGAGAGATGACAACTCACCAGGAGGGAATAAAACTGGAGAAAGTCAGCATAACCACTCACCCCACTTAGAGACAGTGTTTGCACAATGCTAGAGCTGTCAAGGGCAATCAGAATTATAATGACCATGAGAGAGGTCTGGTCACATGAAGGAGACTTCCTGGGTTGGAACCCAGTATGGCAATCTCTGGAGGGAGCATAGAGCAAATTAAGTGAGTTGGGCGTTTGGCAGGCCATCTATGCCCAACAGTTTACAGGACCGGATGAAGTTGTGTTTACCACGGGCAAAAAAATGTTCAAAGTGCCTCCCCCAGAATTGGCATGTTCCTCTCATGTCTCTCTTGAACTCCTTTGTAGAAAAAAATGTATATGCTATTGGGGGAACTTGATGAAACTGAAACAGGAAGGGATGAGGTCTGATGTATTACCATGGAAAAAGGAAGGAAAGAAGATGCCAATTTTGTTGAACGACAAATAGAGGTCTAAAAAACTAGAGGAATAATTACACTTAGAAATTACACTTGGGTTACCAGAAAGCAGTGTGGTATGATCTGATCTCAGCTGTGTTAAATCAAGAAGAAAATAGATCAGCAACCTAATGTCACAAAGACGGTCTTTGAAAGGACTTAATTTCTGCCCAATAGTTTGTGCCTCTTCCCAGTATCCTTCAGAAAAGGAGGAAGGGAAAGGAGAAGTCCCACATGAAGAACTCCAGTTTCTGCTCCAGGGGTGGACTCCTTTTCAGCCTAGAGATGGGGTGGGTCATGGCTGCCTCTATGCAGGAATGATAGGGGTGACCAGAGGCCCGTGTGAGGTTCACAATGTTTCAGAAACTGAAACACAAGCAGAAGACCTCAATTTCAGTGGACATGAGTTCAGAATGTGCCTGAGGTCCCCGCCCAGTGGCCTGAGTGTGTGGGAAAGTGCAGTGCCCTGAGTGAGCCTCACTTTCTCCTCCTCACTGGCCTTCCCCCACTCTCCCCTCCCGGCCTCCCATCCCTCTTGCCTCCTCCTCAGCCTTCTCCCTTCATGCCACCGACTGCCAGCCTTGGCGGGGCACATGTGGGTACTTTTCCTTCAGAACAATTTGCAGGACCCCAGCTGGCATTGGGGCACCAGCTCCCTCTCCTGCTCCCTCCCTCCAGAAAGCAAGATCCTACGTTTGCAACCACTGGGCCCCGGGCCCCTGCTTGAAGTCAAGTCCCAGTGGGCTGCAGAGTGTGTACTGCCCCTTCCTGCAGTTTATCCAGGGCCTGTATGAACTAGAAAGACAGTTCTTCAACGGACTGGTGGGGGAGAAAAGAAAAGACTCCTAGGGTTTCCAGGGAGGACTGGAGTGGCCACCCTCATAAAGAAATGAAGAATCCAAGAAGTAAAAGTCCTGTCTCAAAGTCACACTACTAGGAAATCTTGAGGTTCTGATACTTCAGTCACACATCATCTTGTAGAGGGAGGCTGCACACTGGTGGGAATGATAGGCACGCAGTTCCCAGCCTGTGATTTTCTACTTAAAGGTGACTGACTGACAGCATGTTGGCACCAGCACTGAGGGAACTGATAGGCCCCAGCTCCAGGTTCCCGTCCTGAGACCACAACAAAAGAGAACTACAGGCCAATATTCCCAAGAAACATAGAGGCAAAAATTCTCAACAAGATTCTAGCAAATTGGATTCAAAAACACATCTCAAAGATTATCCACCATGACCAAGTAGGTTTCATCCCCAGGATGCAGGGATGGTTCAGCATCTACGAGGCCATAAGTGTAACTAAGTACATCAACAGATGTAAAAACCACATGAACCAAGAGCCACATGACTATATCATTAGATGTAGAAAAAGCTTTTGATAAAATCCTGCATCCCTTCTTGATAAAAACCCTCAAACACTGAGGTATAGACAGAACATCCTTCAAAATAGTAAGCACCATCTATGATAAACCCATAGCCAGCATGTTGCTAAATGAACATAAACTGGAAATATTTCCCCTGAAAACCAGAACAAGACAAGGCTGTCCACTTTCACCCCTCTTGTTCAACATTGTGTTGGAAGTCCTAGCTAGGGCAATTAGACAAGAGAAGGCAATCAGGGGTATCCAAATAGGAAAAGAGGAAGTCGAGTATTCCCTCTTTGCTGACGATATGATCCTAAACCTTGACAATCTAAGAGAATCTGTCAAAAACCTGCTTTCACTGATAAAAGACTTTGGCAAAATCTTGGGGTACAAAATAAATGTGCAAAAGAAAATCGTATTCTTATACACCAACAACAAGCAGACAGAGAAACAAATAAAAAGCACAATTCCATTCACAATAGCCTCAAAAAATGAAATATCTCAGCATCTTCCTAACCAGAGAAATGAAGGACCCTTACAATGAAAACTACAAAACACTGCTCAATGAAATCAAAGAAGACACAAAAAAATGGAAAAATATTCCATGCTCATGGATAGGAAGAATCAATATTGTTAAGATGTCCATCCTACCAAAGGCAATCTACAGATTCAACCCAATACTCATTAAATTACCAACATCATTCTTCTCAGACCTGGAAATGACAATACAGAAATTCACATGGAAACATAAACAACCACGAGTAGCCAATACAATCCTTAGTAAAAGAATGGGAAAAAATATTTGCCAACTGTATGTCTGACAATGGCCTGATATCCAGGATCCACAAGGAACTCAGATATTTTGCTGATAGGAAAACACAAACAGCCATTAAAAAGTGGGCAAAAGATATGAACAGACACTTTTCAAAATAAGATATACAGGCAGCCAACAGACACATGAAAAAGTGCTCAGCCTCACTCCTTATCAGAGAAATGCAAATCAAAACCACACTGAGGTACCACCACCTATCCCCAGTAAGAATGGCCATCATTCATAAAACAAGCAACAACAGATGCTGGCGAGGATGCAGAGAAAAAGGAACGCTTCTACACTGCTGGTGGGAATGCAAACTAGTGCAACCTCTTTTGAAAACAGTATGATGATTTCTAAAAGAAATTGACTGTCCATATGACTCAACAATCCCCCTACTGGGAATATACCTGGAGAAACTCAAATCCTTCTACAAAAAAGATACCTGCACATGCATGTTTATTTCAGTACTATTCACAATAGCAAGAACATGGAACCAACCATGCTGCCCATTGAAACTGGACTGGATTTAAAAAATGTGGTACATATACAAAGTGGAATATTATGCAGCCATAAAGAAGAACAAAATTACGGACTTCGCAGCAACTTGAATGAATTTAGAGTCCATCATACTTAGTGATCTATCACAAAGTACCACATGTTGTCACTCATAAGTAGACCCTGAACATTTACCACAATACTATAAGAAAGGGATTGGCAATAGCAGGATACTGCTGGGGTGAGGTGAGGGGTACACAACATCAACAAGGGTACCTGATCTCAAACCAGGCAAAGTGGGGACCAAAGGGAGACACAAACTTTACCTGTAAGATGACCACTTGTATACTTAATCCTGAATTGTACCCCCCATCTTTAAAACAAAACAAAAAAATTAGAACGTACCTTAATCCATGGAAACCAGAGAGACATGCTGGTAGGTGGATGACTATTGATGGTTATGGGGGAGGAACAACCCAAATAAAACAAACTCCTCCATGCCTGGTATTGGCTAGAGTTGCTCTGCTTGTATAGTGTCATTGCCACACCAATTCCAGAGAATATAATGCGTATGAACATTCTTTCAGGTTGCATTTTTACAAATATCTGTGGGAGCATTCCACCTTACAAGTTTGGGCAGTTAAACTGTTCAAAAAGGAGACACAAAATAGGAACCTGAACACGTCCCTCTTTCATGCAGCATTATCAATGTGAAACAATACTCTCTTCCTGGGAATAAAGAAATCACAGCCACTAACTCAGAACTGCCCAAAATTAATATTATTCAGCCAGCCCAATATTTCTACAACTGTCCATTCATGGCTACTGGCACATGGCAGTGAATGACAGAGAATTAAATAGGTGCTTCTTGAGACACACACTACTGTGCTTAATATAACTGAAGTGATAACACAACTGATGCAAGCTGTAGGCACTTGTCATACTGTATTGAATTAGCCAATGCCTTCCTCGGTGTTCCTTCACACCCTGACTCACAGGACCAATCTGTTTTCCTTGCAACATCCAACAATGAACATTCCAAATATAACCCCAGGTTTATTTACATAATGCCTCTATTTGTCATGGAATAATCCCTAGAGGTTGAACTTTTTATCCACAGCTCCCTGCTGTTAAAATATTTCCTTAGATTGATAACATTACACTTACCTTGAAGACTCATCATTGCTACAGCAGCACCTCAACGCATTGTGAACCCTCCCCAATTCAGAGGACGGGCCCTCAACCCACAAAAGATACCAGGCCCGGGACTGGCTGTAAAGTTTCTAGTGTTTGCTTGGTCACTTAAGACACGCCTTATCCCAGGCACTGTCATTACCAAAATACAAGTGTTATCCCCAACTAAAACAGTGAAAGCTTACAAATCTTCCTAGGCCTTTTGAATTATGAGCAAGTTTATTCCACATTTAGCTCAATGCTTTTGTCCCTTTTACCGACTAGTGGAGAAGGGGTCTAGTAACACGTGGAAGTATTTAAAAAGCTAACATAGAAGTGGCTCAGGCCCAAGTCCAAGGACACCAACATCTTTAGATGTGACTGCAAGTCCTGAGGGGAGCAGGTGGGCCCTCTGGCAAATCCAGCTTGGAGATTCAGTTTCCTTCGAATTCTGGTCACAATCATGGACAAGTGCCGAAACCCACTATTTCTTGAAGGGGCAAAGAATGATTTCCAGCAAGTTTAAACTGCCGCTTTCCTCATAACAGTAATAACACATCTCTATCAAGGACAGGATGCAAAGGTTGTTTGCCAAGCAGTCTCAGCTATTCCTCAAGATTCCACTTTCCAAAGTGGCATGCACACCTGCAACAACATGCTGCCGTCTCCACGAGTCCCTGGGGGGTAAACTGCAGGCTGTCTCAGGACCAGAGCACTCGAGATCAGGGCAGCCTTATTGTGCAGTCCCCACAGGAGACGTCTGCCATGAGATCTGTAAGCACAGGCCTCATTCCGGAAGATGCTTGATGCTCAGATGGGTCCAGCCAAGATACCCTTGGGGCTGGAGGACAGAAGCTGTACAACCACAGACAGACACCGACTGGTTCAAAATGAAAATGTAAAAGGCAGCCAATAAACAGAAATCTGGGCCACAAACCAACATTTGTACCCATGAACTCTGACAGATATTTCTCTGTATGGACAGCTGGACTCTAGATTTAGAGCAGGTATGCACCAAAAAAAAAAATTCCTTATGGGGAGCTCCTGTGTGGAAAGACATTTTAGACAAGATACAGAAACACACTGTGAGCCTAAATGTGTATCATGTTTCAGCACAACAGTCAGATTCACCTCCTGATAACATGGGGGTAGATACCTGAGCAAAATTAGAACACTGACTCCCTCACAACCACCTAAGCTAGCTGATTGGGTCCATAAACATAGTGGGCATTGCAGTGACACATGGGCTGGCAAATAGTAAAGGGAGCAGGATTGCCCCCAACTCTGCAGGTTTAATTGAGACAGTAACCAACTGCTTCGTTTACTCCCACCTGCACCCCCATAATATTCCATATAACCAAACACCCATATACTGGGGAGTCTCTCTGGGTTTCCATGAATTCCCCTGTGAGAGACTGGCAAATAGAGCCCGTCAGGCGCCTGTCAGTAGGCTTGGGACAAAAGTGTGCACCAACATGTGTAGATCTTGCCACAGGATGGTTACAGGGCTTTCCCGGAAAATGAGAAAACCAAACAACTGCCATGAAGGGCTTGGAGCAACTCAGGTTGTGTGTGGCCACCCTCAGCACACTGATAACAGTTGAGGTACACAATTGAAGGGACACGATGTTCAGAATTGGACCCAAGAAAAGTGATGTAGACTAGAGGTTTTGTTTACCATATAAACATCAAGAGACAGGGCTGATTAAAAGAAAAAAATAGCATTTTAAAGGCACAACTGGGGCGGGGGGTGATTCTAAGATGCCAATGGAGGCGGTCAGAATGCGTGAGTCTCCGCATAAATGGACGGGTGAAGAGACCAGTATTCACCCTAGGGTGTCAGCAAAAGTTGTGTGAATGTCTGATTGAGTGGAGACGGGGAAAGGAGAGGACTGAGATCTCCTGCTTAGGGAGCTGCCCTGCACAGCTGCTCTTTGGCTCAGAGGCAGGTGCCATCCCAAAAGGGAAAAAAAAGGAGATTAAAATGTTGAAAATCACCTGCAACAGGTGCCACCTGCCTCGGTAGCCTTCATCCCAGGTCAGACACCAGCAACACAAACTGCTAGAAAATATACCAAAGTGACCAGACCAGAGTCCCAGCCAAGAAGATCCAGACGCTCCATCCTCCAACTAAAGCATTTGCAGTCTGGCTTGGCAGCCCGGTGAAAGAACCCAGCACTAGATCAAAGCAAAATGGGGGTGAGTTTTAAAGTGACCCAGCACCCCTTTTTCCAGTGATCCATGAGACATGTGACCCAGGTGGGCAACTTCCTGAGCAACATGCAGGGAGAGACCTGAACATAAGTGGATCAGCTGGGGCAGTTCGCAGCCTTCCCCCAACTCCATGGGGTAAACAGGGTTAGATTGGAAGCATTTGTGCATTTGCGGTCTGTACGGCAACCTAAAAACCCAGTCTCTGCTCATAGCAGATGAGTAGGGGTGGGTTTTAAAGTGACCCTACACCCTTTCTCCAGTGATCTGTGAGACGTGTGACTCAGGTGGGCAACATTAGGATCAGCACACATGGAGAGGGGACATAGGCAGACCAGCTGGAGATAACTTCCAGCCTCTCCACAACCTCAAGGGGTTGTGAAAGGGAAAAAAAGCAGCCTCTGCCCCTGGGATTGTAAGAGGGGATCAAAGAAATGGCTTCAGCCTTGAAACAGATATTACTCCCTTCCTGGAGACTTTTTGGAGTTTTTTTGTTTTTGTTTTTTGGGGGTTTTTATTGAGTTGGAGTCTCACTCTGTCGTCCAGACTGGAGTGCAGTGGCCACTCCAGGCCACCGCAGCCTCGACCTGCTGGGCTCCTGAGATCTTTTTCCTCTGTAAACATTGCAAGATTAGTTGTACCCTTATCTGCCACACCTGCATAACTAGCCACATCTGCTTCTGTAAACTCGCTTGCTTATGTCAGCAGAATGTCAAGATAAGAGCTCTGGAATGTATTCAACTCTGTCTTTAGCTAACCAGAATGTAAACTAGAATTACTTAAAGAAACTGTGCTGCAGCTCGGGGCCATCTTGCTTGGAATTCTCTTCCTGAAAGCAGTAGTCAGCTGGCAGAGCCTGACTAATAAACCTCTCCTTTGTTAATTTGAGTCAGTGGGCTGTCATTTAATTGCTCGGACCCTACTTCAGGGTGAACAGGGGGACAGAATTAAAAGTTTGCCGGTTTGTATCTTTTTCCTTCTCTCCTTTGTTCTCTCCATTGAAACCCCCTCCACATTCTCTCTTTATTCACTCCTTTCCCGTCCTTCATGTTACTTTGTACCCAGGGGAGATACATATGCTCCCATTGTATGGACATACTGTAAGGTGCTGGGATGTAACCCCCTGGGACCCACACACCAATCATCAAACATTGTGATCCTCAGACAGCTTTTGAATCTTAGCGGCCCCTAACACAACGCAATCAAATCTCAAATCTGCAAGGAAGTAATAGCCGCCCTGCTCCAGCCCGGCTCCAAAAATCAAACTAGTCCAGAGGCATTTTTCAAGGGAGAATAGGGGGTTGAGCAAAAAGAAGTGAAAACGACTCCCTGTCTCACTGAACAATGGAAGTAAAGAAGAAAGAGAAACCCACTACAAATGAAGGAAAACCAAAGAAGAACCACAGGCACCACACAAAGTCCAAAGAGGAGAGTCCACAGCATACAGACTTCGGAACCCAGACAGTGAAGAGCACCCAGATTGACTGGCCTCAGATCACAAATGCAGAGATCAAGGAATGGATGGAAAAGATGAATAAGAACCAAGAAAAGCAAGATGAAAATGTGAGGGAACTAATGGCTGAGATGCAAACTATAAAGAATACAGTCAATGAAATAAATAATAAGCTGACGTGCATGGAAAGCAGAGTAAACCAGGCAGAAGACAGAATCTCAGAACTTGAAGACCAAAATCCAGAACTAACCCAATCTGTTAAAAACATAGAAAGGAGATGTAAAAAGACAGAACAAAGCCTTCAGGAGATGTGTGACTATATAAAGAGACCGAACCTACGACTGATAGGTATCCTGAAGCAGACAAGGAGAATGAGAATAGCCTGAAACAAACATTCCAAGAGATCATACAAGAAAACTTCCCGCATCTCATCAGAGACATGACAATCCTAATGCAAGTGATACAGAGAACTCCTGCAAGGCATCAAATAAGAAGACCAACTCCTAGACACATAGTAATTCACTTACACAAAGTACTGGTATTGATACTTTGTGTAATTACCAATACCAGTACATATAGACCAATTGAACAGCATAGATATTCCGAAAGCAAAACTTCAATTTCTCAACCAACTAATCTTTGACAAAGCCTCCACCAACAACCAATGGGGAGAGGAGAACCTAGTCAGTAAATGGTGCTGGGAAAACTGGCTGACTACATGCAGAACTGAAACAAGATCCTTACTATCACCATACACAAAAATCAACTCTAAATTGATCAAAGACCTAAATGTAAAACTGCAAACTATAAGAATCCTAGAATAAAATGTAGGAAACACCCTTATGGAAATTGGAATAGGCAACCAAGTCTTGATCAACTCTTCAAAAGCAAATGCCATAAAAGACACGATTGACAAGTGGGACCTCATCAAACTGAAAAGCTTCTGCAAAGCAAAAGAAACCATCATGATAGCAGGGAGACAGCCCACAGAATGGGAAAAAATATTTGCCAACTGTATATCTAACATCTACAAGGAACTCAAACGTGGCTAAAGGAAAAACAAACAAACAACCCTATTTTAAAAATGGCAAAAGATATGAATAGACACTTCTCAGAAGAAGACATATGAGCAGCCAACAGATACAAGAAGACATATGAACAGCTCAGGCTCACTAATCATCAAAGAAATGCAAATTAAAACCACAATGAGATACCATTTAACTCCAGGCAGGATAGCCATCATCAATAACAAAAAACAACAGATGCTGGAGAGGATGTGGGGTAAAGGGAATACTTTTACATTATTGATGAGAATGTAAACTAGTATAACCTCTGTGGAAAACAGTGTGGTGACTTCTAAAAAATCTGAAACTAGACCATCCATATGACCCAGCAATCCCCCTTCTGGGACTATACCCAGAGGAACTCAAATCACTCTACAATAAAGATATCTGCACACACATGTTTATTGCAGCACTATTCACAATAGCAAAAACATAGAACCAACCACACTGTCCATCGAAAGTGGACTGGATAAAGAAAATGTGGTACACTTACATGATGGAATATTATGCAATTATATAGAAAAACAAAATTATGAAATTTGCAGCATCCTGGATGGAATCAGAGTCTATAATACTCAGTGATTTATCACAGAAACCAAGATCTCAGTACCACATATATTCACTCATAAGAGGACCTTGAACATTTATCATAATACCATAAAAAGGGATTGACAGTGGGATATTGCCAGGGGAAGGGGGCACACATAATATCAATAAGGGTACCCACACTTCACCTGTATGATGACCACATATGTACCTAACCCTCATTTATACCCCACATTTTAAAAATAAAATAATAAAAATTAACAATAACAATAAAAAGGCACAACTATGAGTACCTTTAAAATCGAATATCTGACATAGGTGGGCAAAGGTTATGCCTCAAGCCATCAGATACCTTAATTTCCATGAAGTATGCTTGAGCTAGACACCATACTGATGACTTGGGGCCACCATTAAAGAGAGTCCATTTCATAGTTATAAGAAAAGTTCAACCAAATGCATTTGGACTAGATCTGTTCAAGGGCCACTGACTAATCATATTTAAGACTTCCCAAGACTATGAGCCAGGGAAGGGGACCCTTGAATGGGAGTTGGCCTGGCAACTTCCCAGGAGGCATCTTTTTGTAAGCAGATTGGATAGAGTACTTCTTACCAGAGAGAGAACTTGCCAGCCAACTAAAGTACTCTCCATTCATCCTGCTGGAGTTTGGGCCAAGATGCTCCACAAACCAATACACGGGAACATAGTACCTTTTAAAAGGCATTCTGGTGACTGTTTGACAGGGTTCTTCACTGCCCCTGTAACTTTACAGATGATACCACTGCCTTTGCCTTCCTGGAAACGTGACCCCCCAGCCCATAATTCTATGTTCTAACATGCAAAGATGAGCTACCATAGTTATGTTTCTTGATGAAGAACTGCCTTCCCATTCCAATTCCTACTAAGCACCTGCATTTCTGTCCATAGTCTTTTGTTCCTATTGCTGTTCTGCCCTACAAAAGAAGAAATGAACCTCTTTCTACAGTGTGCTCAGAAATATGCGGACAGCTTGCAAAAAGATGCCTACTGGGTTTGCGATTGATTACCTTTTTTCAGTACCTCTGATCTCCCTTGGTATGTATCACATATGCAGGAAAATGATTGACAGATAATTCAGTAAAACTCTTCAAGAGTGGAGTTTCAGCTGGGCTCGGTGGCTCAGTCTGCAATCCTATGCCTTGGGAGGCTGAGGTGAGTGGATTGCCTGAGCCCGCAGGTTCGAGACCCACCTGGGCAACTTGGCGAAACCTCATCTCTACAATAAATAAAAAAATCAGCCAGGCATGGTATTCTTGCCTCTTCCTGAGGGGTTGACTTCAATTGTCCTGCATATTCCTTTTGAAGAATGTATGCCCTTTCCCTGTGGCAGATAAACCCTGGATCTCTGTGGGTGGCAGAGTGATGATCAACCTGTGTTATTGCTATTGAAGACTATGTTTCTACCTGTAAGTTCTCCAGGAAATCAACTCTTTCCCAAATACTAGAATTTTTCGCCTTGTTCTTTTGTTTCTCAGCTCCTTCTGCATTTAAGGATTGGGTTGTATGTATGTTTCTTTCACAAAACAACCCCCCACAACAGCTGATCCAATTCTCTATATCCAGCTAAGCTCACATGTATACTAGCTGGGAAGTCAGAGATACTAGAGGGTACCCAAAAAACCCCAGAATTTATTTATTAAAAATTGTGTATTTATTCTTACATGTTAAGACTTCATTCACCTTTAAAGTACTCTCTGTTTGATGCTATACACCTATTGGGATGCTTTTTCTATTGCTCAAAATGGTTTATGAACTTGTCAATTTTGATGTCTTTTAGTGCTTCTGCTGTTTTTTGGTTTCACCTCATCCTTATCAGCAAAACATTTCCCTTTGAGGACTTTTTCATCAAGGGAAACAAAAGAAGTCACTCAGAGCTAAATCAGATGAATAGGGAGGGTGAAGCATGGGAATCCTGCTGATTTTGGTGAAAAAACTGTTGAACATAGCGTTGTGTGAGCAGGTGTACTCATAAATCATCAAACATAAAATGGGCAAATGCACTGAAAGAATCTCAAAAAAAAATTGAAGCTGAACACAGACTTTTACAAGAATGTTAGCTCTTACTCTAATGTTGATGGGTTCCTAGAACACATACCTAGTGGGGGAACCTGTACTACAAGGGGTCTGCCTTCCACAAAGATAATTCTGGGTTGTTGTTGTTGTTTTTTTTAAAATTATTTTTTGTCCCCCTTCATACAATAATTAAGGAAAAAGGCTTTAACAGACATTCTTGACTCCATCAGAAGAGTGAGATCTACCATCTTCCAGACCCAAATTTCCTCATTAAAGCAGGAATTTATAGCTAGAACAGATAAAAAGCAAACAAAAACAGTGGACTCATGAGATTGCAATGACAGGCATTATTTTTGACTAAGTCAATGTTAATCTCTCCTTATTTAGTTGAAGCCAGGGATGACCATGTGACTGAATACTAGGAAAAATATAACAGAAAGTCTGGAAGTACAGATCACTGAATCATTGTAATTTCAAAGGAAAGAGAGAAATTGCCCAGCTTTAAACATTTTACCATATTAACAGTCCCCATTTGTTTGAGATGTGCTTGTTAGGTTTTCTAAGAAAAGTAGCTCATCAACACCTGCACTCCAGGGTTCAATTTGTTTCTGCTTTTTTTGATCAAGTCAGGGGGAACTATGTCTTGTCCAAAACATTTTTTTTTCCTAGAAATTCATTCTCTCTCTCCTTTTTTTTTTTTTTTTTTTTTTTTAGTTGGAGTCTCACTCTGTCGCCCAGACTGGAGTGCAGTGGCCGCTCCCGGCCACCGCAGCCTCGACCTGCTGGGCTCCGGCGATCCTTCCGCCTCAGCCTTCCAAGTAGCTGGAATTACAGGCATGTGCTACCACGCCCGGCTGATTTTTTGATTTATTGTAGAGATGAGGTCTCGCTGCCCAGGCGGGTCTCGAACCCGCGGGCTCAGGCAATCCACTCGCCTCAGCCTCCCAAAGGCGCGGGATTACAGGCTGAGCCACCGAGCCCGGCTCTCTCCTTTTTTTTTTTTTGAGTTGGAGTCTCACTCTGTCGCCCAGACTGGAGTGCAGTGGCCGCTTCCGGCCACCGCAGCCTCAATTTTCTGGGCTCCGGTGATCCTTCCGCCTCAGCCTTCCAAGTAGCCGGAATTACAGGCATGCGCTACCACGCCCGGCTGATTGTTTGATTTATTGTAGAGATGAGGTCTCGCTGCCCAGGTGGGTCTCGAACCCGCGGGCTCAGGCAATCCACTCACCTCAGCCTCCCAAAGGCGTGGGGTTACAGGCTGAGCCACCGAGCCCAGCTTTTTTTTTTTTTTAAATCAATATTTTTTATTATGATGTTGTGGGGTAAAGTTAAGGGTTAGGTATACAAATACGTTTCATTCAGGCACCCTGTTGATAAGAGGTGTTTCCCCATCCCCAGACAGATATTTGCTATCGTTAATCCCATCTCCCCGCCATAGTTTCCCACTACTGTCAGTCATTTTCTTATAGTATTACATTGGATGTTCAAGGTCCATTATATGAGTGATACTCGGATCTTTGTTTCTATGAGAGGTCACTCAGTATTATAGACTCTAGTTCCATCCAGGTTGCTGTGAAATTCATGATTTTGTTCTTTTTTATGGCTGCGTAGTAGTCCATCGTGTATATGTACCACATTTTTTTAATGCAGTCCTCTTTTGATGGACAGCATGGTTGGTTCCAGGTTCTGGCTATTGTGAACAATGCTGCGATAAGCATTCGTGTGCAGGTATCTTTTTTATAGAGTGATTTGAGTTCTTCAAGATATATTCCCAGTAGGGGGATTGTGGGGTCATATGGGAGGTTGATATTTAGAGCTTTTAGGAATCGCCACACTGCTTTCCACAGAGGTTGCACTAGTTTACATTCCCACCAACAGTGTAGAAGTGTTCCATTTTCACCACACCCTCTCCAGCAGCTGTTATTTTTTGAGTTGTTGATAATTGCCATTCTGACTGGAGTTAGGTGGTATCTCAGTGTGGTTTTGATTTGTATCTCCCTGATGATTAGTGAGGTTGAACATTTCTTCATGTGTTTGTTGGCTGCTTGGATGTCTTCCTTTGCGAAGTATCTGTTCATATCTTTTTCCCATTTTATAATGGGGTTGTTTGTTTTTTTCTTTTCAGCACGTTTGAGTTCCTTGTAGATCCAGGATGTTAAGCCTTTGTCAGACCTGGTGTTGGCAAATACTTTGTCTCAGTCTGTAGGCTGTCTCCCTGCTCTCTTGATGGTTTCTTTGGGTTTGCAGAAGCTTTTCAGTTTAATAAGGTCCGACTTGTCTATCTTCTGTCTTATAACCTGTGGGTTTCAGGTTTTGTTCAGGAATTGGATGCCGGTTCCAATTTCCATGAGGGTATGTCCTTCATTTTCTAAGGTTCTTATGGTTTGAGATTTTATATTTAGGTCTCTGATCCATTTGGAGTTAACCTTTGTGCATGGGGATAGATAGGGGTCCTGTTTCAATCTTCTGCATGTGGTCAGCCAGTTTTCCCAGCACCATTTACTGAATAGGTTCTCCTCTCCCCAGTAGTAGGTGGTGGAGGCTTTGTCGAAGATGAGTTGGTTGAGAAATTGAGGTTTTGCTTCTGGAATCTCAATTCTATTCCATTGATCTATATTCCTGTTCCTATACCAATATCAAGCTGTTTTGATGATTATAGCTTTATAGTAAAGTTTGAAGTGTGGTAATGTGATACCACCTGCTTTGTTTTTTTTTTTTTTTTTTTTTGCTGAGGATTGTTCTGGCTATTCTTGGATGTTTGTGTTTCCATATGAATTCCTGTGTTGTTTTTTCTAGGTCTGAGAAGAATGTTGCTGATAATTTGATGGGTATTGCATTGAATTTGTAGATTGCCTTAGGTAAGATGGACATCTTCACAATGTTGATTCTTCCAATCCATGAGCTTGGGATATTTTACCACTTGTTTGTGTCATCTTTGATTTCTTTGAGCAGTGTTTTGTAGTTTTCATTGTAAAGGTCTTTCACATCTCTGGTTAGGAAGCTGCCAAAGTATTTCATTTTTTTTGTGGCTATTGTGAATAGAATTGTGTTTTTTATTTGGGTTTCTGTTTGTTTATTATTGGTGTAAAGAAATGCGATTGTCTTTTGCACATTTATTTTGTATCCTGAGACTTTGCCAAAGTCCTTTATCAGTGTAAGGAAGTTTTTGACAGATTCTCTTGGGTTTTTAAGGTACACAATCATATCATCTGCAAAGAGAGATAACTTGACTTCCTCTTTTCCTATTTGGATACCCCTGATTGCCTTCTCTTCTCTGATTGCTCGAGCCAGGACTTCTAATACTATGTTGAACAGGTGGGGTGAGAGGGGGCATCCTTGTCTTGTTCCAGTTTTCAGGGGAAATGATTCCAATTTTTGTCCATTTAGGAGTATGCTGACTATGGGTTTCTCGTAGATGACTTTTACTATTTTGAGGTATGTTCCCGTATGCCTAGATGTTTGAGGGTTTTTATCAAGAAGGGGTGCTGGATTTTATCAAAAGCTTTTTCTTGCCTAATGATATAATCATGTGGTTTTTGTTTTGACGTCTGTTGATGTATTTAATTACATTTATGGTTTTACGAATGTTGAACCAGACTTGCATCCCAGGAATGAAGGCTACTTGGTCATTATGGATGGTTTTTGAGATGTATTGTTGAATCCGGTTTGCTAGGATATTGTTGAGAATTTTAGCATCTATGTTCATCAAAGATGTTGGCCTGTAGTTCTCTTTCTTTGTTGGCTCTTTACTTGGCTTGGGTATCAATGTGATGTTGGCTGTGTAAAATGATTTGAGGAGAGTTCCATCTTCTTCAATCACCTGGAATACCTCAGTAGAATTGGTATCAGCTCCTCCTTAAATGTCTTGTAGAATTCTTCTGGAAAGCCATCTGGACCAGGGCTTTTTTCTGTAGGTAGTTTTCTTATTACGTAGTCAATTTCCTTGATTGTTATTGGTCTATTTAGGGTCTCAATTTCTTCTTGTTTCAACCTAGGCAGATTGTGTGATGTCAGAAAGTCCTCCATTTCCTTAAGGCTTTCAAGTTTGTTTCCATTTAAGTGTATGTAGTAGTCTCTAATGATCTTTTGTATTTCTTCAGGGTCAGATGTGACTTCATCTTTTGTGTTTCTGATTGTGCTTATTTGGGTTTTTTCTCATTTTTTCTTGGTCAGTCTAGTTAGGGGACCATCGATCTTGTTTATCCTTTTGAAGAACCAGTTTTTTGTTTCATTGATTTTTTTTGTATTATCTTTTTGTCTTCTGTGTCCAGGATTTGGGCTTTTATTTTGGTGATCTGGATTCTTCTGCTGAAATTAGGGTTTTTGTGGTCTTGCTTTTCCAGCTTCCTTAGATGGCTTGTTAGGCTGTTAATTTGTATTCCTTACATTTTCTTCATGTGTGTTTGTAGAGATATAAATTCCCCTCTTACTACAGCTTTTAAAGCATCCCTGAGATTTTGGTAAGATGTTTGTTCATTCTCACTTGTTTTCAGGTATCTTTTGATCTCTGTTTTGATTTCATCATTGACCCAGGAGTTATTTAGCATCATGCTGTTTAGTGTCCTTTGTGGGTTTTGGGGGGACCTTGTTGGTGTCAATGTTTATTTTTATTCCACTGTGGTCCGAGAAGGTGCATGGTAGAATTTCGGTCCTTTTAAATTTGCTTATGCTTGATTTATGGCCAATTATGTGGTTGATCTTACAATACGTTCCATGGGGTGATAAGTAGAATGTGTATTCTGTGGTCTTTGCATGGAGTGCTCTGTAGGTATCAATTAAGTCCATTTGATCCAGAGTCACATTGAGGTTCTGGATCTCCTTGCTGATTTTTTGTCCTGATGATATGTCTAGGGTTGTGAGTAGGGTATTAAAGTCCCCAGTAATGATGGTGTTAGAGTCAATATCTTTCTTTAGTTTTCCTATAAGTTGCTTTATGAAAGTTGGCGCAACTATGTTGGGTGCATATATGTTTAGGATAGATATTTCTTGTTGATGGAGTGAACCTTTTATCATTATGTAGTGGCCCTCTGTATCTTTTTAAATTTTTGATAGCTTAAATGGTATTTTGTCTGAAATTAGGATCGCAACTCCTCCTTTCTTTTGTGTTCCATTCGCCTGGAAATTTGTTTCCCATTCTCTTACTTTGAGTCTGTGTATGTCCTTTCTAGTGAGATGGGTCTCTTGAAGGCAGTATATTGTTGTCTGGTGATATTTTATCCATTTTGCCATTCTATGTCTTTTCAGTGGTGCGTTTAGTCCATTCACATTCAGGCTAATTATTGAAATGTGAGAGTTCATCCCTATCATAGAGTTCTTATAGAGTTGTTGTTCTTCCACTTGGGTTTTTTTTTTTTTTTGTCTTTTTTTGGGTTTTGAGGTTGGTTCCTGTATATTTTATTCTTTTCCCTGTACTCTTGTGAAGAATGTTGTTTCTTCCCCCTTTTCTTCTGTGTTTAATACTTTCCTAAGTGTTTCATGTAGAGGTGGTTTGGTGGCAGTATAAGTTCTTAGGGATTGGATATCTGGGAAAGATTTTAATTCTCCTTTGCTGATGAAGCTTAGCTTGGCCGGGTAGGTTATTCTTGGTTGAAATTGTTTATCTTTTAGGACTTTGAAGATAGGGCTCCAAGCTCTCCTAGCCTGCAGGGTTTCTGTAGATAAATCTGCTGCTATTCTGATTGGTCTTCCATGGTAGGTGATCTAGCCTTTTTCTCTCGCTGCCATTAGAATTTTTTCTTTTATGCCTACTTTGTTTAGGCAAATTTTTATGTGTCTAGGAGTTGGTCTTCTCATTTGTTGTCTTGCAGGGGGGTTCTCTGAATCTCTTGTGTTTGAATTTTTGCATCACTGATTAGACAAGGGAAGTTTTCTTGAATGATCTCATGGAAAGTTTTTTCCAGTGTGGTCTCTGTCTCTCTTTCTGCCTCAGGAAGGCCAATTACTCTTAGGTTCAGTCTCTTGAAGTAATCGCTCATCTCTTGAAGGTTTTGTTCTGTCTTTTTGAGCTTATTTTCTGTGTTTTTAAGAGTTTGAGTTAGTTCTATATTTTGGTCCTCAAGCTCTGAGATTCTTTCTTCTGCTTGGGTAATTCTGCTTTCCATGCTTATCAGTTTGTTATTTATTTCATTCACAGTATTCTTTATTACTGTTATCTCAGATATCAGCTTCTTCCTGGTTTCTTCTTGTGTCTCCTCAATTCTTTTTAATCTCTCCGTTAATTTCTTGATATCTAGGTTTTGCAGTTTGAGACCCTTCATTCTGGGGGCTCTTCATTGTTTGCATTCCAAAGTCAGTTTTCTCAGTGTCTGCCCTCCCAGGGGCCTGGGAGAGACCCATACTCTTGGTTTTTCTTCATTTGTGTAGATTTTTCTCTCTCTTCCCCTTTCCCTCCCCTTCTTTAATTCTATTTTTGAGGGAAGGTGGGGTTGCTTTTATTTCTCTTTTGCAATATCCTGTTCTTCCTTATGAGGGTCTTCTGGCTTTGTTCACTTTTGTGGTTGGAGTGTAGGCTGCAATCTGTACTTTTTGCAGTTTTGAGGTTTAATTGAGAGGGAAGCTGTGGTTCAGAATGTATATGCTGATCCTAGCAGGTGTATGAGCACACTGGAACCTATATCCCTCTGCCTTACAATCTGTCCATTCAGCAGTATGTAGTCTTGATCCCTAGATTAAGAAGGGGGTATAAAAGAGGAAAATAATGGAGGAAGCGGGGGTCAATAGAAAGTTAGAAAGAGAGAAGAGTGAGAGGGAAAACAGACATACATACCAACTATCCAGTGAGAAATAGACACAAGGCCAGAAAGAAGTGAAAAAAGACACGTAAGAAAGATTCCCTAAAGAGTACTGATAGCTACACAGAGACAGACCAATAAAATCAAGAAACAGTAAGTCAGAAGGCAAACAACAAACATGATAAAAAACCAAACAGTCAAAATGATAAAATCAAAAGTCAAAATAAGTGATCAGACTAAAGTCACTTCAGCTCTGATCTCTGGCCTCTCCCCTTTGTTTTTCATTACAGTCAGCTAGATTTACTCACAGTTTGGGTTTGTTTTTTTTTTCAGTCGGCTGCCTGGGGTTGCTTTTGTCTGATTCAGCCTAGGGATGGGGATTTGTCTTCTGTTTCCCAATGTTACCTTAGGAACTGAGGTAGGGTTTGTTGATAGGTGAGTGGGGCAATGGAAGTCTCTTCCTGGAGAATGACCAAGGCAGTTTTTACAGATCCGTTTCTCTCCACTTGTCTGGGTCCCCCAGCTTGGGGTCACGTGCTGAGTGCCTCAGCCGGGGTGGGCCCAGAGTTCCAAAGCTCCAAAGGGCAGGTGGTGAGTGGCGAGAGTGGCCCTGGGCCCCCCACAGGGTACTTTAGCCAGGAATGGGACCAGTGTCTCTGAGGGGTGAGTGCCCAGAGCCTCCCTGAGTGACCGGTGGCTTGGTGCTGGGTGCCGGGCGGGAGATGATGTAGCCAGGGAGAGAGCTGGGACCCGAGACTCCATGCACGTGGTGGAACAGCAGTAGCAGGGGTCCACAATATCCGGCCCTGCGTGGGACCGAAGGTCCCCGGGCCTTGGACCAGTGTGGCTGGTGGTGGGTTGGGGGATGGGGTAAGAAAAGTAAGAGTCTTTTTGGGAACTCACGTTCGGAGAATCTCACAAGTCCACCTATGCCATCGCCATCTTGTTCCCATCTCCCCCAAAACATTTTTAATGAACATTTTTAATTGACAAATTATTATTGTATACATATGTGGGGTATTGAGTGATGTTTTGATACATGCACATGTATATTTATTTACATAAACAGCATCAAATAATTAAATCAAACTAATTAAGATCTCTATTACCTCACTTACCTATTATTTTTATAAGGCATTTGAAATTTAATTTCTTATTTATCTTTAAATATACAATACCTAATTGTGAACTATAGTCACCCTACCGTACAATAGATATCAAAGCTTAAATCTTCTGTTTATCTGAAACTTTGTACCCTTTGAAACAACTCTTCATTTTCTTTTGCATACCCTGGACTTCTCCTAACAACCACTCTATTCTATTCTTTGATGAGTTCAATTTTTCAAAATTCCACCTAAGTGTCCATCATTGGATGAACAGATAAGGAAAACATGGTACACACACACACACACACACACACACACACACACACGCGCGCACACACACACATGCACACACATGCACATACACACACAGTGGAATGCCATTCAGCCTTAAAAAGAAGGAAGCTCTGTCTTGAGCAAGGATGAACCTGGAAGATATTACATTAAGTAAAATAAGTCTGGCACAGAAAGATAATTACCTCAAATAGTCTGAATAAACTATTGAAGCACTGCACATGTTCACTTGTTTAGTATGCACCATTTTCACTCGTTTTCTCATCCCTCATATAATTGCCGTAGTCAGATTGCAATACCTCTAACACTTGATCACACCAGCTTGCCTAGTTATGCCTCTTCACCAGCTCTCTCTGCCTCAGAGCATGACTCCAACATATGCCTGGTTTTCCTTGCCTGAAACTTCAGAATCTGTATGTGCATTCTTCCTCATCAACCCCAGCACAATGGTTCTCAACTGGGGTGTTTGTGCCTCCCCCAAGAAGGCACTCAGAATGTCTGCAGACATTGTAGGTAGTCACAACTTGGGTAGGCTATTGACTTCTGGTGGGCAAACACCAAGGATACTGCTAAACATTTCTACAATGTGCAGGACAGACTCCTACCCCGTAAAAATTCATTATCTGACTGATGATGCCCATAGTGTAGTAGGTCACAAACACTGCCTAGTCCAATCAATCACCAAATCACTTTGAACCCACAGTCTAAATATTGCTCGGTTCTCATTTCCTCTGTCACTGCCCTCGTCCTAGTCATGGTTGTCAACTGACACACCTGCTCACATGACATTATCCTATTTATTACTTATCTACTTCCCTCTACCTATGCTGAAACCTTAAATCCCTTCAACATGGAGAGCACCTAGTGATCTTTTAAAAATATACTCTCGTCTCTTTGCCATTTATTTATTTTTTTAGATTAGAAAATATAGTTTATTTAGAAAGTAAATTAGAGAGAGAGAGAGGATATTCACCTCCCCAAGGTAGGGGAGGGGACCAAAGCTAGGAAGCATGAAGACCACAGCTCAAGGAGTCACACGGTCAGACCATAGCTTAGCCAAGCAATGGGCTCTTTGCCATTTAAATGGTCTCCATGGAGTTACATTGCCTTACTTTTACATTACAGTTCCTGAATTTTCTAATCCCTTAACATAATTTTCAGGCTCTTCATTAATTTACCACTTTCAGCATTCCCAACCACAGCTTTTGCTATTCCTCTGACCTTACCCTCCACACAGAAATCATTCCTGTTTTCTGATTCTTGGATATTTCTCAGTATCTTTCAAATCTATATCATGGCACTGGTAGCCCATTCTGCTGTTTGGCAAAGACTGCCCTTGACTAGACTTGACCTAGCTTCTCCTCAGCCCTCTTTTGCTAGGTCTTGATCTTGGACTTCTGTTACCACCCTTGCTGACTGTTGATCGAGCAAGAATTCTGTTCAGTTTAGTCAGAGTCCCCCCATCCTTGATGTCTGATCAAGTCCTTCACCTCCCACATTTAATGTCTATGTTCTTGGGCTGCCTTTAGCAGGGATTCTACTCTTAATGGCAAATGAAGTTCTTCTTTGTAGTGTTCTAGCTACTGACCCCATTACATTTTTTTATTTAAAAAACTTACTAACTTTGCTGTATTTGGACCTGAGTTTACTCTCTCCTCTATTGCAATAATCTTGAGTAGTCTTCCTTGCCATTTACACAAGAGTCAGAAATTTTCTTTTACTTCTAGCAATCTCAAAGTCACTCAGAAAAGCATATTTTCCTTTATTTATTTTTTTTTTTGCCATTAACTACTCTCCATTTTGGCCCTTCTAACCAACCTGTACAATCACTGGAAACTGCCTTGGCATTCTGTCATATCTCATATCTCTCTCTCTACAATGCTCAATTGTCATGTTATTTGATTACAATGTCTGTCTTGTTTTTTTTTTTCTCATTTGAAGCTCCATTGGTGACACTAGTCACCAATGCACAGCCAAGTCCAAGGCATAGAGAAGGCACTCTACTGGTAACACCATTCCACCCCTTTTCTCATTTTTTGATCTGACTTTCTTGCCTGACTTTGGGTAAAAAATTGTAATGACATCTTCATCCTTCACCACAAATTCATCCCATAGAAGTCTCAGGTCTATATTAGAAGTGTGGGGCAAAGGAATTCCTTCAAACCAGAAATAGTCATCAGTCATTTGAAAATTAAAAAGCAGCCTTCCCAGCTTTGTCTCTGTTGTCCCTGTGATGTCCTGGTTCTGACCCAGCTCAAGATACAAAAGATAGAAGGGTTGGGACAGAGCAATCCCAACTTCCAGGGAACAACTATAAATACAGGGAAGACAACAGTTAGCTTGGGTAATCATTAGCTAACTCAAAGTACCTTCTGAGATTGCATTGATTGATTCCATTGCAGGTGGACCCAGATTTTGTCTTTTAGTAAAAACCTAGACAGTTTTAATAAGTAAATACTGGGCCAGGAGAATGTAGATGACCATTGACTGAAGGCTGTTTATGCATTACAAAGATTAACTTGTTTATGGTATGTTATTGTAGCTGTATAATGTTGTTCCAACATTGTTTAACTTACTGAAAATTGTGCCATCTGAGTGACATAGAACATTCTTTTGTCTCCTTCCTTTTTCAAAGAGGATTATAGAACGTGAAGTGGAGGGATTCTGATCTAAGCAGCCATTCTGCTTCTTCTAGAACATGAAATATTTACCTTGTTTCAACCCCTAAGAACTCAGGTAGATAAGCTGAAGGTAAGGCCTGAGAGATGCACAAAATAATAGACTTCTTTGCCATTTGCCCACTCCTGGCCTCCCTGCTCTCTAGAAAGTCTGGTATGTGGTCAGTCATCAGCAACGCTGGAGGAGAATTCAAATAATGCCATAGTATCTTTGTACGTTCAGTGTGTCAGGCTGATGTAGGTTTTTAATCAATTTCTTTAACTAATGAGGGTAAAGTATTCTGGATAGGATTTCTCAGTCTTTCTTTGAAATTTTACATTTTACCATTTGACTTTCCTTCTTTTTTTTGGTGTCCCTGCCATTTTTTAAAAAAGAACATCCTCATTTGGGTTTATCTGATATCATCTCATGAGCAGATTCAGGTCATGTGATTTTTATAAAATTATTGTAAAACAAATATCATGTCCTCCTCAGTGTATCATTTCAAGAGGCACATGGTGCCATTTTATTCTCTTTGTGACAGTGTTACCTGGGACCACTTTGTTAAGTCAGTGGCTTCTGTGTTCTTTGGTGCACCACTTTTCACTGCATCAATAATAAGTACCTACACAGAGATATCATGACTCTGTACATATACCTTTTTTCCCATTAAAATTTCCCCTGCTAGTTTTAGAATCCGAGGTATACATTTATTTTAAAGGTCTTTGTTTTGTGATATAACACATAGAAAACAAGGATTAAAGCATGAAATGCACATTATTGTAAATCATAAACGATATGCCTACACACTGCCCTAAGTTAAATATAGAACATTCCAAACCCCAAAGTGTCTTTGAAAGTAAAACCTCTATGTCTAGTCTAAAATTCACCATTAGTCTTGTTTTTCTTTTATTTGTTATCTTTTTTACTTAAGAATAAAATTTTTCCTTTTAAAATCTTTTTATTTTATTATATTGCCTTTGAGTCATGGGTACTTGTGGGTGTTGGCTATGTAAGTACATTGCGTCAAGACAGAGTTTGGGCTTCTGGAGAGCTCTCTCCCCCTGGTAGTGGACATGGTTCACATCCCCCAATCCCCTCCCTTCCTCCTATAGCCATGCCAGTGTCTGTGGCTCCCATACTTGTGCCCATTGACCCCAGGGTTTGGTGCCCTTTATGAGTGAGAAGATGCAGTATTCAGGTTTTTTTTGTTTCTGTGATAGTACACTTAGAAAGATGGATTCTTGATACAATCGTGTTTTTGCAAAGGGCCAGATTTTGTTCTCCTTTATGGCTGTGTAGCATTCCATCATGTATATGTACCACATTTCTTTATTCAAGCCACTTTCAGTGGACCTCTAGGTTTGTACCGTATTTTTGGCTATGGTAAATACTGCTGCAATAACCACATAAGTGCAGGCATGTTTTTGGTGCAGCTATTTAATGCTTCTGTCTATAATCCCACTAGTGGGATTGCCGGGTTGAATGCTAGCTGAATATTTAGTTCTTTGAGAAATCGCCACACTGCTTTCCACAAAGGCTGAACTAACTTATCTTCCCACCAACAGTGTAGAAGCATTCCCTTTTCTCTGAAGTCTTGCCAACACCCATTGTTTTTTGGCTTTTTAATGATAGCCTTCCTGACAGGTGTGAGAAGGTTTCTCACTGAAGTTTTCTTCGCATTTCTCTGATTGTTAGTGAAGTTGAGGTTTCTAAATATATGTCTGTTGGCTGTTTGTATGCCTTCCTTGGAGAAGTGTCTCTTCATATCCTTTGCCCACTTTCTCATGAGGTTATTCATATTTTTCTTGTTAATTCAAGTTGTTTGATCCTGGATGTTAGGCCTTTGTCTGATGCATAGCTTACAAATACGTTTTTCCATTCTGTGGGTTGACTCTTTACTCTATTGATGGTTTTTTTTGCTGTGCAAATCTTTTCAGTTTAACAAGTTTCTTCCTTTCATTTTTAGATGTTACTGCATTTGATTTTAAGGACTTAGCCATGTATTCACTTCCTAGGTCGATGTCCAGGAGCGCGCTTCCTATGCTTTCTTCTATGATTCAGTTTAATTTCAGTTTTCACAAGTAAGTTCTTGATTCATTTTTGAGTTAATATTTTAGAGCTGAACTACAAGAAAGAAGAATTGCCAGCACACCAGGTTCAAATTTGGAGTCCTTTAATAGCATGCGATCAAGAGCAGGGTCACGCCAAGAAAGCTCTCGATGCCCAACTATACTAGCAAGAAACTTTATAAAGTCAAAAACTCCAAGTGTAGTGTAGTGTGGGGGGGGCTGAAAGTGGGTGGGGGGATGGTGAGAGAACAAGGAACTAAAAACAAAAGGAACAATCTCTTGGATTTCAGTTAACAAGGCATACAATTACACAGAACTTGTGGCTAGGGAGTTTTCAAATGGTCAGCAAGAATGGTCAGCATGAACAGCCTATGGGAACAAGACTGTGGGTCTATGGTCATGGGAACGTTACAAAAATTACACATACAAACTGGGAGGGTTCATTTTTAAGTCAGGCAGACAGCTAAAATGGAAGATTTCTACAAAATGGCATTACTTATGTCAAGCAAGCTATTGCAATTATTTTACATATTTCATTAGCTATTTCAAATGCTTGTATGTGGCAATAGGTTGGAGTACAGTTTCATTCTTCTTTATATAGTTAGCCAGATTTTCCAGCACCATTTGCTCAAATAGTTTCCTTTCCCAATGTCTTTTTTGTCAACTTTGTAGTAGATGATGTGGTTGAAAGTCTGTTGTTTTATCTCAGGATTCTGTCCTATTTCATTAGTCTGTGTATCTATTTTTTTTATCAGTACCATTCTATTTGGGTTACTGTAGCTTCACAGTAAACTTTGAAGACTGGGTGCATGATGGCTTCAGCTATGTTCTTTTTACTGAAGATTGTTGGAACTATTCAGGTTCATTTTTGCTTCTATATGAATCTCAGTAGTGTCTTTTTTAGGTCTGTGAAAAATGATGCTGGTAATTTGATATAGACTGCATTGAATATACGAATTGCCTTGGACACAATGGACTTTTTGATAATATTGATCCTTCCGATCCATGAGCATGGAAAGTTTTTCCATTTTTTTGTGTGGTCTTTGATTTCTTTGAGCAGTGTTTTGTAACTCTCCTTGTAAAGGCCTTTCACTTTTTTGTTAAATGAATGTTGAAGTATTTTATTTTATTTTTGTAGCTTTTGTGAATGGGATTGTGTTTTTGATTTGGGTCTCATCCTGCTTGTTGCTGGTATATAGAAATGCAACTGATTTTTGTGCGTTGATTTCAAATCCTGAGATTTTACTTAAATTGCTTGTCAGTAAAGAGATGTTTTGGACAGACTCTAGGATTTTCTAGGTATATAGTTATATGGTCATTGAAGAGGATGATTTAATTTTCTCTTTTCCTATTTGTATACTCCTAATATTTTTCTCCCGCTTGACTGCTCTGGCTAGGACTTTTGGTACTATGTTAAATAGGAGGGATGAGAGTAAACAGTAAACAGCTGTTCTAGTTCTTAGGGAGAATGATTTCAGCTTCTACCCATTTAATATAATGTTGACTGTAGTTTGGTCATAGATGACTCTTATTATTTTGAGAAATGTTCCATCAATGCCTAGATATTTAAGGGACTTTATCAAGAAGAAATGCTGGATTTCATCAAATGGTTTTTCTACACTTGTTGAGCTAATCATGTGATTTTTGGTTTTATACATGAGTTTATGGAGTGGATTATATTTATTGATTTGTGAATGTTGAAACAGTCTTGCATCTCGGGATTGAAGTCCACCTGATCATGTTGGATGATCCTTGTCATGTGCTGGTTGGATGTAATCTGCTAGAATCTTGTTGAGAATTGTTTCAACTATGCTCCTCAGGGAAATTGGTCTGAAGTTTTCTTTCCTTGCTGGGCCTTTGCCATTTGGGCATATCAGGTTGATATTGCCATCATAGAATAAGCTAGAGAGAATGACTTATTTCTTGATGGCTTGAAATATTAATACTTTCAGTAGGATTGGTATCAGTTCTTCCTTTTACATCTTGGAGAATTCAGCTTAGAAACCATCTGGCCCAGGGCTCTTTTTGACAAATAATTGGTTTTTTTATTTGAAATTACTGAGTCAGTTTCTTGGATTGCTATTTGTCTGTTTAGTGCTTCAATTTTTTTCTGTTTCAATCCTGGGAGGCTGTACATTGCCAGAAATTTCTCCATTTCCTCTAGATTTTCTAGATTACCTACATATGTTTGTAGTAATCTCTGATAATCTTTTGTATTTTTTCTGAGCCAGTTGTAACATCATCATTTTTATTTCTAATTGTGTTTATTCAAATTCATTATTTATTATTTGTCTGTCTGTCTCTCTCTCTCTCTTTCTCTCTCTCTCCCTCTCTCTTTCTTTTACTTTTTTTCTCTCTCTATCACTAATCTGGCCAAGAGTCTGCAAATCTTATCTATTCTTTCAGAGAACCACCTTTTTGTCTTGGTGATCTTTCTTCTGTTTATTGGGGTGTTCCATTTTATTTTGCTTTGTATTTATTTTGATAATTTTTATTTGTTCTACTGATTTAGGGATTGCATTGCTCTTGCCTTTCCAGCTTCCTTAGGTATGGTGCAAGACTATATTTGAGATCTCTTTATTTTATCAATGTGTGTGTAATGTTATAAACTTTCTTTTTTTTAATTATCTTATTTTTAAAATGTGGGGTACAAGTGAGGGTTAGGTACATACATGGTCATCATACAGGCAAAGTGTGGGTACCCTTATTGATGTTATGTGTCCTGCTCCCCTGGCTATGTCCAACTACTGCTAATCCCTTTCTGATGGTATTATGATAAATGTTCAAGGTCTCTTATGTGTGAGTACATGTGGTACTGAGACCTTTGTTTCTGTGATTAATCATTGCATATTATAGACTCCAGTTCCATTCAGGTTGCTGCAAAGTTCATAATTTTGTTTTTCTTTATGGCTGCATAATATTTCATCATGCAAATGTACCACATTTTCTTTATCCAGTCTGCTTTTAATAGGCAGCATGGTTGGTTCCATGCTTTTGTTATTGTGAATAATGCTACAATAAACGTGCATGTGCAGGTATCTTTATCATAGAGCAATTTGAGCTCCTTGGGGTATATTCCCAAAAGGGGGATTGCTGGGTTTTATGGAAGGTCTATTTTCAGATTTTTTAGAAATTGCCATACTATTTTCCACAGAGGTTGTAGTAGTTTACATTCCCACCAACAGTATAAAAGTGTTCCCTTTCCCCACATTGTTTCCAGCATCTGTTGTTTTTTGAGTTATTGATGATGGTCATCCTGACTAAAGTTAAGTAGTATTCCAGTGTGGTTTTAATTTGATTTCTTTGATGATTAGTGAGGCTGAGCATTTTTCATGTATCTGTTGCCTGCTCACATGCCTTCTTCTGAAAAGTGTCTATTCATAACTTTTGCCCATTTTTTAATAGGGTTTTTTGTTTTTTTCCTTTTGGCACATTTGAGATCCTTGTGGATCCTAGATGTTAGACCTTTGTCAGACATACAGTTGGCAAATACTTTTTCCCATTCTGTGGGCTGTCTCCCCACTCTCTTGATGGTTTCTTTTGCTTTGCAGAAGCTTTTCAGTTTGATGAGGTCCCACTTGTCAATCTTATCTTATATGGTATTCACTTTTTGGAGAGTTGATCCAGGACTTGGTTGCCTATCTCACTTTCCATAAAGGTGTTTCCTACATTTTCTTCTAGGATTCTTATGGTTTGTGGTTTTGCATTTATGTTTGTGGTCAATTTAGAGTTGATTTTTGTGTATGGTGATAGGTAGGGATCTTGTTTCAGTCTTCTGCATGTAGTCAGCCAGTTTTCCCACCACCATTTACTGAATAGATTCTCCCGTCCTTCTTGGTTGTTGGGGGAGGCTTTATCTGAGACAAGTTGGTTGAGGAATTGAGGTTTTGCTTCTGGAATCTCTATCCTGTTCCATTGATCTGTATGCCTGTTCTGGTACCAATACTAGGCTGTTTTGATTATTGTAGTGTTATAGTAGAGTTTGAAGTCTGGAAGTGTGATACCTCCCACTTTGTTTCTTTTGCTAATGATTTTTTGACTCTTCGTGGTCTTTTATTTTTCCATATGAGTCCCTGTATTGTCATTTCCAGATTTGAGAAGAATGATGTTGGTAATTTAATAGGTATTGCGTTAAATCTGTAGATTGCCTTTGGTAGGACGGACATCTTAGCAATGTTAATTCTTACAATCCACTAGCATGGAATAGTTTTCCATTTCTTTGTGTCTTCCTGGATTTTTTTGAACAATGGTTTAAGTTTTCATTGCAAAGGATTTTCACTACTTTGGCTAGGAAGATGCCAAGGTATTTCATTTTTCTGTGATTATTGTGAAGGGGATTGGGCTTTTTATTTGGGTTTCTGTCAGTGTATTGTTGGTGTATAGGAATGCAACTATCTTCTGCATGTTTATTTTATACCCTAAGCCTTTGCAAAGTACTTTATCAGTGTAAGGAGGTTTTTGACAGATTCTCTTAGGTTTTCAAGGTATAGGATCATGTCATTCGTGAGGAAGGATAACTTAACTTCCTCTTTTCCTATTTGGATACCCCTGATTGCCTTTTCTTGTCTAATTGTTCTAGCTAGGACTCCCAATACAATGTTGAACAGGAGAGGTGAAAGTGTCTTGTTCTGGTTTTCAGGAGAAATGCTTCCAATTTCTGTCCATTTAGTAGTATGTTGGCTGTGTGTTTATTATAGATGGCTCTTACTATTTTGAGGTATGTTCCATCTATGCCTAGGTGTTCAAGGGTTTTTATCAAGAAATGATGCTTGATTTTATTGAAAGCTTTTCTGCATCTAATGATATAATCATATGATTCCTGTTTTTACATCTGTTGATGTATTTAATTATTTTTATGGTCTTGCAGATATTGAATTAGCCCCTCATCCTAAGGATGAAGCCTACTTGTCCATGGTGAATGATTTTTGAGATGGGTTTTTGGATTCGATTTGCTAGAATCTTGTTGAGGATGTTTGCATCTATGTTCAAAAGGGATACTGGCCTGTAGTTTTCTTTTTTTGTTGAATCTTTACCTGGTTTGGGTAAATATGTGATGTTAGCTTCATAAAAATGATTTGGGGAGAGTTCCATCTTTTTCTATTGCCTGGAATATGTTCAATAGGATTAGTATCAGCTAGTTCCTCCTTGTATGTTTTGTAGAATTCTGCTGGAAACTGTCTGGTCAAGGGCTTTTTTTTTTGTGGGTAGTTTTCTTATGACAAAGTCAGTTTCCTGGGTTGTAATTGGTCTATTGAGGGCTTCAATTTCTTGTTTTAACCTTGGGAGGTTGTGTGCTGCCAGAAAGTCCTCCATTTCACTTAGGTTTTTGAATTTATTTCCATACAAGTGTAAATAGTAATCTCGGATAATCTTTTGTATTTCTTTGGTGTCAGTTGTGACTTCACCTTTTGCATTTCTGATTGTGTTTATTTGGGCTTTTTCTCACTTTTTCTTAGTCAGTCTTGCTAAGGGTTCATCAATCTTGTTTATCCTTTCAAAGAACAAACTTTTTGTTTCATTGTTTTTCTATGATATTTTTGTCTTTGGTAATATGGATTCTTCTGATGAAGTTATTAGAGTTTTGGTGGTCTTGTTTTTCCAGCTCATAGGGTGACTTGTTAGACTGTTAACTTGTGCTCTTACCCTTTTCTTCATATGTGTTTGTAGAGATATGAATTCCCCTCTTAGTACTGTTTACATGTTATCCCAGAAGTTTTGGTAAGATGTTTCTTCATTTTCATTTGTTTCCAGGAATCTTTCAATTTCTTCTTTGATTTCCATGTTGATCCAGGAATTGTTCAGTATCATACTGTTTAGTGTCCATGTCTTTGTGGGTTTGGGGGGAACCTTGTTGGTGTGGATATTTATTTTTATTCCACTATGGTCTGAGAAGGTGCTTGACAGTATTTTGATCTTATGAAATTTGTTTATACTTGATTTATGGCCGAGGATGAGGTCGGTCTTGGAGTACGTTCCATGAGGTGATGAGTGAAGGTGCAATCCGTGGGTGTTGGTTGGAGTGTTCTGTAGGTATCTGTTATGTCCTTTCAGCCAAGCATCAGGTTGAAATTCTGAATATCCTTGTTGATTTTTTGCCTCAATGATCTAGCTAGGGTAGATAGAGGGGTATTAAAGACCCCAGCCATGATAGTGTTAGAGTTAATATCTTTTTTAAGTTTACATAGTAGCTACTTTATAAAAGCTGGTGCTCCTGTGTTTGGTGCATATGTGTTTAGGATGGATATTTCCTGTTGATGAATTGAACCTTTTATCATTATGTAGTGTCCTTCTGTATGTTTTTTAATTTTTGGTAGTTAAAAGGTTATTTTGTCTGCTATTAAGATTGTGACTCCTGCTTTCTTTTGTGTCTCGTTCACCTGAAAACTTGTTTTCCATACTCTAACTTTGAGTCTGTGAGTGTCTCTTCTGGTGAGATACATCTCCTGTAGACAGTATATTGTTGCATCATGTTTCTTTATCCAGTTTTCCATTCTATGCCTTCTCATTGGGCATTTAGTTCATTTACATTCAGGCTGATTATTGAGATGTGAAAGTTTATCCCTGTCATGCAGCTCTTATAGACTTTGTTGTTTGTTTACTTATTTGTTTGTTGGTTTTCTTTTGATTTTCAGGTTGATTTATGTGTGTTTCCAATCTTGCAGTTGTGATGCCTGCTTTATTGGATTTTTGCTTTCTTGCATTCTAGGAAGGAACGTGGTTGTTCTTTTTTTTTCTTTTTTCTGTGCTTACTACCTTCTTAAGTGTCTCTTGTAGAGCTGGTCTGAAGGCCGCATACAAACTTAGGGATTGACTGTCTGGGAAGGATTTTGATTCTCCATCACTGATGAAGCTTAGCATAGCTGGGTAGGAAATTCTTGGTTGAAATTGTCTATCTTTGAGTGTTTTGAAGATTGGTTTCCATTCTTTTCTAGCCTGCAGTGTTTCTGTAGATAAGTGTGCTCCTATTATGACTGGTCTTCCTCGGTGAGTAGTCTGACTTTTCTGTCTTACTGCCTTTAGGATTTTTTTCTCTTATATTTACTTTACTTATATCTATAGCAAATTACTAGGTGTCTAGGAGTTGGTCTTCTAATTTGATGTATTGTGGGGGTTGTCTGTAACTCTTGCATTAGGATTGTCATGTGTCTGATAAGATGTGAGAAGTTTTCTTGGATGATCTCTTGCAATGTTTGTTCCAGACTGCTCTCATTCTCCTTATCTGCTTCAGGTATACCTATCAGTCTTAGGTTTGGTCTCTTTATATAGTCACACATCTCCTGAAAGCTTTGTTCTATCTTTTAAAGTTTCCTTTCTATGTTTTTAACATATTGGGTTTGTTCCAGATTTTGGTCTTCAATTCTGAGATTCTTTCTTCTGCCTGGCTAATTCTGCTTTTCATGAAAGTCAGCTTATTATTTATTTCAATTACTGTATTGTTTATAGTTTGCATCTCAGCCATTAGTTCCCTCACATTTTCATCCTGCTCTTCTTGGTTCATGTTCATCTTTTCCATCCATTCCTTGATCTCTGCATTTGTGATCTGAGACCAGTCAATCTGGGTGCTCTTCACTGTCTGGGTTCCTAAGTCTGTATGCTTGTGGACTCTTCTCTTTGGACTTTGTGTGGTGCCTGTGGTTCTTCTTTGGTTTTCCTTCATTTGTGCTGGGTTTCTCTTTTTTCTTTACTTCCATTGCTCAGTGAGACAGGGAGTCGTTTTCACTTCTTTTTGCTCAACCCCCTATTCTCCCTTGAAAAATGCCTCTGGACTAGTTCGATTTTTGGAGCTGGGCTGGAGCAGGGAGGCTATGTTACAGATTTGAGATTTGATTGCGGTGTGTTAGGGGCTGCTAAGATTCAAAAGCTGTCTGAGGATCACAATGTTTGCTGATTGGTGTGTGGGTCCCAGGGGTCTACATTCCAGCACCTTACAGTATGTCCATACAATGGAAGCATATGTATCTCCCCTGGGTACAAAGTAACATGAAGGAAGGGAAAGGAGTGAATAAAGAGAGAATGTGAAGGGGGGTTTCAATGGAGAGAACAGAGGAGAGAAGGAAAAAGATACAAACTGGCAAACTGGGAGACCAGCAAAGTGAGAGAGAAAAAGAGAGAGGGAGAGGAAACGAAACCCAAACAGTAACAAAAACAAAACAAAATGAAAAAAAAAGACAAGGAAAGGAAAAAACCAAACAGCACATAAACAAATGAACAAAAACTGATAATAAACCAAAACTGATAATATGAGAAAATTTTCACACTCATTTATAGCCTTATTGGACAGAAAGACGAAGGAGAAGGGGTAAACAGAACGCAATACCCACTCCCAACAAGCTATATTTTAAAAAAACAAGGTAGAGTCATGCAGATACAAAAAATAACAATCAACAACAAAAAATACCCCCCAAAACTACTACAACAACAAAAAACTTATATAATTCTTGAGCTCTCTCTTTCAGCAGTTTCAAAATTTCAGATTTCCTGTAAGAGTGATCCAAGTACTGCTCCCCTTAGCTGGTGGCAGAGGGGAGGGATTTCGGAAGGGAGGAGCTTCCAACTTTTAAATCTATTCACCCCTGCTCACCCCTTGAGGTTGCGGAGAGGCCAGAAGGTACCCCTAGCTGATCCACCTATGTGTGTGCCAATCCTAATTTTGCCCACCTGAGTCACACGTCTCATAAATCACTGGGGAAAGGGTGTAGGGTCACTTTAAATCTCACCTGTACTCATCAGCTGTGAGGGGATACTGGGTTCTTAGGTTGCTGTGCTGAAGCAAATGTTTCAAATCTAACCCCCTGTTTACCCCCGTGGAGTTGGGGAAGGCTGCAAACTGCCCCAGCTGATCCGTTTATGGTCAGGTCTCTCCCTGCCTGTTGCTCAGAAAGTTGCCCGCTTGAGTCACACATCTCACGGATCACTGGAAAGAAGGGTGCTGGGTCACTTTAAAACTCACCCCCTGGCCAGGCTTGGTGGCTCAGCCTGTAATCCCACGCCTTTGGGAGGCTGAGGTGAGTGGATTGCCTGAGCCCGCAGGTTCGAGACCCGCCTGGGCAGCGAGACCTCATCTCCATAATAAATCAAAAAATCAGCCAGGTGTGGTAGCGCATGCCTGTAATTCCGGTTACTTGGAAGGCTGAGGCGGAAGTATCGCCGGAGCCCAGCAGGTTGAGGCTGTGGTGGCCAGGAGCAGCCACTGCACTTCAGTCTGGGCGACAGAGTGAGACTCCAACTCAAAACAAAACAAAACAAAACAAACAAAAAAAACTCACCCCCATTTTGCTGGGTTCCGAAGTCTGTATGCTTGTGAACTCTCCTCTTTGGACTTTGTACCCAGGGGAGATACATACATTTTGCTTTGATCTAGTGCTGGGTTCTTCCACTGGGCTACCAAGCCAGACTGCAAATGCTTTAGTTGGGGGATGGAGCGTCTGGGTCTTCTTGACTGGGACTCTGGTCCAGTCACTCTGGTATATTTTCTAGCAGTTCGTGTTGCTGGTGTCTGACCTGGGATGAAGGCTGCTGAGGCAGGTGGCCCCTGTTGCAGGTGATTTTCACCGTTTTAATGCTTTTTATTTTTTCCCTTTCTGAGTGGTGCTGTAGAGATGGTCTCTGCCTCTGGGCAGAAGAACACTCCGAGGTCCAAGTAGTTGCACAGGGCAGCTGCCTAAGCCGGAGATCTCAGTTCTCTCCTTTCCACATCTCCACTCAATCAGACATTCACGCAACTTTTGCTGACATCCTGGGGTGAATACTGGTCTCTTCACCCATTCATTTATGTGGAGACTCATGCACTCTGAATGCCTCCATCACCATCTTGGAATTCTCTCAATGTTATAAACTTTCATCTCAGCATCATTTTCATGATCTCTTAGAGGTTTTGGTATGTTTTTTCATTTGCTTTGTCTTGATTTTTGTGTTATTCCAAAAGTCATTCAGAAGCATGTTGTTTAACGTCCACCTTTTTGTGTGTTTTGAGAGGGTTCTGTTGATTATGATATTTATGTTCATTCTATTATGGTCTGAGATGATGCTTGGTGTTATTTCAACCTTTTGAAATTTGTTCATGCTTGATTCATGTTTGATGATATAGTCAGTCTTAGAGTATGTCCATGTGCTGATGAGGAGAATTAATATTCTGCAATTGTTGAGTAAAGTGCCTTGAAGATGTCTATTAGATCTAATTGGTAGAGCGTTGAGTTAAGGTTCTGGATTTCTTTGTTAATCTTTTTCCTTGATGATCAGCATAAGGCTGTTAGAAAGGTATTAAAGTCATTGACTCTAATTGCATGGTTGCCATGCCCTCAGTTTAATTAGTAATTTTTTTCTAATCCTGGGAGCTCCTATGTTGGTTGCATATATGTTTAAGATGGATGTTTCTTTTTGGTGGATTGAGCCTTTTAGCATTATGCAGTGCCATTCACAGTCCTTTATAACGTTCATTGGTTTTAAGACTGTAGTGTTTGATATAAGAGTATATACTCTTACTCTTTTTTGGGCTCTGTTTGTTTGGGAGGTATTTCTGCAGCCCTTTCCCTTGAGCCTATGGATATTATTCTCAGGGAAATGAATGTCCTCAAAGAAGTAGAATGGATAACACTTCTCATGCAATGTGCCACTGTGGCCTTTTGAGTAGTACGTTCAGTCCATTCACATTTAAGCTAATTATTAATATGTGGGGACTGGTTCCTGTCATATTGCTCTTAAGGATCTATTTTGCATTTGAGGCTTTATGGCTAATTTGTACATTCTGTAAACTTGTAATTACCTATGCTTTTACAATGGGTACAAGCATTCTTCTGTTTCTGTGCTTAGAACTTTCTTCAGCATCTCCTGAAGGGATGGTCTAGAGGTGGCATATTCTCTTAGAAACTGGATGTCTAGGAAGGATTTTAATTCTTCTTCATTAATGAAGGCTACCTTAGCTGGCATGAGAAATCTTGGCTGGAATTTCTTTTCATTAAGGGTGTTAAACATGAGACCCCATTTCCTTCACGCTTATAAGGTTTCTGCTGAAAGCTTCCTGCAATTCTGATGGATCTTCCTTGGTAGGTCATCTGTCCCTTCTCTCTAGCTGCCTTCAGGATTTTTTCTTTCCTGTTCACCTTGGTGAGTCCGATGATCGTGTGCTTTGTGGGTGGAGTATCATGTAATACCTCACAGGGGTTCTCTGAATCTCTTGCATCTACATGGTTGCCTCTCTAGCAAGACAGGGGACATTTTCTAGAATGATATCCTGTAAGGCATGTTCCAGGGTGTTCTCAGTTTTCCTCCACTCTCAGACATGCCAGTCAACTCTGGATTTGGACTCTACATTATCCCAGATCTCTCACAGCCTTTGCTCATTTAACCTAAATCTTTTGCCCTTGTTGTTTTCAGACCTGGTGAGTTCAATAATTTGACCCTTAGTCACTGAGATGCTTTCTTCTGCCTGGTCTGTTCTGCTGTTAAGACTTGCTATTGTGTTTTGAAATTCCAGGAGAGAATTTTTCATGTCCGGCAGTTCAGTTTCATTTTTTCTTAGATTGGACTGGCGAGCTTTCATTTCAAGGCCAGATTGATTTGCATGTCCATTTCCTTGTGGAGCTCATTGAATGTCTTTGCCATCCATAGCCTGTATTTTTCATATGACATAAGGGACAGGTTTTTCCTGATGGGTTCCATTGCTTGGGATTTAAAAAACACTCTTAGCCAGGCTCAGTCCCTCAGCCTGTAATCCTGCACCGTGGGAGGCCAAGGTGAGTGAATTGCCTGAGCCTGCAGGTTCGAGAACTGCCTGGACAACTTGGCAAGACCTCATCTCTACAATAAATCATAAAAATTACCCAGGTGTGGTAGTGCACGCCTGTAGTTCCAGCTACTTGGAAGGCTGAGGCGGAAGGATTGCTGGAGCCCAGCAGGTCGAAGTTGCAGTGGCCAGGAGTGGCCACTGCACTACAATCTGGTCAACAGAGTGAGATTCCAACTCAATGAAAAAAAAAGCACTCTTGTGGCATTGATATGTTAAGGTGTGGGGATCACCAGTGTTGGCTTTATTATTATTTATTTGTTTATTTATTTTATATTAAAGTTGTGGGGTACAATTCAGGGTTAGGTATACAAATGGTCAATGTACAGGTAAAGTTTGGGCTTCCCTTTGGTCCCCACTTCATCTGATTTGAGATCACGTGTCTTTATTGATTTGGTGTGCCCCCTTTCCCTCTCCTGACAGTTTCCCCACCACTGCTAATCCCATTCTTACAGCATTATAATAATTGTTCAGGGTCCACTCATGGGTGAAAATATGTGGTGCTCAGTTCTCTGTTTCTGTGATGGATTACTGGGTATTATAGACCCTTCGGGATTGCTTTTACACTGTTTTGTCATCATCTGTGAATGCACATGCTTCTCTTTTTATTAATTTTTGTTTTGTTTTGTTACCCAGCCTCCCTCCTCCAGCCTGCCTGTAGTGGTACCAAAGATAGCAAGGAGAGTGGTGTACTTGCCCTGGAGGAATCCATCTCACACGGCTTCGATGGGGCTCTCTGGAGGGAATGAGGAAACATTTTCATATCAAATCTCCCCAGTTCATGTGCTTACCCCTCCCTCCAGGACTAATGCCAGAGACCCTGGCTGTCTGGGAGCTTCAGTGGCCCTTTCCTAGCTTGCTTGTGTCATCAGCAGTATTGGCAGCAGGACAGGAGATGCTCCATAAACTTGCTCTGGCACAGCCTGTTTTAAAAACATGTCATGGCCTCCTCCCACCTCGGCAGGACTGCCACTTTCACAGCTGCAGAAGGGAAGTGGTCATTTTGTGGGGAAGAACAGAATTTCTCAGTCCACAGGTTGGCAAGGCCATCACATCTCCTGAGCAGCACACGGGCACAGGGTCTCTTAGTTCCCTCCCTACTCTGCAGCAGGGGCTGTCACAATGATGGTGGCCACATCCACAGCCCAATCTAGAGCTGCAGCAGGTGCTTGTGCCACCGGGGAAATGCCCATGACATGGACATGTCATCTTTGTTGGGGGCTGGCAAGGGAGGGAGGAGCAGTGCCCACGCAGGGCAGACCACCCTAGAGGGTATTTCTGAGGGCAGGGATGGCAGCCCCAAGTGCCGGGTCTCACCAGGAACTGGGTTCCCTGGGCTCCCTGTGATCCTTCCAGTGCTTCTGTCCCAATTCTGGGCAACTCTCCATGCCCAGCTGATGCATGCAGTGTGTGGGGATGGAGGTCGCCTGGACTGTCTCTCCCCTGGCTGGAGCCACAGTGGCCTGCATGAGGTGCTAAACAACGGTGCCTTTCTCATACCCCTTCTCTCTGCAAGACTGCTATCTTGCTCTGGAGACTGGAGCTGCCCTCCCTCCCATCCCCAGGTGAGCATCTGACACAGTACAGCTTTGGTCTTCAGACCAACCTTCAAAGTCCTAGGCCCAGCCTCCAGTTAAATTTCTTTGCTTAGGGCAGCAATCACCTGATGTCTTCAGTAGACCCTCTTTACCCTCCTTTTTAAAAAATGTTTTCTTTTCTTTACATTTTGTATGACCTCTGTGTGTACCTCTAAATATCACAATGTTATTTGCCTCAATTCAATGTTACTGTAGTTCTTTCAAACAGCATGTGGTAATTTGTGGTATTCTTTTATATTTCTCACTGTTATATTTTTAAAGACTCATTCCTGTAGCTGTTGAGTAATAATTTACTTTCTCATTGTATAATATCTGTGATACAGTTATACTGACATATATTTAAAGCTCTTTTGAAAATAATTTTCTTGTTTTTGTGTTATACTGCTTTTATTTTTAAAAAACTTGAAAAGATTTCCTTGTGTATCAGTTACTTGAACTACCATTACAAACTACCACAGATTGGGTGGTTTAAGCAACCAAAATTTACTTTTCATGGGATTGAAGACTGGAAGTCCAAGATCAAGGTGCCTGCAATGTTAATGCCTGGTGGCGACTTCCTTATTGGGTTGCAGACTACCTTCTTTGCACTCTGTCCTCCATGACCTTTGGTTGTTGGGTGGATGGTGGGGGAGATACGGATATTTCTCCAACTTTTATAAGGCCACTAGGCCACATCATGTGGGTCCCACCCTCGTGACCTTATCTAACTGCAATTACCTCCCAAAGACTCCATCTCCAAATACCATGACTTCGGAGGTTGTGTCTTCAACATTCCATTTTGAAGTGGCTATGAACATTCAGTATAACACCTGATATAAATGAGCCTTCAACCACTCAAGTGGTGGGACTAAGATTGTTACAGGGCTGAGATCAGGTCCTAGTGATACGAATATGCCCCACACACAGAGACAGTGTGTCTGATGTGGCATGAGAGGGGTTGGTAGCAGTTAAAGGTATTTTCTTCTGAAAGCCAAGTGGCAAGCTCTAAAGACCTGCCAAGCTGGTTTTGTTTGAAAAGGTCAAATGACTTGAGAATGATGGCTCTCAGGGAAATGCTAAAGAGTCACTAATTCACAGACTTATCCAAAACCCTCTTCTGAAGTTGACAGTTTACAATCCTGAAGTTCCTGGAAACCATTTGTTCTTTGAAAGATCTGATTTTTCTGAACAGCACCTTGTAAATTCCAAAGGAGATGTGTAATCACTCAACATGACCCCGCTCCCTACCTAAAAAAAGGTATAAGACCCCACTTCTCCCGTTCTGTGGGGCTCGACCTGGAAGTATTAGCCCCTCGAGCCCGCTGGGCCGGCCAGTGTAATAAAGTGCCACTTCCTATAATAGTCTCGGTGCCATGATCTCTCTGTCTTCCCGCTACATATCTGGTGCACTGGCCAGGAAATGGAGAGTTCAGCGACGGTGTGTCCCACCTCCTTTGTCATCGAGGTATGACCTCCAGGGCAACGGGAAGGGCAATCTCGCCTGGTGTGCCACAGACCTCTTGATCCATAGGAGGGAGGCCCCTCTCAGCACACTGAAGTACGGACCACGAAAGCACAACAGGGACCCAAGAGGTGAGGAACTGGCATAAGGACAACCACCTGATGGAAAGGACAGAAAGACCACCTGACAGAAAGGGTAGGAATAAGGGCCTTTGCAAAGACCTGTCAATGTGGCACAAGGGGAGCTTGGTCACCTCCCGGAGCCCACTAGTAATCTCCAGCCTGAAGGAAACGGCTGAAAGTCAGTGGAAGGAAACACTGTCTGAAGATGAACCCGTAGACTCCTAGGATTAGGATGGAAGGTTAAAGAATGTGCTGTGTGATTGTGTGTGAATGAGACAGATGGCAGGAGGGCTCCGCATAAAGTTAGTCTGTGTTGGGGGTGTACCAACCTGCCAATTGCTAAGCGGTGTCTGAGATATCTTCGCAAGGAGTATGACTGGAGAGGGACAAAGCAGATGTTTCCCATACCCCTCATTCTCTTATTTATGTGTGTCTGTCATTTTGAATCTGCTAAAAAGCTGGCTGAGTTATTATGCTTTGTTTGATGGGACATATTGTCTTTTAAAAACTTGATTGGCACATGTTTCTTTATGTCATTTTATGTCTCCCTTTATTCGTGTGGTGTTTTCTCCCAACCCGTTGGTACTGTTAAAATTTCTGCCTTTTGTTGTTAAGGTTTGGGAAAATTGCCTGCTGCTTATATGAAGTCTTACCAGTTATCTTAAATTCTTTCCAAGGACCACGCCTCCTCCCTTCCTTAGCTTGTGTTCTCCTTCATAAATTCTGTAGGAGTTCATTCTAATCCACCTGTAAATAAATGTAGAAATGTCTCTTATATGCTACTTAGCCTTTTGCTAACTCCGTGCAAGTTAATGCTAGCCTTGGAGAAAATAATTTTGTAATCTTTCTCTGGCAACTAAGGGAATGAATAGGCTGTTCTTGTTTTCAAATGCTAAAAGCCAGGTTAGTTGAGAGTAAGTCTTTTTCTAAAGGTTTAGGCCTTGCCTAAGATCGTAATCAACTGTTTGTCCCTGTAAAACTGTTGGGAAGTCTCTTAGAGTTGTGTAATGTATGCTGAGTCCCTACTTTATATTGTAATGCTAAATAACACTATTGCTTGCTTTTTTGGCTATGCCTGACTAGCACACCTCTTACAAGACTGGTAAAGCTTTAAATGCTGAATACTTTGCAGGACTTAATAAGGCATGGGAACTGGCCATTCCTACCTGATTAAGTCACCTTGTAAGCTTGATACTTCACCTAAGGGACAGATCAAGTACTAGGCTCACTCTGTGGAGCATAGAGTGAAACCTAATCACTTTCATTTAATTGTCCATGTCTTATGACTAAGGCTGCTGTTTAGTAATTCATGAGAATTTTTGACAATTTTGCCTGTTTATAATTAGGAATAAGTAGGAACATATCCTTTTACATCTACGTGGTCTGCTCACTCTAAAAAAGTTTTGTACCAGGCCATTTTTGTACACATCATTGGGAAGTCATGGAGCAAAAAAAGAAAAAAAAAGGAGTTTCAAAGAGGGCTGAGAACACTCAGCCTGGAAAAAGCCATCAGGGTACTAGGAATTCCTGGCATTGCTGTTTATGACTTTATTTAGTTATTTGTTTGTTTTAGAATTCTCCTTTGAGGAATAAATTGAAAGCATTCAAAACAAATTCTGGGTTTTCATGAAACGTGACCAAGAAAATATGTAATAATCTGTACCCTCAGACACCCCAATGGGACAGATTTTGAATGATTGGAGCAAATTAAAATTACATGGTTTAATAATAATAATAAGTTCATTATTAAAAATCAAATTTGAACTCACTACAAGTTAGCAGATAATAAAATTTGGAAAAGACCAAAACTATCTGGCAATTAAATTCACTTTGTAGACCTAAGGAAAAATAAAATGGTCAAAAGTTCTGTATGCAGAGATATTTTAAAATTTTATTTCATTACTTTGAAAATAAGATTATATCCTATAGAATACTAAATGCCAAACTCCAGAGGCTTAATTCAGGACTATTAATACCAAACTCCCAATTACAGAAAGCCTCTGAAGTTCTTAGAAACTGAAACATTAAGAAAAAAAAGAGGAGAAGAACTCCAAAATGAGCATTAACCAGAGGAAAGGTAAACAGACCTACTGGCAGTTGCCACTAAAGGCAAAGCTCCAGCCACCCAAAAGAGGCCTGATAAGGATAAACCTGCTAGGGGGGATGGTATCAACTGCTATGAATGTGGTCAATCTGGGCACCTAAAGCACAATTGTTCTTAATGGCCTAAGCCCCCGTACCTTGTCCAACATCCAGATTAAAAAGGCACTGAAAGAGATGGTGTGGCCTCTCCCGGAGTGGGGAGGGGACACCTAACTTGGTAATGGTGGCTGTTAATTAAAGGGGGAGGGGCATGGCCCAGTGCAGCTCTCTGTATGCCATCAACCCATATGGGTCTATATAAATGTGACTGAGGTCCAAATTAATTTCTTAATTAATACTGAGGCTAAGTTTTTAGCCCATGTGCTCATACTGAACTTTTTTCTCCTGAAACCTGCTCTCCAGTGGAATTAAAAGTGTTCCAAAAACTAAATGTTTCACCTAACAGTTGTTAAAAGGTGAATTAAAATTATGACTGTAAAAGGTTGTCTATGAATAATAAAAGGGAAAAAAGAAAAAATATAAAAAGGTTGTTGGCATACAAATAAGTTTTTAGTAAAAAAACAAAAAAGGAAAAAATATAAGAAAAAATATATTTTTATCTAAAAAAGAAAACTTATATGGTAAATTCCTGTCCTATAATAAAGTAGATAGTTATCTTTTTTAAAAAAAACAAAAAACAAAGGGGGTCAAAGAATAAAAATAAAATAGTATAAATGTGCCAAAAATGGCATAAGAAAAGTTTATAAGAAAAAAAATATATATGCAGAAGAAATTCTACAAACAATCTAAGCATAATACAGTCTTTTCTGAATGCAAATCTCCAAACATTTTTGAATTTCTCTTCAAATTTTATATAAGATTTACTCATGTCTAGTTCAAATTATAGTCTAAAACAATCTGTCAAGCTACCATTATAGCCCAGAAATACATTAAAAACTCCAAAGGCTGGTACTTGTAATAAAACTGCAGAAATTAAAGTTTATCATCTAAGTTATGTTAATAACTTCAGGCCTTGTAGCTTTTGTACAAAAGGGTAATCAGCCACTGCCTACAATTGTCAAAATGTAGGCCTGACTTTATTCCTTTTATGGCCCAGTGCCTACAATTGTCAAAATGTAGGCCTGACTTTATTCCTTTTATTGAGCTAGAATCCAGTAATTTCATGCCCACATAACAGTCATGCAAGAATTCCAGTCAGTGCCAGCAAACAAATCTGGATGCCTCAAGTCAGACAGGGAGAGATTTTTGATCTCTGGCTAGGCAGAACTGTGCCCTTTATCAGCTCTGAAGAAATGACAGAAGACGGACCTTCACCCCTCAGTACCCCAAATGATTATGGGATCGAAAAATCTCTAAAGAATAAAGAATTAAGGCAGGGTAACTAGCACAGGCTAGTCATAAATAAATTTCCTATGGGTAGGTTTTAAAAGGCATTCAAATGTTTCTACTGCAGGCCGAGTGGCAACCTATCCCACCCCTTGGCAAATTCAGGGAAAACTCCGTCAGATGTAGAACTAGAACAGTACAATCTTTCAATTTGCAGTTTAGCATAATAAGCACTAAAAATCCTTTGGAGACATGAGTAAACTAAACATAGGTATTTGGTATTGCATCACTCAGAATCCAAGTCCCTGAAATGGAATTTGTTAAACTTTGAAATTGTTTAATGATAGGCCTTTTCCTACACCTCTGAAAGAAAGGGGGCCACAGACATAAATGCTCATAAGAAAATGTGTTGTCCATTTGGAACAAATTTTAATCACAGTTTATAAGCTTATTTCCCTAGACACTTCTTGGACCAGAAGAAACTCAAATACCCCAGGGGAGTAAGTGCTGCTAAAAATTGAAGAAAGGAAGGACCCAACCAACAACCAGAAAAAAAAAGGAGCCTAAGGACCACCTAAGGGTGGTCCTGTTCCTATACTAGTCTATAGAATTGAAATGCCTAACTTCTCTATCATGATAAAACCCCTCTAAGAAGACTCAAAGGGGGGTGAACAGGAGCCCTTGCTATGGGAAAAGGCCCCAAAACAGGCCTTTGAATGAAGTAAACAGATTTCTCGCCTTTTGAAATTCTTTATGGGTGGCCACCCCCTCTTGTTAAGGGCATACAGGAAGACTTAAAGGAATTAGGAAGTCTTGCCCTAAAACAGCAAATGCAAGTCTCAGTTTCAGTCCAAAATGCCATCCATTGTCAAGTCAGAGAACGATTGCCAATTAATTTAACTACCGATGCCCATTCTTTTAAGCCAGGTAATATGGTATGGGTAAAAGAGTGAAATGTACAACCTCTAAAGCCCCTCTGGAGGGGGCCATTTGCTGTTCTTTTGTTTACCCTGACTGCAGTCAAAGTAGCCATAGTAGTTCCTCGGATCCATTATAGCAAAATAGGACTGGGAGTGCACTGCAGATTCGCCAACACCCCTTAAGCTGACCATCCAGAAAGTCAAAATTTCTCAAGCCCTGCTCTAGAAGCCTGAGCCCTGCTTCAATCACACACTGGAGGTTGACTGATCGATGAACAGCAGAAGATTAAGGATTCAGCTTAAGAACTCAGCAGACATTACTGATAAGCCATTGTTTTGCTTTGTCAACCTTTATATTTGCTAAACTGTTTGTCATTTTAATTGCTGTAGAACTAACTTTATTTGCTGTAGAATTAACAGAGTTGTCCCCATTGAGCATGTTAGAAAAGAGTTTCACTAGCATTCCCATTTTTTCTTATAATAGGAAATGTTCTTGTGCTTTTATGTATTTCTGCCTAATTTGGATGTATCGCTTCCCTCACACACCCACATGTATGTGTATAGAAACTATCTGGCCAGACATAAGCGTTTTCCATCATTATTCATCCCAGCCAGGAGTTTGTTCTGTTGGCCAACAAGGCCTCTTTGGTATTGAGCATCTGCTTATGCAACTAAATTTTCTCAATGTGCTAAAGGACTATTTTGAACATATGAAAAGGTTGCATATGCCCAACTCCCAGCATTATGAAAAGGCACATGTACCATAGGAATAATCCAGCCAGGATTTTTCCTTCTGCCTAACCCAAGGGGGAGATGAACTAGGCATTCCCCTTTATGAAGGCCTCAAAACACGAGATGCTCAATCCCTTGACCAAGTTCCTAATATAGGAGGGACCCAGGTTTGAAGAAATAACAAATGACCACCCCAGAAAATTATAAATACCTATGGCCCAGCCACATGGGCACAAGATAGGAGTCAGAAATGCCACATGCCAATATATATATGCTAAATCGCATTATCCGGTTACAAACTGTCTTAGAAATTATAACTAATCAAACAGCCATGGCTTTTGAGCTTGCTGCTCAGCAACAAGCCCAAATGAGCACAGCTATTTATCAAAACCACTTAGTTTTGAACTACCTGCTAGTGGAAAAAGAAAAAAGTATGTGGTAAATTTAATAGCTCTGACTGTTCTTTGCAAATAAATAATAATGGTAAAGTTATAACTGATATAGCCACCAATGTTAGAAAACTTGCCCATGTCCTGGCGCAAAAATGGCAAGGCACAAAAACTGGCAATTGGCTTAAAAACATGTTCTCAGGACTGGAAGAATTTAAATATATTATTAAATCTGTAGTCCTATTGGTGGGATCCTCTCTTATCCTCCCTTGCATAGCCCCAATAATTATAAATGCCATTTCTAAGTTTGTGGAAACAGTTGTTGAACAAAAGACTGCGGCCCATATAATGTTAATGCACCAAATTAAAATAATGATTATTTAAATCTATAAAAGATCAAGCATCAAGGGGGGAATGATGTGGCAGGAGAGGGGTTGGTAGCAGTTAAAGGTATTTCCTTTTGAAAGCCAAGCGGCAAGCTCTAAAGACCCGCCAAGCTGGTTTTGTTTGAAAAGGCCAAATGGCTAGAGACTGATGGCTCTCATGGAAATGCAAAAGAGTAACTAATTCACAGACTTATCCAAAACTCCTCTTCTGAAGTTGACAGTTTACAGTCCTGCAGTTCCTGGAAGCCATTTGTTCATTGAAAGATCTGATTTTTCTGAACACCACCTTGTAAATTCCAAAGGAGATGTGTAATCACTCAACATGACCCCCTCCCTTACCTAAACAAAGGTATAGGACCCTGCTTCTCCCGTTCTGTGGGGCTCAACCTGGAAGCATTAGCCCCCCGAGCCCACTGGGCCGGCCAGCATAATAAAGTGCCACTTCCTATAATAGTCTCAGTGTCACGATCTCTCTGTCTTTCTGCTACATGCCCAGAAGGAAAGTCTAGGTCAACGGTCGACCAACTGTGGTCTATACTCAAATTCCAGTGCATGACTGATTTCCGTAAATCAAGTTCTGTTGAAGCACAGTCACACTTGTGTTCTGATGCATTGTCTGTGACTGCTGTAACTTCACAAGGGCAGAGGTGAGTAGTTGTGATAAAGACCATAAGGCCAGCAAAGCCAAAGTTATTACCATGTGAACTTTTATATAAAAAGGTGGCCAACCCCTGTTGGGATGCATGATAAAAATCAAACTGGTAACAACAGTTTTCCCTGAGCAGAAGAACAGAATTTGGAGAAGGGGAGGTAAATGGAGAACTGTAAGGGACCTAAATAGAGATGGAGAGTTGGTCTCGTGTTCATCTCCCAGCACAGAGTGTTTCTTCTCCTTGGCCTGTCCACTGAAACCAAAAGCCAGCGGATAACTACTTCTCACCTGATGTATTTAATCCCAGACACTGTGGCTTGTGATTATGAACATGTCAACAGCTTCACATAATGCTGTGCTGTGAAAACAGCCAGCAAGAAAATGAAAACAGGAGAGTAAACATGTGCTTAATTTTCTGAACAAAAAAAAACCTCGACTTCCAGCTACGTGTCAGAAACTTGCCTGATCATTTCAGTTTGTTTCTCTTGAGATTTGTCTTCACTGTAGCCAAAATATGAAACTCAAGTGACCTGTGACCCTGACTCACACTTAGGGAAGAATGTAGAAAGCTGTGAAAATTGGCTTTGAACTCCGTTCTTTTGGAAAGTCATCCAGCTAACGTTAGGACTCTGTTCTCCAGTTTCCTTGCTCTGTCTGCCGTGAGACAGCTGCCCTCCTGGCTCTAGCCAGATCCGACGGCAAGCCTGGCCCCACTGCTGCTTTGACTGCAACCCCTGCTAAAGAGACATTTTGCAGATAGAACAGGTGAGAGGAAAGCTTTAAAATCACTGCCCTGAAGGCGGAGGCTCCACTCATGTTTTCTCCTTGGATGACTTTATACTGCAAATTCCGAGAAACCACCGTTTTTTTCACATTCTGATTTTCCCCAAAACAGGGTTTCATGTGTCTCTTTAAGCATTATTTGTATTTCCACTTTGGAAATAGTGAGTTTTCTCTGTTCGATTTGTATTTGGACGAAGGAAGAAAAAATGCTTAGACTTTCCCCAAGAATCTAGTATGAGAGAATCCCCTAACTGTTGCTCAATAGTTTGTACCTCTTCCTAGCACCCCACAGAAAAGAAAGAAGGGAAAGGAGAAATTCCACATGAAGAACTCCAGTCTCTGCTCCAGGAGTGGACTCTTCAGCCTAGAGATGGGTGGGGCCAAGGCTGCCTCTATGCAGGAGCTATCAGGGGTGAACGGAGGCCTGTGTGGGGTTCACAATGTGTTAGAGACTAAAATACAAGCAGAGGACCTGAGGTTTAGTGGACATGAGTTTAGAACATACCTTAGGTCATGGAAACCAGAGAGACACACTGGTAAGTGAGTGGCTATTGATGGCTACAGGAGAGGAACAATCCAAATAAAACAAACTTCTCTCTTGCCTAGTACTGGCTGGAGTTGCTCTGTTTATATAGTGTCATTGCCTCATCCATTCCAGGAAATATTTTTGGTGTGAGTAGTCTTTTAGCATGCATTTTATAAGTATCCTCTTGGGCATTTCACCTTACATTAGGGCAATTATATTAGGGCAATTAAAACTATTCAAAGGCGAGACACAAAATGAGAACCTGTATATGACTCTTCCTCATGACTTATCATCAGTGTGAAACAATATGCTATGCCTGATGGAATAAAGAAGTCACAGTCACCAAAGCAGAACTGTCCAAAAGTAATTTCATCCAGGCTGCCCAATGGTTACACAACAACTGTCCACTGATGGCACGCGGCGCATGACAGTAGATGACAGAGAATTAAATAAAGTGGTTCTCAAGACACATGCTACTGTGCATAACTGAAGTGATAAGACAACTGATGCAAGCTGTAGGCATTTTTCATGCTGTATTAGATTAGCCAATGCCTTCTTCAGTGTTTCTCCACACCCTGACTTACAGGATTAATCAGATTTGCCTTGGATGTCCAACAGTGAATATTCCAAGTATTACTCCAGGAATATCTACATAGCTCCTCTATTTGTTATGGAATAATCTTTATGGATTGAACTTTTTATCCACTGCTACCAGCTATTAAAATGTTTCACTAGATTGATAATATCGCACTAATCTCTGAAGACTAGTCATTGCTACAGCAGCACTTCAACGCATTGTGCACTCTTCCCAATTCAGAGGATGAATCCTCAACCCACAATGAATACAAGGCCCAGCACTGACTGTAAGATTCCTAGTATTCACTAGGTCAGGTAAGACTTGCCTTATCCTGGGCATCATCGTTGACAAAATACAACGGTTATCCCCAGCTAAAACAGTGAAACTTAAGCTTCCTAGGCCTTTTGGGTTATGAGCAGGTCTTTATTCCACATTTAGCTCAATGCTTTTGTCCTCTATACCAACCAGTAGAGAAGATGTCTAGCAACAAGAGGAAGCATTTTAAAAAACTAAAATACCAGTGGCTCATGCCCAAGTCTTAGGATTTTCCTTCCCAAGGATACCAACATCTCTAGATGTGAACAGTTGAGCTCTCTGGCAAGTCCAGCATGGGAATGCAGTTCCCACAGGCCTCTGGTCATAATCGTGGAAAAGTGCTGAAACCTGCTATTCCCTGATGAAATGCATGATGTTGGAGCAAAGAATGACTTCCAGCAAGTTAAACTCATAACTGCTGCTTTGCTGATGACAGTAAGAACAGGTCTCTATCAAGGACCGAATACAAAGGTTGTTTGCCAGGGGCTCTCCACTATTGCTTAAGCCTCCACTTTACTAAGTGTCCTGCACACCTGCAACAGCATACTGCCCTTGGGGGATGAACTGCAAGATGTCTCAGGATGAGTGAGCCATGAGACCGGGGCTGCCCATATTGGGCTGTCTCCACTGGAGATGGCTACAACGGTGCTTGTGAGCATGAGCCTCCTTTCTGAAAATGCTTGAAATTCAGACAGATCCAACCAAGATACCTTTGTGGGTGGATGCCAGTAGCTGTGCAACCACAGACAGACACCGACTGGTTCAAAATGAAAATAGAAAAGGGAATCAATAAGCAGAAATCTGGGCCACCTTGGTTTGGACTCATGAACCCTGACCTATAGTTCTCAGTCCAGAGAACAGGACCCTAGTTTTAGAGCAGGTATGTATTACAAAATCCCTTATGGGGAGCTCCTGTATGGAAAGATGTTTTAGACAAGCTACAAAGACACACTGTGAGAAAAATTGTGTGTCATGTTTCAGCACAACAGTCAGATTTACTAGGGGGGCAGATGCCCTAGTAATATTAGAAACTGACCTCTTCTCAATCACCTGAGCTAACTGATTGGGTCCACCAACATAGGAGGCATGACAGTGACACATGGGCTGGCAAATAGATAAGCAAGCAAATCTGCCCCCAACTCTGCAGATTTAAAGGAAACAGTAACTAGCAGCTTAGTTTACCCCCACCCGCACCCCCATCATGTTCCATATAATCAAGACACCCACATACTAAGGTGTCTTTCCGGGTTTCCATGAATTTTCCTTTGAGAGACTGGCAAACAGACCCCATCAGACCCCTGCCAGTAAGTTTGGGATAAATGCATGGACCAACATGTGTAGATCCTGCAACAGGATTGTAGCAGGGCTTCTCTGGGAAAGGGAAAACAAAACAATGACTATGAAGGTCTTGGAGAAGCTCAGAATCATGTGTGGACCCCCTCTGCACACTGATAGCAGTCAAGTACACGATTGATTGGACAAGATGTTCAGAACTGGACCCATAAAAAATGATGTAGTCTATAGATTTCTCTTTCTTTCCTTCCTTCCTTCCTTCCTTCCTTCCTTCCTTCCTTCCTTCCTTCCTTCCTTCCTTCTTTCTCTTTCTTTCTTTCTTTCTTTCTTTCTTTCTTTCTTTCTTTCTTTCTTTCTTTCTTTCTTTCTTAGTTGAAGTCTCACTCTGTCGCCCAGACTAGAGTGCAGTGGCCGCTCCCGGCCACCGCAGCCTCGACCTGCTGGGCTCGAGCAATCCTTCCGCCTCAGCCTTCCAAGTAGCTGGAATTACAGGCATGCACTACCATGCCCGGCTGATTTTTTGATTTATTGTAGAGATGAGGTCTTGCTGCCCAGGCGGGTCTCGAACCCGCGGGCTCAGGCAATTCACTCACCTCAGCCTCCCAAAGGCGCGGGATTACAGGCTGAGCCACCGAGCCCGGCTTCTTTCTTTCTTTCTTTCTTTCTTTCTTTCTTTCTTTCTTTCTTTCTTTCTTTCTTTCTTTCTTTCTTTCTTTCTTTCTTTCTTCCTCTCTTTCTTTCCTTTTTTCTTTCTTCCTCTCTTTCTTTCCTTTTTTCTTTCTTCCTCTCTTTCTTTCTTTCCTTTTTTCTTTCCTTCTTTCTTTCTTTCTTTCCTTCTTTTCTTCCTTCTTTCCTTCTTTTTTTTTGAGTTGGAGTCTCACTCTGTCGCTCAGGCTGGAGTGCAGTGGCATGCTCCCAGCCACTGCAGCATCAACATGCTGGGCTCAGGTGATCATTCTGCCTCAGCCTTCCGAGCAGCCAAAACTACAAGTGTGCACTACCATGCCCAGCTAATTTTTTAGGGGGCATTTATTTTAGAGACAAGGTCTTACCATGTTGCCCAGGTTGGTCTCGAACCCGCGGGCTCAAGCAATCTTGATCTTTTGCCTCGGCCTCCCAAATTGCTGGGATTAGAGGCTTGAGCCACTGCGCCTGGCCTAGAGGTTTCACTTGCCATGTAAACCTCAAGAAACAGGGCTGATTAAAATTAAAATGGCATTTTAAAGGCACAACGGTAGCATTTTCAAATTGAATACCTGACACGGATGGCCAAAGGTGTTGCCTCAAGCTCTTAGAAAACTTAATTTGGATGAAGTGTACTTGAGCTTGGCACCATTCTGATGACTTGAGACCACCATAAAAGAGGGTCCATCCCAGTCATAAGGAAAGTTCGACCAAATTCACTTGTACCAGATCTGATCAAAGACCATCGACTGATCGTATTTAAGACTTTCCATGACCTTAAACCAGGGAAGGGGACACTTGAACGGAAATTGGCATGGCAACTTCCCTTAGGTTGGATAGAGTTCTTGTTTCCAGAGAGAGAGGAATTAACTGACAAACTAAAATGCCCTCCACTGATCCTGCTGGAATTTGGGCCAAGACTCTCCACACACCAATACATGGGAACACAGCACCTTTTAAAGGGCTCTCTGGTGGCTGTTTGACCAGGTCCTTCAGCATCCCTGTAACCTCACAGGTGACACTGGTACATCTGCCACCAGAGGAACATGATGGTATGCACCCCCAGTCCATAAATCTATGTCCTAACAAGCAAAGATGAGCTACCACAGCATGTTTCTTAACGGGGAAGGAGTGACCTGCCATTCCAGTTCACTAAACACTTGCATTTCTGTCCATAGTCTTTTGTCTTCTGCTCCTATTGCTGTCCTGCCCTAAAAAAGGATAATGCCAGTGGGTTCCTAGAACACTTACCTAGCAGAGGAAGCCTGTACTACAAAGGGCCTGCCCTCCAGAAAGACAATTCAGGTGGCTTTTGTGTTTTGTTTTGTTTTTTAGTAATGATGTAATTGCTCTCGTATAGTAATTAAGGGACAAAACTTCAATAGTCTTGACTCCATCAGGAGAGTGAGTTCTACCTTTTCCAGCCTGAATTTCCTCCTTGAAGCAGGTAGGGAATGTTTTTTAAAAAAAGTAGACTCAGGGGCTCTCAATAACATACTTTTTTTTTTTAGTTGGAGTTTTACTCTGACTCTCTGGCTGGAGTGCAGTGGCATGCTCATGGCCACCACAGCCTTGACCTGCTGGACTCAGGTGATCTTTCCACCTCAACTTTCCAAGAAACTGCATTATTTTTGACTAAGCAAATGTTAATCTTTTCTTATTTAGTTGAATCCAGAGATGACCGTATGACTGGATACCTGGAACACTATAACAGAAAGTCTTCTAAGAAACTTCAAGAGAGGAAAGATTCATCTTGTCCTGACTGAATAAAGACCTACATAGGGTTATGTGCTTTCTGCCTTTGGATAATCTGAGAGGACTTCCTGTTCACAACTAAGGCAGCAATCTTGCAGCCACATGGAGAAAACTCAGGTAATCAGAGCTGGCAATCCAGATCACTGAATCATTGTAATTTGGAAGGAAAGAGAGAAATTGCCCAGGCATTTTGCTATGCTAACAGATCCCCATTTATTTGAGATGTGTTTGTTAGGTTCTCTGAGACAAGTAGCTTATCCACACCTGCATGCCTAGGTTCAGCTCATTTCTGTTTCTTTTGACCAAGTCAGGAGAAAGTATGCCTTGCCCCAAATATTTTTAATTAACATTTTTAATTGATAAATTATCATTGTATACCTATCTGGGATACTGTGTGATATTTTGATACACACATGTATATATAAAATGTCAAATTATTAAATGAAACTAAGATATATATCACCTCACTTACTCATTATTTTTATAAGACATTGGAAATTTACTCACTTGGTTATCTTAAAACATACAATACATAAATATGGACTATAGTTGCCCTACTGTGCAATAGATCTCAAAGCTTAATTTTTCTGTCTATCTAAAACTTTGCACCCTTTGACTAAGTTCATCTTTTTTTTTGTATATCCCCTGCCTCTGGTAACCATCACTTTGTTTTCTCCTTTTATGAGCTCAACCTTCTAAAATTTCACCTAAGTGTCCATCAGTGAATGACTGGATGAGAAAAATGTGGTATACATACACAATGGAATGCCATTGTGGAATGCCACTCAGCCTTAAAAAGAAGGAAGCTCTGTCATGAGAAAGGATGATCCTGGAAGACATCACATTAAGTGAAATAAGCCAGGCACAGAAAAATAATTACCTCAAATATTTTGAATAAACCATTGAACCATTGCACATGTTTACTTGCTTAGTATGCACAATTTTTTCCACTCGTTTTCTCATCCCTCATGTGATTTCTGTAGTCAGACTGCAATACTTCTTACATGGAATAATGCCAACTCCCCTAGTTATGCCTCTTCGCCGGCTCTCTCTGCCTCAGTGCATGGCTCTAGTATGGGCCTGGTTTTGCTTGCCCAAAACCTCAGAAATCTGTATGAGCCTCCTTCCTCATGAACCCCTGACACAATGGTTCTCAACTGGGGCAATTCCAGGGGACACTGGAAATGTCTATAGACATTGTGGGTTGTCACAACTTGGGGAGGCTACTGATTTCCAGGGGCAAAGACCAAGGATTCTGCTAAACATTCTACAATGCACAGAACAGATCCTACCCCCTAAAACATTTATTGTCTGACCTATGATGCTAATAGTGTAGTTGTTCACAAACACTGCCTGATCCAATCGGTCACCAAATCACTTTGAATCCACAGCCTAAATATTGCTCTGCTCCCATTTCCTCTGCCACTGCTCTCGTTCTTGTCACAGCTGTCAAGTACCTCTCCTGCTCACACAGCATTATCCTATTTATTGCTTATCTACTTCCCTCTACTCACACTGAAGTCTTAAATCTGTTCAACACAGAGAGCACCTAGTGATCTCCAAAAATATGCTCTTGTCTCTTTGCCATTTAAATGGTTTCCATGGATTTACATTGTCTTACATTTACATTACAATTCCTAATTCCTTAGCATGATTTTCAGGCTAATTTAATATTTGCCACTTTCAGGCCTTTTAACCTTAGCTACTGCTACTCCTCTGATCTTACCCTCTACACGGAAATCACTCCTGTGTTTTCTGATTCTTGACTATTTCCCAGTATCTTCCAAACCTGTGTCAATGAACAAGTAACCTGTCACGCCATTTGAGAAAGACTGTCGTTGGCCAGACTTTACCTAGCTTCTCCTCAGCCCTCTTTTACTAGGCCTTGACCTTGGACTTCTGTTACCACCCTCACTAACCATTGATTTAGCAAGAATTTTGCTCAGTCAGTTTAGTGAGAGTCCTCCCATCCTTGATATCTGATCCAATCCCTTATTTCCCACATTTAATATCTAAGTTCTTGACCTGCCACAGAAAGGATTCTGCTCTTGGTAGCTAATCAAACTCTTCTATGTAGTGTTCTAGCTACTGACCCCATTACTCTGCTTTTAAAAATAAAATAAAAATGCAATGATCTTCGCTATATTTGGAGTTGGGTTAACTCTCTCCTCTATTGCAATAATCTTGAGTAGTCTTTGCCATTTCCACAAGAGTCAGAATTCTTTTTTTTACTTCTAGCAATCTCATATTCATTGCTGATAGCTCAGGATACATTTCTTTTTTTGCCATTGTTACTCTGTAGTGTGTCCCTTCTAACTACCCTATACAGTCACTTAAATCTGCCTTAGTGTTTGGTCATATCTCATCTCTCTCTTTGTCTCTACAATGCCCCAATAGCCGCATCCCTTTGAATTACAATGTCTGTCTTCTTTTTGTTTTCTCATTTGAAGCAAACAATGGAGTATTACATAGCCATAAAGATGGACAAAATTATGGACTTCACAGCAACTTGGATGTACTTAGAATCTATAATACTGAGTAATCTATCACAGAAACAAACAACTGAGTACCACATGTTCTCACTCATAAGTGGGCCTGGAACACTTATCATATACTGTAAGAAAGGGATTGACAGTAGTGGGAAACTGTCAGGGGAGGGAGGAGGAGGGTACACTTCATCAATAAGGGTACCTGATCTCAAATCAGGTGACGTGGGGACCAAACTTTACCTGTACAATGAACATTTGTATACCTAACCCTGAACTGTACCCCACATCTTTAAAATAAAAAAAAAATTTTAATCACAAAATATTTAAATTTTAAAAAAGACACCATGCTAGTCATCAAGCATAGTCTGGAAACACCATTCCACACCCTTTCTCAATTTCAGATCTGGCTTCCTTACCTGACTTTGGGTAAGAAATTGTAATGACATCTTCATCCTTCACCACAAATTCATCCCGTAGAAGTCTCAGGTCTATATTAGAAATGCGGGGCAAAGGAATCCCTTCAAACCAGACATAGTCATCAGCCATCTGAAAATTAAACAGTAGCCTTCTCAGCTTTGTCTCTGTTGTACCTGTGATGTCCTGGTTCTGAACCAGTTCTAGATGCAAAGGATAGAAGGGTTGGGACAGAGCAATCCCAACTTCCAGGGAACAACTATAAATACAGGGAGGATAACAGTTAGCTTGAGTAATCATTAGCTAACTCAAAGTACCTTCTGAGGTTGCCTTGATTAATTCCACTGCAGGTGAACCCAGACTTTTTTTTTTCACAAAAATGTCTAGGTTTTACTTATTTATTTAATAAAAAAATTAGTGAGTGGGAGAAAGGTAGATGACCGTTGATTTGAAGGCTGCTTATACATTACAAAGGTAAATTTGTTTGTGCTACATTATGATCACTTTATAAACTTGTTCCAGTATCATTTTAATTACTGAGAATTATGTCATCTAACAACCTGACACAGAACATTTTTTTTTCAAAGAGGAATTCCTTTTTCAAAGAGGAATATAGAATTTGAAGTGGAGGGATTCTGATCAAAGCAGCCATTCTACTTCTTCTAGAACTTGGAATATTTATATTGTTTCAGCCTCTAAGAACTCAGGTAGATAAGTTGAAGGTAAGGCCTTAAGAGATGCACAAAGTAATAGACTTCTTTGCCACTTGCCTGCTCCTGGCTTCTCTGCTCTCCAGAAAGTTTGGTATGTGGTTAGTCATCAGCAATGCTTGAGGAGAATTCCAATAAATGGTGTAGGCTCTTTGTACCTTTGGAGTATCAGGCTGATGTTGGTTTTTCCAATTTACTTAACTAATGAAGGAAAAAGTATCCTGGATAGAATTTCTCAGTTCTTTTTCGTCATTTTAAACTTTAGCATTTGTCTTTTTTTTAAAGTGTCCTAGTCATTTATTTCTTAGGACATTCCTCGTTTTAGGCTTATCTGATATGATCTCATGAGCAGATTCAGGTCATGTTTTTGGTAAAAATATTATAAAACTAATATTGTGTCCTTCTCAGTGTATTATTTCAAGAGGTACATAATGCCCTTTTAATCTTTTTGTTTGTTTGTTTTTTGGTGTGTTAACTTGAACCACTTTATTAAGGTGGTGACTACTAGGTTCTGCATTGCAGAGTCACCACTTTTTACTTTATAGATAATGAGTCCCTCTACAGAGATATCTTGACACCATACATACACCTTCTTTCTTATCAGAATTCTCCTGCTAGTTTTAGCATCCAAGGAATATAGTTATTTTAAACGTTTTTTGTATATAAACATCATTTATATATATAACATATATAAAACAATGGATAAGATCTGAAATGCTCCGGGCTTGGTGGCTCAGCCTGTTATCTCAGCGCTTTGGGAGGCCGAGGTAAGTGGTTTGCCTGAGCCCGCGGGTTCAAGACCCACCTGGGCAACTTGGCAAGACCTCATCTCTACAATAAATCAAAAAATTAGCCAGGCATGGTAGCACGCACCTGTAGTTCCAACTACTTGGAAGGCTGAGGTGGAAGGATCGCCAGAGCCCAGCAAGTTGAGGCTGTGGTGGCCGGGAGCAGCCACTGTACTGCAGTCTGGGTGACAGAATGAGACTCCAACTCAAAAAATAAAAAGATATGAAATGTGTGTCTCTATAAATTGCAAGTGATACACATATACACTGCCATAAGTTAAATACAGAATATTCCAAACACCAAAATGTCTCTTAAGAAAGTACAACCTCTATGTCAAGTCTAAAATTCACCTTTAGTCTTGTTTTTCTTTTACTTATTTTTTTACTTAAGAATAGCACTTTTTTCTTTTAAATATTATTTTATTGCATTGCATTTTATTTGAGTCATGGGTACTTGTGAAGATTTGCTAAGTAAATATATTGCATCAAGACAGAGTATGGTCTTCTGGAGAGCTTTCTACCCCCGGTAGTGGATGTAGTCCCCAGTGGGTGGTTGTCCCTCCCTCATTCCTCTCCTTCCCTCCTATAGCTGTGCCAATGTCTGGGGTTCCCATCCTTGTGCCCATTGTCCCCAGGGTTTAGTGCCCACTCATGAATGAGAAGATGTGGTATTCAGTTTTTTGTTTCTGTGACAGTTCACTTAGAAACATGGATTCCAGCTGCATTCATGTTGCTGCAAAAGACAAGATTTTGTTCTTCTTTATGGCCGCATAGTATTTCATCATGTAGATATACCACATTTTCTTTTTTCAGTCTGTTTTCATTGGTCACCTAGGTCTATTTTATGCTTTCTTCTATGGTGATTACTATTTCAATAAACATATAAGTGCAGGTATCTTTTTGGTGAAGCAATTTAAGTTCTTCTGGGTATAACCCCAGTGCTGGAATTGCTGGGCTGAATGGTAGCTCAATATTTGGTTCTTTGAGATCTCCACACTGCTTTCCACAAAGGCTGAACTAGCTGACATTCCTACCAACAGTATAGAAATGTTCCCTTTTCTCTGCAGACTTGCCAACACCTGTTTTGTTTTGTTTTTTACTGTTTAACATTTAATGTTGTTCTTTAATGTTTAATGTTTTAAAAATGTATTGTTTTCTGACTGTTTAATGTTTAACCCTATTTTTTGACTTTTTAAATTTTTTATTTTAAAGATGTATTGGGTACAATTTACGGTCAGGTATACAAATGGTCATTGTACAGATAAAGTTTGGTCCTCGCTTTACTCCTCACTTCACCTGTTTTAAGATTAGGTACACTTATTGATGAAGTGTGCTCCCCATCCCCAGCAGTTTCCCACTACTGCCAATTCCTTTCTTACAGTGTTGTGATAATTGTTCAGGGCCTGCTTATGAGTGAAAATATGTGGTACTCATTTCTTTGTTTTTTGATTTTTTTAATTTTTGAGAACGAGTGGCCATCCTGACCAGTGTGAGATAGTATCTCATTGTATTTTTTATTTGCATTTATCTGATGTCTACTAAAGCCGAGCCCTTTAAAATATGTTAGTTGGATGTTTGCTTGTCTTCCTTTGGAAAATGTCTGTTCATGCCTTTTGCTCACCTTTTTCATGAGGTTAATAGTTTTTTCTTGTCAATTCATTTGAGTTGCTTATAGATCCTGGATTTTAGACCTTTGTTCAATGAGTAGCTTGCAAATATTTTTCCATATTCTGTTGCTTGTCTCTTTACTCTCTTGATGGTTTCTTTTTACTGTGCAGAAACTTTTAGTTTGATAACTTCTCACATATCAATTTTAGATTCAGCTTCATTTGCTTTTAAGGACTTGACTTGTAGCTTTGGAGCAAGCTTTGAAGTGTGGGTGTGTGATGCCCCCAGCTATGTTCTTTTTGCTGGAGATTGTTTTAGCTATTCAGGCTATATTTTGCTTCCATATGAAACTCAGTATTGTCTTTTCTAGGTCTGTGGAAAATGATGCCAGTAGTTTGATATAGAGTACATTGAATCTGCAGATTGTCTTTGATACAATGGAAATCTTGATAATATTGATTCTTCCAATTCATGAGCATGGGATATTCTTCCATTTTTTTGTGTAGTCTTTGATTTCTTTGAGCAGTGTTTTGTAACTCTCATTGTAAAGATCTTTCACTTCTATTTTATTTTATTTTAGTATTTCATTTTATTGTATTTTTGTAGCTGTGTGAATTAGATTGTGTTATTTGGTTCTCAGACTGCTTGTAGTTGGTGTATAGAAATGCAACTTATTTTTATTCATTGATTTTGAATGTTGAGACTTTACCCAAATAGTTTATCAGTGAAAGGATGTTTTAGACAGACCCTAAGGGTTTCTAGGTATACAATCATATGATCTGTGAAGATGATTAGTTTAATTTTCTCTTTTTCTAGTTGCATACACCTAATTATTTTCTCCTGCCTGATTGCTCTGGCTAGGACTTCCAGTACTATGTTAAACATGAAGGATGAGAGTCAACAGTAAATAGCTATTCTAGTTCTTAGGGGAAATGATTTCAGCTTCTGCCCATTTAGTATAATGTTGGCTGCAGGTTTTTCACAGATGACTCTGATTATTTTGAGAAATGTTCCATTGATGCCTAGGTGCTTGAGGGATTTTATCAAGAAGGAATGTTGGATTTTATCAAATAGTTTTTCTGCATCCATTGAGCTAATCATGTGGTTTTTGGTGTTACACACCAGTTTATGGAGTGAATTATATTTATTGATTTGTTTATATTGAAACAGTCTTGCATCTCAGAATTGAATTCCACCTGATCATGATGGATGGTCCTTGCAATGTGCTGTTGGGTATAATTTGCTAGAATCTTGTTGAGAATTTTTTTCAACTGTGTTCATCTGTGAAATTGGTCCGAAGTTTTGTTTCCTTGTTGGGTCTTTGCCATTTTGCAGTATCAGGTTAATATTGCCTTCATAGAATAAGCTACAGAGAATTACTTTTCCTGATTGCTTAAAATGCTTTTAGTAGGATTGATATTAACTTTTTCTCTTACATCTTGGAGAATTCAGTTTAGAAACCATCTGACCCAGGGATGTCTTTGGCAAATTGTTGTTTTTGTTTTTTAATTACTGAGTCAGTTTCTTTGACCATTGTTGATATGTTTAAAGTTTTAATTTCCTTTTGCTTCATTCTTGTGTGGTTGTAAGTTGCCAGGAATTTCTCCATTTCTTCTAGATTTTCTAGAGTACTGGCATGTGTTTGTAGTAATCAATGACAGTATTTTATATATCTTCAGGGTCAGTTGTAACATCACCATTTTCATTTCTAATTGTGTTTATTCAAATTCATTATTCTCTCTCTCTCTCTCTCTCTCTCTCTCATTCATCTGGTCAAGAGTCTGTCAGTCTTATTCTTTCAGAGAACCATCTTTTTTGTCTTGTTGATCTTTTGTAATTTGGGGGTGTGTTTTCATTTTATTTAACTGTTTATTTTTGTAATTTTAATGTTCTACTGAGTTGAGAATTGCATTGTCCCTGCCTTCCCAACTTCCTTAGGTGTGATGCAAGACTATTTACTTGAGATAACTTTACTTTCTTGTGTGTGTGTAATGTTATAAACTTTCCTCTCAGCTCCCTTTTCTTGATACCCCAGAGATTTTGGTATGTTTTTTTCATTTGTTTCTAGGAATCTTTTCATTTCTGTCTTGATTTCTGTGTTATTTCAAAAGTCATTCAGAAGTCTGTGTTTAATGTCTGTTTATTTGTGTGTTTGGAGAGGTTTCTGTTGGTAATTATATTTATGTTAATCCCATGGTGGTCTGAGAAGATGCTTGGTATGATTTCAACCTTTTGAAATTTGTTCATGCTTGATTAATGTTTGAGTATATTATCAACTTTAGAGCATGTCCTTGTGCTAATGAGGAGAATATATATTCTGTGGCTATTGGCTAGAGTGTTCTGTAGATATCTATTAGCTCTAATCAGTCAAGAGTTGAGTTAAGCTTCTGAATTTCTTTGCTAGTCTTTTTCCTTGATGATCTGTGTAAGGCTGTTAGCAGAGTATTAGAGTCACTAACTATCATTTTATGGCTGCCTATGTCCTCAGTTTTATTAGCAATTTTTTTCTAAATCTGAGTGCACTTATGCTAGATGCATATACATTCAAATGGACATTTCTTGTTGATAGGTTGAGCATTTTTATCATTATGTGGTGCCCTTCATTGTCCTTTAAAACTTTCACTGATTTTAAGACTGTATTGTCTGATATAAGGTAGATACTTCTGCTATTTTTTGTTTTCTATTTGCTTGGAAGACTTTTCTTCAGCCCTTTACCTCAAGCCTGTAGGTGTTATTTGCAGGGAGATGAGTTTCCTGAAAGCAGAAGAAAAATGGATTGTACTTCTCATTCAATTTGCCACTATGTAGTTTTTAGTAACACGTTCAGTCCATTCACATTTAAGTTAATTATTGACAGAATTGTTTCCTGTCCTATTGCTATTAAGAAGCTGTTTTGCATTGTAGGTTTTGTGCTTGATTTGTGTTGGTCTGTAAACTTGTAATTACCTATGCTTTTGTAATGGGTGCAACCATTCTTTTTTTTTTTTCTATTCATAGAACTTGTTTAAGCATCTCCTGAAAGTCTGGTCTGGAAGTGGCATAACAGTGTAGACTTCAGACACAGGGTTCATGTACCATAGAAAAAGGGTATACATGCTTCAGAAAAAAAATATGTAAGGCAATTGAAGTTGATCTCTTGGGGAAAGGCAAAAATTCTATGTACCTCATGACCTGTAAGTTGACAAAAGGCAGATTTATAAGCACACGTATATGATAACCCCAGGGTCATCTTGGCTTATATAAGAAACATTAAATAAGGTAGAAATCTTGGAGGCATTCCCAGGACTGTGGTTAATCACAAGTCAACATGGCAGATTAGGCATGCAGGATGAAGTGATGGTAGTCTCTCCAGGATACAATGATTCTCACTTGTTTAGGAAGGAGCAAATGAGATTGAGTAATAGGAATGAAAATATCAAGGTGACTGGGCACAGTGGCTCAAGCCTGTAACCCCAGCACTTTGGGAGATGAAGGTGAGAGGATTGCCTGAGTTCGGGGGTTCAAAGACCAGCCTAGACAACTTGGTAAGAGACCTCATCTCTACAATAAATCAAAAAATTAGCCAGGTGTGGTAGTACATGCCTGTAGTTCCAGCTACTTGGAAAGCTGAGGCAGAAGCATTGCCTGAGCCCAGCAGGTCAACGCTGGGGTGGCCATGAATGTGATACTGCACTCCAGTCTGGGTGACAGAGTAAGACACTAACTCAAAACAAAAAAATTAAGGCATCCAAAAACCCAAAGGGGAAAGCAGCCTGAGTGTCTACTAATGGGTGAACAATTTTTAAAGTGATATATACGGACAATGGAATATTATTCAGCCTTGAAAAGGAAGGAAGAGCTGACATGTGCCACAACATAGATGAACCTAGGGTTCATTGTGCTAAGTGAAATACTCCAGCACAAAAAAAACAAATACTGTATAATTTCACTATTATGAGGTACCTGAAGTGGTCAAATTTACAGACAGAGAAAGTAGAATGGCCATGTACTGGGTTCAGGAAAAGATTGGAAGTGCTGTTTAACAAAGTTTCAGTTTTGCATAATGAAGAGAGTTCTGGAGATGGATGGTGGTGGTGATGGTTGCACAATCATGTGAATGTGCTATACACTACTGAACTGTACACTTAAACATGGCCAAGATGGTAAAATATTGTTTTGTGTATTTTACCATAATTAAAAAAGAAAAAAGTTAAGTGTCGTAGGACAAAACAAGGTGAAGATGGTCTCATGAAAGACAAAGAAACAGACTGTTTTTACAATGATGAATCAACTGAAAGCTGCTAAGAAAGAAATATAAAATGAGGAATGAAATGTCAGTTGGATTGATGGATGTGGGCTTCATTGTTGAAAACACATGATGTCTTCAAGATGTAGTGGTGGGAATCAAAAGCACATCAAGGTGGGTAACATTCTCTTCTCCTTATCCAGGAACCAGTTGGATGATAGAGCTCATCGTTCTGATCCACTTCAAGGGATAACCTAGCTAGGTGCAATCTTTTGTCTCCTTGGATGTTTCACCATGGATAGATACTAAATCTTGGCAGAAACATAGAGAGTTGGGAAGGCCCATGCTTCTACACCTCCCACCTCCTCATCCAGTTCTTCCCTAAGTCACTCTTCAATTTCAAGACCAAGGTAAGCTAATCATGGAATGTTGATGTGGACCACTTTTCTGACTGTCCTGAATGCCTGTGTTTTGGGGACAGAGTAAAATATATGGACTTCGCAGCAACTTGGATGTATTTGGAGTCGCTCATACTCAGTGATCTATCACAGAAACAAAGAACAGAGTACCATATGTTCTCACTCTTAAGCGGACCTTGAACAATTATAATACTATAAGAAAGCATTTGGCAGTGATGAGAAACTATGGGAGGGGTGGGATTGGCAGTTGAAGGAAACTGCTAGGGGAGGCAGGGGCCTACCTCATCAAAAAAGAGTACCTACATAATCAATGTTTGTATGCATAACCCTGAATTGTACCCCACATCTTTATAGTAAAAAATAAATAAATTAAAAAAATGTGATTAAGTGGCCATATTAGAAAAGCTTGTTCCAAACAACAGTGTCATGTAGGAAAAAAAATCTTGGTATTGCCTCAGAGAATACTGTTTTTAGTTAAGTAAATCCTAGCTGCATCATAACACTAAGGCACCTGGCATTAATACATTCATGTGGGAAATAACTCAATCATAAACCAGCATCAGTATTGCAGAAAACATACGGGTTTGACACTCACATAAGAAACCCATTTGTGTTTTGATAAGCATGATATCATTTACAAGAGGCATCTTTTTCTCGACTGACAGATCCACAGACATCTAATGCATAATTTTAAGAGCTTTAAATGAAGCTTCTAGCATTAAGTGATTCTGGGCTATAAATCTGAATTTTTACACATCATAGATCATAGTTTAAATCATATGACACCAAAGCCTATGATAATTGTAGGAAATTCCCTCAAACTGTCTTAGGTGATGTGGTAGTTGGAATATTATTAAAATTATTCTAAATATTGCAGCATTATTGTGTTAATATTGTGATGTATTTCTACTTGTTTTCCTGTGTACTGTCAAGTTCATTTATTTTATGGTAACTTCCATGTTTAAGGAGACCCTATCTATTTTGTTACTATTTTTACTGTTTTACAGTAACTTGAAAGAATGCCTAAGCCATTGTAAAGATTTATGAAAATATTGGATGAATAAAAGAAGAAATGAAAAGTAAACAAACCCAAAGGAGCACAAGATCAGTCTTTATAAAATGATTCTGATTTTAGGTCGAAAAATTCTAATTTAAACTTTGGCTTTCCATCCTTTGCCTCTTAGCAAATAGAGCAAAGTCTTTGAAACGCAGTCTCTGTGTGTTTAAACCAGCAGTGTGAATTTATCCATGTATTGATTTCTAATTATTTATCAATGTATACACACTTCATGCCTTTTTTTCATACATTTAGGTATTATGCACCTATTATGTGTCAGGCCATATTTAAGGATTGGGAAGGTGATGATTAAAATGACCTCAAACCACACCCTAAAAAAATTTGCAGAAAAAAACTAGACATATACTTACTGTTCAAGGTGACCGTGTTTATTACTGACAGCCTAGCTTAGTATCAGATTCCAGTTCATACTTGGGGAAAAATATCTCCTTCAAGAAATATAAACAATAAGCTAAGAAGGTAAGGCAGGGATAAAAATTTAGGGAAAGTATTGTATTTTTCCCAGCAGGTTGACAGGGTTTTGCTGATGGAGTGATGTGCTTGGATATTTGGATGACTTTGTCAGTCTGAGTGGCAGAAAAGCTAGAGTTTTGTTTTGGTTTTGTTTTTAACGATTCCAGCATCTTTCTTTGTGAAATTTTTTCATAATCTCTACTTATCTGCATTAGAAAAACCACTTTTGATGCTATTTTGCTGTAAATAGTGAAATATTCTATAAGTTATTTGCCAGAGGAAAGAAAATATTGTCGTTTACTGTTATTAGGTTCTTCCTTCATCCCTGGACATTTATTATGATTTGCTCACAGACTGATGGACTTCATTTAGAATTAGTTGTTGTACAGAGTTACCCACAATAAGTCTTCATATGTCTCATGTTTCTAAAATTACCTTTATGTTATTTTTATTTTTTAAAGATATTTTCACTGGGCATAGTATTAAAGGTTGACAGGTAAGTTCCCCTCTCCCCTTTGACACTTTAAAGACAGTTTTTCATTTTGATTGGGCCTCCATTTTTCTAATGAGAAGTCAGGAGATATTTTTCTCCTCTTTCTCTGCTGTATGTCATGTGTCTGTTTTTAAACTTGCTACTTTCAGTGACTCATCTTGATACCAGGAGTATTAAGGACCTGTTAGTAGTAATCACTTCTGGTGATCTTTCCCCATGCATGCACAGCCTAGTCCTCAGCTATAAATTTACCGAGGACTCTGACACAGACTTTTAAAAAATAATTGATATATATTTGTATATATTGGGGGGTACATGTGGTGTTTTGTTATATTCATACAATGTGTAATAATGAACCAGGCAATGGGACATCCATCAACCCCGTCTTTATCCCTTCTTTACTTGGGGAACATTTCTATGTGTCTCTTTCAGCACTTTTGAACCATGCACAAATTATTGTTGCCTATACTTGCTCCATTGCTATTGAACATTAGATCTTATTCCTTCTATCGGACTGTATTTTGGTAACGATTAGCCAACCTCTCTTCTTTCTCCCTCTGTTTCCAGCCTTTCATCACCACCAATCTACTCTCTACATCCACAAGATTCACTTTTTTAGCTCCCACATATGAGTGAGAATATGTGGCATTTGTTGTTCTGTCCCACTTAACATAATGATCTCCATTTCTATCCGTGTTGATGAAAATGACATGACTTTATTTTTTATGACTGAATGACTTTTTTTTCTTGAGTTGGAGTCTCACTCTGTCGCCCAGACTGGAGTGCAGTGGCCGCTCCCGGCCACCGCAGCCTCGACCTACTGGGTTCCGGCTATCCTTCCGCCTCAGCCTTCCGAGTAGCCAGAATTACAGGTGTGCGTTACCACGCCCGGCTAATTTTTTGATTTTATTGTAGAGATGAGGTCTCGCTGCCCAGGCGGGTCCCGAACCCGCAGGCTCAGGCAATCCACTCACCTCAGCCTCCCAAAGGTGCGGGATTACAGGTGAATGATATTTTATTATGTATATATTCCACATTTTCTTGACCAAATGGCCAAGAAGGATATGAAAAACTGACATCAAGGAATCATCAGTGAAATGCAAATCAGAACCACAATGAGATATCTCACTCCCGTTAAGATGGCTTTTATTAAAAAGGCCAAAAATAACAGATGCTGGTGGCGAGGACTTCCAGGACTATGTTATGTAGGAGTGGTTAATGGCATTTAAGCAATCCGTGTGTCTCTGAAGAGCATTCTCATACAAACACTCTCCTCTATCACTCACTCAGATGACTCATTTGCCAACTGACCACAAAGAACCCATGTTTTTCCTTCTTCCCCCCATTTATTCCGTGTTCCTCATCTGTGTTCTCTCCTGCCTCTGTTTATTTTCTTGTTCCCCCATTGTATTTTACCTTCATTTTATCTTCATGTCCTCTCTCCTGTGCTTCTCATCCCAGGACATAAGAGCCAGTGTAAAGAGAATCAGCCAATCTTGAGTAAGATATTAAGCCCAGAAGAACTGAACTCAGTCATCAAGAACGCATCCTTCAAGGCCATGAAAGATAATAAAATGAGCAATTTTTTCCTAATACCAGAAATACTTATGGATCACAGTTAAGGATGTTCCTTGAGAAAAAGTGAGAGTTCTGAGGTTAGGATGAGAAAGAAATAAACAGTGAATTTGTCTTCTTCTACCGATACCCTCAGACATGAGACAAGAAAAATATTTGACTTTATAAAGTCATGTAAGTGACACCTGATTTTAAAAGAGTAAGAATGGGTTTGTCATAGGTGGCTCTTATTATTTTGAGGTATGTTCCTTCTATACCTAGATGTTTGAGAGTTTTTGTCAAGAAGGGATGCTGGATTTTGTCAAAAGCTTTTTCTGCATCTAATGAGATAATCATGTGGTTCTTGCTTTTACATCTGCTGATGTATTTAATGACATTTATGGTCTTGCGAATGTTGAACCAGCCCTGCATCCTGGGGATGAAGCCTGTTTGGTCATGGTGGATGATATTTGAGATGTGTTTTTGGATCCAATTTGCTAGAATCTTACTGAAGATTTTTGCATATATGTTCATAAGGGATACAGGACTGTAGTTATCTTTTTTGTTGGATTTTTACCTGGTTTCGGTATCAGTGTGATGTTAGCTTCATAAAATGATTTGGGGAGAATTTCATCTTTCTCAATTGCCTCCAACAACAACCACTGGGGAGAAGAGAACTTATTCAGTAAATGATGCTGGGAAAACTGGCTGACCACAGCAGAAGATTGAAACAGGATCCCTACCTATCACCATACACAAAAGTTAACTCTAAATGAATCAAAGACCTGAACGTAAAACCTCAAACTATAAGAATCTTAGAAAATGTAGGAGACACCCTTATGAAAATTGGAACAGGGAACCAATTCCTATTCAGAACTAAAATAGACAAGTGGGACCTCATCAGATTAACAAGTTTCTGCAAAGCAAAAGAAACTATCAAGAAAGTAGGGAGACAGCCCACAGAATGGGAAAATATATTTGCCAACTGTTTATCCAACAAAAGCCTAACATCTAGGATCTACAAGGAACTCAAATGTACCAAAAGGAAAAGAAACAAACAGCCCCTTTAAAAAGTGGGCAAAAGACATGAATAGACATTTCTCAGAAGAAGATATACAGGCAGCCAACAGACACATGAAAAAGTGCTCAGCCTCCCTTATCATCAGAGAAATGCAAATCAAAACCACATTGAGATACCACCCAACCCCTGTAAGAATGGCCATCATTAATAAAACAAACAACAACAGATGCTGGTGATGATGTGGAGAAAAAGGAATGCTTCTACACTGCTGGTGGGAATGTAAACTAGTACAACTTCTTTGGAAGACAGTGTGGCAATTTCTGAAAGAATTATAAATTGACCCTCCATATGATCCAGCAATTTCTCTATTGGGAATATACTCAGAGGAACTCAAATCATTCTACCAAAAAGATACCTGTACATGTATGTTTGTCACAGCTCTATTCACAATAGCAAAAATATGGAACCAACAGTGTTTCCCATCACAGTTGGACTGGATTAAAAAAATGTGGTACAAATACACAATATTATGCAGCCATAAAGAAGGACAAATATATGGATTTTGCAGCAACTTGGATGGATTTGGAGACGATCATACTCAGTGACTTATCACAGAAACAAAGAACAGAGTTCCATATGTTCTCACTCATAAATGGGCCTTGAACAATTATAATGCTATAAGAAAGCAATTGGCAGTTGGAAAACTGTCAGGAGAAGGGAGTGGGATTGGCAGTTGAGGAAAACTGCTAGGGGAAGGAGGGGCATACTTCATCAACAAGGGTATCTGCATGATCAATGTTTGTATATCTAACCCTGAAATGAACCCCACATCTTTATAATAAAAATTTTATTAAAAGAGTAAGAATGAACCAGACATGGTGTCCCATGCCTGAAATCCCAGCACTTTTGGGAGGCAGAGACAAGAGGATTGCTTGTGCCCAGGGATTTGAGAACAGCCTGAGCAACTTGGCAAGACTTTGTCTCTACAATAAATCAAAATATTAGGCAGATGTGGTGGCACATGCCTGTAGTTTTAGCTACTTGGGAGGCTGAGGTGGAAGGATCACCTGAGCCCAACAGGTCGATGCTGGGGTGGCCATGAGTGTGCCACTGCACTCCAGCTTGGGCGACAGTGAGACTCTGACTCAAAAAAAAAAAAAAAAAAAGTAAGAATGATCTGGAGGATTTTTAAGGTTGTGGAGCAGACTTCTGAAAATGAAGCATTGCTAACAAATAATGTAACTCTTGAGGTACTATCTGGCCACACCCATTTTCTATATTGTTCATTGCATAGAGCATTGTCGCATTTCTTCTTAGAGAGTTTCTGCTCACAATGCTAATATAGTCCCTAGCCCTGTACATTGAGTCTCTCTTCAACTGTGTTGACAATGGGGCTGCCTATTTCACCAAAATATGAGGATGATTAGATCTCTTGTGGAGAGAGTGGGAGAAGAAGATACATACGGCCAACTCCAGGCCACACTGTCATCTGAGGTCCTCTGAGAAAAACAAAACCTGTGTCCCTACAGTGGACACTGGAAGGAATAAAGTGACTAACTTTCTATGGTAGAAAGATTTAATTTTCTTTTATTTATTTCTTTCTTTTCTTTTTTTTTAAGACTGAGTCTCGTTCTGTCACCCAGGCTGGAGTGCAGTGGCACATTCACAGCCCGCTGGGCTCCAGCAATTCTTCCACCTCAGCCTTCCAAGTAGCTGGAACTACAGGTGCGTGATACCACTCCCAGCTAATTTTTTATTTATTGTAGAGATGAGGTCTTGCCAAGTTGCCCAGGCTGGTCTCAAACCCGTGGGCTCAGGCAATCCATTCACCTCAGCCTCCCAAAGTGCTGGGATGACAGGCCAAGCCACCAAGCCCAGCCAAGATTTAATTTTCAACTGCAGTTTACAATGAGGTGGTAGAGAAGACCTCAATGAGAAGATAACATTTTACTATATGAACTGAGAACTGCAAAATAAATCTGAGTTTGAAATTTTAAAATACAGGAGATATACGATTCAGATTTTTTAAATGTTGGCATTGTTTTCAATTTAAACACGGTAACTGCTAGAGTCACTGAGGTTATTAAAAAGATCAGATGATTAAAAACTATAGGCATAATTGTATGAATATTTTGAAGGAGTTACATGTAGGAACATCTTAATAAAATATCGGAACAAATTTTCGAAAGTAATAACATTAAAAATAAAACCTATGAACTAAGACCATGATGGATTAAGGGAGTTTGACCTGAGAGCTGGTAGAAAAGGACAACATAGAAATACACTGAGTACTATAATTGTATGGCACAAGGCTCAAAGCGGGAGAGAAAAGTAATCAAAACAGAATGTTATGGAGAAGCAGTGAGTAGGAAGAATGCCACTTTTACCTATATGACCTAGGGCAAGAGCGGAATGGGAGAAAAGAATCGCCTATCTTCAAGAGAAGTGTTGAGAATTAAATGAGGGATACATGTACCATTCTAAAACAATGCCTGGCATATGAGAAACTATTTGATGTATCTTAGTTATCAATATTGTTGTTATTATTCAGGCTTCACAATACCACTATGAGGTAAGTATGGGTTTTTTTTTTTTTTTTGAGTCGGAGTCTTACTCCGTTGCCTAGGCTGGAGTGCAGTGGAACACTCATGCCACTCCAGCATTGACCTGCTGGGCTCCGGCGATCCTTCTGCCTCAGCCTTCCAAGTAACCAGAACTACAGACGAGCACTACCACACCCAGCTTATTTTTTGATTTATTGTAGAGATGAAGCCTTACCAAGTTGCCCAAACTGATCTTGAACCCGTGGGCTCAGGCAATCTGCTCACCTTGGTCTCTCAAAGTGCTGGAATTACAAGCTTGAGCCACTGGTCCCAGCCTACAGGGGTATTTTTATTTAACAAATAGGAAACTGGAGACTCAAATATATGTTGCAATAGTGACCTGGGGTTAAAACCAATGGGTAATTGACTCCAGACTGGAAAACCTTAACCACTCGACTATACGCCTGCAATTTACTGTTCAGTGTTCATAAAAGATCAGCAGTAAGGACAAACTCAAAAGTAATTTAATGAAGTCCTGAGATTCTATTAATAAATCTGATCCAGACTTTTAAAAATTCATTTAACAGGAACTTTAGGAACCGGAAAAATCACTTCACAGTGGCCCAGAGTGAAGCCTTTCATAAAATCTACCAAGAGATGATAACCAGGCTTCCTCAAGGACTTTTCTCATGGGAATAATGGCCTAGTATTCCTGGATCTGGCATGAATGCTGATTTTCCTGATGTTCTTGTCACAAGCATGCTCATATAAAGCAAACACTGATCCTAACATTCAGTTACAAACTTAGACCGGATCGGTGCCTCAGCCTGTCATCCCAGCACTTTGGGAGGCCAAGGTGAGTGGATTGCCTGAGTTCACGGGTTCGAGGTCAGCTGGGGCAACTTGGCAGGACCTCATTCCTACAATAAATCAAAAATTAGCTGGGTGTGGTAGCACATGCCTGTAGTTCCAGTGACTTAGAAAGCTGAGGCGGAAGGATAGCCTGAGTCCAGCATGTGGAGACTGTGGTGGCTGTGAGAGTGCCACTGCACTCCAACCTGGGCGACAGAGTGAGAATCCAACTCAAAAACAAAAACAGAACAAAGCAAAAAACAGGGTCAGCCAACATGTGGTGCTTTTGCATCTTTTACTTAGCACAATGTTTTCAAGGGCACCTAGGCTGCCACGTGGATCAATACATGGACACATCAACATTTCCCATTCAGGTACTGGGTAGCTATAGGAAGGTCATTAAAAATGTCTGAGACGACAGTTCGTTTTCTTCATGAAGTGAAGTGTTGCATGCACAACGCTTTACAGCATAGACAACAGGTGACGGTTAATTTTAGGTGTCAGCTTGGTTGAATTAAGGAACATCTCCATAACTAGTAAAGCATTACTTTCAGTTGTGTCCAGAGAATGTTCCCAGAGGAGACTGGCAAGTAAGTGGTCGATCTAAGGCTACCCTTAAAGTGGGCAAACACCACGTTTATCTGTATGATGTATAAATAGCCTTCCAATCAATGGTCATCTATATTTCTTTGACCCACCGTTAATTTTTTAAACAAAGAAATTTTTCTGTTTTTTTTTTAAGCAAATCTGGGTCTACCTGCAATGAAATTAACCAATGCAAACTTAGGAGGTACTCTGAGTTAGCTAATGATTACTCAAGCCAACTGTTACCCTCCCCGTTTTTTGCAAGAAACTTGGGTGGCTCTGTCCTAGACTTCTATCCTTTGCATTTAGAGCTGGCTTAGAATCACAAAACAAGTGCCTAAGACGGCCAACACAAGAACCACGAAGCCGGGAAGATTGTTGGCGTTTTGTGTTTCTTTGTTTTTGTTTTTGTTTTGTTTTGAGATGGCTGGTAAAGGTGTGTGGTTTGAAGGTATTTCTTTACCTACCATAGTAAATACAGACCTAAGTGTTTTGCGGGATACATTTGTGGTAAAGGATGAAGATGTCATTACCCTCTCTTTCCCAAAGTCAGGTAAGGAAAACAGACTGGATATTGAGGAAGTGGGTGGAATGAAGTCACCAACTGAGTGCTTTCTCTGCGTCTTACACTTGACTCTGCTTTTGTGACTAGTGTGGTGTCTTAAGAGAGCTGCTACTCAGAGACAGAAATTAAGACAGGCAATTATATACAACTAATAGTGACATCATCACTAAGGCTTTTTAGAGATATAGTGAGATTAGAAATACGACCGAATGCTAAGGTAGATGGAAGAAATTGTGCAGGGTAGTTAGAGAGGGGAGATCACCAAAGAGTTTCTGAGAAAAAAAAGAAATATTTATCCTGAGATGTCCAGAGTGAATGTGAGATTATTAGTTGGAAAAAATCATAATTCTGACATTTGTGTAAATGGTAACAAAAATTATTCAAGGCAATTACAATATTTTGGCTAAATGTAGCAAGAGTGATTGGATTTTTATAGCTATTGGACAGAGAAAGGAAGTCAGTTGGTAGAAAATTGTAAAAGGAAACTTGATTACCAATTAAGGGAAGAATCCTTGCAATCCTTTAGGCAGCCCAAGAACTAAGACACTAAAGGTGGGAGATGAAGAACTTAACCAGAAATCGGGGATGGGGAATTCTCACTAAACTGACTTCATGCCATTCAGCATGGATGGACCCAGAAGTCCAAGGTCCAGGCCCAGTCAATGAAAGACCAGAGGGAAGCCTACATAAGGTCTTGTCAAGGGCAGAGACTTTGTCAGACAGCAGGACGGGTTACATGTACAATGACCCAGATTTGAAAGATATTGAGAAATAGTCAAGAATCAGAAAATATATGAAAAATGTATGTACGGAGGGTGGGATCTGGGGAGTGATGAGGCAGGATATACTGAAAGTGCTAAGTGAATGTGGAGCCTAAAAATCATGGTGAGGAATTAGGAAATTATCCGAAGGCAATGTGAATCCATGGAAACCACTTAAAGATCACTGGATGCATTCTGTGTTAAAGGAATTTAAGGGCTCAGCATACGTAGAAAGCAGTAGATAAGGAAGAGATAGAATAACACCATGTCAGCAAGAGACTCAACTGACAGCTCAGACTACGGCCAGGACAGTGGCAGAAGTGATGAGAGAGGAGCAATACTTGGGTCACGGATTCTTGTTTTTACATCTGGTGATTTGGTGATTGGTCGGATTAGGCAGTGTGTGTGAACTACGACACTACAGACATTATGGGTTAGATAAGACATTTGTTAGGGGACAGTTGTCTGTCCTGTGCATTGTAGAACGTTTAGCAGCAATCCTGGCCTGAGCAAACTGGAAGTCAGTGGCACACCCAAGTTGTGAGAAACCTCAATGTCTCCAGACATTTTCAGTGTCCCCTTGGGGCAGGCCTAATCGCCTCAGTTGAGAACCATTGTATTAGGGATTGATGACAAAGAAGTCATACATACTTCTGAGGTTTCAGACAAGGTGCCATGCACTGAGACAGAGAGAGTTGGTATAGAGGCATAACTAGGGGAGCTGACATGATCAAATGTGAGAGGTATTACAGTCTCACTAAAGAAATGACGTGAGAGACTAGAGAATGTGAGTGGAAAAAATTGTACACACTAAACAAGGACATATACACAGTGGCTCAGTGGTACATTCAGAGTGTTGCTTAAGAATATCTGCTTTCTCTGCTCCTGGCCTATTTCACTTAACAGTGAAATAAGGACCTTCTTTTAGGTTCAACCATGTTGGTTGTGCATGACAGAGTTTTCTACTTTTTAAAAGTTGAATGGCACTCCATTGTGTATATATATCACACTTTTATTATTCTTTTATCCATTGATGGACACATAGGTGGAAACTTTAAAAGTTTAACTTTTAAAATTTTTTTTCTTTATTTTTTTCCTCTTTTAATTTTTATTTAAAGTGGTAGGTTACAATTCAGGGCTTGTATACAAATATTCACGTTGCAAGCACCCTTATCGATGAGTTGTGCCCCCTCTTCCCCAGGCTGTCAATCCCACCTCTCCACCCCCACCACACACAGTTTCCCACCACTTTCAATACTTTTCTTATAGTAATACAGTAGTTGTTCAAGTTCCACTTATGAGTGAGAACATGTGATACCCAGTTCTTAGTTTCTGCGAGAGATCACTCAGTTTTATAAACTCTAATTTCATCCAGGCTGCTGTGAAGTTCATGATTTTTGTTCTTCTTTATGGCTGCATAATATTCCATTGTGTATATGTACCACATTTTTAAAATCCAGTCCTCTTTTGATGGGCAACACAGTTGGTTCCATGTTCTTGCTAATGTGAACAATGCTGTGATAAACATACATGTGCAGGTATCTTTTTCATAGAGTGAACTGAGTTCTTCCGGGTATATTCCCAGTAGGGGAATTGTGGGATCAAATGGAAGGTTGATTTTTAGAACTTTTAGGAATTGCCACACTGATTTCCACAGAGATTGAACTAGTTTGCACTCCCACCACAGTGTAGAAGTATTCCCTTTTCGCCACATCCTCTCCAGCATCTGTTATTTTTTGTTATTGATGATGGCCATTCTTACTGGAGTTAGGTGGTATCTCAGTGTAGTTTTAGTTTGCATCTCCTCGATGACTAGTGAGGCTGAACATTTTTTCATATATCTGTTGGCTGTTCTTATGTCTTCTTTCGAGAAATATCTATTCATATCTTTAGCCCATTTTGTAATGGGGCTGTTTTTTTTTTTATTTTTAGCACGTTTGAATTCCTTTGTAGATCCTTCATGTTAGGACTTTGTCAGACATGGAGTTGGCAAATAATTTTTCCCAGTCTGTGGGCTGTCTCCCTGCTCTCTTGATGGGTTCTTTGGCTTTGCAGAAGCTTGTCAATTTGATGAGATCTCACTTGTCTATTTTACCTCTTATGGCCTGGGCACTTGGGATTTTGATCAGGAATTGGTTTGCCAGTTCCAACTTCCATAAGATTGTCTCCCACACTTTCCAAGGCTCTTACAGTTAGAGGTTTTGCATTTAGATCTGTGATCCATTTAGAGTTAATTTTTGTGTATGGGGATAGGTAGGGATCCTGTTTTAATCTTCTACATGTGGTCAGTCAGTTTTCCCAGCATCATTTACTGAGTAGGTTCTCCTCTCTTTAGTAGTGGGTGGGGGGGTTCTCAAAGATAAGTTGATTGGGAAATTGAGGTTTTGCTTCTGTAATCTCAGTTCTATTCCATTGGTCTATATGCTTGTTCTTGAACCAATATCAGGCTGTTTTGGTTATTGTAGCTCTATAATATAGTTTAAAGTCTGGGAGTGTGATATTTCCTGCTTTGTTTTTTTTTTGTTTGTTTGTTTGTTTGTTTTTTTGCTGAGGTTTGTTCTGGCTATTCTTGGTTGTTTGTGTTTCCATGTGAATTCCTGTATTGTTTTTTATAGGCCTGAGAAGAATGTTGCTGGTGATTTGATGTAGATTTCCTTAGATAAAATGGACATCTTAACAATGTTGATTCTTCCAGTCCAAGAGCATGGAATATTTTTCCACTTGTTTGTGTCATCTTTGATTTCTTTGAGCAGTGTCTGTAAAGGCCTTTTACATCTCTGGTTAGGAAGATGCCAAGGTATTTCATTTTTGTGTGTGTGCCTATTGTAAATGGAATTGTACTTTTTATTTTGGGTTTTTGTTTGTTTATTATTGGTGAGTAGAAATGTGATTGTCTTTTGTACATTTATTTTATACCCTGAGACTTTGCCAAAGTCCTTTATCAGTGCAAGGAAGTTTTTGGCAGATTCTCTTGGGTTTTCAAGGTATAGAATCATGTCATCTGCAAAGAGAGATAGCTTGACTTCCTCTTTTCCTATTTGGATACCCCTGATTGCCTTCTCTTCTCTGATTGCTCTAGCTGGGACTTCCAAAACTATGTTGAACAGGAGGAGTGAAAGTGGCATCCTTGTCTTATTCCAGTTTTCAGAGGAAATGGTTCCAGTGTTTGTCTGTTAGGAGTATGTTGGCTGTGGGTTTCTCATAGATGGCTTTTACTATTTTGAGGTATGTTCCACCTATGCCTAGATGTTCGAGGGCTTTTATCAAGAAGGAGTGCTTTATTTTATAAAAAGCTTTTTCTGCATCTAATGAAATAATCATTTGGTTTTGGTTTCTGAACCTATTGATGTATTTAATTACATTTATGGTCTTACGAATGTTGAACCAGCTTTGCATCCTGGGAATGAAGTCTACTTGGTTGTGATGGATGATTTTTGATATATGTTGTTGAATCCAGTTTGCTAGAATCTTGTAGATAATTTAAGCATCTATATTCATCAAACATATTAGCCTGTGGTTCTCTTTCTTTATTGTGTCTTTACCTGGCTTGAGTATCAATGTGATATTAGCTTCATAAAATGATTTGGGGAGAGTTACATCTTTCTCAATCACCTGGAATACTTTCAGTAGGATTGGTATCAGTTCCTTCTTGTATGTTTTGCAGAATTCTGATGGAAAGCCATCTGGTTCAGGACTTTTTTTTGTAGGTAGTTTTCTTATGACATAATCAATTCCTTTGATTGTTATTGGTCTATTTGGGGTCTCAGTTTCTTCTCGTTTCAACCTAGGGAGGTTGTGTGATGTCAGAAAGTCCTCCATTTCCTTTAGGTTTTCAAGTTTGCTTCCATACAATTGTACATAGTAGTCTCTGATAATCTTTTGTATTTCTTCAGGATCAGTTGTGACTTCATCTTTTGTGATTCAGATTGAGTTTATTTGGGCTTTTTCTCTCTTTTTCTTAGTCAGTCTGGCTAAGGGACCATCTGTCTTGCTTATCCTTTCAAAGACCCAGTGCAGAGGTCCAGCCTCCAAGAACAGGGCCTGAGGTGGGGGAAGGGAATGAGAAAAGAAAGACAAAGAACAACGGGATTGGGAGGTCTCTCTTCAATAGGTGAGAGCAAGTTTATTCCCATAGCATGGTTTTTTATATAGGGCAAAACTACATAGACAAGAAATATTTTAATGCTAGCATCAGCTAGAAAAAAGTTAATGTTTATGACTTTCTCGGCAAGCTTACTGTAGCACTGATGTCTTTGTTTTTTGTGAGTCATTAACATCTGTGTTCTTTGAAGTTCTGAGTAAAGTTATTATTGAAGTAGGCTACATCCAGCCTACACAGACTAGAGGTCACACCACCTAAATTCTACTAACTCAACACTCCCAAGGACAAACATCGAGGGAAGGAGATACTGGCCAAGCTCCTGTTGGAGTCAGGCCAGGAACACAAGAATCTTGTCAAGCTTGTGTTTTTTTAAGACATAAGGACCTTGTCAGCTTATGCCTTTTGTGTCCCTCAAACCAACTTTTTGCTGTTGATTTTTTATATTATACTTTTGTCTTCTATATCCTGGATTTGGACTTTTATTTTGGTGATCTGGATTCTTCTGCGGAAGTTAGGGTTTTGGTGGTCTTGCATTTCCAGCTTCCTTAGGTGACTTGTTAGGTTGTTAATTTGTGATCTTTCCATTTTTTTAATGTGTGTTTGTAAATATATGAATTCCCCTCTTACTACTGATTTCATGGCATCCCAGAGGTTTTGGTAAGATGTTTCTTTATTTTCATGTTTCCAGGTACCCTTTTATCTCTGTTTTGACTTCATTGTTGACCCAGGAGTTCCTTAGCACTGTACTGTTTAGTGTCCATGTCTTTGTGGGTTTTAAGGGAAACTTGTTGATGTTAATATTTATCTTTATTCCACTGTGGTCTGAGAAGGTGCATGGCAAGATTTCAATCGTATGAAATTTGTTTATGTTTGACTTATGGCCAATAATGTGGTTGATCTTGGAGTATGCTCCATGTGGTGATGAGTAGAATGTATATTCTGTGGTCATTGGTTGGAGTGTTCTGTAGCTACCAATTAAGTCCATTTGTTCAAGAGTCTCATTGATGTTCCAGGTCTCCTTGCTGATTTTTTGTCTTGATGATCTGTCTAGGGTTGTGAGTGGAGAATTAAACTCCCCAACTATGATAGTGTTAGAGTCAATATCTTTTTAAAGTTTTTCTATAAGCTGTTTTACAAATGTTGGTGCTCCTATGTTAGGTGTATATATGTTTAGGATGGATATTTCTTGTTGTTGGATTGAACCTTTTATTATTATATAGTGACCTTCTTCATCTTTTTAAATTTTTGATAGTTTAAAAGGTATTTTGTCTGAGATTAGGATTGCAACTCCAGCTTTCTTTTGTGTTCCAGTCACATGAAATTTTGTTTCTCATCCTCTACTTTGAGTCTGTGAGTGTCCTTTCTGGTGAGTTGAGTCTCTTGGAGACAATATATTGTTGCCTCATGATATTTTATCCATTTTTCCATTCTATGTCTTTTCAGTGGTGCATTTAATCCCTCACATTCAGGCTAATTATTGAAATGTGAGGGTTTATCTTTGTCATGAGGTTCTTATAGAGTTGTACTATAGAGTTGTTGTACTTGTTTGTTTGTTGTCTTTCTTTTGTTTTTTGGGGGTTGGTTCATGTGTATTTTCAATCTTTTTCCTATACTCTTGTGAAGAACATTGTTATTCTTCCCCCTTCTGTGTTTAATACTTTTTAGGAGTATCTTGTAGGGGTGGTCTGGAGGCAGTGTAAGTTGTTAGGGATTGGATGTCTGGGAAGGATTTTAATTCTCCCTCACTGATGAAGCTTAGCTGGGCTGGGTAGGTTATTCTTGGTTGCAATTGTTTATCTTTGAGAGCTTTGAAGATTGGGCTCCAAACTCTCCTAGCCTGAAGTGTTTCTGTAGATAAATCTGCTGCTGTTCTGATTGGCTTTCCCCGGCAGGTAGTCTGACGTTTTCTCTTGCTGCTTTCAGGATTTTTTTCTTTTATACCTACTTTGTTCAGGCGAATTATGTGCCTAGGAGTTGGTCTTCTCATTTGTTGTCTTGGTTCTCTGAATCCCTTGTGTTTGAATTTTTGCATCACTGATGAGGTGAGGGAAGTTTTCTTGAATAATTTCTTGTAATGTTTGTTCCAGGGTAGTCTCTGTCTCTTTCTGTCTCAGGAAGTCAAATTACTCTTAGGTTTGTTCTCTTGAAGTAATTGTTCATCTCTTGAAGGGTTTGTTCTGACTTTTTAAGTTTCTTTTCTATGTTTTTGACAGTTTGGTTTAGTTCTATATTTGGTCTTCAAGTTCTGAGATTCTTTCTTCTGCTTGGCTAATTCTACTTTCCATGCTTATTAGTTTGTTATTTCTTTCAGTCACAGTATTATTTACTGTTGCTATCTTAGTTATCAACTCCTTCCAATTTTCCTCTTGTTTCTCCTCAATTCTTTTTATTCTCTCTATTAATGTCTTGATGTCTGGGTTTGTAGTATGTGACCAGTCATTATTGGGGCTCTTCATTGTTTGCATTCCAAAGACTGTTTTCTCATTATCGGATCTCCCAGGGGTCTGTGTGAGTCCTGTATTCTTCTTCTGATTTTTCTTCATTTATGTAGATTTTCCTCCCCACTTTTTCCTCTTTTCTCCGTCTTCTTTAAATGTGTTGTTCAGGGGTGGCGGGGTTGCTTTTACTTCTGTTTACTTAATCTCCTATTCTTCCTTGTGTGAATTCTCTGCCTTTGTTCAATTCTGAAACTTGACTGTATGTGGGAGGCTATACCTTTTGCAGATTTGAGATTTACTTGAAGGGAGAGCTGTGATTCAAAATCTATATGCAGATCCCAGTATCCACTGACAGGTGTATGGATACACTGAAATCTGCTTCCCACGGCCTTGTAACCTGTCCGTGCAGTGGGAGTATAGGTTTGTTCCCTGAAAGTAAAATGAGGTAAGCAAAAAAATGGAACAGGGAGTGGGGAAGGGGAAGGTGGACAGAGAGAAGAGTAAGAAGGAAAACAGACAAAGGTACCCACTAATAAATGAAAATAGACCTGAAGACAGATAAGAGTAAGAGAAAAAAACCAACCAAACAAACAAAACAACAACAACAACAAAACTAGAACATACAATCATACAGACACACAAGCTGACCAACCTCCTTATGATGTACTATTCCCTTACACAAACATGAGGTCTTACATCCCAAGTTGGAGGTTGGTCAGAGCTGGGTAGGTGAAGCACTGCAGGTCTCTGTGTGCTCATAGGGCTCCAGAGGATCTCAAGTTCTACTGCAGCCGGGTCCAGCTGGGGGAGGCAGAGTGCAAGACAGCTGGGTGCTGTAGGTCAACATGTCACATTCGGCTTGGGCCTCTTTTTCTTTCTTTGTTCTTAGGTCCCAAGCTGGAGGCTGCACAGAGCTGGGTGGAGTTCACGGGGCAAGGCAGGTCTCTGGCTGGTCTCGCAGCTCCAGCTATTCTCTGGTCCCTCTGTGGCCAGGGGCCCGTTGTGGGAGGTGGAGTGTGAGACAGCTGGGCATTGCTGGTCAGTGTAGGGCAGGGTGGCTGGGGGCAGGCAGTGCAGCCAACAAGGGAGCCCAGAGCTCTGTGGGGAGGGAGCCACAGGCTTCCCTGGGTGGTGGAAGCTTGGGGTGAGGCAGGGTGCTGCAGCCTGGGAGGGAGCCAGGAGCTCTGCCAGCAGTGGTGGTTTGGCACAAGGCAGGGCACTGCAGCCAGAGTGGAAGCCTGGAGCTCCGTGAAGTGGGAGCCAAGGGCCTCTGTGGGCAAGTGACTTGGGGTGGGACTGGGCGCTTCACCCAGGGAGGGAGCCCAGAGCTCCAAGGGGCAGGTGCCAAGGGCCTGTGGGTGATGGCGGCTTGGGGCAGAGTGGGACGATTCAGACAGGGAGGGAGCCCAGAACTCTGAGCGGTGGGCACCAAGGGCCTCTGCGGGAGGTGTCAGCTTGGGAAGGAGCGGGGCGGGTGCTGCAGCCAGGGAGGGAGCCCAGAGCTCCAAGGGGTAGGAGCCAAAGGCCTCTTCGGGCAGCAGCTTGGGGCCAGGGGGGCAGTGCAGCCAGGGAGGGAGCCCGGAGCTCCACTAGATCAGAAGCCAAGAGCCTGCCGGGGCGGTGGCAGTTTGGGGCGGGGTGGGGCGGGGTATCCAGGGAGGGATCCTGGAGCTCTACAAGGTGGTAGACGAGGGCCTCCGCAGTCAGTGACAGCTGGGTGTCAGGTAGTGCAGTGCAGCCGGCGAGGGAACTCGGAGCTCCACGAGGCGGGAACCATGGGCCTCCACGGGCAGTGGCAGGTTGGTACCAGGTGGGGTGGTGTAGCTGGGGAGGGAGCCCGGAGCTCCACATGGCCAGGAGCCCAGGGTCGCCTGGGGCGGAACAGAGATGGTGGCAGAAGCTGCAGCAGCCGCAGCAGCCGAGCGGTGCATGGGTCTGAGGGCCTCCAGGCCTCAGACTGGTGCGGCTGGCTTGGAGAAAGCAAGTCTTTATGGAAACTCACTTTCGTGGAGAGTCTCACAGTTCTACCTGTGCCATCGCCATCTTGCCAGAAGTCACAAAAAGTTTAACTGTTAAAAGTAGAAGTTGAAAGGAAGTTACCAGAGACCAGGGATGTGGGAGAGAATAAAAAAAAATGTTTTGAGATTGGTTGCACAGCAGGGTGACCTTAGTCAATGTATTGTATATTTCAAAATAACTAAAAACATAAATTTCAACTAACTGTAAAATTAATAGGTAAGTGAGGTGATAAATATGTTAATTAGTTTGATTTAATCATTCCACATCTTATATGTGTGTGTATGTACACATAAAACTTCACATAGTATCCCATAAGTGTATACTATCATAATTTGCCAATTAAAAAATAACATTAATTTGAGCAGGAGTGAGAGTGGGCAGCCTTGTCTTGCTCTAGTTTTCGGGGAAATGCTTCCAATTTCTGTCCGTTTAGCAATATGTTCATTATGAGTTTTTGGTACATGGTTCTTAGTATTTTGAGATATGTTTCCTCTATATCTAGGTGTTCAAGGGTTTTTAACCAAAAGGGATGCTGGATTTTATTAAAAACTTTTTCTGCATCTAGTGATATAATCACATGGTTCTTGTTTTAACATCTTATTGTTGATTATTTAATTACATTTATGGTCTTGCCAATGTTGAACCAGCCCTGCCTCCCTGGGATGAAGTCTACTTGGTCAAGGTGGATGATTTTTGAGACATTTTGTTGGATCTGATTTTCTAGAATCTTGTTGAGAATTTTTGCATCTATGTTCATCAGGGATATTGACCTGTGGTTCTCTTTCTTTGTTGGATCTTTATCCAGTTTGGTATCAATGTAATGTTAGCTTCATAAAATGATTTGGGAAGAGCTCTTTCTTGATTGTCTGGAATATTTTCAATTGGGATTGGTATCAGCTCCTCCTTGCATGTTTTGTAGAATTCTGAGGGAAAGTCACCTGGTCCAAGGCTTCTTTTTGTAGGTAGTTTTCTTAGGATGGAGTCAATTTCCTGGGTTGTTATTAGTCTATTTAGGGTTCAAATTTCTTGGGAGGTTGTGTGATGTCAGAAAGTCCTCTATTTCATTTAGGTTTTTGAGTTTGTTTCTGTACAAGTGTACATAATAATCTCTGATAATCGTTTGCATTTCTTCAGGGTCAATTGTGACTTGATCTTTTGCATTTCTGATTGTCCTTATTTGGGCTTTTTCTCTATTTTACTTTGTCAGATGGCTAGGAGTACATCAATGTTGTTTATCCTTTCAAAAAAAATCAGCTTTTTGTTTTGTTGATTTTTTTCTATGATATTTTTTGTCTTCTATGTCCCATATAGTATTGGAAACCTTTGCTAGACCAATCAGATAAGAGAAGGAAATCAGGGGTACCCAAATAGGAAAACAGGAAATCAAGTTATCTCTCTTTGCAGACAATATGATCCTATACCTTGAAAACCCAAGAGAATCTGTCAAAAACCTCCTTACACTAATTAAGGACTTTGGCTAAGTCTCGGGATACAAAATAAATGTGCAAAAGACATTTGCATTCTTGTACACCAACAACAAACAGTCAGAGAACCAAATAAAAAGCGCAATCACATTCACAAAAGCCACAAAATAATGAAATTCCTCAGCATCTTCCTAACCAGAGAGGAGAAGGACCTTTACAACAAAAACTACAAAACACTTATCAAATAAATCAAAGAAGACTCAAACAAATGGAAAAATATTCCATGCTCATAGATTGGAAGAATCTGTATTGTTAAGATTTTCATCCTACCAAAAGCAATCTACAGATTCAATGCAACACCTGTTAACTTACCAACATCATTCTTCTCAGACCAGGAAGTGAGAATACAGAAATTAATACGGAAATGTGAACGACCACTAATAGCCAAAACAATCCTCAGCAAAAGAAACATAGCAGGAGGTATCACCTTTCCAGGCTTTAAACTTTAAACAGCCTTGTATTGGCATAAGAACTGGCATGTAGACCAGTGGGACAGGATACAGATTCTGGAAGAAAAAACTCAATTTCTCAATCAACTTATCTTCAACAAAGCCTCCACCAACAACCACTGAGGAGAGGAAAATCTGTTAAGTAAATGGTGCTGGGAAAACTGACTGACCACATGCAGAAGATTAAAACAGGACCCATACCTATCACCATACACAAAAATCAACTTTAATTTTACCTAAAAATAAAATCCCAAACTGTAAGAAGCTTAGAAAATGCAGGAGACACCCTTAGAGAAATTGGAACAGACAACCAATCCCTGATCAAAACTCCAGACAACTATGCCATAAATGATAAGATAGACAAATGGGATCTCATGAAACAATAGCTTCCGCAGTGCAAAAGAAGCCATCGAGAGAGTGGGGGAGACAGCCCACAGAATGGTAAAAATATTTTCCAGTTGCACATCTGACAAAGTCCTAACAATCCAGAATCTACAAGGAACCCAAATGTGCCGAAAGGAAAAAACAAACAGCCCCATTAAAAAGTGGACAAAAGCTATGAATAGATGCTTCTCAAAAGAAGACATACAAGCATCCAACAGATACATGAAGAAATGCTCAGCCTCACTAATTGTCAGAGAAATGCAAATTAAAACCACTCTGAGATACCACCTAACTCCAGTCAGGATGGCCATCATCAATAACTCAAAAAGCAACAGTTGTTGGTAAGGATGTAGAGAAAAAGGACTGTGTCTACACTATTGGCGGGAGTTTAAATTAGTACAACCTTTGTGGAAAACAGTGTGGTGATTCCTAAAAGACCTAACAATCGACCTTCCATACAACCCAGCAATCTCTTTTCTGGGAATATACCCAGAGGAACTAAAATCATTCTATGACAAAGATACTTGCATATCAATATTTTTCACAGCATTATTCATAATAGCAAAAACATGGAACCAACCATGCTGCCCATCGCAAATGGACTGGACTTTTTTAAATGTACATATGCACAGTGGAATATTATGCAGCCATAAAGAAGGACAAAATTATGAACTTGGCAGCAACTTGGATGGATTTAGAATCTACAAAACTTAGTGATCTATCACAGAAACAAATAACCATGTCCCACATGTCCTTACTCATAAACGGACCCTGAGCATTTATCATAATACCATAAGAAAGGGATTGGCAGTAGCAAGACACTGCCAGGGAGGGGAAGGGACACAGAACATCATAAAGGGTATCCAATCTCAAACTAGGCAAAATGGAGGCCAAAGGGAAGCCCAAAGTTTACATGTACGATGACCACATATCGACCTGATCCTGCATTGTACCCTACACCTTTAAAATATAAATAAATAAATAATAAATATGCTATTAATTTGAAAATGAGTATTTTGTGCAAGACATTTTTTCCCACTGACCTGGTCAAAAGCAGTAAAAAAGAACTGAGCCCGAGAGTGGAGATGTAGATGAGTAGCCTCTCACGGTATCTAACAAATACATCTCACACAAATGGGCATCTGTTTCTATTATCCAACAAAATATCTAGAAATAGGCAGGTTGCTCCTCTTTTGAAATTGCAAGGATTCTGTGCTCTGGACTGGCATCTCTGATTCTGGACATTCCCTTTGTGGTTGCTGGATGACTGTGTTGGGTGTGGGCCGAAAGTCCTCTCAGCTCCTCCGAAGACAGAAAGCATGTGCCTCCATTTGGCTGGGCATTCTCCTCTGTAGGTCTCCAATCTGTAAGAGAAAGACAAATATTTCCTCTCCTATAGCTTCCTAGAACACTTTCTCTTATAGCTTTCCAGATATTCAGCCACATGGTCGGCCCTAGCTTCAATTACATAAGGAAAAATTAGCATTTGTTTATTGTAAAGTCAAAAATAATGTCTGTCCCTGAGAGCCTGTACATCCACTATTCCTTACCTGCTCTACCTGTAGGCTCTGCTTTAACAGGGACATCCTGGCTTGGAAGATGACGGAACTCATTCTCCTGATAGGGTCTTGACTGTCCACTGAAGTTTTGTCCCTTGATTATTTCCCTCTGCCTTGCCAGCTAGTACCCATGTGAGTCAAGCTGGAGTTATGGAATGGGGTTCATGGTTTTAGAGGTCTGTCTCATGAAACATCTGTATTTGTAAAGCAATCCTCGAATGCAGAACTAGCAGAGAAACCAAAGAATTGGGCTGACAAATCTAGTATGTTGGTAGAAGATGATTTGCTAGAAACATGGTCTTGGGTGGCAGCAAAACTGGTAGATTTCTGCACTGTCACTCCCCAAACCCAGGGTTTATGTGCCACAGTGAAAGGGTACACATGCTTCCGAAAGAACGTGCAAGATAATTGAAATTGACCTCTCAGAGAAAGGCAAGTGTGCTGTGTACATTACAGTTCATAATTTGCCTAAGGGCAGGAGTACATGTTTACAATAACACCAAGGTTGTGTTGGCATACACAAGGAATAGTAAATAAAGTAGAAATCTTGGAGTCATTTTCAGAACCAATGTCAAGTGTAAGACACAGAATTAACAATACATGTTTTCATCATGCTCCTTAGGATCCAAACTAAGAGGAAGGTCATTGGGAGAAAAAAAGGTAGAGTCATACATTGTGGCTATTTGTTTATGCATATCTTTTAGGGCTAGAGTTATATTGCCAACATGATCAAAAATACACATACTTGTTCCCCACATTCTTATAATAAAATAAACTTTTTAAAGCCTTCAGATTTTAAAAAATAGAAACAAATTTATTTCACTCATGTGAAGAAATATGAGGCCCAAACAGGACCACAGCAATTGGGTAAGTGATAATGGGGAAAGGGGACCTCAGGGAGAAATTCACAGGGAGCTTACTAACCATTGCAAGAGTCATAAAAGCGTACTGACCTCTGTGAAACACTGTTGCAAGCTAACCTTTAGCTGGTCACTATAAACAAAAAAGGTAATTAACCATTGCTGTAAATTAACCCTATCTTAAGGAGAAGATCACCAAATCAATCAGCAAGCTAACCTTTAGCTGGTCACTATAAACAAAAAAGGTAACTAACCATTGCTGTAAATTAACCCTATCTTAAGGAGAAGATCACCAAATCAATCAGCCATCTTGAAGACCCCTCACACAGCACAGACAGTGCATACACAACTCCCATCTATTGATCCCACACGCAAACTCCCCAGCTCAGCCCTATAAAACTTCCTTCCAGCTCCTGCTTCAGGGCAGGTGTCAGACAGTCTCTCTCTGCTGGACTGCCATTGTTCCCTTTGCAACATATCCTGCCTTTAATAAATCTGCCTTTCTTCATTCACAACTGCCCTGGTAAATTCTTTCACCGCCCACACAGCTCCAGCCTCAACAAGCCATCCATACAACAACTCACATAATATAGGATGTTAAAAAAGGAATTATCCTATTTCCCAAAGCTTCCCTCTGTTCCAAAAATTTATTAGAAATACTCATGATTATAATGACATTGAATGATTATGATTGATATTTGTTTAATGTTTAGGACCCTGTCAGGCTGTGTAACCAATTGTGTCTTAGCTCATTTAATCCTTACAACTCTCCAATACTATACATGTTTCATTAATTTTATATCACAACCATCTACTAAAAATTAAATGGGGTAGAATATGATTATACTTTTGCAAACTTAGACCTGAGAGACACACATTCCAGTATGGGAGTTAAAAGAGTTGATCTCATGGAGTTAGAGAGCAGAATGATGGACACCAGAGGCTGACAAGGGTGTAGAGGGGATGGGGAGATTAAAGGCAGCTGGTTAATGGGTGCAAACATGCAGTCAAAGAGAAGGAATATGTTCTAATGTTTGGTAGCACAGTAGAGGAACAGACAACAATGTATGTGATGGAGGGGACCCAAACAACCAGAATCTATTTACAAAAAATTGTGTATTTATTCTGACATGTTCTGGTAGCCCTAACCAGGCCTTTAGACCTCCCTTTTTGGTCCAACAAATTTAGCATCTCCTTTCCTTCCTTTTCCCATGACAACCAGTCAGACCTCATTCCTTCCCTTTTCAGGGTCTTCAAGATCAGCCATAGCTTCCCCAACATCATATTCAATTTGTCTTACAAGGGAGCTCAAGGGGGATATGAGAGGACCATGCCAATCCTGAGAGGTACTTCGCACAACTTTTTTTTGCCCATGGTAAACACATCCTCATCTGGCCCAGCGAACTCTTGCACATAGATGACCCGCTGCATGCCCAACTAGCTTAATTTGCTCTATGCTCCCTCCAGAGACTGCCATGCTGGGTTCTAACCCAGGAAGACCCCTTCATGGGGCCAGGCCTCTTTCATGGCCATTTCATAGTCCAGAAGACTCTGATTGCCCTAGACAGTTCTAGCATTGTGCAAACATTGTCTCAAAGTGAGGTGAGCGGCTATGTTGACCTTTTTTCCAGCTTTGCTCCCTGCTATGAAAATGCCATCTTCATAGCATCTCACAGACACATCATCCATGTGGTTAAACTTTATCTTGGCAGCTGTTTAAACATCTTTGTATTTCTAATAATTCCGTGGAGGTGTACTCTCAAACAGCTAAGCTTTCTTGTAAAAGGGCTGTCTGGTATTGTCCAGCTGCATCTGTTGGGCTTTTGATTTCCACTGCCTGAGCAATCGTGCTCTCAGATGGAAAGGATAATCATCCTGCTCCCCCAAGATAACCTCCATGTTTTTGTCTGACCCACGAGTCAGTTCCCAAGGATTCCAGGTCTTGGCATTCCAGTCTGGCTTATCAAAGATGGGTGACACTTTTGATCAGTGTGGTTTTCACCTCCCAGTCACACAAAGCAGCAGGCTAGAGTTTCTGGCCTCACCTCCTGGGTTTCAAGCCTGTCCACCAGGTTAGATGCTAACACACAGAGTTCTTCATGTCTTTCCCTAACCACAATTCTTTCTCTAGGTTTTGTACCTTTATCTCAGTCACTAATATCAGTTCTAACTCTCATGGCCCACAAGAGCACCAATTGACTATTCCTGCTGTACTGTGACCTTACTAACCCCAGTGGGTCATGCAATTCCCTACTAAAAAGCATTCTAGCCCCTCTGGTGCTCTCTGGGCTTCCCTGTACTCATACAGTGGTCCATAGGCATCTAACAAATGGACACCACCACCCCCCTAGATGAGAAGCTTTCTCTCACTGACACTTCCTTCCCCTTGCCTATACTTTGCTTCTCAAATTTCTTCTGCCTGGATAGCCAATTGTTTCATGAAGGGACCATATATGTGATGTAACCCCCATACACAGAAACAGCCAAGAAAATAAGACAAATCCAATTTTTTGGTAGAAGGAGGTTTACTGGGGAACTTTCAGACAGAAACGTGTTGTGGGCAGTAGACAGGTAGATATCCACAATGTTACCTGCCAAACTCAGGGTTTACACACCATAGGAGAAGGGTATACATGCTTCACAAGGAATATATGGAACAGTTAAAGTTGACCCCTCAAGAAAAGGCAAGTACACTTTGTGCATTATAGCCTATTATGTGCCTAGAGGCAGGATTTATGGTAAGAGTGTGCTTACCATAATGTCAAGGCTGTCTCATCTTACACAATGTTGCCAACTTTATTGCAAGGAAGGAAAGGAGAGGAAGTAATAGGAGTGAGGGAATTAGGGCACCTAACTGCCCAAAGGCGGAAGCAGCCCAAGAGCTCATCAGTGGATGAATGAATACACAAAATGTGGCCTATATATACTACAGAATATTATTCAGCCTTTTAAAGAGAAGGAGGTTCTGGCACAGTCGACAAGATGAATGGAACTTGAGGATATAGAATTAAAATAAGCCAGCCACAAAAGGATAAATACCTTATTATTCTACTCACATGAGGTACCTAGACTAGTCAAATTTAGAGAGAGAGAAAATGGAAGAGTGGTTGTCATGGACCATGTGGGGATGAAGACAGAGAGTTATTTTTTTGGGATACAGAGTTTCAATTTCATAAGAAGAAAAAAGTTCTGAAGAAGGATGGTGGTGGTGATGATGTTTGTACAGATGGTTCTGGTGATTCACACCAGAAACATTGTACAAAGGGTCCAGATAGTAAACTTGAATTATGTGCATTTTAACACTATTCAAAAAAATATCTTTGAAGAGTTTTAGGATAAAACAAGAGAAAGATGGTCTTATAGAAGCCGAAGGAAGTGTTTCTAGAATGGAGGATTAATTGAATGCTGCTGAGAAACAAAATAAGAAGAGGACTTAAAACACCAGTTGATGGGTGGGCATGGGTATATTGCTGAGTTAACATAGCGTCTTTAAGATGTAGTGGTGGAGTCAAAGTCACGTTGAAGTAGATGACATTCTCCTTCCTTGTCCAGGAACCAACTGGGTGATGCAGATTATCTGTCTGATCCACTCCAAGGGAGATCCCAGCTGGGTCCAATCTGTTGTCTCCTGGGAACGTTCACCATGGCTGGAATTTAACTTCACAAAAGAATGTGGAGAGAGTCAGAAAGGCCCACGCTTCTACACCTCCCACCTTCCCATTCAGATCTTCCCCAAATCATTCTTCAATTCCAAGGCCAAGGTGAGCTGATAATGAAATGGCAGAGTGGAATGCTGTTCTGACTGTCCCGAATGCCTGTGTTTTAGGGACAGAGTTAAGATGCGATCCAGTCAAGTGAGCATATTAGAAAATCTTGTTCCAAGCTACGGTGTCCCAGACAAGAGAATCTTCCCAGGAGTGTCCTAGAGATTACTCGCTCTTTAGTTAAATAACTGGTTGTACCTACAACACTAAGGCAGCTGATGCTCTTACCCATGTGGGAAGCATCTCAATTGTTAGCCAACACCCATATTTTAGAGAAAATTTGGGTTTGGCACATACACATGAAAACCATTTGGGTTTTCATAATCATGATACTGTTTCTGTGAGGCATCTTTCCCAGTCAACAACTCCAGAGGCCTCTAATGCATCATTTTCAGGAGGTCTCTAGCATTGAGTGACTCTGGGCTAAAAATGTGAATTTTTTTATTCATCATAGATTAAAGTTTAAGTTAAATGACACCAAAATTATTAAATGTATATGAAACACCCTCAAACCATCTTGGGTAAAGGGGTGGCAACAGTTTCATCAAAATATTCTAACATGACGTGTCAGTTTTATTAATACTGTGCGACATTTCTATGTTTGTTTTTTTACTGTCAGGTTCATTAATTTTACTATCACCTCCATGATTAAGAAGTGAATGATGATTTTCTTACTATTTTTTGCTGTTTTACAATAACTTGGCAGAATGCTTAAGCCATTGTAGAGATTTAAGAAAATGTTGAATAAATAAAAGAAGAGGCCAAGACTAATCTTTGAAAAATAATTGTGATTTTGCATTAGAAAATTCTAGCTTAAACCCAGGTTTTCTGAACTTAGTCTATTAACAAATAGTGCAATGTCTGTGAAGCACGATCTCTGTGCACTGATTTCTGATTATTTGTTAACTTATACGCACAGTCATTTTTTCCCCAGTTGTACATTTAGGTATTATACACCTATTATGTTTCAGCCCCCATATAAGAACTGGGAAAAGGTAATGGCTAAGATGACCTCAAGTCACATTCTAAAGGAATTTACAGAAAAGACAAAAAGTGTACATATTAATTAGTATCCATGCGGGCAACATTGTCTACTGACAATCTAGCTTAGTATCAGATCCCAGCGTGTGCTTGATTTTTAAAAAATCTATTTCAAGAGGTATAATAAGTAGGTAAAGAAGGCAAGGCAGGAAGAAAAATACAGGGAAATTACTGAGTTGTCCCAGAAAGTGAGTACAGGGGTTTGCTGATGGAGTGATGTGGGTGGAGGATTGGATGACTTTGTTCAGTGAGTAGAAAAGCTGGAGTTAGTGATTGATTCCATGTATCCAGCATCTGTCTTTGGGAATTTTTCTCATAATTTCTACTTTCACCTACATTATAAAAATCACCTATGGTATTATTTGGCTTTAAACAGTGAGTCATCTTGTAAGTTAATTTCAAGAGGAAAGAAAATATTGTCTTTTATGTCTACACTTTTACTGTTTCAAAGGTTCTTCCCTCCTTCCTCCTCAACAAACATTGTGATTTCCTCTCAGACTAAAGGATACCTTTAGACTGGGTTGTTCCATAGAGCCACCAGCAATAAATCCTCACAGCTTTTGTGTTTCTAAAATTATCTTCATTCATCTCCATTTTTGAAGGATATTTTCACTGAGTATAGTATTAAAGGTTGACAGGGTTTTTCCCCCATTTATTAATCTTTCATTTTTCTGATGAGAAGTCAAGGGATATTCTTCTTTTCTTTCTCTGCTGCATATAATAGTTCTGCTCTTATCTGGATACCAGGGGCATTAGGGGTCTGTTAATAGTCACTGTGATCTGATAAATGTCTGGTGATCTTGCCCTCACTCAAATTTGTACAGGATCCTGGCACAGACTATTTTTTATTGATACACAGGTGTCCATATTTTGTGGAAACGTGGTATTTAGATACATGCATGCAATGTGTCATGATGAACCAGGACAATGGAGACATCCATCACCCCAAACCTTCACTCCTTCTTTATGTTGAAAACATTCCAATTCCTCTCCTTCAGCAATTCTGAACTATGCAATGAATTGCTGTTAGTTGCTCTACTGTCCTATTGAGTGCTAGATCTTACTTTATCTATCCGACTGTGGTTTTGTCCCATTAATCAACCTCTCTTCTTCTGTCTCCCTTTCCAGCCTCTGGTTACTACCAATCAAATCTCCACCTCCATAAAACCCACTTTTTTAGCTCCCTCATATGAGTGAGAGCATGCATTTTTGTTGTTGTTGTTGTCGTTCCTGGGTTATTTCACTTAACATCATGACCTGCCATTTTGTCCTTGTTGCTGCAACTGACACGATTTCATTTTTTATGACTGCATGATATTTCATTGTATACATGCACCATATTTTTGTAATCAAATAGCCAAGAGGTATATAAAAGCTGTTCAACACTACTAATCACCAGGGAAATGCAAGTCAAAACCTCAATGAGAGATTATCTCACTCCAGTTAAAATTCCTTTAATAAGATGAAACTAATGGATGTTGGTGAGAATTTGAAAATAAGAGGACACTCACACACTGGTGGTAGAAGTGTAAATTAGTAGAGTCACTATGGAAAACTGTATAGAGGCTCCTCAAAAATAGAATGACCATATGATACAGCAATCCCACTGCAAGTTTTATATATATATTTGTTTGTTTGTTTGTTTGTTTTTAAAGTGTGGGGTACAATTCAGGGTTAGGTATACAAATGTACCCTTGCTGATGAGGTGTGCCCCCCCCTACCGCCAGTTTCCCACTACTGCCAATCCCTTTCTAATAGTATTATAATACTTGTTCAAGGTCTACTTATGAGTGAGAACAAGTGGTAGGTATATATTTAAAAGAAAGGAAACCAGCATGTTGAAGAAACCTCTGTCTTGCATGCTTGCTATCACAGATTTCTGAGGCTCCTTCTCTTGGACCACCCTACTTCCTGATGTCCAGCTCTGTCCATTCCAGCCACTGAAGTCACCTGAACTCCTGTCTCTGTCTTCTCAGCTCAGCATGGCTGCCCTGCTTGGCCCAGATTCCAGCTGTCTTTACTCTGATAGAGAAATTATCTCTAGGCAGAAGACAGAGATATCATGGAGCTGCTTGTTAACCTCCCTTTTCATATCAGTCTCTTCTTGCATGACTTCTTATCCCTGCCTGATAACTTATTGTCTGATTGAGTTATCTCTTTTTGTAGTTTTCCATATCAGAAAGTCTACTTGTACCAGCCACTCTGTGAGCACCAGCAGTAGATACCATATTTTACCACTATTACCACTATTGTTTTAAGGGGTTAAGCAGGAGAAATCATGAGATTGACGAGAAAGGTATACTGGTAGTTGTTTGTTGTTGTTTTTCAGGATTTCAGGGTCCTAGATTTCATAACAAGAAATATTTTCTGGGAATTAGAAAGTGTGGTATTAAAGATTTAAAAGTAATATATATTGAGTGTCTTTCTGCAGCTTTATTGAGCTATAATTCATAAAAATGCATATATTTAGGGTGTAAAATGTGATTTTTTGATGTATGTGTACTTTGTTAAATAATTATCACAAGCTAGTTAACATATTATTGGCCCAAATTGTTACGTGTGTGTGTGTGTGTGTGTGTGTGTGTGTGTGTGTGTGTGTGTTAACACTTGCAGTAACTCTTTTAACAAATTTCAGGTGTACTTTATGATTCATCATCGTCACCATGCTATACATTAGTTCTTTTTCATCTTATAGCTGGAAGTTTGTACCCAATGACATCTCCTCAATTCCCCCAACCCCGGTCCTGAGTAACCACCATTTTAGTCTCTGTGGCTGTAAGTTTGAATTCTTTTTCGATTCCATATACAAGTGGACTCGTGCAGCATTTGTCTCTCTGTGCTTGGCTCATTTCACATTATACACAGTGTCTTATTCAGTGCCTTTTAGTGCTGGATGCCAACTGCAAAAGACCCCTCCCAGGCTTTCACATAAATGTACTGCATCTCTCCCTCCTCTTCACAAGTGAGGCAAATCCTCCCAGGTCTTGAGTCTCTTCTTGGATTTCCAGCATGAGTATTAATATGTGACACACGGATCAACTGCTGGGGATCAGTCACATAGTTGTATGCCAAGACCTCTCCATGTCTTTGTGATTCTCTCTTGCACACATGGAGGAAAAAAAACAGCCTTGAGCAGAATATAGAAGCTAAAAGACATTCCTTACCTGTCCTTTGTACCCATTATTTACCCAACCAGTAAACATTTACTCAGAGCTATGTGCTGACCCATCCACATTTACTCACTGAGTAAAAATTTACTCTGAGCTGTGTGCCTACTCATTCACAATGCTCTTGGCAAGCATCAAATTTAACCTCGCACCTCATCAACAAGGGAACCTGCATAATGAACATTTGTATACCTCACCCTGGATTGTACCCCACATCTTTAAAATTAAAAATTAAAAAAAAATTCAACCTCACAACAGTCATGTGACATTTAGATAGATATTGGAAGGGTGCAGTAATTTCAATAATATGTATGTATATTTATTAAAAATGCACTTAATATGTTTACAATTTGCATGCTTGATTATATATGTGCAAATATATTACACTCATTTTGCAAAAATTATGTTATATAAATATATACATATCGTATATTAATATACAAACTATATTATATGACATTAAATATCTGTGTATGTATGACATATAGTTTTATGTATAATAAAACTTTTTATAAGTGCATGTATAGCCTATACCTCATATAAATATATTTTATACAAATATTACACAATATATATCATTATAGATGGATTTAATATTTTATACATCTACTAATATGTATACTATAATATTTTGAAGATGGTTATTTCTATACACGTATTAATACATACTATAGTTCATGCAACACATATAACATGAAAAATTGTGTTATATGTAGTAGTACATATTATTTATATATGTATATATTCTTATCTAATTAATATATATGCTATAATCTTTTATAGTACACATAAATTATATTAAAATATAGTATAGCATATATTCACATATTTTACGTATCACGTATTGATGCATATATATTATAAACCATACATACATTTATATTAAGAAACATAACCAGAAACTTAGAAGTAATTTTTTTTTTTGGAGTTAGAATCTCACTCTGTCACCCAGGCTGGAGTGCAGTGACAATCCTTCGGCATCAGCCTTCCAAGTAGCCAGAACTACAGGCGTGCGCTACCACGCCCGACTAATTTTTTTATTTATTGTAGAGACGAGGTCTCACCATGTTGCCCCGGCTGGTCTCAAACTCATAGGCTCCAGCAATCTTCTCACCTCAGCCTCCCAAAGTGATTTAATAATAAGCACAATGTTTATGGTGCTGGCCATGTATGGGGACTGCAAGTGAAGGGGAAAGAGGGGCACACAGGTGGATGAGAGATATTGTTCTAGTTCTCAGATTGGATGGAGCTGTTTATAAGAGTTCACCATTCTACTATGTCCTAAGTCATCTTTTCAATGTATCCTGAAATAGTCAATTTATAAAAGAAATAAGGTACACTGCCACACTATTGCAGAGTGGCATCCTGGAATCTACTGCTAATCTAAGACTACAATATGGAGAAAAGTTTTTAGATTATGCTACCAATGAACCAAAATGAAGAGAAAGCCCAGGAAACTGCACAAAGAGAGAGAAGGGGTGCAGCTTGGAGCCAGAGTTGGGTTGATCAAGACAAACTGACAGCATTTGTATGGTCAACATCAAGGACAGCCCTAGCTATTGTATTACGGAGTTTGGAATTTAACCTGTATTCCATTTTTTAAAAACTGTGTTTCTGAAGAGTGCTTTAGCATTTTCAAAGTTGATTCTTTTAAAGCTTATTTTAAGACTATAATGCCAAAAAATAAAAAAAAAATTAAAGCACCTGTTTTAGTTATGACATCTTATGAGATTCTCTTGCAAGCCAATTGGGTAACATTTTTTTTTTTTGGGTTGGAGTCTCACTTTGTCGCCCAGGCTGGAGTGCCATAGCACACTCATGTCCACCCCAGTGTCGACCTGCTGGGCTCCAGCAATCCTTCCACCTTAGCCTTCCAAGTAGCCAGAACTACAGGCGTACACTACAACGCCGGGCTAATTTTTGATTTATTGTAGAGACAAGGTCTTGCCAAGTTGCCCGGGCTGGTCTCAAACCCGTGGGCTCAGGCAATCCACTCACTTCACCCTCCCAAAGTGCTGAGATGACAGGCTAAGCCACTGAGCCTGGCCAGGTAACCTATTTTAACAATTACTCCTTTATTTCCAGTAGCATAACTTGCCCTAATGTCCATGATCTTGTGCATTTCACTATAGAATGCTCTCCTCTCAGATCTCTCAGTGTCTGTGTTCAAACACTTATTTTTCAATTTTTTTCTAGCTTTTTCTTCAGCCGAGGGATGGCAAAGCTTCCATAAGCCTCAATTTTCTTATTGTTCATTGAGGCTTGAGGGTAGATTAGTTGAGAATGCCTGAGGTCTGCTGCATGATCAAATAAAATGTAGCATTGTTATTGTAAGATAGAAAGAAAAAATCCATTTTGCTTGTGAAGTTCTTGGCGTCTGTGCTCTCCATCATGTTAAGCGCATCACTTCATTATTTGCACTTCAAAGTTGTCATGTCTACAGAATTCCTATTGAGTTATGCCAAAACTTGCATTGTGAGAAACATTTAAGATGACAGTTATTCAAGCAAAATAAGCATTATGAAAACACTATGCCTTCTTGATGAATTCAGTGTACAAACTCAACTCAACTTCCTTCAGGAATAGCTGCAACATAAAATCAAACAGAATTCCCTAAGTTTCTGCAATGTTCTGCTTGAAAGTCTCATTCCTTGATCTCTGCATTTCTTGATCTCCTATTATTTTGTGTTCACATGATCTGAAAGAAAGCTGAATGTTCCTAAGTCTGTGAAATTTGATTTTATTGTCCAGCTCTACAAAGAGAGACAGCAAGTTTACTCTTGATGCCAACACCAAAAATGTCAAGAGAATAGGCACTGGTGCACAAGTGTCAGATGCCCCACTCTGCACACATCAACAATGTTCAACTGAAAGGATCCCTTGGGGCATGACCCCTTCTGCCACAGTCATCTGAGCAGAGTTAATATACAAGAAAAAAAGATTCTTGGGGGCAGGGGTAAAGATGGCTGACCAGAAGCAGTTGACTCGTGACTCTTTCACAGACAGACCCCCATAAGAGAGAGGCCCTCTGTACCCAAAGCAGGAAGAACCAGAGAAAGCACCACACAACCCATAGAGAAGCAAGAGGCAGGGCAGCCCTGTAGGGTGAGTAGACCAAGAAGAGCAGCAGCACTCACAGTGGTTGGGCGCTTATCAGTTACCAGTCCCAGGGGAAAGGGAGGGGAGTGTGTTGCATCAGGGAAGCACTGTGTGGGACAAAATCAAAATCAGTAAATTATAGCTAGGTAGATATATTGATAGATCAATCAATCGATCCAGCAGGAAACTTCTCTGTATTACAGAACTCCCCACCTACGGGAAGTTTCTTTCAGTAGATACACAGACACAGTGCTGGGCTCAGTGGGAGAAGGCAGTGGTTCTGTCCCAGCAGTTGAGCAGACCTGGTGACTGTGAAGGGTATGGGAAAAGGGGACTACTACATCCCCTTGTTCACCACTGCAGACATTTGCCTCCTTCATGAGAGAGCTCCATGTGAATACACATGTTGGTGCCCTTTCTGTGATATTTTGGGGTAATGACAACCCCACAGAAGGTGCACCCTTAATGCTCAGCCTTGCATAAGGGGTAGAACAACACCCCTTCTCTATAAGGAACATCAGTGCTCCTACAGATGGACAAGAGGAAAGGGCCTGATCTGCAAATTCAAAGTAACAAGACAGGGACATAACAGAAAAGCAGATTGCTTTCTCATCAGCCTACTAGTGGAGCCAAGAGCCCCCCAGTGAAGACCTCAGCATTCTTCTTTATTGATAAAATCCAATGTCCCTTCATGATTAAAAAAAAAACCTCTCATCAGAATAAGCATAGAATGAACATATCTCAAAATCATAAAGACCATATATGACAAACCCACAGCCAATATCATACCTTTTGGGGAAAACTTGAAAGCATTCTTCACCAGAATTGGAACAAGGCAAGGATGGCCACTTTTACCACTTCTGTTCAATATCGTACTGGAAGTCCTACCCAGAGCAATCAGGCAAGAGAAAAAAATAGAGTATCCAAATTGGAAAAGAAATAAAAAAACAAGTTATTGACTGATAATATGATCTGATACCTAGAAAATCCTAAAAACTCCTTCAAAAGACTCCTAGACCTAATGAATTCAGTAGTAAAGTCTCAAGATACAAAATCAACACTTACAAATCAGTAGCATTGCTATACACCAATAATGAGCAAGCTGAGAATCACATCAAGAATTCAACATCATTTACAACTGCTGCCAAAAATGAATATCTACAAACATACTTAATCAAAGAGGTGAAAGACCTTTACAAGAAAACTCCAAAACACTGATGAAAGAAATCATGGAAGATACAAACAAATGGAAAAGCATCCCATGCTCATGAATTAGAAGAATCAACATTGTTAAAATGGCCACACTACCCAACATAATTTACAGATTCAACACAACCCCCATTAAATTATCAACATTATTTTTCACAGAATTAGAAAAAAAATCCTAAAACTCATATGGAACAAAAACAAAGCACAAAGAGCCAAAGTAATTCTAAGCAAAAAGAACATTGCTGGAGGCATCATATTACCTGACTTCTAATTGTGCTACAAGGCTATGGTAATCAAAACAGCATAGTCCTGTTGGAAAGCAACCACACAGCCCAATGGAATAGAATAGAAATTTCAGAAATAAACCCAAATGCCTACAACCAACTGATCTTTGGCAAAGCAGACAACAACAGTGAGGAAGGGCACCCAGACAACAGTGAGGAAGGGCACCCTATTCAACAAATGGAGTTGGGAAAATTGGATAGCCACATGCAGAAAACTGAAACCAAATCCCTGTCTCTCACCATTTAAAAAAATTATCTCAGCCAGGCTTGGTAGTTCAGCCTGTAATCCCAGCACTTTAAGAGGCCGAGGTGAGTGGATTGCCTGAGGCTGCAGGTTAGAGACCTACCCAGGCAACTTGGTGAGACCTCATCTCTACAATAAATCAAAAATTAGCCGGGTGTGGTAGTGCATGCCTTTAGTTCCAGCTACTTGGAAGGCTGAGGTGGAAGGATCGCGGAGCCTAGCAGGTCGAGGCTGCGGTGGCTGGGAGCATGCCACTGCACTCCAGTCTGGTTGATGGAGTGAGACTCCAACTCAAAACAAACAAACAAACAAACAGATTAACTCAGGATGGATTAAAGACTTAAATGTCAGACCTGAAACCATAAACATCCTAGAAGAAAACCTAGGGAAAACTCTTCTGCACATTAGCCTAGGCAAAGAATTTATGGCTAAGACTCCCAAAGCAAATACAACAAAAACAAAAATCAAAAAGTAGGACTTATTTAAACTGAAAGGCTTCTGTACAGCAAAAGAAATAATCAGCAGAGTAAATAGGCAACCTACAGAATGGGAGAAGATGTTTATAAACAATACCTCTGATAAAGACCTAACATCCAAAATCTACAAAATACTCAAACAATTCAGCAAAATATTAATAATAATGACCCCATTAAAAAGTGGACATTTTATATGAACAGTTATCCCTCAAAAGCAGATAAACAAATGACAAGCAAGCATATGAAAAATGCTCAGAGAAGTGCAAATTAAAACCACAATGAGATACCACCATACGCCAATGAGAATGGACATTATTAAAAAATCAATAAACAATAGATGTTGCTGCTGAAAAGGGAATGCTGATACAGTATTGGTGGGGATGTAAATTAGTACAACCTCGATGGAAATCAGCATGGTGATTTCTCAAAGAACTAAAAGTAGATCTCCCATTTGATCCCTCAATCCCACTACTTGGTGTCTACCCAAAGGAAGAGAGGTCAGTATACAAAAAGACACCTGTACTTGCATGTTTATAACAGCACAAGTCATGAGTGCAAATATGTGGCACCAACTTAAGTTCTTATCAACCGCATAATAAAAATGTGGTGTATATATATCATAGAATACTATTCAGTTATAAGAAAGGACAAAATAATGTCTTTGGCAGCAACTTGGATTGAACTGGGGACAATTATGCCAGGTGAAGGAATGCAGGACTGTAAAGCCGAATACTGCATGTTCTCTCTTATAAGCAGAAGCTAAGCTAAGGGTCTTGTTGGGGACTAAATAGTTAAAGCATGAAACTGTCTACCTAGAAAAGCAGAGTCCAGATAAGAATAGTGTGAGTCTTACAAAGTACAGAAAATGCTGGCCAAGGACAAAACTAATATGAAATGTTGGCAGAACAGTCTGAGTCAGGGTACAGACACTTCTTGATAGAGGGGAAGTTTAATGTTGAAGATTGGGGAAGTTTGAATGCCTGATTGTATTGTGCTTGTATATAAACTTTGGAATAAAGAGAAATGGGGCCACTCAGAGACTAGCCCCAGTGCCCTCCCTTTGCAGCTAAAGGAGTCTTGTATTCCTTTTACGTCTCCACTCCCTCCTTCAGTTACCTCAATAACCCCAGCTGGTCCAGACAGGTGGTGCCTGAACAAGGGACCTGAAAATGAGGGACGCAGTGAAAGACCACCGTCGACGTGAAGAAGAATCCGGAGAATAAAATAAGGTAAGACGGTGTATTCAATAATCCTTAGGGAGTAAACATGGGACAAAGCAACAGTAAAGAGATATTTGTGGAAATGTTGCAACACATGCTGCGGACACGCGGCACTAAAGTAGGGAAACCTCAACTTGATAAATTTTTAGCTTTTATAACAGATGTGTGTCCTTGGTTCCCTGAAGAGAGAACTGTGAAAGGGAACCGTGAATAGTGAAACTTGGCAGAAAGTTGGGGAAAAATTACAGGCTTATTATACTACTCATGGGCCTTCAAAAGTCCCGGTAGAAATATTTAGCTTATAGAATTCGGTTAGGGATTGTCTAGATCCTCGGTCTGAGCTTACAAAGTTTAGTGAAAATGTAATATCTTCTCAACCCAGTCATAAACCCAAGGATAACCCAGTTGTTGCTGAGGCATCTAATGCCTCCCTGCCTCAGTCTGATGAGGAAGATCTGGAGGAAGAGGCTTTAAAATATCATGAGGAAAAATATCCCTCTTTAACCTTCCCAGTAATTTCAAAACCCGATAATGGCCTTACTGAAATCACTGAGCAGGTAAGAGATTTAAAAACTCGAGTGAGGGACTTATTGCAAGTATGTAAAAGGTCAGAAGGCGGCTTTCCGCCCGGGACAATAGCGCCTATTCAGCCAATGGCTCCTCCTGAGATGTGGCCTCCACCTCCGCCTAGTGTCACTGCAGGGCTTGATCCGCTTCAGCCACCAGCTCAACTATGAAAGGACTCACTGTTTTTCCTGGTGTTATAGACCATGATTATACAGGAGAAATAAAAATAATGACTCAGGCCAATATGAAACCAATAGTCATTGATGCAGGTCAGCGAATAGCCCAATTAATCTTGTTACCCTTAGTTCCTACTTTACATGCCAGTCAAAAGACTGTCTGAAATGATTTGGGCTTCAGTTCTTCTGATGCCTATTGGGTGCAGGAAGTGGGGAAGCAACGACCCACGCTAACGTTAACTATCAATGGTAAAGACTTTCAAGGACTGCTTGACACTGGGGCTGATGTCTCAGTTATTTCATCCTGTTTTTGGCCACGAGCTTGGCCAACACATGAGGCTATGATGCAATTAAAAGGTATAGGACAAACTACCAATCCAAAAATAAGCAGTAATCACCTCTCTTGGACTGATCCTGAAGGACACACAGGCATATTCCAACCGTATGTAGTTCCTAATTTGCCCACCAATTTATGGGGGTGTGATGTAATGAAACAAATGGGAGTTTATTTGCATAGTTCTAATCCTCATGTTACTTCTCAATTAATGGATCAGCGACTATTCCCTTCTCAAGGATTGGGACACGACAATCAAGGCATTAAACAGCCTATTCCTACTAGCATTAAAAAAGATAAAACAGGTTTAGGGTATTTTTAGCACGGACCCTTGATCCTTCTGCACGCCATGCAGATCCAATTGTTTGGTTATCCTCAAAACCTGTATGGGTGGATCAATGGCCCTTAACTTCCGAAAAAATTAAGGCGGCCCAGTTGTTAGTGCAGGAACAGCTCGAGGCAGGTCATATTGAGCCTTCTACTTTGCCATGGAATTCTCCTATATTTGTCATAAAGAAAAAGTCAGGAAAATGGAGACTTCTGCAAGATCTCAGAGAGGTAAACAAAACCATGGAGACTATGGGAGCCTTACAACCAGGGCTTCCTGACCCTTGTGCCATACCTGATTCTTCTCATGTTATTGTCATGGATTTGAAGGATTGTTTTTATTCTATTCCCTTATATCCAGGAGACTCTAAAAGATTTGCTTTTAGTGTACCATCTACAAATTTAACGGAGCCCATGCAACGTTACCAATGGAAGGTTCTTCCTCAAGGCATGGCAAATAGCCCAACTTTGTGCCAAAAATTTGTTTCACATATATTATGGCCTATAAGGCAATCTTATCCACAAATTTATATTATTCATTATATGGATGACATTCTTTTAGCATCACCTGATCAAGTACAGCTTATACAAGCTTATCGAGACTTGGAGAAAGCTTTAGAAAGCACAGGTTTGTTCATTGCTCCAGAAAAGGTGCAAACTCGTGCGCCTTATACTTATTTGGGACACTACGTACTAAATCAAGAGATTAAGCCACAAAAAATTCAAATCAGGACAGACAGACTAAAAACCTTGAATGATTTTCAAAAAATGTTGGGAGATATAAATTGGCTCCGTCCCTCCCTTAACATTACTACAGGTGAATTAAAACCACTATTTGACATTTTGAAAGGGGAAAGCGATCCTTCCTCTCCCCGGGTGATTACTCCTCAAGCTAGACAGGCATTGTCCAAAGTAGAAACAGCCATTCATAGTCAACAGCGCAAATTTATAAATTATGAACATCCATGGGTTGCATATATATTTCCTACAGCCATCACCCCTACCGCCGTTCTATGGCAGGACGGCCCCTTATATTGAATACATACTTCCATAAATCCCCATAAGGTTTTATTGCCATATGATGAGGCTCTGGTTCAAACAGTACACACTTCCCGTGTGAAAAGCCGCCAATTATTTGGAAAGGAGCCTACATCTATCTGCTTGCCTCTTATGGCACGGCAAGTGGATATGCTTATGCAAAGTTCTATGCCCTGGGCAATAGCTTTAGCCGGTTATACCGGACAGCTTATGCACCATTACCCTCAAAATAAGTTATTACAATTTTTTAAGTTGCATTCTTTTGTTTTACCTGTTATTGTACGGCCCCATCCTATTCGAGGGGCCAGAGTTTTCTTTACTGATGGTTCTCCATCAGGAAAATATGCAGTGGTAGAAAATGAGCTTTCTACTGTATATGATTCCCCACCTGCTTCCGCTCAGGTCGTAGAACTTAGAGCAGTTTTACAAGTGTTTCATGATTATAATACAATCCCTTTCAATTTGTATACAGACAGTAAATACATAACTCATGCTGTTCCAATTTTGGAAACAACCGGTGCTATTACTACATCAAATTCTGTGATACAACAGTTGTTTTTGGAACTGCAAACTGAAATACGCCAAAGAATAGTTCCATGTTACATCTCTCATATACAAGCTCATTCACCTTTGCCTGGTCCCCTTAGCATGGGTAATGCTTTGGCAGATGGCAGTTTATCTCAAACTTATCCAGCTCTTTCAGAGGCTGTTCGGGTTTCCCATGCCATCCATCATCAGAACAGTGCCGGATTGCGTAAAGCGTTCTGGATTCCAAGAGAAGCAGCTCGCCTTATAATTAAGAATTGCCCATCTTGTTTACAACATTTGCCTGTACAACACCCCTTGGGGTGAACCCTAGGGGCCTTGTCCCAGGACAGCTATGGCAAATGGATGTCACCCACGTGCCCTCATTTGGCAAATTAAAATTTGTCCACTCTACTGTTGATACGTTTTCTGGATTTATTGTGGCCACCCGCAGCTGCCAAAGAGAACACTTCTGTTATTGCCCATTGTCTTCACTGTTTGCTGTTTTAGGACTTCCTCATACTATTAAAACCGATAATGCCACAGCTTACACTAGTGTGCGTTTTTGGCAGTTTTGTATGCAGCTACGCATTACACATTTAACTGGGATACCCTACAACCCTCAGGGGCAAGGTATTATGGAAAGAGCTCATGGCACATTGAAGCTGCAAATTCAAAAAATAAAGAAGGGGGAATTGTCCCCCTTCACACCACAAAATATATTAAACCATGCATTATTTACTTTAAATTTTTTAAATGCGGATGCACCCGGAGCCACAGTGGCTGATCGTCTATGGCACCCCACAACCAGCAGCTTTTATGCTCAGGTAAAATGGAAAGATCCACTTACTGGTCTATGGAAGGGTCCCGACCCCGTATTAATATGGGGATGAGGACATGTTTGTGTTTTCTTGCAGGATGATGATGGGGCACGTTGGCTTCCTGAGAGTTTGGTGCGTCAGTGAGACAATTACCATATTGATGACCCTAGAGACCGTTGATGCAGCCGTCCATTGGGCCTATGTTCTGGAACCACCATTGCTGCATGTCACCAATATGAACAAAGATGTGCTATTCAGCCATAATATCACCTCAGACTGGAAATCTTGGAACTTTACATAGATGGGTCATGGGATCCCATTCTGCTTCTGAAAGGAGAAAACTGGCGCCAGGATTAAAGGATGTTATAACATCTCCGACCTTGCCTCTCAGAAATTTGACCAGGTTATACAAAAATTGAATGACACTGTTGGTGATACCACAGAATGTAACAGAACTTCTATTTGTCTTACATCTGTTAATTTGTTTTTAATAGGCAATGTGACTTCTGGTGCGTTTAACATTACCCCTAATCCGGACTACAATACAACTTCCATTATCAATTGTACAAATTGTAATTTGACTAACTGTTTACATTGTTTAACTGATAAGCACATTATGGTAGTATTGGTTCATCAACCCCCTTTTGTGTTTTTACCTGTGAATATTACTATCCCTTGATATGAAGACAAAGGGTACAGTGTATTATAACATTTAAGAAACATGTTATCTGTACAAAAAAGGGGTGTAGGGTTAATAGTTTTAGGTATACTGGCTTTAATAACCATGATTACATCTACAGCAGCCGCAGCTGCAAGCCTTACAATGTCCATACAACCTGCTAACTTCGTTAACAACCTTACTAGTAACGTTTCCCAGATGATGGGAACTCAGGAAAAGATAGATTTAAAAATGGAACAAAAGTTACAATTATTGTATGAAGCTGTTACCAATTTAGGGGACCGTGTAGACACTGTGTACACCCATAGCAGAATCAAATGTCATGCAGAGTATCAATGGATTTGTGTAACTAACAAAACTTACCAGAGCAATTCCAGTGACTGGCAAAAAGTAAAACACCATTTGGAAGGATTATGGGAGAGTAGCAATGAATCCTTAGATCTACAAAAACTTCACGAAGAAATATTGGCATTAAGTCAAGCACATATAGATGTGCTTCCTATGGATATGGCTAAAGACATATTCGATAAAATTCAAAACCTTATTGGATCTCCAATTCAGACATTATGGAAATGGCTGACCCCAATAATTGCAGTAAGCATTGTTGGCCTGTTATTGTTTTGTCTTGGACCATGCATTATAAGATCTATTTGGACCTCTATAATAATGGTGCAAAGAGATTTGCATATGATAAAGCTACAACAAGCCCCACGCCCCATTGAACATGTGGTATAAGAAAGAAATCTTGGTATTCAATGATGGGTAAGATTCCAGCCACCTGGTATGAACCTAAGACAGGTATTCCCCACATAGAGGGGGAATAGGCCGATGACGGGTAACAACCAAGGTGAAGCGAGAACAACCCAAGACAGGAGCCAAGATAACCTTATGCCACAAAAATAAATAAAGAAGGGGGAAATGTCGGGGACTAAATAGTTAAAGCATGAAACTGTCTACCTAGAAAAGCAGAGTCCAGATAAGAATAGTATGAGTCTTACAAAGTACAGAAAATGCTGGCCAAGGACAAAACTAATATGAAATGTTGGCAGAACAGTCTGAGTCAGGGTACAGACACTTCTTGATAGAGGGGAAGTTTAATGTTGAAGACTGGGGAAGTTTGAATGCCTGATGGTATTGTGCTTGTATATAAACTTTGGAATAAATAGAAATGGGGCCACTCAGGGACTAGCCCCAGTGCCCTCCCTTTGCAGCTAAAGGAGTCTTGTATTCCTTTTACGTCTCCACTCCCTCCTTCAGGTACCTCAATAACCCCGGCTGGTCCAGACAGGGTCTGTGGAGTCATGTAAAATGGCATCAAGGACACTGGATACTCAGAAGGGGGAAGGTGGGAAGAGGAGGAGAAATGAATAATTACCTATCAGGTACAATATGCGCTAACGGGGGTGATGGATATGCCTAAAGCCCAGCCTTCTTCACCACTATACAAGGCAACCATGTAACCAAAAACTATTTGTACCCCTAAAGCTATTAAAATAAATAAAATTTTCACCTGTACAATGATTACTTGTATATCTGCCTATCCAGAATTGAACCCCACATCTTTAAAATAAAAAACTTAAAAATGACAGCAATGCCTTTATCATAACCAATAAAATGAACACAAATTCCTTTAAAAGATAAAATAAAATATTTAAATATGAAGAATCTTATGAAATGTGCTAATCCAAAATTTGGGAGTGAGTGAAGACAAAAGATGTGTGTTTGTCACAATTACACAATTTTCTTTTTTTTTTTTTAATTTTTATTTTAAAGACATGGGATACAATTCAGGGTTAAGCATACAAATGTTCATTATGCAGGTACCCTTGTTGATGAGGTGCACCTCCCCCTCCCCTGGAAGTTTCCCTCAACTGCCAATCCTACCCCTTCTCCCCTGGCAATTTCCCACTACTACCAATCCCTTTCTTATAGTATTATGATAATTGTTCAAGTCCCGCTTATGAGTGAGAACATGTGATCCTCAGTTCTTTGTTTCTGTGATAGATCACTGAGCATGATAGATTCTAAATCCATCCAAGTTGTTGCAAAGTCCATATGTTTTTCCTTCCTTATGGTTGCATAACATTCCATCATGTGTATTTACCACATTTTAAAACTCCAGTCCAGCTTCGATGGGCAGCATGGTTGGTTTCATGTTTTTGTTATTGAGAATAGAGCTACAGCAAATATGCATGTGCAGATATCTTTTTTGTAGAATGATTTGAGTTCCTCCGGGTCACACTATTTTCTGACAGAGGAGAAAGAAACTAGACTCACAGCAGAAAAGACCAAGACATTGACTCCAAATTGCAGGGTGTTCAAGATTGGCCTTTACACTGCTAACTGAATTCTTTTGAAAATTCAGAGTGTATTTCATCGCAGGTGGACCTAAACTGATCGTAAATATTGCATCTCATATAGCACCCACTGCTTTATTTATGCAGTAAATGAAGAAATCTATTTATTATGAAAATGAGGGAAAGAAGAAAAGGAGTCTCATAAAGCTCACTTATTTACTCCTCAAATACTATGGCATACATCAAATGGGCTGGAGCCACCCAGGCAACTATGCACACAAGAGTAGACCTGACACCTCTTCCCCCATCTCTCCCATAGTGTCCTACGGCTCGTGGTTTGACCACACACGTGGCTGGCTGCAGATGAGAGACAAAGAGAACTTCCTGATAGTAATGTATGAGGAACTGCATCAGGTAAACCATCCTTTCCCCCAAATTCACCTTCTCCCACACGATTTCATAACTATCTTCCCTCCGTTTTTTCTATCCCATCCTTTTATTCAGAGGTTATCCCAGTGAGATCAAGTATGGTCACCATCTGTCTTTTCTTCGTTGTCCTACGTAGGTGGCAAATGTTGTTTCTTCGGTTTTCTCACTTCTTTTGACTACATACCCTGAGGAAAAGCCTAACATACATACTTGCTAAGGGCTATCATCCATTCTATGCAGCAATCGGAGGCATTCTGGGAACTCAGAATTAGCGTTCAGAAAGGACAGGAAGAACTATGGGGCTTGGCTGGGCCAAAACTGGTGGAAGGTAGAGACGGACAGGAAGTGTGATTTCAGTAGGAATCAAGTATGCCAACATTCAAAAATATTCATGGAAAGCATTGGCTAGCATTTTTAAAAGTAACTAAAATAGAACTTAGAGTTCAGTTGATGTATGTCAGGAGACAACTGAAGGACAAGCACTCCTTGAGCGGAAGCAAGGTTGGAGTTTTAGAGAATGAGGAGAAGAGAGGAACACATTCCTTTGTGGTTGGACTCAGAAGGCAGGATTTATGGTTATTATGAAATTTGCTGTTGGAGTTTGTTCTGATTTTCTTGCCCCTTACTCAGAGTTGTTGGAACAATCCCATTCTGAAGAACTGTTTTGCAAGTCTTACAGTCAGTTAATAATTATCCATGAGCCAAGCTTGGTGGCTCAGTCTGTAACCCCAGCACTTTGGGAGACTAAGGCAAGAGAATTGTCTGAGCTCAGGGAGTTTGAGACCAGCCTGGTCAACTTGGCGAGACTTGTCTCTACAATAAATAATAAAAAAAAATTAGCCAGGCATAGTAGCACATGCCTGTAGTTCCAGCTACTTGGAAGGCTGAGGCGGAAGGATTACAGAGCCCAGCATGTTGATGTTGGGGTGGCCGGGAGCGTGCCACTGCACTCCAGCCTGGGTAATGGAGTGAGACTCTGACTCAAAAAAAAATAATTATCTATGGGGTCAAAGACACAACAAAAGGGAAGAAACTGGGGAACTTGTATCATTTCTGCTGTAGTCCTATACATGGATGTTGCATAATATTAGGAAGGCTGACTGTCTAGGTTGAAAAATAGCTCTATCTTACAGATTTAACTTGAACTAAAAACAAGCAAAATACACCATAATTATTTTCTTTTAATAATCTATCCTTGTCCTGCTGTTTCTGCTTTAAAAAAATTAATAATACCCTTGCCTGATTTGACTAATTCCAACTGACTATTTTTAAATCAACTTAAAATTCACTATTATATATTCTCCTTAAAAATCCATGCCCTTATTATAGCCATGAAAAAATCAGAAAAAATAAAATCGAGGGACATTTAATTTTTAAAAACCTGAGAAATGCTTTTTGAATATGATAAGTCAATAAAGACATAGAAAGACTGAGAAATCATTGCAAACCAGGGTAGTTTAAGGGACATAATTGTTTAATAAAATGCATGATCCTTGATTGAAACATGAATTTAAAAAAGATAATTCTCAAATTTAAAAAAGTGCAAATCTGAAAAAGTCTGAGATTTCTCTAATAATATTATACCCGTGTGACTGTTTTACATTGATCAATATACCAAGCTCATGTATAATGGTCACATTAGGGAGAGCTGGGAGAAGGTAGATGGAAATTCTCTGTACTATTTTTGCACCGCTTCCATAATCCAAACTTATTTAAAAATAAAATTCCCAGAGAAAACAAGGAAGAAATGTACGACTGCATAAAAGCTTCTTCTGAGATGATACACATCCCAAAGTTTTATGTTTCTGAAACTCTCACTGCCTCTGTGTTTATAGTACTCCTTTGACACTTATCTATTTCAGTGGCTGCCTGCCCATATTCTCCTAGGCTTCAGGCTGAGGATATTACAAGAGCACATGGATCTAATGAGCTTTAGACAGTCTATTGTCTCCGAAGAGCATTCTCTGTTAAATACTCTCCTCTATCACATACTCAAATAACACACTTGCCAGATGAGAATAATAAATTCATGCTCTTCGTTTTTTTCTCTACTCCCCAACTGAACTCTTTGCTGTCCCTGTTTGCTTTCTCATTCCCCTGCTGTATTTTGCCCTCATGTCCCCTCTCTTGTGCTTCTCATCCCAGGACATAAAAGCCAGTGTAGAGAGGATCAACCAATTCTTGGGCAAGAAGCTAAGCCCAGAAAAACTGAACTCAGTCATCAAGCACGCATCCTTCCAGGTCATGAAAGAGAATAAAATGATGAATTATTCCTTAGTACCTGATAACATTATGGATCAAAGTAAAGGAAGTATCTTGAGAAAAGGTAAGAGTTCTCAAATGAGGACACAAAAGAAATAAATAGTGAATTCCCCTTCTTACTGATATCCTAAGACATGGGACAAGGAAAAATTTGACTTTATAAAATCATGTAAGCCACAGCATCCTGGATGAACTTAGAGTCTATCATACTGAGTGATCTATCACAGCAACAGAGAACTGAGTACCACATGTTCTCACTTATAAGTGGGCCTTCAGTAATTATCATAATCCTATAAGAAAGGGTTTGGCAGTAGTGGGAAACTTCCAGGGGAGGAGGGTGTGGGATTGGCAGTTGAGGGAAACTGCAAGGGGAGGGAGCCCACACCCTATCAACAAGGATACCCTCATAAGGAACATTTGTATATCTAACCTTGAATTGTACCCCACATCTTTAAAATAACAAAACATTTTTCAAAGTCAGGTGAGTGACACTTGCCTTTAAAAGATTAAAGAAAGAGCCGGGCTCGGTGGCTCAGCCTATAATCCCGCACCTTTGGGAGGCTGAGGTGAGTGGATTGCCTGAGCCCGCGGGTTCGAGACCCGCCTGGGCAGCGAGACCTCATCTATACAATAAATCAAAAAATCAGCCGGGTGTGGTAGCGCATGCCTGTAATTCCGGCTACTTGGAAGGCTGAGGTGGAAGGATCGCCGGAGCCCAGCAGGTCGAGGCTGCGGTGGCCGGGAGCGACCACTGCACTCCAGTCTGGGCGACAGAGTAAGACTCCAACTCAAAAAAAAAAAAAGATTAAAGAAAGATTTGAAGTTGTTTAAAGGTTATGAAGAAAATTGATGAACATGAGCATTGTCTGTAATGTACTTTTTGGGATGTTATCTGGCCACACCATTTTCTATATTGCTCATTATGTAGAGCACACTCATCTTTGTTCTCAGAGAGTTTCCACTCACAGGGCTGATACAGTCCCTCGCCCTGTGGAGTGAGTCACTCATCACATATATTGACAATGGGCATATCTATTCCACCAGAAAAGGAGAGTAAATAGAACACTCATGGAGAGAAAAAAATAAGAGGGACATGTGACTTACTCCAGTTCAAACCTTCATCTGTAATAAAGACCAAATATGTTCACTAAACAACAGCCACTGGAAGGAATGAGGTTGTTGACATCATAGGATGGGAGGGTTTTGTTTTCAACTGCAGTTTACATTGGGGTATCTGTGTAAGGCCTCAAGGAGCAGATGGCATTTGACTACATGTTGGGCTTCCCAAAGGAGGGGCGTTCCATGTACAGAGAACAGCAACTTACAAAATCCTGATGTGAAGGCATGCCAGCCATGTTTGAGGAAGAGCATAGGAAGCTGGGGGAATCAAAGTGGAACCTGAGAGATCACAGTATGGACCTTCATTAGGACTTGGTAGAACATGATGAGGATTTTGGATTCTGTCTCTCTTGAGGTCCAAAGTTGTTGAGGGATATGGAAGATACCAGAACATGGCATGGCTTATGTTTTAAGAGACTTTATCTACCTTCTGTATTGAGAATATGTTGTAAGTATGCACAGAAGCAACAGGATGAGTTAACAGGTTGTTGCAACAATTCACTGGGAAAATGATGGTGTCCTGCAAGCCAAATGGCAAAGATGTTCAAGGATGAGGGGTTCATGAATTGTGCCCCATGTTGCTAAAGATTTCAAAAGAAGAACTAATTCACCATTCAATGTAGCATCATGGAGACTCTTTGGTGACATTTATAAGAGTTGTTTCAATGGCGGGATCAGAGGCTTAATGGTGAGGTCATATGGACGTGTACTCAAGGAAGAATACCAATCAAGGAGCCACATACAAAGAACACAGAAAACTCTTTTAAAGGGTATTTTCTGAAATGGGGAATAGAGAAATGGAGAAAATGTTTAAAGAACAACAGCATTTTCAAATTGTGGACAATCCCAGAATGTTTTTACACCCTAAATGGATTTAAATAGAGATTTTGCTGGAGACAATGCCCATTATTATTGGAGCTATTTCCTGAGTAAGAGAGCACAGCAATGGGAACTGTGAGGCTCAGATGAGTGGCTGCTCTTCAGCAGAAATGTAGACAGTTCAACCTCAGTAGCAGAAAGGGATCTGTCCAGGGGAATGTGGGTACTTGTCCTGCTGGGAAATATGAACCTTCTACTTGATGGATTCTTGTTTACTAATTAAATGTGCCTTGTGGTCACCAGATGAAAGAAAAGATTGGGAAAAGTTGTTATTAAAGGTAAAGGGTTGTTTTTTTTCTTCAGGCACCATGACTTGGTCTACGTGGACATAACTTTAAAGAGTCATTAGTAAACTATTGTTTTGTCTCCTATCATATTTAAGGTTGAGTTTATCTGGGATTAATGTTTGTCAGTTGAGTTCTCTCTAGCTAAGAAAGCAAAGAAGTGATTGCAGTCATCAATTTTGCCATTTCAACGTGGGCTATAAAGAAAATTAGTTCATGAGAAGAGACGAGCAGTGAGATTCGTGTAGGATCAATAAATTATAATTCCCTATTGAGTGGCTGTGTTAGGGAAATGGAGGTGCGAATGTGGATTTTCTTAAAATACCATAGTCAGCATTCTTTGAATAGGAGTTGTGAAATGGAGATGACAAGGAAAAATATGTGTTAGTAATACAAAGAAATATGGATAGCCTTGAGGTGAGTGGCTGATGGGATAGAAGACGTGGTTGCGAGAAATGATCAAGGAATAGAGAAGTGGAGCAAGATGGCAGAAGAGAGCCTTCCAGCAATTACCCATCCTCCCAGCAGGAACATGAATTAGAACAACTATCCATGAAGGCATATGCCTTCAGAACAGTTAAGAAAGCCTGAGGAGATATCACAGTACCTGGTTTTAGGATAACAAGAAAATACACATTGAAGAAGGTAGAAAGGACAGTTTCCCGTTATCTACAACACCCTTCTCTCAGTTTCAGACAGCAAGCTCTGAGACTTTAGGGAAGGCGAGGAAAGTGTGTGTGGAACTCTGACTTGTAACCCAGCACTGGCCCTGTCCCAGTAAAGCACCGTATGGGGCAGAAGCCCACAGCTCCTCATTACAGGCTGGTGGACACATAGAACTTCTAGACTCATCCCAGGCCAGAAGTGAAATTTGGGAGAGACCCAATTTTCAGCCTAATTCACTGATGACTAGCTAAAGTGGCCTTGGTCCCAAATAAATTTCAGCAACAGCCAGCCTGTAGTGGCTGTATGCCTTGCGAGAATGAAGGGACCCCCTGCAGAATGGGAGAGAGTATTTGCAAACTATGCCTCTGAGAATGGGTTAATAGATAGGATATATAAGCAACTTATCTCAATAGCAAAAAAACAAGTAATCTGATTAAACGATTGGAAAAAGGCCTGAATAGACATTTCTCAAATGAAGACATACAAATGACCAACAGGTATATTTAAAATGCTCAACATCACTAATCATTGGGGAATTGCATATCAAAATCACAATGAGTTATCACTCTAGTTAGAGTAGCTATTATCTAAAAGACAAAAAAAATAGCAAATGCTGACAAGGATGTGGAGAAAAGGGAACTCATATTGGTGAAATTGTGAATTAGTACAGGTATTACAAAAAACAGTATGGACACACCTCAAAAATTAAAAACTGAATAACCATATGACCCAACAATTCTATTATTGGGTATATATTCAAAATAATTATAATGAGCTCTTCGGCCATTGCCTTGCTAAGTTATGGTGTGGCCATGGTCTGTCTCTCTCTTTCAAATTTACTTTCGAAATAAACTATATTTCCTAATAATAATAATAATAATAATAATAAGTGAACTCTTCAAAGAAACATTGGCATTTCCATTTTTTTGTAGGGCTATTCAATTAGCCAAGATACAGACTCAACCTACGTTCCGATCTATGGTCAACACATTAAGAAAATGTGGTCCATTGAAAGTGGACTGGATTTTTTTAAATGTGGTACATATATATGATGGAAAACTACACGGCCATAAAGAAGGAAAAATTATGGATTTCGCAGCAACTTGGGTGGATTTAGAGTCTATCATACTCAGTGATCTATCACAGAAACAAAAAGCTGAGTACTGCGTGTTCTCACTCATAAGTGAACCCTAAACATTTATCATAATACTATAAGAAAGGGGTTGCCAATAGCAGAATGCTGCCCAGGGAGGGGAGCATATAACATCATTAAGGGTACCTGATCTCAAACCAAACAAAGTGGAGTCCAAACCTTATCTCTTATCTGCCTAATCCTGAACTGTACCCCACATCTTTAAAATAAATAAAAATAAAATTTTTTAAAAAGAAAGAAAAACGACTGGGTGCGGTGGCTCAAGTCTGTAATCCCAGCACTTTGGGAGGTTAAGGAGAAAGGATTGCCTGAGCCCACAGGTTCAAGAACAACTTGGGCAACATGGTGAGACCTCAACTCTACAATAAATCAAAAAATTAGCCTGTCGAGGTAGCGCACACCTGTAGTTCTGGCTACTTTGAAGGCTGAGGTGGATGGATCATCTGAGTCTAGCAGGTTGAGGTTGCAGTGGCTGTGTGTGTGCCACTGCCCTCCAGACTGGGTAACAGAGTGAGACTCCAACTCAAAAAAAAGAAAGAAAGAAAATGTGGTATATGGGACCTATGCCTTGGGATACTCTTCAGCCATAAAGCAGAATGAAATCCTGTCATTTGCAGCAACACGGGTGAACCTGGAGGACACTGTGTCACATGAAATTGACCAACTATGGACCTTATGATCTCACTCCTAAGTAGAATCTTTTCTTTTTTTTTTTTTGAGTTGGAGTCTCACTCTGTCATCCAGACTGGAGTGCAGTGGCCGCTTTCGGCCACCGCAGCCTCGACCTGCTGGGCTGCGGTGATCCTTCCACCTCAGCCTTCCAAGTAGCTGGAACTACAGGCGTGGGCTACCATGCCCAGCTAATTTTTGATTTATTGTAGAGATGAGGTCTCGCCAAGTTGCCCAGGCGGGTCTTGAACCCTGGGCTCAGGCAATCCACTCACCTCAGCCTCCCAAAGCGTGGGATTACAGGCTGAACCACCGAGCCTGGCTTATAAGTAGAATCTTAAAAAGTTGATGCCCTACAAACGGAATGGAGAACGGTGGTTTCCAGAAGCTGAGCAAGACAGAAAAGTGAGGAGATGAGGCGAGATTGGTTAGCAGCTCCCAAGTAACAGTTAGAAAGAATTAGTCCAGGTGTTCTGTTACAAAAGGGTGTCTATAGTTGACAATAGCATATTGTACATTTCATGATAGCTAAAAGAGAAGATTTGGAATGTCATCACCAAAAAGCAACCAAGGTTTAAAGTGATGGATAGGCTGATTACCCTGAATTTGTTGTTATACACTGTATACATGCGTTGAAACATCACATTATATTTCACAAACATATATAGTTATTCTGTGTCAATTGTAATTTTTGAATGCTGAGAAAAAAAACAATGCAAAGAACCAAACACACCACCAGATTATTAGAAGGATTATTGCATGGAAATTAAAATTGTAAAGAATATTTATGATAATTGTATCTGAGTGAGAGTGCTAGTGAGATATAAACCAAAGTCATCATGGATTGAGAAGGTTTGACCTAAGGTTTGGTAGAAAATGATAACAAGGAGATCCATGGAATTATGTAGTTGTATGATATGAGCTAAAAAGAGGAGAGTTAAATAATGAAAAAATAATGGTTTGGGAGCAGAAATGAGTAGGGAAAAAAATACCACATACTCTTACATGACCCAAAGTAAGAGTGGGGTGAGAGAAAAGTATTAATGGAGATATACACGTAATATCCTCAAACAATGCCTGGAATATGCAAGACTACTTAATGTCTCTTAGGTTTCCTTATTGTTGTTATTGTTCAAACCTCACACTTATCACTATGAGGCAAGTATAGAGATAACACTATTAAATAGTTAAACAGATGGCAAACTGGAGACTCAAATATTTGATGCCTTAGCAGTCTGGGATTAAAACAAATGGGCAACTGATTCCAGGCAGCAGAAAGGTAACCACTTGATTATACTGTCTGCAATGTCCAGTTCAGCCAATTCAAAAGATTGGCAGTAAATACAAACACAGAAGAAGTTCAAATGAAGTCTGAAGACTCCATTTATAAGTCTGATCTTGACTCTTTCCCTATTTGACAGGAATCTCTGGGGACTGGAAAAATCACTTCACAGTGGCCCAGAGTGAAGCTTTTGATAAACTCTACCAAGAGAAGATGGCTGGGCTTCCTCAAGGACTTTTCCCATGGGAACAATGACCTAGTATTTCTGAATCTGACATGACTGCTGATTTTCCTGATGCTCTAATGTAGAGGCATGCTCATATTTAGTGCACTTTAATCCCACAATTCTGCTTTAATGCTACAATACACTTGGTACTTTAAAACAACTAAGATCCTTCACAGTCACTTGGATGGACTTAAGAGTCTATCTTACTCCTCAGTGATCTATCACAGAAACAAGGAACTGAGTACCACATGTTCTCACTCATAAGGACCTTGAACAATTATCATAATACCATCAGAAAGGAATTGGCAGTAGTTGTAAACTGCTAGCGGGGGATTGGGGGCTCACCTCATCGACAAGGGTACCTGCGTAATGAACCTTTGTATAGCTAACACTGAATTGTATTCCACACCTTCAAAATTAACAATTAAAAAAATATAAAAATAAAAAAACTAAGTAACTGTAAGCCATGCCAGCTTCAAAAAAGTTATGTAAGATTTCACACATATGGAACAATTAAAAAAACAATACTTTCTGTCTAACTCAAACGGCAAACCCTTTGGTCAAATGTATTAGGCTGTTGCGCATGATGGTAACTGTAATGAAAAATAATGCATTGTATATTTTAAAATTGCTAAAAGATTAGATTAGAAATGTTTTCTCAGTTGGGCTTGGTGGCTCAGCCTGTAATCCCAGCACTTTGGGAGGCTGAGCAAGTGGATTGGTTGGTGGGTTGGTTCGAGACCAGCCCGGGCAACTTGGCAAGACCTCGTCTATACAATAAGTAAAAAATTAGCCAGGCATGGTAGCACGTGCCTGTAGTTCGAACTACTTTGAAGGTTGAGGCAGAAGGACCACTAGAGCCCAGGAGGTCAATGCTGGGGGAGCCATGAGCATTGCCACTGCACTCCAGCCTAGGTGACAGAGTGAGAATTTTGACTCAAGAAAAAAAAAGAAATGTTTTCTCCATAAACAAATGACTAGTATGTAAAGAGATGGATTTATTAATTAGTCTAATTTAATCATGCCACATTGTAAACCTCTCACTACAGCACATTTCACCCCATAAATATACACAATTATTACTTGTCAATTCACATTAAAATTTTAAAAAGAAAATGCTACTTTAAACTCATGAATTCTAACCAGATTAAACATAATAGTTAATTATTTGCTATATTTCTGACTTATAAAGTGTGAGATGAAACATTACACACATATATACCACTGCTTCTGAACCATCCCCAACACACTCATCTCTGTACTTTTGGAATCCCATAATCAATAACTGTTCAGAATTTAATGTGTATATCTGTGGAAGATGTTCTTGGCACCTTGCCCAAATCACCAATCTTGTGCACCTATGCTCTAGTGACTGTCAGTGGGACTGCTCACTTTTCATGCGTCTCCACTTATGTGTAAATTTGCTCTGAGTCAAACCGGAGACTCTTTCCTGCTAGGGCATGCCTATCTCAAGGCGACTCAGCAGCCAATGAAAAGCATTCAAAAGTCCTAAAGATTAACACCTTGGCCAAAGAATGGAGTCAAGTTGAGGCGTCATTTAACTTCCAAGCCCTTTGCAGGACCAAGATGAATCTGGTTTCCAGTCCAAGCCACATCTGTTTTATTTGGCTTCTGTCCCTGTACCCTCTCAAGCTGTTCTCACTTGCCTTATCTGGAGAACACTGTTTCTTTCTTATCCCTCTTCCACCCTTCCACCTTTTAGAGTCTCCAGTGACTCATTGGCTGCTGAGTCGCCTTGAGATAGGCATGCCCTAGCAGGAAAGAGTCTCTGGTTTGACTCAGAGCAAATTTACAGATAAGAGAAGATGCATGAACAATGAGCAGTTCCCCTGTCTGTCCGTAGGTACTCACTGTTTAGCCCCCTTATAAGTGAGAATATGTTTCTGTTTCTAAGTTATTTCACTGAAAATAATGGCCTCTGATTCTATCCACGTTGCTGCAAAATTCATGATGCCATTCCTTTTTATAAAGGATAACAAAAAAGAGACAGGCTGCCAGGGTCAGATCTGTGACTCGGAATCAGTCTCCATGTACCACCGCCGGGGCACCCCACCCTACTCCACCCCTCTGGGCACTTATAGTCAGGGGCCATGGTAATACCCAGGATCATCCAGAATAGCAGCCTAAATGCCAGAAGTCTAGCAGGGGACCCCCATTCCCACGCTTCAGAACCTGCATCCAGGAGCGTTTCTGTAGCTATGGTTTCTCATGCAGAGTGGGTCCCATGGCCAACACCAGTTTTGCAACCTGGAACTCTTAGGCACGCACCACTGTTAAGAACCCCAGCCTTTGGGGATAATAAAAATGTTTTGGAATTAGATAGAGGTGTTCTTTACACAACATTGTGAATGCACTAAATGCCACTGAATTGTTCATCCTAAAATTGTTAAGTTTATGTTATATGAATTCACCTTAATAAAAAAGATGGCTTTTTAAAAATTAAAAAAAAGAACCCCAGCCTCACTGAAAGTAGCGGGAAACTGCAGGGAGGGGGTTGGGGAGAGTAGGGAGGTGGGTTCGACAGTAGTCAATATCTGCCTGGGGAGGGGGGGCACACCTCTTCAATAAGGGTACCTGCAGGGTGAATATTTGTATACCTAACCCTGAATTGTGCCCCCTCAATTTTAAATAAAAATTAAAAGAGGGAAACAAAAAAAGAACCCCAGCCTTCCTCCCGGATAGTTGGGGTGGCATGCTCCAGCAATACTGAGGAAAAGGAGGGGCCCGCACGCCCGTACAACTGAGAATGCAGTCTAAGTGGCAGACCAGTGGGTGAGAGCTCACCCCTCTGCACTTGAATCGGCAGCCCGGGCTGCAGGAGCATTCCTGACCCCAAGGCTTCTCCCAGGTAGCAAGGCCTGAAGCCAAGTTCAGTTCCAGGACCCAGAACCGGGCTGCAGGTGTCAATGTGAAGGGCCACAGCCACCCCTCTGGTCTACTAGGGACATGTACCAGGTGGTCTCTATTTCTACACACCCAGATTAGTAGCCTAAGCCGCTCCACCCTTCCCGGGCAGTGATCCTTGCACAGTGAGACACCCTGTGCTCCAGGCCCTAACATATCCAGTCATCCGGAGTAGGTGCCTGAACCAGCCCTGCCCCCAGGAGGAGAGTCCTTGATGCTGTGGAGCTCCCGGCTCAACGCCCAGACATATCATTTGGTGCCTAGAGCTCTCACTGTCCTAGAAGAAAAGTTCTGTCTGCCTTCCCACTCCTGGGCAGAGAGCCTGAGGCAGGGGAGGTCCCCTAACACCTGGCCAAGGCACAGTTCTGGGAACGCAGAACCACACACCAAACCCTACCTCAGAGGTGGACCTGTAAGTGAGCCTGCCCAGTTCTGCCCCACCCATCATAGAAATCCCCTTCCCAGGGTTGAACAGAGAGCCCAGACCACAGTGCACGCGGTAGACCGGCTCACCGCTGAGACAATGGCACACTTCCAGCAGGCAAGGATCAAATTAATACTCATCCACGTTTAAGGTGGCCAGCTCTTACCTGTAGGTGCCACCTGCTGGCCTAGATGTTGAACAACACATCACAACAGGTGCCTTGCTGACACCAGCACTTGACACTGAGGTAAAAGTTAACCTTCTGCAGACCCCCGCCACACCAGCCGCGCTGGAGCCAGCAAGCCAGCCTAGGACCCCGCCACATTACTATTACAACCAACACTTGGGAAAGCCTACAAACACAAATGACCTACATCACAGGAACCCATCCAGATGAGCCGCCACAGTTCCTCCAGGTGAGAAAGAACCTAAAAGTGTGAAAAAACAAAGCGTTGCCCCTCCAAAGGAGCACACCAATTCTTCAACAACAGAACCTAGCCACAGTGAAGTCCCTAAAATGACAGATAATGAATTCAGAATACTGATCATGAAGAAGTTCAACGAGTTGCCAGATAAAACTGATGACCAATGCAAAGATATTAGCCAAACAATTCAGGAGGTGAAAGGAGAGATTGACACCATTTGAAAAAAAAGAACTTAAAAGAACTCAGTGGTGAACACAGAAAGCAGTACAAAGCTACAGCAGTAGGGTAGACCAAGTGGGAGAAAGAATCTCAGAGATGGAAGGCAGAATCTTCAAACTAACAAAATCAGACTTAAATAAAGAAAAAAAGAATTAAGAAGAATGAGCAAAGTCTATGAGAAATATGGGACTATGTAAAGCACCCAAACCTATAAGTAATAGGCACTCTGGGGGGAGAAGACATTAAAGCAAAAAGTATGGAAAACATATTCAAGACATCCAGATACAAGTAGCCCAAAGAACTCTTGCAAGACACATCACAAGAAGAACCTCACCAAGGCATATTGTTGTCAGATTCTCCAAGGTTAATGTGAAAGAAAATATTTCAAGAACAGCGAGAGAGATGTGAAATCACTTATAAAAGAAAGGACATTAGACTTACAGCACACTTCTCAGCAGAAGCCCTGTAAGCCAGAAAAGAATCGGAGTCTATTTTTCACCTCCCTTAAAAAAAATATCAGTCAAGAACCTTATATCCAGCCAAGCTAAGCTTCATAAATAAAGGAGAAATAAAGTCCTTCCCCAACAAACACTAAGGAAATTTGTCACCATTAAAACGACTCTATAAGGGATAATCAAAGGAGTTCCAAACTTGAAAATGAAGTGATGACGCTTGCTATCCAAAAAGATCATGTAAGTACAAAGCTCAAAGGTCCTATAATACAAGTGTACATTCGAATTCCCAAATCAACTACCTTACAACAATGTGGCAGAAATGAAACTTCACATGTCAATATTAATCCAAGGCCCCACTTAAAATAATTAAAGTAGCAAACTGGATTTTAAAAAAACAAGACCCAACTATATGCTGCCTACAAGAGATTAGTGGCCAAAAACAGTCACAGACCTAAAGTAAATGTGTGGGAAAAGATTTATCAGATGATGGGAAACAACAACAACAACAACAAAAAGCAGAAGTAGCCATTCTCATATCAGATAACTCAGACTTAAACCAATGACAGTCAAAAAAAGAGCATTATATAATTATAATGGGTGCAATTTAACAAGAAGATTTAACAAGCATATGTGCACTGAACACCAGAACACATAAATTCATAAAGCAAACACTACTTGACCTTAGAAAACATATTGATGGCAATATCATAACAGTGGGTGACATCACCATCTCACTATCATCACTAGACAGATCATCAAAGCAGAAAATTAACAACAACAACAAAATACCTAGATGTAAGCTAGATTATAGACCAAATGAACCTAACAGATATCTACACAACTTTCCACCCAATAACTGCAGAATACACATTCTTCCCATCTCCACATGGAACATGATCCAAAATAGACCATATGCTTGGCCATTTCAGTAAATTTTGAAACATCAAAATTATATCAAGCATCTTCTCAATCACAGCAGAATAAAATTAGAAATCAACACAAGAGGAGCTCCAAGATTACAGCGCTGCATGGAAATTGAACAATTTGCTCTTTTTTTTTTTTTTTTTTTGAGTCAGACTGTCGCCCAGACTGGAGTGCAGTGGCTGCTCCTGGCCACTGCAGCCTCGACCTGCTGGGCTCTGGTAATCCTTCTGCCTCAGCCTTCTGAGTCGCTGGAATTACAGGCACGCACTACCATGCTCGACTGATTCTTTGATTTATTGTAGAGATGAGGTCTCGCCAAGTTGCCCAGGTGGGTCTCGAACCCATGAGTTCAGGCAATCCACTTACCTCAGCCTCCCAAAGCGCGGGATTACAGACAACAACTTGCTCTTGAATTTTAACAATAAAATTAAGGCAGAAACAAAAAAAAATCCATTAAAACAAGTGAAAGTAGTGACACGGCATACCAAATCCTCTGGGACACAGAAAAATCAGTTTTCAGAGGAACATTTATAGCAATCAATGACTATGTCAAAATAACAGAGAGATCGGAAATCAACGGCTTACCTTTGCACCTCAAGGAGGTAGAAAAACAAGAGGAATCTAAACCAAAGCTAGCAGAAGAAAAGAAATAACAAAGATCAGAGAAGAACTAAATGAGACTGAAACCAAAAAAAGATACAAAAGATCAATGCATCATAAAGTTGGTTATTTGAAAGGATAAACAAAATTGACAGATCACTAGCTAGACTAACCAAGAAGAGAGGACTCACGTACATTCAATGAGAAATGACAAAAGTGACATAACAATTGATACTACAGAAATAAAAAAGATCATCAGAGACTACTTGGAACACCTCCATGGCTATGGAAACAAATGGAATATCTAGAGGAAATGGATAAATTCCTGGAAATATACAACCCCCCAAGACTGAACTAGGAAGAAGCACATACTTTCGATAGACCAATAATGATTACTTAAAAATCTCCCATCAGCAACAACAACAAAAACCAGGGCCAGATTCACAGCTGAATTTTATCAGAAATACAACAGAGAGCGGGTACCGATACTACTGAAACTATTTCAGAAAATCCAGGAAGAGAGACTCTTCCCTAACTTAGTCATAAAACCAACATCACATTGATACCAAAATCAGACAAGGACACAACAGAAAAAGAAAACCACAGGCCTATTTCCCTGATGAATATAGATGCAAAGATTCTTAAAATACTAACAAACCAAATTCAACAGCATATCAAAAAAATTATAAACAGAGCTAAAAATAAAAACTCTATAACTATCTCAATAGGTTCAGAAAAGGCATTCAACAAAATCCAACCTCCCTTCAAGATAAAATTGCTCAACAAACTGGACATTGAAGGAACATATCCTAAAATAATAAGTGTCACATATGACAAACCCACAGTTAAACATCATACTTGATCAGGAAACGTTGACAATATTCTCCCTCAGAACAGGAAAAACACAGAGGTGTCCACTCTCACCACTCTTATTTAGCATTATGCTGGAAGTCCTAGCAAGAGTAATCCAGCAAGGAGAAAGTTGTGGATGAAATTATTATATATTAAAAACCCTAGAGACTCTTCCAAGAAGCTTCTAGATGTGATAAATGACTTCAGTAAAGTCAGAATGCAAAATCAATGCAAAAAAATGTGTAGCATTTCTATATGCCAGCAGTGCTCAAGCTAAGAACCAAATCAAGAGCTCGATTTCATTCGCACTAGACACACACACACACACACACACACACACACACACACACACACACACACAAGAATACACCTAACTAAAGAGATGATGAAAGAAATTGTAGACACCACAAACAAATGGAAGTATATCCTGTGTCCATGGACTGAAATAATGTTATAATGACCATACTGCCCAAAACAATCTACAGGTTCAATGCAATCTCGATCAAAATACCAACTTTGTTCTTCACGTAACTAGAAAAAAAATCTTAAAACTTCTATGCAACCGAAAAAGCCTGAGGAGCCAAAGCAATTCTAAGCAAAAAGAAAAATTGTAAAGACATCATATGGCCTAGCTTCAAATTATACTATAAGGCTATAGTAACTAATTTAATAGTGTGCTGTATTTTATTTAAATTATAAAAATGGGGCTGGTACAGGGGCTCACATCTGTAATCCTAGCATTTTGGGAGCCAGAGAAGAGAGAATTGCTAGGCAACATGGCAAGACTTTGTCTCTACAAAAATAAAAAAAATTACTCAGGTGTGGCAGCGCATGCCCGTGGTCCCAGTGACTTGGGAGGCTGAGGTGGAAGGATCACCTGAGCCCAGAAAGTCAAGGCTGCAGTGGTGAAAATCGTGCCACTGCCCTCCAGCTTGGGCAACAGAGTGAGACTCTGGCTCAGTAAATAAATAAATAAAATTTGTTGTGAACTCACTACAGAGTTTAAGACTCTTTTGATAGCTTACTCTCTTTTGTTCCTACTGGTAGACACTGCACTCAATTTGGTGTCTATTCTTTCTATGATAGATTTTATATTTTTACTGCAGGTGTGAATACACTTAAATTATCATGTTTTGCATATATCTAAATTTTAAATAAATGGTATCACCGTTATCTTCTAGAAGCCAGTAGGTTTCTGTGAGAATCTCAAGGAGTAGACAACGAAAACCATAGGGCATGTAATACATTCACAATTATTTGTCTCACCCTTTTACAATTTGGATTTTAGATTTGCTTTATTTACAAACGATCTGTTTTATAGGCAAACAATCTATCACGTGTAAATTTTGTAAAAAATTTTAAAAATTTTATAGACAATCTATTACACATGTGAATTTTATAAATTTAAAAGTATATACCTATGTAGACCAGCTGACCTCATCTTCTTTCCAAAGCTGATATCTGGTGGACGCCCAGCATGCTCTATTGAGTCACCCATACTAAATCCTTTTTTCTTGGATTCTACCCTCTCACTTCTGGCTCTCTACAGCCTCTCTTTCTGTTCCAGGTCTGCGTTCCAAGGCCTCACAGCTGACGCGATGCCTTCATCCACACAGAGAACAAGTACCAAGATGTCAAGACTGGTACTCTGAAAACACATGGATATCCTATTTCTCAATAACTCTTCCTTGATCGATCTCCTGTGATTATTAGCCCCTGAGTTTTGGTTTTTGGTTTTTTTTTTACATTGGAGTTTGTAAAGTTTGCAATCATTCAATTGCACGTTCTCAAGTATGTGATGGCATTTCATGAAGAACTGTTCTTTCCTTCATTCCTGGTACATTCTTTTTTAGTATTTCCATGTGATTATGCATTCTTCTTTTGTTCACTTATCATCATTATGATTTTATTTAATGTTATTATTTTATTTAAATTTTGGCTTGGGTATCTCTTTTGGTTGAATTAGTAGGCAGACAGTCAGATCTGGAGCTCTTCTTTGCTTTTGGCATAAGATGAACTCACGTTTTGCATGATACTTTCTCTACTCCAGTCTTTGAAAGCACCATGTTTTTCTCCAGGGAGCCCTGCTGTCTTTTAATGGGGATTGTGGTTATAAAGAGACATTTGTGTCAGGCATTTAAACAAATAGATCAGGAATTCATACCAATAACTCACATTCGAACAACACATGCTTCTTCCTGGCCTCCCCCTACTCCCTGCTTATATATAGTTTATCCTGCAGTGAGAACTTCAGTCTCCTAAATCTATTTATCTAACTGATCTGTTTTCTCTCAATACTCACAAAACAGTTTCCAGAAAAAGTACCCCAATGACATTAACAACTAACCCTACTGAACTTCACTATTTATTCACAATTCTTCCCTACACACAGTATATCTAAGTGTATGAAGTCAATAAACTGACTTTAGAAGGTACTTAGATTATCTTGGTGTTATCAGTTTGTTATAAACTTAGATTTATTTGCTTGTGTTGGTTTTCAGTTTTATGGATTGTGTTTCATGCCCTTCTGATATAGTTTAGACATTGTCTCTTTCAAATCTCACGTTGAACTGTGATCCCGGATGTTAGAGGTGGGGACCTCATGGGAGGTTCTTTTGGTCAAGGGCCGATCACTCGTGAATGCCTTGTTGCTCTTCCCACTAGTAGCTAGGGAGCTCTTCTTCTCTCCATTCACGTGAGAACTGGCTGTTTAAAAGGGCCTGGCACTTCCTTCTCTCTCTCCTGCTTTTGCTCTTGCCATGTGACATGCCAGGTCCCCTCCCCTTTCTTCTATGTCTTAAGCTTTCTGAAGCTTCACTGGAAGCACACAACTGTGAGCCACAATGTCTATTTTCTTTATAAATTACCCAGCCTCAGATATTCCTTCATAGCAATGCAAAATGGACTGATATGCTTCCTAAAATGATATTTTTGAGTGTGTACAATCTTCACATGTTTCAAAAATAAAATTTATTTTTAAAAGGATGGACGGGGGAAGTTTTCTCTCTATTTCATTGTTATACATCCCATTAAAGTAACCATTCTCATTAGTTTTCAGTGTGTTCTTTCTGTGTTTGTTACCCAAAAGGCATAACATGATACACTTATTATTATTTTTTTAGAAAGCAGGATTTATTGAGAGGGCAGAAAAGGTGGAAAGGGACACGAGTGGGGGGTTCTTCACCATACACTTATTTATACCTTGCTAGTTTTACTTAAAAATGAATTCTGAAAATTATCCCTAACAGGTGCCGAGCTTATTTATTTGTGAGAGTGCGTGTGTTGCAATGCATCCTGGTCAATATTTGGCGATTATAGATTTGTAATATTTGCCATTGTACTGAGCAGTAATAAAATATTTTATGGTTGTTTCCATTTTCATTTTTGATTACTACTTAGGCTTAGCATGTCTTTTTAAAAAACTAAAAACTAGCCGGGTGCAGTGGCTCAAGCCTGTCATCCCAGCACTTTGGGAGGCAGAGGCGAGAGGATTGCATGAGCCCACAGGTTCGAGACCAGCCTGGGAAAATTGGTGAAACCTCATCTCTACAATAAATGAAAAAATTAGCCAAGTGTGGTAGCACGCACCTGTAGTTCTGGCTCCTTGGAAGGCTGAGGCAGAAGAACCACCTGAGGCCAGCAGATTGAGGCTTTGGAGGCCATAAGTGTGCCACCGCACTCCAGCCTGGGCGACGGAGTGAGGCCCCAACTCAAAAAAAAAAAATTAAAGACAAGTGAAGTGAATAAGGAGAAAGGAAAAGAGTAAAACAACAAGTCTGACCTGTAATTGATGGTGAACAATCATTTGAAATAGCTCACTACCTTCACACCAAGCAGAACGTTTTATTACTCACTGGATAGTCAAGTTTTCCTTTTGTGAATTGCCCGCCTATATCTTATTGCCATTTTTTCAAATAAGTCGTGAGCTTAATTTTTATTGCTTTATATAATTAGGTTACAAATTTTTTAGCACTAATAAATACTGCAGTCTATGCATCATTTAGTCTTTTGGTTTAATGGTTTCTCAGGTCGCCTCTTTAAGCCTTGACGGGTGTTGCTTTCTGGATGAAGGAGGATCACCTAGCACTTGGGAACAAAGATGCAGCCAAGTAACCCAGCACCAGAAGCCAAGATGGCAAAGATCTCCACGGCCACCATGGCCTTGCCTGGGATGCTGTGGTAACTCAGGAGAAACGCCACCCAGATGCTGCAGGACACCAGCATACTTGGCTTTGGTAAAGGTGTCAGGAAGGTCCCTTGCCAGGAAGGCCATGGCAAAGGTCCCCAGAATCAAGAAGCCCAAATAGCCTAAGACACAGTAGAAGGCCATGATGGTGGCCTCGTTACAAGGATGAAGCTGTAGCCAAGCATGGTCTTGGGTCTTTGTCTGGGAAGGGAGGAGACATCCTCAACCAGATTCCACAGAGGAGTGCTTGGACAAGAAAGCAGAGGAAGACAACAGAATGAGCTCTTTGAGAACCCATCCACCTCCTGATTCTGATGCCTGGCCTCGTAGCCTAGAATGCCATGACCACAGTGATGGTTTTGGTGAACACAGAGACCGCAGTCACAGAGAACACAACTGCAAATGTGGCTGTTGGGGAAGGCAGGCGGCCGGGAATGGACGGCCGAGGAATAGCAAGGAGCAGAGGGAGCCAAGCACAAGGGAGCCAGGGAGGGTGTGGCTCAGAGTCTGGGTGTTGGCTTTGACGATGGGGCTGTCTCAGTGCCTCACAAACACCACAAGGATCAGAACCAAGAGGGCAGAGAAGGACAAGGCTGTGCAAGCCAGAACCAGGCCCAGGGGTTCATCACAGGCCAGGAAGTTCTCCTTTTCAGATAGGCAGTGTTCTCTTTTGTTTGCATGATGACCATCAGGACAGAGCCTGCACTGTTTCATATCTGAAAGGAACAGAAAGGTATCCCTCTCTCCCAGACAGGGCATTTCACATTTGACAGATTCCATTGCCCCGATCTCCCACCACCATGGCCCCCTTTGGATAGATTTTTCCTGTGAGCCAGTTTGCTTACCTTGCCCTAGATGAGTTAGAGAACATGACACCTGGTCACACTGGCCTTTCAGATTTGTTCTGGGGGATTTTCTCATATTAGAATCCTGGGAAAGTCTAAGCATGTTTTTATCCATCATCCAAATGCAAATTGAACAGAGAAAACTCACCACTTACCAAGTCAAGATTCAAATAGATGCTTAAAGAGACACATGAAACCTTGTTTAGTGGAAAACCAGGATCTGAAAAAATGGTGGTTCCTCATAATGTCCCACCTCTCCGCTCACCAACCCCCCCCCAAAAAAAAACATGGGTTGACCTTCTGCTTTCAGAGGGAATGATTTTAAAGCCTTCCTCTCACCTGTTCTGTCTGCAAAATGTGCCTCGGAGCAAGGGCGGCAGTCAAAGCAGCAGTGGGGCCAGCGTTGCCATGGGACCTGGCTGGAGCCAGGAGGGCAGCTGTCATGGCAGACAGAGCAAGGAAACTGAGGGAAGCAGAGTCCTAACATTAGATGGATGGCTGTCCAAGAGAAAGGAGCTCAAAGCTACTTGTCCTTTTCATAACTCTCTTCATTCCTCCATGAATATGAGTCAGGGTTCCAGGTCACATGAGCTTCATATTTTGGCTACAGTGAAGAGGAATCTCAAGATAAACAAGTTTAAACAGTCAGGGAGATTTTTTTTTTAAGTACAGCTGGAAGTGGAGGTGCTTTTTGTGTTTCAGAAAATTGAGGGCGTTTTTCCTCTCCTGTTTTCATTTTCTCATTGGCTTTTCTCATAGAGACAACATTATACAAAGTGTTAGCATCTTCATATCTATGAGCCAAAATGTCCTGGGTTAGATAGATCCAGTGGAAGATATTCAGGTAAAATATTACTCAGGTTTCAGTACCCTGGCTTTTGGTTTTAGTGGATAAACCAAAGAAAAGAAAGACTTTGTGCTGGAGAGTCGAAAACAAGACCACTTTCCACATCCATTCAGACTTAACTTTTAGTATAAAAGGGAAGTCAAGGAAACTCTTCCTGCTTGGTAAATTCATTGACAAGATGGGTTTTCTATTCTTCCTGGGCTCTAGGTTATAGGATTAAATGTCAGTGTTCTTCCTCTATGGACTCCTTTAACATAGTTCTAGAAGATCATGTTTCACTACATGAATAGTTTGAATTCTTAAGCCAAGGATTTGACTTAAAAATAGTTCCTAGGTGCTAATGTTTGCTGATGCCCCACAGAACATTTTTTTTTTTTTAAATCCTTTTAGCAGACACATACCATGCACCTGGGCATTTAGAAGCTTCTTCAAAATCTCAATTGAAAATTTCATTATTTGAAATAAGATCAGGCCAATGCATAGTTGAGCTAATGGCCAAATTTAGCATTATTTAGGCTTGGTGGATGTGCTGTATGACGGGGTCCCCAACCCCCAGGCCACAAACTGGTATTGATCCACGTCCTGTTAGGAACTGGGCTGCACAGCAGGAGATGAGTGGTGGTTGAGTGGGCAAAGCTTCATCTGTATTTACAGTCATTCCCCATCACTTGCAGGACCACCTGAGCTCTACCTGCAGACACATCATGAGGGGGGGGGACATTAGATTCACAGAGGAGCACAAACCCTATTGTGAACTGCATATACAAGGGATCTAGGGCGTTTTCTCCTTATGAGGGTCTGATGCCTGATGATTTCAGGTGAAGCTGAGGCGGTGATGCTAGTGCTTGGGAGAAGTTGCAAATACAGGTTAACATGAGCAGTGAGGATTGACTGCACAGAGACCATCATAAATCAATTGTTTGCAGACATATCAAAAGTGAGTTGAAGCCAGGCTCAGTGGCTCAGCCTGTAATCCCGCGCCTTTGGGAGGCTGAGGTGAGTGGATTGCCTGAGCCCGCAGGTTTGAGACCTGCCTGGGCAGCGAGACCTCATCTCTACAATAAATCAAAAAATCAGCCGGGCGTGGTAGCGCATGCCTGTAATTCCGGCTATTCGGAAGGCTGAGGTGGAAGGATCGCCGGAGCCCAGCAGGTTGAGGCTGCGGTGGCCGGGAGCGGCCACTGCACTCCAGTCTGGGCGACAGAGTGAGACTCCAACTCAAAAAAAAAAGTGAGTTGAGGCCAGGCTCGGTGGCTCAGCCTGCCATCCCAGCACTTTGGGAGGCCAAGGCGAGTGGATTGCCTGAGCCCATGGGTTCAAGACCCACCGAGGCAACTTGGCGAGACCTCGTCTCTACAATAAATCAAAAATTAGCTGGGTATTATGATGCGCACCTGTAGTTCTGGCTACTTGGAAAGCTGAGGTGGAAGGACCACCGGAGCCCAGCAGGTCAACGCGGGGTGGCGGTGAATATACCACTGAACTCCACTCCAGCCTGGGTGATGGAATGAGACTCCAATTCAAAAAAAATGTGAGTTGATGTACTTTAGTGGTACAGCTACATCAGGCTTTAAGTCAGAACACTACACTTATTTTAGCCCTTGTGTGGGCCACCCATTATTTTAGTTTCCACTTCCATCCGTGCCTCTTTTTTCATAGTGAGTTGTATAATTATTTCATGATGTATGACAATGTAGTAATAATAGAAATAAAGTGCACAATAAATGTCATGTGTTTGAATCATCCTGATACCATCTCTCCTATCCCCCAGTCCACGGAAGAATTGGCTACCACACAACCTGCCCCTGATGCCAAAAAGGTTGAGGGTTACTACCTTGTGAAAAAGGACTCAGAGACAGTCAACAGGCCAAGAAGGCATGCAAGGCCATGTCCTTACCTGCATCACTCCTCCCAGCCACCTAAAGGCACTGCCCTTGTCTTTGATAAAGGTTCTGGCATAAAGACTGACAATATTTACAAGCTGGAAGGAACATCGTGGAAACTCCTTTCCCTAAATAATTTGAAATCTAGCAGGTATATCTCCATTGGCATCAAATACAATTTCTTTTCCACAGGGAGTTGTGAAATGGACCTTCCTAAAGTAAGGCCGGATATCAGGATGCATGAAGTATTGCCTCCAGAGTGCCTTTGTCTAGCAAATTTCCCTCAGCTCTTAATTTAATATGGAATGAGGGATGCTATCTTAAATAAGAAAGACATTTAGAAGATAAACTTTGTTTTTTTAGATTGCAAAGTAGAAGTCCTTCGTTTTCCACCATTCTCCAAATTCTGTTCCCCAGGTCTGGGAGAACTATTATCGACACTTTGGTATTTATCATCTAGCCCAACAGGGGTTGGCAAACTTTTTCTGTAAGAATCCACATAAGCCGGGCTCGGTGGCTCAGCCTGTAATCCCACGCCTTTGGGAGGCTGAGGTGAGTGGATTGCCTGAGCCTGCGGGTTCGAGTCCCACTGCCTGGGCAGTGAGACTTCATCTCTACAATAAATAAAAAATCAGCCGGGCGTGGTAGCACATGCCTGTAATTCCGACTACTGGGAAGGCTGAGGCGGAAGAATCGCTGGAGCCCAGCAGGGTGAGGCTGCGGTGGCCAGGAGTGGCCACTGCACTCCAGTCTGGGCGACAGAGTGAGACTCCAACTCAAAAAAAAAAAAAAAAAAAGAGTCCACATAAACCCAGCATTTTGGGAGGCCAAGGTGAAAGGACTGCCTGAACCCAGGGTTCAAGAACAGCCTGGGCAACTTGGTGAGACCTCGTCTCTATAATAAATCAAAAAAATAAGCTAAGCGTGGTAGTGCATGTACATAGTTCCCGGCTACTTGGAAGGCTGAGGTGGAAGGATTGCCTGAGCTCAGCAGGTCGAGACTGCGGTGGTCGTGAGCAGTATGCCACCGCATTCCAGCCTGGATGGCAGAGTAAGACTCCGACAAAAAAAAAAGAATCCACATAATAAATATTTTTGGCTTTACTGGCCATAGGTCTCTGTCACACCTATTCACCTCTGCCCTTGCTGAGTGACAGCAACCAAAAATAGCACCTAAAGAAATGGGTGTGGCTGTGTTTGAATAAAATGTGACTCACAGAAATCAGCATGATCCTTTGCATCCAACCTCAGGAATTTCTGAAAAGTCTTTCAAGTGTAATCATTCTAGGCAGGAATAAGATAATGAGTTTGACAAAGGAGACCCATGAGGCTTATTTCAGAGATGATGGGGAATTGGGATGCCGTGTTTAATTAGCTGATGTAGGTCTCACTTTGTAAAGAGAAACAAGCCACTAACTTAAAGACAAGTTTATTTTTACTACACTTTAAAAAGTAATAGTGACAGATCCCTCTACTGGAATTTGATCATAGGCCAGAGTTAGTTGACGATTGGTCTAAAATTTCTCCTTCTGTGCACATTGTCTGTATGTCATGTGTCTTTCTATCTCTAGGACACATTCCAGACTCTATACTAGCCCAGCTCAGTACCACCTCTTGAGTGGCTGAAGGCAAGAGCCTTCTCCCACCCCAGGCACTGTGCACCAATTCTGAGGTTCTGATGACATCAGTGAATTTAATCAAGTGTTGTCAACGAGACTTCCATTACTCTTAGGACAAAATACAGATTTCTCATTGTTTCCTGCTAAACACAACTAACTCATTAAGCTCTGACCATATTCTTTAACTTCATATGAAGGATTGTGGAGGAAAACAAATTCAAGGAATGTTTGAGCCGTTATGATTACAAAGTCATTTCAGATCATTTTTTGACTCTAAAAAACAAAACAAACAAACAAAAGCACAGGTTAGTAGTCAATACCAGTAAAAAAGAAAACACAGCAGTTGAAAGAAATGTAAATGAAATTGTATCTCCCTTGATAGAGTATTTCTCTGGAGTGACCCTATTATTATTTTACAAATAAAATAGTAATATTACAAGTAAAAACAAACTTGCCTTTAAGCTACTTGCATGTCTCTCTTTACAAAGTGAAACCTATGTCAGTTAATTAAACACAACATCCCAATCTCCCGTCATCCCTGAAATTAGTCTCATGAGTCTCCTCTGTCATACTCATCATCTTATTACTACCTAGAACTATGACTCTTGAAGACCTTTCTGGAAATTCCTGAGACTGGAGGCTCAAATGATCATGCAGGTGTTTTTTGTCTGTTTGTTTGTTGTTGTTGTTGTTTTTAAATATCACTCTCTTCTCAGAAACCACTCCCATGACCAGTTTGTCTAGCCCGCCCTCCCTCAGCCATGACTTTCCCTCACATCACCTGTGTCTGTTGCCTGCCTCCCTAGAAGATCTTTTTTTTTTTTTTTTTTTTTTTTGAGTTGGAGTCTCACTCTGTTGCCCAGACTGGAGTGCAGTGGCCGCTTCCGGCCACCGCAGCCTCGACCTGCTGGGCTCCGGTGATCCTTCCGCCTCAGCCTTCCAAGTAGCTGGAATTACAGGCATGCGCTACCAGGCCCGGCTGATTTTTTTATTTATTGTAGAGATGAGGTCTCACTGCCCAGGCGGGTCTCGAACCCGCGGGCTCAGGCAATCCACTCACCCCAGCCTCCCAAAGGCGCGGGATTACAGGCTGAGCCACTGAGCCCGGCTTCTAGAAGATCTTACCAGCATCAAAACAAGATCTTCTAGAATTATTCCATCAGTATACTTTGTCTCTGTGTTCATAAGAACAGAGATGAGCCTGTCTAGTTCATTTCTCTCTTGGGTTCGTATATCTGTGCTGGGCCCATATGAAAGGCCCACAAAAGAGTCTCAGACAGAATGACTCGACCCATTTTTTTCCTTTTACTCGCTAGTGCAGAGCATGTATGACACTAGAATATAAAAATCTGTTTATTTTTCATTGGCCCAACATCAATGACTTTTGTGAGAGTGAAATATCATTCCTGCATATCTACATGTGGACAGCCATCTGATATTCTGGCACTTGTTACTTGTTACACTTGTTAATCCAAAATTGAATGGAATAAACGAGATTGGATTGATTAATAAGGTTCTCTCCTCACTTTAAGAGCAGACTCAGAGAACATTTCTGCCTGGGACTTAAAGGGGTGAACGTATTTTCTCTCTGCTAGGATACGTCTGTCTCTCACCTGCCAGGGTTGATGGAATTTGGAGGTCTCAGCAAGAGTCATTGTCCCCAGGAGGAGCTCATCCACCCTCATGGCATGGGGCACATATGCTACGCTGTACACAGCCTCATAAGCATTGAAGAGCATGCCTGGGTCATACAATGTCAGGAATGGAATATTCTGGGCCTTCTGGCTCACTTCTGCACAGAACTGAATATTTTTAAATGTTCCTTCAAACGCCTGATTGGACCACTCACATTTGAAATTGCCATTCCAAAACCTGGCTAAGGTCTCTTGCTGAGTCCTTTTTGATTGACTGAGGTTGGAGGATAAAGAAAGCTCTTCAGTCATGTTTCTTTCCATGAAACTGAAGGTTCTCTGCAGAACCTGGCCAGTGTCAGGCATCGTGATGGTGTGACTGCTCTGCACTGTAAACTGGCTCACCCAGAGCCGCCCCGCCACAGCAGGCAGAAGACTCCACTGCTTTTAAAGAACAAAATGACCTTGGCAGTGGATCCCTTTATCAACTGCATGGTGTTCTTGATCATGGCATTTGACAGACATGTGGGGAACTTCACACTGAACTCTAGGCGTATTCTGACTTCCGACAGCTCGGCAGTTATCAGCCAACTCCCCTGCTGGCCATAGTCATTGTCCTGGAACATCAAACCCAGCCAGATCCACCCAAAGTGGGTTAGCAGCTTGGTCAGGCTCGGAGAATAGGCCTGATCACTGGCAATTGTCCAGAAAAAGGACGAAAGCTATGTCTTGTCACTGAGAGTGATTGCACTATATACATAACTCACCTGGAGGGGGAAGAGATTTTCACAGGTTGAAAAATGGAATATGACCATATGACCCAGCAATCCTCCTATTGGGAATATACTCAGAGGAACTCAAGTCATTCTACTAAAAAGATACCTGCACACACATGTTTGTTGCAGCTCCATTCATAATACCAAAAACATGGAACCAATCATGCTGCCCATCAAATCTGGACTGTAAAAATAGCAAAAACATGAAAGCAACCATGCTGTCCATCAAATCTGTACTGGGGTACATATACACAATGGAATATTCTGCAGCCATAAAGAAGGAAAAACATATGGACTTCACAGCAACTTGGATGGAATTAGAGTCTATCATACTCAGTGAGTGATCTATCACAGAAACAGAGAACAGAGTACCATATCGTCTCACTCATAAGCGGACAATGAACAATTATCATAATACTACAAGAAAGGGATTGTCAGTAGTGGGAAACTTCCAGGGGAGGGGACGTGGGATTGGTAGTTGAGTGAAACTGCCAGAGGAGGGAGGGGCACACCTCATCAACAAGTGTACCTGCATAATGAACATTTGTATACCGAACCCTGAATTGTATCCCACATATTTAAAAGAAAAAGAAAAAAAAAAGAAAAATGGAATATGAAGGAAATAGATAAAGTAAAAATGATTGTGATATCATTATTCATTTAAGATACTGAGAGAAATCTCCATATGTATTTCTCACCTGAATATACAATAATAATAGAATAGAAAAAACAATAGGTGTTAATCTTGAAAACATAGCAAAGAACTGACACCTTTAAATGGTCAGTGTAGTACTTTATAAAAACAGGATTCATGTGTCCCACAGAAAACTTCATCTCAAGACAGACATCACATATCAAAAATAAAGAGTTCATGTATTTAATGAACAAATAAATAATTACAAAGTTCTCTCCCCTCTACTGTGCCATCTCCTTTCTTTGGCAGTGAACACAGCTAGATTAGGTAGGAAGAGTATATAGCCTTCCATCATATTCATTAAACTTCATGTCAAAACCAAATAGCTTCAGAAGGCCTGCCTTCTGTTCTTGGTATTCACTTGTACATCCTATTTTTTTTTTTTTTCTAAATCTACATTTTCTTCCAAGCCTGAAACATGTAAAGGAGAATGGAGAATCCAGTCTGGTTCCCACCTCAGACTTTTCCAGGAAGCATTTTTATTCTACCTTTCAGGCTGGTATGTGGAAGTGGGTCTCGCCGCTTATGAAATTCCCAAACAAGGTGGAAAGCACAGTTCTACTCTATCTCAGAGTCTCCAAAATAGGAAGTACTTCGAAAAATTTTAGGAGCTTCAGAATTACTTGTTAAACAGATACTACTTATTGGGTTTATTGATGTTATGGTGGTGATATATAGATAATATCTCTTACAAAAGATTCAGCTATCACCCAGGAAGGTGAATAGTTGATATGCCCACATACACAGAATGTGAATCCTTTATGTGATTTCTTATATTTTAGGACGTGGTAACAAAACCTTCAATAATAGTAATAATAGGAGGTGGAAGAGGAGACGAGTAATGAGGAGAATGAGAAAGAAAGAAGGGGGTGAGGGAAGAGGAGAAGGAGGAAAAAAACAGCAGCAATATCAGAAGTGAGAGCAAGAGGATAACAAATGGAAACAACATCATTTGTGTACCTATTCTTTTTTTTTTTTTTTTTTTGAGTTGGAGTCTCACTCTGTCGCCCAGACTGGAGTGCAGTGGCTGCTCCCTGCCACCGCAGCCTCGACCTGCTGGGCTCCGGCGATCCTTCTGCCTCAGCCTTCCCAGTAGCCGGAATTACAGGCATGTGCTACCATGCCTGGCTGATTTTTTATTTATCGTAGAGATGAGGTCTCGCTGCCCAGGCAGGTCTCGAACCCGCGGGCTCAGGCAATCCACTCACCTCAGCCTCCCAAAGGCGTGGGATTACAGGCTGAGCCACCGAGCCCGGCCTTATTCTGTTTTAACCCTTTAAAACCATTCTCTCGTCTGTCTGCCAACCTGGTGGAAGAAGACTAATGTTTTCTTCACTTTGTGGATTTAGAGAAAAGGATACTCTAACAGATTTTGGTTCATCGAATGCAAATCAGAAAGCCAATAATGCCAGAAGTACTGATGTGGTTAAACATAAACATGAGAGCTTCTGGGCTACTCACCTGAGGAATTTTGCCGTTGGGACAGAAAGAGCAGACCTTATTGCTCCCATCACTGCATCCAGAGAAGGGCTTCCACAGCTGCTGTAGTTAGGAATGGGATCCTTTTGACCTGAGTGCAGAGTCATCATCCCAAGGACACCATGTCCTTGGAGTTTCAAATGGAGAATCCCAGGGTGAGTTTGGGAAGCAGATGTGCATCTCTGCTGACCTTCTCAATGGCAAGCACAAAGCCGCGAGCTCCTCCAAAGTTTCTCTCTGAAAATCTTAATAGAAACATCAAGTAAAGGGAACACCTTATTCACTGGCACAGAGGTTGGAATACAAAGATGGGTCAAAGGGGATGATCAAAGCAATTTTGTCTAATTCTCCAGTTCTCCAAATGGCAAACGTTGTTTAATGAGTAGAGAGCAAGAAAACAGCCACCCAGGCATATTTCCACTTTTGCATGAGTTTGCAGGTCTGCCCTCAGCACAACTTTGCTATTCCAGATACCTTCCACAACGTGATAAATGCTGCAAGCAACTCTTGTTCACTCTAAGAACTTTCCAAAACATATACCTCATCATTAGAAATCATCAAAAAACAGTTTATAAGTCAAGATTTTAAACTCCTAACCTCGCCAATTCCAACTCATTTTATTATGATCCTTATTCAATCCTAAGCAAGTCTCTGCACTTATAGTTCCAACTAAACTAACTTCAAGATCTTTATTTAAAAATCCTAACTAACCTTCTGCACTTTAAGAAACCACTGAGACACTGTTCGGGAGGACACTGCCCCACCTTGATGGGATCATCTGTTTGATTTTGTGTCACGAATAGTATCCTGGTGATATTTCATGGAGTCTAATCATTGAAAGTGAGGTAGTAACGGAACTTATTTTGGGTTGTTTGAGGTGGGAAACATGAAGTTGCTCACTACACATGAAACCAAATGAGAGACTCAGCTACTGAGAGTGATCCATGGAACTCTCTAAAGTTTTTTTTTTGTTGGAAATGGAAAAGGAAAAGATAGAAAATAAAAGCATGCCCCAGTTTAATAGCAAAAGCAACCATTCAGAGAGGGAATGTAAATAATCTTCTGCCTCTACTATGTCAAAAAAATGCCATTCAGACCAACCCTTCAACAGAACACAACTAGAGGAACTATATAGTATACAATATAAAAACCCTATTTGATGGAATCAGAGCAGTATCAAGAAAGTATTTCTTGACAAGAGAAAATGCAGGGAGATTACTTATGATGTTATGGCAACTTTCCCCCCGTCAGCATTTTACAATCCAATGGGGATGATACAGTTCCTGAACTAAGGAGTGTGATGCCTCACACGCCTAGAGAAATACAAATGTAACCTGGGTCCCAGATGGAGAGTGAGCTGGGAACACTTCTTAGTCCTCAGGAGCTTGGAAACCGTAAAAAAAATCAGGCCCCTGAAATTACCTCATAATCTACAAAATTCGATGTGGGCTTAGATTGTCAGTATCAAGGCAAAGGGGAATCTATTGTACAGATTTTTTTTCAAAGAGGAATGCATTTTTCAAGTCTCCAGTGATTATTAAAAGGAATTCTGCAACGCTATATACTGGGGTGCTTGCTGATTAATGAACTTGTTATTACCCACTGATTATTAATTGTTAGTATTGGAAACCTCATATGTGGGATGATGATACAAATTTGTATTTCTCAGGGAACATAACCTTAAAGACACAATGCAAAGCACACTGTCTGACCTCGTCAATGAGAGCATCTATGAGGAAGACAATTGACTGTTTCATGGACTGGGGCTTGCAGTGAGGACCAAGAAAAGGGATAGACAGTATGCAAACATTATTTCACTTCTCATTTAATCTTTATGCACAATAAGACAGGATCCCATATTAGAGCAAGCAAGATCGATGCAGGGAATAAGCCTGATTTACCCAAAGTCACATGACTGCGGGGTAGTAGAGTTGTGGTCATTATCAACAATCCTGATGCTTCACAAACAATTTCAGAGACCTGAAAATTTCAGTATTATGTTCTGAAAGTTCTTTCAGTCCTTAGAAATGTATGGAGATTGACTCATTTACCTTCATCCCAACTCAGAGGGAAAAATGTAATTGTTACCCACATTTTGAGAATAAAGCAATGAGTTGCCATTCCATAGACAACTTCCCCAAATTATACTATTAACAAGAGTCAGAAGTGGGATTTGAACCCAGCAAACCTATGAGCAAAGCCAATGTTTTTAACCAATGTGCTCTGCTTCCTTGTAATAGTCCTGGTTTAGTTCCCCACACATAGCCTAACGTGTGGGTACCCACAACAAAAAGTGTTGGCTGAATGTACAAATGTAGATTGGCGCCAGTCCCAGCACAATACCCGGGATTACCTTTAGCAGATGTGATTTCACATTTGCAAAAACAGGCACCTCTATTACCCATTCGCCACTGAAGAACCAGAATTATGCACATCTCATAAAATTCCTCAGCAGTTCTCAAAAATATCACCACAATGTCAAGTCCTTTATCTGGTAATACCAATACCCAAACATGGGTTGTGAGTTAATTAGATCTCCATCACTGAGATGATGAGATGTTTAATGTGCATTTTTAAATAAGTGGCCAACAAATTATCTCAACATTATTCCTTATTAGTATCATCTATATTGACATTTTCCACTGGAGTATATTCCAAATTTCTATAAAAGGGAATGCAAGTATCATTAGTAAAACACAGAAGACAATAATGGAAGCCATGAAAGAACAGTATTTCCTAAAAAGAACACATCAACATGTCTAAACACCCACATCACTCACCCCTTCACATACCACCCCTTCTCATTACTCACACAGCAGTGCTCTGCACAAGTGGTTTCGATGTGAAGTGGACAAGGGAACAACTATTGATGGGATCAAGTCAAAAATGCCACCAATAATGACATCTCCTGGCCTCTCAAAGCATGTCCTTTGAGCCCCTTGATCTGGTGTACCGGAGGCAGGCACCAAGCCCAGGAGGCCAACAAGCAGAGCACAGAAAGGTGGCCTCAGGGCACTGCCCCTCAGTCCGTGGAGATGGACAGGGTAATGGCGAGGCATTCTCCTCCAAAGAAGCCTAATTCCTCCTTTAGCCTTGAGATGTGTCTGAGCAGACAAAACATGTTAACTGCTGTTTTAAGGCCACATGGTGTTTCTCTTGGGTTCCTTCTCTAGTCATCCACTTTGAAGGAACAGACAATTGGTGCTCCTGGGATTTTTAATTGCAGGCTGAGTTTTTTGTGTCCCTAAGCTGTGAACTTCAAGTAAAATATAAAATCCTCAGATAGTGTCTGAACTTAAGGCATTTCATTTGAATTCTCAGGAGTCCCTAATTCCCAGGACAGTCAAACATTTTTCCTGTCTTTCACCTGATAATTCTGCTTCTAGATAGTCTCAACAAGAATAACATAAAGAGAGAGGATAGTTTAACAACGTTTTACACACGAAATGTCATGAATGGATATTGAGAGGAGAAAAAGTATAAATGGGTAAGAAGACTGGATAAATTAGCGTATATAACAAAATGGAAACTATGAATCCACTGCAAATCATGTGCAATGAAATTCAAATATAAATATAAGATGTAAATGCAATATAAAGTCAGCTTTCTGAGCATTTGTCACTGTTTGGGGGGGGTTCTTTGTTGCAGGAGGTGGTCATGTCCACTGCAAGATGTTTAGCAGAATTCCTGGCCGCTATCCATGAAATGAGTCCAGCAAAACGATCTTCACTCATTGGCCCAAGGCCCTCATGGGCAAAACTATCTCAGATTAGGAACCACTGGTATAAAATAACTATGCTATATCTACATATTCCACTTGGTGCAGAGTACAAATTAAGTAGTCAGGTAGTATTCACTGAGCAAGCTTACCAGAGACAGAAGCAGGATGGGGAAGAGTTCCCAAGACGGCAATCTGCAAGATAAAGATATTTCAATATGACCTACATATTGGAAGATACCCATGCCTAATGATACAGAAAATACACATATAAATATTAGTCTAACAAAAATGTGTGCTCGTTTATATCAGGTGTTATTAATTGAATGTTTGTATTCCCTCCAACTTAGAATGTTGGAGCTCTAATCTCCAAAGTTATGGCACTTGGAGACAGAGTCTTTGAGAGACAACTAAAGGTAGACTACGTCACGCAAGTGGGACTAGTGGCATTATAAAAGTGGAGAGATCTCGTTATCTACTCCGTCCAGTCTGTACCCACCAACAAAAATCCACATGAGGACAGAATGAGAAGGAAGCAGTCTTCAACCCAGGAAGACAGCCCTCATTGGACTAATATTGCTGGTACTTTGATCTTGGACTTTCCGTCTCCAGACTTACATACATTTTAATTGTTTAAGCCACCTAGTCTAAGGTATTTTGTTATGGCAGCTCAAACAGAATAATACATAAGAAAATCTTCTCAATATTTCTTTTTTGAAATTTAATTATTGTTTCTATTTTAAAGATGTGGGGTACAATTCAGAGTTAGGTATAGACATGGTTATTGTGCAGATAAAAATATTATTTATGATGCCAAAGTAATATTATCTTAATAGGATATTTAAATGTATTTTAATATAATCATATAACTGATACTACACTATCAGAAAGTAAACTAGCACTACTCAGCTACAGGAATGAGTCTTTAAAAATGTAACGTTGATGGCCCAGCCTGGTGGCTTGTCGGGAGCAGTGTGATGTGGGGAGCAGACGAGCGTTGTCACTATAGCTGCCCTTGAGTAAAGTCCCCAAGTGAAGGCAAGGTCTTGTTTAATGGCCCCAAGCTCGTAGGCAAGGTCTCGCTTGGTAACTCTGCATCCTAGCCAAAGGCAGGGCATACAGCCTGCTACACGAAATGGTGTCTCAGATGCCCACACAGCAGGGTGCACATAGTACAGATAAAGCCTTAGTTACAACAAAATAATTGCGGAACAGCTCACCTTTTAGGTAGCAACATAATTCCGTTATGGCTTCCTCACAGACCTTGAATCCCTTCCAACTTCCCTTGTGTTTGCTTATAAAATAAACATACTGAGCTAGTTTGGGGATACTTCTCCATCAGAGGAAAGTGTTCCACCTGACCCCAGCTTTTCTTTATGTCTCTGTGTCTGTGTCTTTCTTAATCTCTCTCTGCTCTCTCTCGGAACCCTCAAGGCAGCCACGTGGGCCATGGCAGTGGCTCAGGCCTGTAATCCCAGCACTTTGGAAGGCCAAGAAGATTCCTGGAGCCCAGGAGTTTGAGACCAACCTGAGCAACATAGTAAGGAAGACTTAGCATCTACAAAAAGATCAGTCATTAGCTGGGCCCAGTGGCATGTGCCAGAAGTGCTGCTATTTGTGAGCCTGAAGAGAAAGGACTGCTTGAGCCCAGGAGGTTGAGGCTGCAGTGAGTCATGATCATGCCACTGCATCCCAGCCTGAGGGACAGAGGGAGAACCCCAAATACAAATAAGTAAATAACATTGAGCAATATAAAAAATAACATAAATTATCACATACTATTGAGGGTGACCAAAAAAATGTGCATACATTTTAAGAAGGGGGAAAAACTGTATTAAAATGGTAATAGTCAATATATAACAATAACAAAAGCTAAATGCAAGTCACGTTTGACTTCTACAATTATAAGAGGTGTTCAAAGTGGTTACCGTTGTTGCAAAAGTAATACTTAGATAACATCTTTTAAAGTGTGTATACATTTTTGCACTACAGTATTTAAAACAATTAAAGTAACATTAAAATAAGGCAAAATTACATTCTAATGTTTGGAGATGCACACCCAGGTAATATAAAATGTAAAAAAAAAAAAAAGGGAACCATTTAAAGGAAACATCTAGACTAGTGGTTAATTACAGAATAGACATGTAGACATAGGGGTTATATTTTATTAAGAGGCAGTGGTGCAACAGACATACATGTGTGTTGCAGCTCTATTCACAATAGCAAAAACATGGAACCAATCGTGTTGTCCTTCGAAGCTGGACTCGATAAAAAAAATGTGGTATATACACACAATGGAATATTATGCAGCCATAAAGAAGGACAAGCAGCCAGGCTCGGTGGCTCAGCCTGTAATCCTGCGCCTTTGGGAGGCTGAGGTGAGTGGATTGCCTGAGCCTGCGGGTTCGAGACCCGCCTGGGCAGACGAGACCTCATCTCTACAATAAGTCAAAAAATCAGCCGGGCGTGGTAGCGCATGCCTATAATTCTGGCTACTGGGAAGGCTGAGGCGGAAGGATCTCCAGAGCCCAACAGGTCGAGGCTGCAGTGGCCAGGAGCGGCCACTGTACTCCAGTCTAGACGACAGAGTGAGACTCCAACTAAAAAAAAAAAAAACAAAGGACAAGCATATGGACTTTGCAGCAAATTGGATGGATTTGGAGTCGATCATACTCAGTGATTTATCACAGAAACAAAGAATTGAGTTCCATATGTTCTCACTTATAAGGTGATCTTGAACAATTATAATGCTATAAGAAAGCGATTGGCAGCAGTGGAAAATTATCAGAGGAAGGGGGGTGGGATTGGCAGTTGAGGGAAACTTTTAGGGGAGGGAGGGGCATACCTCATCAACAAGGGTACCTGCATGATCAATGTTTGTATACCTAACCCTGAATTGTACCCCACATCTTTATAATAAATAAATAATTTTTTTTTAAAAGAGGCAGTGTGATACATGGAAATATCTGATGTTTTTAATGTATGGCAGTACCATTAATGTAGGGCAGTAATGTAGTGTGTACCATTTATAATTCATAAAGATGTGCAATTCCTATTTTAGTCACTGTTTTGTATGAGTCATATCACACAAAAAAACATTTTTAAAAATACATACCTTGAATGCTAAAACTAGCAAGAGAAATTTTGATGAGAAAGAAAATATGCATATGGTGTCAAGATATTTCTGTATAGCTACTTATTATTTGCAAAGCAAAAAGTGGAGACTTGGCAATGAAGAACCACCTTAGCAAAGTGGTCTCAGATAACATCACCAAAAGGAGACAACAAAGGCATCATGTGCCTCTTGAAATGATACACTGAGGAAGACACAATGTTAGTTTTATAATACTTTTATCAAAATCACATGACCTCAATATGCTCATGACATCATATCAGACAATCCCAAAATGAGGAATATTCTAAAAAATAAATGACTGGGACACTTTTTTTATTTTAAAAAAAAAAAAGGAAAATGAAAGACAAATGCTAAAATTTAAAATGGCAAAGAAGGACTGAGAAATCCTATTCAGAATACTTTTCCCTCATTAAAGATACTGATTAAAAACCAACATCAGTCTGATACACTGAACGTACAAACATCCTGTGCCATCTATTTGAATTCTTCTCCAGCGTTGCTGATGACTGACCACATATCAGACTTTCTAGAGAGCAGAGAAGCCAGGAGTGGCCAAGTGGCAAAGAAGTCTATTATGCTGTGCATCCCTTCAGGCCTTACTGTCTTCTTATCTGTCTGAGTTCTAAGGGGCTGAAGGAAGGTAAATATTCCAAGTTCTAGAAGAAGCAGAATGGCTGCTTAGATCAGAATCCTTCCATTTCAAATCCTAAAATCCTCTTTGATTTCCCTGAATGAAAAAAGTCCTCAAAGGTAAATGTTTTGTCACTGTGGAAGAGATGAAACAAAAAATGGCGGAAGTATCAAATTTGATGTTTTTAAAAATCGATGCAATTTTTAAAGACATCAAAATTGATGAGTTTGAAAACTGTTTTGAGCAGTGGAAAAAGTGTCTCACTATGTGTATTGCATCAAGTGGAGAGTCCTTTGAAGGTGAATGAAGTTTAAACATGTAAGAATAAATTCACAAGTTTTCATAAATAAATTACAGTGTTTTGGGGGTCTCCCTTGTACATTCTTCTCATTAAAACTTGGAACATACCCTAAGATCAATTACATATTCAGTATAAATCAAACATAAACAAATTTCAAAAAGTCAAAATCATATCAAGCATCTTCTCAGACCACAACAGAATAAAAATAAATATCATCACCAATAGGAACCCTCAGAACACATAAATATGAGGAAATTAAGCATACTGCTGAATGACTTTTAGGCTAACACAGAAATAAAATCATTCCTAGACACAAATGAAAATAAAAACATGACAAAACCTAGGGGACAACTTGAAATCAGTGCTAAACAGTATAACATCTCCCCTAAGGGAACTGGAAAGATAAGAACAATTTAATCCCAAGGCTAGTGGAAGGAAAGAGGTAATCAAAGTAAATTCAGAGCTAAACAAAATAGAGACCAAAAAAAAAAAAAAAGGATCAGCGAGTCAAAAAACTAATTTTTTTGAAAGAACAAATAAGATTGACAGACCCCTGGCCAGATTAACAAAAATAAAAGGCGAGAGAAAATGAGAATAAGCACAACCAGAAACAGAAAAAGTGGTGTTACAACTGACCCTGAAGAAATACAAAAGATTATCAGGGATTACTACAAACACCTGTATGGGTAGTGATAAATGCTAGAAAATCTAGAGAAAACAGATAAATTCCTGGAAACACACAACCTCTCTAGACTGAAAAAGGAAAAAACTGAAACAGAAACAGACCAATAACAGACCAATAAATCCCCCTCCTCCAAAAAAAAAACACTGGGCCAGTAGTTTCTCAGTTGAGTTCTACTAGATGTACAAGGAAGAGCTGATTACCAATCCTGGTGAAATTATTCCGAAAAGAAAGGAATCTTCCCTGGCTCTTTCTATAAAGTCAGTGTCATCCTGATACCCCCAAATGGCAAAGATCCAACAAAGAAAGAAAACTAAAAGCCAATCTCCCTGATGAACACAGACACAAAAATTCCCAAAAAGATACTAGCAAATTGCATCCAACAACACATTACAAAAATCATTCACCATGACCAGGTGGGCTCCATTTTCAGAATGCAAGCCTGGTTCAACATGGGCAAGCCGACAAATGTAATCAACCCCATAAACAGATGTACAGTCAAGAACTGCATGATTATCTCAAGAAATGCAGAAAAAGCATTTGATAAAATCCCAAATCCCGTCTTGATTAAAAAAAAAAAAGCCCGTATACACCTAGGCATTGAAGAAACATTCCTCAAAATAACAGAGCCCTCTATGACAAACTTACAGCCAACATCATGCTTAATGAACAGAAGCCAGAAGCAATTCCCCTAAGAACTGGCATAAGACAAGGATGTCCGCTCTTACCCCTCCTATTTAACATAGTACTAGAAGTCACAGCCAGAGCAATCAGGCAAGAAAAAAACTGAAAGTATACAAATAGAAAGAGAAGAAGTTCAATTACCTGTCTTCACAGAGGATATGGTTCTATGCCTAGAAAAGCCTATAGATTGTGCCAAAAACCTTCTAGCACTAATAAACAACTTCAATAAAGTCTCAGGATACAAAATCAATGCACAAAAATCAGTTGTGTTTCTAAACACCAAAAACAAGCAGACTTAGAACCAAATCAACAAACACAATCCCATTCACAATAACCACACAATAAGATAAAATACTTTGGTATTCATCCAGCCTAAGAGGTAAGAACTGCAAAACACTGCTCAAAGAAATCAAAAATGTTAAGAACAAATGGAAGAACATCCCATGCTCCTGAATTGGATAAATTAATATTGTCAAGATGCCCTGAGCAATCTACAGATCCAATGCAACCCCTATCAAACAAACAGCAATATTTTTCACCATCCTGGAAAAGACAATACTTAAATTCATATGGAAGCAAAAAGAGCCCAAATAATTAAAGCAATTCTGGGTGGAGGCGGGGGGAGCTGGTAGAACCACACTTTTTAGTACAAGATTACGGTAACCAAAACAGCATGGTACTGGTACAAAAATACACACACATAAACCTAGAAAAAATAAGGAGAAAATAAACTCCTGTGTCAATTCAAGTTCTTAGATGACACACTTTTTTGTAATATAAACAAAGTTGTAACAACTTTATGGAGCTATAATTACATACCATAAATAAGTTCACCTTCATGATGTATAAATAGCCTTCAAATCAACAATCACCCACATTTTTCTGACCCATTATTTATTTATTTAAAAACTAGGTTATTACTAAAAACCAAATCTTCTGGGTCCACTTGCAATGGAATTAATCAATGTAACCACAGAAGGTACTTTTATTAATAGTTAGCTAACGATTACTCAAGCTGTTATCCTCCCCGTTTTTATATTAATAGTTGTTCACTGAAAACAGATTGCTCTGTCCCAACCTTCTGTCCTTTGTGTCTAGAACTGGGTCAGAACTAGGAAAGAGGTGCCTCTAAGACTGCTAACACAGGAACAACAAAGACAAAACTGGGACGGGTCCTCTTTATTTTAGTTTTCAGATGGCTGATGACTATGTTTGGTTTGAAGGAATTCCTTTCCCCCGCATTTCTATTACAGACCTGAGATTTCTACGGGATGAATTTGTGGTGAGGGATGGACATCGTTACGCTTTCTTACCCAAAGTCAGGTAAGGAAGCCAGATCTGAAATTGAGAAAGGAGATGGAATGATGTCACCCATTGAGTGCCTCCCCTGTTCCTTGCACTGTACTGTGTTATGCTTTGGTGACTAGTGTGGTATCTCAATGGAGCTTCAAATCAGAGAAAACAAGACAGACATTATAATTCAAAGGAATGTGACTATCGGGGCATTGTAGAGATATAGATAGACATGAGATGTGACTGAATACTTAAGCAGATTTAAGTGCTCATACAGGGCAGTTAAAGGGGACAGATTACAGAGTAGATTATGTGTCCTGAAGTGTCAAGAGTGAATATGAGATTTCTAGATGCAAAACAGTGAATTCTGACATTTGTGTGAATGACAAGGAATACTATTCAAGATTATTGTAATGGAGGAGAGAGACCGAACTTAATTCCACATATAGCAAAGGTAGGTCTTTATAGCCAAAAAAAAAGTACATTACAGGGATCAGTGGGTGAAAAATTGCAAAGAAGAGCTTGATTGGTTACTATGGGAATAATCTTTGCTAAATGCAGGCCATGAGCATAGACATTACAAGTGGGAGATGAGGAACTCGATCAGAAATCAAAGAAGGGGGATTATCACCAAACTGATTTAGTAGGGTTAATTGTTGATTTGAAGGCTATCTATATATCAAGGTTAAGCAGGGGTGGTCACAGAAGTCCAAGGTCAAGGCCTAATCAAAAAAGGGCTGAGGGGAGCCTAAGTAAAGTCTGGTCAAGGAACATCTGTCAAATGGCAGGACGGTTCAAATTGTTCATATTTGAAAGACATTCAGAAATATTCAAAAAACAGAAAAGACATGATTTTTGTTTAAAGGGTGGAGTCAGAGAGGTAGCAGGAGAAAAAGCTGGATATGCTAAAAGTGGTAAAGTAATCCGATTTTCAGTAGAATCTGAAAATCATGCTAAAGAACTAGAAAATTATCCAAAAGCAATGTAAATCCATGTAAAACATTTTAATAGCACAGACAAGAATATACACATGTTTTTAAAGATCACTAGCTACACTCTGTGTTGGAGGAATTGAGAGGTTTTGCATAACTAGAGGGTAGTAGATAAGAAATAGATAGAATAACATCTCAATAGGTGAGGCAAGTGACAACTGTGACTAGGACTAGGGCAGTGACAGGAAATGAGAGTTGAGCAATATTTAGGCTGTGGATTCAAAGTGATTTGGTGACTGATTGGAACAGGCAGTGTTTATGAACTACTGCACTACTAGCATCATAAGTCAGATAATAAATGTTTTAGGGGGTAGGAGTCTGTTTTGTGCATTGTAGAATGTTTAGCAGCATCCTTTGTCTTTTCCCACTGGAAGTCAGTAACCTCCCCCAGTTGTGACAACACACAACGTCTGCCGACATTTCCAGTGTCCCTTTGGGCAAGGCCGAATCACCCCAGTTGAGAACCATTGTGTTAGGGGTTCATGAGGAAGGAGGCGCATACAGATTTCTGAGGTTTTGGGCAAGGAAAACCAGGCCCATGTTGGAGCTATGCATGCAGGCAGAGAGAGCTGGCAAAGAGGCATAACTAGGGGAGCTGGCATTATTCCATGTAAGAAGTATTGCAGTCTGACTACAGAAATAACATGAGGGATGAGAAAATGAGTGGAAAAAATTGTACATACTAAACAAGTGTATATATGCAGTGGTTCAATGGTTTATTCAGAATGTTGCTTAAGAATATTCGAAGTGGCCAGGCTTGGTGGCTCAGCCTGTCAGCCCAACACTTTGAGAGGTCGAGGCAAGTGGATTGCCTGAGCCCGTAGGTTCGAGATCAACCCAGGGAACTTGGTGAGGCCTCGTCTCTACAATAAATCAAAAAAATTAGCTGGGCATGGTAGTGCATGCCCATAGTTCCAGCTATTTGGAAGGCTGAGGCGGGAGGATTGCCGGAGCCCAGCAGGCTGACGCTGGGGTGGCCGTGAGCATGCCACCGCCATCCAGCCTGGGTGATAGAGTGAGACTTCAACTCAAATAATAAAAATAATAATAATTTAAAAATACTTTGGGCAAGACATACTTTCTCCTGATTGGATCAAAAGAAGTAGAAAGGATCAGAACCTAGGAATGCAGATGTGGCTGAGTGACTTGTCACAAAACACCCAAAAAAGAGACCTCCAACAAATGTGGACCTGCATATATAGCAAAATGTCTCAAATTAAGCAGTTGTATTTCTTCCTTTATATTACAATGATTCTGTGATCTGTATCACCATCTCTGGTTGTATGGTCCTTCCCCTTGTGGCTGCTAGATAGTTGTCTTGGTTGTGGGCAAGAGTCCTCTCAGATCATCCAAAGCAGAAAGCATGTGTCTGCATGTGGCAGGGCATTCCCCTCTATAGATTCTGTCAGAACAAGAAGGATCTTTCCTCTTTTGAAGCTTCCCCAGAAGACTTTCTCTTATCAATTTCCAGGAATCCAGTCACATGGACACTCCCAGCTTCAACTAAGGAAGGAAAGATTAACATTTGCTTACTGCAAAGTCAAAAATAATGTCTGTCATTGAGAGCCCAGGAATCCACCTTTTTTTCTTTTACCTGCTCTGCCTATAGGCCCTGCTTTGATGGGGAAATTCTGACCTTGAAGATGGTAGGACTCACTCTCCTGATGGAGTCAAGAATGTCTCTGTTGAAACTTTTCCCCTTGATTGCCGTGCCTCTGACTTCCTAGCTAGTTTCTAGCTGGATAGATGCAATGGAATCAGCTGTGGTGGGGGTCTGTTTCATGAAAGGGCCATATGTGCAAAGCAATTCTTAAATGCAGAAGAAGCTGAGAAACCAAAAATAAGAACAACAAAAAAAATCAGTGTGTTGGTAAAAACTGATTTATCGGAGAACTTATAGACAGAAACAGAAGTACAGTCTTGGGTAACAACAAGGCAGGTAGATCACATGGTCACCCCCCAAGATCCAGGCTTATATACCATAGGAAAAGGGCATACATTCTTCAGAAAGAATATGCAGGACAATTGAAGTCAGCTCCTCAGGGAAAGGCAAAAAACACTATGTGTGTGCATCATAGTCTATAATTTGCCAAAGAGCAGGAGTACATGTTTGTAATAACGTCAAGGTTGTCTTGGCTTACACAGGAAAAGAAAACAAAGTGGAACACTTGGAGGCATTTCCAAGACTAGGATTAATCAGTAGTCTACACAGCCCATTCGTATCCAAGACAGAGTAACTTTAGCCTCTTTTCTCCTCCCCTGTAATTCGGCCCTTACACTGTCATGTGCCCTCCCCTTTTGTGATGGTCCTAAGCCTTTAGGGCAAGAGGCTGTGGGTGTCACATTGTATCCATTTGTTTTCTTCTTGCCTGCAGAGGCTACAGCAACAATACAGACAACAGTAGGTGATGATGCATATGCCAAGTAGAGATGCAGAATTAATAATAAATGTCATCGCCATGTTCCCCAGGATTCAAATCAAAAGAAGAGTCACTGGGAGAAAGAATGAGTAGAGTCAGACATTGATGTTATCAGTTTATGCATGTCTTGTAGGCCTAGAGTCATATTCTCGGGAAAATATATACTCTATTTAGTCTTAATAACAGCACGGTTTCTCGCTTGTGCGGCAGTTAATCCATCTAAGGATGGATTAGGGTTCATTTATCCTTTTGTAGGGCAGAGTAGTAACAGGGACAGAAGACTATAGACAGAAATGCAAGTGTTTAGTAGGAGTTGAGGGAAACTTTGTACAATGGCCTTTTAAATGACTAGTGTCATTTAAGCTGTCACTGAGAACTTGTTGCGTATAGTTAGTGCAGGCTTTGACATGTCAGATCATATCCTCAGTGTCTAGAGATGTCACAAAAATCATAGCAAAATGGTCACACCAATGAAAGATAGTCCTTGTTCTCTATTAACCCTGTGAGGAAAATTAGTAGGTTTACCAATTGATATTGTTCATTATCCTTGTACTTATGGATAACCTGAAAGGTCATTCTGATTATCCCAGTGGTCACCAAGGCCAGAGATTGGATCCACAGAACCACATGGTTTGGAGTTAGCCAATTTATACCAGGTTATCAAGACCTGTCTGTAGCAAACCAGTCTGTTGCTTTTATGTTACTAATTATTAACATTCTTCCCAAGGAATCCTGCCCATCCTCCAAATATAGATGGGTCATGAATTACAGGTACAATTCTACAGTTCCCAACATAAGAACACCAGCTGAATTTAATGCCCTGCAGTTGGTGTCAGCCAAGATAAACCATCTCAAATTGGAAGAAAACTTTTTTTATGGTGCGAATTTTGAGGTCTTATCATGGGGCCCATTGCCTTAGACTCTTTGAGGCATGGACTAGCAATAGTTATTATATGTTCCTGGGTGGCCATTGTTGAAAAAGGCTTTTCATATCCAGAACTATGGAGTGTCTTGTTAATGGGCCAACTAATTACATAATGTCTCATCACCTCAGATTCTAAAGCTAAACTCCACTCTTGAAGAGCTTTACAGAATATTTGTAAGTTCTGTCAGTCACTTCCCTGCATGGGTGATACCTGCCAAGGAAGATCAGAGACACTGGAAAAACAGTAACAAACTGCCAGCCCAGTAGGCACCTTTTTGCAAGCTGTCAGCATAACACTAAGCCCACTATAGAAAAGAGTTCGTTTATCCTTTTGTAGGGCAGAGTAGTAACAGGGACAGAAGACTATGGACAGAAATGCAAGTGTTTAATAGGAGTTGAAACGGGAGGGCAGTTCTTCTCCTTCAAGAAACGACTGTGGCAGCCCCTTTCTGCTTGTCAGGACATAGAATTATGAACTTGGGGTGCATACCAGTCATGATCCTCTAGTGGCAAAGTTTCAAGGATCGTCTGTAAGGTTACCAGGGTGGTAAACAGCCAGCCAACGTGTCCTTGTAAAGACACTGTGTTCCAGTGTATTGGTATGTAGAGCGTCTTGGCCAGACTCCAATAGGATCAAATGAGAACACTTTAGTTGGCCAGGAAATCCCCCCCCCCGGCAAGAAGTACTCTATCCAACCTGGGGGAAGTTGCCGGCCCAACACCATTCAAGTGTTCCCTCCGCTAGCTCAAGGCCATCGGGAATCTTAAAGGTAATTTGCTAATGGTCCTTTATCAGATCCAGTACAAATGCATCTGGTCAGTCTTTCCTTAAAACTGTGCCTAACTGAACCTCCTTTATGGTGGTCCCCAGTCATTGGTATGGTACCAACCATGAATTCACTTCACCTGAAATAAGACTCCAAGTGACTTGAAGCAAAATCTTTGCCCACTTATGTAATATACTGGATTGGAAACATACTGGCAGTGCCTTTAAAATGCCACTTTTAATTTTAATCTGTCTTGTTTCTTAAGGCTTATAGGGTAAGTGAAGCCTTTAGTCTACATCATTTTTCATGGGTCCAATTCTGAACATCATGTCCCGACAGTTGTCTACCTCAACTGTTATCAGTGTGCTGAGGGTGTCTACACATGATGCTGAGTTGATCCAAGCCCTTACCTAGCTTAGGTGGTTGTGAAGGAGTCAGTGTTCTAATTTTGCTCGGGTGTCTGCCCCCATGTTACCAGGAGGTGAATCTGACTGTTGTGCTGAAATGTGATACACATTTAGGCTCACAGTGTGTTTGTATCTTGTCTAAAAATATCTTTCCACACAGGAGCTCCCCATAAGGGATTTTTTTTAGTGCATACCTGCTCTAAATCTAGGGTCCAGCTGTCCATACAGAGAAATATCAGTCAGGGCTCATGGGTACAAACGTTGGTTTGTGGCCCAGATTTCTGTTTATTGGCTGCCTTTTGCATTTTCATTTTGAATCAGTCAGTGTCTGTCTATAGTTGTACAGCTTCTGCCCTCCAGCCCCAAGGGCATCTTGGCTGGATCCATCTGAGCATCAATCATCTTCAGGAATGAGGCCTGTACTTACATTTACCATGGCAGACATCTCCTCTGGGGACTGCACAATAGGGCCGCCTTGGTCTCATGGCGCACTGGTCCTGAGATAGCCTGCAGTTCACCCCCCAGGGACTCGTGGAGAGGGCAGCATGTTGTTGCAGATGTACATGCCACTTTGGTAAGCGGAAGCTTGAGGAATAACTGAGACCACCTGGCAAACTAAGCTTTACATCCTATCCTTGATAGAGACGTATTATTACTGTTATAAGGAAAACGGCAGTTATGAGTTTAACCTGCTGTGCATCCTTCTATAACCCCAGGACCCGTTGTTCAATAAGGGAAGAGCAGGTGTCAACACCCTTCCACAGGTGTGACTAGACTCCTGGGAAACTGTCTTGCCATGCTGTACTTGCCAGAGGGCCCAACTGTTCCCCTTGGGACTTACTGTCACATCTGAAGACATTGCTATCCTTGGGAGGGGGAACCTAAGACTTGGGCCTGAATCACTGGTATTTTAGCTTTTAATTTTATTTATTTATTAATTTTATTAATATTATTTTTTTGAGTTGGAGTCTCACTCTTGTCACCCAGGCTGAAGTGCAGTGGCACTCTCATGGTCATAGTAGCCTCAACCTGTTGAACTTAGGTGAGTTCCACTTCAGCCTTCCAAGGAGCTGGAACTACAGACATACACCACCACGCCCGGCTAGTATTTTTTGTGATTTATTATAGAGACAAGGTTTCACCAAGTTGCCCAGGCTGATCTCAAACCCATGGGCTCAGGCAATCTTCTCGCCTCAGTCTCCCAAAGTGCTGGGATTACAGGCTGACCCATTGCACCTGACCATTTTAGCGTTTTTAAATGCTTCTTCTTGTTACCAGAGCCCTTCTATGTAGATGCTTCCCTGCATATGGAACAAAAGCACTGAGCTAAATGTGGAATAAAGGCCTATTAACATCCCTTAAAAAGCCTAGAAAGCTTTGTAACTGTTGGAGACTTCTTATTCAATAGGTAAAGTTTTAGTTTTGAAAGATGAAAAGAGATCTGGCAATGGATGGTGGTGACGGTTGCACAACAATGTGAATATACTTCACACTACTAAACTCTACATTGGCAAATAGTAAATACAGTCAATTTCTGTTTTGTGTATTTTACCACAATTTTTAAAAAGGTTTTGCTTTTTTAAAGATTAGTAGACAATAAAAGGTAATAAGGGTCTCATGGAATCCAAAAGAACAGAATGTTTCTAGAATGAAGGATCCATTGAATGCTCCTAAGGAAAAAAAAAAGATGAAACCATCAGTTGATTGATGGACGTGGGCATGATTGCTGAAATAACACAGTGTTTTTAAGATGCAGTGGTGAGGTCAAAGTCACATAGAAGTAGGTGACACTCTTCTTTCTTATCCAGGAACCAATTGGTTGAAGGAGATTGTAGATCTGATCTGCTCTAAGGGAGATCTCAGCTGGATCCAATCTATTGTCTCCTGGCATCGTTCACCATGGCTAGAAGCTCAACCTGGGTTCAATAAACTAGAAAGTCAGGAAGACCCACATGTCTACACCTCCCACCTCCCCATTCAGCTCTTCCCCAAGTCACTCTTCAGTTCCAAGGCCAAGGTGAGCTAACTGTGGAATGTCAGGGTGGACCACTTTTCTGACTGTCCTGAATGCCTGTCTGTCTTAGGGACAGAGTTAGAATGGGACTCAGTCAAGTGAGCATGTCAGAAAATCCCGTTCCGAATTATGGTGTCATATACAAGAGAGTCTTCCTGGTAACAACCCAGAGAATATTCAGTCTTTTCTTGCATGAACCCTTAATGCAACCCCAACACTGAGGCACCTGATGTTAATATCCCTATGTAGGAAGTTTCTCAATTGTAAACCAGCACCTGTAGCTCACAGGAAATACTTGTCTGGCGTTCACTTTTAGAACCCATTTTGGTGTTTCTAATCATGATATTATCTGCAAGGGGCATGTCTTTCCCAATCAACGACCCTGCAGGTGTCTGATGCTAATTTCAGGAGCTGTAAGTGAAACCTCCAGCACTGAGTGATCTTGGGTTATACATGTGAATTTTTACTCATCGTATATTGTTGTTAAATTATATGATACCAAAACTATCAAAATTGTATGAACACTCTCAAACCATCTTAGGCCACGTGGTAGTAGCAGTATTGTCAAGATATCCTCATGTCACAGAGTCACATTGTATAAATACTCTGCTGTATTTGTTTGGTTCCTTGTTTAATGTCAGGTTTCTGTATTTTACTGTCATCTCTGTGATTATGTGACCACATTAATTTTGTTACTATTTTCCTGCTTTACACTAATTTGGCAGAGTGTTTAAAACATTGTAGAGAATCAAGAAAATATTGGATGAATAAAAGAATGAAATGAGAAAGCAAACAAACCACAAAAATATCACAGGACCAAACTCTGGAAAATGACAGGCATTTGACGCCAGAAAATTCTCACATGAACCTTGTCTTTCTGGACTTTGTCTGTTAGCAAAAAGTGCAATGTCTATGAATCCCTGTCTCTGTGTGTCTAAATGGATGGCTGTTTTGATCCATGTATTGATTTCTGACAATTTATTAATCCATGCATGCATTCATACCTTTTTCCCCCTTTGTACATTTAGGCATTATGTACCTACTATGTGTCATTCTCTATATAAAAATTGGGAAGAAGATGATCATTAAGATGACCTCAAGTCACATTCTGAAGAAATTTACAGAGCTGTATTTGGAGAAAGACAGTAATATACATGTTGCTAGTGTCCACGATGACAATATTGTTTACTAACAGCCTAGTTTAGTATCAGGTCCCAGGATATAGTTTTTAAATATCTATTGTAAGTAGTATAAGAAATAGATGAAGAGGGCGAGGCAGGGAGAAAAATATAAGGAACGTCCTGAGTTGTCCCGGAGGTGAGTACGGGGTTTGCTGATGGAATGATGTGGATGGAGGATCGAATGACTTTGTCAGTCTAAGAAAGAAGAAAAGCTGGAGTTGGTGATTGACTTCATTTACCTAGCATCATTCTTTGTGAAATTTTTCTCTTAATTTTTATCCTACCTGCATTATAAAAACACCTATGGGGTTATTTTGCTCTAAACAGTGAGTTGTCTTTTAAGTTCATTTCAAGAGGAAAGAAAATTTTGTATTTTATGTTTATCCCTTTACAGTTTCTGAGGTTTTTCCTTCCTTCCTCCCTGGATTGGCATTAAGATTTCTTCACAGACAGAAGGACTCTTTTAGAATCAATTGTTATGCAGACCTGCCAGCAATAAATTCTCATAGCTCTTACATTTCTAAACTTGCCTTCCTTTCACCTCCATTTTTGAAGAATATTTTCACTGGACAAAGTATTATCGGTTGACAGGGTTCCCCAAGCCCCACTGCCCTCAACCAGTGATTAAGTGAAGCTTCATCTGTATTCACAGCCACTCCCCATCACTCACATCACTGCCTGAGCTCCACCTCCTGTCAGATCAGCACTAGAAAGCCTGCTTCCATTTCCAACATCATGTCTTGGTGAAGCAGGGTTTTCTGCAGGGATAGCCACCAAAACGAGACTACAGAGTAGACTAGACATAAGCAAAACACTTCGGGTGTCACTGTCTCCCATCACCCCCAGGTAAACAAACTCAGAGCTCCCACTGATTCTGAATGATGGTGAGTTATATAATTATTTCACTATATATCCCAATGTAATAATAATACAAATAAAGTGTACAATAAATGTAATGCACTTGAGTCATCCTAAAACCACCCCTGCCACTCCAGGCCGTGGAAAAATTGTCTTCCACAAAACCGAGTCCCTCATGCCAAAAAGGTTGGGGGCCACTGCTCTAAACTGTTGGGATTGTAAATTAGTAAAGCCACTATGAAAAAAATAGTTCTTTCAAAAAAGAACAAAAAGAAAAAACTAAAACTAAACCACAATTACCATATGAATGAGCAATACTGCTGGATATATATCCAAAGGAAAGAAAACAAATGTTGAAAACACTGCCCCCCCCATGTTTGCTGACATGGACCTCTGAGGTCCCCTCTCCATAGACCACCTCCTTCCTGATGTCCAGCTCTAGTCCATTCCAGCCAATCCAGCTGCCTCAACCCTCACCTCTGCCTCCTCAGATTCCAGCTCGGTCCACTGTGACAGAGGAACGATCTCCAGGCAGACAGCAGGGAGATCACGGGGCTCGGCATTTCTAGGTTGCCTTTTCAGTCTGATCACTGCCTGAACACTGCTGCCTCATAGAATTAATGATGGTTTGTCATTTACCGGGTCAGGAAGTCTAGTCTAGCATTAGTCACCCTGTTATCACCAGAAGTAGACATCATAGCTAAGTACTATTTTTTTTGAAGGACTTACGTGGGGATAATTCATTGAGATTCAGGAGAGAGGTTGTTTATTGTTGTTTTTTCAAGATTTCAGGGGCCTAGACATGGCAAGAAATATTTTCAGAAGATTAGAGATTGTGGTGTTAAAGAACTAAGAAAATAATAAATAGTGAGTGCTTTTTTAAATGGGTAGAAGAGTTCCTTTATTCCTGTGCCTAGAACTTTATTAGGCATCTCTTGGAGGGCTGGTCTGGAGGCAACACATTCTCTTAAGGACTGTATGTCTGGGAAGGTTTCAATTCTCCTTCAAGATGAAGCTTAGTTTGGTGGGGTAGGAAACGCTTGGATGCAATTGCTTTTCTTTAAGAATGTTAAAAATGAATTCAGGCAGGGCTTGGTGGCTCAGCCTGTTATCCCAGTACTTTGGGAGGCTGAGGCGAGTGAATTGCCTGAGCCCGCGGGTTCGAGACACCAGCCCGGGAAACTTGGCAAGACCTCATCTCTACAACAAATAAAAAAAATTAGCTGGGAGTGGTAGCGCGCACCTGTAGTTCCGGATACTTGGAAGGCTGAGGCGGAAGGATGGCCAGAGCCCAGTAGGTCGATGCTGGGGTGACTGTGAGTGTGCCACTGCACTCCAGCCTAGACAACAGAGTGAGACTCCAACTCAAAAAAAAAAGTGAATCTAAAGTCCCTTCTGGCTTGTAATGTTTCTGCTGAGAGGTCTCCTGCAATTCTGATAGGTCTTTCTTGGTAGGTGGTCTATCTCTTCTCTCTAGTTGCCTTTAGGATTTTTTTCCTTTGTGCTTCCTTGGGTAAGTCTGAGTATTACGTGTCTTCATGATGGTATTCTCGTGTAATACCTCACAGGAATTCTCTGAATTTCTTGTGTCTGCACGGTCACCTCTCTAGCTAGATAGGAGACATTTTCTTGAATAACATCTTGGAAGGCTTCTTCCAGGGCGTTCTCCATCTCTCCTTCTCTCTCAGGAATGTCAATCAGCTGTAGATCTGGTCTCTTTACATAACCCCAGAACTCTCTTAGACTTTGCTCATTTTCCTTATTCTTTTCTCCTTATCTTCGTCAGGTTAATTCAATAATTCAATATTAAAGCTCTGAGATTCTTTCCTCTGCCTGACTGATTATGCTATTAAGGCTTGCTACTGTGTTTTAAAATTCCAGGAGCGAATTCTTCATGTCTGGAAGTTCCGTGGAGTCCTTTCCTAGGATGGCCACATCAGCTCTCACTTCCTGTCCTGTTCTCATGGCTTGAGTGACTTGGGTGTCCACGTTCTCCGGGTCTCATTCAGTCTCTTTGCCATCCATGATCTGAAATCTATGTCATCAGGGATGGGTCATTCTGAATAAGCTCCATTACTTGGCAACTGAGAAGACCCTCTGTGGGTGTCAAGTTGTGGTGGCTCTGGACATTGCCAGTGTCTTTTCGCTGGTTCTTCTGCATCTGTGAGGGCAGTCTCTTCTCTTTTTAATTTTTTTGTATTTGTGAAAGTTATTATTGGGGTGATAATTTGCATTGTTTTCTTACTTGACCTCCCTTTTCTGGGCCTTCTGTGGAAAGGGTAGAAGTGGCAGCCAGGGTGATGAGGTGGGGGACACCAGTCCGCACCGGTGCACTCTGGTGGGGCGGGGCAAGTCTTTTGGTGCAGATCAGGTGCTTGCCCACCCCTCTGGCACAACTTCAGGGGCCCTGGCTGTCTGGCCTGGAGCTACGGGGTCTCCCTCTCCAGCCTGCATGTCTCTTCAGCATGGGCAGCAAGCAGCCAGGAGGGGCCCGACTGGATGCTGGCACACGTGCTTGTAGGCATGTACAGTGGCCACTCCAGTCTAGGTGAGTCTGCTCCCCTTACACAAGGGTGGGAGACAGGCTGCTGCCTGGCAGGAGAGACCCCTCGTTTCTCCCACAGTCCACCAGTGGCTAGGGCTGCCCGGAGTGCAAAAGGGCCTGCCTCCCAGTTCTCGCCCTGCTCTGTGGGAAAGGCCATGGCAGGGCGGGCCCCTGAGGGCAAGCCAGGCTGGCAGCGTGAACCGGGACCAGGACGGGCTCCGCGTTAGGGAAGACACGTCCCCAGAGTGGGCCATCCCTCATGCTGGGGCTGGATAAGGAGGGAGGGGAAGCACCCACACGTGCCTGCAACACCGACTGAGTGTGCCTCTCCAAGACTATCCGTGGGAGGCTTGGTGGCCACCAGTGACTCCCCGGGGAGCTGGAGTGACCTGAGCCAGGTGGACCCAACCGGTACCTCTCTGCCGGTTCTGGGCAGCTTTCTGTGCCTGGCCCACAGGACAAGGGGTGCAAGGGAGAACCTCTGGGTGTCTCTCTCCCTGGGCCCTGGGAGATGCACGCAAACACTAGCATTCCCTCATTGTTTCCTTCTCCAAGAGTGCTCTCTTGGTCCCGCCTCGGGTGCCTCTGATGGTGGCTGGGGCTCAGAGCGTCATGCCCTGTGTCCCCAGCTGTCCATTTGGTAAACCTCAGCTTGGGTTTTCACAGGTTGACCTTCAGAGAGTCATCCTCAGTTCCCCTTTTAGACTCTTTGGCTGAGAGCCAGGGTCATCTGATGTCTCCAGTTAGCCATCTTGGTTGGCCCTCCCAGGATAAATTTTATGTACAGTAAAATATATCATATAATATAAAGACATGTATGCCCTATACTGGTACGGATTTTTCAGGTCAGCCTGGGTATCTAGAGCGTCAGCTCAATAGGTCAGCCAGCTGAGCCCCTCTCTCTGGGGTCAGCTAGAGGAGCTGGTGAGCCTCAGGCAGACGGGTTGGCTCTAATGGCCTGGCAAGCCAAACCCTGAGAGTGTCACTGGCAAGCCTAGCCCCCAGAATGTTGGCTTTAACAGACTGGCAAGCCAAACCCTGAGAGTGTTGCTGATTCCGTAAGCTGGCAAGTCTAGACCCCGGAGTGTCTCTGCTTCAGAATCTCGCCTTCTTCCAGCAGCTCTCGTGGTTCAGCTGGCTCCATCAGTTGGCAAGCCAGCCTCTGGGGTGCATGGCAGCTTCTGGGGTGCATGTCTCTACGGCTCTGACAACCTTCTGCAGCTCTTTAGGTTGCAGGGTTAGGGTTCATGCCCAGCAAGAATGAGGGACACAGACAGCCAGAAAGTAAGAAAGCAGGATGTAGTAAGAGGACAGAAAAAGCCACTGCACTCCAGTCTGGCGGCAGAGTGAGACTCCAACTCAAAAAACAACAACAACAAAAGCTCCCACAGCAAAAGGGGACCTGAGGGGGTTACCGGTTTAGAGCTGAAACCCAGTGCTTATATAGCCCTAAGACTGAGCAGATTGGCTAACATTAGCTATGAGCTGATTGGTCGGCATTAGCTGTTCTGATTGGTCAGTAATGAGGACCAATTGGCAGGAGATAGGGGCCTAATGGTGAGCTGATTGGTTGGTACTTTGCAGTAAGCTGGTTGGTTATTTTTCAATCCCAGCTGTGAGTACTTAAGTTTTAGTTTGAGAGGCTGGCTGAGGGCTTGTTTGCCAAGGTGAGTATATCAACCTGAAAGGCCTGTCTGAAGTTTGGTACATTGTTACTGGAGGACCCACCCTGTGTGTCTACCTAGCCTTTCTCTAGCTATCTCTTCTCTCAATACTATGTATAAATGTATATATTCAAATACCATATAATCCATATAATTGTATCTACAATCACTACTTTATGATCTACTGATTTGAGTACTAGAATATTTTGCTTGGAATACACTTACACATATGTGATACATATGCCCGATATGCAGGTTTCACAAACTGCATCACCAATAGTTCATACATACAACACTTACATGTGTGTGTTATAAGAAGCATTATATAAGTATTCATATACAAATGAATATATGTATTATGTTTTCTATGACATATAATTCATATATGTTACATAAAAATAGAGTATACATTTACATGTTTTACACATCATATATTGATATGCATATATTATAAACCATACATACTTTTATATTATGAAACATATCCACATATTTGGAAATCATTTATTATTAAACACAACATTTATTTGGTGGCCACATATGAGAACAGCAAGGTGTAGAGGAAAGAGGATCACATAGGTAGATGGGAGATAGTACCAATGTTCTATTTCTCAGGTGCATGGGGATGTTTATCAGAGTTCATTGTTTTACCACGTCTTGTAAATAGAAAGATGAAGAGGATGAGGCAGGGGTAAAAATATAAGGAATGTCCTGAGTTGTCCCAGGAGGTGAGTACTGGAGTTTGCTGATGGAGTGACATGGATGGGGATCAGATGACTTTGTCGGTCTGAGTAAGAAGAAAAGCCGGAGTTAGTGATGGATTTCATTTATCCAGCATCATTCTTTGTGAAATTTTCCTTTAATTTTATTTAAGGTATTTTTCAGTGGATTACATGCTTCCATAAGACACGGATATAAAGGAAATTCCTGTCACAGAGTACAAACTGCCTGTCTTAATCACACCTGTTCCATCTGATAATGTTCTGACCTTGGGAAAATTATTTTGACTCTGTATGTGTATGTTTTTTCCTCTTCTTTTGTAAGTATCACATGTGAAAAAGAGCTTACGATGGTGCCTGATCTGTAGCAAGGTCTGAGTAAATGTTAGTGGTTATCATCATGACTATTTATGTTGTCCTGATTGTTACTATTTCCAAACTGCTCTTTCCATGGGTTGAAAGAGAAAACTGAGGCTCAGGGCAGGTCATGCAGCTCAGTGTGTCAGAACTCCAACTCAGTTCTGTGAGATGCCATAAGAAAGGCAGTGACCATAATTGGAATTGACCTTATATAACACTGGATCCAACCTCTCCTAGCCTGTGGTCAGATTTAATAATTTAAACAGTTTGTTTTGAGCAACTTCATAGTTTGTTTTCTCTTGAGGTTTTACAATCTGCATCACCATCATGAGTTTATTCGTGTCATAATTCATGTCAAAATATAAAAGAATTTTACATAGAGCTGACCCTTAACTCCTATCTGATTAGTATTTGGAAAGCACTGATATAGTCGAAATTTCTAGGGGAAAAAATGTATCGAATCAGAAGTCACTGGCAGAGTCCCAACAAAACTCACAATTCCTGATCTATAACCCAGGGGTTCTTTGACAGTGGTGCCAAAATGTAATAACACCATTGTCTTTCCAAACATTAGGGAACCTCCCCACGCCACGTATCATGATGTTCTTGAAAGCAGTAATAACTCATGCCTAATTTACTAGTCTAGGCACATAGATATCAGGCACATAGTAGGCTCTCAATACATTTTTTTTGAGCCAGAGTCTCACTCTGTCACCCAAGCTAGCATGCAGTGGCACACTCACAGCCACCACAGCCTCGATCTCCTGGGCTCAGTGATCCTTCTACCCCAGCCTTCCGAGTAGCTGGAACCAAAGGCACATGCCACCATGCCAAGCTAATTTTTTTAATTTGTTGTTGAGATAAGGTCTCACCATGTTGCCCAGGCTGGTCTCAAATCCATGGACTCGGGCAATACTCTCGCCTCTGCCTCCCAAACTGCTGGGATTACAGGTGTGAGCCACTACACCCAACCTAATAAATGTTGTGAAGTGAATAAATTAAAGAAGACTGAACTATAGCCAAACACTTTAATGAGAGTTGGAGTTTTCCCCCTTTTGCAGAAATGCTGGAACAGGAGAAATGGATATACTTATTCTCATTATCTCTTTTTTCCTTTAAGATTATTTACATAGTGAGAAATCCCAGAGATGTTGTTACTTCTGGTTATTATTTCTGGAGTGCAATGAAGATAACCAAAAATCCAGAGTCATTTGAACAATTTTTTGAATGGTTTCTGCAAGGATACGGTGAGTGTAACTCAAAATATGAGTTCTTGAAGTAATAATGGTGGAGTTTCCACACCTCAACTCCAGGTCTTACTGCCTCATGATTTAAACACACGTTGCCATCCACACCTAGGTGTTCTTAAGTCTATGGTACCTCCAGCTAACAACACAATCTCAGTCAACATGCTCTGTCCCTCCACCCTATTCTAAGTTATATGAACATGTAGAAAGATAACTCACGATACTCCAAATAAGAGAAGTGTGCATTAAACTACCTGAGATATCATTTCTCACCCATGATATCAGGGAGTGTGGTAGTTTCCTATCACTACTGTAATGGATGACCACAAACGTGGCAGTGTAAAACAAAACAAAACAAAACAAAATAAAAATGGTCTTATTTTCTGGAGTTCAGAAGTCCAAAATAAGTCTTATGAACTAAAGTTAACATGTTGGCATAGCAGCAAACCATCCTTGAGGTTCCAGGAGAGAATCTACTTGTTGCTGTTTCTAGTTTCTAGAGGCTGCCCATATGTTTTGTACCTGGCCTCATTCTTGTTGTCATCATGTCTCCTCCGCTTCTCACACTTCCTCCTCCCTCCTACAAGGACTCTTGTGATTGGATTGTCTCCAAGATAATCTCTTCGTCGGAAGATCCTTTAGTCAGACTGGAAAAGTCACTTTTGCCATGAAAAGTAATTCATTCACAGATTTGGGGGTTAGGACGTGGACGTTTTTGGTGTATGTGGCAGGGGGTATCCTGCCTACCACAGCTGGCGTTGAAACAATTTGAATCAATCTCTAGTGGTGAGACTCTCAGTAAACAAGCATGTCCATATGATGCTGGATGGAAGGAAAATGGCAAAAGCCTGTGTAGGATAAGTTTCCAAACTCTAAAACTCTAGCATTTACACTTTCAGGCAGAATGCGGAAATGGAAGTGTACAATGGAAAAGGTACACCAGCAAAAACACCAGAAAAGATGGTTTTGAAAAACTATTAAAATAATCCATATTTGAGATAACAATCATGAAAGAACCAAACTTCCACTGACAATATCCTGAAATATTATCCAACTTGAAATGAGGAATACTGCCCCACAACTACTGGGTGGCCTCTAGAATTCACTGGCAACTTTTAAAAATCAAGATATGGGGAGAAGTTTGTAGACAATGTTACCAATGAACTAAGATGGCAGACTACACGAGGAGATTCCAGTTGGCACACCTGGAAGCAGGGTGTGGTCAAAATATGACACTGCTAATATCTGCATGGTCAACATTATGGATAGTCTTAGTGCCCTAAAGAGGTGGGAACTAAGCCTGTATTTTAATTTTTTAAAAAAATATTGTTTCTGAAGTATCCCTTAGGATTTTGGAACTAGATTTTTTTCATTTAAAAAATATTTTTAAAAGCTGTAATGCCAAACATTTTAAAAATTAAAACAGCTCTTTTAGATTTCTCAGCTTGTTCAATTCCCTGGCATCTTATAATATGTCCTTGTAAACTCATGGAGTGACCATATTTTTAACTACTATGATTTTTTTTCTGTAGCAGCATAACATGTCCATAATCTTCCATGTTCGTCCATAAAATGCTTTTTTCTCATAGTTCCCAGTATCTGCATTCAAACAGTGAGTATTCAAGCTTTTACTAGCTGATTTTCAGCAGAAGGATGGCACAGCTATAGACTTCAAGTTTTTATTGTTCAAATGGGACTGGGGGGTTATTAATTGAGAAGGTGCTGAGACCTGTTCATGCTTTTTAAACAATTAGTATTTTTGTTGTAAGATAGAAAAAAAACTTTTTTTTTTTTTTGGCTTTTGAGGTTTTTGGAGTTTATGTTCTGTATCATGCCGAACACCTCACTTCACTACTTGAACTTCATCGCCATCATTTCCACATCCAGAGCTCCTATAAAATTATGCCAGCCCCTTAGTTGCAGGTGACATTGAGCATGAAAAATAATTCAAGAAAAAGAGAAATGATGAAAACACTATACTTTTCAATGACTCCAGTGCAAGAATTCGACTCAATCTCCTTCAAGAATAGCTGCAACATGCAACCAAACAGAATTCCCTATCTCTGCACTTTTCTGATTGAAACTTTCACTTTCTTGACCTAAAAGAGAAGTGACCATTTCTGAATATATAAAATTCTATTTTATTGTCTATATCTACAAAGAGAGACAGCAAGTTTGCTCTTGATACCAGGACCAAAAAAGTCAAGAGGAGAGAAATAACTGCACACGTGTCAGATGCTACACTCTGCACAAATCAACAATAGCCAATTGATAGGATCCCTTGGGACAGGACCCCTTCCCCCCAAACTACATTCATCTGTGTAGAATGCACTTGTGAAGAAAAAAAGCATTCTCATACAATGTGCTATTCCAAAGGCTTGGGAGGGTAAAGGATAGGTAAAACATGTGTTTGCTACAGTTAATTGCATCATTTTTGGCAAAGGTAAAAAAAAAAACTAGGTTCATAGTAGAAAAGGCATTGACTCCAAATTAAGGGCATTTAAGTTTAGCTCCTACATTTGCTAATCGAATCCTCTTCACAATTCAAAATCTGTTTCATCACATGTGGGTATAAACTTCATCTTCAATATTGTATCCAGTGCTTCACTATGTAGGCAGTATATACAGAATTCTATTTGTCATGCACATGAGCAAAAAAGGAAAAAAAATTATCCATCAACTTAACTCATTTGCTCCTCAATTATCTATGGAATGCATCAAATAGACTGGAAAAGGCAACTGAGTGCATGAGAGTGGACCCATCACCTCTTCCCCTCATCTCTCCCACAGTGTCTTATGGCTCATGGTTTGACCACACACGCGGCTGGCTGCAGATGAGAGGAAAAGAGAATTTCCTGCTAGTAGCATATGAGGAACTGCATCAGGTAACCATCCTTCCCCCAAATTCACTCTCTCAAGCCGTTTCATAGCTGTCTTCCCTCCATTCTTTAATGTTTCTATTCCACCCTTTCTTTCAGAAGTTATCCCAGTGAGGAGATCAAGTATGGTCACTGTGTGCCTTTTCCTTACTTTCCAACTTAGGTGGCAAATGTTATTTCTTCCGTTTTCTTGTTTCTTTTGACAACATTTCATGGGTATGCTGAGAAAGAACTTGACAACATACATACTTGCTGAAGACTACCATGACTCCATGGTTAAAATTGGAGGCATTCTGGAAACCCAGGGACAGTGTCAGAAAAGGATGAGAAGGATGCAGTTTGGCAGGACCAAAATTGGTGTGAGAAGTGTTTATATATTCCCAAACCGACTGACAGGAAGTGTGATTCCAATTAGAATGGAGTATGTCCACATTCAAAGATAGTCACAGAAGCGTTTGACTGGCATCGAAAGAAAGTGGCTCAGGTAGAGCTTGAAGTTCACTCAGCATGCATCAGGGGACAGCTGAAGACCAGGCACTCCTCAAGTGGAAGCAAGGTTGGAGGTGCAGAGGATGAGGAGAAGAGAGGAATGTGCACCATTGTGGATGAACTCAGGATGTAGGATTTTTTGATTACTGTCAAACTTGATGTTGGAGCTTATCCTGGTTTTCTCGCCTCTTGCTCAGGGTTCCTGGGACAATCTGATTCAGAAGAACTGTTTTGCAAGCCTTCAAAGAGCAACTTAAGCATTCATGGGATGGAAGAGGGGAAAACTGGGAAACCTCTATCATTTCTTCTCCAGTTCTCTTACATGGGTGATGCATAAAATTAGAAAGGGTGGCCATCTTGGTAAAGAGAACTTTATCGTAGAGACTGACCTTGGATTTAAGAGAAGTGAAATACACATGGTCATTTCCTCCTTGTTATCTATGCTTGTGTTATTTCTGCTGGAAAAATTAACGGCCTCCTTGTGCCAACTTGACTCATTCTGAATGATTTTTGACACAATTAACTATCACATATTCTCCCTAAAAATCCACACCTCCGGTCTATTTATGAAAAAAAATCAGAAAAACTCTAATTAAGGGACATTTGATTTGTTTTAAAAACCCGACAAGTGTTCTTCAAATATAACAATGTCACGAAAGACAAAGATAGAATGAGGTATCATCACAGACCACAGCAAATTAAAGGACATGATGACTTAATAAAATATGGGATCCTTGATTAAAATTTAGTACTGAAAAAGATAATTCTTGGCAAACAGTGGAAATCTGAATGAAGTCTGCAAATTCTCTAACATTATTATACTCTCGCTAATTTTTCACCCTGACCAACGTAGAGGTAAAACAGTCATGTTAGGGAAAGCTAGAGAAGAGTATATGGGCTCTCTGCTGTACCATGTTCACAACTCTTCTGGAATCCAAACTTATGTAAAAATAAAATAACTCAAGAAAAAGAGGAAAAGTTCACTGTTGTCCAAAATGGTTAACGTCTTAAATGTATGTATTCCTGTAACTCTTAGTAACTCTGTATTTATAATATGCCTTTGTTATCTATTTATTTCAGTGGCTGCCTGTTCCTCTTCCACTAGTTTTTAGGTTATGAATATGACAAGAGCTTGGAAATCTAATGGCATTTAAGCAGTCTATTTTCTCTGAAGAGCATTTTCTCATAAATGCTCTCTTTTGTCACTTACTCAACTTCCACATTTACCAGATGAACACAATGAACTTATTCTCTTTCTGCTTCTCTTTGTATTTTCCCCTCCTCTCCTGCATTTTCTGCTGCCCCTGTTTGTTTTCTTGCCCCCCTCCCCTTTTATTTTGTCCTCATGTCTCCCTCTTGTGCTTCTCATCCTAGGACATAAGAGCCAGTGTAGAGAGGATCAGTCAATTCTTGGGCAAGAAACTAACCCCAGAAGAACTGAACTCAGTCATCAAGAATTCATCCTTTCAGGCCATGAAAGAGAATAAAATGAGCAATTTTTCCCAGTTAGCTGATAACTATATTGATCACAGTAAAGGAGGTTTTATGAGAAAAGGTAAGAGTTCTCACATCAGCACCTGAAAGAAATGAACAGTGAGTTCCCCATCTGCCATTGACACCTTAAGACATAGGACAAAGAAACTATTTTACTTTATTAAATCATGAAAGTGGCACCTGACTTTGAAAGGTTTGGAATATCGTTAAGGTTATGAAAAATATGTGTGAAAATGAAGCAGTTTTAATGAATGATGCAGTTCTTGGGGCACTGTCTGCCCACACTCATTTTCTAGAAATCACTTGCCCTGTGAAGCACTCTCCAGTTTCTTCTCAGAGACTTTCTGTTCACAGTTCTGGTTAGGACCGAGCTCTGTGGAGGGAGTCTCTCTTCACATGTATTGACAATAGGGATATCTATTTTACCTAGAGAAAATAGTGAGTAGACCCCCCCGTGGAGAGCAAAACAAGAGGACAGACCTGTGAATTGCTCCAGGTGAAGTCTTTATCTGAGACCCTGTAATCAAGAACAAACATGTTTACCACAGAGCCAGCACTGGAAAGAATGAGATTGTTCATTTCACAGGGAAGGAGGGTTCCATTTTCCGTTTACAATGGGGTGGCTGGAAAGATCTCAATGAAAACATGGCATTTGACTATGTGCTGGGCTCCTCAAGGGGAAAGATTCTGGGTAGAGAAAACAAGATGCAAAACCCTGATGTAGACACACACCAGTCATGTTTGAAGAAGAACAAAGGAAACTAAAGGGACTAAGTGAAATCTGAGAGATTCCAGTGTGGGGTTTCACTAGGATTTCTAGAACATTGAAAAAAGTTTGAATTCTATTCCTTGTGAAGTGGGAAGTTGTTAAATAGTAAGGAGGAGAGACCAGAGCATGATCTGACTCATGTTTGAGAATCCATTGTCAGCATGACTATATAAATGCAACAGAATGAGTTGACGGGTTGCTGTGATAATCCAAGTGGGAAAAGATGGTGCCCTAAAAGCCAAATGAAAAAGACATTCAAGAAGAGGGGCTCATCAATTTTGTATCATGTCTTGGAAAAGATTTCATTAGAAGAAGGACCGATTTACCATTTAATTTATCATCATGGGGAATGTTTGGTGACGTTTACACAAGCGATGTCAATGCTGGGGCGAGAGGCCTAATGGCAGTGGCTCAAGGAAGGATGCTGACCAAGGAGTCACAGACAAGGAATACACACAACTCCCTCAGGGTCTTTTCTGAAACAGGGAGGAGAGAAATGGAGATGCTGCTTAATTTGGAAAAAAAATCTCAGAATATTTTTACCACCCTGAAGGAATTTAATACAGTGGGAAATTTAGGGAGGAGACAATGCCCATAATTGTGGGAGCTATGTCCTGATTGAGAGAGCCACGCGGTGAGAAAGCAACTGAGCTCAGGTGAGCGGTGTGTCTTCTGCAGGAGTATGGACAGCTTGTCCACAGTAGCAGGAAAGGGCTTCTCTGGAGGCATGTGCATGGTGGTACTCCTAAAAATAGAAAATATTCTTCCAGACGGATCATGATTTACCAACTAAATGTGCCTCAATATTGCCAATTGAGAGAGAGCATGAGGGGAAAGTATAGAAAGTAAAGCAGGAAAAGTAGGTATAATATTTTTTCAGGCAACGTGTCTTGGTGTAAATGAACAAAATTGTAAAAGGAAACCTGTGAGCAAGGCTTCTAGCTGATGGGGTAGAAGGTGAAGTCACTAGAAAAGGTTAAGTAACAGAAACATGGAGCAAGATGGCAGAATAGATCCCTTCCACAGTCATCCCCCAGTAGACACAAGTCCATGCACAGAAATACCTTCACAAGACCTTAGGAAACCAGAGGAGAGATCACAGTGCCTGAACACACACACACACACACACACACACACACACACACACACACACAAGCAATGAGGTTGAACCTGGAAGACATTATGTTAAGTGAAACGAGTCGAGTCAGGAACAGAAAGACAAACACTGCATGATCTCACTCACACGTGGAATCTACAAAAGTTGAACCCACAGAACTAGAGAGGAGAATGCTAAATACCAAAGGCTAGAGAGGGTCGGAGGGAGAATGGGTAGGGGTTGGTTAGCATGTACTAAGCTACAGCTAGACAGAATTGGCTCTGGTGGTCTGTTACACAATGGAGTGACTACAGCTAATAATAATGTATTGTATATTTCAAGATAGCTACAGGGAAATATATTAAATGCTGTTATCACCAAAAAAGTAGTCATGAGTATTTAAAGTGATAGATATGCTTATTACCCTGATTTTATTATTGTATAATATATACACGCATTGAAACAGCATATTATATCTCACAAGTGTATACAATTAGTATGTGTCCATTATTAAAAAAACAGTTAAAAAAAAAGAGGAATGGTCAAAGAATAAACAAACCACAGAGTATTAGAGGAATTAATTACATGGAAATTAAAATCGTCAGTAATTTTGATGATAACTGTATCTGAGAGAAAACTCCAATGAGATATAAATTAAAATCATCATGGAATGAGAAGGTTTGACCTAGGGGTTAGTAGAAAGTGTCAACAAAGAGTTACATGAGGTAGTGTAGTTGTATGAGACCAGATTCAAGGGAAGAGAGTTAAACAACCAAAAAAAAATGTTTTGGGAGTAGCAGGGAGTAGGAAGAACACTACTTCCACCTATAGAACCAAGGTAAGAGTGAGGTGGGAGAAAAGAACTGCCTGTCTTCAGCAGATGGGTTGAGTATTAAATGAGGGGTACATGTAATATTTGACATCTGCTATCCTAAAACAATACCTGGCATAGGAGAAATTCCTTAATATGCCTTGGGTATCATTATTGTTGTCATTGTTGCTATTATTCAGTCCTCAGGATATCACCACAAGGCAGGTATAAGGATAGTCTTGTTTAACAGATGGCATACTTGAGACTCAAATAGATGCAATAGCGATCTGGGGTTAAAATCGATGGGCACCTGGCTCCAGACAGGAAATTTTTTCTTTTTTAGATTAGAAAATAAAAAATATTTAAAAAGCAAATGAGAGAGAGAGAGAGAGAGATGATTCACTTCATGTCTTGGGAGGGGTCCAAAGCCAGGAAACATGATGACATAGCTCAAAGAGCACAGGGCCACACCAGAACCCCATTCAGCAGGAAGTAGTTACAGAAGCCTGAACTGTTCCCAGGTATAAATAAGAATATTTTAAAATAACAAGAGGAAAACTTTAACCATTAAATTATACTGTCTGCAGTTTCCAGTTCAGTTGCGTTTCATGACAAATCACCTGTAGGGACACACACAGAAGTTCAAGGATGTCTTGAGATTATTAATAAATCGAATCTAAACTTAAATATTTGTATTTGACAGGAATCATGGGGGACTGGAAAAATCACTTCACAGTGGCCCAGAGTAAAGCCTTTGATAAAGTCTACCAAGAGAAGATGGCTGGGCTTCCTGAAGGACTTTTCTCATGGGGATAACGACCTCATAGTTCTGAGACTGACATGAATGCTGAATTTCCTGATGTTCTTGTGCACATAAAACAAACTTCAATTCGACAATTCCATTATACACTTAAGACTTGAGAATGACAAGGTTATTATTCATTTTAGGCCATGCCAACTTCAAAAGTTGTTTAAGATTTTGCACGTACAGAACAATAAGAAAAACAATGCTTTCTGCCTAACTCAAAGTTTGTACCCTTTGATCAACTTTAGAGAGCTCCTGCACACACCAGTGACTGTAATAAATTATAATGCACTGTATATTTCAAAATTTCTCAAAGAGTAGAGTTTAAATTTAAAAGAAATGGGTATGTGAAGTGATGGATTTGTTAATTAGTCTGATTTAATCACCCAATATTATAAGCAAACATTCAAAATATCACATTATTCCCCTTAATATATACTTATTCGTAGTAGTAAATTAAAAATAGAGAAACTTTAATGGTACTCTAAAACTCGTAGATTCTAACTAGGTTAAAAATAAAGTTAATACTTTTCTATATTTGTGAAATATATAAAGTGTGAGATGAAACATTACATACATACATACATACATACATACATACCACTGCTTCTGGAACCATCCCTAATCACACTTCTCTTTGTATGTTTCATATTTCGTAATTAGTAACTATTCAACATTTGTTGCGTATGTTTTTCTAGTGGATGCTCTTGGTGTCTTGCCCAGATCACCAACCTTGTGAACTTATGTTCTGATGACTGAGACTGAGGCTGATAATTGCTCACGGATGCCCTCGTCTATGCAAATTTGCTCTGAGCCAACCAGGACACATATTTCCTGCTAGAATATGCCTACTGCAAGACAACCCAGCAGCCCATGAATGACTTATACAATACAGAACCACTCAAGACTAGCAACTTGACTTAAGAATGAAGAAAATGTGTGACATCATTTGTTTTCCAAGCTCTCTGGGGGCCAAGATAAAACCTGTCTCCAACCCAAACCAGAACCATGTTTAGCTTTTGTACCCCGAGCCTATCTTGCTGTCCTTACCACTCCCCTTCCCCAGAGTACGCTCATCTGAGTCACTTATGCAGAAACATCCATTTCAGCCTCTGCTTCCAAGACACCCAACTCAAGTCATCTTCAGTATGAACCAAATGCTAATGATGGGATTCTGTAATTGGATCACTTGCCTGTCCACCAGCAATGGGGACCCCAATACTGTTAGAAAGTGAAACAGTACCCTGGCAGGCTGTTATAGAAACAAAGAGACCAAGGAAAAGAGCCCTGGGCCATGACTTGAGTCCTTGGTTAGACCGGTGGTTCTCAAATGCGTGTGACTGCCACCCAGGGACACTCAGCAGTGTCTGGAGACATGTTTGATGGTCACAACTGAAGGTGGGAGCCCTGTTGGCATCCAGTGGGAGGCCCAGGGACACCACACCACATCCTACATGGCCCAGGACAATTTTCCAGGACAAAGAATGATCCAGGTCAAGATGTCAGGGAGTTGAGGCTGAGAAACCTTGGCTCAGTGGATTGTTCTGCTTATGAGGGGATGAGGGGAGCTGGTGGGAAAATGAGGCCGAATGTGGAAGCAGTGAGAGGTGAGGAGGAATAGATCATCAAGACCACAGGACGGCTGAGCTCAGTGGCTCAGCCCGCAATTCCAGCACTTTGGGAGACCGAGGTGAGCAGACTGCCTGAGACTGCAGATTCAAGAACAGCCCAGGAAACTTGGCAAGACTTCGTCTCTACAATAAAAATCAAAAAATCAACCGGGTGCAGTGGCACGCACCTGTAGTTTCGGCTACTTGGAAAACCAGGGCAGAAGGATCGCCTGAGCCCAGCAGGTGGAGGCTGCAGTGGCCGGGAGCATGCCACTGCACTGAGAGTGAGGCAGGAGAGAAGGGGGAAGGCTTGGGGAAGAGGGAGGGGAGGCATTCACTTGCCTCACCCCAACTGTTATGTTTCTGTTCCCAGCTTCCTCCCTCATCACCCACCCAAGTGTTGCTGCCGCTGCTGTCACCCAGACCTGTACATCATGTATGTTATGGCAAGGAAGAAGGGTTCGTCCACTGCTGGGGAGGTGGTGGAAGGTTCATCCCTATCACCTAGCAGGTGAGTGTGGAAATGGCAATTATGGAGTCACAGAAGTGTTTTAAGAGTCCCAAGTTCAACACCCTGATCTCTAGCCACACCTGACATGATCAAGGCTGCACATCACCAATGATCAGGACATGCAAACTAGAGGAATTAATTTATGAATTCACTCCATAAATTTTTATTTGGGGTTTTTAGAAATTATGGCAAAATACAACATAAAATTTACCACTGGTGACATTCAGTACAAGGTTTTACAGTCATCAAGAGGAGATAGAGACCAGGCTTGGTGGCTCAGCCTGTCATCCCAGCACTTTGGGAGGCCAAGGTGAGAGGATTTTCTGAGCCCGTGAGATTGAGATCAGCTCGGGCAACTTGGTGAGATTTCGTCTCTATAATAAATAAAAAATTAGCCGGGCGTGGTAGCACATGCCTATAGTTCCAGCTACTCGGAAGGCTGGGGTGAAAGGATTGTCTGAGCCCAAGCAGGTCAAGACTGTGGTGGCCATGAGTGTGCCACAGCACTCCAGCCTGGGCAATGGAGTGAGACTCCAACTCAAAAAAAGGAGGAGATAGAAATAAACAGATGATTACAGGTGATTCTTAGAGCTACAGAGGAAAGGCATAGGATGTCATGAGAAAGAAGACTGAAGACCCCAACCCTGGATTGTTGGGTGGTCAAGGAAAGCCTTTTGGGGAAGGTGACATTGAGTCAAAGACCTGTAGAATGAGGGGTAGTCAGCGAGACAGAAAACAGGTGAAGGAGACTCCAGGTTAAGGAACCAGCTTGTGCAAAGGCCTTGGAGTGGAGACTGGCCTAGATGTCCCTGGAGTAAGAAAGAAAGAGGGAGGCTGGGGAAGAGGGTGGGAGGGAGAGCACCATGGGAGGAGCATAGATGATACGTGCAAGCAGACCACCCTGGATCTGGAAGACCATAGTAAGTATTCTGGACCCAAGCCAAAGACCTTGGGAAGCCACTGAAAGGTCGTCAGTGGGAGAGGGACATGCCCCATGATCTGGAGTCAAGTGTAGTCATCAGTTAAGAGATGACTCAGTTTCCATGAGGTAGTTTGGGGGAGGCTACGTTCTGGAGGCTGGAGAGAAAGAAAGGTGGACAGATGTGAGGTTTTTCTTGCCTGGATGGCAACAAAGAGCCTCCTCCCTGGTCTCTCCTGCCTTTTATCTGCTCCCTGGGAGCCCAAATGTCTTTTTAAAAAAAAAAAAAATACAGACTCTGGCCAGGCAGAGTGGCTCACATCTGTCATCCTAGCACTTAGAGAGGCCGAGGCGAAAGGACTGGACTGCCTGAGGCCAGGGGTTCGAGAACAGCCTGGGCAACATAGCAAGACCTCATTTCTAAAATAAATTTTAACCATTAGCCAGGCCTGGGGGGGGGGCAGGCCTGTAGTTCCAACTACTTGGAAGGCTGAGGAGGGAGGATCACCTGAGCCTAGGAGGTCGAGGTTGTGGTAGCCATGTTTGTGTCACTGTACTCCAGCTGGGCAACAGAGTGAGACTCTAACTCAAAAAAATAAAAAAAATACAGACTCAACCATGTGAATCTCCACTACCCATCAACAAAACCTCCACCAGCTATATCAGTGGTTTTCCAACTTTAAAAGGAAATAAAGCCATAACATTTTCCTAATGAAATTCTACATGGCATCCAATATGCAAAAGATTGAAAGTCGCTTTTTATCATCAAAACACTTTTCATTAGATTAGCTATGTGGTATTTACTTTTTTTTTTTTTGAGTTGGAGTCTCACTCCGTCACCCAGGCTGGGGTGCAGTGGCACACTCACGGCCAACCCAGGGTCAACCTGCTAGGCTCTGGCAATCCTTCTGCCTCAACCTTCCAAGTAGTTGGAAGTACAGGTGCATGCTGCCATGCCCAGCTAATTTTTTATTTATTATAGAGGCGAGGTCTCGCCAAGTTGCTTGGGGTGGTCTCAAACCCACAGATTCTGGCAATCCAAAGTGCTGGGATGACAGGCTGAGCCACTGAGTCTGGCTGACATTTACTTCTTATGGAGTTAGCTGGTGAGGTTTGTCAGCACACAGATGGCTGTTACTATCTTACATTCGCCTTTATTACGCACTTCTTTATTACCCACTTCTTTAAGTGTTTTCTTTTGATTGTCCTGTGTGAAGAAAAATCTTAACCCATAGTGACAAATTGTTGCAGATGGAAACAGTTATCTAACAGCTTGCCTGCCATCTCAGAAGGCTCAGTAGTTGATAGAAACTCTTCCAAGGTTTGCACAAAAAGACATGCAACAGGTCGCTGCAGGTGTCCATTAAATGAAAAATGTTATTGCATGAGCTACGTTACATCACTTTTTTGTTTTTGCTGTATCTTAGATTCAGGGAGTCCATGAACAGGTTTGTTGCATGGGAATATTGCATGATGGTGAGGTTTGGGTTCCACTGAGCCGTCATCCAGAAGGTAAGCGTAGGGATCAGCTGGGAGTTTTTCAACTCTTGTCTTCCTCCCCTCTTTAGGGGTCCCCAGTGTCTGCTCTTCCCAACTTTATGTCTATGTGTACCCGTGTGTAACTCCCACTTATAAGTAAGAACATGTGGTATTTGGTTTTCTGTTTCTGTGTTAATATTCTTAGAATAATGGTCTCTGGCCGCGTCCACATTACTGCAAAGAACGTCATTCTGTTGAAGGTTCCAGCTTCACTCCTATTCTTTTTTATGGCTGCATAGTATTCCATGGTGTCTATGTACCACAATTTCTTTCTTAAATCCACCACTGATGGGCACCTAGGTTAGTACCATGTTTTTTATATATAAATAGTGCTGCAATAAACATATGAATCCAAGTGTCTTTTTGACAGAATGATGTATGCTCCTTTGGGTATATAATCAGTAGTGGGATTGGTGGGTAGAATGGTAAATCTACTTTTAGTTCTTTGAGAAATTTCTAAACTGCTTTACACAGGGCAGAACTAGCTTACAACTCCCACCAACAATGTATAAGTGTTCTCTTTTTTCTACAATCTCACCAACATCCATTTTATTTTACTTATTAATAATAACCATCATGACTGGCATGAGACGGTATCTCACTGTGGTTTTGATTTGCATTTCTCTGGCTATTTGTGACATTGGACTTTTAATATGTTTGTCGGCTACTTGTGTGTCTTCTTTTGAGAAATACCCGTTCCTGCCCTTCATCCACTCTTTAGTAAAGTTATTTTTTTTCTTGTCAATTCATTGAAGCACCATCTGTATTCCAGATATTAACCCTTTGTCAGATGCATAGTTGTGAGCTTACTGTTGTTGATTTCCTTTGCTGTGCTGAAGCTCTTTGGTTTAATTAGGTCCCACTTGTCCGTTTGTGCTGCATTTGAACTTGGTCATAAATTCTTTCCTGGGCTTTTGTCTAGAATTTTTGCAGTTTGGGATCTTAAAGTTAAGTGTTTACCAAATCTTGAATCAATGTTTGCATATGATGAGAGACAAGGGTGCAGCTTCATTTCTATGCATATGGTGAACAAGTTTTCCTGGCACCATTTATTGAACACGGTGTCCTTTCCCCAAAGTTTATTTTGTGAACTTTGTTGAAGATCATTGGCTGTAGGTATGCAGCTTTATTTCAGGGTTCTCTATTCCATCCCATTTATCTATGTGTCTATCTTTGTACCACTACCATGTTTTTCCCATGTTACTGTAGCCTTGTGACAAAGTTTTTTGTGTGAAAATATGTTTTCTTTTTTTTTTTAACTTTTTTATTTTAAAATTGTAGAGTACAGTTAAGGGTTAGGTATACAAATATGCATCATTCAGGCACCCTTGTTGATAAGGGTGATAAGAATGATCCAGGTCAAGATGTCAGGGAGTTGAGGCTGAGAAACCTTCCCCATCCCCAGACAGATATTGACTACCGTTAATCCCTCCACCCTTGCCCTCCCTGTCCCCGCCGCCATAGATTCCCACCACTGTTGATCCTTTTCTTTTAGTATTACGATAGATGTTCAGGGTCCACTTCTGAGTGAGAACATGTGATACTCAGATCTTTGTTGCTGTGAAAGATCACTCAGTATTATAGACTCTAGTTCCATTCAGGTTGCTGCGAAATTCATGATTTTGTTCTTTTTTATAACTGCATAGTATTCCATCATGTATATGTACCACATTTTTTTAATCCAGTCCTCTTTTGATGGACAGTGTGGTGGGTTCCAGGTTCTTGCTATTGTGAACAATGCTGCAATAAACATACGTGGGCAGGTATCTTTTTGATAGAGTGTTTTGAGTTCTTCAGGGTATAATCCCAGTAGGGGGATTGCAGGGTCATATGGGAGGCTAATATTTAGAGCTTTTAGGAATTGTCACACTGCTTTCCACAGAGGTTGCACTAGTTTACAATCCCACCAACAGTGTAGAAGTGTTTCCTTTTCACCACATCCTCTCCAGCATCTGTTATTTTTTGAGTTATTGATAATGACCATTCTGACTGGAGTTAGGTGGTATCTCAGTGTAGAAGCCTATAGCTAGCATACTCCTAAACAGACAAAAATCGGAACCATTTCCCCTGAAAACTGGAACAAGACAAGGATGCCCACTCTCTCCCTTCCTGTTCAATATAGTATTGGAAATCCTGGTTAGAGCCATCAGAAAAAAGAAGGCAATCAGGGGTATCCAAATAGGAGAAGAGGAAGTCAAGTTATATCTCTTTGCAGACAACATGACTGTGTACCTTGAAAACCCAAGAGAATCTGTCAAAAGCCTCCTTGCACTGATAAAGGACTTTGGCAAAGTCTCAGCGTATAAAATAAACGTGCAAAACATCCACTTTATTTTACTTACACCAATAACAGACAAACAGAAACCCAAATAAAAAGCACAATCCCATTCACAATAGCCACACAAAAAAATGAAATATCTTGGCATCTTACTAACCAGGGATGTGAAAGACCTTTACAATGAAAACTACAAAACACTGCTCAAAGAAATCAAAGACAACACAAACAAGTGGAAAAATATTCCATGCTCATGGATTGGAAGAATCAACATTGTAAAGATGACCTTCTTACCTAAGGCAATCTACAGATTTAATGCAATACCCATCAAATTACCAGCAACATTCTTCTCAGAGCTAGAAAAAACAATACAGGAATTCATATGGAAGCACAAACAACCAAGAATAGCCAGAACAATCCTCAGTAAAAAAAAGACAGAGTTTTAAATATGGTAATGTGATGTCTTCAGCGTTGTTTTGTTTTTTTGTTTTCTCCTTGGGATTGCTTTGGCTATTCAGGAACAGTTTTTTTTTTTTTACTTTATGTTGTTACAAAGATTGGGGTGCAAATCAGTGTTAGGCACACAAGTAATGTATGTTCTGGTGAAGTTTGGGCCTCCAACTGGTCCTAATTTCTCCCAGTTGAGGATTAGACGCCCTTTGTATTGTACGTGCCTTCCCGTCTGCCTTCCCTGGCAGTGTCCGAGAGTCAAAATGAAGCTTTAAGAAATTCCCAAAGATGTTTACAGTTTTAGAGGACATGATAGGAAGCCTCTCTGTGCCGTGTGGTTAAGTATGGTGTCCAAGGATTTCCAGGCTCCAGAATGTCCCTGCGTCTTCAGCTTCTCCATCTCTCTTTACCCCTTCACCTCCACCCACATTCCATCCCCTGTCTATGTTAAGCCATGTGTGATTCCCCAGAAAGCACCACATCTTTCCTTTTTTAAATGCCATTGCACACGTTGGTTTTTCTGAATGAAACAGGCTTCATCATCCTTTGTCTGCTGGAAAACTCCTCCTCAACCCGGAGCAGTGCCTCACGCCTGTCATCCCAGTACTTTGGGAGGCAGAGGTGAGAGGATTACCTGAACTCAGGGATTCGAGACCAGCCCAAACAACATGGCAACACCTCGTCTCTGCAATAATTCAAAAAAATTAGCCGAGTGTGGTGGTGTATGTCTGTGGTTCTAGCTATTTGCAAGACTGAGGCAGAAGGATCACTTGCCCAGCAGGTTGAGGCAGTGGTGGCCATGAGCATGCCCCTACACTCCAGGCTGGGTGACAGAGTGAGATTCATACTCAAAACAAAAAAAAGAAAATAAAAGAAAATCCCTCCTCAGTCCTCAACCATGACTTTGATTCAGGAACCAATAGCAGTTCTTCAGATTCCACTGGGAATGACAGCTGAATAAAATAAATGGGGTCGAATGGTGTCTTAGGTTATCCACAAGCACCCTTTAAATGCCATATTGTTCATTTTGTAGATCGTGTTCATCAGACCCATTAAGCCAGAGATTGGAAAACTTTCTCTAAAAAGGGCCAAATAGCAAATATTTTTGCTTGGCAGGCCATGTGGGCTCTGACACAATGACTCAACTCTGCTGTAGCAGTGCAAAACAAAGACAATACACAAGCACATGGGTGTGACTGTGTCCATCAACAGATAAACGGATAAACAAAACATGGCACATTCTCATGGTAGGAAATTATTCAACCTTTAAAATGGGATAAAGTACTGCTGATTCATGCTACAACATGGCTGAACTTTGAAAATGTTACACTGAATGAAAGAAGCCAGACTCAAAAGACCACACAGTGTATGATTCCATGTGTGTGAAATATCCAAATTGGCAAATTCATAGAGACAGAAGGCTGATTAGTAATTTCCAAGGGCTTTGGGAGAGGGGAAAGAGGGAGTGACTGCTTAACGAGTTTCTTATTGGGAATGAAGAAAATGTTAGGCTATTATTCAGTGATGAGGGTTGAACAGCAACATGAATTACTAAAAGTCACTGAATTGTACTTTTAAAAATAGTTAAAATGGTGAATTTTCTCTCAAGTGAACTTTATGTCAATTAAAAAAAGAGAAACTTGATTAAAGAGGGACACAGCCATAGGATACATTTCATACAACAAAATAAACATCATTCTGATTTTGATTTTTAAAAAGTGGGGGGCACAGGCTGTAGTTGTCTCTTCAGAGTGTAGTTTGAGGACCATTGCACTAACTTGGTGGGTGGAGGGACAATGCGATGGGAAGATAGTGAGTGAAGAGACTGGTCTAGGAGGACAGTGGGAAGAGGAGGGCTGAGGCAGGTCCTGCAGAGCCTGTGGGCATGTGGGGAGAAGGGCATGAGGCAAGGAGCTTGGGGATGCAAGAAGACATCAGTCAATGCACTATTCCACTGCTCTCTCCTTTCTTCCCTTCCCTACAAATGATCTCTGCTGTTCCTTGTGGTGTCCCTGCTCCATCTCAGTTCAGCCTTCGCAAGTTTCCATCTTCCAGGCCTCCTCGCCTCCCAAGAAAGATCTCCATCCCCTGCACTGCCAGGGTGGTGGGTGATGAACTGGGTCCTTTGAGGAACAGCACCTGCCTGCCCAGAGGCATGACAGGAAGGTGACTCTGAGGGCCTCACCATGGAGGATGTGCCCAGAAACAGTTGGGTGCATTTGCAGGGGTTTCCCAAACAACCTCTCTTCCAGATTGTTTTCAACTCTTCCCCACTGTTCCTATTATGAAATGTACACTTGGGGAAATGGCTGGATGCGTGGTTCCTCCTTCACCCAACACTGAGAGTTAACAGGTTGGGTGGTGGGATATCACGAACCATATATAATATGAGTTCACCCTGGCAACAGCCCTGTAGGAAGGGTCTATCATGCTGTCCACTTCACAGGTGATGAAACCATGGACTAGAGGGACAATAACTTGCCCAAGGCCACAAAAGCTACAAAGATTGACCCAGGTTTGACTTGTTCCACAGTCCCTATTCTTTTGTATAAAGACTAGAATCTCCCCACTGAGGAAATACAGGTGTAAGGACGTGGCTTCCTCAGGAGGAAACTCCCAGCTCTCCAGCCTGCTTGCTTCTTGCCTACGTTGTTCAGTGTTCTGATAGAGAGCTTGGACTCTGGAGACAGGTTTCTTAGAATCAAATCCCAGCTCTACCCCTTACTGGATTTGTAGTCAAGGGGAAGTTATTGCCTCTTCCTGCTTTATGTTATCATCTATAAGATGTGACTATGAGCAATAGATCAGAAGCCCTCTTACCATCATAATCTAAACTAACATTTAGTTGGTCCATCAAAAAAGTTGTTTCCGATGGGTAATTGAGAATACTTTAACCATTTTGTTTTAAGTTGTGTAAATATACACTCATTTTCCAATCCTTTTATATAGTAAGAAAGTTTGTATGGGTCTGTGAAACAACAGTTTCTAGTTTGTTCCTCAAAAGGAAAGCAGAGACATAAGCATTCTTGTAAAACAATTTGAGTTTAGACCTTGCTAGATTAAAAAAGGGAGAGAGAGAGAGAACTTTCATTGTTATAGCTCTCTTGCTAATTCGAACTTAACATTTTTGTTGTTGTTGTTGCCCTTATTAATAACTGGTCTTTATCACATTTTTCTCAATCAGCACATCTATTTGGAAGGAAGTAATTCTTTCCCTATGCACTAATATTTTCCTGTTTTAAGTTATATTTGAGTTACATAATTAAAATAAATTTTATTTGCACGAAAAGGTATGGAATAAATGCAACTAGTTCTTGGTAATCACAACTGAACTGATAGAAGAAAGAATGAAGACTCACTATAAATAAGCATGCTGGCCAGGGGCATTTGGTGAGCCCAACACATCAGTCAGTATGATTCACAGAGGAGATGGGAATTCCAGTTACCCAATTGATCACTTAAAAGTAGAAGGTAGTCTGATAGAATTTCCATTAGAGGTGCTTAGATGCTTCTGTTTTAACACTTTTAGGAATTTTTTTTCTTCCTACTGACTCTGGGTAGTCTGGTTATTACATGCTTTGGTGAGGTTCTTCTTGCAATGTATCTTCCAGGAGTTCTTTGAGCTTTTTGTATCTGGATGTTTAGATTTCTAGCAAGAACACAGAAGTTTTCCTGAATTATTCCCTCAAATAGGTTTCCCATGCTTTTTTTTCCTTATTCTTCCACTGGAATACCTATAACTCATAGACTTTACATAATCCCACATTTCCCAAAAGCTTTGTTCATTTAAATGTTTTCATTTTTTAAAAGGAATACTTTTACACTGCTGGTGGGAATGCAAACTAGTGTTACCTCCTTAGAAGACAGTGTGGCAGTTTCTGAAAGAACTAGAAATTGGCTTTCCATATGACCCAGCAATTCCCCTAGTGGGAATATATCCAGAGGAACTCAAATCATTCTACAAAAAAGATACTTGCACACATATGTTTGTTGCCGCTCTATTCACAATAGCAAAAACATGGAACCAAATAAGTTGCCCATCGAAGCTGGACTGGATTTTTAAAATGTGGTACATATACACAATGGAATATTATGCAGCCATAAAGAGGACAAACATATGAACTTTGCAGAAACTTGGATGGGTTTAGAGTCTATCACACTCAGTGATCTATCACAGAAACAAAGAACAGAGTACTATGTTCTTACTCATAAGTAGATCTTGAACAATTATAATACTATGAGAAAGGTATTGGTAGTAGTGGAAAACTGTCAGGGGAGAGGGGGTGGGATTGGCAGTTGAGGGAAACTGCCAGGGAAGGGAGGGGCGCACCTCATCCACAAGGGTCCCTGAATAATCAACATTTGTATACCTAACCCTGAATTGTATCCCACATCTTTATAATTTAAAATAAATAAATAAATAAAAAGAAATAAATGTTTTCATTTTTGACCGGGTTAATCAAAAGATCTGTCTTCCAGCTCTGAAAGTCTTTCTTTTGCTTCATCAATTCTATTGTTAAAGCTTTCAATTATATTGTATAACTCCTTCAATAAATTTTTCATTTCCAAAATTTATTTTTGCTCTTTTTGAATAATATTGATCTCTTCTTTCATATCCTGAATTGTTTTGCTAATACCTTTGTGTTTTCTTATGTGTAGCTGCTTTATAAGATCTGTGAGCTTTTTATTGTGCTGTGTTTTTTTTTTTTTTTTTTTGTCTGACATTTCAGAGATTTCATTTTGAAATGGTTAGGATTCATTGCAGAAGAGTTAGTGTGATCCTTTGACAGTGTTATGACATTCTATTTTGTTCATGCTTTCAGAATTATTTTTCTGATTCTTTAGCATCTGAATAAGATATTTCTCTTCCTTATTTTTGAATTTATTTTTGTTTGGATGGACTTTTCCCCTTTGAGGATATGACTATTGTGTGTATTATGTAGGGTCCTTCAGCTTGGGTTCTGGTTGCTTTTAGTGGCAAAAACTCTTTATAAATTCCTTGTTTATAGACAGCCTTTTTATGTTGGCCTTCTTAAATACTGGCTGTAGTAGTGATATACTGAACATGTAAGCAGGTTCACTGCCTTCTTCCAGGCTGGTATAGTAGAGGTCTCAGGAAACTCATCCCATTCTCCAGTGCTGTGCCTGTGTCAACAGATTTTCTATTGGGTTGTACAGTAGGCGGTGCTTATGGATGAGAGTTGTTGGTGGCCGATGCAGATAAATATATGCTTGAACTTTCTTTTTTGTAAGAAGCTCTCTGTTCCCTCATGCAAATGAGCTGTCCTGTGGAATGCACAGCAGTCTGAGCTCCCTGCTCAGCCCTGGAGTGGAAAACCAAGATGAGTTGAGTGGGACCTGGCAGGCCACCTACATGTCCCCGACAGCAGGGTTAAGCATCAGCTCCAAGGTGGGGTCCAGAGATGTTCCAGGGTGTGAAGTGGAAAAATCTCCACTGCCCCAAGTTCTCTGCCTGGGAAAGTAGTGGAGGCCTAAACTTCTCATCTAGAAAAGTGTGTGCTCCCAATGCCTGAGGACTATGCTCTGGCATGGAGCAGAGAGAGCACCACTGTACCAAGGTCACTGTGAAGGGGTCCAGCCCCTTGCCAGGTCGTGAGATTTCCTGAAGGAGAGACAGATAGGCGAAGGACGAAAACAATATACCCAGACACCTGCTTCTTGAACAGATGACAATTTAATGTTAGTTAACACAGAGTTTTTATACCATTTGTAAAGGAGCAAGACAAAGAAAATTCCTTCACGTACATATCCTCTACAAGTTACCACCATCTAGTGGTCTTAACAATAAACAAGCCAAGAACACTATAAACATTCAGACAATGAGTCTTATTCATAAGGCCAAAGATGATAGTTTTAGTCCAAAGTCCTGAATTACAGTCCTTGAACTGTCTCCAGAAAGTTTCCAAGTGTAAAGTTCTTCATGTAGCAGTAGTTTCCCTTCTGGGGCTTTATGGCCTTCAGAGTTCTGTAATCACCTTTCTTGTCCAGGTGTCTTCATTACTTTTCTCTTATCCTGCAGTGCTTGTTTCTAAAGAAAACTCAAAAGAAGCTTTTAGTAATGTTTCCCAGGCCCCCAAGGTTACTTTCTGTCTTTAGCTAAGTTATCATAAAAGTGTCTGATTAGTATATTATGAGTTCAGTGAAAACCCACTTTATAAATGTTAACTTAGAGTTTTAACTATTGAATTAAGTAAAAACCTTAATGATTAATCTTTATCCTAAGTCAGTGAAAACAGTGTTATAAACCAACTACATAACTCCTAGATAAGTGTTAGAACTTATAATGAATTCATAATGAACTTACTATAAACTTGTGCTTCTAAAAAACCTTATGTCTAAACACTAAACTACATAATTCTAAATCAAATAAGAAGTGAATATACTTATATCATTTATTACTTAAGCAATATCTAGTAACTTAAGAAAGCATTCTTGATGTGCTTCAGAGTTTAACCCTTGCATATGTTAGAAAAGGCCAAGCGGCATAGCAGGAAAATGGAAAAATGAACCACGACATTCTCAGGTTAGCTGTGAGTACTTTGCATAAACATGCCATCTTCTTCCACGACTGCACAGAATTTCTTCAGCTGTACCAACAGCAAAGACGGAAGACAGAAGGGCCTCAGCTGCCCGGACTCGCTTTGCAGCCGGGGGTCCTCAGCGCACCTGGACTTTGTCAATCAGGTGGGCCTCCAAGGCTGGCTCCCAACATCACTGCATGGGAAGAGATGAGTGACCCAGGTTTCTAGTCCAGGTGAATGGGTATGCTGAATACCTGGGAATATGCCTGAGGGTGGAGCAGAGCAGGTGCCACTGTGCCAAGTCTCTGCACTCAAATGGAGAAACAGCTTGGGTATCTATTCCAGGTGAGCAGGTGCTCCAAATGCCTGGAAATATGTCTCTCAGTTAGCAGTGGAGAGGGCATCACTGCAGAAAATCTCTGCACAGGTAGCGAGGGGTGACTCAGTCTACTATGCTGGGTGAGCGGGTGTGCTAAGTGTTTGGAATTATGACAGGGCCCAGAAGAAAGAGGGTGCCACTGCACCAGAGTCTCCAAACCAGCAGAGAGGGTGACTCAGGCTCTGAATCCATCAAGTGGTTGCACTGAGGGCTTGGAATTATGCCTAGGCATGGAACAGAGGGGACCCTGTTGCATCGAGTTCTTTGCAAGGAAAGAAAGGTGTGGCCCATGTTCCCAACCCAGGCAAGCAGGAGCAGGGTCCGCCTCTCTCCTGCTCCTCAGATCTGGAGGGGTACTGTTTCCTACCCAACCAAGTGAGCAAGTTGGGGTACCCAGCAATACACACACAGACTGGTCCCAGGTCACAAAACTGTTCCTGGCCACAAATCAGGTTGCCAGAAGAAACCACAGCTGCTATAGTCCAGCGATGGGAGAAAATTCCACCCCCTACAACTGGGGCACACTCTGTACTTACCACTCAGGACTATAGGGGGCCCTTCCCCTCCAGAGAAAGTGCTCCAATCTCCATCTAGAGATTAAAGTACCTGCAGTGACCGCCGCTGTGGGGTCACCACGCAATGACTGACTGCATTAGGCTAGATTGAAAAATGGCATCAGGCCGGGCAGGGTGGCTCACACCTGTAATCTCAGCATTTTGGGAGGCCTAGGTGGGAGGATTGCTCAAGCCCAGGAGTTTGAGAACGGCCTGAACAACATAGCGAGACCTCGTCTCCACAAATTATAAGAAAAAAGAGCCAGGTGTGGTGGCCTGCACTTGTAGTCTCAGTTACACAAGAGGCTGAGGCAGGATGATTGCTGAGCCCAGGAGGTCGAGGCTGCCATGATCCACGATCACACTGCTGCACTCCAACCTGAACCACAGAGTGAGAGCCCAACTCAATAATAATAATGAAAGAAAGAAAGAAAATGGCATCTTCCCCTCAGTGCTGGGTCTGGGAAAGTGCCTACAGCTTTCCCCAGGGTCTTTCCCTCTCACAGATTCCTGGCCTCTCCCTACATAGCTCCAGGGCTTTGGAGAAATAAGGTGCTCTTCCAAAGCCTGGGCTGCATGAATCCCTAGTGGAAAAGTGAATCACAGAGGGAGATGCTGAATGCCATCACACAGGCTGCTGCCCACCATCTCTTCCCCAGCATCTGGAGTGTCCTTTGCTTTGGGGGGCAAATTCCCATATCCCTTTTGAATAAAATCTTTCAGTATAAATAAAAGCTATTCTTCTCCTCCTTCTTCTTCTTCTGAGTTCAGGTCTTACTCTCACCCAGGCTGCAGTGCAGTGGCCCCATCAAGGCTCACGGCAGCCTCGACCTCCTGGGCTCAAGTCATCCTCCCGCCCTAGCATCCTGAGTAGCTGGGGCTACAGGTGCATGCCACCAAGCCTAGCTAATTTTATTTTCTGTAGAGATGAGGTTTTGCTGTGTCACCCAGGCTGATCTCAAACTCCTGGGCTCAAGCAATCCTGTCAAAGTGCTGGGAGCCCCGTGCCCATCCCACAGTGTTTGATATTTCCAAGTGGAATAAGCATGCTAAAAGCTTCTCATCTGCCATCTTGGAAGTGCGAAAACATGAATTACTTGATTTACATATATTATTTAATGTATTCTTTGCAACAACCCAAGATGGCAGCAGTCCCCGATCTTTTTGGCATCAGGGGCCAATTTTGTGGAAGACAAATTTTTTCACAGATGGAGGCGGGGATCACTAGGCACTAGATTCTCATAAGGAGCATGCAACCTAAATCCCTCGCATGAGCTTTTCACAATAAGGCTTGTGCCTCTGTAGGAATCTAATGCTGTGCTGCTCCAACAGAAGGTGGAGGTCCATTCGCCCACCGCTCACCCTCTGCTGTACAGCCTGGTCCCAACAGGCTGCAGACTGGTCCCAGGTCAGGGCCAGGTGTGTGGGGACCCCAGCAATACGGCATGACCCCCCTGTGGTCAGATTCACTTTTCATAGACAAGGCCCCAGGGGTGGCGAGTCTTTTGCACAATGTCCCTCAGCCACTAGGTGGGGGGAGCTAAGACCAACTCCCACTGAGCTCAGATGAAGAGCGAGGGCCCTTGCTGAACATCCCTCTGCTCATCGGGTGGGTGGGAGGGCAGGTGTGTTCACTGCAGAATGAAATGCTTCCCCCTAGGGATTAGCAGCAGTGGGATACTGCCCCGGGGCAGGGGGAGGAGGACACAGCATCAATAAGGGAACCTGATCTCAAACCAGGCAAAGTGGGACCAAAGAGAAGCCCACACTTTACCTGTACTATGACAACTTGTGTACCTAATCCTGAAGTGTGCCCTACATCTTCAAAATAAAAAAAAATAAAATAAAAATTTCCCCTTGGGATCACTCAGAGTTTTGAGCCCCTTAAAGGCTTGGAGGCAGATTTCACCAGGGGACGAAGAGTCATACCTGGCAGAACTGGCCATGGTGGGGGATGAAGCCTATCGCAGAGGAAAGGTCACCAGTGTTACAAGTTCCGGAGGAAGGTAAGCCAGACCCTCACTGAGTCTCAGAAAGTTCTTTTCAAAGACAGGAGCTCAAAGGCATGGTATGTGGCAGACGCTTTGAGAGGAACTCGAATCAACCACCAGGGAAAAAAGTTGTCCAAGTGCAGCAAGTGTGGGAAAACCTTCAGCTACCCCTTGGGGTCAACGGCGCATCAGAGGGCACACAACAGAGAGACAGTGCAGTGCAGCAAGGCCTTCAGTCACAGCTGGGATATCCTCCTGAAAAACAGGACCACACCAGTAAGCGGCCCTATGTGTGCAACTGTGGCAGCAGGGCCTTCTCCCAGAGCACGGCCCTTTTACAACCAGAACATAAGGGTAGCAGTGAGCATCTCAGCAACCGCTCCTAGCACGGGAAGACCATCCACCGTGTGGCCCTGGCCAAGCACTGGAGCATGCAGAGGGGTGAGCGGCTGTATACTAGCCCCCTCTGAACCTTGGGAAGGTCTGTTGCCCAAGGCCATTCCACTCTAGCCCAGATAGCATCTGCCTAAAGGGCCGTGGGAGGTATCTGTGCATCCACCTCACATGGTTGGGGGGCCACCATGAGTGACAGCACATTGCTACCTCATGCAAGTTAAAATCTACAAAATCCTCTGACTAGTGGTTCTCAGAATCCAGTCCACAGCCAGGCACGGTGACTCACGCCTGTGAGCACTTTGGGAGGCAGAGGCGAGAGAATTGCCTGAGCTCAGGGACTTGAGACCCGCCTGAGCAACACAGTAAGACCTTGTCACTACAAAAAGCAAAAAAAAAAAAAAAAATTAGCAGGGCGTGGAGGCATATGCCTGTGGTTCCAGCCACTTGGAAGGCTGAGGCGGAAGGATTGTCTGAGCCCAGCAGGTCGAGGTAGCCGTGAGCATGCCCCTGCACTCCAGCCTGGGCAACAGAGAGAGACTCTGACTCAAAAAAAAAAAAAAAAAAAAATGCGGTCCCCAAACCGGCATCATTCTAACCTTCCAAGAGTTCGTTACAAGATGCAAATTCTCACAAGAACCAGAGACTCAGGGGTTGGGGCCAGAAACCTGTGTTTTAACAAACTCTCCAGGTGACTGTGATACTTGCTCACGTTTGAAAATGGAGTGGAGTAGGGACAACATTAGGATGATTAGGACACTAACTGATAATGGGGGCCCTTTATTCGGATTGGGGGAGGATGAGGAACTCACTCTACTCCAAGGCTTATCTCTGTGGCTCTGCCCATTTGGGCTACTCAGAGCATGAACGGTCAGATAAGGAGTTCTAGGTGCCCTATAGACCTAGGAGAAAGTCACAAGATTCTTTCTCGACCACTTATGACTCCTAAAAATTGGAATAACTGCTCAATTAAAGCATAATCTGAATCTTTGTAACTGCAAGGTTTCACAGCAACCTTACTGTATTCACTTAGGTTCTTGCACCTTGGAATCACTTGGGAGGGAGGGTCCTGTCTTCCCAAAATTCAGACTCAATGACTCCAGGAGATGCTGAGTCTATTTTTTTTTAAGAAGCTTCCATATGCATCCTAGGTTGAGAACCAAGGCATTTGTCTGGAGCATTTCAGTCCAGGACATGGGGAAGTATCAACCACACCCCACAGTCTCCTTTGCATTTGGGGACTGGGTGGTGACAGGGACCCTAAACAAGTATTTCCTTCACCCAAGCTGGAGGAAGGAGCAGGCAGGGGTTACATTAGGGTTGATTTCTGTAGAAAGCAGGGACTGGGTAGGTGGGTAACAGGCTGGGAGAAGGAAACAGGATTCGATCTGGCAGAATGTCACTCATACTTCAGTCAAAACCCAAAACGACTCTGGCAGCCTCCAGGTGTAAAAGACAAGTCCCCTCCATCTCAGCTTCCCTGGTGAGGGCTGCAGCCTCAAGGTCATCTCATGGCCCTGGAGGGCTAATGCTCAGCCCTGGCATGTATGTCGTTTCAGCGTGGCTGTGACAGATTTGGCCAGGAAGGAACAGGAGCCACCAGCCCACACTCTGCCCCCATGTCTCGCTCGAACTGGGCCTGTGTCCAACCCCAGGGGTGCCTTTCCTTAATTTCCCAGAGTTCCTATCCCACGTAGCCACCCAGCAGGCAGCCACAGGAGAGCAGTCCTTGCTGGCTCTTGAGTATTGCAGTACTTCCTGGAGTCACGCACATCACCCAGTCCAAGATCATGGCAGTCAATAAGCCAAGAGACACAGGGTTGGGACAAGGAACATGGCTTTATTCAGAAAGCCAGCAACCCGAGAGGATGGCAGACAGGTGCCCCAAAGAAGCATCTTAAGGTAGTATGAATACTAAGCTCCTTTAAGGGAAGGAGGAAGAGGTTGCGGTCAAGAGGTGACAACTGGACACAGTGGCTCATGCCTCTAATCCCAGCATGTTGGGAGTTCAAGACCAGCCTGGGAAATGGAGCAAGACTTCGTCTCTACAAGAAATTAGCTGGGTATGGGGGTGCTGTAGTCCCAGCTACTCGGGAGGCTTAGGTGAAAGGGTCGCCTGAGCCCAGGAGGTCGAGGCTGCTCTGAGCTGTGATCATGCCACTGCGCTCTAGCCTGGGCGACAGAGTGAAACACCAACTCAATACAACAAAATAAAACAATTAATTTAATTGAATTAAATAGATGACCTCTGACTGCAGACGTCAGGGAGCCAGTGAAGGTCCAAGGACGTGGTGACACTTTTTTGTTCTAGGTTCGTTGACTTTGGCTGACATAGATCTGGTCACTGCATTTTCATAAATCTTAACAGAACATTGTTACTTTTGTGTTCACTTTCTTAATGTGCTCAGGAGTTCGTGTTGAAAAGGGGGAGAGCCGGGCTCGGTGGCTCACCTGTAATCCTGCGCCTTTGGGAGGCTGAGGTGAGTGGATTGCCTGAGCCCGCGGGTTTGAGACCCGCCTGGGCAGCGAGACCTCATTTCTACAATAAATCAAAAAATCAGCCGGGCGTGGTAGCGCATGCCTGTAGTTCCAACTACTTGGAAGGCTGAGGCGGAAGGATCACCGGAGCCCAGCAGGTCGAGGCTGCGGTGGCCAGGAGCGGCCACTGCACTCCAGTCTGGGTGACAGAGTGAGACTCCAACTCAAAAAAAAAAAAAAGAAAAGAAAAGGGGGCAATCCTCATCTTTTTATTCTAAAGTTGACCTGCAAGCTGAATTCTTCCTATTGTTAGCTGGTCAACATGCAGAACAAAGAAGAAACTTTTAACCCAAAAGATTTTACCGCCGGGGGGGTCAGAAGCAAAATCGAGTCAGTCATGCTGAGTCTCCCTCCACGGTAATAGGCACATCATGTCTGCCAGCAGCCCATGGCCCAGAACACCAGCTGTGAAAAAAACACGGCCTTGAGTCAGAGCACCCTGGGACCAGCTCAAGATCAGGGTTTCATTACTGGTCAAAAGGGAACCTGACTATGGGTACGTGACCTGCAGGACCACAGGTCTGATGCCTCTAACACTAACCACTAAGCTGCAGTGATAATTAGAAGAAAACCGGGCCAAGCTTGGTGGCTCAGCCTGTCATTCCAGCACTTTGGGAGGCCGAGGCGAGTGGATTGCCTGAGCCCACAGGTTCGAGACCCACCCCGGCAACATGGCGAGACCTCGTCTCTACAATAAATCAAAAATTAACCGGGCATTGTAGCTCACTCCTGTAGTTCCAGTTCCTTGGAAGGCTGAGGTGGAAGGATTCCTGGAGTGCAGCAGGTCGAGGCTGCAATGGCCGGGAGCGTGCCACTGCACTCCAGTCTGGGTGACAGAGTGAGACTCCAATTCAAAAAAAAATATTGACATGCCAGCAGTTGAGCCCAGGCTATATAGCAAACGTTTCACCAATCACCTGACCTGCATTATCTCGTTGAGTCCTGTTGGGAACTGGCCTTGGAGGCCCACCTGATTGACAGGATCCTGGTGGGCTGAAGACCCCGGCGCTGCAGGGCGAGTCCAGGGAGCCGAGGCCCTTCTGTCTTCTGCCTTTGCTGTTGATACAGCCAAAGAATTCTATACAGTCGAGCATGAAGAAAACAACATGTTTATGTGAAGTACTCACAGCTAGCCTAGGAATGTCATTGTTCATTTTTCCATTTCCCACAATTCCGTTTGGCCTTTTCTAACATATACAACGGTTAAACTCTGAAGCACATTTAAAATGCTTTCTTTCACTTGGTTATGAGTTAGTAGATATTGCTTGAGTAAAAAATGGTATAAGTATATTCACCTCCTATTTGATTCAGAATATGTAGTTTAGTGTTTAGACATAAGGTTTTTTTAAAAGCATGAGTTCATAGTAAGTTCACTATGAATTCATTATAATAAGTTCAGACACATATCTAGGAGTTATGTAGGTGATTTACAACATTGTTTTTGTGGCTTTAGGGTAAAGATTAATCATCAAAGTTTTTACTTAATTTGATAGTTAAGATTTTGAGTTGACATATATAGAATAGGTTTTCATTGAATTCATGATACATTAATTGGATACTTTTATGATAAATTAACTGGATACAGAAAGCAAACTTGGGGTCTGGGAAGCATCATGAAAAGCTTCTTTTGAGTTTTCTTTAGGAATATACACTGCACAATAAGAGAAAAGTAATGAAAACACCTGGATAAGGAAAGGCAATTACGAAGCTTTGAAGATCATAGAAAGCCCAGAGAAAACTCCTGATACATGGAGAAATGTACACCTGGAAACCTTCTTGAGGCACTTCAAGGACTGTAATTTAGGACTTCAGGCCAAAACTATTATTCTTGGCTTTAGGAATAGTTTTACAGTTTAAAATTGTTTTGTGCTTTTAGGAATAGTGTTACAGTTTGAGATTGTTTTGAAAAGAGTTGCTGGTAGTACTATTCTAGACATGATAATTGTTTTATCCATGTATTAAATGTAGTTGGTAAATGTATAATCATGCAAGTTTATATAATTAATATACATATATATGAGGGTTGACAAAAAATTATTAGGCTTTGATTATGTTTAACAAGGTTTTTACTTTGAATCATTAATTAAGTTTTAATGCTGTAGTTTTATGTTTTATAATTACTTTGAAGATTGTTTTAGGTTCATAAGCTTAAGTTCTCATAATGATGAATTTGGTGCTTTAAAGATAATAATAATTGCTTAGATGGTTATCTCAAGACAAAGATATTTTCCAAAAGGTTGTCAAGCATAAAGAAAAACACATCAAACCACCTCCTCAACCACCATTATCTAAACTTAAAAGCTCATTAGCAATTATACAGCCATAATGATTTTAGCTGTGTTAGTTTTATTTCATTATGTTTTAGCTCATTTTGCCATAATGATTTTAGTTATGCTTTAGTTCATTTTGCATGTTAAAATTAGAGTAAAAATTAGTGTGTGTATTTTCACAGTAAGTCACTTTCATAGTTATTTTTAGATGTTCGCCACTGTTTTTGGTCAAGTTAATAGGCTTCAAATTCCTACTATCACTAGGTATAATTTATAGTTTTGTTTTGGTGATTTTAAGGCTTTTTTAATTAGACAAGTGATGTATAACAGAAATCAAAGTAAGCCTTGTAGATTAAGTGATGCATTATGTTTAGTTTAAGTAAAACTCCTTTTAAACTTACCTTAAGACTCAACCGAAAGTAGTTAGTGTTTTTGTCCTGTTTGTTGCTTCAAAGACCACAAGATGGTGATAACTTCTAAAAGATAATGTACGTGAAGGAATTTTCTTTGTCCTTTCCCTTATACGAATAATATAAAAAGCTCACTGTGAACAGACAATAAACAACATCTGTCCTACTCACAACAGAGTCAGGTGTCCAAGTTTTTTCTTTCAACGATGACGACGTTCCCACCTTCGGGGTACCCTAGACCCAGCAGGAGCAGGACTCCCGCAGAATCCCTCCAGCACTCCTTGCCCTGTCTTATCATGGGGATGTGGGTCACCTTGTCTCTGTCAGAGACTCTGTTCCCTTCACTAACAGGTAGGAAGGATGATACCCTCCTTCCATGTGCACTCGTGAAAACGTCAGAAGTAGCAAGGGAAGCCCTTGGTACACACAATAGGACCTTGGTGGATGTGAGCTGCTTTTCTGAGACCTGTCTGGCCTGGGAAATAGTCAGGAGCTGGTGAGCTGGGGGAACAGGACACAGACCCTGGATGCCACCTGGTGACCACATCTAGCCATTGCTCAGTGAACACGGAGAGGTGGTGTGCCTACCCGAGGGTTCTCAAACTCACTTCCCTGAGGAAGCCAGGCAGATGATGAAGCAGGTTGTCTGTAAGACAGGGGGTGGCAGGGACGGCTGAATACTAGGCAGCCACCCTAAACCTTTAGTAAAGTGACACAGCAATGTCCCCATCTTATGATTTTTCAAGAAATTGCCATTCATGTGGAATGTGCCTCTATTTTTAGAGGTGGAAAGTAATGTTTAAAGTGTTTCATAAGCTGGTTTCAGTGGCTCAGCCTGTCATCCCACCACTTTGGGAGGCTGAAGTGAGTGGATTGCCTGAGACTGCGGGTTCAAGACCCACCCAAGTAACTTGGTGAGACCTCGTCTCTACAATAAATCAAAAACTAGCCAGGCATGGTAGCACACACCTTTAGTTCCGGCTATTTGAAAGGCTGAGTGGAAGGATCGCTGGAGCCCAGCAGGTCGAGGTTGCAGTGGCCGAGAGTGGCCACTGCACTCCAGTCTGGGTGACAGAGTGAAACTCCAACTCAAAAAAAAAAAAAGTTTCATAAACATCATGTTGGCCAAACGCCTCTTGAACCTGGTTGTAGACTTGGTCCATGCTCCCTTCACCTCCTTTCCTAGTGATTGTAATGATCGAATTCATCAGTCAACTTGACCGGGTCACAGAGTGCCCAGTCACTTGGCTAAATGTTATTTCTGGATGTGTCTGTGCATTCAGATCCATAGACTGAGTAAATCTCCCTCCCCAGTGTGGATGAACATCAGCCCACCTCGTGAGGGCCCAAATAGAACGATAAGATGGAGGTGGGAAAAGTTACTCTTTCAGCCTACTGACTGAGCTGGGATGTCCATCTTCTACTCAGGGATTGGAGTCTGTGCCGTTAGCTCTTCTGGTCATCAGGCCTTTGATTTGGATGAGAACGACACCACCAGCCATCCTGGAGCTCCACTTTGCACCTGGCTGGTGGTGGGCTTTCTCAGCCTCCATAATGACATGCTCCAATTTCTCATCACAAATCCCTTGATATACATAAACATACACAGGTAAACACACATGTAATGTATAGCCCTCCTATTTGTTCTATGCCTCTGGCGACCTCTGATTAGCATAGTGACTTTTTTTTTTAGTTGGATTCTCACTCTGTCACCCAGGCTGGAGCACAGTGGTATGCTCACGGTCACCCCAGCGTCGACCTGCTGGGCTCCAGCGATCCTTCCACCTTAGCCTTCCAAATAGCCAGAAACACAGGTGCATGCTACCATGCCCAGCTAATTTTTTATTTATTGTAGAAACAAGGCCTCACCAAGTTGCCCCAGGCTGGTCTCAAACCTGCGGGCTCAGGCAATCTCCTTGCCTTGGCCTCCCACAGTGCTGGGATGACAGGCTGAGCCACCGAGCCCAGCCAGTGACTTTTTATTAAGTGTCTATAATATGTCCCCTGCTTTACCTGTATTATCTTTGTATCATTCTCCCTCAAACTCACAGAATAGTGATTGTTACATCAAGCTTCAAAATCATTGATAATAACAGTAGCTAATATTTACTGAGCTCTAGGCATGTATATATATATATATATATATATATATATATATATATATATATAATTATTATATATATATAGTTTCATCTGGATTCTACACAAAGACTTTGGGGTAGATTCCATTATCTTCATTTAAATTTTTTTTTTATTATAGAGATGTGCGGTACAATTCAGGGTTAGGTATATAAACATTGATCATGCAGGTACCCTTGTTGATGAGGTATGCCCCTCCCCCCCAGCAGTTTCCCTCAACTGCCAATTCCATCCCCCATCCCCTGACAGTTTTCCAATACTGCCAATCACTTTCTTATAGCATTATAATTGTTCAAGGTCAGCTTGTGAGTGAGAACATATGGATCTCAGTTCTTTGTTTCTGTGATAAATCACTGAGTATGATCAACTCCAAATCCATCCAAGTTGCTGCAAAGTCCATAAATCTGTTCTTCTTTATGGCTACATAATATTCCATTGTGTATATGTACCACATTTTTTTAATCCAGTCCAGCTTCGATGGCAGCATCGTTTGTTCCATGTTTTTGCTATTGTGAATAGAACTGCAACAAACATGCGTATGCAGGTATATTTTTTTGTAAAATGACTTGAGTTCCTCTGGATATATTCCCAATAGGGGAATTGCTGGTCCTATGGAAGGTCAATTTCTAGTTCTTTCAGAAATCACCACACCATCTTCCAAAGAAGCTGTACTAGTCTGCATTCCCACCAGCAGTGTAGAAGCATTCCTTTTTCTCCACATCCTCACCAGCATCTGTTGTTGTTTGTTTTATTAATGATGGCAATTCTTACAGGGGGTATCTCAATGTGGTTTTGATGTGCATTTCTCTGATGATGACTGAGGCTGAGCACTTTTTCATATGTCTGTTGTCTGCCTGTATATCTTCTTTTGAGAAGTGTCTATTCATGTATCTTCATTTTGCATATGAGAAAACAGGCACAGAGAGATTGTATGCCCTTGTAAGTTCACACAGTTTTGATGGTATTTTCTTGTCCTGTTCACCACAGGCTATTTTTAGCATACCCCATGCAGTAATCTCATGTCTAAGACCTCTAAATACTTGAGTTTTCCACCTCTAATATAGATCCTTAAGAGTGATACATGATTGTATAATCATTTTAAATGCTTGGCCTGAAATGGACCCTAGATAAAACTGGGTCAACCCTCCAAAATTCATTTTATTTTATTTTTTTAGAGATGAGGGTATCTCTCTCTGTCATCTAGGCTAGACTGCAGTGGCACAATCATAGCTTACTGCAGCCTTGAACTCTTGGGTTCAAGCGATCTTCTACCTTAACCTCCACAGTAGCTGGGATTATAGGTGCACACTACCACATCCAGCTAATTGTTTCCATTTTTGTAGAGCCAGGGTCTTGCAGTGTTGCCCAGGCTTATCTAGAACTCCTGGTCTCAAGTCATCTTTCCACTTCAGCCTACCAAGTAAGTGTAATTATATGTGTGGGACACCACACCCAGCTCAGCACTCTAATTTGGCAGATAAAGAAACTGAATCCCATACAAGTTATTTAGGCAAAAATTGCACATGTTATTTCAAAAAAAAATATTTAAAATTATAGAAGCAAAATGTTCAAGTAATTGTGGAAGCGGCATAAGCATGAAAATATATGTTGGCCCCAATCACTGAGCTGCCAACCCCTTGGCTGATGCAAGTAAGGGTGATGACCCACTTTCTGCTGGCACAGAAGATTTTATCCATATAAGAATTAACAGAGTGACGGCAGGAAGACCCTAACTACTGTCCAAGGGGTTGCTGATGATTACGACAAAAAAGAAACTAGTGAAGTCATTTAAGAAGAAATGTACCTGCAAGGATACTGTCATTGAACATATAGAATATGGAGAAGTAATTCAGTGATGGAATGACCAGCAAGGACACATGCCAGTTCCTTGTAGACCAGACTGGCTAAGGACAGCTGCTGAGGGTGCATGGGTTTTAAGTGCTTGTGGCTCCCTGAAGCTTAAGTGAGGATTCCTTGCAATGAGTAGAATTTCCCTCCTGGCCCTTGTCAGGAGCTTAACAACCTCACAGCTTGTGTAATGTAACCACTTGGGATCTGCTTATAACTTGAATTAGTATAACTCCTTCATGCAATAAACTGAAAAGAGCAAAAAAGAAAAAAAAAGGAAATATGTATTGATGCATGACTGACCGGATGCAGGTGACAAGACCAGGGATGGAGGGTGCATCCTGGCTAACCCAGCCTGAAGGACATCGGGAAAGGGGGTGCTGATATACAGGATGAGGAAGAACTGGGAAGGCAGAAAAGACTGAATGTGGTTGTGTCGGATCCCCAAGACCATTGCCAGGTCTGGTGATTCTCCTGGAGAACTCACAGGACTGAGTCTACAGTCATACTCACAGCCGTGTTGTAATAAATCACAGCTGTGAGTATGACTGTAGACTCATCAGTCATACTCACAATCCACAAAGGGAAAAGGTACAAGGGGTAAGGTCTGGAAGAAACCACCCACAAGCTTCCAAGCATCCTCTGTGAGGAGGCACTGGACTCTTCCAGTGACAAACTGCAACAACACAGGTGAAATGTTGTCTAGCAGAGAAGCTTGTTAAGAGACAGCACACTGGCTAGGTGCGGTGCCTCAAGCCTGTCATCCCAGCACTTTGGGAGGCCGAGGTGAGTGGATTGTCTGAGCTGGTGGGTTTGAGACCTGCCCAGGCAACTTGGCAAGACCTCGTCTCTACAATAAATCAAAAAATTAGCTGGGTGTGGTGGCATGTGCCTGTAGTTCCAGCTACTTGGAAGGCTGAGGTGGAAGGTTCACCTGAGCCCAGCAGGTTGATACTGGGGTGGCCATGAGCATGCCACTGCACTCCAGCCTGGGCAACAGAGTGAAACTTTGACTCAAAAAATAAAAACTAAAAAAAAAGGATGTCAGTTTTTCTCGAAAGAATTCCATAAGTGTTGTTCAATTTTAAAAGGACATGATATACTCAAATTCTTTGGCATAGCCAGGCACAGTGGCTCCAGCCTGTAACTCCAGTACTTTGGGAGGCCGAGGTGAGAGTATTGCCTGAGTCCACAGGTTTGCGACCAACCTGGGCAACTAGGCAAGACCTTGTCTCTAAGTAAATCAAAGAATTAGCTGGGCATGGTGGCACACACCTGTGGTTCCGGCTACTTGGAAGGCTGAAGCAGAAAGACCACTAGAGCCCAGCAAGTTGAGGCTGTGGTGGTCGTGAGCATGCCACTGCACTCCGCCCTGGGCAACACAGTGAGAAACAGAGAGAGAGACAGCAACAGGGTCTATTTGGCTGTCTTCAGGTGCAACCCCTACTGATCATCACATTCCTCTGTTTAGCCCCTTCATCCCATTTGAATGAATGGAATTTATTTTTTAAATGTGTTTTCTTATAAACCACTTTTCTATCTCTTAGAATGTGTATTCTATGAGAACAAGGGCTTTTTTCACATGCTTCCCAATGCCTGGAAAGGATCTGGTACCTAAGTACTTAATACCTGTTAAATTATGAAACTAAAGGATACTTCTACAAGTATACAGGTTAATACACAGTTAGATCAATTCAAGAAACTCTTGCCCATGAGGCCGATTGCAAGTGTCCTGCCAGAAATGTGCATGGGTTTTAATTCTTTCTGCTCGCATACATAAGGGAGGTTTGCAATATAGTTTTTGTGAAGTGGGTAGACTTTTTAACAGAAAACATTAAAAATTATTTTCAAACTAGAATCCTATTCTCAACATAGAAACACAAGAAAACCATAGTTACAACAGTGGAAGTTGGTGTGTGTGTGTGTGTGTGTGTGTGTGTGTGTGTGTGTGTGTGTGTCTGTGTGTGTGTGTGTTTCTGCATGTGTATTTAAGAAAGTTCCAGGAGTCTGAGACCAGCCTAGGCAACATAGTGAGACCTCATTTCTACAAAAGAAAAAGTTTCAAAATTAGCCAGGCATGGTGGCACACATCTATAATCCCAGCTACTCAGGAGGCTGAGGCAGGATAGCATGAGCCCAGGGGTTCAAGGCTATGGTGAACCAGAACCGTGCCACTGCACTCCAGCCTGGATGACATAGTGAGACCTTTACTCAAAAAGAAAGAAAGAAAGAAAGAAAGAAAGAAAGAAAAACAAAGAACCGATTACCACATTGTTCTCACTCATAAGCAGACCCTGAACATTGAACATTTAACATAATACCATAAGAAAGGGATTGGCAGTAACCGGAAACTGACAGGGTGGTGGCGGAAGGGGGCACATAACATCAATCAGGGTATCTGACCTCAAACCAGGTGAAGTGGAGACCAAAGAGAGTTCCCAAACTTGGCCTGTATGATGACCACTTATATACCTAATCCTGAACTGTACCCCATCTTTAAAATAAAAAAATTTTAAACTAAAAAGTAACAATAAAAAGAAAGCTTATCTTTGCCTGCCTATTATAAATAAGTCACTGATCTAAGTACTTACCATACATGGTGTAAAACTCTGTTGTCCAATACAGTACCCACTAGCAATGTGTGACTTTTAAATGTAATTAAAGTGAAATAAAATTTAAAAGGTAGGTTCTCAGTTGTCTTAACACATTTCAAGTGCTCAAGAACCACATGTGACAAGTGGTTACTGTATTGCACAGTGCAGATTACAGACCATTCCCTTGGCCCCAGAAAGTTATTTTGGACAGAGCCAATCTAAAGTTAATTCTCATAGTGATCCCAGGATGCAGGTCTTATGACACATTAAAGTAAAAGGAAATGTAAAACACAGAAGCCTTTAAAGGCATGCAAAGGGCGGAGCTTAAGATGACAACTGGACAGCTCTCCACAAAAGCAAGTGTCCATATAGACTCTCTGTGTGAATAGGCATGCCCTAGTGGAAGCATGAAAGTGTGTCTGAGGGGAGACTTGGATTTATGCACCCAGGGCGCCTGCTGAGGGCGACTGTAAGCCCCCATCACCCTGAGATTGGAGCACAGCATGCAAGATCATCTGCTGTTCTTCGTGGGATGCTCCAGAGAAGAGCCTGCCAAATCCAGCTGATTCTCATTGCCTGGAGCCTGGCCCACACCATCAATTGTTATAGCAGATCAGCTGGAACCCTGGATCTGTTAAGTGGAGAGGGAGGATGGGGAGAGCCAGAGAGGAGCCCCATGCCTGGTGAGGAGACACCGACCACATCCATTTCCTCTGTCCCAGGACCAGGCAGAAACCTGCATTGCCCCACCCAGCTCTGCCCATCTCCATCCAGCCTCCAACTTGAGACCTAAGGTCATCTCATCAAACTGGGAGAGACAGAAGCCCCTTCCCCATGCTGGATCAGACACAGGCAGGTCAGATCTGAGTGGCAGACTTGACAGGCAGCAAGCCGGATGAGTCCAGATCTGATCCACCCTCCTTCCAAAGTAAGCCTGGGGAATCTGACCCAAGCTGTGAGCAACCCTATCAGCCTGCACTGAGAGCAGAGGGGAGGGGCTAGAGATCAGAGCTGAAATGACGTTGGATTTACAGGAATGACCTTAGAGCGAGTTTGACTCCTTACTTTTATTATTTTTTGTCTGTTTGTTTTGCTCATTTTTTTTTGTTTTAGTCTTTTTTCTCTTTCTTTCTGTTTTTGATAACATTTTTGTACTTACTTTGTTTCTGTTATTTTACTGATTTTTTTCCTATTCTTTAGACTTCCTGTTTGTGTATGGGAAGAGTCCATCAATAGTTAGGTTTTCTTGGACTGTGTGTTTGTATGATTATCTGTATGTTTTGGGGTTTTTTTTTTACTCTTTTCTGTCTTTGTGTCTCTTTTCATTTGTTAGTTGGTACATCTGTCTGTTTACCCTCTTATTCTTCTCTCTCTCCACCTTCCTCTTGCCCCCCTCCTTCCTTTTTCCATTATTTTCCTTTTTCTTACCTCATTTTGCTTCCAGGAAGCAAACCTATACCCTCACTCATGGGCAGTCTGTAAGGCAGTGAGAAGTGGGTTCCAGGGTGCCCATATGCCTGTTGGTGGATACTGGGATCTGCAGATAGATTTTGAATCACAGATCCCCCCTCAATTAAATCTCAAAACTGCAAGAAAGTATAGCCCCCAACCCACAGTCCAGCCTCAGAATTTAACAAAGATAGAGGATTCACATAAGGAAGATCAGGAGATTGAGCAAACAGAAGTAAAAGCAACCCCACCATCCCTGAACAACAGAATTAAAGAAGAGGAGGAAAAAAAGTGGGGAGGAAAATCTGCACAAATGAAGAAAAACCTAAAGAAGAATGCAGTCTCACACAGACCCCTGGGAGGTCAGACACTGAGAAAATAGACTTCAGAATGCAAGCAGTGATGAGCCCCCAGAATGACTGGTCTCAAACTACAAACCCAGGCATCAAGACATTAATAGAGATAATAAAAATAATTAAGGAGAGGCAAGAGGTAAATAGGAAGGAGCTGATAACTGAGAAAACAGCAGTAAAGTATACTGTGAATGGAATAAATAACAAACTAATAAGCATGGAAAGCAGAACTAGCCAAATAGAAGAAAGAATCTCAGAGCTTGAGATCAAAATATAGAACTAACCCAAACTGTCAAAAACATAGAAAAGAAACTTTAAAAGACAGAACAAAACCTTTAAGAGATGAGTGATTATTTCAAGAGGTTGAACCTAAGAGTAATTGAAGTTCCTGAAGCAGAAAGAGAGACAAAGATTACCCTAACAAGCATTCCATGAAATTATTCAAGAAAACTTCCCTCATCTCATCAGTGATGCAATCATTCAAGCACAAGAGATTCAGAGATCACCTGCAAGACAACAAATGAGAAGACCAACTCCTAGACACATAGTAATTCACCTAAAAAAAGTAAGTGTAAAAAAAAAATCCCAAAGGCAGCAAGAGAAAAAGGTCAGACTACCTACCAGGGAAGACCAATTAGAATAGCAGCAGATTTATCTACAGAAACACATTAGGCTAGGAGAACTGGAACCTCAATGAGACTCTTGAACAAATGGACTTAATTGTTAGCTACAGAGCACTCCAACCAATGACCACAGAATATACATTCTGCTCATCACCACATGGAGCATACTCCAAGATCAACTACATTATTGGCCATAAGTCAAACAAACAAATTTCGTAAGATTGAAATCTTGACATGCACCTTCTTAGAACACAGTGGAATAAAAATAAATATTAACACCAACAAGTTTCCCTTAAAACCCACAAAGACATGGACACTAAACAGTACAGTGCTAAGGAACTCCTGGGTCAACAATGAAGTCAAAACAGAGATAAAAGGGTACCTGGAAACATGAAAATAAAGAAACATCTTACCAAAACCTCTGGGATGCCATGAAATCAGTAGTAAGAGGGGAATTCATATATTTACAAACACACATTTAAAAAATGGAAAGACCACAAATTAACAGCCTAACAAGTCACCTAAGGAAGCTGGAAATGCAAGACCACCAAAACCCTAACTTCAGCAGAATAATCCAGATCACCAAAATAAAAGTCCAAATCCAGGATATAGAAGACAAAAATATAATATAAAAAATAAACAAAGCAAAAAGCTGGTTTGAGGGACACAAAAGGCATAAGCTGACAAGGTCCTTATGTCTTAAAAAAACACAAGCTTGACAAGGTCCTTGTGTTCCTGGCCTGACTCCAACAGGAGCTTGGTCAGTATCTCCTTCCCTTGATGTCTGCTCTTGGGAGTGTTGAGTTAGTAGAATTCAGGTGGTGTGACCTCTAGTCTGCATAGGCTGGATATAGCCTGCTTCAATAATAACTTTACTTGGAACTTCAAAGAACACAGATGTTAATGACTCACAAAAAACAAAGACATCAGTGCTATAGTAAACTTGCCAAGAAAGTCATAAACATTAACTTTTTTCTAGCTGATGCTAGCATTAAAATATTTCTTGTTTATGTAGTTTTGCCCTATATAAAAAACCATGCTATGAGAATAAACTTGCTCTCACCTATTGAGGAGAGAGACCTCCCAATCCTGCTGCTCTTTGTCTTTCTTTTCTCATTCCTTCCCCCCACCTCAGGCCCTGTTCTTGGAGGCTGGACCTCTGCACTGGGTCTTTGAAAGGATAAACAAGATAGATGGTCCCTTAGCCAGACTGACCAAGAAAAAGAGAGAAAAAAACCCAAATAAACTCAATCTGAAACACAAAAGATGAAGTCACAACTGATCCTGAAGAAATACAAAAGATTATCAGAGACTACTATGTACAATTGTATGGAAGCAAACTTGAAAACCTAAAGGAAATGGAGGACTTTCTGACATCACACAACCTCCCTAGGTTGAAACGAGAAGAAACTGAGACCCCAAATAGACCAATAACAATCAAGGGAATTGATTATGTCATAAGAAAACTACCTACAAAAAAAAGTCCTGGACCAAATGGCTTTCCAGCAGAATTCTACAAAATATACAAGGAAGAACTGAAACCAATACTATTGAAAGTATTCCAGGTGATTGAGAAAGATGTAACTCTCCTCAAATGATTTCATGAAGCTAACATCACATTGATACCCAAGCCAGGTAAAGATCCAACAAAGAAAGGCAACTACAGGCCAATATCCTTGATGAACATAGATGCTAAAATTCTCAGTAAGATCCTAGCAAACCGGATTCAACAACAGATATCAAAAATCATCCACCATGACCAAGTAGACTTCATCCCTGGGATGCAAGTCTGGTTCAACATTCGTATGACCATAAACTTAATTAAATACATCAACAGATGTAAAAACAAAAACTACATAATTATATTATTAGGTGAAGAAAAAGCTTTTGATAAAATCCAGCACCCCTTCTTGATAAAAACCCTTGAACATCTGGGCATAGATGGAGCATACCTCAAAATAGAGCCATCTGTGAGAAACCCACAGTTAGCATACTGCTAAACAGACTGAAAGCGGAACCATTTCCCCTGAAAAAAGGAACAAGACAAGGATACCCACTCTCACCCCACCTGTTCAGCATAGTTTTGGAAGTTCTAGCTAGAGCAATCAGAGAAGAGAAGGTGATTAGGGGTATCCAAATAGGAAAAGAGGAAATCAAGTTATCCCTCTTTGCAGATGACATGATGCTATACCTTGAAAATCCAAGAGAATCTTTCAAAAACCTCCTTGCACTGATAAAGGACTTTGACAAAGTCTCAGGTATAAAATAAATGTGCAAAAAATAATTGCATTTCTATACACCAATAATAACCAAATAGAAACCCAAATAAAAAGCACAATTCCATTCACAATAGCCACACAAAAAAATGAAATGCCATGGCATTTTCCTAACCAAAGACATGAAAGAACTTTACAATGAAAACTACAAAACACTGCTCAAAGAAATCAAAGATGACACAAACAAGTGGAAAAATATTCCATACTCACAGATTGGAAGAATCAACATTGTTAAGATGTCCATTCTACCTAAGGCAGTCTACAGATTTAACGCAATACCCATCAAATTACCAGCAATATTCTTCTCAGACCTAGAAACAACAATATAGGAATTCATATGGAAACATAAAAGACCACGAATAGCCAAAACAATCCTCATGTATATTTATCACAGCATTGTTCACAATAGCAAACAAACAAACAAACAAACAAAAAGGCAGGAGGTAACAAACTCCCAGACTTCAAACTTTATTATAAAGCTACAATAATCAAAACAGCCTAGTACTGGTACAAGAACAGGCATATAGACCAATGGAATAGAATTGAGATTCCAGAAGCAAAACCTCAATTTCTCAACCAACTCATCTTCGACAATGCCTCCACCAACAACCACTGGGGAGAGGAAAACCTATTCAGTAAATGGTGCTGGGAAAACTGGCTGACCACATGCAGAAGATTGAAACAGGACCCTTAGCTATCCCCATACGTAAAAATCAACTCTAAATGGATCAGAGATCTAAAAGTAAAACCTCCAACTACAAGAACCTTAGAAAATGGAGGAGATACTCTTTTGGAAATTGGAATTGGCAACCAATTCCTGATCAAAACCTCAAGTGCCCATGCCACAAGAGATAAGATAGACAAGTGGAACCTTATCAAACTGACAAGCTTCTGCATAGCCAAAGAAACCATCAAGAGAGCAGGAAGACAGCCCACAGACTGGGAAAAAAATATTTGCCAACTCTATGTCTGACAAAGGCCTAACATCTAGGATCTACAAGAAACTCAAATGTGCTAATAAGAAAAAAGCAAACAGCCCCATTATAAAGTGGACAAAAGATATGAATAGACAGTTCGCAAAAGAAGACATATGAGCAACCAACAGATACATGAAAAAATATTCAGCCTCACTAGTCATCAAAGAAATGCAAATTAAAACTACACTGAGATACCACCTAACTCCAGTCAGAATGGTCATCATCAATAACTCAAAAAATAACAGATCCTAGAGTGGATGTGGCAAAAAGGGAACACTTCCACACCTTTGGTGGGAGTGTAAACTAGTACAGCCTCTGTGGAAAAGTGTGACAATTCCCAAAAGTTCTAAAAATCGACCTTCCATATGACCCCACAATCCCTCTACTAGGAATATACCCGGAAGAACTCAAATCACTATAAAAAAGATACCTGCACATGTATATTTATCGCAGCATTGTTCACAATAGCAAGAACATAGAACCAACCAGCTGCCCATCGAAAGAGGACTGGATTTTAAAAATGTGGTACATTTTTTTTAATGTAGCCACAAAGAAGAACAAAATCATGAACTTCACAGCAACCTGGATGGAATTAGAGTCTATAATACTGAGTGATCTTTCACAGAAACAAAGAACTGACTATCACATGTTCTCACTCATAAGTGGACCTTGAACAACTATCATGATACTATAAGAAACGGATTAAGCCGGGCTCGGTGGCTCAGCCTGTAATCCCGCGCCTTTGGGAGGCTGAGGTGAGTGGATTGCCTGAGCCCGTGGGTTCGAGACCCGCCTGGGCAGCGAGACCTCATCTCTACAATAATTTTTTAAAAAAATCAGCTGGGCATTGTAGCGCATGCCTGTAATTCCGGCTACTTGGAAGGCTGAGGCGGAAGGATCGCCGGAGCCCAGCAGGTCGAGGTTGCGGTGGCTGGGAGCAGCCACTGCACTCCAGTCTGGGCGACAGAGTGAGACTCCAACTCAAAAAAAAAAAAAGAAATGAATTGACAGTAGCAGGAAACTGCGGGGGATGGGGGGGTGGGATTGACAGTAGTGGGAATCTACTGGGGGAAGGGAGGGCACACCTCATCAGCAAGGGTACCTGCACAATGAATATTTTTATACATAACCCTGATTTGCACCCCACAATTTTAAAATAAAAAATTTAAAGGTGCAAAAAAAGCATGCAAAGACACAGCTAATAAACAACCCGATTGATTTTGAACCCATGTCTGCCTAAAATTGAACCCCTGTCTGCCTAATTCCAGATCCCCAGTGCATGATCAAGTGGAGAAGAAAGTACGATGAATGATTTCTTGGGAAGCTATCTACAAAAGCTACACAGAAGAAGAAACATTTGAAATGAGGTTGTGCATGCGGAATTTTTTCAGGCAGAGGCCAAGGCGCATGCAATCATCAACAGTGGAGATATGGCAGATGTTGTGTGGCTCTGACCAGATATTCCTTCAAAGATATGAAGTCACTCGGAGTTCTGCTGGTGGACAGCAGAAGTTCTGCTCTTGGTTCTTAGTCCCCTTTGTTGGCTGTCTCCGCTGAAGAAAGCACCTTCTCCCAAGGCCTTGACCGCTTGCCTGGGGCAACTTGCATCCAATGACTGATTGGCTCAAGGAAATAGAAGTCTCGCTCCTTGCTCCAACCCCAGTGAGCTCCCAAGGACCATTCTGCCTCCAGAGCGCCTTGTGGGAACAGCAGAGAAAATGTTGGGACTGCAATAGGGCTCAACTCTTCTCTTTGCCGCATCCTGCTTCCTGTCTCTCTTTTTTACAGGCATTCATCTCAAGTGCTCACACTCAAAGTGGTTAGAATGCAGCTAAAGCAGTGCCTACAGGGGAATGTATAGCATTAAATACTTACATTAGAAAAGAAGAAAGGTTACATATCAGTCATGTAGGTTGCCCACTTAAGAAATTAGAAAAAGAACCATTAGACCCAAAGCAAGCAGAAAGAAGGAAATAATAAAAATGAGATCAGAACGGAGGACTGGTGTGGGGAGCCAAAGCCCAAGCTGGGTGAGAAAGACAATCGGGTGGAGAAGGAAGGTGGGGGAAGAGCCAGAGAGCAATGTAGGTAAGGAGGCACCCAATGAGGGTGGAAGGGGATGGGTTGCAGAAGTCATGGGATTGGTTAAATACATGAAAGATGATGGGGGAGCTGGGTTTCTCACTTTGGGAGATGGGATTTATAAATATGGAAGAGTGGAAATGAGAATGAACCCTGTGTGTTGAATTGGCATGAAGGTAGCTGTGTGAGCGCTTGGACACATATGTGCATGTGTGCAGAAGTGTGTGAATTCATACATGCATGCCTGTACTCCGTGGACACATTCACTGATAGGACCCTGAGGCAGTGATCTGGTTACACTACCACTTCCCAAAAAACACACCTGGTACCCAGATCTTCTTTCTACCATGAGGGTGGAAGGAGATGGGATGTAGAGAGAGAGAAATAAGTACCATTCTCCACTAAATGTAACAAGGACATCTTGGGGAAATGGTGGCCCCAAACTTGGGCAGGAAAATACACATGAATCTGGAATATGTCGCTCATTTTACCATAAAGTAAAGGCAAGCTCCATATTTGATGGGACGTTACTAAAGACACAGAAGGAACTCAAAAGGGCTCCCACAGGCACAGAAGTCTTTAAAAGTATGCAAGGGACAACTTGAGTACTCAGATAATGGCAGGAGCAGAATGTAACCCCTTGAGTACAATAGGAAATCGCAGGTTCATACCAATATAATTAAGGAAATGGATGCATAGTAAGTTTGATGAGTTATGGGATATTTGTTTTACTACACCTCCCTAAAAAATTTATTTAATTCACAACAGGAAAAAATAACTTTACAGTGAAGAAGCCTGTCAGACACCTCCTAGTAATCAAAGTGAATATCGTCAGTCATGGGACAAACTGTTATCAAACACATGTGATAGTCTGCAAAGAGAAGAACACAGAATCATTTCTCTTGCGATATTCCTACTGATGACAAAGAAATTCCAAGTTCAGCCAAATATGCTTAAAGAAAATTATTCTGAGCCAAATGTGAGTGACCAGGCCTGGGATGCAGCCCCAAGAAGTCTTAAGAACATGTGTCTGCCATGGTTGAATTGCAGTTTGGTTATATAGATTTTAGGGAGGCAGAAGTGACAAAAAGTCATAAATCAATATATGTGAGATTTTTATTGGTTCAACCCAGGAAGGCAGGGCATTTCCAAGTGGGGGCTTGCAGGCTATAAGCAGACTCAAGGATTTCTAGAATGGCATTCTGTAGGTTCTAAGGAATTTTGGAAATTAGTGAAGGAGTTGTCTTGTTGAGACAAGGGAGAAGAAAAAAAACAAGTTTCTTCATATGTAGATGAAGTCCTCTACATGGCAGACTTCAGAAAAGATAGATATGTGTCTTAGAAGGTGCCCAGAGTCTGGGAGTCTCCAAGGGACAGCTTTGTGGGATCATGAAACACTTTGATTTCCTTGTTTATATGTTGCATGATGTTATGTCAGAGTCAGGTTGGAAAACAAGCAAATATATAAATTAATAGGGTTATAAAACATCATCTGATGAGTCCTTATCAGGTGTGACACCCCAAGCCTCTTAGAAATTTGGATAAGAGAAAAAAGGTCAGTGTTTAGTCCTCGGTGAGAACATCTTTGAGGAAGACAATGATATAACAAAACCAAACAAGGAAACACCATTTCATTGATTGGGATTATCTCTCAGGACCAAGCAGAGGGATTGGGACTTTTCAAACATTTTATCTTTCATTTAATCTTAATACACAGTACAAGATGACTCACTCTTTATTTGAGTGAGTAAGAGAGTAACAGAGAATAAGTTAGATTGGCCCAATTTCATCACATGACTAGAGAGTGGTAGAATTTTTAGTAAGATTACTAACAATCCTGATGTTTCCCAATTCCAGAGAAATAAAAGTTTCAATATTAGAGCCTCAGAGTTATTTTAGTCCTTAGAACTTTATATAAATTAATTCATTTACATTCACCCCAATCCAGAGAGAAAGATGTAATTGTTACTCACATGTTGAGAATAAAGCAGAGTTACCATTCCATACGTAACTTTCCTAAATTACAATATTAAGTGTCAGAAGTGGGATTTGAACTCAGGCAACCTATGAACAAAGTCTCTGTTCTTAATCGATGGACTCTGCTGGCTTAGTCTCCCACACACAGCCTAACCTGTGGGCAGCCACAACAAAAAGTGATGACTGCATGTACAAAGGCAAATTTGGACCCAATCCCAGTAGAATACTAGGGATCACCTTCCACAGGTGTGATTTCATATTGCAAAAACAGGATTCTCTCTTACCTATCCATCAAGCTGTGCAGAATACACCTCGGAAAAACCAGCACTACTTAAAGCTTGTATAATTGCTAAAGTTTTCACAAATATTTACCCAATGACAGTCCCTCTATATAGTATACTATTTCCCAAACACTGATTGTAAGTTACTTAGATCTCCATCACTGAAAATATGAGATGTTTGATGTGTATCTTTAAATATGTGAGCAAAAAATTATTTCACCTATTGCCCAAAAGTGATCCTTCATTAGTATCATTTATACTGGCATGTTTTACATGTGCAGACTTCAAATTTACATAAAAAAGCAATGAGAGTATTGTCAATAGACTTTAATGGAAGTCAAGAAGAAATTGTACTTTATGAAAAGAGCATGTCAACATACCTAAATGCCCGCGTTATCGGCTACTTCACCCACCGCGCCTTCTCCTTGCTCACACAGCAGAGCTCTGTGCAAGTGGTTTCAATGTGAAGTGGACATGGAAATAATTTTTGATGGCTGTCAAGTTAAAGATGCCACTGATAACGTCCCCCAGCCTCTCAAAGCAGGCCCTGGAAGCCCCTTGATCTGGTGTGCTGGGGGCAGGCACAGAGTTACAAGCTACAACTTTAAACAGCCTGCTCAATATTTGAGCAAAGACTTGAAGGAGGTGAGAGAGTCATCCATGTGGTTATTTGGGGAAATGGTATTTCAGAGCGAGGGAACCACCAAAGTATGGCCCTGAGGCAGAAACGAGCTTGGCAGGTGTGAAAGACAGGGTACAGTCCAGTGTGGGCGTGGTGAAGTCAGACCACCAGTCACTGAATGAGAACTCAAAGAGAATAGTGTGGGGAAGGGTGGGATATGAAGGGCTGGATAGCCACTGACACCACTGAGACTCTGACAGAAATTGGGAGTCCTTGAAAGGGTCTTAAACACATTGAAAGATGTTTAGTGTGTGTGAGTGTGTGTGTGGGGGTGTGTGTGTGCATGTGTGGTGTTGTTGATGATGATGATTTTTAATTTTATTTTATTATAAAGGTGTGGGATACAAGACAGGATTAGGTATACATGTAATGTATGTGCAGGTGAAGTTTGGGCCTCCAACTCATCCTTACTTCCCATGGTTTAGGGTCAGGTACTCTGTGTTGTTATGTGACTCCCTCCCTCCCTTCCTCTCCTGACAGTATCCCGAGATGGCGAATCCCTCCCCTATGTTATTGTGGTTTAATGTTCAGGTCCCATTCATGGGTGAGAGCATGTGATGTTCAGTTCTTTGGCTCTACAATAGGTCACTAAGAATGATTGTCTTCATCTCCATCCAATTTGCTGAGAAGTCAAAAAAGAATGTATGGTGTTTCAAAGATTGATTCTAGTCACTGTTTGATGAACAGCCTAGAGGGCTGGAGGCTGAATGAATAGGGAACAGGGAGATCGGTTTGGAGGCCATGTTTAGGCCCATGAATGATGCTGCAGCTGGAGTGTGGCTGGCGAGAAGAGGCTGGATTCAGAATATATTGTGAAGGTATTGTTAAAAAGTGTTCCCAGATGGGATGTATCTGAAAATGACTTGTAGGTGTGATTCTTTATTTGTCCTATTTCCTCCCTCCACACAAAAAGATTAAGTTCTGTGAGGGGTAACACCCAACCTGTCTCTGGTGTTTGGAACAGAGCCTGAACAAATACCTTGGTGAATGGATATAATATCCCCAAGCATAGGAGACATTTCTCTCTCACAGATTGGGTCATAGTGCTTTGACATTGTTTATTTATCTGACTGTACACTGAACTGTGGCTTATGTAAGCCACCAGTAACATCCCGTGTTCTGGCAACCAGAAATGTCTTAATATATTTCCCAGTGCTAAAGGTGGGAAGGGGAATCGTCACTCCTGGTTGTAAACCAGTGGTTTAGACCACCACGAGAAAGATTTGTTTTGCCCTCCTGATGATATTTTGTTACCTTGGTGATTGTTCTCCGTAGGAGAGAAACCACAGGATGGAATATATGATGTCTCCCCTTCCAACCCCCCACTCTCATGTTCCTGGGATTGCTAAACTGGGAACCATTAAGTAGTCAATGACCCATTCCTCAGAGGATGTGGTCAGGGAATGACCACGTGTGTCATCAACTGGTATCATCTGAGTCATCCCTTCCTACTTCATGCCCTGCAAAGGAGCAGATGGACACCAGCTTTGTGTTCCTTTCTCCAAGGTCCAGGTTTACCAGCAGCTCACTGGTGGGATGGGAACTGTGTCCGATCTCCTTCCAGGTTAGGGATGGTCACTTGAATTGCTGAGAGTCTAGGATTTAGTAGGTATAACCTGAAACTTGGTCTCTTCATGCTACACATGGTGTCAAACAGCAGGTGGCTGGAACTTAAACTCTGTCTGTGCCAGGTGTGGAGTTGTCCAAGCACCTGGTAAAAACAAGGATGAAGTCTACCTCTGAGGTCTTGGGATTTAGTGTCTGCATGGGGGATAACTTTGTGTACAGCATCAGGCCTTGGCACTTAGTCCCTGGAGAAGTAGCTAGGGACCTAGTGTCTAAGAAAGTGGTCAGGGCACAGCCTCTGTGTGGGTGAGGAATAAGTGCAGGGAAACAGATGATCAGTTCTTGGGGTTGACCATATGTCCTCTTCAGAAAGCAAGAGAAAAGAGTGTGAGGGAGTGGGGTTTTGAAAATGTGGATTGGGGGGCATAGAACAGTAGACCAGCTGGTCCATGAGCACTGACCAAGTAGGATCTACAGCTGTGTGATGTCATTAAAGTGATCTAAGTGGGAAGACGACTTTCTGGTTGATTTTGATCTAATAAATGCATGCCCTTCCTGCATGTAAGGTGGGTCAGCTCGTGATTTCTTTATTAACTCTAGAAATAACACAGTTTGCTAAGTAGGAGAAGAACAAAGGGGCCGCAACTGATTGTGCATTTTTTACTGTACTGTTTGTGTATTTGCACATAAATCGCTTAATATTTGAGATAAGCCTATATTGGTACAGTTAATCAGATAGTCAGTGAGCATGCCCACAAGAAGTAGAGACAAGATTGGGTAAAGCGCCAGGGATGGCTACCTGCAAAGTAAAGGAAATGTTTCAATAGTATCTAACATATTTGAATATACACATAATGAACAACACAGCGATACACTTGTAAATAGTTTAATGAAAACCCATGCTCATTGACACCACATGTCATAGACTGAATGTTTGCATTCCTTCCAACTTCATAAGTTGAAGCCCTAACCCTCAATGTCATTGCTTTTGTAGACAGGGGTCTTTGAGAGCTAATTAGAGTTACATTAATTCATAAGGGTGGGACCTTCATGATGGAATTAGTGACCTCATAAGAAGTGGAAAAGAGATTCCCATCTCCCCTCCCCATGCACACACCCACAAAAGGCCATGTGAGGACACAGTGTTAAGGAGGGAGCCCCTACCAGACACTAATCCTTCCAGCACTTTCATCTTGGGGTTTAAGTCTTCAGTCTTGTGAAAAAGTATTTTAAGCTGCCCAGACTATGATATTTTGTTATGACAACCCAAGCAGACATATACACAAGGAAAATTTTACAAGATTTCTCATAAAAGTTGTGTTTATAATGCTGAAACAAAGAAGGTATTTCAAATGGGATTATTAAATGTATTTTAATATAATTATACAACTGATATTGCACGTAAGAAAGTAAACTATGAATAAACAGCTACAGAATAAGTCTTTAAAACATATAATATTGAGCAAACTAGAAATAGCACAAATTGCCACATACAGCTTGAATCAATTAAAGTAACATTAGCGGGCCTTGGTGGCTCAGCCTGTAATCCCAGCACTTTGGGAGGCCAAGGTGAGTCGTTTGCCTGAGCCTGCGGGTTCGATACCCACCTGGGCAACTTGATGAGACCTCATCTCTACAAGTCAAAAATTAGCTGGGCATGGTAGCACACGCCTGTGGTTCCAGCTACTTGGAAGGCTGAGGCAGAAGGATCGCCGGAGCCCAGCAGGTCGAGGCTGCGGTGGCCGGGACCAGCCACTGCACTCCAGTCTGGGTGACAGAGTGAGACTCCAACTCAAAATAAATAAATAAATAAAGTAACACTAAAATGAGGAAAACTACACTGTACCATTTAGAGGTGCATACCTAAGTCCTAAAATTTTTTAAAGCAGTATATTAAAGAAAAATATATGGACTAATGTTTCATTTTAGAGTAGATATAGATTGTATTTTGTTAAGAGGCACTTAGAAATAATCTATGCTTTTAACACAAAGCCTTACATAAGTGTGCTATTTATACTTAAGAAATATATATTTTATTCACTGTTTTGTGTGTTTTATGACACACAAGAAAAGAAGTTCAAAATAAATACATACCATAGATGCTAAAATTACTAGAACAACCTTTGATGAGAAAGCAAGTATTTATTTTTATGGTCTCAAAATATCTGTTTATAGGTGCTTGTTGATTATAAAATGAAAAGTAGTAACTCTAAATGAAGACCCTAGTAGCCATTCCCTTAACCAACCTGTCTCAGCTAACATTAACCACTGTAAGAAAATATAAAACCACTGTGTGCCTCTTGATATGATACAGTGAGACGGATGAAACCATCTACATAAAAGTAATACAGAGCCACGGGATATAAACCATAGAAGAGGCCTGACCCTGCAAAGAAGCTGCTATGGTTAGAAATTAACAAGTCCGTTGATTTGCACAGACATTTCAAGAAAGAGCAATATACTATGTCCATGTCCTCTTCTCTGGGGAGAGGGGAAGTTCACCATGAGGTGGCTAAACCTATTTTCCCTTTAACAAGGAACTTAAGGTCCGTTGAACAATGAGATGTCAGATCTCCTTGATGGCATCTGGAAGTTTAATCAGTCAACGAATGTAAGCAGCTTTCATAACTAGGGATTCCCCCTCCCACATCCATTGTTCACCATATTTGTAACTTCCCCAGTTACTACTACTCTAGTTAACATAAACCTAGGGCTGGCATTTGAGATGTCTTTCAGATTCTTCACTTTGATAGGCCATCTGATGCCAACGGCGCCAGTGACCCATGAACCCCATCCAGATTCTGACTTGGTACAGGAAGGCAATCTCAACATCTCTGTGCTTCAATTCTCCACCCATCAGCAGTCCTTTGCCCTCTGCTCATCTTTAAAAACCCTAGCCTCTGAATCAGCAGAGAGGCAGGTTTGGGAAATAACTCTCATCCTTCTTGCTCAGCTGCTCTATGATATTAAAACTCTTTCTCTATTCTAACAGCTGCTGACAGTCTCGGTATTTCTGGGCAGTGGGCATAACATCCCAGTCAGGTGATAATAAGGACAGAAAATTACTTTTATGATATTTTTACCAAAAATGCATAACCTGAATCTGATCATGACATAATATCATATAAACAAAAATGAGTACTATTTTACAAATAAATGACTGGGAGACTTTTTGAAAAGGAAAAAGAAAAGTGCTAAAATCAAGAATGACAAAGGAGGAGTGAGGAATTTCACTCGGAATACTTTTGCCCTTATTCATTAAAGAAACTGATTAAAAACTAATATCAACTGATACATTAAATGTACAAAGATCAGTTGCAAAACAATGGGAAATGGCTGTAGAGAAAGAGACCCTATGTCTTTGATTTGAATTCTCCTCCAGCTTTGGGATGACTGGCTACATACCAGATTTTTTTCAAGACAGCAAAGAAGCCAGAAGGAGATAAGTGGCAAAAACAGTATATGACTTTGTGCATCTATCCAGGCCTTGCCTGCCTCTTCTCTACCTGAGTTCTTGGAGGCCAAAACAATGTAAATATTCCAAGTTCTAGAAAAAGTAGAATGGCTACTTAGATCAGATTCCTTCCCTTTCAAATCCTTTTGAAAAAATAAGAAGAAAAAAAAATATTGACAGGTTGGGAAGATGGCAGCTGAGCCAGTCAGACTATGTGAGTCCCCGTGTGAATGAGTGAGTACATTGAAAATTTTGTGTTGGGAGAGTGTCAGAGTATAGCTCCAACACAAGGGTTAGGGCCTGAGGTGAGAGAATCAGATGCAGCGAAGGAAGAAGACATAAGTCAACTTCCTGGGTTGAGTTCGGGACTCTTCTAAAGTTTATTCAATTTTTCACATGTTTATATAAGGCATTTTCAATCCTCAACCCCCTCACACATATGCCCACAAAAGCTTACATTATGTTTTACAATCAAACGTTCTACAATGATTTATTTGTTCCACCCTATTCTTTTTTTGTTTCCATTATGTTAAAACCAACAGACAGGAACAAAACAATTTTTGCTAAAAATAATTAATTGCAACCTTTCAATCCTTACCCCTTTTATATCATATTTCTAACAATTCTTACATGTAACTTAACAGCAATATATTGGCATTTTACATCTATAACTAATTTTATTGTTTCTTATAACTAATTTTATTATTCCTTAATTATTTGCTATAAACTTTCCTATTATGTATCTATCTTTATTCTTATTTTGCTTATATGAATCATAATCTAATAATGCTTAACAATCTTTATATGAATTATACTTGACTACTCTTATATCCTATAATTGTTTTCTATTTAATTATTTTTTATCTAATTATCTTTAATCATTATTCTATTTTTATCTACTTAATTATTCTCTCCTATACTTATATTACTAGATCATTTTACTCTTACAAACTCATATCTACTATGTCTAAACTTTTTAAATTATGTTTAAAAGCAGCTGCCCTCAGGATTGACTTGTCTCAGTTCTCACAAACTTTCTCCATAGATGGGTACATCTAAGGTGTTATTTTAGTATAGGGTCTGTTAATCATTAAAAATAAAGAATGAGAAAGTTTTTTATTTTCCTTACACACAATGGTTTTGCTTTTCATGGAAACGAAGGTAACAGAACATTCTCTAGCGTCTCTAATGGCTGTGATTTTGCCGTTGTTCCTTTCTCAAGCCTTAGTTTCACTAATATATTATTCTCGCCTATTATTAATTAATGCTTTGCTTGTCACCAGAAAGGGGTATTTTCTGTCTTATGCACGCACTCCTAAAGATCAAAGGGGCCCATCAATGGGATCCATGGGGCTTTGCCTCCGGCACTGCCACTTTAGCTGGGGCCTTGCTCCCAGCCAGCATTTTTCCCATTTTCAGGCAAAGCCTTCTGTTAGGAGTTGTGGCTCCCGACAGGAAAGACTGTCTAACTGGGGGCTCCTGAGCAAGTGGCCAGGCTCCTGGTGCAACAGCTGGTGCTGCAACTTCTCTGCTCTGTCCCTGGCTCTTCCCAGGTCACAGAAGTCAAGCATCATTTTTTTTAAAAATGGACAAAAGCAGTGGGGATGCTCTCCCTCACCAGTGCAGCAGGAGAGCAACTGCCAACACCTGGCTTTGTTTGACCACTTCAGCCCCTGGCAGGGCACTGGCAGCAGGGGCTGTGGAGGTAGCCCAGAGGCAAAGTCCCACAGAAGAGGACAAGAGAGGCACCCAACCACTATCTTGAAGGTAGGGCAAGAAAGTGCTCTGACTTGCTCACCACGGAGCAACAGATCCAATCTCTGTGACTGGCAGATCAACTACTCAGGGATTTATGGTGATCCAGAGGGAATATCCTGAAAGCACAGACTTTGGAGGGACCTGACAAGTGCTAAGTTCCAGGCGCCCCACCCCCTACCCTGATCCAGCCACGAGACAAAGGGTGTAGCTGGGAAAGGACAAGGAAGGACTCCAAAGAGGTCAGTGCTGAGTCCAGGGCAGACCCAAATCCCCTCCTCCCCAGCAATCCTCTGAACATCAGACCCATACAGATGGGCCACGACTGAGAGGGACAAACCCAGGTGGACCCTGGACGTCAGTCGTAATAGGAAAATCACATTCCAGGATAGGCGTGGCTGGGGCACCCTCTGTGAGTACATACCTGGGGAAGAGACAATCCCACACCTCCCTATGGGAGAAGATCTTCCTGAATATATGAGAGTGGGAGGGGAGGACTGTAGCCCCACCCACCTCCACTGCCCACCCTCCTTTCCCTGCTTCAGACACTGAGGCAAGAGTGAAAGTTAGCTCTGCAAGAGAGACCTGATTAGAGGAGCAATTACAGAGCCTGCCACAAGAGAGCAGGTTTTTTCTTTTAATTTTCAATTTTTTTGTTGATTTTTAAAAATTAGTTGACTGCTTGTTAGTTCATCTATTTTTTAAATATTTTTCCATTGTGCATGAATGTGTATGTGAGGGTTTGATCTACTCCCCCCAAAATATATTTTCTTTTCTTTTTCTGTTTCTTCTTTTGTCATTTTCTGTTTATGTTGTTAAACCCAGGATTTAAATCCGAGAGACCACAAAGAGCCAGCTCCAATGCAAACACACGAGGGTCTTTATTCAGGCTCGAATCTGGGCTCACGTATGAAACTGGCAGCAACTTCAGGGACGAGAGCCCCGATCCAGTATGGCAAGCAGTTTTTATGCACAATTACAGAGGGAGGGGAAAGAACTTTAAACTTGATTTTACACGATTGGGTAATTTCTCCTAATGAGTACGGGAACACTTGGGATTGACATGTGCCTTGAGTGGGCTTTAACCTGACTGCCTGTGATTGACAGAAACCCACTAAATGGGCAGAGTGGAATGTCAGGTAAGTTAGGTTTATACAGTCACTGCGTGTAAATTAACTTGAGCAAGCAGGCAGGAGGTTGCTAGCACCACCAAGTCTGCTGATCTAAACAGAGGAATGCTTAGGAGGGCTTGTTTGCTTAACATTTACATAACATAACATGGTCATTATGGGACAACAAAAGTTAAACTTAACAAAGTTTTAAATGCAAACACTGCAAACAAATACAGTGAACGTGGTGTAGGAATTCATATAGTACAGTACTAGTTCTAGGGATTTATAAAATTTCATAGCAAGGAGGTTTTTCTAAAAGTCTTTTGATTCTCTCAGGTTTACACAGCCACTATGTGTAAATTAACTTTGGCATGGGAGCCGGAAGTTTAAACCAACATGGAGCCCACCTGAAGAGTGGCTAGCGCCTCAGAGTCTACTGCAATAGCAAAGGAATGTTTGAAAGGGGCTTATCACTTTAACATTTACATCCCATTGTAAAAGCAGAAGTCAGCACGGCAATTGGGACAAACAATGCTTAACCCATGAGTTCTAAATACAAACACTACTTAAGACATTGTATAACCACACGATCAGTCACTACCCAGCACCCGACATGTGCCTAATTCTACGGGGTCTGAGGTAGGATTTAAAGTACTAAGAATTCATAAAATACAATGAACATGATGTAGGAATACACAAAATATATAGTGAACGTGAGGTAGAGATACATAAAATATAGTGAACGTGAGGTAGGGATACATAATATAGTGAACGTGAGGTAGGGATACATAAAATATAGTGAACGCTTCTTTTACAGCAAGTATGACCTTTTAAGTTTCTTGGGTCCCTCAATGTGTGTATGTGAATGATTAAGTATTCATCTTTCAGTTTTGTTGTTGTTGGTTTGTTTTTACTTTTTTGTTCTCCTGAGTTTTTTTATTTTCGTTTCTTATAGATTAAGGTGTGTGCCAATATATGTGTGAGGGTTTGACCTGAATTCCATTTCTCCCCCCGCCCCCCAGTCTTTCTGTTTTTCTTCTCTATTCACTTTATGCTAGGTATGTGTGTGTGTTCAGTTTTCTTGTTTTTTTTTTGTTGTTGTTTGTTTTGTTTCACTTTGTTGTTATTCCAGTGTGTTTGTGTGTGTGTGTGTGTGTGTGTGTGTGTGTGTGTGTGTGTGTTCAATTGTTTTTTGCATTGGTTTCTGCTTTGCATCGTCATATAGAGTGGTGGTGGGGAGTGGGTCTCAGGGAAGCAAGTAGTTCCTGAATCCTAGTGCCCCATCCCCCACTTTATTTGAATTTCAAAAACTACAAGAGACAGCAAATCTTCCCATTCACTGTCCTATTTCAAAATAGAACACATCCAGAGTCTGGGTCAGGAAAGAATAAAGGACTGAGCAAATATCAGAAGGGAAAGCCTCTCCCACTGATACTGCATAACAGAAATAAAGAGAAAAACAAGAGATCTGTCACAAATGAGGAAAAACCAAAGGAAGACCTCAAGCAATTTCAAGTGTACCAAAATAAAAAACTCCTGAAAAATCAGACCTTGGTGCCCAAACAATGGAAGTCACCAACGACTGGCCCCAGAATATGACAGGGATTAGGGAATGGATGGAAAGGGTGACTAAAACTGAAGAAAGACAAGATGCAACACTGAAAGAACTTGTAACAGAGATTTTGGCAATCAAAAAAGCCATCCATGAAATAAATAACCAGATGACAAGCATGAAAAGCAGAATTAGTCTAGTTGAAGAAAGAATCTCAGAACTTGAAGACCAGAATATGGAATTAGCCCAATCTGTAAAAAACATAGAAAGAAGACTCAGAAAGAAAGAACAAAGACTACAAGAGATGTGCGATTGTATCAAGAGGCCGAACCTACACTGGACTGGTATTCCAGTAGAAGAAAGGGAAATGGAGAACAACTTGGAGCAAGTATTCCAGGAGGTAATCCAAGAAAACTTTCTCCTTCTCACCAGAGGTGTGACCAGCCAAGCACAAGGGATACATAGAACCCCCACAAGACATCGAATGAGAAGACCAACCCCTAGATACATAGTAATTCACCTACACAAAGTAGGCACAAAGAAAAAATCCTAAAGGCAGCAAGAAAGAAAGGTCAGACCACCTACTGGGGAAAACCAATCAGAATAGCAGCAGACCTATCGACAGAAACACTACAAGCAAGAAGGGACAGGAGCCTTATATTCAAAATCCTCAAAGATAAACAACTTCAACCAATAATTTCCTATCAAGCCAAGCTCAAATTCATCAGTGATGAAGAATTAAAATACTTCCCAGACATCCAATCCCTAAGAGATTATGCAGCTTCCAGACCAGCTCTACAGGAAACACTAAAAAGGTATTAAGCACAGAAGAAAGAAAAAAAAGAATAACCACACTTCCCAAGAGAACAGCAGAGGACAGAATCAACAGAGAATACAGTGCAACAAGAAACTTGAAAACACACACACACGTTAGCCCCAAAGCCAAAAGAAAACAAGCAAACAAAGAAAAAACTTTTTAAGAACCTCATGACAGGGATAAACAATCATATTTCAATAATCAGCCTGAATGTGAATGGACTAAATGCACCACTGAAAAGACACAGAAAGGCAAACTGAATAAGAAACCATGACCCAATTATTTGCTGCATCCAGGAGATTCACCTCACCACAAGGGATGCGCACAGACTCAAAGTTAAAGGATGGAAAACGAGTTTCCAGGCAAAAAAATCACAAAAGAAGGCAGGAGTTGCTATCTTAATATCAGACAAAACAAGCTTTAAGCTATCAAACTTTTAAAAGATGCAAAAGGACACTACATAATGATAAAAGGTTCAATCCATCAATAAGAAATACCCATCCTAAATATATATGCACCCAACACAGGAGCACCAGCATTTATAAAGCAACTACTAAGTAAACTTTAAAAAGTTATTGACTCTAACATTATTATAGCAGGGGAAATGAATACCCTTGATAGGTCATCAAGGCAAAAAAATCAACCCTTGATAGGTCATCAAGGCAAAAAAATCAACAAGGATATCCAGAACCTAAACTTGACACTTGTCCAAATGGACTTAAGAGATACCTACTGATGATTTCACCTAGCAACAGAATATACATTCTATTCACCACCACATGGAATGTACTCCAAGATCAATCACATCCTTGGCCATAAATCAAGCATAAACAAATTCCATAAGGTTGAAATCTTGCCATGCACATTATCAGACCACAGTGGAATACAAATAAATATCAACGCCAACAAAATTTCCCCAGAGCCCACAAAGACATGGACACTAAACAGCATGATGCCGAACAACTACTGAGTCAACACTGAAATCAAAGCAGAAATTAAAAGATTCCTGGAAACTAATGAAAATGAAGAAACATCTTACCAAAATTTCTGGGATGCCATGAAATCAGTTCCAAGAGGGGAATTTATATCTCTGTGAGTACACATCAAGAAAATGGAAAGATCAGAAGTTGAGATCCTAACAAATCACCTAAGGGAGCTGGAAAGAGAAAACCATCAAAATCGCAACTTTACCAGAAGAATTCAAATCACCAAAATATAAGCCCAAATATGGGATATAGAAGACAAAAATATCATAGAAAACATCAATAAAACAAAAGGCTGGTTCTTTGAAAGAATTAACAGGACTAATGGACCCTTAGTCAGAATGACCAAGAAAAAGCCCACATAAATGCAATCAGAAATACAAAAGATAAAATCACAACTGACCCTGAAGAAATACAAAAGATTATCAGAGATTACTATGAACACCTATATGGAAACAAACTTGATAACTTAAATGAAATGGAGGACTTTCTGACATCCCACAACCTGCCCAGATTGAAAGAAAAAGACATTGAGACAATAAATACACCAATAACAACCGAGGAAACTGACTCTGTCATACGAAAACTACCTACCAAAAAAAAAAAAGCCCTGGCTCAGATGGCTTTCCAGCAGAATTCTACAAAACATACAAGGAGAAGCTGATACCAATCCTTTTGAAAGTATTCCAGGCAATTGAGAATGTTGGAATTCTTTCCAAATCATTTTACAAAGCTAACATCACACTGACACCCAAACCGGGTAAAGATCCAACAAAAAAACAGAACTACAGGTCAATATCCCTTATGAACATAGATGCAAAAATCCTCAACACGATTCTAGCAAATCAGATCCAACAACACATCTCAAAATCATTCACTATGACCAAGTAGGCTTCATCCCCAGGATGCAGGGCTGGTTCAACATTCGCAAGACCATAAATGTAATTAAATACATCAACAGATGTAAAAACAAGGACCACATCATTATCTCATTAGACGCAGAAAAAGCTTTTGATAAAATTCAGCACCCTTTCTTGATAAAAACCCTCAAACACTTAGGTACAGAAGGAACATACCTTAAAATATTAAGTGCCATCTATGATAAACCCACAGCCAACATATTGCTAAATGGACAGAAACTGGAAACATTTCCCCTGAAAACTAGGACAAGACAAGGCTGCCCACTCTCACCCCTCTTGTTCAACATTATGTTGGAAGTCTTAGCTCAGGCAATTAGACAAGAGAAGGAAACCAGGGGTATCCAAATAGGAAAAGAGGAAGTCAAGTTATCTCTCTTTGCTGATGATATTATACTATACCTTGAAAATCCAAGAGAATCTGTCAGAAACCTCCTTGCACTGATAAAGTACTTTGTCAAAGTCCCATGATACAAAATAAATGTGCAAAAGACAGTTATATACCTATACACCAACAACAAGCAGGTGGAGACTCAAATTAAAACCACAATCCCATACAGTGGCCACACACAAAAAAATTAAAACCACAATCCCATACAGTAGCCACACACACAAAGAAATGAAAGATCTTTACAATGAGAACTACAAAACACTGCTCAAAGAAATCCAAGAAGACATAAGCAAATGGAAAAATATTCCATACACATGGATAGGAAGAATTAATATTGTTAAAATGTTCATCCTACCGAAGGCAATCTACAGATTCAATGCAATACCCATTAAGTTACCAACATCATTCTTCTCAGACCTGGAAATGACAATACAGAAATTCATATGGAAACATAAACAACCACAAATAGCCAAAACAATCCTTAGCAAAAGAAACAAAGCAGGAGGCATCGCACTTCCAGACTCAAACTTTACCATAAGGCTACACTAATCAAAACAGCCTGGTATTGGTGCAAGAACAGGCATATAGACCAATGGAACAGGATAGAGATTCTGGAAGCAAAGCCTCAATTTCTCGACCAACTCATCTTTGACAAAGCCTCCAACAACCACCACTGGCGAGAGGAGAACTTATTCCGTAAATGGTGCTGGGAAACTGACTGATCACACGCAGAAGATTGAAAATCCCATGAAATTGTGTATCACCATACACAAAAATTAACTCTAAATGGATCAAAGAGCTAAACGTAAAACCTCAAACTATAAGAATCTTAGAAAATGCACTTCCTTATGAAAACTGAAACTGGCAACCGATTTCTATTCAGAACCCTAAATGCCCATACCTTAAGAAATAACACAGACAAGTGGGACCTCATCAAACTCACAAACCATCAAGAGAGCAGGGAGACAGCCCACAGAATGGGAAGAAATATTTCCTAACTGTATACCTGACAAAGGCCTAACATCTAGGATCTACAAAGAACTCAAACGCACTGAAAGGAAAAAAACAAACAGCCCCATTAAAAAGTGAGCAAAACACAGGAGTAGACACTTCTCAAAAGAAGCTATACGGGCAGCCAACAGACACATGAAAAAGAGCTCAGTCTCACTCATCATCAGAGAAATGCAAGTCAAAACCACATTGAGATACCACCTAACCCCAGTAAGAATGGTCATCATTAATAAAACAAACAACAGATGCTGGTGAGGATGCAGAGAAAAAGGAACACTTACTGATGGGAATACAAAATAGTGCAACCTCTTTGGAAAACAGTGTGGTGGAGTCTGAAAGAACTAGAAATTGACCTTCCATATGACCTAGCAATTCCCCTATTGGGAATATACCCAGAGGAACTCAAATCATTCTACAAAAAAGATACCTGCACACGTATGTTTGTTGCAGCTCTGTTCACAATAGCAAAAACATGGAACCAACCATGTTGCCCACTGAAGCTGGACTGAATAAAAAAATGTGGTACATATACACAATGAAATATTATGCAACCATAAAGAAGGACAAACATACCCTTAAAAAAGGACAAACTTTGCAGCAACTTGGATGGATTTAGAGTTGATCATACTCAGTGACCTATCACAGAAACAAAGAACAGAATACCATATTTTCTCACCCATAAGTGGACCTTGAACAATTATCAAATACTATAAGAAAGTGATTGGCAGTAGTGGGAAACTGCCAGGGGAGAGGGGGTGGGATTGGCAGTTGAGGGAAACTGCCAGGAGAGGAGGGGCATACCTCATCAACAAGGGTACCTGCATAATCAATGTCTGTATACCTAACCCTGAATTGTACCCCACATCTTTATAATAAATATATATATATTTCTGTGTTAATTCAGCTCCTAGATGACACAGTTTTCTTTAATTTGAACAATTTTATGATAGCTTTGTAGAGATATAATGACATGCTATAAAAGGCACACCATAAAACTATAAAATTCAGTGGCCTTGTTATAATCAGAGTTATGCAACCATCACTACAATTAAGTCAAGAATTCTTTTTTTAATATCTTTTTTTTAAGTTGGCATCTCGCTCCATTGCCCAGGCTGAGTGCAGTGGCATGTTCACCACCACCCCAGCGTTGACCTGCTGGGCTCAGGCGATCCTTCCACCTCAGCCTTCCAAGTAGCTGGAACAACAGGCGCATGCTACCATGTCCACCTAATTTTTTGATTTATTGTAGAGACAAGGTCTCACCATGTTGCCCAGGCTGGTCACGAACCCATGGACTCGGGCAATCCTCTCGCCTCAGCCTCCCAAAGGGCTGGGATTGCAAGCTTGAGCCACCGCGCCCGGCCAAGTCAAGAATTCTTGACTCACCACAAACAGAAATCCTATCCACTGGCCATTATTTGTTATTCTCTTCTCTACCCAGTCCTTGGAAACCACCAGACTACTTCTTTTATATATATTTGCCTATTTGGAACAGTTCATACAAATGGTATTATGCATCTTGTGGTCTTCTGTGTCTGATTACTTTTACTTGGCATAATGCTTTCAGGTTCATCTAGGATCAATAAGTCCATGCTTCAATATTTCCCATTCAGTTACTGGGTAGCTTTAGGAAAGTCATTAAATCTTTCTGAGCCAAAAATTTCCTTGTATGAAATCAGGTATTGCATGCACAATACTTAGCAATGGACAGGTGTATTTGGTTAATTTTAGGTGTCAATTTCACTGGATTAAGAAATGCCTGCCGGGTTCGGTGGCTCAGCCTGTAATCCTGCATATTGAGAGGCCGAGGTGAGTGAATTGCCTGAGCCCGCAGGCTCGAGACTCACCTGGGCAACTTGATGAGACCTCATCTCTACAATAAATAAATAAATTAGCCAGGCGTGGTAGTGCCTGTAGTTCCAGCTACTTGGAAGGCTGAGGTGGAAGAATCGCCAGAGCCCAGCAGGTCGAGGCTGCAGTGGCCAGGAGCGGCCACTGCACTCCAGTCTGGGTGACAGAGTGAGACTCCAACTCAAAAAAAAAAAAAAAAAGAAAAGAAAAGAAATGCCTATATAACTAGTAAAGCATTACTTCTAGATGTGTCTGGTGGGTATTCCCAGAGACTGGCATGTGAGTCAGTGGACTGAGTGAGGAAGTTCTACCCTCCATGTGGGTGAACACCAAGTTTATTTTCATGATGTATAAATAGCCTTCATATCAACGGCCATCCACGTTTCATTGACCCACTGTTCATTTTTTAAGTAAATGAAACCTTCTGGGTTGTTTTTTTTTTTTTAATTTTTCTGGGTCTACCTGAAATGAAATTAATCGATTCAAACTTGGAAAATACTCCAAGCTAGTTAATAATTACTCAAACTAATGTTGTCCTCACTGTTTTTTAAAGTTGTACCCAAAAAAACTTGGACTGCTGTGTCCCAACCTCTCTGTCCTTTGTAGCTGGATCTGGCTCAGAACAAGGAAACAATTGCCTATAAGAGTGCCACCACAGAACAAAACAACTAAGACCAAGCTGGGAAGGGTGTTTTTCTTTTTATTTTCTTCTTTTCTTTTTTTTTGCAGATGTCTGGTAAATACACATGGTTTGATGAGATTCCTTTCCCCTACTTTATTACAACTGACATGAAACGTCTGCAGGATGAATTTGTGGTGAAGGATGAAGATGTCATATACTTTTTTACCCAAAGTCAGGTAAGGAAGCCAGATCTGAAATTGAGGGACAGGGTGAAATGAAGTTACAAATTTAATGCCTTCTCTATGCCTTGCATGTGTCTATGCTTTGATGACTAGTGTGGTGTCTTTACAGAGCCTCTGCTCAGAGAGAGAGATCAACACAGGCAATTAAAATTCACAGAGATATGACTACTAGAACATTGTTCAGATATAGTGAAAGAGAATATATGATAGAATGCTAAGACAGACTTAAGTGATCAAGCAGGGTGGTTAGAGGGAAAAGATTAATGAAAAAATCTGGGACAAAAAGAAACATTTAGCTAGAGATGTCAAGAGTGAATGTGAGATGATCAACTATAAAAGACACTTTTATAGTTTGGCACTTGTGAAAGTGGTAAGGATGACTCTTTAAGACTCTTGCAATAAGGGAGAGACTAGACTCTGAAAATAGCAAAGACGTTTGAGTGTATGCAGCTAATAGGCAGAGTCATGGGGTCATTGCAAGAAAAATTACAAAGAGGAACTTGATTAGCAATCAAGGGTAGAATCTTTGCTAAAGGCAGGCTAAGGACTTAGACACTAAGGGCAGGAGATGAGGAAACTGATCAGCTATCAAGGATGGAAAGATTTTCTCTAAACTGAATTAGCAGGACTTCTGCTAACCCCAGATTCAGCATGAATGGGCACAGAAGTCAAAAGCCAAGGTGTCGTTAAGAAAAGGACTGATCAAGGAGTCTTTGTCAGGTGGCAGGAGAAGTTACACAGACAACTGTCCAGACTTGAAAGATACTGAAAAATACTGAAGAATCTGAAAAGACATGAATGATTGCTGTGCAAAAGGTAAGGTCAGAGGGGTAGCAGGGGCTGAGGCTAGATATGCTAAAAGTGGTAAATTAATGTAGAACTTGAAAATCATGCCAAGGAATTAGAGAACGATCCAAAGGCAATGGAAATCCAAAGAAAACGCTCAAATGGCAAATCAACAAGCGCATATTTTTAAAAAAATGACTAGGTGCTCTCTATGCTGAAAGGATTTAAGGACTCAGCTTAAGTAGAGGGCAGTGGATAAGGAATAGACAGAATGAAGTTTTGTCAGCAGGCGAGGTAACTGACAACTGTAACTAGGACAGTGGCAGAGGAAATGAGAGCTGAACAATACTTAGGTCATGCATTCAAAGAAATTTGATGATTGTGTGGACTAGGCAGTGTTTTTGAACTACTACTGGAAATTCCAAGTTGGATAATACAATTTTTTTAGAGGATGAGGGGCTGTAGGATCCTTGACATCTGCCCACTGGAAGTTGGTATCATACGCGAGTTTTGGCAATCCACAATATTTCCAGACACTGCCAGTGTCCCCTTGAGACAGGCACAATCACCTCACTTGAGAACCCTTGTATTAGGGATTGATAAGGAAAGAGGTCACATGGATTTCTAAGGTTTCAGACAAGGAAAATTTGGCACCTGTTGGTGCTATGCACAGAGGCAAAGAGCAGGTGTAGACACGTAACTAGGAGAGCTGGCATTATTGCGTGTAGGAGGTATTGCAGTCAGACTGCAGAAATAATATCAGCGATGAAGAAACATTGAGTATAAAAATTTGTAAATGCCCATTGCATGTGTGCAGTAATTCAACGGTGTATTCAGTGTGCTGCTTAAAAACATTTAGTAAAATTGTTTTTCTGTGCTTGGCTTATCTTGCTTAACATGATATCTTCCAGGCTCCTCCATGTTGGTTGTACATGACATAATTTCCTTCCTTTTTAAGGTTGAATAGTATTCCATTTTGTGTGTGTGTGTGTGTGTGTGTGTGTGTGTGTGTGTGTGTGTGTGTGAGAGAGAGAGAGAGAGAGAGAGAGAGAGATTTCTTTATCCATTCATCCACTGATGGACAATTAGGTTGTCTCTAAAAATGTTGAACTCACAGATGTAGAGAGAAAAATGGTAGTTTCCAGAGATAGGGGCTACAGGTAGAGGGAAAGGGGAGATATTGGTCAAAGGTTACAAAGTTTCAGATAGACAGAAAGAATACGTTTTGATGTCTATTGTGATGTCTATTGCGCAGCATGATGGCTATAGTCAACAATATTGCATTGTATATTTCTTTTCTTTTTTTTTTTGAGTTGGAGTCTCACTCTGTTGCCAAGACTGGAGTGCACTGGATGCTCCCGGTCACCACAGCCTCAACCTGCTGGGCTCCGGCGATCCTTCCGCCTCAGCCTTCCAAGTAGTCGGAATTACAGGCATGTGCTACCACAGCCAGCTGATTTTTTTTTATTTATTTATTGTAGAGATGAGGTCTCGCTGCCCAGGCGGGTCTCGAACCCGCGGGCTCAGGCAATCCACTCACCTCAGCCTCCCAAAGGAGCGGGATTGCAGGCTGAGCCACCGAGCCTGGCTGCATTGTGTATTTGAAGATAACTAAGAGAGCAAATTCAAATTGTCTTGCCATAAAAATAATAGGTAAGCCACGTAGTTCTTACCTGTAGTTCCGGCTACTTGGAAGGCTGAGGTGGAAAGATCGCTGGAGTCCAGCAAGTCGAGGCTGCAGTGGCCGTGAGTGTGCCACCCTACTCCAGCCTGGGTGACAGAGTGAGACTCCAACTCAAAAAAAAAAAAAAGAAAGAAATATTGAGCCAGATGTATTTTCTCCTGCTGGCCTAGTATAAGCAGCAGAAATAAACTGAGGTGAAGAGTGCAGGTGTGGATGAACAGCCTGTCACAATACCTAACATACACATCTCTAACAAATGGGCAGCCAGGTACTGTAGCTCACATCTGTCATCCCAGCACTTGGGAGGCAGAGGCAAGAGGAGTGCCTGAGCCCAAGGATTCAAAACCAGCCTGGGCAACTTGGCAAGACTTTGTCTCTACAATCAATCACAAAAACTAGCCAGGCATGGTGGTGTGCATCTGTAGTTCCAGCTACTTGGAAAGCCGAAGCAGAAGGATCGCCTGAGCACAGAAGGTCAAGGCTGTGGTGGCCATGGCATGTCACTGCACTCCAGCCTGGGTGACGGAGTGAGACTCTGACTCCAAAAAAAAAGGGGGCATCTGTATAACAAAATGTCTAGAAATAGGCAGGTTAGTCTTCTTCCTTCAAAATATCAATGATTCCGTGCTCTGGTCTGGCATCTCAGTTGTATGGGCCTTTCCCTTGTGGTTGCCAGGTGACTGCATTGATTGTGGGTAGGAATTCCTCTCAGCTTATCCAAAGGCAAAAGGCATGTGGCTATGTGGCTGTATGTGACTGGACGTCCCCTCTGTAGGTCTCTATTCTGTGAGACCAACACAGACAGATGCTTCCTTTCCTGAAGCTTCCCAAAACACTTTCTCTTTTCCTTTTTTTTCTTTCTTTCTTTCTCTTTTTTTCTTTCTTTCTCTCTCTCTCTCTCTCTCTCTCTCTCTCTCTCTCTCTCTCTCTCTCTTTCTTTCTTTCTTTCTTTCTTTCTTTTTGAGTTGGCATCTCACTCTGTTACCCAAGCTGGAGTGCAGTGGCATGCTCATAGCCACCACACCCTCAACCTGCTGGGCTCAGGTGATCCTTCCTCCTCAGCCTTCCAAGTAACTGGAATTACAGGTGTGCACCACCACGCCTGGCTAATTTTTTGTATTTCTTGTAGAGCTGGGGTCTCGCCATGTTGCCCAGGCTGGTCTCAAACTCCTGGCCTCAGGCAATCCTCTTGCCTCGGCCACCCAAAGTGCTGGGATTACAGGTTTGAGCCACCACACCAGCCAGAACACTTTCTCTTTTAGCTTTCTAGATATCCAGTCACATGGTCAGCTGTAACTTCAACTGAGTAAGAAAAGACGAACGTTTGCTTGTTGCAAAGACAAAAGTAATGTCTGACACAGAGTCTGTGAGTCTATTGTTCCTTACCTGATCTACCTACAGGCTTTGCTTCAGTGAGGAAATCCTGGTTTGGAAGATGGTCAAACCTACTATCCTGATGAAGTCTTGAATGTCCATTGAAGATTTTTTCCTTGATTCCCTTTTTTCTGCCTTGCCAGCTAGTATGCATGCAAATCTAGCTGAATATATGGAATGGGATCAGTTGTCTTGGGAAGGGTGGGGTCTATTTTGTGAAAAGGCCGTATTTGTGAGATAATTGAAGTTGACCCCTCAGGAAAAGGCAAGAATGCTATGTGCATCATAGCCGATAATTTGCCACACAGCGGGAGCACATGTTTACAGTAACATCAAGGTTTTCTTGGTTTACACAAGGAACAGTAAATAAAGCAGAACTCTGGGAGACATTCCGAGGACTGGGGTTAATTAATAGTCAAGATGGCAAATTAGTATCTAACGTAGAGGGACTTTAGCATCTACCCTCAACCCCTCTCACCCAGCTCTTACAATTGCACCGGCCCTTCCCTTTTGCAATGGTCCCTGAACCTTTAGGAGAGAGAGGCTGTGAGTGATACATTGTATCAATTTGCTTTCCACTTGCAAGCAGAGGCCACAGCCACAATACAAAAAACAGCAGGAGGCAATGACACCTATGTCAAGTATGAGACATAGAGTTAATAATAAATGTTGTCAGCATTTTCCTCAGAATCCAAACCAAGTGAAGAGCCCTCGGAGAAAGAAAAAGTAGAGTCAGGCATTGTGGTTATTTGTCTATGCATGTCTTATAGGGCAAGACTTATATTGCCAGAATTATCAAGAATATATACACAATACTTAGCCTTAATAGTGGTGCAAGTTCCCCTTTGTGCAGCAGTTAATACATCTAATGTGTTGTGATTTTGTAGAATGGACTTTTAATTGTGTGTCATTTTAGAGTTTATAAAAGAAATTATTTGGAAGTTGCCATTGAGAGGCCAGTGAGTATGGCCAAAGAGGTCTTCTGCCTAGTCTCTACAATAAACAAAAAAATTAGCCGGGCGTGGTGGTGCATGTTTGTAGATCCAGCTACTTGGAAGGCTGAGGCAGAAGGATTGCCAGAACCCAGCAGGTCAATGCTGGGGTGGCTGTGAACATGCCACTGCACTCCAGCATGGGCAATGGAGTGAGACTCCAACTCAAAAAAAAGAGAAAGACCTTCTACGTGTCAGATTGCATCCTCAGTGCCTACAGATAGCACAAAGATTGTGGCTAAGGGAGCATATCAATAAAAGACCGCAGAAGTCCAACCTCCAGTGAGCAGGGCCTGAGTTGGGGGGAGGGAATGAAAAAGAAAGACAAGAGTCAGCGGGATTGGAGGTCTCTCTCCTCAATAGGTGAGAGCAAGTTTATTATTCAGCATGCTTCTTATATAGGGCAAAACTGTACAAGGGATTATTATAAAAACAAACAGCATCAGCATCCGGGCCAGGCATCCGGGCCAGGCGTGATTGAGGCATCGGGCTAGGCTTGATTGACGTCACGCTCTGCTTTATTATAAAGTAACAAATCAAGGTCTGTGAGGGAGCCACAGCAGAATTATATTGCTACTAGAAGGCGAGTTTTTCTGCGTTTATCTTCTTGTACCTAGGGCTTTATTGTAGCTAAGACTTTATCTGTACTATGTGTACCTGGATGTGTGGGCATCTGAGACACTGTTTCATGTAGCACGTTGCATTCCTCACAGCCTGGCTTTGGCTAGGATGCAGAACTTCCAAGTAAGACTGTTGCCTATGAGCTTGGGGTACTTAAGGCCTGCTACGTTTTATGTAGCAGGCTGCATACCTCACCTGTCTTTAGCTAGAATGCAGAGCTTCCAGGCGAGACCATTGCCTATGAGCCTGGGGTACTCAAGGCCTGCCATAGTGGCAGTGATTGTCTGCTCCCCACATCACATCTGCTCCAAGATGAGGGAGTATAGGCTTGGTTCCTTGAACACAAGGTAAGAACACAAGGACCTTGTCAGCATATGCTCTGGTTTCCTTCAAAAGACAGCCTTGTCTATGTATTAACCATGTGTGTGAAATTAGTAGGTTTACCAATCGATGTCATCCATCATCCTCAGTCTCATGGATACCCTAAAGTGTAGTGTTTTATTCATCCTGGTGGTCACCAAGGCCATATGTTGGAACCACATGACCACATAGCGTGGAGCTAGTCAATTTATACTACATCATCAAGACCAGTTTGTAGTAAATAGGTTCCTTGCTTTTAGTGCTATTACTGTGGGCACACAAAATTGTACCCAAGAAATCCAGCCATCCTGCAAGTACACGTGTGTCGTGGTTACCCACAGAATTTTGTAATGTGCTTCCTAAAAAGGATGTCCATACCGGATGTGTTATCTGGAATGGGTGAGATAAAGACTACATAGTAAGTCAATACCACCCAACACCAACAAGGAAAGATTGTTTTGCTAAAATTTTTCATCTCCCATAACCATCTACAGTCACCCATATATCAGCATGTCTCTATGAGTTTCCATGAATTAAGGTGCATTCTACATTTGTTTCTACTAAAGCTAAGGTCCGCACACACACACACTTTATTTTCGAGTTGGAGTATTACTCCATCACCCAGGCTGGACTGTAATGGCACGCTCATGACCACCCAAGCATCGACCTGCTGGGCTCTGGCAATCCTTCCACCTCAGCCTTCCAAGTAGTTGGAACTACAGGCATGTGCTACCATGCCCAGCGAATTTTTTAATTTATTGTAGAGACGAGGTCTCACCAAGTTGCCTGGACTGATCTCGAACCCTCAGATTCAGGCAATCTACTCTACTCAGCCTCCCAAAGTGCTGGTATTACAGGCTGAGCCACCAGGCCCAGCCTATATGTTTGACTCCAACATATTATAAGCTCCACATGGAGTCTCTGGTCACCCCTATTGCTCATATGTAGAGACAACTTTGCCACTCATAGTTTCTAGGATGGGAAGGAGTCCACTCCTGAAAAAAAGAGATTGGAATGCTTTCATGCAGCAATTCTTCTTTCTCCTGTTTGTTGAGGCACTGGGAAGGGGTCTAAGTTGTTGAGGAGCTAAGTCCTTTCAATGGCCACCCATACAGCATTAGATTCCTCGCCTATTTTTTTTTTCTTGTTTAATGCAGCTGAGATCAGCTCATAACACATTTCTTTTCTGGTAACCCTAGTTAGGCCTTGAGCCCTCCACTTTTAGTCCAACAAGCTTGGCACCTTCTTTCTTTCCTTTTATCTTAGTCATCAGTCAGCCTTATCCCCTCCCTTTTCAGTTTCTTCAAGATCAGCTGTAGTTTCTCCCACATCACATACATCTTATAGTACAGGGGGCTTGAGAGGAATATGAGCAGATCACGCCAATCATATGCCCACAGTAAATACAGTCTCATCTTGTCCTGCAACCCAAGATGGCTGTAGATGGCCTGCCACATCCCCAACTACCCTAAAATTGCTCTGTGCTTCTTCCAGAGACTGCTATGCTGGAATTTTACACGAGAAGTCCCCCTCATGTGACCAGACCTCTCTCATGGCTGCTATCACCCAGTCCACAAGACTAGGATTGCCCTGGACACTTCTAGCATCGTGCAAACGCTGTCTCAGAAGTGGAATGAGTGGTGATATCATTCCTTTATCAGCTTCGCTCCCTGCTAGGGAGATGCCATCTTCACCCATGCTCCATAGTTGCACTATCCATGGGCTAAGTTTTCTTGGCAGTTGTTAAACATTTTTGTACATCCAGCAATTCTACTGAGATGTACTCTTGGACCACTAAGGTTTCCCATGAAAATACTATTTGTTATTGCCTGGCCACATCTGGTAAGCTTTTGATTTTGCTGTGTGAGTCATCTTTCTCTCGAAAGGAGAGAATAATAATCCTCTTTCTCCAAAATAACTTCTACGCCTTCTTCAGACTCACTAGTTGGTTCTAGAGGATTCCAGGTCTTAGTGTCCCAGTCTGGTTTAGCAAGAATGGCTCATGCTTTCAACCAGTGCAGTGTTTCCCCTCCCAGCCATACCAAGAAGCAGGCTAGTGTTTCCAGTCACGCTTCCTCAGTTTCAAGCTTATCTGCCAAGTTAGCTTATCCACTAACACAGATATGGAGATCTTCCTATCTTTTCCTAACTGTGGTCCTTTCTCTAGCTTTTGTACCTTCACCTCAGTCACTAACCATGCTTTCATGGCCACTCACACAGCCCATAATGGTAGCCAACCACTGTTGCTGCTGTACTGTGACCTTCCTTACCACAGTGGGTCATGTGCTTTCCTACTAACAAGTGTTCTACCTCTCCAGCATTTTCAGGGCATCTGCATACTCACGTGGTGGCCCACAGGCATCTAGCAAATGGGCCATACTCCACACAGATGAGATCACTCATAAGATTTCTCCAGCTAATGCTTCTTCCCCTTTATCCATACTTTGGTTCTCAAACTTATCCTGTCTGGATCATCAATTATTTCATGAAAAAAGACCTATGTTGCAAAGCAGCCCTATACATAGGAACCAAGAAACCAAAAAAATAAGGCAGACAAATCCAGTGTGTCAGTAAAAGGCAATTTATTGGGGGACTTACAGACAGAAGCATGGTCTTGAACAATGACAACACAGGTAGATGTCCACATGATTACCTCCTAGACCCAAAGTTTACATACCATACTCATTCCCAAGAACTATGTAGGACCACTGAAGCAGACACCCCAGGGAAAAGCAAGGATGTGCCATAGCCTGTAATTTGCCTAAGGGCAGGACTTAAGTGAAATACGTGTTTATGGTAACATTAAGCTTTCCTTGGCTTACATAAGAAACAGTAAATATAGTAGAAATCTTTTTTTTTAATTGGAGTCTCACTCTGTCACTCAGACTGGAGTGCAGTGGCCACTTTCGGTCACTGCAGCCCAGACCTGCTGGGTTCTGGCAATCCTCCCGCCTCAGCCTTCCAAGTAGCTGGAACTATAAGCATGCGATACTACACCCAGCTAATTTTTGATTAACTGTAGAGTTTAGGTCTCGCCAAGTTCCCCAGGCTGGTCTCGTACCCACAGGCTTAGGCAATCCACTCGCCTCGGCCTCCCAAAGCACTGGGATTATGGGCTGAGCCACCGAGCCCAGCCAATAAAGTAGAAGTCTTACAGGCATTCCTGGGACTGGGGTTAATTGGAAGTCAACACGGCAGATTAGCATTCAAGATGAAGTGATCTCATTCTACATAGGATACAGTGTTGCCTACTTTATCAAGAAGGAAAAAATGAGATTGAACAGCAGGAGCAAGAGTATTAGCACCCCAAACTGCTCAAAGGTGGAGGCAGCACACTGTCCATCTGTGGGTGAAGGGAAAAGCAAAGGAATGTTATTCAGTTTTAAAAGGGAAGGAAATTCCAATACATGCTACGTATGACATGGATAAACCTTGAGGATATCATGCAAGTGAAATAAGTCAGTCTCAAAAGGATAAATATTGTATTATTCCACTCATATGTAGTACCTAGAGTAGTCAAATTCATACAGAGAGAGAGTAGAATGGTGTTTGCCAGGGGCTGGGGTGAGGTGCAGACGAGAGGAGATTTTTCAATGGGTTCTACTTTTGCAAGATGAAAAGAGTTATGGAGATGGTTGATACTAGCAATAGTTGCACAATAATGTGAATGCACTGTACACTACTGAACTGTACACATAACAATGGTTAAGATAGTAAATTTTTATCTTGTAACATTTACCACAACTATAAAAGAAAAAAGAGTTTGTTGTTTTTTTTTTTAAGAGTAGTAGGACAAAATGAGTTAAGGATGATCTCATGGACACCAAAGGAAAAGGGTGTTTCTAGAATGAAGGATCCATTAAATGTTGCTAAGAAACAAGAATAAGATGAGGAATAAAAATATCAGCTGGATTAATGCGCATGGACATTACTGCTGAAATAACACAGTGGCTTTAAGATGCAGGGGTGGGCCGGGCTCGGTGGCTCAGCCTGTAATCCCACACCTTTGGGAGGCTGAGGTGAGTGGATTGCCTGAGCCCACGGGTTCGAGACCCGCCTGGGCAGCGAAACCTCATCTCTACAATAAATAAATAAAAAAAATCAGCCGGTCGCGGTAGCGCATGCTTGTAATTCCGGCTACTCGGAAGGCTGAGGCGGAAGGATCGCCGGAGCCCAGCAGGTCGAGGCTGCGGTGGCCGGGAGTGGCCAGTGCACTCCAGTCTGGGCAACAGAGTGAGACTCCAACTCAAAAAAAAGATGCAGGGGTGGAGTCAAAATCACACTGAAGTAGGTGACATGCTCTTCTTCCTTGTCCAGGAACCAATTGGTTGAAGGAGATCATCAACCTGATTCACTGCAAGGGAGATCCCAGCTGGGTTCAATCTGTTGTTTCCTGGGAACGTTCACCATGGCTAGAAATGAGACTCGGGCAAGAGCTTACAAAGAGTCAGAAAGACCCATGCGTCTACACCTCCCACCTCCCCATTCAGTTCTTTCCCAAGTCATTCTTCAATTTCAAGGCCAAGGTGCGCTGGTAATGAAATTTCAGAATCAAACACTTTTCTGACTGTCCTGAATGTGTGTTTTAGGAACAGAGTTAAAAGTGTGATTCAGTCAAGTGAGTGTGGTAGAAAATCTTTTTCCTAACAATATTGTCACAGCCATAAAGAGGGACAAAATCATGGACTTAGCAGCAACTTGGATGGATTTACAGCCTATCATATTCAGTGACCCATCACAGAAACAAAGAACTGAATACCATATCCTCGCTCATAAGCAGGTTCTGAACATTTATCACAATACTACAAGAGAGGCATCGACAGTAGCAGGACACTGCCAGGGGTGGGGGGTGGGTAGGGAGCATATAACATCACTAAGGGTATCTGATCCTAAATCTGGGGAAGTGAGGACCAGTAGGAAGCCCAAACTTCACCTGCATGTATACCACTTATGCATCTAATCCTGACTTGTACCCCACATCTTTAAAATAAAAAAGAAAACTATAGTGTCATATACATAGAATCTTCCTGGTATCATCCCAGAGAATACTCAGTCTTTTTTTGAGCTGAGGTCTCACTCTGTCAACCAGGCTGAAGTACATGCCGTGGCATGATCATGGCTCACCACAACCTCAACTTCCTAACTTCCTAGGCTCAGGCAAAATGACAACCTCTCGAGTGGCTGGGACTACAGGCGTGCACCATCATGCCCAGCTTATAATAGACAAAATCTAGAGACCCAAGGTTTAAATGAAAATTTTCTTATATAAAATTACAATCATTTTACAGAGTTTGGTCTTGAGCTATTTTTGTTTGTTATTTTTTCATTTCTTATTTTATTCATCTAATATTTTCTTAAATCTCTACACTGTCCCTCCTCAGCCTCCTGAGTGGCTGGGACTACAGGCGTGCACCATCATGCCCAGCTAATTTTTTAATTTTTTTTTTTGTAGAGTTGAGTTCTTGCTCTATTGCCTAGGCTGGTCTTGAACTCCTAGATTCTAGCAATCCTCCTGCCTTGTCCTCCCAAAGTGCTAGGATTACAGGCATCAGCCACTATACCCAGCCTTAGTCTTTAGTTAAATAGCTCTTGCTTGCACTTCCAACATCAAAGCATCCAGCATTGATAATCCCAAGTAGAAAGCACCTTAACTGTAAACCAGCACCTATATTTCAGAGGAAATATGGGCTTGGTACAAACAAATGAAACTTATTTAGGTTTTTACAATCATGATATTATTTATGTGGGGCATGTCTTTCCCAACAAATAAATCTACAGGCTTCCAATGCATACTTTCAGAAGCTCTAAATAAGACCTCTAGCACTGAGTGTCCCTGAGATATGAATGTGAATTTTTACTAATCACAGCTTATGGTTTAAATCCTATGACACCAAAACAATCGAATTTGAATGAAACTCCCTCATATCATCTTAAGTGATGTGGTAGTAGAAATATTATCAAAATATTCTAATATTATAGTGTATCATACTGTATTAATACCATACTACATTTCTACTTGTTTGTTTGTTTATTGTAAAGTTCATTTATTTTACTGACATCTCCATGATTATGGATACCATGTTGGTTTTGCTACTGTTTTTGCTGTTCTATACTTGTCAAAGTACTTGAAACAGTGTAGAGATTTAAGGAAATATTAGATGAATAAAATAAGAAATGAAAAAATAATAACCAAAAATAGCTCAAGACCAAACTCTGTTAAATGATTGTAATTTTGTATAAGAAAATTTTCATTTGAACCTTGGGTCTCTAGATTTTGTCTATTAGCAAATAGTGCAATGTCTTTGAAAGGCCAGTTTCTCTGTGTTTAAACTGGTGGTATTCATTCACCCATGTATTGACTTCTGATTATTTATTAACTTATACAGAAAGTCATGCCTAGTTTTTCCCCTTATGCACTTAGGTATTATGCATATACTATGTGTTAGGCTCTATAGAAGGAATAGGAAGAAGGTGATAATTAAAATGATCTTGAGCCACATCCTTCAGGAATTTACAGAATAGCTGTTAACAGTGTCCGTGGTGACAACGGTGTTTACTACAGGCCAGGTTAGTATATCAGATCACCGTGTGTAGTTAATAAAAAATACATATCAATTTAAAGAAATATAATAAAGATTTGAAGAAGGCGAGGCAGGGAGAAAAGCTTAGGGGAAGTCCTGCATTGATCCCAGGAGGTGAGTACAGGAGTTTGCTGATGGAGTGATTGGATGGAGGTTTGGATGACTGTCAGTCTGAGAAGAAAAGCTGGAGTTTGTGACTGATTCCATTTACCCGCTATCGTTGTCAATTTTCCTCTTAATTTCTACTTTTCTCTACATTATAAAAACCATCTGTGATGTTTTCCTTTAAACAGTGAGTTGTCTTTCAAGTTATCTACAAGATGAAAGAAAATATTGTCGTCCATATTTAGACTTTCACTGTTTCAGATGTTCTTTCTCCCTTCTTCCCTGGACATGCATTATTATTTCCTCATGGACTGAGGAACTCCTTTAGAAGTTGGTTGTCAAGTAGGGCTGCAACAATGAATTCTCATAGCTTTCATGTTTCTAAAATTGCCTTTGTTTTACCTTCATTGTTGAAGGATATTTTCACTGGGTATAGCATCAAAAGTTGACAGGTAGTTTGTTTTACCCTCCAGCACTTTCAAGACAGTTTTCCATTTTCACTAGGCTTCTATCATTTTTCTTTTGTTTTGTTTGTGAGTCGGGATCTCACTCTGCCACCCAGGCTGGAGTGCAGTGGCATGATCAAGGCTCACCGCAGCCTCCAACCCCTGAGCTCAGGCGATCCTCCTGCCTTAACCTCCTAAGTAGCTGGGACTAAAGGCACATTCCATCATGCCCAGCTAATTTTTTTTTTTTTTGTAGAAACAAGGTCTCCCTTTGTTACCCAGGCTGGTGTCGAACTCGTGAGCTCAAGTAATCCCTCTTCAGTCTCCCAAAGTGCTGAGATTACAGGTGTGAGCCACCACACTTGTCCAGGCCTCCATTTTTCCAACGAGAAGTCAGAGGATCTTTTTCTCCTCTTTTTCTACTGTGTATAAGGTGTCTGTTTTAGTCTGGCTACTTTCAACGACTCAGCTGAATACCAGGAGTGTTAAGAAGCTGTTCATAATCACTGCTGTCTGGTAAGTGTCTGGTGATCTTGCCCCATACATGCACAGCCCAGCCCTCAGCCATAAATTTATAGAGGACACTGACCCAGACTTTTCCTTATTTTATTAACACATAATAATTTGTACATACTTTGGGGGTACGTGTGGTATTATGATATGTATATACTATGGGTAATGAGGAATAGGGACATCTATCACCTGCATGCTTTAACCCTCCTTTATGTTGGGAACATTCCAATTCTTCTCCTCCAGAAATTGTGAACCATGCAACAAATTATTGTTAACAATTGTTCTTCTACTCTACTACCGGACACTAGATCTTATTCCTTCTATCTAACTGTATTTTTGTACCCACTAGACCCACCTGTCTTCTTCCCCCTCACTTTCCAGCCTCTAGTAACCACCAATTAATTCTCCACCTCCATGAGATCTACTTGGTTAGCACCTTGTCTTTCTGTTCCTGGCTTATTTCTCTTAACACAATGATCTTCAGGTCCATCCATGCTGTTGCAAATGACATAATCTCATTCTTTTTATGACTGTATAATGCTCCATTGTTTATATGTACCACACTGTCTTTATCAGATGACCAGGAGGTATACGAAAAACTGCTTAACATCACTAATCATCAGGGACACGCAAATTAAAACCACAATGAGATACTATCACGCCCTAGTTAAAATAGCTTTAATCAAAAAGACAAAGAATAACAAAGGCTAGAGAGGATGCATAGGGGAACCTTCGTACACTGTGGGTGGGAATGTAAATTAGTACAGCCATTATGGAAAACAGTATGGAGGCTCCTCAAAAAAACTAAAAATAGAATTACCATATGATCCAGCAATCCCATTGCTGAGGATATATTCAAAACAAATGAAACCAGCATGTCGAAGAGATATCTTCCCTCCCATGCTTGCTGACACAGATTTCTGAGGTCCCCTCTCCGTAGACTTCTCTCCTTCCCGATGTCCAGCTCTGTCCATTCCAGACACTCCATCCACCTCAACCCTCACCTCTGCCTCCTCAGCTCAGTGTCACTGCTAGGCTTGGCCCAGATTCCAGCTCAGTCCACTGTGGTAGAGGAATGATCCCTAGGCAAAGAACAGGGAGCTCGTGGAACTCTGCTTCCTAGCTTCCCTCCTTCTATGAATCTCAGTCTTGCATGACCTCTTAAAGCTGGTGCCTGATAGAATTCACCTAGGTTTGCAGTTTACTATATCAGGAAGTCTAGTCTAGCACCAGTCATTCTGTCATGACCAGAAGCAAACACTATATTTTAGTACTGTTGTTTGAAGAGGTTAACCAAGGAGCATTCATTAGATTGATGAGAGAAGCATGCTGATTGTTTTTCAAGATTTCAGGGGCCTAGCTTTTATGACAAGAAACATTTTCACAGGACTAGAAACTGCAGTGTTAAAGAACTAAGAAAATATATATTGAATGCCTTTTTCAGTTGTATTGAGGTATAACTGACAAAAATTACATATATTCAGGGTATGCAACATGATGTTTTGATGTGTGTCTACTTTGTTAAATGATTACCACAAACAAGCTAACTAACATAGTATTAACTAACATAGATACCACTGTGTATATGTATGTGTGTGTGTGTGTGTTGAAAACACTTGAGGTAACTCTGTTAGCAAACCTGGTCTTCCAGGACTTTTTCATCATCTTGTTAAAAGTATGTACCCTTTCAACATCTCCCCAGTAAACCCACCCCTAGCCCCTGGTAAGCGCCATTCTAAACTGTTATTATGAGTTTGAATTATTTTTATACTCCACGTATAAGAGGAATCATGCAGTATGTTCCTCTCTGTGCCTGGTAATATCCAACTGGGCATCTTTTAGTGCTGGGTGCCACGTGCAAATGACCCCCGCCACCATGCTCCTTCATCAATTTGCTGTGTCTCTCCTCTTCACTAATGGTACAAATCCCACTAAATCTCTTCTGCTTTGATTTTCATCATGGTCTCTAATATATAATAATATGTAACATGTTGATCAACTGTTCATGATCAATCATGTAGTTATACGCTAAGTCTTCTCCATGTTTATGTGGTTCTCTCTTAAATCTATTAATAATTTTTTTAAAAACAGCCTTAAGCAGAACACAGAAGCCAAGACATTTCTTTCCTGTCCTCTGTACCTATCATTCACTGATCCATCAAACTTTTATTCAGCACTGTGTGCTGACTAATCCACACTGCCCTTTGTGTCATATTTAACCTCACAATAGACACATAATATTTACACAGATACAGAAATACGGCAGTGATTTTAACAATGCATATGTATATTTATTAAAAATGCATTTTATGCTTACATATGTTTTATACTATGCATGTATAAATATATTTAAATTACTTATGAATAATTATGTATATTATATCATATAAATATGTATGTTTATGTATGAATATACAAACTCCATTATATGACATAAAATACCTTATATACAATTTATGTATAATAAAATATATTTTATAATTGCATGTGTATCCTATACTAGCGATGTATAAATGTATATGTATTATATATAAAAATTAAACAATATATGATTATATATTCACTCAATGATTTGTACATCTACAAGTATATGTACTATATTTTGTTTAAAATATGTGTATTTACATACACATATGTGATACATGTGCTTGATAGTTCATACATATAATACATATATGTATAGTGTGTGTCATATGTAGTCTTACATAAGTATCCGTATATCATATGTCTTAAGTTAATTAATATATGTGGTATATAATCTGGTATAGTACTTTTATAGTTCATGTATATTTTATAAAATTATATAATAGTGTATGTGTATCTATATTTACATACGAGGTCCAAGAAAGCTTGCAAACTCATCCTATAAAAAGTGTTACATACCTCATTGCTGAAGATTGCTTGGGAAGTTATGCACCGATACCAGTGCCTAGTCCACTCTTCAAAGCAATTTTGGAACTCTTTCTGGAATAGCCATCAGAGCTGTCATAGTTATTTGTCAAAGTCTGACTTGTCCCTGTACACTTACCTTGGCAACACTGTACAAATAACTGTATTGGGACATCTTCCTTGTTCACCTGACCTGACTCCCAGTGACTTTTTTCTTTACCCAAAGACAAAGGAAATATTGAAAGGAAGACATTTGATGACATTCAGGACATCAAGGGTAATATGATAACAGCTCCGATGGCCATTCCAGAAAAAGAGTTCCAAAATGGCTTTGGCGTGTGGGCTAGGCATTGGCGTCAGTGCATAGCTTCCCAAGGGAGGACTTCAAAGGTGACTGTAGTGATATTCAGCAATGAGGTATGTAGCACTTTTTCTAGGATGGTTTGTGAACCTAATTATTGGACCTCATACAGTACATATATGGATTCATCCATATGATAAAACATACATATGTATTAAGAAGCATGTCCACATATTTTTAAGTAATTTAATAATAAACACTACATTTATGGTGGTGGCCATGTATTGGGACAGCAAGGTAAATGGGAAAAGAAAGGGGTGCATAGGTAGATGGGAGATATTTTCAATGTAGATGGGTCAATGGGGATGTTTATGAAGGTTCCACCATTTTACGCTGTTCTATAAATGACATCTATGCTGCAAGTTATCCTTTCAATGTATTTAACACTTCCATAAGACACGATTATAAAGGAAGATGCTACCACCGAATGCAGACTGTCTTAATCATTTTCCATTTGCTAATGATGTGACCTTGAGTACATTATTTAACTATATGTGATTTTATTCTCTTCTAAGTATTAATATCACATGTGATAACAAGCTTGTGATGTTCCTGATATATAGTGAGCTCTGAGTAAATGTTAGTGATTATCATCATGACTATTTATACTATCCTGATTGTTACTATTCCCACACTTCTCTTTCCATAGATAAAAGAGGGAAATCTGTCGGGCGTGGTATTGTGTGCCTATAACTCCGGCTACTCGGAAGGCTGAGGCGGAAGGATCACCGGAGCCCAGCAGGTCTAGCCTGCAGTGGCCGGGAGCGGCCACTGCACTCCAGTCTGGGCGACAGAATGAGACTCCAACTCAAAAAAAAAAAAAAAAAGATTGGAAGGCTGAGGTGGAAGTATCGCCGGAGCCCAGCAGGGCGAGGCTGCGGTGGCCGGGAGTGGCCACTGCACTCCAGTCTGGGCAACAAGAGTGAGACTCCAACTCAAAAAAAAAAAAAAAAAGAAAGAAAGAGGAAACTGAGGCACAGGGCAAGGAATTCACATGACCAAGGTCACACAGCTCAGTGTGTCAGGGCTCTAGCTCAACTATGTGAGATGCCATAAGGAAGGTGATGATCAGAATTGAAATTCATAGTATATAGCACTATTGTGCTACCTCTCCCAGTCTGCTGTCAGCTTTCTTGATTTAAATGAACTCTTATTTATTTTGGACGAGAGTAGTGACTTATGCTTCTAATCCCAGCACTTTGGGAAGCCAAGGCAGAAAGATTGCTTGAGCCTAGAGCTTCGAGACCAGGCTAGGGAATATAAGGACACCTTGTTTCTACAAAAAAAAGAAAAGAAAAGAAAAGAAAAATCAAAATATTAGCCAGGCATGGTAGCTCATGTCCGTAGTCCCAACTACTTAGGAGGTTGAGGCAGAAGGATCACCTGAGCCCAGAAGGTCAAGGCTGTAGGGAACCGTGATCATGCCACTGCATGTCAGCTTGGCAACAGTGAGGCCCTGCCTAAAAACAAATAAACAAATAAGAGTTTGTTTTTATTTTTTATTTTAAAGATGTGAGGTACAATTCAGGATTAGGTATACAAGTGGTCACTGTACAGGCAAAGTTTGGGCCTCCCTTTGGTTCCCACTTCACCTGATTTGAGATCAGGTACCCTGTTGACATTGTATGCCCTCCCTCCCTCCCCTGGCAGTTTCCTGCTATTGCCAATCCCTTTCTTACAGTATCATGATAAATGTTCAGGGTCCACTTATAAGTGAGAATATGTGGTACTCAGTTCTTTGTTTCTGTGATAGATCACTGAGTATTACAGACTCCAAATCCAAGTTGCTGAAAAGTCAATTTTGTCCTTCTTTATGCTTGTGTAATATTCTATCGAGTATATGTACCACATTTTTTAAATCAATTACAGTTTTGATGAGCAGCACAGTTGGTTCCATATTTTTGCTATTATGACTAGTGCTGCAATAAACACATGTATGCAGATAACTTTTTTATAGAATGATTTGAGTTCCTCTGAGTATATTCCCAGAAGGAAGATTGCTGGGTCATATGGAAAGACGATTTTTAGATTTTTTAGGAATCACTACACTATTTTCCACAGAGGTTGTACTAGTTAACATTCCCACCAACAGTGTAAAACTGATCCCTTTCTCCCTCAACCTCTTTCTCTCCAGCATCTGTTATTTTTTGAGTTATTGATGATGGCCATCCTGACCGGAGTTAGGTGGTGTATCAGTGTAGTTAAATTTGCATTTATTTGATGATTAATGAGGCTGAGCATCTTTTCATTTATCTGTTGGCTGCTGGTATGTCTTCTTTTGAGAACTGTCAATTGCAAAAACCTAAAAGTTCTCACTTTGAAGCTGACAGTTAATCTGCAACTCACTAGGTGGTAAAACACCCAGTGGGTGGTTGTAAAACCCCTGCTTATCTCACATTACAGAACTCCTGTTGCCTTAGGCCATTTGGTCATAAATCCCCTAACCCGGTGGATATCTACCCAGATAGCTCCCTGATAAACCCCTAACCCGGCCCTATATTAATTTAGGCCACCTGCCCAAACAACCTCCAACCTGTCCCTATTCAATCAACCCCTTTCTGTGGCTGGAGCTGATGCCATCATAGGCTCAGCCCTGCAGGAGTACTTCTAATAAACTTTGCTCTTTCTCAGAGAGAGAGAGAGAGAGAGAGAGAGAGAGAGAGAAAGTGCCTGTTCATATCTTTTGCCCACTTTTTAATAGGGCTGTTTATTACAAGGCTGCAATAATCAAAACAGCCTGGTATTGGTACAAGAACAGGCATATAGACCAGTGGAACTAGATGGAGATTCCAGAAGCAAAACCTCAATTTCTCAACCAACTCATCTTCTATAAAGCCTCCACCAACAATCACTGGGGAAAGGAGAACCTATTCAGTAAATGGCGCTGGGAAAACTTGTCGACCAGTTGAAACAAGACTCCTGCATATAACCATACACAAAATTAACTCTAAATATATCAAAGACCTAAACATAAAACCTCAGATTATAAGAACATTAAAAAATGCAGGAGACACCCTTACAGAAATTGGAATAGGCAACCAATTCTTGATCAAAACTCTGAGTGCCTATGCCATAAGTGATAGGATAGATAAGTGGGACCTCATTAAACTGAAAAACTTCTGCCAAGGAAAAGAAACCATCAAGAGAGCAGGGAGACAGCCCATAGAATGGGAAAAAAATATTTGCCGTCTGTATATTTGACAAAGGCCTAACATCCAAGATCTACAAGGAACTCAAATACGCCAAAAGGAAAAGAACTATTTGTTTTAAGAAACCTCAAAGTTTGTTTTTTTATCTTAGGGTTTCACAGCCTGCAGCAGCATAATTTTATTTGTGCCATCATTTTGAAATTTATAAAAAGAATCTTCATACAATTGAATATTAACATCTATCTGAGTAGTCCCGGTAAAGTGCTGGTACAGTAGAAATTCCTAGAAAAAGAAATGGAAGCTTGGAACTGGAAATTCCTGGAATTACACTGAATTGAGAGTCATAAGCCTACCCCAACAAAATGCACAATTCCTGATTTACAGACCAGGGGTTCTTAAACAGAGGTGCCAAAATGTAAGAACACCATTTGTCTTTCCAAACATTAGGGAATCTTTCCCCCACCATGTATCAATCATAATATTCTTGAGAGCAGAAAAGACCCATGTCTCATACCCTGTTCCTTCTCAGATGTCTAAGTAGATGTCTGGCACACAGTGGTTTCTCAATAAATTGTGTTAAATGAATGAATTAAAGAAGACAACTAGAGCCAGCACTTTAATGGGAGTTAAATTTGTTTCTTTTTTTTTTATTAAACATATTTTTTATTTTAAAATTGTGGGGTACAGTTAAGGGTTAGGTATACAAATATGCATCGTTCAGGTACCCTATTTGCAAAAATCTGGAGCAAGGGAAATGGATACATTTATTCTCATCATCCCTTTTTTTCATTTAAGACTCTTTACATAGTGAGAAATCCCAGAGATGTTGTTATTTCTGGTTATTACTACTGGAGAACAATGAAGACGGCCAAAACTCCAGAGTCATTTGAACAATATTTTGAATGGTTTCTTCGAGGATATGGTGAGTGTGACTCAACATATGGGTTCTCAAAAGAACGGTAGTGGTTTCTACACCTCACCTCCAGTCTTATTGTCTCATGGTTTAAACAAACATTGCCATCCAAACCTAGGTGTTGTTAAGTCTATAATACCTCCAGCTAACAACATGCTCTGTCCCCCCACATTTTTCTAAGTACTATGAACACATAAAAAGATAACTCTCCACACTACAAATAAGAGATACCATTTCTTTTCTTTTTTTTTTTTAATTTAGAAAGCAGGATTTATTGAGAGGCAAGAAGTAGATTCTACCTCGGAGCCTCAGAACTGGTATGTAGCTATGCTTACATATTCATTTATTCTCATCATCCCTCCCACACTGGGAGGGAACCCAAGGGGCTTGCCCGAGATACCATTTCTTACCTATCATATTGACCAGTGTAATAGTTTCCTATCACAGCTATAATGGATTACCACAAGCATAGCAGCTTAAAGCAAACCAAAACAAAAAATTATTGAGAGTTATTCAAAAGTCCAAATATGTCTTATGGGATAAAATGAAAATGAAAGCATAGCTACATACCAGTTCTGAGGCCCCAAGGTAGAATCTACCTCTTGCCTTTTCTACTTTTACAGGGTGCCCTTACTTCTTGGCACATGGCCTCATCCTTATCATCGACTTCTACTTCTCACACTTCTGCCTCCCTCATCTAATGACCCTTGTGATTACAGCGCCTCCACCTGGATAGTCCAAGATAATCTTCTCATCATAAAATGCTTTATTCGGTCATGTGCTCTTTGAGCTATGGCTGTCACCATGCTTCCTAGCCTTGGCCCCCTCCCCTACCTTGGGGGAGGTGAAGTTCCTCTCTCTCTCTCTCTCTCTCTCTCTCTCTCTCTCTAATTTACTTTCTAAATAAACTATATTTTCTAATCTAAAAAAAGATTCTTTATTCACACTTGAAAAATCACTTTTGCCATGAAAAGTAACATTCACAGTTTTGGAGATTAGAAAGTTATATCTTTGGTGTGTGTGGTAGGGGAAATCCTATCACAGCTAGCACTGAAGTAATTTCAATCACACTCTGGTGGTGAGACACTCAGTAGACAAGCATGCTCATATGTTGCTAGTCGGATGGGTAGTGACACAAACCTATGTAGGATGAGTTTCCAAAATTATAGCACTTACACTTTCATGTAGAATCCCCCCTTCTCCAATGAAAACAAGCACACCAGCAAAAACGCAAAAAAAGATCGCCTTTCAAAACTATTCAAATAGTCCTTATTTGTGATATCAATAATGAAAGAACCAAAATGGTCATGAACAATATCCTAGAATATTATCCAACTTGAAATAAGAAATATGGCTGCATAGTGACCTCTAGAATCCATTGGTTTCTAGATATGGAATAAGATATGGAAACTAGTTTGTGGATACTACTACTAAGAACTAAAATGGAGGACAAGTTCAAGAAACTGCATAAGGAAAAAGACACTGGCACAGCTTGGAACAGGGTAGGGAGTTAGGTGTGGTCAAAGCATTAAGCTACTAACATCTGCATTGTCAACATCATGGACAGCCTTAAATGCTGTATTAAAGAGCTTGGAATTTAATCTATATTTCAATTTTGGAAAAGTATTGATTCTGAAGGTACCCTGCGGTTGTGAGATTGAATTTCCATAAAAGATATTTTTAAAGGCCACAGCACCAGAAATTTAAAAATGTAAAACACCTGTTTTCATTCTGTCAGCTTGCTCAATTCTCTGGCATCTTATGAGAGTCCTTTGTAAACCTATGGAGTAACCACATTTTTAACTATTACAATTTTTGATCTGGCAGGATAAAATACCCTCAATGTCCATGATCTTGCATGTTTCTCCATGAAACGCTCTCCTCTAAGAGCTCCCAGTATCTGCATTCAAACATTGATTATTCAACCTTTTACTAGCTAATTTTCAGAAGGAGAGTGTAGTTTCTATGAGCCTCAATCTTTTTATTTGTTCACATGGGATTTGGGAGTGTAACAGATGAGAAAGTACTGCTCTGTGCTCAAAAAAATTTAACATGTTTATTGTAAGATTGAAAAAAGCTTCAGTTTTATCACTGGAAGTTCTTGGAGCCTGTGGCCTTCATCGTGTTGAGCACCTCACTTCATTATTTGGGCTTCAGAGCCATAATGTCCACAGTAGAGCTCATACTGAATTATGCCACACCCTAGTTGCAAGCAACATTAAACATGATAAATAATTTAATCTAAAGGAAAGCTATGAAAACCTTATGCTTTTTCAATGATGACAGTATCAAAATTCAACTCAACTTGCTTCCGGAATAACTGCAATCATGTAATCAAACAGAATTTCCTAAATCACTGCAATTTTCTATTTGAAGTTTTCATTTTCTAGGTCTCAGCATATATTCCTATTATTTAGTGCCCACATGACCTGAAAGAGAACTGACCATTCCAGAATATGAGGACTCTTATTTTATTATTCAGAACCACAAAGACAGAAAGTTTACTCTTGATACCAAGATCAAAAATGTCAAGACGAGGCACTAGTGTGCATGTGTCAGATGCTTCACAAAGCAATAATAGCCAGGTGATAAGATCACTTGGGACATGAACCCTCCAGCAACAGTCATCTAAATAGAGTGCACATGTGAGGGAAAGGGTTCATAAGATGTGCTGTTCTAATTGCTTCAGGAGGGTAAATGAAAAGGCATGTGTTAGCTGTAGTTAATCACATCATCTTCTGACAGAAGAGAAATAAACTAAGTTCATAGTAGGAAAAGCAAAGACATTGACTCCAAATTAGATGGCATTTAAGTTTATTTCCTACATTTGCTAACAGAATGCTCTTCACAATTCAAAATTTGTTTCATCACATGTAGCTGTAAAACTCATCTTAAATATTGTATTTCGTATATTGCCCACTGCTTTGCCACAATGAAGGCAAAATACTATTTCTCATGCAAATGAGATAAAAAGAAAAAGGATTTCCAACTCCTTCACTCGTTTGCTCCTCAACTACTTATGACATGCATCAGTTAAATGCTGACATAAGCAACTAAGTGCACAAGAGTGGACTTATCAGCTCTTCCCCTCATCTCTCTCACAGTGTCTTATGGCTCATGGTTTGACCACACGCATGGCTGGCTGCAGATGAAAGGAAAAGAGAATTTTCTGATAGTAGCATATGAGGAGTTGCATCAGGTAACCATCTTTCCCCCAAATTCACTCTCTCTCATGCCACTTCATAGTGATCTTTTCTCCATACTTTTATGTTTCTATCCAACACTTTTTTTAATCAAAATAGTTTTTAAATTAATTAATTTTATTTTAAAGATGTGAGATATAATTAAGGATTAATCCGGTATGCAAATGGTCATGATACAGGTAAAGTCTGAGCCTCCCTTTGGTCCCCACTTTGCTTGGTTTGAGAGCAAGTATGCTTATTGATGTTATGTGCTTCCCCCACCCTGGCCCCACTACTGCTAATCCCTTTCTTATAGTATTATGGTAAATGTTCAGGGTCTGCTTATGAGTGAGAACATGTGGTACTCAGTTCTTTGCTTCTGTGATAGATCACTGAGTATGATAGACTCTAAATCTATCAAAATTGCTGAAAAGTCCATGTTTGTCCTTCTTTATGGCTGTGTAATATTTCATTTTGTATATGTACCACATTTGTTTTATCCAGTCCAGTTTTGATGGGCAGCACGGTTGGTTCCATGTTTTTGTTATTGTGAACAGTGCTGTAATAAACATGCATGTGCAGGTATCTTTTTGGTAAAATTCTTTGAGTTCCTCTGGATATATTCCCAGTAGGAGGATTTCTGGGTCATATGGAAGGTCAATTTCTAGTTCTTTTTGAAATCACCACATTGTTTTCCATAGAGTTTGAACTAGTTTGCATTCCCACCAGCAGTCTAGAAGCATTCCCTTTTCTCCACATCCTCACCAGAATCTGTTGTTGTTTGTTTTATTAGTGATGGCCATTCTTACTGGGGTTAGATGGTATCTCAATGTGGTTTTGATTTGCATTTCTCTGATGATTAGTGAGGCCGAGCACTTTTTCATGTGTCAGTTGGCTTCCCATAAGTCTTCTTTTGAGAAGTATCTATTCATGTCTTTTGCCCACTTTCAATGAGGCTGTTTTTTTCTTTTCAGCACATTTGAGTTCCTTGTAAATCCTGGGTGTTAGGCCTTTGTCAGATATATAGTTGGCAGATAATTTTTCCCATTCTGTGGGCTGTCTCCCCATTCTCTTGGTGGTTTGTTTTGCTTTGCAGAAGCATTTCAGTTTGAAGAGGTTCCACTTGTCTGTCTTATCTCTTATGGATCTTATAGGATGTACATCTGGGGTTCTTAACAGGAATTGGTTGCTTCAGGGGGCCAGCCCCCGAAAAGAGATTTAGGGGGTCCCTTGAAAGGTGTGATGGCATCAGCGATTATTCTGGAGGGATAGATATTAAAAGAAAGAAAGATGGAGGGATAGATATAAAGAGGAAGAAAGAGAAAGAAAGAAGGTGGACAACTGTTCAGTGAATTGAGCAGAAGCTGTTTATTAGGGGTTTACAGCATGTATTTATCCCAAATTTTACACAGGCAGTCTTACAAGTCTTTCACGTGAACACAAAACCAGGTGCAGGAGGGGCGCCCCCTCCCCCACCAGGTGTTTCCTCAGGCATGAGGAAGAACAATCCCAATTAAATCACAAAACCTTTACATGAACACAAAGCCAGGTGAATGAGGGGCATCCCTCACCCACCAGGGGTTTATTAATTCACAAGACATTTACATGAACACAGAGCCAGATGGATGAGGGGTTTCCCCCACCCACCAGGTGTTTCCCCAAGCATGATGAATGGGGATCCCAAAACTATCTCACTGTTCCTCATGCTTGGTTAATATTTCTTAAAAGCAATACAATAATTCTAATATCATAATATTCTAATAATCAATAATTTTTAAAGCCTATGCATACACAACACCTAATAACCAACCTAAATCCCAATTCCTCTCTGTTTTATGCTAATTCTACCTACACTATAGAAACTCTTAATTATAGCCCAAACCAATTCCTAAGGAATGTGGCCCAGTCAAAAGATCATGCTGGGCCATTTCTGGGAACAATTGATTACAATCTCTTAACAAAATGGCTGTCTCGAAATCCTATAAATCTATTTTAACTTTTATAAAAGTTTCTAATTCCTAATCCTGATCTTCAGCAATAAAGCTTCTAAAAAATAAAACCCAAGTATAAACTGTAAATTGTATTAAAGCCAAAACCGCAAATGTAGAAGATGGAAACAATTTAATTTCTAAAGTTAGCTGTATTCTTATTAAACCTCAAAATATCATGTTTGATCATGCTTAAACTGACATAATTCACTGACATAGCATAACCTATTCTACAATACTTTCTATGAATAAAATAAATTCAATTTCTATAATAAGTAGAAAAAACCCTATACTAACTGTAGCTAAAACCCGGTTTAAAAGAAAGCAGCCCAGTCCAAAGTATGCACTGGGCCCTTAGGAATGTGGCCCAGCCCAAGGTTCGTGCTGGGCCTTTTAGGAATGTGACCCAGGCCAAAGTTTGTGCTGGGCTGTTTCTGGTAGCTCTAGATATTTATCTATATTATTAAGGTTGAAATAGCACTTTGTATGTATATACTAATTCTACAAATATACTATTAAATCTTAAAAGAAGCTTGTACCATATTAAAGGCTCCCAAATGTGACCTGAGTTTGAATTGTTAAGTTTAAAGCCGAAACCGCAGTCTGTGAGAATTGGGAACAATGGACTCCTAAAGTAAGCCATGCCTGTCGTACTCTCAGAACTTCATGCTTAGATCATCAAAGTCCCTGCTAGTGGATCATGCCAAACAGCAAAGAAGGGAAGAGGGAATGGTCCTTCAGCTCCTGAACTCGTCCTAGTAGTCTCAGGGTCCACAGCCTGCCTGGATCCCTAAGTCTCAGGCAGGCCTCCTCGGCCGGCTCCCAACAGGTTGCCTACTTGAATTCCCTTATAAGAGTGTCTCCTACATTTTCTAAGATTTTTATGGATTGAAATTTTATGCTTGGGTCTTTGATCCATCTAGAGTTGATTTTTGTGTATGGTGATAAGTAGGTGTCTTGTTTCAATCTTCTACATGTGGTCAGCCAGTTTTCCCAGTACCATTTACTGAATAGGTTCTCCTCTTCCCAGTGGTTATTGGTGGAGGCTTATCAGAGATGAGTTGGATGAGAAAATGAGATTTTGCTTCTGGAATCTCTATCCTGTTCCATTGGTCTATATGCCTGTTTTTGTACCAATAACTGGCTGTTTTGGTTATTGTAGTCTTAAAGTTTAAAGTTTTGAAGTGTGATACCTTCCACTTTGAGTTTTTGGTTTGTTTTTGTTTTGTTATTGTTTTTATTTTCCCCTGAGGATTGTTTGGCTATTTGTGGTCATTTACGTTTCCATATGAATTTCTATATTGTGGATTCCAGGTCTTAGAAGAATTATGTTGGTAATTTTATGAGTATTGCATTGAATCTGTATTGCCTTTGGTGGGATGGACATCTTAACAATGTTGATTCTTCCTATCCATGAGCATGGGATATTTTTCCATTTGTTTGTGTCTTCTTGGAATTATTTGAGCAGTGTTTTGTAGCTTTCATTGTAAAGGCCCTTCACTTTTCTGGTTAGGAAGATGCTGAGATATCTCATTTTGTGTGTGTGTGGCTATTGTGAATGAATTATGCTTTTTATTTGTTTCTCTGCCTGTGTTGTTGGTGTATAAGGATGCAGCTTGTATTTTGCACATTTATTTTGTTCCCTGAGACTTTGCCAAAGTCCTTTACCAGTGCAAGGAGGTTTTAGACAGATTTCTCCTGGATTTTCGAGGAATAGAATCATATCATCAGCAAAGAGGGATAACTTAACTTCCTCTTTTCCTATTTGGATACCCCTTATTTCCTTCTCTTGTCTAATTGTTCTAGCTAGAACTAGAACTTCCAACACAATGTTGAACAGGAGTGGTGAGAGTGGGCAGCCTTGTCTTGTTCTGGTTTTAGAGGAAATGCTTCCAGTTTCTGACTGTTTAGCAACATGTTGGCTGTGGGTTTATTGTAGAGAGTGCTTACTATTTGAGTTATGTTCCTTCTATGCCTAGGTGTTCAAGGGTTTTTATAAGAAGGGATGCTGGATTTTATCGAAAGCTTTTTCTGCATCTAGTAATATAATCATGTGGTTCTTGTTTTTACATCAATTAACATATTGAATTAAATTTATGGTCTTGCAGATGTTGAAACAGCCCTGCATTGCAGGAATGAAGCCTACTCGGTCATGTTGGGTGATTTTTGAGACGCGTTTTTTGATCTGATTTTTCTAGAATCTTACTGAGAATTTTTTGCATCTATGTTCATCAGGAATACTGGCCTGTAGTTATCTTTCTTTCTTGAGTCTTTGCCCAATTTGGGCATCAGTGTAATATTAGCTTTATAAAATGATTTGGAGATAGTTTCATTTTTCTCAATTGCCTGGAATACATTCAATAGGATTGGGTATCAGGTCCTCCTTGTATTTTTTGTAGAATTCCACTGGAAAGTTGTCTGGTCCAGGGCCTATTTTATTTATTTATTTATTTTTTGTAGGTAGTTTTCTCATGACAAAGTCAATTTCCAGGGTTTTTATTGGTCTATTTAGTGTCTTGGTGTCTTCTTGTTTCAACTTAGGGAGGCTGTGTGATGTCAGAAAGTCCTCCATTTCATTTAGGTTATCGAGTTTGTTTCCATACAGGTGTACATAGTAATCTCTGATAATCTTTGGTATTTCTTCAATGTCAGTTGTAATTTGATCTTTTGCACTTCTGATTGTGTGTATTTGGGGTTTTTCTCTCTGTTTCTTCATCATTCTGGCTAGGGGTCCATCAATTTTGTTTATCCTTTCAAATAACCAGTTTTTTGTTTCATTGATTTTTTTCTATGATATTTTTGTCTGTGTGTCTCATATTTGGGCTTTTACTTTAGTGATCTGGATTCTTCTGCTAGAGTTAGAGTTTTGGTGATCTTGTCTTTCCAGCTCCCTTAGGTGATTTGCTAGACTGTTAACTTGTGATCTTTCCATTTTCTTGATGTGTGTTCAGAAGTATAAATTCCCCTCTTAGACTTATTTTCATGGCATCCCAGAGGTTTTGGTAAGATGTTTCTTTGTTTTCAATTGTTTCCAGGAATCTTTTCATTTCTGTTTTGATTTCTGTGTTGATCCAGGAGTCATTCAGCATCGTGCTGTTTAGTGTCCATGACTCTGTGGGGGGAATTTTGTTGGTGTTGATATTTATTTTTATTCCACTGTGGTCTGAGAAGGTGCATGGCAGCATTTCAATCTTATAAAATTTGTTTATGCTTGATTTTTGGCCAAAGATGTGATCTATCTTGGAGCATGTTACATCCATGTGATGATAAGTAGAATGCATATTCTGTGGTCATTGGGTGGAGAGTTCTGTAGGTATCTATTAAGTCCCAATAATTTAGTCAAGCATCAAGTTGAAGTTCTGGATCTCCTTGTTGATTTTTTGCCTCAATGATCTATCTAGGGTTGCTAGTGGGGTATTTAGGTCCCCAGCTGTGATAGTGTTAGAGTGAATATCTTTTTTTAGTTTTCTTAGTAGCTGCTTTATGAAAGCTCATGCTCCTGTGTTGGCTGCATATATGTTTAGGATGGGTAGTTCTTGCTGATGGATTGAACCTTTTATCATTATGTAGTGTCCTTCCATATCATTTTAAATTTGATAGCTTAAAGGTTTTGTCTGATATTAAGATCATGACTCCTATCTTCCTTTGTGATCTGTTCACCTGGAAGTTCATTTTCTATACTCTAACTTTGAGTCTGTGCGTGTTCTTTGTGGTGGGATGAGTTTCCTGGATGCAGCAAATTATTGGGTCATTTTTTTTAATCTAGTTTGCCAGTCTATGTCTTTTCAGTGATGCATTTAGTCCATCCACGTTCAGGCTGATTATTAAAATGGATTGTTTATCCCTGTCATGAGGTTCTTATAAGGTTTTTTCTTTTAATTTTGGGGGAGATATATGTGTATGTGTTTTTAAGTTTGCAGTCACAATGTACTCTCTGTTAGCTCTGTGTTCTCCTGTTCTCTTGGGAAGTGCATGGTCATTCTTTTTTTCTTTCTTCTGTGCTTAATGCCTTTTTAAGCATCTCCTGTACAGCTAGTCTGTAAGCTGTATAATCTCTTAGGGACTGGATGTCTGGGAAGGATTTCAATTCTCCATTGCTGATGAACCTTCATTTAGCTAGGTAGAAAATTCTTGGTTGAAATTGTTTATCTTTGAAACAATTAACTTTGAAAATCAGACTCCAGTTCCTTGTAGCTTGTAGTGTTTCTGTCACTAGGTCTGCTGCTATTCTGATTGGTCTTCCCCAATGGGTAGTCTGACCTTTCTCTCTTGCTGCCTTTAGAAATTTGTCTTTTGTACCTGCTTTGTGTAGGCAAATTACTATGTGCCTAGGGATTGGTTTTCTCATTTGATGTCTTGAGGGGCTTCTATGTATCTCTTGTGTTTGGATGGTCACATCTCTTGTGAGATGGGGAAAGTTTTCTTGGATAATCTCCTAGAATACTTGCTCCAAGGTTTTCTCCATTTCCCTTTCTTCTTCTAGGATACCAGTCAGGCATAAGGTTGGCCTGTTGATATAATCTCTTGGAGGTTTTGTTCTTTCTTTCTGAATTTTCTTTCATGTTTTTCACAGATCGGGTTAATTTTATGTTTTGGTCTTCAAGCTCTGAGGTTCTTTTTTCTGCTTGATTAATTCTGCTTTCCATGCTTGTCATCTTGCTATTTATTTCCTGGATGAAGTTTTTATGGCCAAAATATCTGTTACAAGTTATTTCAGTGTTGTATCTTGTCTTTCTTGTGTCTTATTCACTCTTTCCATCCATTCTCTAATCCCTGCTGTATTCTGGGGCCAGCCGTTGGTGACTTGCATTGTTTGGGCTCTGAGGTCTGATTTTTCAGGTGTTGTCTCTTTGGTACACTGAGAATTACCTGTGTTTTTCCATTGATTTTTTTTTTCTCATTTGTGACAGATGTCTTTCTTTTCTCTTTGGTTCCATTATTCAGTGGCAGTGGGAGAGGCTTTCACTTTGATGCCTGCTCAACCTTCTATTCTTCCCTGATCAAGGCTCTGAATTTGTTCTATTTTGAAACAGGGTTGTGAGTGGGAAGCTCTGCTGTCTCTTGTAATCTTGAGAGTCAAATAAGGTGAAGGATGGGGAGCTAGGATTCAGAAACTACTTGCAAATCACATTCACTGACTGGGGTATGGGTTCTCTGAGACCCACTCTGCACTACCACTCTATATGACGATGCAATGGGTATGTGAGTTTACCACCTGAGTCCAAGATAAAGTAATAGCAATGAGGAGAACAGTGAAAAGTAGACTGAAATAGGATGGACAAAAATAATAAAATAGACAAACAAATATTAAAAACCACAGAAAAACAGAAAAATGGAAACCAAAGAAAAAACAATAAAACACATACACACACACCCCACACCAAAACAATCAGGAAAAAAACAAAACAAAAATAGCACAGAAAACAAGCAAGCCAAACCAAACAAGCAAAAACACAGGAAAACAACACACACAAACACACCCAACACTAAACAAAAGGAGAAGAAAAGAGAGAGAGAGATGAACACAAAAAGGGGGAAATGCAAATCAAACCCTCACACATACAGTCACACACACATTAAACGGAAAAAAAAGAAACTGAAAGGTGTACACTCAATCATTTATGCACACATAGACAGAAAACAATGAAAGAAGAAAAGAAAAGAGAAAAAAGGGGGAATACAAATCATACCCTCACATATACATTCATGAACAAAGAAAAAAAATTTAAAAACTTCTGGATACTAACCGCACTCTTGTGACAGGCACTGTAGTTGTTCCTCTCAGTTGCTCACAGGTAAGTTCTTCTGCTGTCTCCCCAGTGTGGCGCCCAGGGAAGAAGGGGGTGGTGGTAGGGGTGGGTAGGGCTTCAGTGTTCCCCTTCCACTCTTGTATGGTCAAGGGGATCCCCTTCGATGGGCACCTCAGCCAGGCTTGGAGTAGAGTTCTCCTAGTGCAGTTACCATTCAGGCTCCACCCAGGTTTGTCCCTCTCAGTCATGCCCCAGCCGTGTGGGTCTGACGTTCAGAGAACTGTTGGAGAGAAGGGAGTTGGGGCAGCCCCAGAGCCCCAGACTCATTGCTGACCTTTTTGGGGGTCGTCTTCATCCTTTTCTGGTCACATCCTTTGTCCCATGGCTGAATCTGGGTAAGGGGATGGAGCACCTGTGACTCAGCACTCCTGTCCCTCTGAAGTTTGTATTTTTGGGATATTCCCTCTGGGTCACAATCAACCTCTGAGTAGGGGTTGATTGTAGGGTTAACTAGCTGGTCACAGAGATCAGGTCTGTCACTCTGTGGTAAGCAATTTGGAGCACTTCCCTGTCCAGTTTTCAAGATGGTGGTAGAGTACCTGTTTCATCTTCTCCAGTGGGGCTCTGCCCCCGACACTCTCACTGGGCTCCCTCCATGGCCCTTGCTGCCAGTTTCCAGCCAGGCACTGAGGTGGTGAGGCAGAGCCTGAAGCTGGCAGTCACTCCCACAGTTTCTTCCCAGGAAGGGCTTTGCTGATATTTTTTAAATGGTGCTTGGCTTCTGCACTTTGGAAAGCACTAGGGACCAAGCAGAGTGTCCATGGCACCAGCCACTTCACTAAGAGAACCCTGTCCACTTGCTCCCCAGTCCCCACTCAGTCAGCCACTCACATGCCCACTTACTCACAGACACATACACAAAATTGTCCATACACTTACTCACTCACAATGGGACTCACATAGTCTGACTGGTTCCTATCCCACCCTTTCATTCAGAGGTTATCACAGTGAGGAGATAAGTACAGTTACTGTCTGTCTTTTTTTCATTGTCCTACATAGATGGCAAATAAAATTTCTTCAACTTTCTACTTCCATTTGGCAACATTTCATGCATACACTGAAGAAGAGCTTAGCAACATATGTACTTGCTAAGGGCTATCGCCAATTCAATGAAAAATCTGGGACATTCTAGGAATATCACGAAGAAAAGGGAAGGAAGATGGGGCTTGGCAGGGTCAAAATTTGGTGTAAGAAGTATTTATTTATTCTCAGATCAACTGACAGAAAGTGTGATTCCAGTAGGAATGGAGTATGACAACATTCAAAGACATTCATAGAAGGAGTTAGTTGATACCAAAACAGAGTGGCTGAAATAGAGCTTAAAGTTCAGTTGACATGCATCAGGGGGCAGCTGAAGGTCAGGCACTCCTTGAGTAGAAACAAGTTGGAGTATAAGGAGAAAAAAGGAATATATGTCTTTGTGGTTGGATTCAGGAAACAGGATTCATGGTCATTGTGAAACTTGCTGTTAGGGCTTGTCCTGGTTTTCTTGCCCACTTGCTCAGGGTTGTTGGAACAATCCCATTCTGAAGAACTAACTGTTTTACAAGCCTTACAAAGAGTGAGTAAATAATCATTCATGGGGTGGTGGAGGCAAAAAGGGGGAAAGCTGGGGAAACTTTTAAATGATGATGCATAAAATTAGGAAGGCTGGCCATCTAGGCTGAAAGAGTGCTCTTAGAGATTTACATTGTATTAAAAGGAGTTAAATAACAGCCCTTGTAATCTATGCTTGTGTTGCTGTTTCTGCTAGAAAAATCAATGGCCTCCTTGCCTCAATTTGACTAATTCAGACTGATTCTTTACAAAATTTGCTATTACATATTATCCCTGAAAACCACATGTCAAGTCCAATTATGAAAAAAAAAAAAATCAAACTCAAACTGAAGGACATGTGAAAAAAAACCTGATAAGCGCTCTTGAAATGCAACAAGCTCATAAAAGATAAAGACTGAAGTATCAAGACCAGAATAGATTAAGGGACATGATGGTTTAATGAAATGTGGGATCCCTGACTGGAACCTAGAACTGAAAAATATAATTCCTGAAAAATAGTGGAAATCTAAATGAAGTCTATAATTTATCTAATAGTATTGTACTCATGTGAAAATGTCCACATTCGGGGAAGCTAGGGAAGGGTATAAGGGACCCCTCTGTACTATCTTCACAACTCTTCCTTGATCCATCCATATTTAAAAATAAAACTACTCAAGAAAAAAAGGAAAAATTCACTACTTGCATAAAAGCCTTTTCTGAAATAGTTAATGTCTTAAAGTTATACATTTCTGTAACTCTCAGTAACCCTATATTTATAATAGGCCTTTGCCATCTATTTATTTCAGTGGCTGTGTGCTCATTTTTCTTCTAGTTTTCAGGCTAGAGAACACAGATTTAATGACATTTTCTCTGAAGAGCATTCTCTTATAAACACTCTCCTTTATCACTTAGTCAAATTACATATTTGCCAGACAAGCACAATGAACTCACTCTCTTTCTGCTTCTCTTCTTTTTTTCCCCTCCTCTCCTGCATTCTCTGCTGCCTGTGTTTGTTTTCTTGTTCCTCATCATATTTTACCCTCATGTCTTCTCTCTTGTGATTCTCATCCTAGGACATAAAAGGCAGTATAGAGAAGATCAGCCAATTCTTGGGCAAAAAGCTAAGCCCAGAAGAAGTGAACTCTGTCATCAAGAACGCATCCTTCCAGGCCATGAAAGATAATAAGATGAGCAATTTTTCCCTGATACCTGATGCCTTTATGGATCACAGTAAAGGATGCTACTTGAGAAAAGGTAAGAGTTACCATATTATGACACAAAAGAAATTAACAGTGAATTCTCCTTCTTTTATTGACACTCTTAAGACACGAAGCAAAGAAAACATTGTACTGTACTAAATCATAAATGGCACCTGAGTTTGAAAGATTAAGAAATTATTTGGAATATTGTTTGGGTTATGAAGACGTATAAAAATGAAGCATTGTTAGAATAACATACACCTTGGTGTACTATATGGCTACACCCTTTTTCTAGATATTGCTCATTATGTAGTGCACTCTTACATTTCTTCTTCAAGTTTCTTTTCACAGTACTGGTTTAGTCCCTAGCCCTGCAGAGTGAGTCTCTCTTCACATATACTGACAATGGGCATTTTTGTTTGTTTGTTTAATAGAGACGAGGTCTCACTATGTTACCCACATTGGTCTCAAACTCCTGGGTTCAAGCAATCCTCCTGCCTTGGGGATGTCTATTCCACCAAAATAAGAGAGTGAATAGAACTCCTGTGAAGATATTTAAAAAAAGATAAGAGACATGTAAATTGCTCCAGGTCAAACATTCATCTGAGTTCCTGCAATAAAAATCGAAAAATATTCACCACATGGGAGGCACTGGAAAGAATGAGGTTTTTGACTTCATAGGGTGGGAGGATTCCATCTTTAATCTTCCGTTTACAATCGGGTGGCTGGAAAAATCTCAAAGAACAGATGATGTGTGACTATTTGCTGGGTTCCCTAAGGGAAGAGATTCCAGGTAGAGAGAACAGCAAGTTACAAAACCCTGATACGGAGGCATACCAGCCACGCTTGAAGAAGAACATAGGAGACCAGTGAGCCTAAGTGAAGATCACTAGGAGATCACAGTGCAGGGTTTCATTAGGATTTTGTAGGGCATGATGCAGATTTTAGGATCTATTTCTTGTGAGGTAGAACGTCTTCAGGAAATTTGGAGAAGATACCAGAATATGATCTGACTTATATTTCAAGAGAATTAATCTACCTGGTATGCTGAGAATATATTGTAAACATTACTAAACAAGTTGTTGCAATAATTCATGTGGAAAAGAATGGTGTCCTAAGGCCAACTGAAAAAGAATAAAGGACCCATGAATTGTGCTACATGTTTCTAAAGATGTGAGAAGAACTAATTCACCATGTAATTTAGCATTATGGAGAATCTTTGGTGTCATTTATAAGAGCAATGTCAATGATAGGACTAGAACCCTAATATAAGCATGCTGAAGGAAGAATGCTGATCAAGGGAGCACAGACAAGAACTCAGGAAACTCTTTCAGAGGGTCTTTTCTGAAATGGAGAATAGAGAAATGCAGAAGTAGCTTAAAGAATAATAGTGTTTTTTAATTGAGAAAAATCCCAGAATATTTTTATTACCCTAAAAGGATTTAATAATGTAGGAAAATTATTTTGCAGATGATGCCCACAATTATTAGGCCTATATCCTAAGAGAGCAAAGCAGTGAGAAAAGTAAATGAACGCAGATGAGTAGTTGAACTTCAGCAAGAATGTGAATAGTTCATTCACAGAAGCAGGAAGGAACAGAGCTAGAGGCACATGCATAGTTTTCCTGCTAGAAATTGAAAAGCATCTTCCTGATTAATTCTGGTTTACCAATTAAATGTGCCTCAGATTATCAGATGAAAGAGAATATTGAGAGAAGGCACTGAAGATAAAGCAGGAAAAGAAGGTATGATTTTTTTTTTTTCAGGCAACATGTCTTGGTGTAAGTGGACATAATTGTAAAGGGAGATCTGTAAGGAAAATTTTTTGGTTTTTGTTTTTTTCCCATCTCCTGTCATGTTTAAAGTTGAGTTTACCTGGGATTCCCTCTAACTTCAAATACAAAAAAGTGATTTTTGTCATCTTAATGTGGGCTATGAAGTAAATTACTTCATGAGAAGAGAAGGATGATAAGATGAAGGAAGAATCACCAAATTGTCATTCTCAATTGAGTTGAAGTACCAGGGAAATGGATGTGGCAATGTGAATTTTCTCAAAATATAGCAGCAGGCATTATTTGAATAGAATATGTGAAATTAAGATAATGGAGGAAAAATATATATTAGTAATGCAAAGAAATATGGGGTAGCCTTAAATTGAGTAACTGATGGGGTAGAAGACAAAGTCACTAGAAAAGGTCAAGAAACAGAAGGGTACAGCAAGATGGTGGAACAGAACCCTCCAGCATTTACCCCCCCACCAAGCAAGAACATACATTTGAACTATCTACATGAGAAAATATCTTCACAAAAGCTAAGGAAACTAGGTGAGAGATCACAGTGCCTGGTTTTAGCATAATAACAAGGAAAGATGCAATGAAGAAAGTAACAAGGACTGTCTCCCAGTGCCTATACCACCTCTCCCCAAATCTTCAGCAGCATAGCCTGGAGAGTTGGGAGAACAAGAGGAAAGTGTGCATGGGACGTTTACTTGGAAATCAGTGCTGGCCCCACCACAGTAAAACACAGCACCAGGCAGAATCTCACAGCCCCTGATTACAAGCTGGTGGCCACAGACTGGGTTTCTAGACCAGCCCCATACCCAAAAGGAATCTACCACCCAGACAGCAGGGACCCAATTACAGCCCACTTCACCATTGGCTGGCTAAAGTGGCCTAGGCCCCAAATATATTTCAGCAGCTGACAGGCTGTAGAGGCACTAGGACTTTGGATAAGTGAAAAGACAATCTATAGAATGGGAGAAAGTATCTGCAAACTATGCATCTAACCAAGGGTTCATATTCAGAATACATAAGGAACTCAACAGCAACAAAACATATCACCTGACTTTAAAATGGGCAATAGATCAGCCTGCTCCCCTGGTCTGTTGCAGAAATATACCCCTCCAATACCATGGAGCATTTCTACATACCCAGATAAGCAGCTGAGCTGACTCACCCTTCCTGTGCAGGGATCCTGGTACAACAGGGCTCTCTCTACCTCATGCCCAGGCATATCTCTAGGCATTTGGGTCACCTGCTTCCCTGGATCAGCAGGCTGAGCCTCCCCACCCCCTGGGCAGAGATCCCACTATGGCCAGGGGCCCTCCACCCATCCATGCTCAGGTATTTCCCCAGGCATTCTGAGTGCCTGCCAGCCTAGATTAGCAGCTGAGCCACTCTGCCCTTCCTGTACAGAGTTTATGGTGCAATGGTGCTTCTGCTCCAAGCCTGGGCATACTCCTAAGCATTGGCACACCTGCTTGCCTGGATCAACTGCCTGAACTACCCCTTCCTCTCCCTTCAAAGACCTCTGTGACATCAGTGGCTACTTTACCCCTTGCTGAGGGACCTACTCTCAGGCACCTGGAGCACCCACCCACCTGGATCAGCAGCCTGAGCCACCCCACATCCACTATGCCGAGATCTTGGTACAGGCTACACCCCCACACACTGTGCAGACATTCACATTGTGTTGATTACTCCATTTCTCACCGGAGCACACTTTCAGGCAACTACTTATCTGGATTAGGAGCTTGAGCCAACACTCCCTGGTGCAGTGGCACACACTCTGTTCCATGCTCAAACATATCCAGGCTTCTGGTGCACCTGCCCCTCTGGAATGGGAGCTTGACCCATCACCCTCCTCCCACATAAAGAACTAAGTGCAGCAGTACTCCTTCTGACCCACACATGGGCATAACTCCAGGCATTTGGGACACATGCTCATAGGTCAGGAATTTGAGCCATCTTCCCTTTCCGGTGCAAATACCCTGTTGTGGCAGTGGTTTCCTTCTTCCCTAGGCACATCTGCTCCTTCCCTGGGCACATCTGCTCTGCTGGAATAACAGCTTGAGCCACCTCTCTTATCCACTGCAAATAACTCATTGCAGCAGCAGTTTACCCACTATTTGCCAAAGAATATTCCCAAGCATTTAAAACACCCACTCACTTGGATTAGAAGACTGAACCACCCCTGTCTCCAGGGGTAGAATTACTGGTGCAGTGTTGGTCTCTTTGCTCAATGTCTAGACATATCCCCATATATCTGGAGCACTCACTCTTCTGCATTAAGTATTTAGGCAGCCTTCCTCTTCCTGTGAAGACAACTCAAGAGTAACAGAGGTTTTCCTGCACTATGTCCACAAACTCCTCTGGGTGCTTGGTTGGCACACACCAAACCCTGCCTCTGAGCTTGTGCTTGTGCCAGATATTGGTGGACATGTAGATGGGTCTAATGGGACTGGTCCTGCCCATCTTGATTCCTGCCCCTCCAGGACTGAACTGGGAGCTCAGACAACTCCATAGATTAGTTAATTGCCTGAGGTAACACAGAACTTCTCCCAGTAAACAATGATCAAGTAAATAGATTAGTTAATTGCCTGAGGTAACACAGAACTTCTCCCAGTAAACAATGATCAAGTAAATACCCATTCATGCCAACAGAAGCCAACTCTTACCCATAAACACCACCTGCTGGCCTGGATATTGAATGCTACAACACACTAGGAAATCTGCTGACATCAAAGGATACCATTGAAGAATAAGAAAAGCTTCTCAAGACCCTGCCACCTCAACCCCACAGGAGGCAGTAAGCTGGTCCATACCCAGGTACATCACTACCAGAACCAGCACTTGGGAAAGTCAGTATATCCAAGAAACTTATACAGACTTGTTGTCACATAAAGCACTAGGACCAAAGCCAAAGGACCCTACACAGTATACATTATAGCTTCAACAAAGGGGGGGGAAAAACCTGTATAACAAAAAAAACAAATTTTCAAAAAATAAGAGAAATAGTTCACCTAGACAAGAAAGATCCAAAGAAACAACTCTGAAAGCATTTAAAAACAGTGTTATACCTTCGAAGGGGCACACTAACATTCCAGCAATGAATCCTAACCAAAATGAAATCCTTGAAATATCAGATAAGGAATTTAAAATACTGATTTTAATAAACTCAATGAGACAGAAGAGAAAGCTGAAAACCAACACAAAGAAATCAGTAAAACCATTAGGTATGTAAAAAGAGAAATAGAAACCATTTTTTTGAAAAACAAAAAGAACTAAAAACTGGCCGGGTGCAGTGACTCATGCCTATAATCCCAGCACTTTGGGAGGCCAAGGTGAGAAGACTGCCTGAGCCCACGGATTCAAGATCAGCCTGGGCAACTTGGCAAGACCTCATCTCTACAATAAATCAAAAAATTAGCTGGGCATGGTAGCGTGTGCCTGTAGTTCCAGCTACTTGGAAGACTGAGGTGGAGGATCGCCTGAGCCCAGCAGGTAGAGGCTGCAGTGTCCATGAGCAGGCCACTGCACTCCAGCCAGGGAGGCTGAGTGAGACTCCAACTAAAAACAAACAAAACAAAAAACTAAACACTCACTGGAGGAATTATAAAATATACTAGAAAGCTTTAACAATAAGCTCAGCCAAGTGGAAGAAAGAACCTCAGAACTGAAACACAGGTCATTTGAATTAACTCAGTCAGACAAAAATAAGAAGAAATAATTTTTTAAATAATGAACAAAGCGGCCAGGCTCGGTGGCCCAGTCTGTAATCCCAGCACTTGGGGAGTCTGAGGCTAGTGGATTGCCTGAGCCCGCGGGTTCATGACCAGCCCAGGCAACTTGGTGAGACCTCGTCTCTACAACAGATAAAAAATTAGCCTGGCACAGTAGTGCACACCTGTAGTTCTGGCTGCTTGGAAGGCTGAGCTAGGAGGATTGCCAGAGCCCAGCAGGTCAATGCAGGTGTGGCTGTGAGTGTGCCATGGCACTCCAGCTAGGTGACAGAGACTCCAATTTAAAAAAAAATGAACAAAGCCTTTGAGAAATATGGGACTATATAAAGTATCAACTCAATGAATCATAGGAATTGCAGAGGGAGGAGAAGCTAAAGTAAAAAGTATGGAAAACCTATCAAAGGAAATAATTTTTAAAACTTCCCTGAGTGGGCAAAGTGCACTTTGGGAGGCAAAGGTGAGCGGATTACCTGAGCTCAGGGGTTTGACACCAGCCTGAGCAACATGGTAAGACCTCGTCTCTACAATAAATAAAAAAATCAGCAAGGCATGGTGGTACATGCCTGTGGTTCCAGCTACTTGGAAGGCTGATGCAGAAGATTCACCTGATCCCAGCAGGTCAAAAGGCTGTGGTGGCCATGAGCATTCTGCTGTATTCCAGCCTGGGCAACTGAATGAGACTCCAACTCAAAAAAAAAAAAATTACTTAAAAAAAAAAAAAAACTTCCCTGGTTTTGAGAGAGATTTAGACATCCAGGTATAGGAAGCTCAGAAAACTCCTGCAAGATACAAAGCATTCTTCTTTGCAAGAAGAATCTCACCAAGGTTTATAGTTATCAAACTATCCAAAGTCAGTGTGAAAGAAAATAATCCTCAGAACTGCAAGAGAGATGCAGCAAATTATCTATAAAGAAAACTCCATCAGATGAAGAACAGACTTCTCAGTAGAAACCCTATAAGCCAGAAGAGACTGGGGACCTATTTTCAACCACCTTAAAGAAAAAAAAAAAAAAGCCAGCCAAGAATTTTATATCCTGCCAAACTAATAAGCTTCAAAGGAAAAATAAAATATTTCCCCAGCAAACAAGCAACAGGGGAATTCATTGCCACAAGACCAGCCCTATAATAGATGTTCAAAGGAGTCCTAAACATGAAAACGAATGACTATATCCACCATTATAAAAGGTCACATAAGTACAATGCTTACATATCTTATAAAGCAATTATACATTTGAAACTCCAAGGTAGCTAGCTAACACCATTATGGCAGGAACAAAGCTTCAAACATCAATATCTATCCTGAATGCAAACGACCAAAATGCTCCACTAAAAAGATACAGAATGGTAAATGGGAAAAAAACAAGCCCAAACCACCTGCTGCCCACAAGAGACCCTTCTATTAGCCAAAGACAGCTACAAACTCAAAGTAAATGGGTGGAAAAATATACATCACACAAATGGAAAACAAAAGTGAGCAGTATATATCCTCATATCAGATAACAGACTTTAAACCAACAACAGTACAAACAAATTAAAATAAATAAATAAATAAGGGCATTACACAATGATAAAGGGTTCAACAGAAGATTTAATTGTCATAGATATAGATACACCCAATACCAGAGCACTCAGATTAGTGAAGCAAATGATACTTGACTTATGAAAGCATATTGAGTATTATGAATACCTCTATTATGAATGAAGGAGGTGAAAGATATCTACAAGGAGAACTATAAAACACTGATGAAGGATATCATAGATGACACAAATAATGGGGGAAAAAACCTCATGATCATGGATCAGAAAAATCAACATTGTTAAAATGACCATACTGTCCAACACAATCTATGGTACAAACTGGAAAACTCTAGAGTAAATGGATAAATTCCTGGAAAAATACAGCCTTCTAAGAGTGAACCAAGAAGAAACTCTGAATAAACCAATAGCAACCCTTAAAGAATAGAATCAGTAATTTTTAAAAAATCTTCCTCTCCCACCAAAAAAGCCCAGGGCCAGACAGTTTCACAGCCAAATTTTACCAGATGTACAGATGTTCTAGTTACCAATCTTACTGAAATTATTATTAAAAATCTAAAAGTAGGGACTCCACCCTAACTCAATCTACAAAACCAGTATCACTCTGATACCAAGGTTGTACCTGTTGAACCAGGCAAGGGTACAACAAAAAAAAGAAAACTACAGGTCAATAGCCCTAATGACCACAGATGCAAAATTCCCCAATAAAATGTTAGCAAACCAAATTCAACGTCACATTAAAAAAATTCACCACAATCAAATGGATTTTAATCCAAGGATGCAAAGATAGTCCAATACCCACAAATCAATAAGTATGATTCACCACACAAACAGAATTAAAAACAAAATACATATAATCATCTCACTATATAAAATCAAACATACCTTCATAATTTAAAAAAAACTCGACATATGCATTGAAGAAACATATCTCAATATAATAAGAGCTGTAAGCAACAAACAAACAGCCAACATCATACGTAACAGTGAAAAGTTGAAAATATCCTCCCTCAAAAATGGAAAAAGAATGTCCACTCTCACCACTCCTATTCAACACTGTACTGGAAGTCCTAGCCAGAGCAATCAGGCAATAGAAAAATAATAAAAAGTATCCAAATCAGCAAAGTGGAAGTAAAATTATCTCAGTTCACTGATGGCATGACTGTACAGTTAGAGAATCCCAAAGACTCCTCCAAGAGACTTCTAGACTTGACAAATTACTCAGTAAAGTTTCAGGATACAAAATCCATGTACAAAAATCAGTAGCATTTCTACACATTCATAATATTCAAGCCAAGAACCAAATCAAGAGCTCAATCCAATTTATAATAGCCATTCAAAAAAGAAAACTTAGGAATACATTCAACCAAAGAGGTGAAAGATCTCTACAAGAACTACAAAACACTGATGAAAGATACCACAGATGACACAAAATAATGGAAAAAATATTCCATGATCATGGATCAGAAAAATAAACATAGTTAAAATACCCTATTGCACAACACAATCTACAGAGTCAATGTAATCCCTATCAAAATACCAACATTAGTTTTTATAAAAACAAAAAATGCAAATGTTTATAAGGAACCAAAAAAGAGCCCAAGTAACCAAAGCAATCCTAAGTAAAAAGAACACACACAGTGGCATCACACTACCTGACTTCAAATTATACTACAAGGCTATAGTAACTAAAATACCATGGTATTGGTACAAAAATGGATCAATGGAACAGAACAGAGATCCCAGAAATAAAGCCATATATCTACAACTAACTGATATTTGACAAAGCTGGCAAAAATGAACAATAGGGAATGGATACCCTATTCAATAAATGATGCTGGAAAAAAATGAGTTAGCCCTACACAGAAGAATGAAACTGGACCTCTACCTCTCACTTTATACAAATATTAACTCAAGATGGATCAAAGACTTAAATGTAAGGCCCCAAACCATAAAAATTCTAGAAGAAAAACTATTGGCCAAGGCAAAGAACTTATGATAAAGACCCCAAAAGCAAATGCAACAAAAACAGACAAATGGGATTTAATTTAACTAAAAAGCTTCTGCACAGCATAAGAAATAATCAACAGAGTGAACAAAAATACCTATGGGAGACAATATTTGCAAATTATTCCTCATATAAAGCCATAAAAAGAATAAAATCACATTCTTTGCAGCAACATATGGAACTGGAGAACAATATCCTGAATGAACTAACTCAGAAACAGAAAACCAAACACCACATGTTCTCATTTATATATGGACAACAAATGGACATAGAGATGGAAATAATAGACACTAATAATAGACTACTAAGAGTAGGGAGGCAAAGAGAGAGGTGAGGTTTCTGAAGGTACCTATTGGGTACAATGTTCAATATTTTAAGAATAGGGACTCCTGAAACTCAACACCCACCAGTATGCAATGTGTCCATGTAATAAAAATGCACTTGTTCCTCGAGTCTAAATTTTTTTTAAAAAGGGGGGAGGGGACAAAAGACCTGAAAGGCATTTCTCAGAGAAAGACACACAAATGGTCAACAGGTTTCTGAAGAACTGCTCATAATTACTGATCATCATAGAATCCATGTTAAAGTCACAATAATACATCACATCACCCCAGGTAGAATGGAAGACAAAAAATAACAATTGCTGACAAGGATATAGATAAAGGGGAATTCTTATATTGGTGGGAATGTAAATTAATACAGCCATTATAGAAAACAGGATGGAGGCCCCTGAAAAATCAAAAATAGAGAAACCATATGATCTAGCAATCCCATTACTGTATATATATCAAAAAGAAATGAAATTAGTATGTCAAAGGAATATCTGTACTCCTGTGATCATTGAAGCCCTATTCAAATAGCCATGATATGGAACAATCTAAGCTCTCATCTGTGGATGAATGGATAAAGAAAATGTGGTATACAGTAAATACACAATGGTATACTATTTAACTATAAAACAGAAAGAAATCAACATGGATTAACCTAGAGGACATTAATCCAGGCATAGAAAGGCAAATATTGTATGACCTCACTCATATGTATAAAAGTTAATCTTATAGAAGTAGAGACTAGAATGGTGGTTACCAAAGGCTACAGGGGCTACGGGGTGGCAGAAATGAGGAGAGATTGGTCAACATGTCCCAAGTTACAGTTAGAAAGGAAGAATAAGTTCTGGTATTCTGTTACAAAGTAGGGGGATTATAGCTATAATAATGTAATGTATATTTCAAAATAGCCAGAAGAGAAGATTTTGAATGCTATCATTTAAAAAGACATGTTTAAAGTGATAGATGTGCTCATTACCCTTATTTGATCATTTTACAGTACATGCGTATACCCCATAAATATGTGCAATTAGTATGTCAATTATAAATAAAATTAAAAAGTTAAAAAGGAGATAAAGTTTTTTAAAAAAGCAAAGTATTAGAAAACCATTATATGGAAATGAAAATTCTCAAGAATTCTGATAATTATACCTGAGAGACAACTCCAATGAGACATAAACTAATCATCATGGGTTTGACTTGAGGATTGGTAGAAAGTGACAACAAGAAGACATACAGAATAGCACAGTCACATGAGATGAAATTCAAAGAACAGTGAAATAATGGAAAGAGAATGCATTGGGAGAGGTAGTGAGTAGGAAGAATACCACTTCCACCTACGTAATCTAAGATAAGAGTGGGGTGGAAGAGAACTGCCTATCTTCAACAGATGTGTTGAGTGTTAAATAACATACTCATGTAACATCCTAAAACAATGCCTGGCATATTTGAAATACTTAATGTATCTTAAGTATCATTATTGTTGTCATTTTTGTTATTACTCAATCTTTACAGTGTCACTATGAGGCAGGTATAAGGATAGTCTTATTGAACAGATGGCAAACTAGAGACTCAAATATATGATGCAATAGTGATCTGAGGTTAAAATCAATGGACACTTGACCCAGGCAGGAAAAATTTAACCACTTGGCTATACTGTCTGAAATTTGCAGTTCAGTGTTCATGGCAGACCAGCAGTAGAGACAAACACATAAGAAGATCAAATTAAGTCTTAAGTTTCTATTAATAAATCTGATCTGGACTTTTTTTTTCTATTTGACAGGAATCTCTGGGGACTGGAAAAATCACTTCACAGTGGCCCAGAGTGAAACCTTGAATAAAATCTACCAAGAGAAGATGGCTGGGCTTCCTCAAGGGCCATTATTCCCATGGGAATAATGACCTAGTATTTCTGAGTCTCATATGAATGTTGATTTTTCTGATGTTCTAATGTAAACACATGCTCATGTGAAGCAAACGTCCTACAATTCAGTTATAATCCTTCAACACTTTAAGATAACCAAGTTTATTATTAACTTTAAGCCATGCCAGCTTCAAAAAGTTACATAAGACTTCACACATACAGACCAATAGGGAAAACAATATTTTTGTCTAACTGCAACTTTGTACCCTTTGATCAAATTTCTTAACTGTGCACACGGTGGTGACTATAATGAACAATAATGGGGTGGCATATTTCAAAATGACTAAAAGAGTAGATTTTAAGTGTTTTCTCCATAAAAAAAGTGATAAGTATGCGAGATGATGAATTTTTCAATTGGGCTAATGGAATCATTCCAGAATGTAAACATATATAAAGCATCATATTGTGCATCATAAATATATGCAATTATAATTTGTCAATTAAAAATAAAAATATTGGCCAGGCGCAGTGGCTCAAGCTTGTAATCCAAGCCTGTAAACCCAGCACTTCGGGAGGCAGATGCGAGAGGATTGCCTGAGCCTGCGGGTTCAAGATCATCCTGGACAACATGGTGAGACTTTGCCTCTACAGTAAATCAAAAAATTAGCCAGGCATGGTAGCGTGCGCTTCCAGCTACTTGGAAGACTGAGGTGGAAGGATTGCTGGAGCCCAACAGGTCGACGCTGGGGTGGCCATGAGTGTGCCACTGCACTCCAGCCTGGGTGATGGAGTGAGACTCCCAAGTCAAAAAAAAAAGTTACTATTTGTGAATTCTAATCAGATTTTAAAAAGCAGTTAATTATCTGCCATATTTGTGACTTATAAAGTATGATATGAAACATTATATATGTGTAGAGCAACACTTCTGAGCCATCCCAAATCATACTTCTCTCTGTATTTTAGGTATCCCATAATTAATAAATATTCAGAATTTAGTGTGTATATCTGTAGTGAATGCTCATGGTGCCCTGCCCAGATCACCAACCCTGCACAGCTATGCTCCAATAACTGTGAGGCTGCCAGTTGCTCACAGGTTTCCTTATCTCTACAAAACTGGTCTTAGCCAAACTGGAGACATTTTTCATGGAAGTATATGCCTACTGCAAGACAACACAGCAACCAATGAATGACTTATATAGAAGTCACTAAAACTAACATTTGGACCTAAGAATGGAGTAAATTTATAGTGTGATTTGTTCCAAGCCCTCTGTGGAACCAAGATGATGAAACAGGTCCCCAGTCCAAACCACATCCATCTTTGGCTTCTTTCCCCCGCTGTGCCTCACACTCTTCACTGCCCTACCCTAGAGCACACTCATTCTCTAAGCCACTTATACAAAAATATCCATTTCAAGCTTTGTTTCCAAGAAACTCAGCTCTAGACACTGGACAGCAGAAGCCATTCTAGAATGAATCAACCCTAAAGACAGAATTCTGGAATTAAATCATTTACCAGGTAGAGAGTAATGACCTGAGTAGTTGTGGAAGATGAAGTTAGACAGTCCTCCCTGGCAGGCTGCTATAGAAATAGAGAAACAAGGAGATGAGCCCAGACTTTGACTTGAGCCCATGATCAGACTAGTGGTTCTGAAATGAGGATGACATTGCAACCCAGGGACACACAGCAGTGTCTGGAGATGTTTGACTATCACAGCTGCAGAGGGGAGTACTATTGGCATCATACGGATAGGGGTCAGGAATGCTATTTAATATCCTACCTTGCCCAGGACAGCTCACCATGGCAAAGAATGATCCAGATCAAAAGGTCAGGGTGCTAAGGCTGAGAAATTCTAGCTTGGGGATTATACTACTTATGAGGATGAGAACTGGCAAGAAGATAAGGCAGAATGTAAGAAGGCTGAGAGGTGAGGCTGAAATAGATCAGCAAGATCATAGAAAGTCAAAACCCTAAAGAAGGAACAGAGTTCGGGAAGGGCAGAAAAGAAAGGAGAAAGGCATGGGGAGAGAGGAAGAAAAGGAATCTACTTGCCTAACCCCAACAGTTTCAGTGTTCCTGGCTCACTCCTTTGTCACCCTCCCAAGTATTACTGTCACTACTGTCACCCAGAATTGGATATCAGGTATGCAATGCAGGGAACAAGGATTTCTCCACTGGTGGGGTACAGCAGGTTTATCCCAATTGCCTAGCATTTGAGGTAGAAAACCCAGATGAGCTTGACAGCTGCAGTCATAGAATCTCACAATTGCATGAAAAGTCCCTTAATTTCAAGCCACTACCTGACATGGTAAAGGACTCACATTATAAATGATGGGGACATGCAGCACCGGAGAAATCCATTTATGAATTCACTCAATAAATTTTAATTTTTTAATTGTGGCATAACATAAAGTTATATACATAACATAAAATTAACTATTAGTGACATTCTATGCTAGAAACTTTCTCTCCTTATAATCTAGTCCCCAATATTTGCCCCAACTCAGAAGAAAGTAGCCAGAGTGATCTGAGTCTCTATATCCCTCGATTGAAGAGTGACAAAAGACGGGGAATTAAGACAGAGCAGAGACTCCCTCTTAGGGGCCTGTACCCCCACCCCCAGCATAAAAATTTAAAGTTTTTCAAGAGAAATTCCAGGCTCCTAGCTAGCCCTGAAAGGTAAAAGAGCAAATTGATAAGCAAGAAAAATAGTAGATTAAAACAACAGCCAAGTAAGTTAGAGTCGTAAGATGTTTGGTTCCCTATAAAAACTAAAGATATGAACTTAAACCTATGTTCCTGATTTTTTTCAGAAACCCAGACCTCCACCAAAAGTACCTGCTGCCACAAAGACCTCAGATAAGGGGGAACTGAGGACTGAAGTCTGACCATCGCTCTTTGACTTAAATTTCATCCTTCCTGAGGGACCTAGAGAACCCATGCCCATGGGTCAGAACTCACATTCCCTCTGCTGACCCAAGTTTTTATACAAAGCTTTCCTTCCTTAACCAATTGCAAATCAGAAAATCTATGACTGCCCCTCAAGATATCCCCTTTTTAGACCAAACCAATGTACAACCTCCATGTATTAATTGACGATTTTGGCTTTTAACTTGTTTTTCTTACATTTATTTCTGCCTTTAAAAACCCTTGCTTGTAAGCGATGGGAGGGGTCAGGCCATAAGCACGACCCACCGGATTCTCATTGCTTGGCACCCTACAAATAAATACCCTCCTTTTCTCCCACTACAATACTTTCTCGTGTGGATATTTGGTCTCATTGTGCCGGTGAGCAGAGTCCAATTGTTTGATGACACAATCCACATGGTTGCTCCTCCCGCCCCACCCCCCGAGCCAAATAAATAAATGTCTGCCTCCAACCTCAGTAACCCTGATATTGAGAAATCCAGTTTACGTCTCCTAGCTCTAAACGTAAAGTACCAGGTCATTCACCTGTTTTGCTCACTGCTGTATCCTTGGCAACTAGCACTTATTTTTGGCACTTACGGAGTGAATGCACAGCACGAACCTGTAATCAATGACCAAAGCGAACTGCCAGAGGCAGGAGTGTTCCTGGGAGCTAAAAGTAATCTAGTGTCCCTGCAAACGGGCTTGAAATATTCTAGGTTCCAACCAAAATTGGGAGAGAAGGGGTGGAAAGTGAGTGAATCAAATCTAGGCAAGTCTCTGAGCACTTACTAGAAGGCACGCAACCAGGCAGAATGCTAGGCTCTTGCAAGTTGCATGTATATTATAATTTAAATAAATGTGCCTCTCCCCCCCACAACAGCCCACAAGATCATGAAAGTTTCTCCCATCCCACTCCGACTCCTCCCACAAACCGACCCCACAGGCTCCTCCGCTGAGATGCATGCGCCTTCTGCCATACGAAGCTCTACCAGTGACGTCATCATAGAAGGGTCGAGAGGGGGAAGCAAAGGGTGTTACCATGGCGACCGCGACAATCAAAAACCCCCAAGTGACGTTCAAGGCCTCTACAACGGGCCCAAGGCCCAAGAGTCATCCACGATAGCAGGACCTGGCGAGCAGAGTGGGGAAAAGCAGGATGCCGGGGTTACACACCTCCTGCCCAGAGTCCTAGGCGACAACTTCGGGATGAGATCCCCAAGCCCCTGCAGTGCTGAACTACAACTCCCAAAAGCCTCTGCGGTCACCTCCTTTTTCTTATGCTTTCCTCACAAATAAAGTAGGTGGTCAACCCACTAAATCAACCTCTTATGTAGGCATCTTTATCCTAAGCCTCTTTGTAGCAACCCATGCTACTCCCGTCTCTAACCCTCCTTGAGACTACAATACCCAGAAACTTCTGAAACTCTCCCAGATCTTCAATCAGGGTTGTCCTAGAGACAGATTAATGCTGTTTCAACAAGGTGGAGTCACGGTGAAAAAAAATCATTCCGATTGGTAGCTACATTGCCTTCTCCAAAGGAAGGGACGGCATCCCGGGTCGCCCTGAGAGGTGGCAGGGACTGCCCACCATCCCCATTAGAAACATTAAGGTGAAGTGAATCCGAGGGTTGACAAAGCACCAATGACTCAGAAGCACACAGACACATTTCCACCAGAGCCGATGAAGGGCCAGCAGCAAACGTACTTAAAACTTAAGATTTAGAGGCAGAAGAGGAGACACTTGACTGGGGGTTAGACTGGCAACTTTCTTCAGGTTGAATGGGGTATTTCTTGCCAGAAAGTGACAAATTACCTGATCAACTAAAGTTGTCTTTGTTCATTCTGTTGGAACACCTTCAAATCTGCTCTTTTCTCCCAGGAGGAGGTAGAGGGGTCACATACAAACTGGAGACCATTAACCATGGAAACCGGGCTGGGAACCGGGAGTCACACTTACCTGTCAGATACCTCTGGAGTCAGCACCTCCAGCCTCAAAAATGAGGACCGTGGTGCCTCCCAAGTGCAGCCCCAGAAACTTAAGACAGGTCCTTCACCCACTCAAGGTACACAATTTACTGGGCATGAAAAGTATTTGGAACTGTTAAAGTGTTAAAAGTTGTGCCTTGAAAATGCCACGTATTTTTTCTAGGGGTTGGTCTACTCATTTGATGTCCTGTAGGGGTTCTCTGTATCTCTCATGCTTAGATGGCTTCACCTCTGGTGGAAAATGCCACTTCCTTAATCAGCCCTGTTGCTTAAGGAACATGTGGTAAGTGAAATCTCTGGCTATACAACTACTGTCCACACACAAGGTTTACCTTGACTTGAGCCATTTGAGTAACAATCATGTTTAGGGAGGAGGGCTGTGCTTGTATGTAGTGTCACAAGCATCTGGGACCCATTCTGATCATGCCCAGTAAATTGTGTACCTTGATTGCTATCAGTGTGTCAATGGTACCCACACATGACACTGAATTGCTTCAAGCCCTTAAGGGTAGCTGTTTGGTTTCCTTTTTCCAAGGAAGCCCTGTAACAATCCTGTGGCAGGATCTACTTTTGTCCCAAGCTTTCTGGCAGGGGTCTGATGGGATTTATTTGTCAGTCTCTCACAGGGGAACTCATGGAAACCCAGAAAGACACCCAGTGGGTTTGTCAGCGTATGTGGGATGCGATGGGGTTACAGGTGGGAACAAGCTAAGCAGCTGGTTACTGTCACCACTAAGTCTGCACAGCGGAGGGGCAATTCTACTCCTTTTGCTATTTGCCAGTCCACGTTAATTCACCCAATCATCTAGCTCAGATGACTGTGAGAAAGCCAGTGTTCCAATTTGCAAGGGTGTCTACCTCATTACCAAGAGGTTAATCTGACCACTGTGCTGAAATGTGACACACAATTAGACTCCCTGTGAGCTCTTGTAGCTTCTCCCAAATGTCTTTCCACGTTACTAGCTCCCTGTAAGAGACTTTTTAGTGCCTATCAGTCATCTCAGGTGTGACATATAGGACATGATTCATTGGTACAAACCAAATACATGGCCCAGACTTCTGTACATTGCTTTGCTGCATTTCCATTTCATACCAGATGGTGTCTGTCTTTGGTTGAACCACTACTGCTATCCACACACAAGGGTTATCTTGACGAGCCATTTCAGTACCAAGCATTTTTAGGAATGAGGGCCATGTTCATACATACCATTGCAGGAATCTCCTGTGGGGACTCCACAATAGGGGCGGCACTGGTTTCATGGTGCACTGGTCCTAAGACAGCAAGCAATTCATCCTCCAAGGGACTCATAGGGAAGGCAAGTACTTTGTTGCAGGTGAGCATGTCACTTTGTAAAGTGGCAGCCCTGAGCAACAGCTGAGACCAACTAGCAACCAACCTTCCCATCCAGTCCGTGATAAAGAACTGTTCTATTACCAGCAAAGCAGTGCTCATCAGTTTAACTTGCTGCAAGTCCGTATGTAACATCAGATCCTGCTGTTCAACCAGGGAATAGGTTTCAACACTTTCACAGTTGTGACTAGGGGAACTGCTTTCCCATGGTTTACTTTTCAGGAGACAGGCTTATGGTCACACCTAAAGATTCAGGTATCCTGAGATGGGGAGATCCCAAGGCTTGCACCCTGACCACTGTATTTTAGCCTTTTTAATGCTTCCTCTCATTTCTAGACTGCTTCTCTACTATTGGTATGGGAGGGGGGAGCATTGTGCTAAATGTGGAATAAAAATCTCCAAATATTCCAAAAGGCATAGGAAACTTTGTAACTGTTTCACTGTTTTAACTGGTAAAAACTTGTATTTTGTCAATGACTGTGCTTGGGATAAGGTAGGTCTTACCTAACCAAGTGACCTGTAGGAATCTTACAGCCAGTCCTGGGCTTTGTATCTTTTGTGGAGCCATGGCCCATCTTCTGAATTGGGAAGAGTGCACAATGTAGCCAAGTGTTGTTGTAGCACTAATAAGTCTTCAGAGGTTAGGATAATACTATCAATCTAATGAAACCTTTTAACAGCAGGTAGCAGTGGACAAAAAAAACTCTCATAATTGTTCTATGACAAATAGTGGAGCTATGTAGATAACACTGGAGAAACACTTGCAATGTCCATTGTTGGCTGTTCCAAGGAAAAGCAGATTGATCCTGTGAATCAGGGTGTAAAAGGACACTGAAGGCATTGGCAGAATCTAATACAGCATAAGTGCCTATAGGTTGCATCAGTTGTTCTATTGCCTGAATTATTTTAGGCACAGCAGTGTGTATCTCAAGAAACCACCTTATTTGATTACCTGTAGTTAACCGTGATGTACCAGGTGCCATCAAGTTTACTTACCAGCCAAACAGGACTGTTAAAGGGATTCTAGGCTAGCGGAGTATTAACTTCAGCCAGTTCCTGTACAATAGCTGTGATTTCCTTTATTCCACCAACAAGACAGTACTGTTTCACACTGATGGCACACCATTGGGAGAGGAAGAGGTATAGGTTCCCATTTTGCTTCCCCTCTTTCAATAGCAGTTACCACCTGAACTAATAGATGAAATTAACCCACAGACATTTGGAAAGTACACCCTAAAAAGATGTCTATACCCAAGATATTTTCTGGAATAGTGAAGATAAAGACAGTATAGTGGGGGTGGCAGTGGAGGGCGGGGGGGGAGACTCCATTCAATACCAAGGAGGAAATAAGTTTGTTTTGCTCAAACTGTTCCTCCCTCGTAACCATCAATAGTCACCTACTTACCAGTGCATCTCTCTGTGTTTTCATGAATTAAGGTGCATTCCACACTCATATCAACTAAAGCTAAGGTCCTCTGCTTGTGTTTTGGACTCTATCTGTGAGCTTCACATGGCAACTCTGGTTACCCTTTATTGCTCATACAAAGAGGCAACGTTGTGCAGGTTGCCTCTAGGTTGTGGAGTGCACCCCTGGAACAAAGGGAGTAGAGTTCTTTTACCCGGAGTTTCTTCTCCTTTCTGCTTTTCTGGTAGGGTGCTGGAAAGGGGCATAAACAGTTATACAGGAGTCAACCAATATGCCATTAGGTTGCTAATCTAGCTTTACTTCTATCCCAGCTGAGATCAGACAAAAAATTTCTTTCCTGGTAAGCCTAACTGGGTCTCTTAGCCTCTTAAGTCTGACAGACTTGGTATCTTCATACTTTTCTTCTCTTGGTAAGCAGTCAGACCTCATCCCCTCCCTTCTCAGTCTTTCCAAAACCAGTTATAGTTTCCCATACACATTTTAGCCCACAAGGGAGCTCAAGAGGGATATGAGAGGACCAAGCTAAACCTGGAGGGCACTTGATAAGAACTTATTTTTTGTGCCTGTGGACAAAACACAGCATCTGATGCTGCAAATTGTTGGGCTTAGATAACCTATTGCATGCCCAACTCCCTAAATTTTGCTCTGTGCTTCCTCCAGAGATTGCCATGCCAGGGCCTGAAATGGGAAGTCTGTTTCCCCTGCTATACCTTGCCTTTCCCAGGAAAAACACAATAAAGGTTCTCTCTAGGTGTAGGTTTTCCCCTCACTCCATGCACCTCCTGACCAAACCTTAGAACTTCCCCATGGGGCCATGCATGTGGCATGCCCCTTTCCACTGGGAAATGTAATAAATTCTTCCTGCAAAGGCAGTTGTCTCCATGTCTGTCACCTTACCATACCTGATAAAAACAACCCAGGTACATTTTAAAGCAAGTCTGCTGGATGGAACCCGACTTAGCCAAAAATAATATAAAACACATAAACATAATACTTGGTGCTGCATAAAATATGATTATCTGTTTCAGCAACACCATTCCACATATTAACAAGATGTGTGATCGTGACATTAAAAAACAAAAACACAACTCTTCTCATGTGTTACAAGTTGAATTATGTTCCCCAAAATTCATGTTGAATATCTAACCCCCAGCACTTCAGAATGTGACCTTATGCAGATATAATTAGTTAAAATGAGGCCATTAGAATAGGCCCTAATCAAATATGACAGGTATCCTTATAAAAAGAAAAAATCTGGACACAGGTATGCATAGAGGGAAAAATCTGTGAAGAGACACAAAGAGAAGATGGTCATCTACAACTCAGAGAGGCCTGGAACAGATTCTTTCCTCACAGTCCTCATTAAGAACCAACCCTGTCAACACCTTGATTTTAGACTTCCAGCCTCTATAACTTTGAGATAATAAATTTCTGTTGTTTAAGCCACCCAGTCTGTGATACTTTATTACAGCAATCCTAGCATGGGGGAAATGGTTACTTTTGGAGGGTCACTTTTTACAACCTTTTTTTTTTTATTACCCATAGAAGTTACCACTTTAGGGTCATACTTTATAGCCAAGAAGGGAAAAAAAGGTTTCTCTACCTTTATCTTATTAGAATTTGCTCTTATGATTTAAATAACTCATGTTCTAATATATCATTCTTCGCTGTGTTTTTAAAAGTATATAAACCTAAATGAATCATTTCTCAACAGCAAGTAAACTGTACAGGCTACTTTGACCTAAGCTCTGCTAACTAAAAATAAAGTTCTAAGCCCTCCAACTGACTACACAAACCATCTCTTGGCCAAGGAACCCCAGAATACCCTTGGAAACTAAATTCTCAGCCATGACAGTAGAAGAGGTCAGATGTGCCTAGTTATACACGCCCCCCTCGCTAACCACCATTAGTCTTTCTTCCCTATGAGCTAAACAAAAACCAGCCATTTAAAAACATTCCACCACTGATATTCCTTTTTTGCCTAAGAGACCATCCACTACAGAGTGGCTCTGACCAGTACACAGAAAATGCACAGTAAGGGTTTGAGTCCTCTGCTTCACCTTTTGACATCAGAGAACTCCACTCAGTTCATGCTAATGTAGCTGTTTTTGAACATGGGTTCTATGAAGGGGCATGAAGTTCCACTGCATGTGTGCATGTTTCTCTTCTCACAAATATTCACAACTCCTCCTTTAGCTTATTAAATATGTATTAATATATTTGGCCACTCCAACTCAGTGTAAATTACTGTTCTCTTTGCCTCTTTCTGGAAGTGTGTGTTTTCGGCTTCTGGCCAGATGCCATACTTTCTACCCTGCATAATGGCCACTCTGCAGACTGCAACCCTTTATGAGAAATAAAGCTCTCCTTCCCAAATTTATGAACTTTGTCATTTTTCAGTTGACAACTCAAATTACAATTTATGAATCACTGCTGGTGTTCCATCCAAATGTTATTATTATATATATTTTTTAAGAGATGGGGTCTCACTCTGTCACCCAGGCTGGAGTGCAGTGACATAATCATAGCTCACAGAAACCTAACTCCTGAGCTCAAGAGATCCTCCCACCTTAGCCTCCTGTAGCTGGAACTATAGGCACCACCACACCTGGCTACTTTTTTTTACAATTATTTTTTGTAAAGACAGGGTCTCAATGTTGCCCAGGCTGGTCTTGAACTCCTGGTTTCAAGCACTCCTCACCCCTCAACTTCCTAAAGTGCCAGGATTACAAGCATGAGCCACCAAACCAGGCCCAAATGGCACAATTTTTTAAACAGTCTGAGATCAAGCAAGTTTAAAATGCTATAATTAGAAAGAAAAATGTATGGGAATTGATCCTAAGGAAATAATCATAGGTAAGTGTCAAAAATCAGCTGAGGCTAGGCATGGTGGCTCATTGCCTGTAATCCCAGCACTTTGGGAGGCCAAAGGGGGAGGACTGCTTGAGTCCAGGAGTTCAAGACTAGCTTGGGCAACATGAGATCTTGCGTCTCCAAAAAAAAAAAAAAAAAATTAGCTGGGCATCATGGCCCATACCTGTAGTCCCGGCTATTCAGGAGGCTGAAGTGAAGGGATCACCTGAGCCCAGGAGGTCAAGGCTGCAGTGAGCCATGATTGTTGCACTGCACTATGGTCTGCAAGACCTGATTTCCAAAAGAAAAAGAAAAATCAGCAGATAAATATCAGGATATCGATTGTAATAGCTGAAATTATACGAGGAAACTATGTGACAATAAGAGATAAGTTAAATGACGTTATGTTTGCACTAAAATATTATATGATCCAAAAAACAAATAAAACACATAAAAATAAGAAGGATAAAATGACACCATTTGCAATAACAAAAAGGAGAAGATCTAGTAAATATTCAACAAAAGCTACATAGAAAGTTTGAAAACTCCACTAGTGAACAGTGTTTTCTTTGGTGAAAACACCAAAGAAACTGCCAAACAAGGCGTTCATCCTGAGGTTTGTTGGATCCCTTGGCAACACCTCTTGCTCTCGTACTACCAGGAAACAGAACAATCTTCAGACAATGAATAAAACTGCCCCAAAGGCATGCCCTAAAGGGATGGAAAGAGCAGTGGCTTTGGAGTCAGTGAGACCTGGATTCAAAATCAGCTCTGACCCTCTCTAGCTGTGATCTTGGGTATGTTACTTATGAGAACTGAAATAAAAGTCCCGCAACTCCTTTGAGAGAATAAGAACCTTCCTTTGGCTAAAAGACCCCAAAATTTTAAGTTCCCAGCAATGGCAAGACAGAAGGTTGGTCACTCCCCATGTGACTCCACCCCCCTTCCCCTAACAAATCATTACTAGGTTTTCTCAAAATCCAGCTTGAGACAACAAAAGGCCAGAGACCCCTTTGCTTATACTTAATCTGATTATGTGGCACCCTCCTCCTGTTTTGTTTTTTTTTTGAGTTGGAGTCTCACTCTGTCGCCCAGACTGGAGTGCAGTGGCCACTCCCGGCCACCGCAGCCTCGACCTGCTGGGCTCCAGCGATCCTTCCGCCTCAGGCTTCCAAGTAGCTGGAACTACAGGCGCGTGCTACCACGCCCGGCTAATTTTTTTATTTATTGTAGAGATGAGGTCTCGCCAAGTTGGCCAGGCGGGTCTCGGACCCGTGGGCTCAAGCAATCCACTCACATCAGCCTCCCAAAGCGCAGGATTACAGGCTGAGCCACCGAGCCCAGCTCCTCCTCCTGTTTTATGGTGCCTACATGACTTTTCTGGTCCACAAAGTTTCTTCTTGCTAATGACTGCCAGCTGAGGGCCAGTTTTAACTGGTCTCCAGAGGATGTGTAAAAAGTGGACTTGTGTGCTACACTTTATGTAGAGGACCTAATTATAATACATTTAAATGTTAAATCTCCATCCCAAAGTGACCAGGGGTGCATGTAAACTTAATACACACCTGTGCTGGTCCCCTTCATGAATATTCACAGCTTTTCCCATAACCTGTTGAATATGTACACTTGGTCAACCTCTCTCCCTCTAGTGCCTGCCCTGTCTTTAGGCTATGCTTCCCAACCAGTGAGAATGCCAGTCTGCAGGCAGAAACTCTTTATGAGCAATAAAGTATCCTTTCTAAATTTACAAACTCTGTGACTTATCCAGTCAGCATTTCATGTACCTGTGTCTCCATTCACACAACTGGAAACTGGCGAATTTTGTAGAAACAACTCAGAGGAGGGCTTTTGGGATTAAAGAAAATCTTACATAGGAAAATCTACTTTTGACCAGGAACAGCAATCAGTAAGTGCTAATGGGAGTAGTAATAGTAAAAAGTTCTAATAATAATACCTATTAGCTTTATTATTATTATCACCACTGAAACACAGAAATGGGGAACCAAAGCTAGCTCCTCACGCATTCACCTTACTACCTAGTCCCCAAAACTCACTTGCTCAGAAAGTCACATGGGTGAAATCACAAGCCCTGGGTTCCCCTCACACATACGCACGCCCACAACCACAAAAACTGTGTCTCAACACACAGGTGGGTGCCGAGTCAAAAACAGTGGCTTCTCTCTCTCTCTCACACACACAGGCACACACATAACTACAAAAACTGAGCTCTAAAGAGTTAGTATTTTAGGCTTGGTGGTCCAAAAGAGCTCTGCTGCAATGGTGAATCCTGGTATTGTGTATGTAAACACACACCAGCATCCGTATTCAAAATCAGTGATTCTCCACATAGATATACACACCCCCAAAACTGGGTCTCACACACACAAATACAAGCTCAAACACTCATTATCACAGGGCATAACCACAAAAGCTGGGCTCTGAGGAGTCAGACAGTAAACACGTTAGACTTCGGGCCAAACCGTACCTGTTTTCAACTACTCAACGCTGGCAAACGTGGACACAGCTGCTAAACAAATATATGTGAACGTACGTATTCACAATCAGCGCCCACCTCCGTATACAACCGGAAGAGTCAGGCCTCACACCCGTAGAGGGGCGCACAACCACGAGAACCGAGTCTCTCTCTCTCTCTCTCTCTCTCTCTCTCACACACGCACAGCAAGGGGTGCACAATCACAAGAACTGGGTCTCTTTCACACACACGGCGCACAACCACGAGAATAGGGTCTCACACACACGGGCACACAACCACAACTGGGTCACTCTCTCATACACACACACGGGCGCACAACCGCGAGCAACGGGCCTCTCTCTCTCTCTCACACACACACACACAGAAAGGGGTGCACAATCACAAGAACTGGGTCTCACACACACGGGCGTACAACCACGACAACTGGGTCACTCTCTCTCACACACACACACACACACACACACACACACACACGGGCACACAACCGCCAGCACCAGGCCCCTCACTCACTCACACATACACACACGTCTAAGGAAACACATTCGCAAACAACGGTTCGTCCTCACCCATGTCCAGTCACACAATCCGGGTCTCACGGACACAAGAACACAATTCACACCCAAAACCGCAAGCCCCGACCACCGCGCCTCTCGCTTTCTCTCACAGAAACTCAACCTTGCGACGGCACCTCACGCCGCCTCCCCGCGCCACCGCCCCCGGAGCCCGCCGCCCGCCGGCCGCGCAAGAACCAAAGCGCGCCGCGCGGAGCACCCTGGGCCTCTTCCCAGAAGGCGCGGCGGCAGTCCCCGCCGCCGGCCAGGAGGAGCGTCCCTCTGCCGCTCTCCCGCGTCGGCTCGTCTCCGGACCGGACGGATAGGAGCCAGCGCGCCCCTAGCCCCCTCGCCTCGCGCTCCGGCGGGGGCCGTCCGCAGCCGCGCACGGAGGATTCAGGGGCCGCAGGCCGATTTCGCAGCGCGCATGCGCGGGTGCGCGCGTCCGCCTCGCGGACTAGGCCGCCTCCGCGCCCCAGTCCCGAGGCGGAAAACCGGCGAGCAAGAGCATGCCGGCGTGGAAGCCGAAGGGGCTGGGCCTGTGCCGGAGTGCGTGCACGCGGCCCCCCAACAGGTGAGAGCCGGGGTCCGCGGCTGCGGGCGGCAGGCGGCGCAGGGGCGGGGCCTCGGAGCGGCTCTGCTGCGTCGGCGCGTTGCGTGGCGTACGCGCAGAGGGGCGGGGCCTCGGGCGGTCCTGGGGCGGGGCCGGGGGAGGCGGGGCCGCGCCCCCACCTACGTGTTGCGCGCCGAGGGGGCAGGGCCCGCGCATCCATCCGGGGTTCCCGAGGAGTGGGCGCAGGCGCAGCCGGGCGGCGAGCGGGATACGGCGCAGCTGTCACTCGGCGGGCGCCGCTGTCCCGAACGCGAGGAGTGAGGTGAGGGCCACTGCCATGGGGCTCCGCGACCGCGGGCGCTTCTGCGCCGGGAGGGCGCGGGCCTGTGGGTCCCGGCTCGGGAGGACGTCCTGCGACCCTGGAGTTTTTCACCTGCGACTCCCCAGGGGTACTTCCTGGTACCCTCGGGTTTTGCCCCTGTGACTCCCGTGGGGGTGTTTCCTGCACTCTGGGGTTTTGCACCTGTGACTCCTCTGGGGGTATTTCCTCCTACCCTGGGTTTTTCCACTTGTGGCTCCCCCACCCCAGCAGGTATTTTCTGCCACTCTGGGGTTTTGCACCTGTGACTCCCCGAGGGATATTTCTTGACACTAAGGTTTTGCCCCAGTGACTCCCGTGGGGGTGTTTCCTGCCACTCTGGGGTTTTTCACCTGTTACTCCTCCGGGGGCATTTCTTGCTACCCTGGGGTTTTCCACTTGTGACTCCCCCCACTCCAGGGAGTATTTTCTGCCACTGGGGTTTTGCGCCTGTGATTCCTCGTGGGGGTATTTCCTGGGACCCTTGGGTTTTGCCCCTGTGACTGCGGGCACATGTGCCACTGAGACTCCCTGTGGGGGTATTTCCTGCCAGTCTGGGGCTTTGCACCTGCGACTCCCCAGGGGTACTTCCCGCGATCCTGGGGCTTTGCACCTGTGACCGCGTGTGCTCGTGCCCCTGTGTGGAGGTGCGTTCTTGCAGCTCTGCCGGGTGACTCTCTGTGGCGTTTCTCGCACCTGTGGCTCGCGTGGGGTTGTGTGTCTGAGTGTGATCGTGGGGGGGGGGCGAGCCGGTGGCTCCCTGCATGTTTGTGCCTCAGAATTGGCCTGTGTGGTGAAGGGAGCTGAGTCTCAGGACCAGGAATATGCCACTGCGTCATCTGTGGGAAGAAAGCAGTAGCACCTGTAGTGAGCTGGAGGTGGGCGTGCGAATGTGGCTCCAGAGCTTTCTGTGGTTGGAGCGCTCGTGCGGGCGTGCGCGTGTGTGACTAGTTTGGCCGTTTGTCATAGTCTGGGATGACGGTTATTTGAGTGGGTGTCTGCATGCCACCCAGTGTCAGAGGCACTGCGGGATGTGAGCATGCTGCAGCATGTGACTGTGATTGTGCCATGCTGACGTATGTTTAATCCCATGGTAACTATGGAAACAAGGTCCTTATAGGGAGAATTCTGAGTGACTATTCTGGAAAACTGAGAAACTGAACGATTGCGCAGGACTTTTTTCTTGGGTAAAACAGAATATTAGTAGCACCTATTTGGACGTTATTGGGAAGACTACATGGAATAGCATAGCTGAAACAGCCTGCACAGAGCTCAACACGTAGTAAGCACGTGTGTAGCTATTGTTTGAAGTGCTGGTGGTGGTGTATCTCTGACCCCATTCAGAGGTAGGTGTGCAGTGGTAAATCTCAGAGGGGTTTGCATCTCTGAACTTGGGACTGGACAACCTTTGTCCCCGTCACAGAGGATGTGACCATCTCCCAGCTGAGCGGTGGTGCCCCCAGTAGCCAAGCACCTGTACTGTTTCTGCATGTGTGTGCATTTGAGGGGCACCCACCCTTGCCTCGGCCCTGAGGGTGCGTGTGGTTATGTCTGCCTCCTTACCAGGGTGGCTTGAGGGATTAAGAGCATGGACTCTGGGGCCCCACTGCCTGGTGTTGACTCCTGGCTCCATACTCTCTAGTTGTGTGACTCGGAAAGCTTACTTAAATACATTGGGTTTACCTGCAAAATGGGTAATTACAGAACCAACCTTGGGCTTATTGTGAGCATTAAGTGGAATAGTGCCTGGCACAGGGCAGTAACATATAAATGGTCACTGTTTTGCTATTACCATAATAACTTCAGGGACCCACACCCAGAGAATAAAATCCACAATTAGAACACAAAAGCCCCAGAGTAAAGATTTTACATTCAGAGGTAAAAAACAAACAAACAAACCAAAAAAAAAAAAAACTCCCAAGTCTAGACCAGGAAGTGGCAGGGACTAAGGAGCATTTCCCTATAACCCAGGGATCTGGAAAGTCTCCGTCCAGACCAGGATTTATCAACCTCAGCACTATGGACATTTGGGGCCAGATATTTTTTGTTGTTGGGAGGTGGGAGGGGGGTATCCTATGTATTTTAAGATGAAGAGCAGCAACCTTGGACTCTGCCCACGTGATGCCAGTGGCACACCACCCCCTCTTGGTTGTGACAAGCAAAAATGTCCCCAGCGTTGTCTGGTGCTCCTGAGAGGCAAGTTCACCCTGGTTGGGAATCACTGATTGTTTGCCCCTGAGGGGAGGCATGGCCATTGTCCAGTAGCTCTTTGAAGCGTGTTCCCATGCAGGTTCTAGCCATCCTTTGCCCTTTCCCATCTATCGGCTGGGACTCGGACAACAGGCCAGGTTTACAACCCTGCCCTGATGTGGTATATGAGAGTCAGCCTTTTAAAATTATATTCTGTTTGTTGTTTTGAAGAGATAATTGTGTGTTCATAACACAAAATGCCAAAGCATAGAGAGGGAAAAGTGAGTTTTGCATTTTCTTTCCAACATATGTCACCCAATTCCTTTATTCGGGGACAAGTCACTATTACCAACTTTTCATTTATTTTTCCAGAGCCTTTTCAAACTCATGTATTTGTATCCCATGTTTTGTTTTTTCCTAATGGTTTCTGCTGTTTCTTTCCCTCTTATGACACTTTATTTTACCGTTTCTTAATCTCAGTGCTGTTGACATTTTGAGCCAGATGACTCGTTGCTTTAGCGGACCGTCCTGTGCACTGTAGGATGTTGAGCAGTGTTCCTGACCTCCACTCACTAGATGCCAGAAGCACTCCCACCTCCCAGGTGTGACAACCACGGATGTACCCAGACATTGTAGGTGTCTCCTGGGGCAACATCATTATCATTTAGGAAACACTAACGTGGTACTTACCTTGTTCTTTTTAAGGTCTACAGGGTATCTCATATAATGGTATCTCATGTAATCTATATGGTATTCATGTAATGTTTACGTTGCCATTTTCCTACTGAGGGGCAGTTAGTTTGTTTCTGACCTCTTGAAAGTAATAAAAAAATAATAACTAACATTTGTTTAACATGGACCCTACTTTCTAGTGCTCCTCTAAGAGTGTTACTTGTCTTAGCTCATTTAATCTTCACCACAACCTTGTGAAGTCATTACTGTCATTTGCCCATCTTGCAGATGAAGAAGCTGAAGCCCAGAAAGGATATGTAGAGTATCTAAGGTCACACAGACAGCAGGTGGCCGTTAGAAGTGGAACCTGGCCAGTCTGGCCCCAGGCACACACCTTTCCCCAAAGAACTGTACTGCCTTTTTCTACAAACACTGCCACAGCAGATATCTTTGTACCTCTCTCATTTTGCACACGAGTAGGGATGTCTGAAGTCACATACCAGCATACCAGAAACAACATTGCTGGGATAAAGCGTATGTGTATCTTCAGTCTCAGAGACAATGCCAAGTTGCCCTTTTTTTGAGGATGTACCATTTTCTTTCCTTCAAGCACTGGATGAGAACTCTAACCTGGGCCTTTTTAGTGGTCTCCTAGATGCTTGGCATACAGTTGGTCCTTGAACAGTGTGGGAGTTATGGGTGCTGAACTCTGTGCAGTCTAAAATCCACATATAATTTTTGCCTCCCAAAAAACTTTAACTGCTAATAGCCTACTGTTATCTTTATTGGTACCTTACCAATAACATAGTCGGTTAACACATATTTTATGTGTCATACGTGTCATATACTGTATTCTCACAATAAAGTGAGCTAGAGAAAAAATGTTAGGAAAATCGTAAGGAGGAGAAAATACATTTACCATTCATTAAGTGGAAGTGCATCACCTTAGAGGTCTTCGTCCTCAACATCTTCACATTGAGTAGGCTAAGAAGGAGGAAGAAGAGGAGGGGCTAGTTTTGCTCTCAGGAGGGGCAGTGGTAGAAGAGGTAGAGAAGGTGGAAGGGGAGGCAGGAGAAACAAGCGCACTTGGTGTAACTTTTATCAAAAATTTCTGCATATAAATGGACCTGCCCAATTCAAATCCTTGTTGTCCAAGGGTCAACTGTACACTGAGTTCAAAAGGAAGAGGAAGGCAAGCAATTACCATGTGCCAGTGACTGGAGACATCGCATGTAAATGTCCTTATCAGCAGAGGGTGAAGTAGGTTTTCTTCACCCCGTTGTATAGATTAGCAAACTGAGACTTTGTGTAGCTTTCCCACAGCCAGTAATTGGCAAAGGCAAGCTTTGAGTCCAGAATTATCTAATATCAAACTGCAGTTCTTTCCTCTCCAGCAGTGCTGAGTTCCTTGGAGACAATTATTTTGTGGACAAGAATCATGCCTCTCAAATTTGGAGTGTGTGGCTGCTTGCAAACAGCTGTGAGAACTGCGTGATGAAGGCATTACGACCTCCTGGAGCAATCCGTTTTACCTGAGTAATTGGAGGGGGATGTTCAATGATAACGCGTATCTGGTAAATCATTTAAATCGTGATTTTTATATTAACACAAGCTCAAATTGATAATGAAGTACTGTGCAAAAGTTAACATAGATGTTTCAAAACAAGAAATCTCTTAAGAGAGTTTTCTGTTATGGGGCAGCTGCCTGAGGTACATCTCAGACCATAAAGGTAGACACACATGCCAAGTGACATCAATTTGGTAGTTTACAGTCAGCAGTGGTGGGAGCGTTTACACCATGGGAGTTGGCACACACTGCACATCACCCCATTCCCCAGCACACCACTGCTGTGGGGTCTAACACAGAACCCAGAATTCGGGTGTCCAGGATTCAGGGCTGGCCGTTCAGTCTCCATTTCTGCATGAGGGAAGCCTTGCTCAGAGCAATCAGATCTTTGAAGGCCAGGCCAACTCAGTTTGTCACTGAGCCTCAGCTCCTCAACCTTAGCATGGTGTGTTCACATTTTCCCCAAGTCCCGTGGCCACGCTGATAAATAAAGAGCAACATAACAATGGGGGTGTTTCGGGAAGCAGCTCACCACACTGTCCCTTCTTGAACCCTGCCAGGGAGCACGGCAACTCCTGTGCTATGTGAGGAGAGCAGTTTGTGCTGCCTGGGGATAGGGGCTCAAATCCAAGCTCTGTAAGTTAAAGCTCTTTGATAACAGGCAGGTCATCTTCCCTCATCCTCAAGATGAAAGATGTGAGCCCTTCGCAGTTGGTTTCCTTGAAAGGTAGAGGAGAGTGTAACACTCTAAAGTACCAAGCACACTCTTCATTCTCATCATCATTACTAGCTGAGGAGGTGATGTTGCTGCTGGCATACTGAGCACAGCCAGCACACACCCCTGGGCAGGTTCATAGAGCATGTGAACAAAGGATGGTAAACATAACCTTTTTCCAAACTCACAGTCTTTAGAACTGGCCCCACCTGGCACTCGAAACACCCACAGCAGTGGTGCTGAATGCAGCGTACCTTAGTGGAGCACTGACTCAGACAGCTCATCCTCAAGCAGCAGCCTTTCGTCCTCCCTTTACAGATGTCATGGAGGGAGGCGATGGCCCAACAGAGTTCAGGAACTTGCCCGGGGTCACACAGCTACACACACGAGAACGTTGGCCAACTCCAGTGTCCAGTGGAGGACAAGAGGAACGCCAGAAGGCAAGTGTGGTAACAGTAGATTGTGTTTCCCGTGTAAAGAAGCAGTGCCTGGTGCATGTGGAAGAAGCACCTACCCAAACCTGAGGGGTCCAGGAAGGCTCCTTGAAGAAGTGGTGGTAAGAAGAGTTAAAGTTCACTGTGGGACCATTCAGTTAGCAGACAGTTGACAAGTTAGCAGGCAGTTGACAAGCCCCTTCCACATTCCATAGGCGGTCCCAAAGCACTGGTGGTCCAGAGAGTCCTGTCCTCAGGATATGCAGAAGACAGTGCATAGGCAAATTCGGTTAGCATGTTAGATTGTGGTAAGAGCTGAGGTAAAGAAAATATCTAGCCAGGTAACTGGAGACCAGCGTGAGGGGAGGTAGAGCTGGGGCAGGTTGCATCATGAATGGAGTGGTTGGGGTGAGGCTGGCTGAGAAGGTGAGTTTTGCGCAAAAAGTGAAGGTAGTGAGGAACTGAGGCGGAACTGTGGCTACCCCACCCCACCCCCACCCCTGGGGACTAGCAGGGAGGTACCAGCATAGGGGAGGGGGGTCATGGGGCCAGAATTTGGCTCGTCATTCTTCCAGCTGCAGAAGTAGATTCTGCATTGTCACCATTTGAGAGGTAAGGAAACTGCAGCACAGAGAGGTTCAGTGACTTGCCCAAGGTAGCACAGCTAGTAAGAACACTGTTACCCCCAGGTGGTCTGACTCCAGAGGGCTGCATTTACCATCACTCAAGGCTCCCTGGCCCTTTCCTCTAAGCCTGGCTAACCTCTGCCCTTCCTCAGTCTCTAGACCATGAGTGTGTATGTGTGTGAGGCACAGCTGGTGTCCTGGGTCTCCTCTCTGCCTCTTGAAGGGACCTCACAGCTTCAGTGATCACCACCTGACCATTTCGTCTCACCCTAGCTCATCTCCAAGATTCCCCCAAATTATACATTTCTTCAGCACCAGGTCACTGACGAAGCAAATGGAGCCCATTTATTGAGACTGGAAGGAAATGACTTGAGGATCACTGTGTTCCTGTCCTATGGCTGCTGACAAACTGCCACAGACTTAATGACTTCGGGCTACACCCATTATTCTCTTCAGTTCTGGAAGGCAGGAGTGTGAAGTGGCTGTGGGTGCCTCCATTCCCTTCCTGCAGAGCCAGCAGCATGACACAGTGTCTTCTAGGCTCCACCTCTCTGATTCTGACCTTCCTAGTTTCTCATATGAGGACCCTTGTAATTACATCAGGCACACCTGAATAATCCAGGATTTTGATATCGTTTGGGCTTCAACCCCCTTTCCTGGCACACAACTCCTAAAATCTTGAGAATCTTCAGAGCACTGTGACTCTTTGGGTGCTCATGAGATGACGGGTGGCTGGCAGCCCCTCAGTAAGTAGGCCTGGATGAGGCTGGTTACCAGAAAGACCAAGGCAGGGTTAGAAGGGGGTCTTTCGGTACCATCCGTCAACCTCCAGGGAGGGTAGAGGGGCTGAAGATTGAGTTACCACCAGTGGCCAATGGTGTAATCAGTCATGCCTACATAATGAAGCTTCCGTAAAACCCAAGAGGATAGGGTTTCCAGAGAGCTCTGGGTCACTGAACATGTGGAGTTTCTGGAGGTTGGCACACCCTTTTCCCCATGCTCCGCCCTATGCATCTCTTCATCTGTATCCTCTGTAATGTATTTTTTAATAAACCAGTAAGCATAAGTATGTCCCTGAGTTCTGTGAACCCAGAAAGAGAGTCATGGGAGCCCCACCTTGAAGCTTGCTGGTAAGGAGTTCCAGTGGTCTGGACTTGGGACTTCTGGGGAAGAGGGGACAGCCTTTGGTCCTGAGCCCTCATCCTGTAGGAGCTAGCCCAGTCTCCAGGCAGATAGCATCCACCCAGCTGGTGTCTGCTGCAGAGGTGACTGCTCGCCTGGTGTGTGGGGAAATTCCTCACACATTGGGGCCCAGAAGTCTGTTGATTGCTGTAGTGTGAGAGGGAGGAAAACCATTTGTGTTTTTTCCAGTCTCTCTCAGGGATAATCCTCCCATCCTATGAGTCTTAATTTAATCACGTCTGCAAAGTCCCTTTTGCCATGTAAGGTGCCATATCCATCAGTTCTGGGGACTAGGATGTGGACGTCTTTTGGAGGCCATGACTCTGGTCTGCCACAGCCACAGGGCCCCTGTGCCCACATTCTCCCACCCCAACCCCAGGCAGGCAAGTCAGGTATCCCTAGTGTTGTGTGGCCTGCGTGGTACTTGGCGCGAAACAGGGACCCCTTCTGGACCGTGGCTCAACTGCAGGGGACCGCACCCCTCCTTGCCCAGTGAGAGCACCGCAGGAATGGAGTGTGGCTCAAGACTCCATGCTGAGGGGCTGGGAGGCCGCGCTCCAGCCACTGATCATGTGCACTACCTCAGACCGTGAACACACAGTTCATGGTCCCTCTCGGTGAGACTGACAAAGCTAAGGGAGGTGGGGAGGGCGGTTGCCTCTTACTGGCCTCTGTGTCAGGTCCCCAGGACCACCTCCCAGGTTCCAGCATTCACTAGGAGGACCAGGCTGTGGTACTTACTGCTACAGCTTATTAGTGCCCAAAGATACAGCAGTGTCAGCAGAAAGAAAAGTGTGCAGGCAAAGACAGGGAAAGCCAAGTGCTAGCTCCCAGGAGTCCTCACCTAGTACAGTCCCCTGGAACGCACTAGTTACCCTAGTAATGAGTTGGAGCAACAGGTATACAGCTCTGTCTACACAGCATACCCATCAGAGACTCGGTGTCCAAGGTTGTTACTGTGAGCTGAACATGAAGGCACCCTCTGATTCCAAAACTCCACTCAGAAGGAAAGCAGGCATTGAGTATAAGCTGTAAATTTTGTGCTGAGCCACTCTGGACGTTCAGGAAAAGTTGTGTGCTATGTGGGGGACCATCTACCAGTCTTTTTAGAAATGGCCCAGGCCCAGCCCACACACACACATCTCAGAAGCGCAGTCAAGCCTGCCAGCTGACTCGTCTCTGCTCAGCTTGTTTTCTCCAACCAGGAGGTTGGGCAGGGCATGGCTAAGAGCCAGCCATCAGGGGCACATGCCCTGGTGGGAACCCTGGCCCTGCCACCTATCCACCTCAGACCTTGAGTGAGCAATTCCTTTCTGTGCTTTTCTTCGTCTGGAAAATGGCGTTAATAACAGTACTTACCCCGTGAACATTGAAATGATGGTTCTCGGCGGGCTGCCTCACATGTGAGCACTCAGCATTGATTTATTTTGCTAATAATTACTCTGAGTATTACTTGTCCCTATTACCTCTTACTGCTGCCTTATCTTGCAGAGAGAAGCATGATAGACCAAGCATTCTTCTGCCTGGGTTCACTTAAACCATACAAGACCATCTTATAGTTCACATTTTGCATTGAAACATGCCCATTATCTGACTCTAAATTTTTCTTCCTCCACTCCCAGGGGAGGAAAAAACATCTTTGGGGGGAAACATCCAGATTTTCATTTTCTAGGCTGCATTCTACTGTCTGTACCTTTTTCATAGGAAAATCACACAGAGCTTTTGGGGACGTTTCTGCTGCTGTTGACGCCAGATGTGATGACAGCGTTCTTCAGAAGCACATGCTGAAGCATTTAGGGATGAATTGTCATTGTGTCTACAACTTTCAAACAATTCCATTTTTTAAAAGTATATGGAAAATCTTAACATTTGATGCAGAGTAATCAGACTTTCATTGTACTATTATTTTACTCTTCTCAAAATTTCAAGTTTTCCACAATGAGGGAAATAAAATGTGCATCCCATTTTGGCCCTTCACTGGAAGACAAATTTAGAGGGCTGTGGAGTGGCTGCCCACCGAACTCTCTGGGATGGGGTTTCATCATGGGGTGGTGGAACGCCACCACAGTTTCAGCACAAGAGGAAGAACCCTAGGGACACGGGTATGGAGTTAGTCAAGTGCTCCATGAGCACCCGCTCTCTGCTGGGGCTGAGAGTTGAGCAGTGAACAACATAGGCAAGGTCCCTGCTATCATGGAGCTTCATCATTGGGGAGGGCGGAGACACTAGCCATATAAACAAGCTATCTTGAGAAAGAGGGTAAGTGCTATGAAGAAAGTGGTTGACTGGGTGTGGTGGCTCATGCCTGTAATCCCAACACGTGGGGGAGGCCAAGGTGGGAGGATCACTTAAGCTGAGAAGCTTGAGACCAGCCTGTGCAGCACAGTGATACCTTGTCTCTACAAAAAAATTAAGAAATTTGCCGGTGTGGTGGTACGAGCCTAGAGTCCTAGCTATTCAGCTAGGAGGCTCAGGAGAAAGGATCGCCTGAGCCCAGGAGGTCAAGGCTGTAGTGAGCCATGACTATGCCACTGCACTTCAACCTGAGCATCAGAGTGAGCCCTGATTTAAAAAAAAAAAAAAAGTGTTAGGGTAAACTGAGGCAAAGTGGGCCAGTGCCATAGGAATAAAGCAAAAGAGTTTATTCTCAAAAGAGAGTGGGACTGACACGAAGAGACAGTGTGGTAAGCAGGTTTGAAGAAGGAAGTCATTTAAAGGTCTTAGGAGACAAAGTAAAGGGGGAAAAAAGAAAGCTCTCCAGCAGCTGCATTCCTGAGTACTGATAGCACCAGTCTTATGTCTAATGTCAAGACAACCAGCCCTTAATGTTGTCTTGGCAACCATTCCCATGACTCCAGGACCTTCAGCCTCTTGTGGGCTAGTGAACAGTCACGAAAAGTGGATTTCAGTTAGGTCAACTTGGTCCTGTAGAACTGGAAAACAAAGGCCTAAAATAGAAGTAATCAATATGAGACATACTTGGGAGATGCAAAGCAATTACCAACAGCTACCTCCAGAAAGCTGGTTCTGTCCTTGGCTAATGATTAGGAAGCGGGGGTGGAACAGACTGCAAAGTATGACAAAGCTTAAGCATTATTAACACATCTGTTTTCTAGCTAAGACACTCCATTTTGACTTCACCTTTTCTTTTTTTATAGTTTTTGAGTCAGAGACTCACCCCATCACCCTGGCTGGATTGCAGTGGCATGCTCAAGGCCACCACAGCCTTGACCTGCTGGGCCCTGGCGATCCACCTTAGCCTTCCAAGTAGCCAGAACTACAGGCGTGTGCTACCACATCTGATTAATTTTTTTTTATTTATTGTAGAGACGAGGTCTCTCCAAGTTGCCGGGGCTCGTCTCCAGCCCGCGGGTTCAGGCAATCCACTTGCCTCGGCCTCCCAAAGTGCTGGGATGACAGGCTGAGCCACCGAGTCCAGCCGACTTCATCCTTTCATTCCCCCACCTCACCCCCTTGTTGTTTTAAAATATTCTTATTGACAACTAGGGAACAGGGACAAAGGTCAATCTTCTGCTTTCTAAGGATAGGAGTGTAGAGATGTTCCTGAGAGGAACTGATGAGCTACAGTGGATTGGAATTTAGGAAGATAAAAGTCCATGGAGTAAATTCAATTATTTTGAATAAAGTAGTAAGCAAAAGAGTATGTCAGGTCCCCACCAATATTTGAGAAGGACCAGAACATCTTATGTATAGGCTTTTGCCAAGTCTGCTGCTGGAGACATTTCATGAGGTTTCCTTTTTTAACCTATTATTTGAGATCACCTAGTGGTTCTGAAGTGTATCTTTTTGGCATGGATTGTTCTGTGGCAGGAGTTTCTAAGAGCAACAGAAGCACTGTCTTGAGTCTGGTTAAGTGTATCTAGGAGGGGAATCCCATGAGTTTGGCTGTTATGGAGGTGGTTAAGATTATTTGAAAGGGTCCCCTTTATGGTGGCTAGAGGTGATTAGTTTGACCTGGTAAATCTTTAAGAGGTACCCGGTTTTCTGGTGGTAGCTGAGATTCTGGAGGTGAGCCCTCACAGGGAGATGCTGGTGGGCATGATCTCTTAAAAGCTTCCTGACCAGTTCTAAAATTGGGAGATAATTTTTCAAAGGAAGGGGCTCTGCAGTCCCCCCAGGCTGGAGTAGGAGAGGCTGCCCATACATGAGGTCAAAGGGACTAAGGCACAAAGGAGCTCTGAACCTGAGGAGGGCTATAGGCAAAAGCTGGCCATCCCTGTTTGAATTCCATGGACAGCTTAGCTAGATGTGGGTTAAGAGTGGAACGATCCTCTTCCACTTTCCCTGAAGACAGGGGACAGTAGGCTCCATGGAGATGAAAATCTGCGCTGAGGGCTTCTGAAACCTGCTGTGTTATCTGGGAAGTGAGTGAAGTAGCATTATCACTGCAAGGAGATAGGAAATGTATCACTTCTTAAAGCCTATGAAACCTCTGAGGCTCTTTTCTGAGGTTGTAGGAAAGGCCTTCAGCCAGCCTGAAAATATGTCAATGGAATTTAACAGATATTTACATTTCCTGTACCTGGACATATGAATAAAGTCCAGTTGCCAGTCCTGTCCCAGCAAGTGTCCCCTTAATCGGTGTGTGGGGAGAGAAGGCGAAGGCTGTAAGTGCCCCAGGGAACTGACTGTCCTGTAGATGGGGCAGGCTTGAGTCATAGACTCTAACTGAGAGTTTAGAGCATATGACCTGAGAGGAGAGCATCCGTTAAATCTGCTCTGCTGCCCTAGAGGTTTCTGAAATCTCTGGGCAGGACTGTTCTATAGGTTCTGGCATGGGAAGAATAGCCAAGTCAGGGTATTCGGGTTTTGGATGGGAATGTTAGGATTACCCACCAGAAGGGCTTGGTGTCTGGTAAGGTGCAAGCTGGTGAGAAATCTGTAAGCATTGTTGTATCAAATATCTGTAACCTGGTGTGGAGACTATGCATCTGTGTGCTTGCCATAAGTAAGTATTCTAGCCTTCTGTGTTAGCGTGGTTGTGGCAGCCAGCGTACTGAGGCAGGGTGCCCATCCTTTCACAGTATTTTCCAGAAGTTTGGAAAGGAGGACTGCTCTTTTGAGGGTCTGCTTTGTATTTTTGTCCCAATAGTCCTAGTGCTATTCCTTTCCTCTCTGTCATGTAAAGGAGAAAATGCTTTTGCAGAGCAGGCAGGGCCAGGGCTGGAGCATGCATGAGAGCCTCTTTATGGGTATTGAAGGCAGTTTGTGTTGGAGAATGCCAGTTGAGAGGCTCATGTTCTGAACCCTGAGTGACCTCGTATGGGGGTTTAACTATGAGACCATAGTTAGGAATCCAAATTCTGAAATAGCCTGTGATTCCCAAAAATGCATAGAGCTCTTGTCAAGACTGGGGAAACAGCAGGGAAGCAACAAGTTGTTTCCTCTGGGTACTTATGGCTGTGTGTCCCAGGCTTAACTGAAATCCTAAATAGGTAACTTGCTGTAAATTAAGTTGAGCCTTAGAGAGAGAGACCTGGTACCCTTTGTTGCAAAGAAAAGTAAAAAGGGTCACGGTATCTCGCTGTGAGGCACTAAGAGACGGACTGCCTAGCAGCAAGTTGTCTCTCTGGCTGAGAGAACTGTCTGGAAACTAAAGCTGAGAAAGGTTGGAGGCGAATGCCTGACCGAAAAGGTTGGGACGGTCTTGAAAGCCCTGGGAGAACGGCCCAAGTCTGGGTCTTTCCAAGTAAAAACAAAACTTCATGAGATTTCAGGGATAGGAGAACAGTAAAAATGCATCTGTAAGATCTAAAAGTGTGAAGTACTGTAAGTTTGGCAACGTAGTCTGAGGAGGATATGCCAGTTAGAAGTTGTGGGGTGAAGGGAGACAACAGCTTTATTTAAAATGCGCAAGTCTTGGACCAAGCAGCAAGTTCCATCTGGTTCGTGGACTGGGAGAATAGAAGTGTTATGAGAGAATCTGTGGATTTAAGGACTCCGGCGGTGAGGAACTTGGCAGTTAAAGGCATAAGACCCTGAGAGGCAGGGTAGCCAAAGGGGTACTGAGGCTTGTTAGGGAGGGAGAGTGGGTCCTTAAGCTGAATGGAAGTGGGTGCAATAGTGAGGCCCTGCCTGGGGTAGACGTATCCTAGGTGTGAGTGGGAGTTTGCTCCTTGACATAAGAGGGAGTGGATCTCATGAAGTGCATGCTGGGTGGAATGCCAGGTGAGAGCAGACAGGAGAGAGTCAATTGCCCTGCGAGGCACTCCTATGAGGCAAATGGGAGAGAGGTCTGGATAGAGAATAATACATGTTCCCAGTCTGTACATAATGTCTCTTCCAAGTAAGTGAGCCAGGTAAGCAGGGATGCCCAGAAGTGAGTTGTGGACTATTTGATTTCCCAGCAGGCACAGAAGAGGCTGTGTGGTTAGGGGTTTGGAAAGAATGCCACAAACCCCCACTATAGAAACAGGACATGGAGGAAGGACACTCAAGTAGAACTGAACCTTTACTCCGGTGTGGGCTGGCTACCTGCGACTAAGCACAAAGCCACAGGACGCATGGCAAGTGCCTGAGCAGGCAGACGTGCCGCTGTGTGCTGATTAAGCAGTACTGCAAGGCGCTAGGAAGTTAACTGTCCTCTTACCATGCGGATACTGCAGATACTTCTCCAATGCCCGACCTGGTCACATTTGGGGCAGGTGATTGGCTTAGGCAGCTGAGTACAGTCTCTTTCTCTATGTCTTATTTGACAGCACTTGAAACAGGGCCCATTAGCAGGTGCCTATCCTTATTATGTCCTAAACTCCTAGAATGCAAGTCTCTGTGTCTTCTGTCCCCAGCTGTACTAAGGGCTGAAGCCAGAAGCTGGAAGGTGTGTCTCAAAATTTTGTTTCCTATCCTCCCTTTGTTCCTCCTCCTGGTTGTTAAAGACTTTGAAAGCCAGGTCTAAGAGTTCTGATTGGGGGTTTGGCGACCTTTTTCTGGCTTCCAGAGTTTTTGCTTAATGCCCGGGTCTGACTGGGAAATTAAATGCATAGTCAGAATGGACTGGTCTTCTGGAGAGCCAGAGTCTAAGTGAGTATAACACTGTATTGCCTCTGAAACATGTGCTGCAAAAACTGGGATTTTTATTGGGCTTCTGAAAAGTGTATCAACAGAGAGGGACTCATTTGGACTCAGTTTGTTCTCACAAATATCTCTGTGACGGAGAGATTCATCATGGAAAAGGGAATGTGGACTTTAACAAGTCCCTCTGCCCCGCAACCTCCCTGAGAGGGAACCAGTGGGCTACAGCGGGGGCTTAGAAGGGTTTGCCAGAATAAGTATGAGCGGGTGAAGACTCGGGAGATGGCAGAGATTGGGGGAGGGAGATTGATCCTGAGAATAGTCCCTGAGGGGCCAAAAGAGAGAGAAACTGCCCATGTCATCAGCCAGCGTCGCAGACAGAGGATCCTGGAATCAGCCTGAGTGTGTGAGTCATGCGTGAAAAGGGGCATCCCCTTTATCTCCTGGAGCCACGGGAGGCAGCACTTCCATAGTGCAGAAGGCCCAGGCCCCAGCAAAAGCTTTACACGGAGACAGAGCAAGCCTCTCAGGTTCCCTTTAAAGACCTTCTCACAGGAATTGGGTAGCACATGGAGAGAGGGACTGACTGGTCTTGAGAGCAGCCCTCGAGAGGACTGGAGAAAGAGCAGACAGTGGTGAGGCCATTTTTACACCGGCAGCAATAAGGCTGTTGTTACACAGGGGGACAGTAGCTGCCTTGGGCTCGCTTGTAGACCTCATGGCGGGCGGTAGGGCAACACACGGATTCACCCATGATGACACTTTCACGCTGGACAAGGTTGAAGTGTTGGGGAGGTCTGAGTGATACAGCTTCAGGAAGTGAAGAGATAGAGAGCAAGTAGCAAGAGGAAAGGCCTAGCAGCTCGCTTCTCATCCTGCTGGTGATGGAGGTCCAAGACCTTCCTTTGGGGACTTTCTTGCCTCTCAAGGGGTGACCGTGGCAAAAAGGCCATCAGTTGCCCTCCAAGAGCTAGTCGGTCTCAAAAACTCAGACAGGTCGACTTGGAGAGGAGGTAGAGAGGAGATCTCAGTCTCCCATCATCATGGGCTGCGGCAGACTTCCACCTTCCCTTAAGACCTTCAGACTTGCCAGAGAGCAGCCCTGGCCAGAGTTCTCAGTTGTCACCAAGTCCTAGCAGAGTCCATAGGGAGACACAGGTTGGAAAAGGGAGGGCAAGATCACAGAGGGGAAGACACTCAAATATTGGGGATACTCCCCACAGGACCACCAAATGTTAGGGTACACTGAGGCAAAGTGGACTGGGCCACAAGAATAAAGCAAACATTTGCAAAGTAAATCAAGAGAGTGTATTCTCACGTAGAACCTATCTAAATGGGACTGACACTAAGCGGCAGTGCAGCAAGGGAGTTGAGGGAGGAGGGCTTTCCAAGTTTTGTTCAAAAGGTAAAAAAAGTCTCCAGCAGCTGCATTCCTGAGTGCTGGTAACACTGGTCTCCTGTTTTTGGTGTTGTCAGGGCAACCAACCAGTCCTGGTACTCCAGGGCCTTCACCCCCTGGTGGGCTGATGGGCAGTCAGGAAAGGTGGATTGCAACTCAGTTGACTTGGTCCTGTGTGGCTGGAAAACAAAGAATTGAGGCATCATCAGTACAAGACATACTTGGGAGACACAAAACAGTGTCAGCAACTACCTGCAGAAATCTGGCTGTGCCCTTGGCTGATGATTGGGAAGTGGGACAGACACCTAGCAACATGTGACAAAGCCTAAGCAAGTGGGCATGGCTGTTCTCTCGCGAAGTTGCTCTGTTTTGACTTCACCCTTTCAGAAAGAAAGTAGAGCAGTACAGTAATACAGACTATGCCATGGAGCAGCCTGTCCCCTGGAAGCACCAGGCAAGGGACGTCATCTTACATTTCCAGCTCCCACATTGGAAAAGGTGAAAATGGCCAGGTTCACTGGCTCAGCCTGTCATCCCAGCCCTTTGGGAGACTGAGGCGAGTGGATGACCTGAGCCCGCGGGTTCGAGACCAGCCCGGGCAACTTGGCGAGACTGCATCTCTACAATAAATAAAAAATTAGCCAGGTGTGGTGACGCACACCTGTAGTTCTGGCTACCTGGAAGGCTGAGGCGAAAGGGTCACTGGAGCCCAACAGGTTGAGGTTGCGGTGCCCCTACGTATGCAGCTGCACTCCAGCCTGAGTGATAGAGTGAGACTCCGACTCAAAAAGAAAAAGAAAAAGATGAAAAATTCATCATTAATGTTAATCTTGGTTATGTTTTATTTAACTCATCCTATTAAAACCATCTCTGCATGTAATCAATGCAAACAGTGATCAATGGGATATTTAACTTCTTTCTTTTTTCTTGAGTCAGGGTCACCCCAAGCTGGAGTGTAGTGGCACAGTCACAGCTCACTGCTGCCTCCAACTCCTGGACTCCAGCCTCAGCCTCTCCAGTAGCTGAGACTACAGGTGCGCACCACCTGGCTAATTTCTTAAACTTTTTATAGAGACAAGGTCTTGCTATGATGCCCAGGCTGTTCTCAAAATCCTGGGCTCAAGCCATCCTCCCGCCTCCACCTCCCAAAGTGCTGGGATTAGAGGCGTGAGCCACCATGCCCAGCCTACTTTATATTACTTTTCTCATACTAAGTCTTTGAAATCTGATATGAATTTTATACACACGGCCCATCTTAAACTGGGCCCTTAATTTTCATTGGAGATACCTGATCTGTACTTAAATCTCAAAATTTTACCACTGGAAAAGAAGAGTCACCCTAGCTGCTCCAGGCATACTTAAAACTTTTACAGTCACTGAGTTAATTGGCAGTTTTTAATTTTAAATTCATGAATTATTTTTAATTTAATAATTTTAGAAGTTTATTAATTATTATTTTCATGGTGAGTTGATGGAAGCTCAGTTAGCTTGAGTTCCCCACTTGCACTACTTTTATTTCCGGTGCTCGGTTCTCTCATGTGGCTAGTGGCTTCCACTTTGAACAGCACAGGTGTAGACTGACTCAGGACAGAGACTCTTTGAGCCAGGTGGATAGAGCCCCTCCCCCACTCCTCCCACCTAGTCCATGCCACCCACATTTCCCCTGGACTTCCGCATAGCTGTCTAGTGAGTCCCCGCTTCAGTGCCTGCTTTCTCCCCCATGACACACAGTTTATTGCCATATGCCCATCCAAGAGATTTTTGTTAAATGTGAAGACTGATTATGTCACTTTCCTGCTCGGTCTCCTTCCTCTCCCCCGTTGATATTTTGTTACCCTTGGGATCAAATCAAAACTGCTTGCTTTATGATCTGCCCCTCCTGCCCTCAGCTTCCACCCCCGCCTCACTCACTGCTTCAGTACCCTGGCCTCCTTGCTTCCCTCCAAACACCAAACCTGAGCCTGCCCCAGGGCCTTTGCACCTGTTGTACCTCTACCTAGAATGCTCTTCCCACGTGGCTCACACTCTCACCACATTGGGACTTCAACTCTCTCTTGCTTCCTCAGAGAGGCCTTCCCAGACTATGCTGTCACTCTTAGCCCCTGCCCCGGCCCTTTTATCCTTCATAGTGATGACCTTGGCTATCATTGTGCTTTATATGGACTTGTGTTCCCTTCTGGGATGTAAGATGCATGTGAGCTGGCCCTTTTCTGCTCTAAATGACCACTCTTTCCAGCATCTGACACCTAGTAAATGAAGTGCTCAATAAATACTTGTCAAATGGATGACCAGGTGTCTACATACTCCTTATTTGCCTCCTTACTGTGATCTTATAGGCAAATTGTTGACCATGCCCTTCCCTGACCCTGAGTGGGGACAGGAATGCTTCAGGTGTCCGACTTACCTGTGTGTGTGTGTGTGTGTGTGTGTGTGTGTGTGTGTGTGTGTGTGTGTATGCATGTGTGTATCCATGTGAGAGGCCTGTGAACCCTGGGACCACCCAGAAGGCCCAGTCAGCCTCGTGACCTCTTTTCTCTCCCAGCCCCACCTTCCCAACACTCTGCCTTTCTGAGTGTGGACCCTCAACGGAGAGGAAAGAATGCCTGCCGTACGAGGGAAGACCAAATCCAAGGTAAGTAGCAATTCTTCTTCCTTCAGGAACATCCATCTTGTCTCTCTCATGAAATGTGGACCATTTCCTTTCCTTCCATGGAGGCTTCCTGCCCATCAGAGACCCAACCAATACCTGGTTCCCCGGTCTTCCCCCACCACCGTGGAAAAAGGAGGTCCTAGAAGAGCCCAGCAGTCCTCTCTTCATCCCCTCAGTGCATGCATGACTACTCGCCTGTGTCTGTAGTATCTCCCGGACCCTGTGCATGCTGGGAGACGTGCCCTCCCCAGAGGGAAGATGTGCATGAGTGCCACTGTGATTTCTGAGGGTAGAGATGAGTGCCAGGGAGGAACCTCCTGAGGCAGGGAGGGATTCCACATGGGTTCCAGAGCTAGTCTCATCGGGTGACGTCATTTCTCCTTATAAAACAAGCCCATGTATATGTAGAGGAAATCTCTAGCTAAGCTCCCACAGCTAAGAGGCACCACATGGCCCTTCTATTCCACTGAGTGCCTTGGCACCAGGTGGTGAGGTGGGACAGTGAGCATCCTGTGGTCAGCCTTGCTTCGCCAGTGTAGATGAACAAGTGTTAGCCAGCTGTATCCTCACCTGGGGCTCAGGAGCCCCTTCAAGCTCTCTGGTTATTGGCCAGATTCAGTTCCTTCTTGTGCTTTACACTTGGCCCTCTTCAAGCCAGCCACAGTCAATAACCAACCAAACCAAGCCAGGTCAAGTCCAGGATATCTCTCTTTTTTTTTTTTAAGTTGGAGTGCAATGGCACGCTCACAGCCGCCGCAGCCTCAACCTGCTGGGCTTAGCCTTCCAAGTAGCTGGAACTACAGACGCATCCCACCACACCCAGCTAGTTTTTGTGATTTATTGTAGAGATAAGATCTCACCAAGTTGCCCAGTCTGGTCTCGAACCCCCAGGCTCAGGCAATCCTCTCACCTCAGCCTCCCAAAGTGCTAGGATTATAGGGCTGAGCCACTGCACCTGGCCCAGTCTCATGATTTTAAGGTCTCCCTATGATTTTATGATATATGATTTTATGGTCAACTGGTCAGAAACCTTGATGATGTCCTCAAGAACCTTTCGCCACATGTGATATATCCACATGCTCCTTAGAGAGCCTGTGGTTAGGAGTTTGAATGGGAGCCAGACTGCCAGGCTGAAATGCAGCTCCTCCATTTGCTAGGTGTGAGACTGTCAATAAGTAAGTCAGTGTGAGGCTTCTGGCCTCAGTTTCCTCATCCATAGCATATTGTGATCCCATCTGCAGTGCCTCTGTAACTGGTTTGCATGAGTACTAAGTGAGCCAGTTACAGTCAAGGGCTTAGAAAAAGCCTTGACTCACACCTCATCAACAAGAGTACCTGCATAATGAACATTTGTATACCTAACCCTGAATTGTACCCCACATCTTTAAAATTTAAAAAAAAGGAAAAAAGAAAAAGCCTTGACTTTGTAAATTCCCAATAGATCCAGGTTGCTATGTCTTTTTATGCATAATCTGTAATAACAGCAATAGCTTATTGTACGTATTGTATTTTATTTCATGTACTTAATACACCTGCCCCTTTTGACCTCAGAACCCTGAATGCTTCCTGGTACCGTACAGCCCACATTTGGGATTTGCACACCATTTTCTCCAGCCATGTACAAACACAAGCTCTAGTGAATGGACACATACTTTTCCATTTCAGGCACCGGTGACATTTGGGGACTTGGCCATCTACTTCTCGCAGGAAGAGTGGGAATGGCTGAGCCCCATTCAGAAGGATTTGTACAAAGATGTCATGTTGGAGAACTACCAGAACCTGGTCTCGCTCGGTAAGGCTCTCCTTCCTCCATGATCCAGAACTGCCTGTTGTGTGACATATGTTAGCCAGGATCTAGTCTAGATCCTGATCTAGATCTAGAGAATGGAAACCACTCCACCTTGTTTGTTGTTTTTAACAGCTTTATTGAGATATAATTCACATACTGCACAGCTCACCTATATAAAGTGTCTGGTTTTTAGTGCAACCACAGTTATGCATCCATCACCACATCAATTTTAGAACGTTTCATTACTGCCCCCACAAAACCCAGTACCTATTAGCCATCACTCTTCATCCTTCCCCCCACGCCCCAGATTAGGCAGCCATTAGTCTACTTTCTAGCTCTATGGATTTGTCTATTCTGGGCTTTTTATACAAATGACATAAATATGTGACTTCTTTCACATAATGTTTTCGTGGTTCATCACGTAGCATGTGCCAATACTTCTTTCCTTTTCATTGCCAAATAGTATGTCATTTTATGAATAGACCATTTTGTTTATTCATTTATCATAAGTTACTTGATGGGCATTTGAGTTGTTTCCACTCTCTGGCTGTTACCAATATGTGTCTATGAATGTTCATGTGCAAGTTTTTGTGGGGATATTTTTTTTTTTAAAGAGTTTGGGTTATTTCTATATTTTGGTCCTCAAGCTCTGAGATTCTTTCTTCTCCTTAGGTAATATATATATTTTTTTATTTGTCTTGGGTATGTACCGAGGAGTAGAATTGGTGGGTCACAGGAAAGTGTCTATGTAACTGTTTAGGAACTCTAGTAGTTTTGAGAGTATTTAAGACATTGATGTAAGAAGTGCTTATAAAAGGCAAGTCGTGGACACTGATGTGATGTAGAGATGGCAACTGCAGGATGTTGCCACCATCCCTGGGGCTGGGGAGGTAAAGGGAGGCCTTAGAGGAAGGCCCCCTCAGAGGCAGGACTCAAGATTTCTGAAGGATGAGTGGCGTGTGCCGCTTTGTTAATATTTCTGAGGGGGCTAGATGAGGCTAGTTTTTGAGTTCAAGGGAAAAAACACACACAGAAGCTCAAACCACCAGAGCTCCTGTTAGTGGACATTGACAGGAAGCAGCTAGTGAAGGGGAAGTGTGGATTGCAGAACTCTAGTCTGGCACCACAAAAAAGATCCTAGAAAGGAAATTTGGAGCTGAAAGACTGTAGCTTAATAACCAGTTGCAGGAGTTTCTGGCCCAATTTTCAGGAACATAACTGGCTTTGTAGAGTTAATATTTGACAACTCTACTGGCTACAACTTAGATTCATCTTTTTTATGTGAGATTTTTAAAACCAAACTGCTTTTTCTGCTCTCACACTCACCACTCAACATAGCATACTCTGATACCGTAAGTGAGAGAATTTCCTGCACATACCAAGCAAGTCTCCAGTGGACACCAGGGGAACTAACCAGAGATTAGAGAGTTGGAACTTTCAGCCCTACATTCTGATCTCCAGGGAGAGGAGAGGGGCTAGAGGTTGAGTTGATTACCAATGGCCAGTGGTTTAATCATTCACGCCTACGAATGAAACCTCCCTGAATACCCAAAAGGACTGGATTGGGAGCGGTCCTCTAATTCGATTCAATTCTGAGACTGTCTACCTGGAGACAGTGTCAGATCCTACAGGTTGAAGGCTCAGTCCTACAAGACTTCCCATCACTTCAGATACCAGTTACAAGTCTAGGCTTCTGGAACTTCTGAGTGTCTGACTGTAGATTGGATTTCCTGTGAACCCCCTTCTCAGATTTAGTCATTTGCTAGAGCAGCTCACAGAATTAAGGGAAGCACTTTACTTAACGTTTACTGGTTTAGTATAAAGGAGATTACAAAGAATACAGATGAACAGCCAGATGAAAGAGGTGTCCGAGGGGAGATATTGGGGAGGGGTGTGGAGCATTCATGCCCTCCACTTGCTCTGTAACTCTGAAAATCTCCCAGTTCAGTAATTTTGGGTTTTTTAATGAATTTTTATTCATAGGCATGATTGATTAAACTATTGGCCATTGGTGATCAACTCACTCTCTGCCTGGCCCCTGTCCCCTCCCTGGAAGTCAGGATGTGGGACTGAAAATTTCAATTATTTATGTGTGTGTGTGTGTGTGTGTGTGTGTGTGTGTGTGTGTGTGTGTGTGTGTCTGGGTTGGAGCTTCACTGTGTGTGTGTGTGTGTGTGTGTGTGTGTGTGTGTGTGTGTCTGGGTTGGAGCTTCACTGTGTGTGTGTGTGTGTGTGTGTGTGTGTCTGTGTCTGGGTTGGAGCTTCACTCTGTCACCCAGGTAGTTGACACTACAGGTGTGTGCCACAAAGCCCGGCTAATTTTTTTATTTTTTCATTTTTAGAGATAAGGTCTCACTGTGTTGCCTAGGCTGGTCTCAATCTCCTAGGCTCAAACAATTCTCCTGCCTCCCCCTCTCAAAGTGCTGGAATTACAGGTGTGAGCCACAACTCTGGCCTCTAACTCTTTAATTACACGGTTAGTTTCCTTAGCAACCAGGCCCATCCTGAGGCTGTCCAGGAGCCCCTAGCTACTAGTCATCTTGTTGGGATAGAAAAGACACTTATCACTTTGGAAATTCCAAGTGTTTTAGGAGACATGGCCAGAGAACAGAGATGAAGACCAAATATGCATTCCTTTTTATAATGTAGTTCTTATAAAGTTATGAGGTATAAGGAGGATATACTACATAAGTAGGCTGCATGTGGGTGAAGTTTGGGCTTCTAGGTGGCCCCCACTCCCCCTGGTAGTGAATCAGGTACCCTTTGTTTTGTCGCATGCCCCCTAATCTCTCCTCCCTCCCTCCTCTAGCAGTGCCCAGCGACTGCCAATCCCAACCTTGTGATCAGGGCCCACTTATGAGTAGCAAAAACGTGGAACCAACCCTGCTGCCCATCGAAATGAACAGGATAAAGAAAATGTGGTACATATATACAGTGGAGTATTGTGCAGCCATAAAGAAGAACAAAATCATGGCCTTCACAGCTACTTGGATGCAGCTGGAGACCATCATACTAAGTGAACCAACACAGAAACAAATATGCATTTCTTATAAATCACAACATCATGCTCCCATTCTCCAGCTGCCCTTCACATTCTGTGTGCTCCCTTCATGCAAACAAATTATCATTCCTGTTGACAGAGGGTGTGGCTCTGGCTTCTGTGGTGTCAGTTCCCTCATTTGTCCCATGCACAGGTCTTTCCTCCCGGAAGCCAAATGCAATCACCTTGCTGGAGAAAGGGAAAGTGCCATGGATGGTGGAGCCAGCAAGAAGACGTCGGGGCCCTGGTGAGTGACAGAGAACGAGCATGAATGTCTTAGTTTGTTAGGGCAGCCTTAAGACAATACCCAGCCACCAGCTGGCTCAGCTCTGCCCACACTGCTCAGGTTGCAGCATGGATGTCAGCTTGGTTTTGTCCAACCCTTGTGCCTGGTCTGTAGGTTTGTGCTGGCCAGAGAGGTCTGGGGAAGTGATACCCAGAGCATATCGATTATCCAAGAGCCTTTGTCACTCAGCCTATTTCAGCAAGCCTTGATAGAAGCCTTCATTCTGTGCCAGGCCCTGAGCTAGGAGCCTACAGAGCAGAGGGGAACCAGCCAGAAGCAGGTCTTTATAATTCATTTGGAAAGCATTTACTGAGCACCACTCGATATCCTGTGCTCACCAAAGGTACAGTGCTGAACCAGACAGATGCAGTCTCTGCCTTCATGGAGTGTGCAGTCTGCCGGAGGGAGACAGACTAAGTAAATGAACAGGAGGAACACCAGAAAATGAAATCTTCAATATAACCCGCAAAGTCACTTGAATGCCTGATCCACAGAAATTGTGAAATAATAAATTATATGGTTTAAAGCTCCTAAAACAAAAAACACACCAAAACAACAATACCATATGCCAGGTGGTGTGTAAACAACAGAAATTTATTTCTCACAGTTTTGCTGCTAAAAGTCCAAGATCAAGGCACCAGCAGATTAGGTATCCGGTTAGGGCCCACTTCCTGGCTTATACATAGCACCTTCTTACTGTGTCCTGACATTGGAGGAAGGAGTGAGGGAGCTCTCTGTGGTCTCTTGTATAAGGACACTAATCCTGTACATGAGGGCTCTCCTAGCCAAATCAGCCCCCTAAGGCCTCACTTCCAAATACTGTTGGTGAAAGATGCAAACTTTGTAAGATAGTTCAGAATGTTTATTCTGAGCCAATGTGAGTCACCTAGGCCCGTGGCACCATCCCAAGAGGTCCTGAGGACATGGACCCAAGGTTTCAATTATAACTTGGTTATATACGTTTTAGGAAGACAGAAGTTTAAAAACCCACAAATCAATGCCTGTGAGATTAACGATGGTTTGTCCTGGGAAGGCAGGTCATCTCTAAGCAGTGGCTTGCAGGTCATTAATGGATTCAAAGATTTTTAAGGAGTTTTGAAATCAGTAAAGGAAGTGCTGCAGTAAGGGGCATTGAGACAAGGGTTGGTATAAATTTTTTGATATGTAGTTGAGTCTCATAAGTAGCCCTGAGAGAGAATAGACAGGAAATGTGTAGCTCCTCTGTGGATCCCTGGGAAGGATATTCTATACAGATGCAAATTTCCCCAAGAGATTGCTTTTTAGGGTCAAAAAGTATTTTTTATTTCCTTCTTTATTTGTATATGTAATGTTATGCCAGAGTCAGGTTGGAAAGTAACCCACATTATATCGAGTTAACAAAATTCCATCTGATGAGACTTTGTAGGGCATGACTCCCAAGGTCTATTAGTTGGGAATTTGGCAAGATAGAAGAAAAAAAAGTCAGAATTTAGTCCCAAATATCATTACCTTGGGGCTTAAAATTTTAACATATGAATCATGGGGAGGACACGATATTCAGCCTATTGCAGTGTAGAATTAAGCATTTCAAAATAAGAGCCCCCATGTTTGTGAGGGGGTGACCTCTTTAAGAGGCTATTTGAGAGCCAATACTCCCTCTCAAAGGCCCCATGCCTGTGTAGAGAATTCAGGTCTCTTAAGTATGAGGCCTGGAGACAGAATAAGCAACATTTAATAAGCTGTTACCAGGTGTCAGGTACTCTTCTATGTACAGGCTCCTGCCGGCAACCTTACAGGTGGGTGCTATTATCACCCCTGTTTTACAGAGAAGCACATTGAAGCCCAGAGAGGTTCAATGACTTACTCAAGGTCAGCCAGCCAGGAAAGGGCAGTAGTACAGAGTTTGATGTCTCACCTCCACCTGTATTCAAAAGCTTAGCTCTTCGCACCCTCATCCCCACCTGTAATCTCCATGCATCTCTGTTTTGTATTTCAGTGTATGCTGACCCCTCTGCTGACAATCATGATAATGTTCAAAATTTCACCATTTTCATCATTCTTTACAAAATATTTTAAAGATCTTGTTATAATTGTCCTTTTTAGCTACTTTTCAAGGACTCATTTCCCTTACAAATACTAGAGGTACCAAAAAAATATATACGCATTTTAAGTATGACTCTCGCTCAAAAGATGGTATTAATCAAATGAATGCTAGCATCACCATGCGACAGGCAGGACGGTCAAAGAAAATGATGGAAGCATGGTTGAGCTAACATCATAGTATACATTGCTAAAGTAATTCAATTCAACTTCAAAAAGTAATACATAGATAACATCTCTTAAAATGTATACTCATTTTTTTGGCACCCCCAGTAGATCCCTCTTGAGTTATCCAAGTTATATATTCTTTTATATGTTTGTTTCAAGTCACATTCTTTGAGTTTCTGCTTGAACAGGACATGCCATCTAGGGACTAGGGATCAGCAGTCTGGAGTAAGCTGGGAGAAAAGCCTTGCTAGTTACCAACTCAGGCAACCAGCTTCAGTTACTTCCATGTTCTTAGGGTGCAAATGAAGAGACCCATCTTCATTTCAGCATGAGAGGAGAAGAAATGTTCTTCATTCACTGTTTTTAAGATACAGAAGAAATTTAGAAAAAGGGAAATTCAAGCACAGTGACACATAGTTACCATTGATAACTATACTTATTTCCTGAAATTGGTCTTCATGGTTATAATCATAAGCAGCATATATTTCTGCTTTTTTTCACATTTTGTTTTAGTAGAAATGTTATACAGTAGTAGTATCATGTCTCGTTTTCCACGTAGATTCTTATTTATTTTAACAGTCTATCCATACAAGTGGTTTTGCCTTTTTTCTGTAGTATCAAGTTACAGACGTGGGATTGCTATACCAAAGGACAGGACCATTTTTCAGACTCTAGATGCTTTTTAATTGCTTTTCAGAAGAAGTTTCAAAATGCCAGCCCCCAGTGAAAAGCCTGCTCACTGAGTCTTGCTTGTAGACATTTTACACAGTTGTGAAATTTCACAAATTTTATGCATGCTGTCACAATTTCTTGCTGGAGCAATTACACACAGCTTGTGTGACTACATGGAGACACAGCTCCTGAAACTTGCTCCTGTTTTCCTATGAACTTTGCCCCATTAACCTTTCACCTTTGGTGATGTTGCTTTGTATTCTTTTGCTGTAATAAATCACAGCCATGAGTACAACTTAAGCAGGAGAATTACCAAAGCAGCACCATTAACAGCAGTGGGGTATAGTGTCAGTTTGAATATCACACTGGTATTGAATATTATCATTAAAACTTTTCTCTTAATTTAGTAAAATACATTAATAGCAATCAGCATTTATTGAGAACTTATTATGTGCAGGTTCTGTGCTAAGGCCTGTAAGTTCATTATCTCATTTAATTCTCGCAGCACTTGTAGGAACTTCTATCATTCCCAAATGACAGATGAGGGTTTGCATTAAAGTTAAATAAATTGCCCAGGATATCCTTACCGGGAGCTGCTAGAGCAAACTTTGGAGCCCTGGCAGTTTGCCTCTTGAGCCCATATAGATGCACTGAATAGCCAACTGGACTGCACATACTGGATAGTCCATATAATCTTTCTTGTATGTTTGTTTGCATTTGCTTGTTTTCTATTTTTACTTGTTCTCCTGTAAATTGTCTCCTCATAATCCTTCCCCTTCTTTCTATCAGTGATTTGATTTTTTTTCAGTTTGTACAATAAGCTTTCATATAGAAAGACATTAAGCATTTGATATCATATTATACTTCACATATTTCCACATTCCTATCCTAAGACTTTTTATATTACTTACCTCTTGTTTTTTTTATTTGGTTATATGAGAGTTGTTGTTTTTTTTTTTTCATTTTCATGTGGTTGATGGTATCGGCATCCTGACATTGTCATTTCTCCCATTATTTTCATAGTTGGATGATAATCTGCTTTCTAGAATTTTGCATATATTCCATATACTTTAGTTACTTTTTAATGGTTTTGTATTTTAATATTGAACTGGTTCACCTGGGGTTAATTTTGGTCTATGCTGTGGTTTAAGGCAGGGCTCCCCAACTCCAGGGCAGTGGACTGGTACAGGTCCATGGCCTGTTAGGAACAGGCTGCACAGTAGGAGGCACAGCTACATCCTCTGTCCAATCAGTGACAGCATTAGATTCTCAAAGGCGCATGAACCCTGTTGTTAGTTGCGCATGTGAGGGATCTGGGTTGCGCGTCCCTTATGAGAATCTAATACTTTATCTCCACTCCCCCTCCCCTGGTCAGTGGAAGAATTATCTTCTATGAAACCACTTCCTGATGCCATTTTGGTATCAGGTTGGGAACCAATGGTTTAAGGGACTTCCACCTGGAAGATAGGGACAGAGATATGTTGGTATTCCATGCAAGAAAGAGTGAGGTTCTGAAAAAAGGAATGTGCAAAGAAAAAGGAAAGAAGACAGGCATTAGAGGAATATGCAGGCAGGAGAAGCAGCAGAATTGATGTGAATTATGGGATGTGGGGTGAGAAGGATTCTAGGACAAATCCTGGGTTTATATTTTGGCTGATGCCACTAGCTTCACTGTGAAAATTTTAGTTATCTTCTTTTTTTTTAATTCCCCATTTAGCCAGGTTGTTTTGTGGTGCTTCTACTACTAATAAATATGCTGGTAGCTACTACTAGATAATAAAGAACTGCAGGTCCGCAGTTTTCTCTAGAACCCTTGGAGCAAGATATGTTTCACAATTCAGAATTGTTCAGATCTTCGATAAGCAGGTCATATATTGCATATTGCATAACACACTCATCAGGAGCTGGAACAGCACCCCACAATCAGACCATTCATACAAGTACAACTATATATGATTCGTCTTCCTAAGGGCAATAAATGAAGGCTGTGAATAGCCTCATTGCACTCTCAGAGGGGTTTTGCTACAAATGTCCAAACATCCAAAAACCAATAAGGAAAGAAAACTTTGGTTCTCAGTTTTTTGAAACTGGAATGACAGATGGGAAATTATAGTATGTGCCAGAAATTTTGTGCCTGTTATTTCCAATTCTCACAAAAACTCTCTGAGGTAGATGATTGTATCTACATTTTAAAGATACTACACTGATGGTAATAGAGATACAGAGAGTGTCAAAGGTGATGTAGTTAAATGACAAACACTTCAGTAAATTCAGTAAAGTCTGCCTTTACAGCCCAGCTAGCCAATAGAAATATAACATGACCTACATAAGTAATTTTTTTAAAAATTTTTTTAGTCAAAGTCTCACTCTGTTGCCCAGGCTAGAGTGCAGTGGCACAATCACAGCTACCACAGCCTGACCTGTAATTCTTCCACTTCAGCTTTCCAAGTAGTTGCAACTACAGGAGCACATCACCATGCCTGGCTATCTTTTTGACTTATTGTAGAGCTGAGATCTTGCCAAGTTGCCCAAACTGGTCTAGAACCCCTGGGCTCAGGCAATCCTCTTACCTCCCAAAGTGCTGGAATTACAAGTGTGAGCCACCATGCCTGGCCTGTAATTAAAATTTTTCTAGTATCCACATTAAAATAAATTCTTATAAACAGGTCAAATTGATTTTAATATACTTAACCTAATGTATCCAACATACTACAATATATCAATATTTTTACAATTAGCTATTTTGTGCTTTTTTGGTAGTAAGCCTTCAAAATCTGGTGTGTATTTTATACTTACAACACACCTCAAATCAGACCAGCCATATTTATAGTGCTCAGGAGCTACCTGTGACTAGTGGCTACTATATTGGACAATGCAGTCCCAAAGTCTGTGTTGTTATTGTGCCTCATTCGCTCAGGTTTATAATCAGTCTGCCACACAAGGAGTTATTTTAAATCATCTTGGAATTCTGTGCCCTACTGTAGTTGGCCTATCTTACTAAATAATAGAATCTTCTTTTTTTTTTTTTTTTTGAGTAATCTGTTACCTTTTTTTTTTTTTTTTTTAGTTTTTTCTATTTCTTCTAAGTTTAAAGTCTCCAACTTTTTAAACATCTAAATATGGTCATGTGCCCCATAATGATGTTCAGTCAACAACAGACCACTTATATGACAGTGTCCCATAAGAATATAATGCCATATTTTTAGTGTACCTTTTCTATGTTTAGACATATTTAGATACACAAATACCATTATGTTATAGTTGCCTACAGTTTTCAGGACAGTTCTATGATGTACAGGCCAGTAGCCTAGGATCAATAGTCTACACTTTACAGCTGAGGTATGTAGTAGGGCTACACCATGTAGGTTTGTGTATGTACACTCTGTGATGTTCCCCCCAACAACAAATGCATTTCTTAGGCTGTATTATCATCATTAAGTAACACATGACTATACTCAATTCTAACTGCTGCTAGAATTTTTTAACATTTGATTTTAAGACTATATTTTTTAAATCTACAACTTCATTGAGGCATAATTTACGTATCATAAAATTTACTCATATCTAGAACATAATTCAGTTATTTTTTATAAAATTACAAAGTATGTGACCATCACCATAATCCAGTTTTAGAACATTTTCATCATTCCTGTAAGATCCCTCATACCTATTTATAAGTAATCCCCATTCTCACCTTGAGCCCTAGCCAACCACTAACCTTCTGTCTCTATAGATTTGTCTTTTCCGGACACTTCATATAATAAAAAATACATTGATCTAATGAGCAGCCTATGGAGTTTAATATACAGTATATAAGGTTTATCTTATAAATGAAATCTTGACTTAATCAATTTCAAATTAGAAACTCTTCTGAGTTCCAGCTATAAATTTTATCTCGGTAAAGCCTTTAATATTGTAATTGAAACCATAATAAGCCAGGCTCGGTGGCTCAGCCCGTAATCCCGTGCCTTTGGGAGGCTGAGGTGAGTGGATTGCCTGAGCCTGCGGGTTGGAGACCTGCCTGGGCAGCGAGACCTCATCTCTACAATAAAAAATAAAAAATAAAAAATCAGCCGGGCATGGTAGCACATGCCTGTAATTCTGGCTACTTGTAAGGCTGAGGCAGAAGAATTGCCGGAGCCGAGCAGATCAAGGCTGCGGTGGCCGGGAGCGGCCACTGCACTCCAGTCTGGGCAACAGAGTGAAACTCCAACTCAAAAAAAAAAAAAAAGAAACCATAATAAGACACTAAAAAGTTATTGTTCTGATTATCTTGGTTGTTGTTATTGTGATTCATAATGATAATGACTACATTGGTATTGTAGAAGCTTTGTTTTTCCAGCATAGGAAAGCAGAAACATATAATTTCTTGATGTCTTTCAGACCCAAGGGCCAAGCATGACACCAAGAAGTTACCTCTAAATCAATGCAACAAATCTGGGCAAAGCATCTGTCAGAAACCAGTTTCTGCACAGCAAAAAGTTCCCCCAGGAAAGAGGGGCTGCAACAAAAATTCAGTCCTAATAAAACCCAAGAAAGGAGATTCAGGGAAGAAACCTTTTAAATGTAATGACTGTGGGAAAACCTTTAGTCGAATCCTCACTCTTAAACTTCATCAGAACACTCATATCAGAGAGAAGCCTTTTCAATGCAGTACTTGTAAACTAGCTTTCAGACAGATCTCATCCCTTATTCTTCATCAGAGAATTCACAATGGAAAGAAAAGCCATGAATGTGATAAATGTGGAGAAAGCTTCAATAAAAGAACCACCCTTATTCTACATAGGAGAACTCATCATAGAAAGGAAACCTTGTACTGTGTGAAAGCCTTGAGTCAATGCTCGTCTCCTAGTACACAAGAGAAAATCCGCATTATTGAGAATGTCCACCAGTGCAGAAAATGTGGGAAAGACTTCAGTAGGATGTCATCCCTTTTACTTCATAAGAGGATTCACAAGGGAAAGAAAATATATAAATGCAATGTATGTGGAAAAGGCTTCAAAAAGAAATCAGTTTTTGTTATACATAAAAGAATCCATAGTAGAGAGAAAACCCCTGAAAGTGAGAAAGCCTCAAGTCAGAGGCTACGGCAAAAAAGTCACCATTTAGAGAATCCTTATAAGTGCAAAAAATGTGGGAAATTCTTTCATAGGATTTCATCCCTTATGCTTCATCAGAGATTTCATACTTCAAGCAGACCCTACAAATGTGATAAATGTGGCAAGATTTTCAAGCGACTTTCAGCCCTTAGTCTGCATTTAAGAAGTCACAAGAGAAAGAAACACTATAGTTGTAGTCAGTGTGATATGGTCTGCAGTCAGCGTTCAACTCTTACTCGACATCAGAAAGTTCATAAAAAGAAAAAGAAACGATTTGAATGTAAGGAATGTGGTAAGATGTTTTGTGGGATTGAAAACCTTAAAGTACATCAGAATATTCATTCTGAAGAGAAACCTTTCAAATGTAATAAATGCAGCAAAGTTTTCGGCCGCCAGTCATTTCTTATTGAGCATCAGAGAATCCATACTGGAGAAAAACCCTATCAGTGTGAGGAATGTGGGAAAGCCTTCAGTCACCGAATATCTCTGACTCGTCATAACAGAATTCATACTGAAGATAGACCCTATGAGTGTGATCAGTGTGGGAAGGCCTTTAGCCAGACTGCTCACCTTGCCCAGCATGAAAGAATTCACACTGGAGAGAAGCCATACACATGTAAAGAATGTGGAAAGGCCTTTGGTCAGCGCATAACCCTTATTCTTCATGAAAGAAGTCATACTGGAGAGAAACCCTATGAATGTAATGAGTGTGGGAAGGCATTTTGCAGTGGCTCAGATCTTATCCGACATCAGAGAAGTCATTCCTTAGAGAAACCCTACAAATGCAGTAAATGTGAGAAGGCATATAGTCGGAGCTCATCCCTGATTCGACATCAGAGTACACATTCTGAAGAAAAAGCCTAAGGTTGTTTTAAATCTATAAAAGTGAAGAATGAGGTTATCAAAGGAGCAGAATTAGAGGTATGGGAAAAGTGTACTGGTGTGTAGCATAAATTGTGGATATATATGACAATCTGATGATGTGCCACACTTAGAAAGCCAATGAGCAAAAGTCACTGGTGATTTTTTTTAATCTCAGGATTTGAAATTAACTTAGATGAACTCAGAAGATTGAATTGGTCATGATATTTCAATGGTCACACACAGCAAAGTAGAATTGTAAACTCCATTTTTGTGAATGGGGCTTTGAGCCTGACTTAAGGTCTCATGAAGAGAGCTTGAATCTGTTCTTCATAACAAGAATTACCAAATATAAGGAACTTCCTGGCAAAACAGGGTGCCTCTTTCAGGTGACTGAAACTTGTGGATGAGAAAAAAGAAGAGGGAGTCATTAGGAAGATAAAGATATCACTTATAATGATGTAAAGCAATAGAGACTTTACCATGTTATCTCCATGGATATGAGGATATATCATCTTCATGGTGTGGACATCTAACATGGCTAAAACAGGTTATCAGGAAAAGAATCAGGATATATTGAAGAATGAGAAACGTTAGAGTCAGGATAAATTGCTTTATTTGAAAATAAATTGTCTATATTTATATAAGTAAACATTGGTTTTTTCGTGTAATAATACTGGTGTGCAATATGTGATTGGTGTAATGAGTTGTTATAGACTGAATGTTTATGTCCCCCCAAAATGCTTTATCTTGAAGCCCTAACCCCAATGTGATGTTATTTGGAAATGAGGCCTTTGGGAGGCAATTAGGGTTAGATGAGGTCATGAGGGTGAAATCCTTATGAGATTAGTGCCTTTATAAGAAGAGACACCAGAGAGCTTGCTCTCTCTCTCTGTACCATATGAAGATGCAGCAAGAAGGCAGCTGTCTGCAAATCAAGAAGAGAGCCCTCACCAGAACCTGACCATGCTCGCACCTTGTTCTTGAACTTTCAGGCTCCAGAACTTCGAGAAGCAAATATGTGTTGGCTAAGCTACTAGATGTGATATTTTGCTATGACAGCCCATACTGGCTGGTACATTTAGGGAGGGGGAATCCTAAATTATATTTGGGGCTCTTCTCTTGCCAACTATTTGCCATATGTAGTAGCTTTCAGTCCCTCTTTCCTGTTTGTGCAAAATATGTGACAAATAAAATTGGAGTTCTTTTCTTGCAAGTAGATCATATACAGTTGGATTCTTCTGTATAAGCTTCCTTCTGCAAAAGCGACTTTTGAGAAAACCTGTATCTTGCTAAGATGACTTTGTGGAATGTGTAACTATATGGGTTAGGTTATTCTTTGACCACAACTAAGAAAATATCAAAACCATGAGGGGTAGGCATGCATGAGGTTTAATAGAACTAGCTTCTGATTTAAACTTGTCCTTTCAGATCTGTAAAGTAAGCATAAAAAGAATCCATCACTTGGACCAAATGAGTGAGTACACAGCATAGAGATGGCTCCTGAAGAGGCATGTCTTTTTTTTCTTCTCTTCTATACATACCCTGTACATTGTTTATTCCTCCACCAATCTACCATGGAAATTGGTTCCGGATAAATGGTGACACACCAAAAGAGTGGGGAAGAGCAAAAGGATACCTTGGCCACAATCACACAATTTTGTCAATCTTATCTCACTGCCTATTGCATTTCTTGCCCTCCTTGGGGATTTCAAGAGTGCATTAGAATGGCAATGCATTGTAAGGTAAAACCTAACACGGATTTGGTTGTGAGAATTGCTTATCCTCACTGCTTTATTTCTGGCCTAGTCAGAAATCCTCTCCTCATCTAGTCTGGCCCATTCTCTCACAATTTTCCTTCATCTCCTTACAGGCATTTGTGATGGTGCCATAAAGGTAAAGTAACTTCAGGCTTACGTGTGCTCCCAACTAATGAGAATTCAGTTATTTCCTAGTGGACTGAATCCTTTGTTACTTTAATTATTTTGCACTCCATGAGTTTTAAAAATACATCTCAACTAAGAGGAAAACAAAGTTTTTAAAAAAAAAAAATTCTGAAAACCGCTGGGAAAAAATGTTTTGTGTTATCCCTAGACTTGCAGGAAAGCCCATTATGAAAATATTTTGCTTTTAAAGGATGCCTATGGATTTCCAGCTTTCCTTTAGCAAACATTTTACCTGCACATTTGTTGTGCATAAAGCTACTATGCATCAAGTACTGCTAAACCCTGGGTATACATAACTAATAAACTGTTCTTGTCCACACGCACTTACAGTATACCAAAAAACTCAAGATAATAAAATATGAAAACACCGGGCTCGGTGGCTCAGCCTGTAATCCCAGAACTTTGGGAGGCCAAGGTGAGTGAATTGCCTAAGCCTGCAGGTTCGAGACCAGCCTGGGCAATTTGGCGAGACCGTGTCTCTACAATAAATCAAAAATTAGCTGAGCATGTAGCACGCGCCTGTAGTTCCGGCTACTTGGAAGACTGAGGCAGAAGGATCACTGGAAGCCAGCAGATCGACACTGGAGTGGCCATGAGTGTGCCATTGCACTCCAGCCTGGGCAACAGAGTAAGACTCCAACTTAAAGAAAAAGAAAAGAAAACATGTATAAGATGCATAGCTAGTACAGAGAAGAGGATGAGAACTCCATGATGATGGAGAGTATGGGAACATAGTGCTTTTGGAGATGGTTGATAGTATTAAAAGAAGAACAGGAATTTACTAGGCACACAAAAATTGAAAGACTTTTGAAAGCAAAGAGAATTACAGATGCATAAAATAATGACAGATGGTAGTAAAGTATTGGGGGAAGTTACAGCATTTAGTACAATGACTAACACATAGTTAAGTGATATACCCTCAATAAATATTTGAATGAATGAAAATATTTGAGTATAGCTGGGCTGTCTGGAGGTGTAATCCAGTGGGAATATCTAAACTTGAAGGTTGACCCAGTCATTGAGAATAATACTAATAGTAATCACTATTAGTATCCAAAGCCTGTGGCGAACTTAGGATAGCCATAGAAACAACAAACCTTAAACCTAGTCCAATTCCTGGCTATAAAGATGCAAACCCTCATGCATACGCACTTTTAAAAGGCTTAATAGAAGGAAATGTATGTCCTTATCAAGATTTACATTCGTTTACCTCCATTTATAATGCCCTATACAAGATATGACTTTGAGAAAAAAAGAGCGAGAAAACCAACAAATCCCCACTGCACCAATCCTGCCAAGAAACAAAAAAATTCTCAGAACTAGACTCAAATGTCATAGCTATTCATCTGACAAAAGACTTAAAATAACTAAGTAATATGTTAAAAATTCTAATGAAAAAGTGCACCAAGCCTAGTGCAGTGGCTCAAGCCTGTAATCCCAGCACTTTGGGAGGTCAAGGTGGGAGAAATGCTTGAGACCAGGAGCTTGAGACCAGCCTGGGCAACATAATGAGACCCTGTTCCTACCATAAAGTAAAAGTGCACAACAAGAAAGATTAGATGGGTAACTTGTGCAGAAAGACAAACTGTAAGAAAGAATCAAATGAAAATACTAGAAATGCAAAACAATGTAAGCAGATGAGCAGTGTCTTCAACAGGTTTATCTATATACTTGACACAAGCAAGGAAAAAGTACGTGAACTTGAAAACAGGTCAATAAACATTTCTCAAACTGGAATACAAGCGTGGTAAGATAAGGAAAAAAAAAAACATGGGAAACTGTTGGTCTAATACACACATAATTGGAGCCCCAAAAGCCAGAATACATGGGGCAGAAGAAATATTTGAAGAAATAATGACTAATATGTTTCCAAAATGTATGACCCCAGAACACAAATCTATGCAGCTCTGAGAACAACAAAAGAGATCAATACTAAAAGCACACAGGCGTGCGCGCGTGCGCGCGCGCACACACACACACACACACACACACATACACACACACACACACACCTAGGCATATTATATTCAAACTGCTGAGAGCATAGAAAATCTTGAAAGAAGACAAAGGAAAAAAAAGACCTTACAGACAGAGGAAAAAAAGATAAAAATTACAGTAGAATTATCAGAAACATTTCAAGCTAGAGGGCCATGTAATGACATCTTTAAAGTGCTGAAATAAAAAAGCCTGTCTTCCAGAACTCTCCCAAAATCATTTTATAAAGCTAATATCAGTGTGATACCCAAACTGGGCAAAGACTCAACAAAGAGAAAGACTATAGGCCAATATCCCTGATGAACATAGATGCAAAAATTTTCAAGATTCCAGCAAATCGGATCCAACAACACAGATTAAGAATTGTCACCATGACCAAGTAGATTTCATCCCTGAAGGCTGGAAAAAAAAGGGACCAGTTCAACATCCACAAGACCATGAATGTAATTAAATACATCAATAGATTTAAAAACATGAACCATGTGATTATATCATTAGATGCAGAAAAGGCTTTTGATAAAATCCAGCATCCATTCTTAAAAAAAAAAACTAAAAAAAAAAACCTTTGAACACTTAGGACTATACCTCAAAATAGTAAGAGCCATCTACGACAAATGCACAGCCAACATATTGCTAAATGGACAAAAATTGGAAGCATTTCCCCTGAAAACCAGAACAAGATGAGGCTGCCCACACTCATCCCTCCTGTTCAACATAATGCTGAGAGTTGTAGATAGAGCAGTCAGATAAGAGAAGGAAATCAGGGGTATCCAGATAGGAAAAAAGGAAGTTAAGCTATCCCTCTTGGCTGATGATATGATTCTATACCTAGAAAACCCAAGGGAATCTGTCAAAAACCTTCTTGCACTAATAAAGGACTTTGGCAAAGTCTCAGGGTAAAAAAATCAATGTGCAAAAGACAGTTTCATTTTTATACATCAACAACAGAGAGCCAAATAAAAAGTACAATCCCATTCACAATAGACACACACACACACACACACACACACACACACACACACACACACACACACACACACACAAACACACACACCTCGGCATCTTCCTAACCAGAGAAGTGAAGACCTTTACTACAAATGAAAACTACAAAACACTGCTCAAAGAAATCAAAGAAGACATATGGAAAAATATTCCATGCTCATGGATTGGGAGAATCAATATTGTTAAGATGTCCATCCTACCCAAGGCAATCTACAGATTCAATGCAATACCCATTAAATTACCATCATCATTCTTCTCAGACCTGGAAAGAACAATACAGAAGTTAATATGGAAACAAAAATGACTGTGAATAGCCAAAACAATCCTTAGCAAAAGAAACAAAGCAGGAGGTATCACTTTCAGATACCTTTAAACTTTATTTTAAAGCCACAATAATCAAAACAACCCAGTATTGGTACAAGAATATGCATATACACCAATGGAACAGGACAGAGAGCCCGAAAGCAAAACCTCAATTTCTCAGCTAACTCATCTTTGACAAAGCTTCCACCAACAACCACTGGTGAAAAGAGAATCTATTCAATAAATGGTGCTAGGAAAACTGGCTGACCACATGCAGAATAATAAAACAGGACCCCTACCTATATCACCATATGCAAAAATTAACTATAAATGTATCAAATACCTAAATGTAAAACCTCAAACTATAAAAATCTTCGAAAATTCAGGAGATATCCTTACAGACATTGGAATAGGCAACCAATTCCTGATCAAAACACCATAAGATATAAGATAGACAAGTGGGACGTCATCAAACTGAAAAGCTTCTGCAAGGCAAAAGAAACCATCAAGAGAGGGTAGCAGCCCACAGAATGAGAGGAAATATTTGCCAACTGTATATCTGACAAAGACCTAGCATCCAGTATCTACAAGGAACTCAAACATGCCAAAAGGAAAATAAAACTGTCCTCTTAAAAAGTGGACGAAAAGCCGGGCTCGGTGGCTCAGCCTGTAATCCTGGGCCTTGGGAGGCTGAGGTGAGTGGATTGCCTGAGCCCATGGGTTCGAGACCCACCTGGGCAACTTGGCGAGACCTCATCTCTACAATAAATCAAAAAATTAGCCGGGCGTGGTAGAGCACGCCTGTAATTCCAGCTACTTGGAAGGCTGAGGTGGAAGGATTGCTGGAGCCCAGCAGGTCAAGGCTGCAGTGGCCGGGAGTGGCCACTGCACTCCAGTCTGGGCGACAGAGTGAGACTCCAACTCAAAAAAAAAAAAATGAAAAAGAAAAGTGGACAAAAAATATAAACAGATACTTCTCAGAAGAAGACATACAAGCAGCCCACAAATACATGAAACAATGCTCAGCCTCACTAAACATTAAATAAATGCAAATTAAAACACACTGAGATTAACAACTCCAGTCAGGATGGCCATCATCGATTAACGCAAAAAACAACAGATGCTGGAGAGGATGTGGCGAAAAGGAAACACTTCTATACTGTTGGTGGGAGTGTAAACTCTAGTATAGCCTCTGTGGAAAAGTGTGACAATTTCTAAAATATCTAAAAATTGACCCTCCATATGACCCAGCAATCCCCCTTCTGCAAATATACCCAGAGGAACTCAAATCACTGTTAAAAAGATACCTGCGTAGTGGCTCAAGTCTGCAATCTCAGCACTTTGGGAGGCCAAGGTGAGGGGACTGCCTGAGCCCATGGGTTCAAGAACAGCCTGGGGAATGTGGCAAAACCTCATCTCTACAGTAAATCAAAAAGTTAGCCATGCGTGATGGCGCGCACCTGTAGTTCTGGCTACTTGGAAGCTGAGACAGAAGGATCGCCTGAGCCCAGCAGGTTGATGCTGGGGTGGCCATGAGCATGCCACTGCTCTCCAGTCTGGGCAATGGAGTGAGACTCTGACTCAAAAAAAAAAAAAAAAAGATAACTGTACATGCATTTTTATTGCAGCACTATTCACAATAGCCAAAACACAGAACCAACTGTGCTGCCCATTGAAACTGGATTTTAAAAACGTGGTACATATACACAATGGAATACTATGCAGCCATAAAGAAGGACAAAATGATGGACTTTGCAGCAATTTGGATGAATTTAGTGTCTACAGTACTCAGTGATGTATCACAGAAACAAAGAACTGAGTACCACATGTACTTATTCATAAGCAGACCTTGAACATTATCATAATACTATTAAGAAAGGGATTAACAGTAGCAGAAAACTGCTGGGGCAGGGGACACATTACATAAAAAAGGTACATGATCTCAATCCAGGTGAAGTGGAGACCAAAGGGAGATCCAAAGTTTACCTATAAAATGACCACTTATCTACCTAATCCTGAATTGTACCCCACATCTTTAAAATAAATAAATTATAAATCTCTTAAAATTGTGGTACATATACATGATGGAATATTACACAGTCATTACGAAAGACAAAACTATGGACTTGGCAGCAACTTGGATGAATTTAGAGTCTGTAATATTTAGTGATCTATCACAGAAACAAGGAAGTGAATACCATCATATGGTACTGAACATTTATCACAGTACTACAAGAAAAGAATTGGCAGTAGCCGGACACTGCCAGGAGAAGGAGGGAAGGGGAAGACACATAACATCAACAGGTGTACCTGATCCTAAACCAGGCAAAGTGCACACCAATGGGAGGCCCAAACTTCATCTGTACGTTGACCACTTATGTACCTAATCCTGAATTGTACTCCATATCTTAAAATAAAATAATAGGCTGGGCACAGTGGCTCAAGCCTGTAATCCCAGCACTTTGAGAGGTCGAGGTGAGAGGATTGCCTGAGCCATGGGTTCGAGACCAACCTGGGCAACATGGTGAGATCTCGCCTCTACAATAAATAAAAAATTAGCCAGGCATGGTAGCACGCACCTATAGTTCTGGCTACTTGGAAGGCTAAGGAGGAAGGATCGCCAGAGCTCAGCAGGTCAATGCCAGGGTGGCCGTGAGTGCCACTGCACTCCAGCCTGGGCAACAGAGTGAGACTCTGACTCAAAAAAATAAAAATAATAACAAAATAAAATAATAATTTACAAAAAGAAAAAAGCCTGTCTTCATAAAATTGTTCATGAAAATTTGTTTCAAAATGATAGAGAAATGAAGACTTTCTCAGAGCAACAAATCTGAGAAAATAAATTAATTGACAAAAGACCTACTCTACAAGAAGTGTTAAATGAAGTTCTTTAAGCAAAAGGAGTATGAAATTCAGCAGATACTTGGAAATACACAGAGCCCTGGTAATGGAATAAATGAAGGTAAAATAGCTTTTTTAACTTATCTGAAAGTCAACTTGCTGTCTTCAACAGAGTAAAAGTGGATTGTGTGTTTATAGCATATAAAAGTAAAATATGACAGAAGCATAAAGGACAGAAGGGATACAATGGACATGTAAGATCTTAACATGTTAACTGGTATATTATTTGAAAGTATGCTCTCATTAATTAAAGATGTATTGTAAACCTTAAAGCAATAACCACTAAAAATTTTAATATAATAACAGAATAAAATTGAATCATTAAAAATGCTTACTTCATCCAAGTTGCTGTGAAGTTCATAATTTTTTCCTTCTTTATGACTGCGTAATATTCCATTGTGTATATGTACCACATTTTAAATTCAGGAACACATGTATGACAACTCTCCATGCAGTTATCTGAGGAAATCATAGTATTTACCTTGTTTGTTTCCCATGTGTTAGGGAATCACTCTCTCATTGTCTGGAGTCCAATGTTTAGAACACTGAGGTTTCATATGTATTTTGTCAAGTTTTTTAGTATTTCAGATGGGAGGTTAAACCATTCCCTATAACTCCATCCTTGACAGAAGTGCAGTTCTCAGATAAGCATTTGGAGAGGACAAGAATTACTATGACTCTAGGGTTTTTAATTTTTAAACAATATTGCAATTAACATTCTTTGTTTTTGTTTTTGTTTTGAGTTGGATTCTCACTCTGTAGCCCAGACCGGAGTGCAGTGGCACAACAATGGCTCACTGCAGCCTCAAATTCCTGGGTTCAGATAATCCTTCTGCCTCACCCTTTCAAGTAGTTGGAGCTACAGACACATGCCACCATGCCCGACTAATTTTTCTAATTTTTTTGTAAAGTTGAGGTCTCGCTATGTTTCCCAGGCTGGTCATGAACTCCTGGATTCAAGTAATCCTTCCACCTCAGCCTCCCAAAGTGCTGGGAATACAGGTGTGAGCCACCATGCCTGGCTACAATTAGCATTTTTGCACATATGCTTTTTAAGTGTTTTACTGATATATTTAGAGGATAAATAGTTGAGTCAAAAGGTAGGCATACTATAATAGAGATTACCAACTTGCTCTTCCTAACAAAAGTGTTATCTATGGTGAAATAGAAGGATAGGATTCTTGAAGGAATTTTACATACCTTTGTCCAGTGCTGCCTACATCTTGCCTACCCAGGTTGGGATATATCTGAAATTTTTCAGAATTTCTTTCACCTACTGTTTCTCTATTGTGCTTTTCCCAAAGGGTGGAGAGTGTCAAAGATACTGGCACATTCTTTGTTTTGGTGTTATATGTTTAAATGTGTGACATGAGCTGGTGCCACCTCCTCTTTCCGTGATGCTGGCACATTATTTTATTTTGTCTAATTTTAGTTAAACAGAAGTTCTGTAAGTTTGAGACTTCCAATATTGATAGAAATGTGAAAGACTGGACTTTTAAGTTTTTGAATGAGGAGTCCTGATATAGTTATTTATAAAAGGGCAGTGCTTCAGACTAGCAGAAAATTTGTTTTAGCCTGATCGTTCTCAAACCTTATATACACAAATCACCTGGGGATCTGATAAAAATGCAGATTCTGAATCTTAAAGTATGGGTTATGGCCCAAGAGTCTAGAATTCTAACAAACTATCAGGTGATATGGATGCTGTTAGCCAATGGCCCACACTTTGAGTAGCAAAGAATTAGCCTTTACTTTGCAGTCCTGCACATCATTTGGCAATATTTTCCCTCCTCTGCTAGATGATAAATCATTTTTTTCAAAACTTGTATGCTTCCAACTTGAGTCTACCTGTTGCTCACCCTTGTTATTCTACAATTGTAAACAGAGTTTAAGGATGCTTCTAAAACCAGACTGTTCAAAGTGATGTTTGTTGCTGCAATCAGGATGCCATTTTTTTTTTTTTTTGTCCTTCCAAATATGCTGCTGCTTTGGGATAATTCTATGCTCTTTAGTGCAGCAGCGAGTTTCCTTTCCCATGATTCTCACCACATATAACAGCATTTCTTTCTGGATTTTGAAGCTCATAATTAGAGATATTTCTTTACTTCATCCAAGATAAAGCATCCACATCTATTTTCTTATTCTTCTTGTTGCTTTAACTTAGTTTCAGAAAGGAGAAACAGAAACTTCATAGTTCCAGTTAAATTCAGAAGTCAATAAATATTTTTAAAGGCTCCTCATACATACATTCGAACTTGCCTCCTTGTGGGGATATACTAGTGTAGCAGTCTTCTATAGAGATCAAGAAAAGGGAGTAGGAAGATGAAGTTTCCTTATTTGAAGGACACATCCTTTTTGGATCATATCTGCTGTTGTTTATACAAGGGGGGACCCCCCGAAAAAGTGAATTATTTTTTGGAGTGTGGGACCCCTGTAGTACAGGATTCCCCCACTAGGTAAGTGTTCTGGGAACCTATTGGCATCAGTGTACCAGCTAGCGTTGTTGTGAGAGGCTGTGTTCAGCTTCAGTGAATTTTTTTTGGAAAGCCTTTCAACACATTTGCCCATTTTCTGATGGGTGATTTATAAGCACACATGCCCACACCATGCTGGGTGCAGTTTTTGACCAAAAATGGCATGACCCCCATGCCTCATCTTCCCTATTCACCTGACCTCACTCTGAGCAACTTTTGTTCCGTTTTCTCAGATGAAAAAGGTTCTCATAGGGAAACATTTTGCCAGTGTGGAAGAGATGAAACAAAACCCAGCAGAAGCACTTTTAGTGCTCAAAATTTATGAGTTTAAAAACGATTTTGGCTGGGAGCAGTGGCTCAGGCTTGTAATCCCAGTACTTTGGGAGGCTGAGGTGAAAGGATTGCCTGAGCCCATGGATTCGAGACCAGCCTGGACAACTTGGTGAGACCTCATCTCTACAATAAAAATTTTAAAAAATTAGCGGGGCATGGTAACATATGCCTGTAGTTCTGGCTACTTGGAAAGCTGAAGTGGAAGGATCGCCTGAGCCCAGCAGGTCAACACTGGGGTAGCTGTGAGCATGCCACTGCACTCTAACTTGGGCAGTGGAGTGAGACTCCAACTAAAAAAACAAAACAAAACAACAAAAACACAGGTTTGAGCAGTGGAAAAATCGTCTCAATAGGTGTACTGCATCAAAAAGGAGAGTACTTTGAAGGTGACTGAAGTTTAAACATGTAAGACTAAATGCACAATCTTTTATAAATAAATCCTGGAGTTTGGGGGGTCCTCCATCAGGTGTGTAAACTGCCTCACTTTCTCTGCATGTATCTCTATGTGACATCTTCTGTGAGGGAGGCCTTTTGTGGAGGGTCTTAAAAGGAGCTCCTCTGAAATCCCCTGGCATGATGGGTCCAGGTGAGGCTCAACCACGTCTTGTCATCACAGACCCAGTCTCTTGCTACTGGGGTTACTTTGTCTAGCATGAAGCCAACTCAAGATTACTGGCAAAATATCTTAATTTCAAGTCACTTTATAGTGTATATGTTTGGCCCATAGAAATTTAACTTACCCTTGCTGCAAGGTCTGAGGCAGCACCACTTCCCAATCTCACAATCAAACACAATATTTCTGAAGCAAAAGATACAAATATTCACATCAGGTGGGATGAGTGTCCATAAATACCCCAATGTCATTTCAGGTCAGGTTTTGTCCTTATGAGAGCTGATTCTCAATCCTCATCCAACCAGCCACCATTCCATGGGATTTTTTGTGAACCAGTCAATCCAGTGATCCAGTCTCACTGGCAGAAGCATGTACATTTGACCCAGGTAGGCCAGAGTGCCCCATACCATGGATCCAATGATTGCTCCAGAGTGGCTGGTTGGAACAAATAATATTTTCTTCCCACATATGGAGAGAAGAGACAGAAATATTTATATGGAGGAAGAGAGACAGAGAAATTACCTTCCTTTTTGGATTAAAAGTTCTAAGGTCCTCAGATCCCATTTCTTTCCCATCAAAAGACAGAACCTGGAGAGAATAAAACAACTGAATGCAGAGCTGAGTTACAATCTCTGATAAGGCTGAGCACTTACATCTAGCCTAACACTATACCATACATACTCTACACTTTTATTTTCATGAGCCAATAAATATCTCCTAAATTAACTTGGTTTTTGTCAATTCTGACTACAGTTGTTGCTTCTGGATTTATCAACCTTATAATACTCTTTATTAGTCTTCTAGGAAAGATTTAATCTCAAATGAGTTATATTTTATCTCTTTGTTGTATTTTAACTTGAAATATAGGTAACCTGTACTTTCTATTCTATGAATTATTATTAATATTGAGTCAGAGTCTCACTCTGTCACCCAGGCTGGATCACCAGGCTGGAGTACAGTGGCACACTCATGGTTACCACAGCCTCAACCTGCTGTGCTCAGGTGATCCTTCTGCCTCAGTCTTCCAAGTAGCTGGAACTACGGGTGTACACAGCACCCAGCTATTTCTTGACTTATTGTAGAAGCAAGGACTCACCAAGTTGCCCAGGCTGGTCTCAGATCCCTGGGCTCAGGCAATCTTGTCACTTTTCCTCTGCTGGAATTACAAGTGTGAGCCACCGCACCAGGCTCTATCAACTTTACGTAGAGTTCTTAAATCCCCTCTGTACAATGAGATTATTATTGCCCTGATCTCATCCAGAGTATTGCTTCAATCTCTCATTTCTCCACCTACCAGCTGTATTTTGCCTTTTACATTATTAAGTAAATATTAATTATACATTATCAAGTAGGATAAATATATTTCAGTCATTTGTCTCTGTATTTTAAATAATAAAATAGCATTGCATTACTATCATCATGTGAATACTGAAAGAACAAGAGCCAAATAATGTGTGAAGATTTCATTCATCCTCTACAGATCCAATATTATGAGCCTGGTATCTACTTAAAGAAGACTATTCCTAATATCAGTCAAATGGATTGTCCTTTTCATATTCTAGTTATTTTCCAAAATCATGCAACATTTTATGAGGACTTGCTCTATAATAAACTGTTATTGATGTTCCTTTGTTTTTCCTAGAGTCAACAATTGTGTTTCTTTCCTTCTTCCTAAGGACAAAATTTTTTCTCCACCTTGTTGCAGAGATCCTTCAACTTCATATGAATTAATGAATTTCATTTAATGGAATGCATTCCATTCTTAATGAAGTTTGTCTTCACTGACTCCCTTGATTCTATTCTACCAGTAATTTGGTCTGATTGCTTTCTATGCTTGTTGCAAAGTGAGCATTCTAGCCACTTCCTACATCACTCTCTTGGGTTACCTCCTCTATTTATTGAACCCCAATCTGCTGTTTTCTTCCTTTCCATTCACATTTTCCTAGAACAAATCCTTTAATGTCCTCATAAAGGACATATGGAAGTAAACTGCATGTCTTCAAATATTAACATATGGCCTCATGCTTTATTGTTGGCTAGGTATAGACTTCTAGCTTCAAAGTACTTTTATCTCAGATCTTGGATGCTAATCTGTGTTCTATCCAATATTGCAGATGGGGGTGGCTAAAGATAGCCTTATTCTTGTTCCTTTATAGGTGATCTAGAAAGACTTTTTTGAAAGCTTTTAGAATGTTCTCATCTTAATATTCTGCAATTTCACAAGCAAATTTCTGGAATTTTTTTTTTCCTGTTGTGGTTTTCCCAATTCAGTCTCTCCAACATTCAGTGAACTATTCCAAAGTGAACATTCACTTCTTTTAGTTTAGAAAGATTCTCATTTACTTGATACATTCTTATATATTCTGTTAATTGCTTTTGGAACATACTCAGATGTCAGACATTCTAAATTTCCATGCCCCTTTTTGTCTCTCATTTTAAAAATTTATGTACTTGGAGACTTTAATTTCCTCTCAGCATTTTTTTAAATTCTTAGGAGTTCTAATTCTTACTTTTATTATATAGCTTCTCGATGTTTTAAAAATGCAACGTCTGTTCAAATCTTCGGCTAAAATAAAATTTTTATTTTATTACATGCCTTTTCCCAATTGGGATTTAATTCTGTCTCTTGGCCTTTAGACTTAGTTTTCTTCACATGTGATGATCCTGAGCTACTACTGCTCACATTTAAGAATGACACCATTTGATTACACTAGATAAATGGCATGGGGTTCTTTAGATATTCTGCCATTCTGTTCCCATAAATGAAAAAGGTTACCAGGACCTCTGCATTCATGGGAAGGGCTGGCAAGTAAATGAGAAATTCCCCAAATTTCTCCAAAAGGGAGTTTCTAACTTAGACTGCCAATTCTTCACTCTAACTGCTCTAAGTTTCTATATGTTCAATTTGCTTTCCATATTTTGTTAAATTACTACATTCTTGTTTAAAACTTCAAACAGTACAAATAACTCTCTTTGACCAGAGCACCCAATTCCAGTCCACTCCCCAAAAAAAAAATTTGTCAGTTGGGTGTCGTCAAAACTTACACTATTTGCATACTTGTATCAATACATTAGAAATATACTTTAAAATGTGTAACACTGTATTATTCTGAAAAATTTGCTTTTTCAACCAGTATTTTAGCCGAATCCATGTCAATATTACCAGCCCATTTCCTTTTTTTTTTTGAGTTGGAGTCTCTGTCGCCCAGACTGGAGTGCAGTGGCCTTTCCCAGCCACTGCAGCTTCGACCTGCCAGGCTCCGGCGATCCTTCTGCCTCAGCCTTCCAAGTAGCTGGAACTACAGGCGCATGCTACCACACCCGGCTAATTTTTGATTTATTGTAGAGCTGAGGTCTCACCAAGTTACCCAGGCGGGTCTCGAACCAGTGGACTCAGGCAATCCACTCACCTCAGCCTCCCAAGGCACAGGATTACAGGCTGAGCCACTGAGCCTGGCTCCATTTCCTCTTAAACTGCTGCACAGAACTTCTAGCCATGACCCTGTTGATGGATATGTACTTTCCAATGTTTTGTGACCATCCACATCCTCTAAAGTGGGCTTAATTGGCATTTTTAAAACTATACTGCCTCCAAAGTAGCAGTGATTATTTCTCCACACCACTGGCAATATTTGATGTTTAAATGTGTGTCTCCTAATACTAGTAAGTTTAAGCAAAGATTTAAATTTATTGGACATCAATTTCTTCCATGATTTGCCAGTTCTTATCCTTTGCCCATTTTTATACGTTATTTGTCCTTTATTGATTGATTTATAGGTGTTCTCACATATTCCCCTCTGTATTATATTACCAATGTTACTTTCTTCCTATTTCTTATCCTTTCTTTAAAAGCACTTTTTAAAAAAATAGCCAACTTCATCAATCCTTCTTGATGGTGATTGTTTTTGTCTATTTTAGAAAAACATGTTCAATACCAAAGTTATAAACATACCTTACTATATTTTCGTCTAAAACTTTTAATTTATTGATTTGCATTTAGATTTATATACACGTAGAATTCATATTTGTGAATGGCACAAGGTTCCCATTCCATCTACTTATATAAGAGTGGGTGACGTTATTGGCAAGGGACACTAACAAAGCATTTACATAGAAAAGCCTATAACTGGCTTCTCATCAAGTCTCCATATTACTCCTGTCTCTACACAAACCAACTGCAAGCCTGAACTTCTCTGGGAAGCCCTTAGGCACATTGGATACCATTGTTAAAACTTCCATCATTCAAACATTTCAGGCAGCAACTTCTGCTGTATTTCATAAATGAAGACTTCCCTTTTATCTTTTACAAAATTTAATTCTCCCATTCGCTGACAACCCTCTCATTTTTTTTCTTAAATACTTATTACATTGTCCTATCTGTTTAAAGAGATTTGTAAGGAAGACAAAGTTATGTGCCCAGTTTAACTGCAAAAGAAAATCTTGGTTTTTTTTCCCCAATCAAAATTCTCAAATTGATGAATTACTGACCAGAAAGATTGTAAACATTTTTATGCAACACTAGCGAATGTAAGTACCTCCTTTTCGTTTTTTTTGAGTTGGAGTCTCACTCTGTCGCCCAGACTGGAGTGCAGGGCTGCTCCCGGTCACCGCAGCCTCAATCTGCTGGCCTCCGGCGATCCTTCCGCCTCAAGTACTTCCTTTTCTATACTTTTACAATGCAAAATTTTAACAATATATTTATTTATTTATTTATTTTTTTGAGTTGGAGTCTCACTCTGTCTCCCAGACTGGAGTGCAGTGGTCGCTGCTGGCCACCACAGCCTTGACCTGCTGGGCTCCAGCGATCCTTCCACCTCAGCTTTCCAAGTAGCCAGAATTAAAGGCATGCGCTACCACACCTTGCTGATTTTTTAAATTTATTGTAGAGATGAGGTCTCGCTGCCCAGGCAGGTCTCGAACCCGCGGGCTCAGGCGATCCACTCACCTCAGCCTCCCAAAGGCACGGGATTACAGGCTGAGCCACCGAGCCCAGCTAACAATATATTTTAAAAGGATACTCCATGAGCTTAACTTGTATTTCTTCTGACTTTAGTGAGATTTAGTACATATCACATATTTATTGGTCATCTATTGCCTCTTCATATCCTTGGCCTATAAAGGGAAATGTCACTCAAGTGATCTGTAGGCACACTTCTATGCTAAGAATATGAACTTCAAAGAAAAAAAATTTTATATATTTAAAATTTCCTCCCATTATAAGAATTAAAAAATCTTGTGGTTATACTAACTTTGAACATATAAAAGCTTTAAAAAGTTCTTAGGAAGCCAAACCAATCAGATTCTGTCAGGGGGTAGGATGAGGTCAGATGGAAGCTTCTAGATTTCATGTTGTTTAGAAGTATTGTTCTCATTCCAAGGTTATAATATGGTATCCCCTAAGAGCCATTTATTCCATATTTAGATAACCTACTCAGAAGTAACTTTTGTATATAGGAGTGGATTATTTTTTGTACCGAGGAAAACTAATTTTCCCATTGTAAAACCACTGATGTGAAATGTTACTTTTATTATGTATTTTCTGTGTTTCCGTACAAATGTATATATGTATATGTTTACTTGCACATGTTTCAAACCTTGAAAAATTAGTCTTAGAATTTTCTTAGGTACAAAGAATCTGTAGGTCAATGTATGGGCTATTGACATCTGTATACTTACCATAGAAGAGAATAAAATGTCTATTCCAGTCTTCCTTTTCATGCTCCATTAAAATTTCGTTATTCTTTTTGTATCTATAGTCATATGTGAATTGGTTATTGCACTGATTACATACTGAAACCTGCAGGATTTAGGAAGTAATATAAAGAGTAAAACAGGTCAAATGTAAAGCAACAGGGAGAAGTTTGAACTTTTGAGACCTGGAAAACATAAATGCTCTCCTAAAGGTTTTCATATTTATTTTACTCAATGCATACCAAATCAAAGATGTTTGTGGGCAATTTGACTGTGGCCATTGTATTGGTCTTTCCTCCTATAGTTTTGGAATTTTAGCAATTTAACAACTTTTTATAGTTTAAATGACATAGTTTGGATGCAATTCACTCACCAAGAATTAGGACAGAACCTCAAACCTACACTTTATTTTCTGTTCTTCATTGGTTGCTTATCTTTTCAAGTTTTGTGGGGTTTTTTTCATTTCTATTCTGCCTTTGCTTACATGTAAATGATGAATACATCTCAGTAAATCCTGTCCATTTTTATTAAAAGTGATGTTTTAAAAATCTGTCTACTTAACACCGATAAATATCCAATGAAGTTTTCTACTATATGTTCATGCTGAAATAGAAGCCACCATCTTACTCTACTTCATGGAATCTAATGTCAATCCTACTGCATTAGATACCTTCATCACCTACCTTTAATGACTGCTATTCCTAATCAAAAATCATTACAATCTTCCCATCCTGTGCTGCTGTTTATTTGATTATCACTTTTTTATATATAATATCTTTTTATTTTACATTAATAGTTGGGTTATGACTTTATGCTAGGCACTCTGCTGAGCAATTTACATGCATTATTTCATTTAATTCTTCCATTAACTTTTGAGGTAGTAACATTATTATTACCTTAAGATTGAAGCTTACAAAGTACAGAATGCTCCCCCAAAACTAGAGGACTAGAAAATGGAAGGGCAAGAATTGGAACCCAGATCCATCTGATGCTAGAATACGCATTCTTCGTTCTGGATAAGTATTGAGGGAATGAGATGGATAGTGACATGAGGGTTTCAGAAGGTAGTCTGGAACAAGGTATTGGTAGAGGGTCTTTTAGGTGATTTTGAGGAATGTGTGCTTTAACTTAAGAACTATGGGATACCACTGGGGAATTTTTATGAGAGAAATGATGGGATTAAACTTAGTTTTTTAAAATACAAGTTTGGCTGCAAGGCGGACAAATGACAAAAACAATGGTGAATACAGGGAAAGCAACTAGAAAACTACTTCCATATTCCATGTCAAATATATTAATGTGCATTGAACAAAGATGTTGAAATGCAAATGAATTAGAGGGGTCAGATTCCAGGCATATTTAGGAAATGAAACCTATAGGTCTTGGCAACTGATTGGATGTGGAGGGTGAAGAAGAGGAAAGATTCAAGAATGACTCCATAGTATGAATTCTCTCATGATGAGCAAGGTGTGCACGCTGCCTGAAAGATTTCCTGCAATCTTTACATTCATAGGGTCTCTCTCCAGTATGAATTCTCTGATGTAGAGTAAGAGATCCACTATAACTAAAGGCTTTTCCACAAACATTACATTCATAAGGTTTCTCTCCAGTATGAATTCTCTGATGTTGAGCAAGGCCTGCATTCTGGCTAAATGTTTTCCTACATTCTTTACACATATAGGGTTTTTCTCCAGTATGACTTCTCTGGTGTTGTGCAAGCGATGAACTGTTGCTAAAGGCCTTCCCACATTCAATACATTCATAAGGTTTTTCTCCAGTATGAACTCTCTGGTGTTGATCAAGATATGCAATCTGGCTGAAGGCTTTCCTACATACTTTACATTCATAAGGTTTTTCTCCAGTATGAACTCTCTGATGTTGAGCAAGATGTGCATACTGGCTGAAGGATTTCCTACATTCCTTACATTCATAGGGTCTCTCTCCAGTATGAATTCTCTGATGAACAATTAGGTATCCACGATGGCTAAAGGCTTTCTCACAAACATTACATACATAAGGTTTCTCTCCTGTATGAATTCTCTGATGCTGAGCAAGAAATGAACCATTACTAAAGGCCTTTCCACATTCAATACACTCAAAAGGTCTCTCTCCAGTATGAACTCTCTGATGTTGAGTCAGGTGTGCAATCTGGCTAAAGGCTTTTTTACATTCTTTACACTGATAAGGTTTCTCTCCAGTATGAACTCTCTGATGTTGGGCAAGGTGTGCATTCTGGCTGAAGGCTTTCCTACATTCTTTACATTCATAGGGTTTCTCCCCAGTATGTATTCTTTTATGTTGAGCTAGGTTTGCACTCTGGCTGAAGGTTTTCCCACACTCAACACATGTGTAGGGTTTCTCGCCAGTATGAATTCTCTGATGAAGAGTAAGGGATGAGCTCTGGTTGAAGACTTTCTCACAGTCATTACATTTTAAAAGTTTCTTTTCTACATAGACTTTTTTATGTTTCACTTCAACAGAGTTTTTTCGGTATCTTCGCTTTTGTGGCTCATGCTTATGTACTTTTTCTTTGGTGGGAAAACTCTGTTGTATATCAAGGACTGCATCCTGATGGAATATTTTCCAAGATTTATTATATTCTTCAATTTGATCTTCTGGGAGGAATTCTTTATGAGTGATGATTAATTGACTAGGATGTACCTCCTGACTTCTGAACTGGTTCTTAAACCAGTCCTCACTTTCACAGTCTTCTCTCAACCTGTTGCACTCAAGGGTATAACTAAAATGACTTTTTCCCATTGTCACTACTTTGGACTCTTCATAAATATCTTGTTTTGATGAAAACTGATGGCTTTTAAATACATACTCCCAATCTGAAAGATATAAAGAAACAAGTGTCTTTTGTATTTATTCATTAGAATAAATGTCTAAAATTAAAATAGATGAATAAAATATATAACAAGTTCAAGGATTTAACAGCTCTTACTACAGTCTAAAAATATGGGATCACAAAGAATAAGAACTTAAGAAAGTTGATTAAGGAAATACAGTAATTATATATAACCAGTAAGGTAACAATCAGAAAAACAAAAAAAATGAAGACTTCATCTTAAAATCACAACATCTTTTTTATATCCAAGCTAATATGACAGTTTCCAAACAACTTTCTCTCTTGCCGTGGGTTCTCTCTCATTCAAGCTAGGTGAATTATCTTTACAAAGTCAATGTTTTAATGTCAATAATATAACTAAAAACCTCCACTGGAACCTCAGACCTAAAGACACACCAGGCAGTATTATTAACCTTATTAAAATACACATAAAGTTCTATGTTTGTTAATGGAACTCTACGGTTAAACTTTTGTAGTTAGAAAAAGGTCTTCCTGAAAAGCACTTTCTATGTGATAAATTACAACAAAATGGAAATTTTCAATTGATCCATGAAGCTAATATGTTTTCATATAAAAGTAATTTTGTATAAAACTGCTTGCTTTTATTAACCTAGCACAGACTTTAATCTGCCTTCCCCCTTCTAGTTCCAAATCAGATCATCTCATTTTTCTTCTTAAGACTCCTGTGGCTTCTCAAAATTTATAATAAAACCAAAATGCCTACTATGGTTTACAAAACCCTCTAGATGGTTTGATGCTTTCTGACCTTAGCTTCCACTAATCTCTTGCTTAGTACTCCACTTCTGCCAAATGAATACTCAATTTATTGCCACTTTAAGAACACTACACTTGTTGTTTCTCGTCTGGAAAGCCTTTCCCTGGATGTTTTCTTGACCTATTTTCTCAGTGCACTTCTTGACTTGAGGTTCTGCTCACATATTACCTCTTCAGCATAGTCTTCTTCCCTGACCACCCAATATAAAATATTACACACTCTCATCATTCTGCTTCCTCTTGCTTTGCACTTCATACCACTTAAGTTGTTTAACATAATATTACATGTTACCTTACTCTCTATCCTCACTGGAATGTAAACTTTCATGTGCAGGAACTTTTTTTTCACCCTTGAAAACCCATTGCCTAGAATGGGTTGGGCAGATAGGAAGTGCTTAAAACAGTAATTAGAGGAAAAGCTATAGATTTAAAATGCTTCTTTAGGAAAAAACTTACAATTCTAAAAACAAAAATATAAAGTGTCACCTCAGTAAGTGAGAAAAAGACCAAAGTAAACTTAAGAAAAGCAGACTAAAACAAAAAAGTTAAGAAAGGAATTTTTAAAAATAGAAAACAAACAGAAAATAAAGACAAAGATAGTTCTTTGAAAAAAATCACTGATCAAAAACAAAAAAATAGGCCAGTTGTAGTGACTCATACCTGTAACCCTAGCACTTCAGGAGGCCAAGGAAGGTAGACTACTTGAGCCCAGGAATTTGAGACTAGTCTAGGCAACATTGTGAAACTCTGTCTCTATAAAAAAATCAAAAAATTAGCCAGGTGTGGTGGCATGTTCCTGTAGTCCTAGCTACTTGAGATGCTGAGGTGGGAAGATTGCTTGAGTCCAGGAGATCAAAGCTGTGGCAAGCCGTGATTGTGTCACTACACTCCAGCCTGGGTGGCACAGTAAGACCGTCATTCAAAAAAAAAAAAGGAATGAAAAAAGAGAAATCAGCAACACCATAGGAATTAGGATTACATATTCTACAGACATTTTAAAGGAACTGAGGCTGGGTGTGGTGGCTCGTCCTTATAATACTAGTACTTTGAGAGGTTGAGGCAAGAGGATCGCCTGAGACCAGAAATTTGAGACCAGCCTGGGCAACATAGTGAGACCTCATCTCTACAACAAGTTTTTAAAAATTAGCCAGGCATGGTGGCACATATCTGTACCCTAGCTACTTGGGAGGCTGAGGTAGAAGGATCGTTTGAATCCAGGATTTGGAGCTGCAGTGAGCTATGATCATACCACTGCACTCCAGCCTGGGTGACAGAGTAAGACCTTCTATCTCAAAAAAAAAAAAACAAAAACAAGGAGAGACAGAAGTGAACACTCAGATAAAATACACAAATCCCTTGAAAAATATAGTCTATCAAAGCCACTTCAACAAGAATTAGATAAGCTGAATAACCCTATTCCCATTAAAGTTGTTACATAATAAATATTCCATGTACAGATGTCTTCACTGGTGAATTCTACCAAACATTTAAGGAAGAAATTTCACCCAAACCATTTCAAAATATAGAAGAGGATAAAATACTTTCCAACTTGTTTTCATAAGGCCAGCATTATCTTGATACTAAAACCAGGAAAAGAAATTATTAAAAAGTATACCTACAGACCAATGTAGCACATAAATGCAAAATCTTTAATACTGTAGCAAATCAAATCCAAGGAAGCATGAAAAGCATTCTTAATTAAATAGGGTTTATCCCAGTTGATTTAACATTTGAAAATCAACCAATGTAATTAGTATACTAACAAATTAAAGAAGAAAAATCACATGATCATTTCAACAAATGTAGAAAGAGTATTTAACACATATATTATAAAAATCCTCAGCAAGCCAGGAGTAGAAAGGAACTTCTTCAAACTGATCAAGGGTATCTAAGAAAAATCTACAGCCTACATTAATTAAAAGGTAAAAAATAGAATGCATTTTCCCATAAGATCGTAACAACACAAGTATATCTGCTCTTACCAGTTATATTCAACACTATACAGGAGGTCTTAGCCATTGCAATACATCCAGAAAAAGCATAAGGATCAGAAAGGGGGAGAAAAACTGTATTTGTAGATGGCAAGATTATCTACCTAAAAAAATGCTCAGGAACCCACAAAAGAACTTCTAAATGAATCTAGCAAGGTCCTAAGATATAGTTAATACAAAAATCCATTTACATTTTTGCATATTAGCAGCAAACAACTGGAACACTGAATTGTTAAAAATTCTATTTATCATGGCACCCCCCCAAAACAAAATAATCAGGAAAAAAGTTTTAAAAACCAGGGAGGACCACTCTACTGCATACTACAAAATATTGCTAAGAGAAATTTTATTCTTCCCGCCTCCCCACCTTTTTTTTTTTGAGAAGTGGTCTTGTTACGTTGCATAGGCTAGTCTCAGACACCTGGGCTCAAGGTAAAGCTATCCTTCTGCATCAGACTTCTGGGTAGCTGGGATCATGCTACAGGAGTATGCCACCAAGCCCAGCTAATATTTTTTATTTTTTGTACAAACAGGGTGTCACTATGTTTCCCAGGCTAGTCTCAAATTTCTGTCCTGAAGCATTTCCCACTTTCCCCTCCCCAGGCATTAGCTACCACTCCTGGTTCAAAAGACTCAAATGTTATGTCAATTCTCTCCCAATGGATGTACAGATTCAAAATAATCCCAACCAAAATCCAAGTTTTTTGAGTAGAAATTCTCAATTTCATTCTAAAATTTATATAAAATGCAAATAACCTAAAATGATTGAAGCAATTTTACAAATTGTACTGTCTGATATAAAAATTTACTATAAGGCTACATAATCAAGACAATATGAAAGGATATCCTACATAGATCAGTAGAACAGAATAGAGTCTGGAACTAGATTCACCCATGTGTGGTCAACTGATTTTCAGGTAAGGTAGCAAAGCTATACAATTGAGAAAGGAAAATCTTTCCCAACAAAGGGTATTGGGGCAACTATATATGGAAGAAAAATGAACCTCAAACTTTACCTCACACAGGATACAAAAATTAGCTCAAAAGAGATCACAAAGCTAAATGTAAACGCTAAAATGATTTTTAAAAAAAAGTAGAAAACATCTGTGACCTAGTAGTAGCAAGAATGTCTTAGATATGACACAGTAAGCATAAATCAAAACAAAGCAATAAATTAGATTTTACAAAGGTTGAAAACTTTAACCACAAACTGCAGTAGAAAAGCAAAGGTAGCCGGGCTCGGTGGCTCAGCCTGTAATCCCGTGCCTTAGGAGGCTGAGGTGAGTGGATTGCCTGAGCCCGCAGGTTCGAGACCCGCCTGGGCAACTTGGTGAGACCTCATCTCTACCTTAAATCAAAAAAAAAAAAAAAAAAATTAGCCTGGCGTGGTAGTGCATGCCTGTAGTTCCAGCCACTTGGAAAGCTGAGGTGGAGGGATCGCCAGAGCCCAGCAGGTCGAGGCTGCGGTGGCTGGGAGCGGCCACTGCACTCCAGTCTGGGTGACAAAGTGAGACTCCAACTCAAAAAAAAAAAAAGAAAAGAAAAGGCAAGCCACAACGGCATATATAAATTCCAATAATACAAATGACTTGCTTAAGACTATATAGAGAACTCTTACAACCCTATAGTAAGAAGACAAATAACACAATAAAACATGGGCAAAAAAATTTGAACGAACACTTCATGAAAGATATGGATGACCAATAAGCATATGAAAAGATGCTCAACATTATTAGTCATCCCAGAAATGCATATTAAAACCACAATACAACCAACAGATTTGGTGTGGATGAACATCAACTGGAACTTTCATACACTGTTAGAGGAAATGGTACAATCCCTTTAGAAAACTGACAGTTTCTTACAAAGTTAAACATATACCTGTCATAAGACTCAGTTCTTCCACTATTATGTATTTACCCAAGAAGAATGAAAATAAATGTCCACAAAAAGTCCTACACGTGACAGCTTTACAGCAATTTTATTTATAATAGCCCAAAACTGGAAACAACCAAAATGTCCATGACCAGGTAAACAAATAAACAAAAACAAAATGGATACTATTCAGTGGAACAGTAGTCAGCTATAAAAGAAATAATCTAGCCATACATATAACAATGTGAATGAATTTCAAAATCAGTATGCTGAATGAAATAAGCCATATATAACAAAGTATATACTGTATGATTCCATTTAGTTTAGATGCAAACTAACTTAAAATGACAAAGATCAGATTAGTTTTGTTTGGAACTGGGGGTGAAGAACAGGATGGATATAAAGCAATCTTTTAGGGTGGCAGAAACGCTTTGTATCTTGATTGTGGTAATGGTTTCCATGGATGTATGCAATGTCAGAACTCATCAAATTGTACAATTTATATGGCTACAGCTTACTGTATGTAAATAATCCCTTTATAATAATACTGTCTTTTCAATTAAAATAAAACCAGAAAACTCTCTTTTAAACAACTCTTGAGAGAAAGGAAAATTTTAAATTTAAATTTTTTTTTTTTTGAGTTGGAGTCTCACTCTGTCGTCCAGACTGGAGTGCAGTGGCCGCTCCCGGCCACTGCAGCCTCGACCTGCTGGTCTCTGGCGATCCTTCCGCCTCAGCCTTCCAAGTAGCCGGAATTACAGGCACGCACTACCACGCCTGGTTGATTTTTTGATTTATTGTAGAGATGAGGTCTTGCTGCCCAGGCGGGTCTCAAACCCGCGGGCTCAGGCAATCCACTCACCTCAGCCTCCCAAAGGCACGGGATTACAGGCTGAGCCACCGAGCCCGGCTTAAATTTTTTTTTTTTTTTTAAGTGTCTGGATTTTTTTTTTTTTTTTTTTACTGGAATGAAGCAACCTGTACAAAACTAAAAAGTAAAGACAAGGAGATGCTGTAACATACAGACCCAGAGAATAGGAAAGTGTGTTATCAGAGAAGACAGTAACATATGAGAGTATACAAAAAGAATAAATCGGGGAGCTCATGCTAAAGTTGCCACAGTGTTTCTTCCTAGGCCTTGAGTTTTTAAGAAAAGTTATCTAGGAAACATCAATTATGAACTAAAACCTTTCAGAGTAGCTGAGCTTTTTCTGGCAACGGGTTTTAGGTCCCTATGTCTCTCTTACCAGGGCATGCGCCTCTTGTTCCCTCCTTCTTCACCATCCAAGGCTCTTTTCCTTGCTCCAATAATGAGATCACATCTGGCTTAGAAACAGAAACTCCTGCTTATAAGAAATAAAAAGGGAATCAGCCAGAACTATAAGTCAAATCAAGTTCTTGGGTCATTAGGAAGGTGGGGGCTTTATAGAAGGGATTAGAGGAAAAAGAGAAGTATTCTGAGGAATGGAGAGGATGATGTTGCAAGAATAGTCTAATGAAGCAACCAATTCTACAAAACTGAATCTATTCTGGGAAGCACAAGTAAGAGAAATTTAGTGGAGCACATCAGAGGCCTCCCAAACATTACACTGGAGCTTAGTCCTGTGTGCAGATTCTGAATTATGAGAAGACTTCCTTACCCAGTGATACTAGGCTCCTATAGTTCTCCAACATCACCCTCCTGTATAAGTTCCTCTGAGCAGGGTTCAGCCATTCCCATTCCTCTTGAGAGAAATTTACAGCCACATCCCCAAATGTCACCAAATCCTGAGATGACATAAACATATTATTGTTTAATTAGTGTTCATACCCTCACATGGGCCTAGGTTAAAGAGCTAAATTTTCTATGCTTTTAGAGTGAAACATTGCAGATAGCAAAATTTTCTGACAGTATCTTAGGTTCTGAGCAACACATGTCAAGTAATTTCCAAATAACTTCTCTATACTTAGTTTTGATATTCTGCCATGGAAAGTACAGTTTCAGAGATAATTCTACTGGGTAGAGAAAAGATTTATAACACATACATAAAATTGGAAATAACCAAACACTATAAACAATTAAGTATAAAATGTTATTCATACTAAATGCCAGAGAATTTCACAATATGGGAAAACCAGGATATACTGGGGCAGTAAAGAAAGGCTTCAAGGAGGCGACAAGCCATGAGTTAAGCCTTATACGATGTATATAGTCTAAAATGACATTTTTCCAAACTCTGTACAATGGAATGGTCAGTGTTCCAGACATATCAATATGGGTTAAGTACAAATATACATAACTATATTTTATGATTTAATATTGACTGAAATTAAATATATATGTAAGAAACAGTATACAAGTTTTATAGTGACTTGCAAAATATGACTTAAATGTATGCTGTAACAGAGAACAATCAGGAAGTTGAGAAGCAGATCATTTGATGTGTGGAAGTATACCACTGAATTTGCGCTTGGTGGCAAAGACAACATTTGTCAACCAGTTGCCAAAGTTATACATGCCATCTCACTGATGATATCATGTATCTTACATATTTTAAAATAAGTATTACATATTTTTTACATTGTTACATGTCTCACAATTGCAATCTGCATCTTTTATTTGTTGTACATTAAACATTTGTTTTACATGAACTCCTCCCTTATAGATGGTTTAAATGACTCGAAGGTGTATGGTTTAAATTAATGACACCTTCACATTACAAAAGGTATTGGAGTTAGACCATGTATGAATCAGACCAGGTATGCCAATAGTACCAGCTACTCAGGTGGCTGAAGCAGGAGGATCACTTGAGCCTAAGAGTTTGAGTCCAGCCTGAGCAACATAGCAAGACCCTGTCTTTAAGAAAAAAAAAAAAGTTATCTGATTCAAAACAAGAAAGCAAAAAGTTGACATACACAAGATGAAGTTTATCTCAAGGCCTTTGACTTCTAATGTCTGAGAAGGGTATTCTTAAATGTCTGAATCCCCATAACCCACACCCACTAAGAAGAACTCAAAGATGTACAATAAAAGTTATTTGGGCTTGGGATGAATTTCCTTTGGAAAAAAAACTGTCAATAGACCATGTGTAAAAGGCAACAAATTATTGCCTAATAGTTCTTAATAACCTCACTAAGCTTCAAAGACAGTTGGTAACTTATGCTACATAAGAGACAAAATAATAGTGATTTGAAGCACTATTAATTAACTTAAATAGTGAATATTTCCAAGTCTGATAATAAAATGCATCAGAATATAGCTACAGTTTTCACTAGAGGAACATGTTCAATTGTGCATGTCTAACGAGTAAGAGAGTTTTTAAAATGTTATTGTACAGCTCTCAAATACTACTACTGCATGTTGAATTAAAGATCTTTATGATAACATGCAATGAGACCTAGTTTTTGCCCTAAAAATTCAAAATGACAGGTCTTCCTTACAAGATAAATCTGCTCTAGACTTATCAGAACCCGCTGTGTATTTTGGCATATACTTCTTAGGTTTGACATGTCTCAAAGCAAAGCCTGCTGTTAAGCTGAACTGACATAAAGATGACATTCAATAGTAAACACCTGAATAGCTGTACTGATTTGTTAAATACTAAAATACTGCCACACTGGTTTGCAAACGGCCATACACTGAGTCCTGCTAGTGACCACACCAGATTTCCCCACAATCCACCTACTGGAGGTTAGTAACCATCATGGCACCAGCCTCTAGGATTCCAGCTAGAGTAATGCACAAAAATATTAAGGAGGTTATCTATAAAGAAAGAAGAAAAGTATGGTTCTAAGAACATCAATCATATGCATTAGCTACTTTTTTTTTTTTTTTTTTTTGAGTTAGAGTCTCACTCTGTCGCCCAGACTGGAGTGCAGTAGCCGCTCCCGGCCACTGCAGCCTCGACCTGTTGGGCTCCGGCGATCCTTCCGCCTCAGCCTTCCAAGTAGCTGGAACTATAGGCGCGTGCTACCATGCCTGGCTAATTTTTTGATTTATTGTAGAGATGAGGTCTCGCCAAGTTGCCCAGGTGGGTCTCGAACCCGTGAACTCAGGCAATCCACTCACCTCAGCCTCCCAAAGCGTGGGATTACAGGCTGAGCCACCGAGCCCAGCTGCATTAGCCGTTTAAAGTTGTTTATATCTCTGAAATACTTCTTAATACAAGGAATCTGAGGAAGTGAGTTAAGGTTTCAAGGAAGAAAGGGAACATAAGTCAGGTCTAAAAATTGAAACTTATGCTAGATAGGATTGGGCGCTGCCTATCACCAATTCTATTGAAACTCAAACACTTCAATACAAACTGTTTAAAATATTGTGCAACAAAAAGTATTGCGTACACATCATTTTTTCTGTAGGCAGAAATGAGGTAGATTTTGCGAGGTAAACTTCTTAAAATACTTTTTTTTTAACCTGCACACATGAACTAATGTATTCCAAGTTTTGACTATCTGACATTTTCCTCTCAGTCAATGAGATTTGAATACCTTTAAATTTTTGTATCTATTTTGATTTGATTTAAAAAATAAATTTCATACAATTTAGTCATCACTAGAGAAACTTAAAAACTAATGTCCACTATTTTGACCTTTCATGATTATTCCCTTTTTTAAGTTAAAGAATAGGACGTCTTCCACTCCACACCTACCTCATATCACCCTACTTCCTAGAAGCAATCATAATTTAGTTAGTATATATTTGTTCAAATGTTTCCTTATACTTATGCAGACATGTCTGTGATTATTTATATATTTCATTTATCTGTAACATCACTTTTATCAGCTGAATATTATTATTTGGTATAAATATGCCATATCTTATACCATGTTTATTTTTAGTTAGGTGAATCATAATTTTCCACTATGATGCTGCACAGATCTCTGTTACCTTAAGAGATTCCTAGAAGTTCTTCTCACTATTGAAACTAGGATTTCCCAAACTTACTTAACTTCAGGAAAAAATTCAAATTACACTATTTTGTCCCAGTAAGAATAGGAATTCATGAAAAAGTAATTCAGTCTGGGAGTAAAGTGCTGATTTACACTCAAACCAATACTAATAGGAGTTCTTCAGGTAGAAGTAAAATGGAAGGAAATAGAAATAAAAGGAAATTGGAAACACAGAAACATAGGAAGAAACTGAACTCTAAAACAGCAACTATAAACTAAATATAATACAGTAAGTCCCCTGCATACTAACCTGCCAATTGTGAACTTTCAAAGATGTGAACATGCATTCGCATGTCCAATCACATAAGTTAGTACACATGTTTGGCATACATTGTCACATGTATACATCCTCTACAAGTGGTTGTGCTTTTGTGTACTTTGCTGTACAATACTGTATAGAATACAGTAAAACAATATCTGTATTTCAAGTCCAGGGTATCCAGAAGCAAGTGAAAAAACAGTGGTGATGTACCTGGCACTGTATAGCCAATTGTGTTAGCTGGATACCAAGGCTAACTTTGATGAACTTACGAACAAATTGGACTTACAAATGTACTCTCAGAACAGAACTTGTTCGTATGTAGGGGACTTACTGCAATAATAATATCTTGGAGTTAAATTACTACAGGTATCTTATCCTGTCCAGGAAGTGGTTAGATTACTAATTACAGGAAGAAGATTACACAAGAAAGAAAGATTAGTACATAATGAGTTATAGATTCATAGTATCTTAGAATAGTCACTAAAAGAATAATACAAAGTATATATATTTAGTAAGATAACAAAGAAAAATAACTGATTTCATCAAAATAAGGCAAAAAAGAAAGGAACACAAAACAAATGAGATCAATAGAAAACAAACAGAAATATGATAAGCATAAACACCTATCTACAAGTAATTACATTACGTAAACAATGTACTAAACACTAACTAAAAGACCAAGATTATCAGGCTAAATATTTAGAAACCAACCAACTATATGCTGTTAACAAGAGGTATACTTAAAACATAATCTTTAGAAGCAGAGTTTATCAAAGGTGTGCCTTAACATCACTCTGGGCACCTGTAATGCCAGTTACTCAGAAGGCTGAAGTAGGAGGATTGCTGGAAGCCAGGAGTTCAAAACCAGCTTAGACAATATAGCAAGACCCTGTCTCAAAAAAAAAAAAAAAAATCCTGGGAAACCAAATAAAAATTTGTTTTTCCAGGTCCCAACACCAGAGGCTATGATTCAGGAGGTCTGGGGTGGGGTCCTGGAAACAACATTTGGGCTGATAGGTTCTATCTATTCTATACATCATGCCCTTTGCTTTTTTCATCTTCCATGACCAATTCAGTGGCAGGAAAGAAGAGGTGACTGACACTTGTCATCCTGTTCTCACCCACAGACACAGAATTCACTCCTTTGTTAACTAATATATTTATTTGTCAAATATTTAATAAATGCCTTCTACCTATCTGGCATTAGTCTAAAAGTCAGGAACACAAAAGTAAACAAAACAAGTCCCTCCCCTATGGAGTTATAGTCTAATAAAGGAGAAAGACATTAAAAATAAGGTTATACAATGTCAGGAAGTGTTAAATACTATGAAAAAAAGCAAAAGATGGTAAAAGGTAATTGAGAGTGACAGCGGTGTTTATTGAAGATAAGGTGGTCAAGGTAAGCCTAAATGAAGAGATAATATTTGACCAACAATCTGAATAAAATTGGAGAGCATGCTATGCTAACATGTAAGGGGAAAGGGAGAGCAAATGCAAAAGTTCAAAGACAGGAAACAGCACAAGTTTGAGGAATGGCAAGTTCACCATTGTGATTAAAGTGAGGGGAGGTAAAGATTTGTAGCAAATGAGGTATGGGGTAGCCCGGAGCTGGAGCTCATAGGGCCTTATAGGCCATGGCAAAGACACTGGATTTCATTCCAAGTAAGATGGGAAGCCAATGAAGGTTCTGGGCAGGGAAGTAAAATAATGAGCCCCACTGCAGTCTCTCCACAGTGTTCTACATCATTTTCTATCACCCTCTTCAAATCATCACTCACCATCATCTATGTTACTGACCCTCAATGCATATTACAACTTCTTACATCTGTCTAGGTACTAACTGACTAGGCCATGTCATTTTTCTCCCTTGGCCTCTTTTTCCCTATCTGTAAAATAAGTAATTTGGGCAAGATCACCCATAATTTTCATACTAGCTTTATCATTTTACAAGTCTAGGTATGTGTTGTCCAACACACTAGCTATTAGCCACATATGGCTATTCAAATTTAAACCGTACTTTGGGAGGCGGAGGCAAGAGGACTGCCTGAGTTCAGGTGTCCAAGAACAGCTTAGGCAACTAGGCATCTCTACAATCAATCAAGAAATTAGCCAGGCATGGGGGCATGCGCCTGTGGTTCCAGCTACTTGGAAGGCTGAAACAGAAGGATCACTTGAGCGCAGCAGGTTGAGGCTGTGATGGCCATGAGCGTGCCACTGCACTCCAGCCAGGGTGACAGTGAGACTCCTACTCAAAATAAATAAATAAATACAATTTAAATAAATTAACATTAAAAATTCAGTTCCTTACTCCCCACCCACCTGCACTTGGAAACAAAAAGGAAAAAAACAAAACAAAACAAAACAAAAAATATATATATATACACACACACATACACAAACACAAACATATAATATATAAATATATGTATCTATTATACATACACACATACATATTTAAAAATATATTTTTCTCATGTCACAAAGTCAGATGAAAACAATTTTAAGAAAATATAAGAAAATTTAAGAAAAAAAATCAGTTTTTCAGTCATGCTAACACACACAAGTTTCCACAGCCACATGTGGCTAGTGGCTACTATACCGAACAGTGCATATATAGGACAGTTCTATCAATCATCAGAGTAAGGTCTGTTGGACAATGCTGCACTAACAGATTTCTGCATCTGCCTCACCCTGTTCTTTACAATCATTCTCAATATTCTGACCTAGAAGTTTGTATTTTTTTTTTATATTTAACTTACTGAATGCATTTAGCATCTATGTATTTTCCTCTAAGTGTGAGGAATTTTTTTCTAATAATCCATCCCTTCTCCCATCCTTTAAAATATAAGTACATTATCATATAATAAGCAAACTAGTAAATAGTAAATTCTATGAAGACAAAGACAGTGTCTATTTTTATTTACCGCAGCACTCAGTACACAGTCATTAATACCTATACATTCAGTAAACGTATAAACATTTTTCCATTCTTATGGAATTCACATATTAGCACTTGTTTCTCAAAATTATATACTGATCTTTTCATTAGTTTCTTCTGGCCCCCATTCCACACTATTTACTGTTTCCAATATTATAAATTGATGTAGCTTTTTAAAAAAATTTAAATTCCAGTGTTCCTATTACTCTTTTCTTTCAAAAAATACCCTGTTTTTTCCATATCAATTCCACTAATCTTATCTGGATGATCTAAAATATCATAACTATGGCTTGTTACAAACTCAAGATATCCCTAAAATGGGACCTCATTATTCCCATGGAATACTACACTTCAGAGCCCAAAGAGTGCCTTGAAAAGTCCCCGCACTAGCTAATCCACCGTTTTGTTGTTTTTTTTCTGAGTTGGAGTCTCACTCTGTCACCCAGGCTGGAGTACAGTGGCACGCTCCTGTCCACCACAACCTTGACCTGCTGGGCTCCAGCAATCCTTCCATCTCAGCCTTCCAAGTAGCTGGAACTACAGGCGCGAGCTACCACACCCGGCTAATTTTCGATTTATTGTAGAGATGAGGTTTTGCCAAGTTGCCCAGGCGGGTATCGAACCCACGGGCTCAGGCAATACACTTGCCTCGGCTCCCAAAGTGCTGGGATTACAGGCTGAGCCATGGAGCCTGGCCTAATCCACATTTTAATACTCAAGACCCAGTACATCCCACTCCTCAAAATCACCTTGAGCAAGACACCTTGCCCAGTTCTAAGACTAAGACCACCTAACAGTCCTCCTGACTTGCCTTCCTTTCAAACCCAGGTCTGGAAAAGATCTATGCTTACAATCACATTTAAACATATGCTTTGACCTCAATGAATCAAGTCACTACAATGAAGGCTTTCATATCCTACCAACGAGTGTATATTTGCCTCTTGAGAGCTCCTAAGAGAACACTGAATCAATAGAAAGATGCTGAACTATTTCTTCAGTGAAGACGAAATCCTGACTGTGGGGAAAAAAGGAAGATCACTGGGTTTTGGGGGACTTCCTGTTACTGGAAAGGAAGATATGAGAAGCAAATCACTGAATGAGCAGAAATTTGTTAGGCTGGGAGAATTTGGGAAGAAAAGCAAAATGTTCATATAACCTAAAAATATGATGGCATTTCAGGGAAGAGAGAAAAAATGCTTCCTTACCTTGGACATGGCTTTAAAAATGTAAGAGTTTATGAGTTCTGTCCTCCTCCTTCAGGTTCCTCTCTAGGAGAGGGGCAGTATCCTGAGAAAGTAGAGCTGGAGGAAGAAAAAGAAACCATAAAATGCCAGGCTTGCCCTGAAGCTCCCAGCATCACCAGTCTAGAAACCCTATTTCTGTCTCTTTCTCCTCTCCCCATCTCAGGAGATTAGCGGTGTCACTGAACAAGTCCTTCATATCTAAATTTACAATTATTTTACCCTCATGCTTTATAAAGATCTTAAGACTACGATATACATTTTCTGTATATAAGTTTCCTACTTATTTATAATTATAAATGATAATTAGCAATTACAGAATGATATAACCAAGCAAGGAATTTTTTTCCCCCTCTTTCATACATGAAGGCTCACTTCATCAGTGAAATTATCCAAGGCATCATGGTAATAAGTAATTGAACCAAACTGGAAACCAGGTCTTTTTTAGTTTTACCACTAGATGACAACATTGAAAGGAAATATGTCCCTACCCTTCCTGCAAAGACAAGTGATAAAGCTACAAAATAAATGCCTCAAAGAAAGCATCTTTACAGAGTAGCCATCAGAAGAGCCATGTGATTTAGAGGACACTGGACCGAAGAATCAGGACACCCTACTTCTGGTTTGACTTAATTTCTTGACTTTTCTGAGCAATTTTCTCAAAGAGAAAAAGAGGGAGGAGTAAGCTATACACGAATAATCATCAGAACCTCCTAATCATGAGTTCTTGTCCACTAGAGCAAAGCCATTACCTAAGAAACAGCATAATTCAGTGGTAAACAAACTGCTAGGTTTGGGGATCAGAATGCCTGGCCAGCTCTACCGCTCATTACTTATACAACCTCTGGCAAGTTAGGTAACTACTCCAAACCTGTTTCCTTATCAGTGAAATGGTAACTACTCCCTATTAACTGTTGGGAGGACCTTGAAATGATTCACATAAAGCATTTAGCACAGTGCTTAGAACATCGTTTGAACTAAGTAAGTTTTAGTCATTCAGTGATTTATTTTCATAAAGAGGACATGGTAAGTCTCTCCTTTATTTTTCCTCTTCAATTCCTCACATGCTTCAGAGACTACAAGAAGGATGGAAAAACCTTCCTTCTGCGCCAGAAACAACCAAGGCACAGCAGCCCCATTGGCTTTCTAGGACTAAAGCTGGGGCTCTTCTCTCAGTGTCTCTCCTCCTTTCCAGCTCTTTTCTCTTCTCCCCCTGTCCACCTTTTCCCTTCATCTCAACTTCTGTCTGTCCCCTACAACAGCAGTCTCCCAAACTCCAGAGTACATGAGCACTCCCAACCACCCACCCAGCCTCCTGCCCACCACACAAACCACAGACAAATCATACAAGCCCTCATTCCAGCACCTCTCCTGGCAGCCTGTGGACATGCCCCCATGCTATAGCTCACTGTCCCCCTCACACAATGGGTCATTCAAGGCGATTCTAGGTCACACTGTCACACTGTCAAGATGACAGTGCTAGGTCTCACAATCTCACACAGTCTCACATAATCACAGTTTCATACAAACTCACTGTCCCACTCACATCACACACTGTCACATACATTTTCAAACATTGTCACACAGTCTCACAAGGTTTCATATCAACAGTCCCACACTGTCCACAATCACATACAGCCTCTCACATGCTGACATTGTCTCACATACTGTCACAGTCTCACATGATCCTACACATAGTCAAACTCTGTTCATAAAGTCAAACACACTGTCACCATTCTCACACACTGCCAAACAGTCTCATACATCCCATGCATACAGGTCACACACACAGAGGCACAGTCTCACACTGTCACACACATACACACAGTGACATGACCTTAAACACAAAGTGTCACATCCCACACAATGCCATAGGTTCCCTCACACACAGTGACACAACCTCACACACACAGTGTCACAATCCTGCATATCATCACAGGCTCCCTCGCTCTCTCATATGGTGACATGGCCTCACACACAGTGTTGAGTCCCACATTCCCACAGGCTCCCTCAGTCATCTTCACACAGTGACATGGTCTCACACACACAGTGTTACAGACCCATACTCCTAAAGGCTCCCTCATACATGGTGACACAGACTCACACACAGTGTCACAGTCCTGCACTCCCATGGTGACACGGCCTCACAAACAGCATCACTGTCCATACTCCCATGTTGATACAGTCTCACACACAGTGTCACCATCCACACACCCATGGTGACACAGCCTCACACACACAGTCACCGTCTCCCACTCCCACAGGCCCCCCTCACACACGGTGGCACGGACTCACACGGTCACAGTCCCACATAGCACAACAGGCTCTGTCACTCCCTTAAATGGTGACACAGCCTCACACAGTGTCACCATCCCACACACCCACGGTGACATGGCCTCACACCCAGCATCGCCATCCACACGCCCACGAGTTCCCTCACAACCCCACACAGTGACACGCCTCACAGTGTCACAGTCGCACACGCCCATGGGCTCCCTCACACGGTGACGGCCTCACACAGTGTCACAGTCCCACACTCCCACGGCCTCACACACACAGAGTCACTGTCCCACACTCCTACAGGCTCCCTCACACAAGGGGGCACGGACTCACAGAGTCACAGTCCCACACATCACCACGGGGTCCCTCACTCCCTCATACAGTGACACGGCCTCACACAGTGCCACAGTCCCACACTCCCACGGTGATATGGCCTCACACACAGCATCACTGTCCACACTCCCATGTTGATACGGTCTCACACAGTGTCACCATCCACACTCCCACGGTGACACAGTCTCATACCCAGCATCGCTGTCCACACACCCACGAGCTCCCTCACACATCCACACGGTGACACACCTCACACGGTGTCACCGTTCCACACGCCCACGGTGACACGCCTCACACAGAGTCACCGTCCCACACTCCCACAGACCCCCCCTCACACACGGTGACACGGACTCACACACAGTCACAGTCCCACACATCACCACAGGCTCCCTCCCTCCCTCCCTCACACGGTGACACGACCTCACAGTGTCACCGTCCCACACGCCCACGGTGACACGGCCTCACACACAGAGTCACCGTCCCACACACCACAGGCTCCCTCCCTCCCGCACACGGTGACACGGCCTCACTGTGTCACCGCCCCACACGCCCACGGTGACACGGCCTCACACAGAGTCACCGTCCCACACATCACCACAGGCTCCCTCCCTCCCGCACACGGTGACACGGCCTCACACAGTGTCACCGTCCCACACGCCCACGGTGACACGGCCTCACACCCGGCGTCGCCGACAGCATCCCCGCGGGCTCCCTCCCTCCGCCTCACCGGTGCCCCCGGCGCCCGCTCGTCGCGCCGGCCCGCCGGGCACCTCTCGCCCCCACGCCGCTCACCGCCGCCCCCCTACGGGCCAGCACCTCCCTAGCGCGTCCGCGGGGCCGGGCCGGGCCGGCCCGGAGCCGGTCGCGCTCACAAAGGCGCCGCGGCCTCGCCGGCAGCAGAGGCCGCCGGGAAATGGAGTCCGGGCCGGTGCGGGGGTGCCGGGGCCCCCGGCAGGGGTGCCGGGGGGGGCGGGCGCGGGGCCGCGGGGGACCCTGCGGCGCCCCCTCCGCGCCCCGCCGGCCTTCGGAGCCAGAGTCCACCGGCGGAGCCCGCCCCGGTCGACCGCGGGAGTGCCGGGGGGCGGGGGGGGGGTGCTCGGACTGCGCAGGCGCAGCTCGCTGGGTTCGCCTAGGGCTCCCGAAGGCTTCCCGCGCACGCGCAGTGGTTGGTCGGCGCTAGGGCGTGCCCGGCGGGCTCTAAACCCGGGGCCGTCGGGGCAGAAGAGGAACGCATGGCTGGGAGCCCTGGCCGCCCAGGCCTCTTTCCTTGTGTCTCCTCTCTCCGCCTTACCCTGACTCTCCTTCGCCACATATTGGCGCCGACTGGGTCGGCACTGTAATAGGCCCTGGGGACACAGCAGTGAACAAGCAGACAAAAATTCCCACCCTCATGGCCCTGGCATTCCATTGCGGAAGGAATTCAACAGGAAAAAGAAAGGATGCTGATAGGTACTGGGAAGTGACAGGTGTAAAGAAAAGCAAAACAGGGTATGGAGGTCATTCATTCAGTTCTTCATTCTTTGTTATGCTCTCTGAATCAGTAGAAAAAACAACTCCAAGTGTGTTTTTTCCTGTTCTCTCACTCACCAATCATAAGACGTCTGTGACCAAATGTGAAGAGGTTTCCCCCACACACCAAGCAAGTAGTCAGTTCTGCAGCAGACACCAGCTGGGTCTCCTCCAATTCAATTCCGACACTAACTGCCTGGAGACAGCATCTGATCCCACCAGACGAGGGCTCAGTCCCCAAGGTTGCCCATGCCTCATACCAGTTGCAAGTCCTGGCCTGAGAAACTTATGACCCATCTGCTCCAAGCTAGGTTCCACGATTCCCTGCTTGGGTTCAATTAATTTGCTAGAGTAGCTCACAGAACTCAGGGAAACATTTATCTTTACTGGTTTATTAATAAGGTTATTACAAAGAATATACATGAAGATATGCATGAGATGAGGTATGGAAGGGGTGTGCCACCCTCCAGAAAACTCACATGTTAGCTATCCAGAAGCTCTCCTTTGGGATTTTTATGGAAGCTTCAATATGTGTGCATGATTGATTTAACCTTCAGTGCCTCTCTCTCTCTGGAGGCTGGGGATAGGGCTGAAAGTACAAACCCTCTAATCCTGCCTTGGTCTTTCCTGTGGCCAGCCGCATCCTGAAGCTACTACCTACAAGCCACCAGTCAACTTATTAGCTTTACTAAAAGACATCACTTTGGATGTTAGGAGTTGCATGCCAAAAAATGGAGATGAAGAACAAATACAAAAGGGAACCCCCCCAATGGAATTATTTATTTTTTGAAGGGCAGACCCCTTGTAGTACAGGCTTCCCTCTCCAGGTAAGTGTTCTAGGAATACATTAGCACCTGTATACCAGCTAGCGTTGTTGTGAGAGTCAGCATTCGGCTTCAGTGAATATATATATATATTTTTTAGAGATTTTTTTCACTGAGTTTGCCCATTTTGTGATGGGCGATTTATGTGTGCACCTGCCCAAACTGCACTGTGTTCAGCAGTTTTTGACCAAAAAACGGCATGACCCTCATGCCCCACTCACCCTATTCAATCAATCTCAACCCAAGTGAGTTTTTGTTTTGCTGGATGAAAAAAAATCCTCAAAGGGAAACATTCTGCCAATGTGGAAGTGGCAAAACAAACTAAAAATTGCAGAAGCACTAAAAGGCATCAAAATAGATGAGCTGGAAGTGGTCACTGCACTCTAGTCTGGGTGACAGAGTGAGACTCTAGCTCAAAAAAAAAAAATAGATGAGTTCACAAACTGTTTTGAGCAGTGGAAAAAGCACCTCAGTAGGAATATTGCATCAGAGGTACTTTGAAGGTGACAGAAATTTAAACATGTAAGAATACACAGTTTTTTATAAATAAATTCCTTTTTTCGGGGGATCCACCCTTGGTATATATTTCACAATATCACACCTTCTTATTCCTATTCTTCAACTTGTCTTTGAAAATATTTTGTAGAAATAAAAAAAAAAAAAATTAAAGCCGGGCTCAGTGGCTCAGCCTGTGGTCCTGCGCTTTGGGAGGCTGAGTTAACAGGAAGGAAATATATCTACACATAAAACATTAAGAAATCTCAAAACTTTATTGTTCAGTGAGAAAGCAACTTGGATGGACTTAGAGTCTATAATATTGAGTGCACAGAAACAAAGAACTGAGTATTACATGTTCTCACTCATAAGTGGACCTGGAACAATTATTGTAATACTATAAGAAAAGATCGAGGACTTCCGGCAAGATGGCGACGGGGCAGCCTGGTCTATGAGACACTCTGCAAAGGAGAATGCAGAGGGTCTCTGGCTCTCTCCCCGGGGGATGTGGATCCCAGCATCGGCAGCCTGCTCTTCGCAGGGAGCTCGGCCGTCGCCACTGCTGGGGCATCACAGCGGTCGGGGCAGCCACTGCAGCCACAGACACGGCAGCCGCCAGTGCTGCCGTGGCTTCTTGGCAGCCATAGAGCATCGTGCCACCCATGCCTGTGGCAATCCACGCCTTCAGTCCTTCAAGCCCCTGCAGGCGAGATCTGCTGGGAACGCTGCCACCTCTGCTGCCACCTTGACGTCCTGCTGACAGTGGGTCTCCTCCCGTGTGCCCTGAGGCAGGCTTCCATCTCCGTCCCCTGCCCGGCTCCTGTCCAGCTCCACCCCCTCTGGGGCAGGCAGCTGAGATAGCACCACCTGCTGGCGATTCAAGGTAACAACACTGAAACGGAAAAAACAAGCTTGAAAAAACAGACACAGGCCAGATTTGAGTGGTGAACTGAGGGTGATCTGAACTGTCCTTCACAGCAGGCCAGAGGCAAGTGACCCCAACTGTGAACTAATTTACCAGCTTGAGAAGACAGCTAGAAATCAGAGCTGAAAGGACATTGGACTTAAATGAAAAGTCTCAGAGTGTGCTCAATTGGTTCTGTTAGTTTAATGAATTGATTCTATTCTTATTATTTTGTTCCTTTTTTTCCTCTTCCTTTTCTTCTCTTTTCTCCTCTCTGTAAACCATATCTTTGTATAGAGGAACAGCACACCAATAAGGTGGTTGGTTAGCTTGTATGTTAGCATCATTGTATGTTTTAATTTTTTTTGTATGGGAGCTGGTTAGTCTGTAGCCGTGGTCTATTATCTTTATATGTTTCAGTTTAGGTCTCTCTCGCTCCATTTTTTGATGCACTCATCTGTTTCCCCCCTTACGCTCTCTCCACCTCCCTCTTCCCCCTACTGTCTGCTCCATTCTCTTCCCTCTGCTAACCTCATTTTATTTCAGGGAGTAAACCTATAGCCCCACTGCATAGACAGATTCCAAGGCAGTGGGAAGTGGGTCTCAGATTATCCATACACCTGTTGCCAGATACCAGGACCTGCAGATAGATTTTGAATCACAGCTCCCCCCTTAAGTAAATCTCAAAACTGCAGAAAGGACCACCCCCAACCTACAGTGCAACTCCAGAATTGAACAAAGTAAGAGGGCATACATAAGAAGAATAAGAGATTGAGCAAACAGAAGTAAAAGCAATCCCTCTACCCCTGAATAACAGAATTAAAGAAGATGGTGACATGGAGGGAAGGAAAATGTAGGCAGGGAAAAAATTGCACAAAAGAAGAATATAGGTCTCACACAGACCCCTGGAAAATCAGACACTGAGAAAACAGACTCCGGAACACAAACAATGAAGAGCCCCCAGAATGACTGGTCACATGGAACAAACCCAGACATCAAGACATTAATAGAGAGAATTTTAAAAATTGAGGACAGACAAGAGGAAAATAGGAAGGAGCTGATATCAGAAATAATAGCAGTAAAGTATACTGTGATGGAAATAAATAATAAACTAATAAGCACGGAAAGCAGAATTACCCAAGCAGAAGAAAGAATCTCAGTGCTCAAAGACCAAAACACAGAACTAACCCAAACTGTCAAAAGCATAGAAAAGAAGCTCAAAAAGACAGAACAAAACCTTCAAGAGATGAATGATCACTTCAAGAGACTGAACCTAAGAGTAATTTGCCTTCCCGAAGCAGAAAGAGAAACAGAGGTCACACTGGAACAAACATTTCATGAAATCATTCAAGAAAACTTCCCTCATCTCACCAATGATGAAAAGATTCAAACACAACAGATTCAGAGAACCCCTGCAAGACAACAAATGAAAATACCAACTCCCAGACACATAATAATTTGCCTAAACAAAGTAGGTATAAAAGAAAAAAATCCTAAAGACTGCAAGAGAAAAAGGTCAGACTACCTACCAGGGAAGACCAATTAGAATAGCAGCAGATTTATCTACAGAAGCCCTCCAGGCTATGAGAGCTTGGAGCCCTATCTTCAAAGTTCTAAAAGATAAACAATTTCAACCGAGAATAACCTACCCAGCCAAGCTAAACTTCATCAGTGAGGGAGAATTGAAATATTTCCCAGATATCCAATCCCTAAGAACCTACACTACCACCAGACCACCTCTACAAGAAACACTTAAGAAAGTATTGAACACAGAAGAAAAGGAAAAAAGAACAACAACGTTCTTCACAAGAGTACAAGCAAAAGATTAAAAACACACATGATCCAACTCTAAAACCAAAAGAAAGACAACATACAAACAGGAAGAACAACAACTCTATAAGAACATTATGCTAGAGATCAACTCTCACATTTCAATAATTAGTTTGAATGTGAACAGACTAAATGCACCACTGAAAAGACATAGAATGGCAAAATGGATAAAATATCACCAGGCAAAACTCTGTTGCCTTCAAGAGACTCAACTCACTAGAAAGGACACTCACAGACTCAAAGTAAGAGAATGGGAAATAAATTTTCAGGCGAATGGAACACAAAAGAAAGGAGGAGTTGCAATCTCAATCTCAGACAAAATACCCTTTAAGCTATCAAAAATTTAAAAAGATACAGAAGGCCACTACATAATGATAAAAGGTTCAATCCATCAACAAGAAATATCCATCCTAAACATATATGTACCGAACATAGGAGCACCAACTTTCCTAAAGCAGCTTCTAGGTAAACTAAAAAAAGACATCGACTCCAATACCATCATAGTTGGGGACTTTAATACCCCACTCACAACCCTAGACAGATCATCAGGACAAAAAATCAGCAACGAGATGTGAAACCTCAATGTGACTCTTGGTCAAATGGACTTAATTGATACCTACAGAACCCTCCATCCAAAGACCACAGAATACACATTCTACTCATCACAGCATAGAATGTACTCTAAGATCGGCCACATACTTGGCCATAAATTAAGCATAAGCATATTTAAAAGGACCAAAATTTTACCATGCACCTTCTCGGACCATAGTGGAATAAAAATAAACATTAACACCAACAAGGTCCCCCCAAAACTCACAAACACATGGACACTAAACAGCATGAGGCTAAACAACTCCTCGGTCAATGATTAAATCAAAACAGAGATTAAAAGATACCTGGAAACAAATGAAAATGAAGAAATATCTTACCAAAATCTCTGGGACACCAAGAAATCTGTAGTAACAGGAGAATTTATATTCTTACAAACGCACATGAAGAAAATAGAGGGATCACAAATTAACAGCCTAACAAGCTACCTAAGGAAGCTGGAAAAGCAAGATGACAAAAATGCTAATTTCAGAAGAAGAATCCAGATCACCAAAATAAAAGCCCAAATCCAGGACATAGAAGACAAAGATAATACAAAAAATCAATGAAACAAAAAGCTGGTTCTTTGAAAGGATAAACAAGATCGATGGTCCCCTAGCTAGATTGACCAAGAAAAAGAGAAAAAAAGCCCAAATAAACACAATCAGAAACACAAAAGATGAAGTCACATCTGATCCTGAAGAAATATAAAAGATCATTAGAGACTACTATGTACACTTGTATGGAAACAACTTGAAAACTTTTCGGAAATGGAGGACTTTCTGTCATCACACAACCTGCCTGGGTTGAAACAAGAAGAAATTGAGACCCTAAATAGACCAATAACAATCAAGGAAATTGACTACATAGTAAGAAAACTACCTACAAAAAAAAGCACTGGACCAGATGACTTTCCAGCAGAATTCTACAAGACATTTAAGGAGGAGCTTATACCAATCCTACTGAAGGTATTCCAGGTGATTGAGAAAGATGGAACTCTCCCCAAATCATTTTATGAAGCTAACATCACATTGATACCCAAGACAGGTAAAGACCCAACAAAGAAAGAGAACTACAGGCCAATATCTTTGATGAACATAGATGCTAAAATTCTCAACAAACCACATTCAACAACACATCTCAAAAATCATCCATCATGAACAAGTAGGATTCATCCCTGGGATGCAAGCCTGGTTCGATATTCGTAAAACCATAAATGTAATTAAATACATTGACAGATGTCAAAACAAAAAGCACATGATTATATCATTAGATGCAGAGAAAGCTTTTGATAAAATCCAGCACCCTTTCTTGATAAAAACCCTCGAACATCTAGGCATACAGGGAACATACCTCAAAATAGTAAAAGCCATCTATGAGAAACCCACAGCCAGCATACTCCTAAATGGACAAAAACTGGAGCCATTTCCCCTGAAAACTGGAACAAGACAAGGATGCTCACTCACCCCTCCTGTTCAATATAGTATTGGATGTCCTGGCTAGAGCAATCAGAGAAGAGAAGGCAATCAGGGTATCCAAATAAGAAAAGAGGAAGTCAAGCTATCTCTCTTTGCAGATGACATGATCATGTACCTTGAAAACCCAAGAGAATCTGTCAAAAACCTCCTTACACTGATAAAGGACTTTGGCAAAATCTCAGGATATAAAATAAATGTGCAAAAGACAATCGCATTTCTTTACACCAATAATAAACACACAGAAACTCAAATAAAAACCACAATTCCATTCACTATAGCCACCAAAAAAACGAAATACCTTGGCATATTCGAAATCAGAAAGGTCAAAGACCTTTACAATGAAAACTACAAAACACTGCTCAAAGAAATCAAAGATGACACAAACAAGTGGAAAAATATCCCATGCTCATGGATTGGAAGAATCAACATTGTGAAGATGTTCATCTTACCTAAGGCAATCCACAGATTTAATGAAATACCCATCAAATTACCAGCAACATTTTTCTCAGACCTAGAAAAAACAACACAGGAATTCATATGGAAACATAAACGACCAAGAATAGCAAGAACAATCCTCAGGAAAAAAAAAAAAAACAGGTGGTATCACATTACCAGACTTTAAACTTTACTATAAAGCTACAATAATCAAAACAGCTTGGTATTGGTACAGGAACAGGCATATAGACCAATGGAATAGAACTGAGATTCTAGAAGCAAAACCTCAATTTCTCAACCAACTCATCTTCGACAAAGCCTCCACCACCTACCACTGGGGAGAGGAGAACCTATTCAGTAAATGGTGCTGGGAAAACTGGCTGACCACATGCAGAAGATTGAAACAGGACCCCTATCTATCCCCATGCACAAAGGTTAACTCCAAATGGATCAGAGACCTAAATGTAAAACCTCAAGCCATAAGAACCTTAGAAAATGAGAGACATACCCTCATGGAAATTGGAACTGGCATCCAATTCCTGAACAAAACCCAAAACCCACAGACCATAAGAGATAAGATAGACAAGTGGGACCTCATTAAACTGACAAGCTTCTGCAAAACCAAAGAAATCATCAAGAGAGCAGGGAGACAGCCTACAGACTGGGAAAAAGTATTCGCCAACTCCAGGTCTAACAAAGGCTTAACATCTTGGATCTACAAGGAACTCAAACGTACTGAAAAGAAAAAAACAAACAACCCCATTATAAAATGGGCAAAAGATATGAACAGACACTTCTCAAAGGAAGACATCCAAGCAGCCAACAGACACATGAAGAAATGTTCAACCTCACTAATCATCAGGGAGATGCAAATCAAAACCACACTGAGATACCACCTAACCCCAGTCAGAATGGCAATTATCAATAACAAAAAATAACAGCTGCTGGAGAGGCTGTGGCAAAAAGGAAACACTTCACTGTTGATGGGAGTGCAAACTAGTGCAACCTCTGTGGAAAATAGTATGGCAATTCCTAAAAGCTCTAAATATTGACCTCCCATATGACCCCGCAATCCCCCTACTGGGAATATACGCTGAGGAACTCAAATCACTCTATAGAAAAGATGCCTGCACACATATGTTTATCGCAGCATTGTTCACAATAGCAAGAACCTGGAAGCAACCATGCTGCCCATCAAAAGAGGACTGGATTAAACAAATGTGGTACATATACACGATGGAATACTACGTAGCTATAAAAAAGAACAAAATCATGAATTTCATAGCAACCTGGATGGAACTAGAGTCTATAATACTGAGTGACCTCCCACAGAAACAAAGATCTGAGTATCACATGTTCTCACTCATATAGTAGACCTTGAACATCCAACGTAATACTATAAGGAAATGACTGACAGTGGCGGGAAACTATGGGGGGGAGGGGACGGGAGATGGGATTAACGGTAGTAAATACCTTTTATTAACAAGGATGCCTGAATGAAGCATATTTGTATACCTAACCCTTAACTGTACCCCACAATATCATAATAAAAAATATTGATTAAAAATAAAAATAAAAAATAAAAGAAAATATTTTGTAAATTTCTGTCACTAATCTTAACTCCCATTCATATTCCAGCCCTTCCAAAATTGGATTATACTTTTCCATGTTTCAACTTAATTGTCTTACCAAAGTCATCAATGACAAAAAGAATCATAGGAGCTGGAAACTTTAAATCGAAATTTTAGAAAAAATGCAACTATTATATTCACAAAGATATTGAAACATTGCATATAATAAAATATTAATCATAAATAATATGACTGCAAGTAGAAAACTGGTCAAATAGCAGAAAATCTGCACCCCCTTCCCCTACTCATGGAAATAAAGGGAATTCTTGAGTTCCTCCGAGGGCAATTCCACACACCTTGCTAGCCCAAAGAAGTAAATGAGCAATTTGATAAGCAAGAAGGTAATAGTAGCTTAAAACCATAGCTAAAGAAGTTAAAATCACAGGATGTTTGGTTCCCTATAGAAACTAAAGAAAACATCTGAACATATGTCCTTGAGTTGTTTTTCAGAAACCTGGACCCCTACCAAATGGATCCACTGGCACCTACACTTCAGACTGAAATCTGACCATGGTTCTTTCTTCTAAATTTCTTTCTGAGGGGCCTGCAGGAGGTCACATCCCCAAACCAGAACACTCTTTTCTGATAATCCCAAATGTTTATACAAGCTTCATGTCCTGAACCAATTGCAAATCAGAACATCTTTAAACCACCTATGATACTTCCCTTCCCATGTCCCACCTCTTTATTTCAAACCAATGTGTAGCCTCCATGGATTAATTTATGATTTTGCCTGTAGTTTCTGCTTTTCTGAAATTTACTCTTTCCTGTAAAAACCCTTATCTGTAAACCATCTGGGAGGCCAGGTCTTTAGTATGAGCTGCCCAATTCTCCATGCTTGGCACCCTACAGTTATATACCCTCCTTTCTCATGCTGCAAACCTCGGTGTTGATGTTTGGCATTACTGCAGCAGGAGAGCAGAGCCCTCTACAAAGCTTGGTCTTAGTTACTAAGTGAATACAAGTTTACTTGGATTTACATAAATACCACATTTATCCATCTTAAATGTGTAGTCAGCAGACAGATGTCTGTTTAGCATATCCAAGTTTAACATAATTATCTAATTATCTATGAGCAAAATCTCAAGGAATAGAGATAAAATTGTCCTCAGAGAGAAAGCCACATTTATTTTGCCCTCAATTGTCACAACAAAGATGCAATACATTTATTTTTTCATAGATTAGTATTGGAACAAATTTAGGTCTACAATCGATTTTGAGTTAACTTTTGTAGCAGATGTGAGGTTTAGGTCAAAGTTCTCTTTCTTTTTTGGCTATCAATGTCCAGTTGTCCCAGCACTATTTGTTGAAAAGGCTATATATGCTTTTTCCATTGAATTGCTTTTTTACTTACCAAAAATTATGATAGCCTTATAAGGACTCGTATACAGAACATGTGAAGAACACTTAAAACTCACTAATAAAAATATAAATAGTGGCCGGGCTCAGTGGCTCAGCCTGTAATCCCACCACTTTGGGAGGCCAAGGTGAGTGGACTGCCTGAATCCGCAGATCAAGACCAGCCCGGGCAACTTGACAAGACCACATCTGTACAATAAATCAAAAATTAGACAAGTGGAGAACACGCACCTGTAGTTCTGGCTACTTGGAAGACTGAGGTGGAAGGATCGCCAAAGCCCAGCAGGTCTATGCTGGGATGGCCATGAGTGTGCCACTGTACTCCAGCCTGGGCAACATGATGAGACTCCAACTCAAATAAATAAATAAGTAAATAGTAAAAATTTTTAAGTGTGCAGAAGAATTTTACACAGACCCTTCTTCAATGAAACTGGTCCATAAGCACTTCAAAAGGTGAGCAATATCATTTGTCATTAGGAAAAGACAAATCAAAACCACAATGATGTATAACTTTATACCCACTACAATGGCTGGAATAAAAAAGATAAGTGTTGGTGAGGATGTGAAGAGAATGGAACTCTCTCTCTTTTTTTTTTTTGAGTTGGAGTCTCACTCTGTCACCCAGACTGGAGTGCGTTGCAGCTTTGACCTGCTGGGTTCCAGCGATCCTTCCACCTCAGCCTTCTGAGTAGCTGGAATTACAGGTACGCGCTACCATGCCCGGCAGATTTTTTAATTTATTGTAGAGATGAGGTCTCACCAAGTTGCCCAGGCGGGTCTCAAACCCACGGGTTCAGGCAATCTACTCACCTCAGCCTCCCAAAGCGCGGGATTACAGGCTGAGTCACCGAGCCGGCTAAGAATAGAACTCTCAAACACTACTGGTAAGAATGAAAAATAGTACAGCTGCTTTGGAAAGCATTCTGGAATTTCCTCAAAAAGCTAAACATGGAGTGTATTAGTTTGCTAGGACTGCCACAACAAAATATCACTGAGTGGGTATCTTAACAGAAATTTATTTTCTCAGTTATAAAAATTGGAAGTTCAAGGTCAAGGTGCTGGCAACTTTTGTTTCTCCAAGGTCTCTCTCCTTGGCTTACAGAAGGTTACCTTCTCTCTGGCTCTTCATATGGTCATCCCTCTGTGTCCCTGCCTTTTATGAACACATCAGTGATATTGGATAAGGGCCCCATGCTAACAGCCTCATTTAACTCAATCCCTCATTAAGGACCTTTATAAGTACTGGGGTTGGGACTTGAACTTATGGGGGGTGCGGGGCACAATTCAACCCATAACATGGAATTACCATGTCACCCAGCAATTCCAGTTCTAAGTTTATAGCTAAGAAAAATGAAAATATGCATATATGCAAAAACTAATACACAAATGTCCATTGCAATATTGCTGATAGTAGCCAAAGAGTGGAAACAACCCAAATGCTCATATTCATCAGTCATAGAAAGGAAGAACTGACACATGCTACAACATGGATGAACCTTGAAAATATACTAAGTGAAACAAACCAGCCACAAAAGACCATATATTGCCTGAATCTATTTAAATGAAATATCCAGAATAGGCAATTTCATAGAGACAGAAAGTAGATTAGTGCTTGTTTAGGGTTGATGGGAGGGATAGAGAATGACCATTAATAGCTACAGGGTTTCTTTTTGAGGTGATGACAATGTTCTACAATTAGATTGTGGTGATGGTTACACAACCTGTGAAAATAATAAAAAAGAATGAACTGCATATTTTTAATATGTGAATTGTATTGTGTAAATTATATTTCAATAAAGCTGTTAAAAACCAGTTGATTTGGAGAGACCTCATCTCTACAATAAATAAAAAATTAGCCGGGATTGGTAGCACGTGCCTGTGGTTCCGGCTACTTGGAATACTAAAGCAAAAGGATCACCAGAGCCCAGCAGGTTGACGCTGGGGTGGCCATGAGCATGCCACTGCACTCCAACTGTGGGCTTTCTTCTGGACTCTCTATTCTGTTCCATTATCTATATGTATGCTGTTGCCAATACCACATTGTCTAGAATACTATAAGTATATAATAAGCATTGATACTGGGTAGAATGATTTCTCCCACTTTATTCTTCTATGTTTAGATTGTTGCAGCTATTTTAAAGTTCTGTTCTTTATCATATAAATTTTACTATAAGCTTTTCTATGTGTAGAAGAAAAAAAAAACTCCCTGGGTTTTAGAAGGAATTGCACTATACCTATAGATTTGGGGAGAATCAAAATCTTCACTATGTTGAGTGTTCCAATCCATGAACATGTTATGTCTCTCCACTTGTCTCTTTCTTCAGAATTTTGTAAATTTCAGTATACAGATCCTATACATGTTTTTGTTGCAGCAGTACCTAAACATTATATTTCCTTGGGAGCAAATATAAAATGAGTTTGGGACTTTTTTTTATTTTGTTTTTGAGTTGGAGTCTCACTCTATCACCCAGGCTAAAGTGCAGTGGCACACTCACAGCCAACCCGGTGTAAACCTGCTAGACTCAGGTGATCCCTCCACCTCAGTTTTCCAAGTAGTCGAACTATAGGCGTGCACTACCATGCCCAGCTAATTTTGTTGTTGTTGTTGTTGTTTTTGACATATTGTGGACGAGGTCTCACCTAGTTGCCCAGGCTGGTCTTTAACCCCTGAGCTCAATCAATCCTCTCACCTCGGTCTCCCAAAGTGCTGGGATTATAGACTTGAGTCACTGCACCGGGACGGTACTGAATTTTTAATTTAGGTTCCACATGGTCATTTTTAGTATGATAGGAAAATGTGATCAATTTTTGCTGAACTTCTATATCCTGATACCTTTGTGAACTCATTCATTTGTTCTAGGAGCATTTGCTTGTTGTAAATGTTTTGAGATTTTCTATGTGGCAATCAAGTCATCTACAAACAGAAACAGCTTTATTTCTTCCCTTCCAACCTGTATTCCTTTCCTCCTTTCCAGTCCCACATGGAATAAAGGTGATAACACAAATTGCCTTATTCTCAGTCTTAGAGGCATTCAATCTTTCACCATTAAGTATATTAGCTATAGGTTTTCTGTACGTAAAGGAAAACTGAGAGAATAGGAAAAGGGGTATGACATAAAAACAACCAAAGGGAGAAATCCTCAGCTATCCCTGAACTTCTCAAAGTTGAAGTGAGAGGTACAGAACTTTATGGGAAGAAATGACAGTCCCCACACTGTCCTTCTCTGAAGGATGGGGAATCTTGCCCTGAGTACTCTACTTCCTGATTTCTCTCTCTGGCTCCACTCAATCAGACCCAAGGAGACCTGGACCACACTTTGAGAGTTCAGGAAATGTGATTATTGGTGACCTCTTTCCCCTGGCCCCCGTCACTGACTTCTCTGCTGCCAATTCATGTTCTAATTAGTTGTTTCCAACTTGAGAAAGAAGGGGGGAGGGGAAGAAGGGAAGAGGAGAAGAGGAGGAGTGGGGAAAGATAGAGAGAGAATTTAGTGGGAGCGGGGGGGGGGAAGGCATGATGCTAACATGCTGGGTTTAATAAGTGTCTTTGCAGATGTGTATTTCTGATGTTTTCCTGAAAATATTATTTCTGAGATTTGAAATATGGATATAAACCATACTGAAAGTATTACGGACTGTTTGCGTCCCCCTGATGAAGAAACCCATCATCACAAATCCCCTACAGCTCTAAGATTACAGCTAAGGGATACTCTAGCATGTAGCCTAGAATAGCTATTAGGAAGTTCCCCAGAAACTATGGAAATTAGTGCTTACTTCTACCTCTTGCCAGGCCAGTTTTTGTAAAATGGGTTGTTTAAGGTTAAGTTTAAAAACTTTCCTTTGTAAGGCAAAGTATAAAACTGCTTGAATACACATTTTGCCTCTTACCCTCTTCACTGCCCTTGGATCTGTTAACTATTGCTATTACTAAAAGGAACACAATCATTTGCATTAAGCCCCCTGATAAGCAGAAAGCTAAAAGAAAACTGTCCCTCGAAAAGCCTCCGCTGAACCTAGATAAGAAATGGGCTTTGCTGAAACTCCCTAGTTAACCAGAAATACAGTCTGTTCCCTTAGTCTTTAGATGGCAACTGCTTTATTTTATGCTTTTAAATCAAATTTATGTATAATGTTATTTATTAAGTCTTGTGAACCAAAACATTCTTAGTGTAAGCGAAGAACTGTAACCAACTGAAAAACATGCAGCTCCAAATTGTCCCAAACCCATTGTAACTTGAAAGAATGACAGGCTGGAGTGCAGTGGCACACTCACAGCCACCGCAGTCTCTACCTGCTGGGCTCAGGTGATCTTTCCACCTCAGCCTTCCAAGTAGCTGGAACCACAGGTGTATGCCAGCATGTCTGGCTAATTATTTTATTTATGGTAGAGACGAGGTCTCGCCAAGTTGCCCAGACTGGTCTTGAACTCCTGGACTCAGACAATTCTCTCATCTCTACCTCCCAAAGTGCTGGAATTACATATGAGAACCGCCACGCCTGGCTAAGTTTACATTATTGAATGTCAATAGGCTAAGAAATAAACACACAGTTATTCACATTTTCTGGGAGGATTTGTGGAGTTAGTTAAGATAAGGAAGATAGTTAATGTAAATGACCATGCTTTTATCCAGTGTTGAGAGTCATGAGTTAAACAATACTTGATTGGTTAAACTATGGAATAGCAATACAATAGAATACTAGGTGATCAGAAATGTAATTACATATACGTTCATAATTATTTCCAGGTAGCAAAAGCAATTTACCAGACTGTATGTGGCAAGTACTCCTTTTGAAAAGTATAATGTGGCCGGGTGCAACAGCTCACGCCTGTACTCCCAGCACTTGGGAGGCAGAGGCGAGAGGATTGCCCGAGTCCAGGGGTTCAAGACCAGCCTGGGCAACGTGGTGAGACCTCGTCTCTACCATAAATCAAAAAATTAGCCAGGCATGTGGTGGCACACGCCTGTAGTTCCAACTACTTGGATGGCTGAGGTGGAAGGATTGCCTGAGCCCAATAGGTTGAGGCTGTGGTGGCCATCAGTGTGTCATGACACTCCAGCTGGGCAACAGAGTGAGACTCCGATTCAAAAAAGTATAATGTAAGGATAGTTAAAGAGAAAAACAGAAGGGCAGAGACAAATGAATAGAACAAGTTTGGAAAATTATACCCTAAAATTTAAACTGTAGTTATCTCTGGATTGTGAGATTACGAATAACCTATAATTTCTTTGTTATATGTACTTTCTGATTTTTGTTACAATCACCACATAGTTCTTTTGAATCATGTTTTTAAAGAAATCATTTGTTAAATGGAAAATTTTCTACAAATAACTGAGGAAGAGAAATGTTCTCTTACATTCAAAATGTAGTTCTGTATCAAAAACATTTAGTCAAAAATGAAGTACCCATTTTATCATCTTCTAAATTTCTCTTTGGCAGATTAAGAATCCTGAGAAAGTAGAAATATTATAGAAGAAAAATACCCCGAGAGAAAGCTGGCTCTGCACCAGTTTGGTCTTCTTCCTTCCTTTTTTCCATAGGCAAACACACATGTACATATACACAGACAATGGGATTTTAAAAGGAAACGAGCCACTCACTCTCTTCCCAAGATCAGAAATCATTACTTGTTACATCTACCCCCATTCTTGAACTCACAATACTGTACTAAATCATAAATAAGGTAAAGTAAGATAAATTTATAACTGCTTCAACAATAGGTTTACAAGTGAAATTCAACCATCCTTAAGTAGTCTTTTTTTTTTTTTTTTTTGAGTCGGAGTCTCACTCCATTGCCCAGGCTGGAGGACAGTAGCACACGCATGGCCATCCCAGCATTGACCTGATGGCTGCTGGGCTCCAGCAATCCTTCCACCTCAGTCTTCCAAGTAGCCAGAACTAGAGGACTGCGCTACCATGCCCGGCTAATTTTTTGATTCATTGTAGAGATGAAGTCTCGCCAAGTTGCACAGGCTGTTCTCAAAGCTGTGGGCCCAGGCAATCCCCTCACCTCGGCCTCCCAAAGTGCTGAGATTACAGTGCCGAGCCACTGAACCTGGTCAAGTTGTCTCTTAAAATCAGAAATCAGGAATAACTAACCTCTGAGCTTTCCTTTCATTACATTATTTCATTTGACCCTCCGTACAAAGCTGCAATTGCATTTTTCCTTTTATGAACCAAAAAATCTGACAGAGACGTTAAGAAACTAATAAACGACTGAGTTGGTATTTGAATCCACGTCTGTTTAACTCTAAAATGCACGCTTTCCATCACATCATTGTGTCTGCAAGGAAAATGCTGCCTCTACGCTCTCCTGAAGAAAGTGTAACAAGGCAATATGGAAAAAGGATCTTCAGAGAAAGAACGCATTAGCTCCATTCACTTCATAATCGTCATCAGAAGCAGCACTGGAGGCATTGTTTTTTTTTTTGAGTTGGAGTCTCACTCTGTCGCCCAGACTGGAGTGCAGTGGCCGCTCCCGGCCACCACAGCCTCCACCTGCTGGGCTCCCGTGATCCTTTCGCCTCAGCCTTCCAGGTAGCCGGAATTATAGGTGCGCGCTACCACGCGCGGCTAATTTTTTGATTTATTGTAGAAATGAGGTCTCGCCTGCCCAGGCGGGTCTCGAACCCGCGGGCTCAGGCAATCCACTCACCTCAGCCTCCCAAAGGTGGAGGATTACAGGCTGAGCCACCGAGCCCGGCTAGGAGGCATTGTTTTACGTATATTAGCTGATGCCATCTTCCCCAACGACTCAGTGAATTAGGTGCGGTAATCATTCCCACTTTCAAATGTGGAAACCGAGGCACGTCTCAGACGGGAGTTCAGGCCATCAGGCTGGAGAGTCCACCCTCTCGACCACCACACCACCGAGGTCACAAGGCCTGAGGGAAACCGCATCAAACCGAGAGACAGTAGCTCTGGCGCTGGGCCTGGCTCAAGGACAAACTGCACCCCCGCGGACGGGGAAGGCTTCCTCCTTCGGAGCCAGGGCACAGCGGGGCCCAACCAGCACCCAGGACGCCGGACCCCCGACCATAAGGCCTTGGGACGCCTAAGGCCCAGGGCTTCTCCCACGTCATCACGCCAAAGTCTCCTGGCCGCGAAAGAGAAGGCACAGACGGCTCCCTGTGGTGGTCCAGGACCCGGCCGCGAGATGCCGCCTCATGGCACGAAGCTTCGGGGCGACTCGTGAGGACGCTGTCCTTGATTCTGCATCCTCCTCCATCCTCCACATTTACTTCACCACGATGTGTCGAGTCAGTTGCCAGATAAGCTCTGAGGCTTCCAAACCTTAAGGTTCCAAACCTTCTGGTGAAATGGCTGCTCCACAAAAAGTCATTTAACGGATGAGAAGTTTGGGGTTTGGGGGAGTTTTTTGAGTCGGAGTCTCACTCAGTCGCCCAGGCTGGAGAGCAGTGGCACGCTGACGGCTATCGCAGCCTCGATCTGCTGGCCTCAGGCCATCCTTCCGCCTCAGCCTCCCAAGTAGCTGGAACTACAGGCGCGTGCCACCACGACCAGCTATTTGTGTGTGTGTGTGTGGTTTTGTTTTGTTTTAATTTAAAGTAGAGACGGGGTCTCGCCATCCTGCCCAGGTTGGTCTCGAACCCGTGGGTCCTGGCAATAACACAGTCAGTATCCACCGCTAAACGGCCCCACTCATACAGTCAACGACCCACGCCGGGTCAGAACCAAACACCACACATCGTCACGACAATCACCGCCAGAGAATCGCGCGCAGACCGCACAGCGGACTCCACAGAGCCAGGCGCAGCGCCCTGGAGGACCAAACACGCGGGCATGGCGGGTCCACACACGGCCGGACGCAGGCGCGGGACCCGCCCACCCGGAAGCATCGCGAGATCCGGCCTCGAGGCGGCACTGCGGCCTCTGGGCCCGGAAACTACGCTTCCCAGAAGACACTGCGACGCCGGCCCAATCACGACGCAGCGTCGTTGTGCCTTGTGCGTCTGCGCCGTCTTCCGGCTCCGCGCGGCGGCTCCGCCGGTACCGAGGTGGAAGCGCGCCCTGGGCCGCGGGGGGCGCAGCTGCGGGGGCACCCGGACCTGAGGAGGCGGCAGGTGAGGGGCCCCGGAGCTTTCCAGGCGTCCCGGGGCCTGCGCGGGAGCGGGCGCCGTGGTCGGGCCGGCCTCGGGCCTAAGAAGAACCGGGACGTCTCGCCTTGGCGTCGGGCTGAGGGTTTTCCGGCGCCGGACTACACTTCCCGCCGGCACTTGCGCGCGCCCCCTGGCGCCCCCTTTCGGCGTCCAGCCTCGTAGCCCAGGCGGGTGAACCCCTTAGGTGGTGTGTGGGGGGCGTTCCAGGCGCCCAAAACGCTGCGGGTGTTTTGTGTTCATTCGTATGCGTGTTTTAAAAGAAATCTAGGACTAGGCCTTTTTTGCATGAGCTTCTCAAGAAAGTTGCAAGATCCCAAAAGATTTAGAACCACAGTTTTGAAACAGAGAGATACTTGGGGACATTTTAGATGGTCTTGCGTCCAACAACAATGGGGAACGAGTTGAGTAAATCCTAAGCCATCCTGTGTGTCCAGGATATCCTGTTGTTAATATAAATAGTGATTATAAAAGGGGTTATAAGGAAAAGCTGTCTATTACATGATATGAAGCAACATTCATAACTCTTTCACTTACACATTACTTAAAATTAAATATTACAATATATTGTAATCTCAGCACTTTGGGAGGCCGAGGCAGAGGAATGCCTGAGCCCAGGGGTTCGAGACTAGCCTGGGCACCTTGTTGAGACCTCGTCTCTACAATAAATCAAAAAATTAGACTGGGCACGGTGGCTCATGCCTGTAATCCCAGCACTTCAGGAGACGAGGGAGAGAAGATTGCCTGAGCCCACAGATTTGAGACCATCCTGGGCACATAGTAAGACCTCGTCTCTACAATAAATCAAAAACTTAGCCGGGCATGGTGGTGCTCACCTGTGGTTCCAGCTACTTGGAAGGCTGAGGCAGAAGGATCACCGGAGCCCAGCAGGTCGAGGCTGCAGTGGACATGAGCATGCCACCGCATTCCAGCCCGGGTAACAGAGTGAGACTCTTGACTCAAAAAAAATTTTTTTTTTAATATTTGTAATGTGACAGGCACTGTCCTATACTACTTTACAAAATATTACTCGTTTCTTTATGAACTCAAGCAGGGGTTAGATAACAACACTCTAAATACTTGGGTGTTTCCAGTTGGCGTTTTAATTTTGTTTTTAGCCCACATTTCAGTGGATGAGTGGATTTGCCCATGTGTCAGTGGGTTCACTTCTTTTTGCTGAATGTTCTTATATTGTACAGAGGATCCAGTTATGAGTATCTCGGATTGTTAGTTAATGTTGCCCAACATCATTTTTGGTATTTGTTTGACATTCCCTTACATGGCTGTGCCAAACATGATTCAACAACTTGCCTACTTAATACTTATGTACTACTTTTCAGTTCTGTTCTTCAGCAAATATTATTCTGCATGCAACTTTGTGCACTGCTATGTCTCTGTGGAAGGGCACGTTTATGTGCTGATAATAGAACACTGGGCCTGCTCCATCTAACTTGTCTTATTATCCCCCCCATTTGTTGACGCAAGGTAGATCCCACAAAGTGGTGTCTCAGACTAGGCTATGGGGCCCTTTGTAAATTTGGAAGTTGGAAATAGAACAAGGTAGACCTCTGAAGGTGTTACGTTTTATATATGAGACAGTTAGATGTCGGGTTCTGGGAAGGCTGTGTTCTAGGCTGAAGAATGCAAATTCTGCAGGTTTTCTGTGCTCCCTGGCTTGACAAGAACCTTCTTGGCCTTAAGATACCATGTAGGTCTCAGCCACTGGAACAGGTCTGAGCACCCAACAAGACAGAATCTCTGGGTGTTTGGTGGAAATGGGAGAGAAAGGACCACTGGTTCCCAGCAGCTAAAGCAGATTTTAGTATTGGGTGAGGATCACAGTTTGTCCCAACTCTAATTTTTATGGTGGGAGGAGGGCAAGCAGGTGGAAGCTTGTATCATTGGCATTCTGGGAGCTGAGGCATTCTAGCCTTTGATGTTTGCTCTTTCCTCCCCCAGCTCTGCCATCTCAGGACTCTGCCCTTCCCCAAGAGAGGAACCAGGAGGAGGACCCAACAGCCCTTGAAATTCTAAAAGTCATGTCCCTTGTGAGTTTTCAAATCATGTAAATATTTGCTTTCCTTATTTTGAAACTTTCCACCTGGGTTCCATCCAGAAATTTGGTTCTCAGAGGTCCCAGCTTTAAGGAATAAAAGGACCAGGTAGCTCGTCCCCTTTCCTATTACCCCTTCATCTGTGATAAATGCCCATGGATTCACTCTGTATAGCATTCTGCATCTCCTGGTGGTTTTCTTCTGGCCAGATGGAGCAGAAACCCATTTCTGTGTATGAAATGAGAGCATCTCTTGTAGGAATTGAAGTGTGAAGAAGTGGAAATGAACACTTAGGAGTAATCACATACGGAAAAGCAGGGGAGGTGGTATTGGTTGTTTTCAATATCAGCATGTGATACAGCGTCCTGCTTTCAGAAAGACTTGACACTTGGGTGTGTAGTTGAGACTTGGTTAGTAATTCATGAGAGATTAAATGCCAGTATTAAAGTCTAGTTTGAGGTTGAATGGAGCATTTGAATCTGGGTCATTTTCCATTCCCCTCTTTAGCTTAAGAGCAAGAAAAGTGCAGAGCTAAGGTTGATAGGTAACAGCAAGTGAGTTGATCAGCCAAATGGTCTGGCTGGATGGTTAGAGTTGAAAGAGACTTAGAGATCTGATCCATCATCTGAATCCAAAATAAGAGGATATTTGAGTCATTCTTTTCACATGATAGAAAATTGTACAGTCAGTAAAAGTAATCTTCTTGCTTTTTTTCCATGAAGAAAAAGCTGTGATATGTTTTGACATAATGATGAACTTAAATCTCCAAGAAATTTTTTTTTACTATTTTTAAGAAATTCTTGACTTAAATGAAAATTCTAATATAGAAAACCCTTTTTATATAATTTTTTAAAATACTTTTTTTATTCCAAAAGATAGAAATGGTAAGTCTTACCTTAATTGTCTACTGTATGCTGAGCACAGATAGGGCAATGTGTTTTATTACACTGTTTCTTACAATAAGGAAAACTCCATTTGGCTTAATTTTGATTTTCACCCCAGACCTGTGCACAAGAGCTTTGGTTTGCAGTAAAAGGAGTGTTTGAGAATATTTGAACATTCTGTTTCACTAATGCTCTTTTCATCTGTCACCTGCTCACATCCAACTACAGCCTTCTTGTTCATGAAAACAACCCTTTCCTGCAAAGATCTCCTACATCTCCTCTCGTCCCACTACGAACCATTGAAATATGCAGTTAGCATACATGCCTGTCATTCCAGGGGTCAGAACTTTTCAGGGACGTGGCCATAGTCTTCTCCCAAGAAGAATGGCAGCGGCTGGTGCCTGCTCAGAGGGATTTGTACAGAGACGTGATGTTGGAGACCTATAGCAACCTGGTTTCACTGGGTAAGGTGATCTGGTCTATTAGTTTAGAGGTTATTTTGGGGTATGTCTGTTCCTTCCTGGGCAATTCCTGAGCCTTTCAGTTTTGTGACTGGCTGGTCATTTTTGAGTAGTTAAAGGGTAGCTCCATCAACTGAAGCTTACATCTTCCCCTATCCTCAGGTGACTATCACATCTTTCTCTTGCCCTTTCTGCAACTGCCTGTCCTGGTTGATGGTCAGAACCTTGTTCTGAATTCCGGGGTCCCTATACCATATGTTTCTTCTCATCTCTAGGTCTTGCCATTTCCAAACCTGATGTGATCCTTTTCCTTGAGCAAGGCAGAGAGCCCTGGATGGTGAAAGAGGTGGTGCCAGGCCTGTGCCCAGGTGAGTAAAAAAACTGGTGGCAAGGGAGCAGCCACTGAAGGTATCAGGTCAGCTGGAAGTGGCCCTTTGTATTTAGAGAATCTTCCCTCCAGGTTGCCACATTTAGAGGTCAGTCTTAGTTGTCATCTTCTTCAGCTTGTCAGCAATATTTGACAAAGGTGGTTGCTTCTTCCTCCCTGAAACATTTAAAAATTCAACCAGCATATAGGGCTGAATAGTACAAATATGGTGGTTCCTAAGGAAAATATTTTCTCTATGGAAAGATGTCTATGTCCTTTTTCCATTTTCCCAAAGGAACCTATACTGGTTAGTTGTTTGAATTTTGGAGAGTCGGTCAACAAGTATTTATTAAGCTTTTATTATACACCACAGAGTATGCCACAGTATACATTGGTGAGGCAGGCAGACGTTGTCTCTGCCATCATGGAACTTATATTGTAGTGATGAAATAGACATTAAAATACACACAGACAAATATGTGAAAGAAAAAGAACAGGTTCAGTTGGGATGCATGACAGAGGCAATGGTCTCTTCAAGGATAAGGCATTTCAGCTAAGACATGGAAGGTGAATTGTAGCTGGGGAAATATCAGTTGTAGCAAGTGAGTGTGAAGGACCTGAACAGGGAGAGACATAGGCACCTCAGAGTGACTGGATGGCCCATGTGGCTGGAGTTGATGAGCAAAAGGAGGAGCACAAAGAGATACAGTACGAAAGGCAGCCAGCCATGTTAAGAAGTTTGGATTCTGTACTCTGGTGAGCAGTGAAAAGCCAGTGAAGAAGTAGAGCCAAAGCCATGATTTGTAGGGACCCACTTTGAGAATGTATAAATACTGTGCTCTTCACAGATTTTTTACCTACTCGTTTCAGAATTTATTGGCAGTTTTCTTTTGGAACAGGTATAGCTGATAATTAGGGAATAGTGTTTTTTTGTTTGTTTTGAGTCAGGGTCTCACTCTGTCACCCAGGCTGGAGTGCAGGGACACGATTGTGGCTCTCACCACAGCCCTGACCTCCTGGGCTCAGGCAATCCTTTCAACTCGGCCTCCTGAGTAGCTGGGACTACAGGCATATGCCATTGTGCTTGCACTTTTTTGTAGAGACAAAGTCTCATTATGTTCTCTAGGCTGTTCTTGAGTCACTGGGCTCAAGCAGTCCTTCCACCTCAGCCTCCCAAAGTGCTAGGATTACAGGCATGAGTCCCATGCCCAGCCCAGTAATTTTAAAAAAAACAAACTTTATTCTTCCTCATTTATTAGTTAACACACCACTGTAAAAAAATTCTTCCTCATTTATTAGTTAACATACCACTGTAAAAAAATAACTGATTTTTTCCACTATTTATTCAATTATATCAGAGATTAATAGATCTTAATTTATTAAATAACAGATTATAACCCACTTTTATTAATTATCACAGTGTTGGTATTTTTTCAGATTTGGCCAGTAAGAACCCTGTCAGACTTGTTCCCAGGGTCTTTGAATGTAATTCCCATCTTTTTTTTTCATAAACACATTTTTAACTTTTTGACTTTAACAATTTAAATAAAAGTCAACCAGTTAACATAAATATAGAGCAGGTGTTTTTGATAAAAATCTTTACTTGTATTTTAGAACTCCTGGGCTTCATACATTGTTTTTATAGTTTTTATGAATCAAGCATAAGGTGAAAATTGATAATTTTCAGATGCAAGAGTATGATGTGCCATCCCACCCAAACTTATATTTTAAAATTTCATGCTACTTATTATCATCAAGCATAAGAACAAATCACAAATAACTAAAACAGGAAAAACATAAGGACTTTCCTTTGGAAAACAGCTGAGAAAACAACAAAATTCTTTTTAGAAATGCAGAAAAAAAATTGTTATCGCTAATATGCCCTCCTTAGGCATTAAGACTTAACATTTCTGTTTGTATCCTTGATTCAGCCATATTTTTTCTCTTTATAAAAATCTAGTCTCCCAGTTAGAACTTGGTATTTCACCACACTAATCTTCAAATTGCATCACTAAAAATATTGTTATACACACCAATTTCTAACCTAAAATCTGCACAATAGATTTTAATCACTGGAATGAGTAAATTGCTCAGAAAAACAGTACTGCTTCAATTACAATATGATTTAATAGTCAGTATTCCTATTTTCCAGGAAAAAGGGGATTTCATGAGCAGAAACACTGGGCTCCTTTGGGGTTCATTGATCAAGAGAATGTTTCTGAGCAGCTTCTGAACAAAATTTCTTGACAGATTGATCACAGATCTGGGATCTTCACTATTAATAATGGCACTGCCAGACACAATCATGTTGGCTCCTGCCTCTGCACACTTTTGGACAGTGTCAGGACCTATGCCACCATCGATCTCTATATCCAGAGATGAGAACTGGATTCTCAACCAGTGAACCTTTGGCATCATATCTTCCATGAATTTATGCCCTCCAAACCCAGATTCCACTGTCATAACCAAGGCCATGTCTACTTGATTAGCTCATGGTGCCAAATACTCAACTGTGTAAAGGGCTGCCTTCATCCCTTTATTCTGAATGTCTTTAATCAAAGCCCCTCAGTTCTCAGTAGCCTCAAGATGAAAGGTGTATTGATTGGCTCCAGCTACAGCCATTGGATTTACCCACTGTTCTGGCTTGGACACTGTCATGTTCATGTCAAAGAAAGGGTCTTGGCCTAGCTGCTTTCAAAGGCTTTCTACCACAGGGTGACCAAAGGTGATGTTGGGAACAAAATGCCCATCCCATTACAGCCAGGTACAGAAACTGACCCCAGAGTCTAGCATCCAGAGGCACTTGGCCCCTAAATTGGCCAGGTTGCTGGATGGGCCAATTTGGGGCTGGATGGGCCAATTTTGCAGCCCGACACCATAGTGCTGGTTCCCAAGAGCAAGTTCAGATATCAACTCTTATAATGTTGATTGTTTAGCTATGACTGATAGGTTATAATTCTTCACATATGCAGGAGTACACATTCAAAAAATTTTTTTAAACAAAACTTAAGAGTAAAACAAGAATTTTATGTTTCTGAAAGCATGAGCATAATAGTGTGTAGATTAATAAGAAATATAAAGGCATGTTGGAGAAGAGATTTGAGAGATTTGAGTACATTGTATTAAATACATTTATATTTTAAAAGTCATTCTACAGCTAAGAGCAGTGAGTGCCTGTAGTCCCAGCTACTTGGATGGCTGAAGCAGGTGGATCTCTTGAACCCTGGAGTTTGAGACTACAGTATGCTATGATCACATTTGTGAAGAGCCACATGAGGCTCCATCTCTAAAAAATAAATAAATAAATAAATAAATAAATAAATAAACAAACAAACTTCAATCCTTTGCATTCAGAGACATTTCATGGATAACCTACAGCAATTTGACTGCACCTTTTTATTAAGTAGTGAAAAATGAATCACTTCATATTAAATAGCATAGCATTGGAGCCATTTATTTTATTGTAATGATATTTGGCTTATAATGGAACTTTGGGCATTGAGGAACTTATTTATGACAAAAAAATCAAAATTTTATCTTTTTCTAATATATGGTAACATTAAAAAGTCACCAATGTACATTGCAGGTTCATTGATATATGTGCAATAGTAATTTGTTTTACTTCTTCCACCGGGTGTTTTCTATTCAAGTAGACAGTACAGTCTTGTTTTCTTCCTGCCACATTAATAATTAATTTATTGTTATGGTTTATTATTATTATTATTTGAGTTGGAGTTTCACTCCATCACCCAGGCTGGAGTGAAGTGGCACACTCATGGCCACCCCAGTGTCGACCTGCTGGGTTCTGGCAATCCTTCCACCTCAGCTTTCCAAGTAGCTAGAACTACAGGCGCCCGCTACCATGCCTGGCTAATTTTGACTCCTGAAAACTACTTCTCAACTGATAGATCAGAAGCTTGACAAATTTCAAATGGGACATAGGTTTTTCATTGCTTTTGAATGGAAAACTTCAAGGAAACATACATTTTTGAAAAATGTGCACTTGTATAAATTTGTCTTGTATAATCACTAGCAGTCTTTTTATGTCTGAGTGCTTTGTTAGATTTACGATGTCCCCTCAGAGGGGATATTTGAGTGCAAAGGGTTAATTTAAATCATTTGGAAGTATCTATATTCTTAGGGATGTTAAAGTCATGATTGATATTAGAGAAAGAAAAAGTAAACTATCAGCACCTAAGTGGTGCATTAACTTAGTATTAGGCATGAACAAAGCTGAAAGAGTTAAGAGGGAGATTGATTTCTAGCACTTACATCCTTCAAATGCAAGTCAACATTTTTAATAATTTAAAATGAACCTAAAAATGATAAAATGTTTACACTTAAGAGTCACCATTCATTATTTTTAACAACCAAAACTGCTGCTCCTAATGTAATAAAGTTGTTCCATGTGTCATTAGGGTTTTTTAAGAAGACAGAAAGCAGAACTAAGTAGTCTAATAATAGTTCATCATGGTTGTGAACTTATAAATCAATTGTTTATGGGCCCCATCTAGTAGAGTTGGTTCCACAAAGTTACATACATAGTCGGAATTAAGACAAAGCTTAAGTGATACAGGTTTTTCAGGGATGCTTTTTTTTGTTTGTTTTGTTTCTGTTTGAGTCAGGGTCTCTGTCATCCAGGCTGGAGTTCAGTGGCATGATCACAGCTTACCACACCCTCAACCTCCTGGGCTCAGGTGATCCTTCCACCTCATACCTCAGCCTCCCAAGTAGCTAAGACTACAAGCATGCACCATCACACCTGGCTTTTTTTTTTTAAGAGATGAGGTCTTGCTATGTTGCCTAGACTGGTCTCAAACTCCTGCATTCAAGCAATCATCCTGCCTCAGCTTCCCAAAGTACTGGGATTACAGGTGTGAGCCTGTAAACCTGGTGTGGCACAGGTTTTTGAGGTGACAGCAGCCAGCTTCACTCCTGTAAAATCTGATTACTCTTTCACAGTCTCTATCATCTTCCATTATGGAAACAATCTTATATTCTCATAGTTTTTGCTGAATACTTGAACAAATACCAAAATGAATAACAGTCTCTGAGATGCCACCATATGAAACAGACATGTGCCTATAAAGTCATCCAGGCCCATCTGTCTGATACACTTTTTGAACACACATTAAAAAGCACCCATTCACTTTCCCTTTTGGTTCCTTGTATAAAATGTAAATGATTCTTTTTAAGCCAAATGGGGCTGGATGCTGTAATTTCAGTAAAATTTGCCCCATAGCTGAATTCAAGTGTAAGGTAGAATCAGAGTTCATTAGATTATTCAGCTTTTTCTTGCTATTTGAATATGCAGCAGAGTATGTTCCTCTGGAAGGGCCCACCCCCAATAAATTGGGCCTAATCTGCTATAGAAGGAATAAGACCCTTCTTTTCTCAAGGCTACCTTTAAGAAATAGAAAGGTCTAGGAGAGACTACTTAGTTGGCAATGGGTTTTCCCCATGGTGTTCCACTAAACTTCAAATACAAAAAACATCACAGAAGAAGACAGCAGCTATGTTATGACAACTTTCAGCAGACACATAAGAATAGCTGCCACTGTACCGCATGTCCTGGCAGACAGAGGTACCAATATGTTCCTCTGGCTCTTTCTTTCACATGTCCTCCAGACACTGAGGTAGGATGCAGATCCAGCCATACACCCCTCCATCACTTTTAATTTTTTAAATTGTGATAAAATGCACATAACACAAACTTTAATATCTTAACCTTTTTTTTTTTGAGCTGGAGTCCCACTGTCACCCAGGCTGGAGTGCAGTGGCATGCTCATACTCAACTAATTGTTTTATTTATTGTAGAGATGAGGTCTTGTCAAGTTGCCCAGGCTGGTCTCGAACACTTGTACTCAGGCAATCCTCTCGCCTCCACCTCCTAGAGTGCTGGGATCACAGGCATGAACCACCACACCTGGCTTATCTTAACCATTTTCAAGTGTACAGTAGCATTAAGTACATTCACATTGTTGTGCAACTGTCACCAACACCCATCTCCAAAACTCTTTTCATCTTGTGAAATCCCCATCATTTTTTGAAGTCCACTCTATTTGAGGTATAATTTATATTCAGTAAAATGCACATTTTGTGTAATATTGAGTGTTGACAAATTTATACACCTATGTAACCCTACCTTAATCAAGATAATGAACATTTTCTTCACCCTGAAAAGTTGCCTGTGCCTTCTTGCACAGTCCCTCATACCTACAGTTCCAGGCAACCAATGATCTGCTTTCTGTCACTCTAGATCATATTTGTCTTTTCTAGAGCCTCGTAGAAACACTCATTTTCTTTAAAAACATAGATCAGAGGTGATTCTGGTCCACACTGATATTTTAGGTCTACTTCTAATGACCTCTCTGATTACCTGTTTCATCTCATTTATAGTATTTCCCTTTTCTCTGTTCTGCTTGCCTTTTCTAATTGCTTTGCCACATTCAAGAGTTTATATTCATTATTTTTTACTCTAAACCAAATTTTACTATAGTTCCTTTTTCTGGGAAAGAAAAAAAACAAATGTGTTTGTTTTACTTGTTCCTTTTCAGTGTTGGAGTCCAGATGTGATACCAAGGTATTATCTCCAAAGCAGCATGTTTATGAAGTTGAATCACCCCAGTGGGAGATCATGGAAAGCCTTACAAGTTATGGTCTTGAGTGTTCGAGTTTCCAAGATGATTGGGAATGCAGAAGCCAATTTGACAGAAAACAGGGAAATCCAGACAAACATTTTAGTCAAATGATAATCAGTCATGAAAAAATGCCCACTTTTGACCAACACACATCCCTTACTTTTTATCAGAAAATTCATAATGGAGAAAAACCCTATGGATATAATAGAAAAGACTTCTGCCGAAAGGAACTTCTTATTAATCATCAAGGAATTCGTACTAATGAGAAGCCCTATAAATGTAAGGAATGTGGGAAGGCCTTTAAATATAGCTCACGACTAATTCAGCATGAGAATATTCATTCTGGCAAGAAACCCTATGAATGTAAGGAATGTGGAAAAGCCTTCAATTCTGGTTCAAATTTCATACAACATCAGAGAGTTCATACTGGTGAGAAACCTTATGAATGTAAGGACTGTGCAAAGGCTTTTAGTCGAAGCTCACAGTTGATTGAGCATCAGCGAATTCACACTGGTGAGAAACCCTATCAGTGTAAGGAATGTGGCAAGGCCTTCAATCGGATATCACATCTTAAAGTACATTATAGAATTCATACGGGTGAAAAACCCTATGCATGCAAGGAATGTGGGAAAACCTTCAGTCATCGGTCTCAGTTGATCCAACATCAGACTATTCATACTGGAAAGAAACTCTACGAATGTAAGGAATGTGGGAAGGCCTTTAATCAAGGCTCAACTCTTATTCGACATCAGAGAATTCATACTGGTGAGAAACCCTATGAATGTAAGGTATGTGGGAAGGCCTTTAGAGTGAGCTCACAACTTAAGCAACATCAGAGAATCCACACTGGAGAGAAACCCTACCAGTGCAAGATATGTGGTAGAGCCTTCAAACGAGTTTCACATCTTACTGTACATTATAGAATTCATACAGGTGAAAAACCATATGAATGTAAGGAATGTGGGAAGACTTTTAGTCATTGCTCACAACTGATTCAACATCAGGTCATCCATACTGAGGAAAAGCCCTATGAATATAAGGAACGTGGGAGGACCTTAAGTCATGATTCAACTATTGTTCCATCTCAGAGAATGCATAATAGAGAAAAACATATGAATATAATAAATGTCAAAAAGCCTTCCATCAGCCCTTATCCCTTATTAATCATCAGAGAATTTATGTTGGCAAGCAATCATATGAATGGAAATAATGGGGGAAACCCATTAGCTTAGTATAGTCACAACTTCTACCTCTTGGAGGAAGACTTGAAGAATGTAATGCAAGTGAGAACCCCTTCATTCAGAGCTTATTCTTTATCCTAAGTCAGAAAATTCGTAACAAAAAAAATGTTATGAATGGTAAACTGTTTAGACTATGATTGTCAAGGAAGCAGGGAAAGGCTGGAAAATTTTGTCTTTAATACATTCCAGAATCACATTTTTTTTTTTTTTTGGTCAGAGTCTCACTCTTGCCCAGGCTGGAGTGCAGTGGCACACTCATGCACGGCCACCATAGCCTTGACCTGTTGGACTCAGGTGATCCTTTCACCTGAGCCTTCTAAGTGCTGGAACCACAAGCATGCATCACCACACCCAGCTAATTTTTGGATTTATTTTAGAGACAAGGTCTCGCCAAGTTTCCCAGGCTGGTCTCGAACCCCTGAGCCTAGGCAATCCCTTTGCCTCCCCTCCCAAAGTTCTGGGATTGCTGGCATGAGCCACCGCACCCGGCCAGAATCACTTTTTCTAACCAGTATAATAATTTTAACAGCCAAAAGTTTTAGTTTTCTTGAAAATAAAAAAAAAGCAGCCAAATTATTCTTTTTTTTTTTTTTTTGAGTTGGAGTCTCACTCTGTTGCCCAGACTGGAGTGCAGTGGCCGCTCCCGGCCACCGCAGCCTCGACCTGCTGGGCTCCGGCGATCCTTCCGCCTCAGCCTTCCAAGTAGCTGGAATTACAGGCATGCGCTACCACGCCCGGCTGATTTTTTTATTTATTGTAGAGATGAGGTCTCGCTGCCCAGGCGGGTCTCGAACCCGCGGGCTCAGGCAATCCACTCACCTCAGCCTCCCAAAGGCGCGGGATTACAGGCTGAGCCACCGAGCCCGACTCCCAAATTATTCTTTAACAGTGAAATAAATCATTCGTTTACCATGAATGGTAATGAAAAGAATGAATTATAGAATTCATACAGGTGAAAAACTGAGAGATATGAATGTAGCCAAAGAGATGTGAAATGTAGCCAAAGTTACACCTGGAGGAATTTTGCAGCCTTTAAATGCATGCATACACATGAAAACCTTTGTATGCTATTCAAGACTACCAAACACTCAGGCAATGAAGGAAAAAAGTAACAGAAAAGCAGAAAGTGATGAAATAGAAACTGATCCTCTTACAATTATCTCAGTTTTATTTCTTCCTGATCCAGGAGTGATCTAAGTTTAGGAGAGTGTTTCTGAATTCTTCAGTTGTTTTGGGTAATCTTGCATGACTGTCACAGACAAATATTGGTTGCCAACCTTCAGCCATACCTAGTTCCTCTTCTTATGGGCAGTATCTCTTCTTGCCTTAGAATCTGAAGATACTAGATGCTAATTTTCTAACCACCTGTGCAGTTCAAAATTGCCAGTATGTCCCAGTGTTGGCCAGTGGTATCTTCTGTGGCTTCTGGGAAAGATTCACCTTATTCAGAAGAGACACATTTGAAGACTTCTTGTTGTGAAGACTTCTTTCTCTCTCACTTCCTGCTTTTAAACATATTCTTATGAGAACATGATACCTGGAACTGCTGCAGCTATCTTGGAAGGAAGAGAAAACAGAGGTCCTCAGAGAAGCTGACCCAGAGCCTGACAACACAGCTTCTAGACCAATTCTGGAACTGCCTCTCTGATGCCTTGGAATATAAGAAAAATAAACTTTTATTGCTGAAGTTACTTTTAGTTTGATATTTTTAAAGTATGTAGCCAAAAGCATCCTAAAGTATGTAATTTCAAATTTTACTTTATTATGATTAGTTAAATGTGGCCTGAAAATATCTACTTTTTTGAATTTAACATTTTTCTTTGTGGCTAATACAGGATCCATTTCTGTATATGCTCCATGAACATTTAAAATATATTCTACATTTTAAAAATAAGCCTTTTAAACCAGTGGATTACAGTGATACAATACTCCATGTTTTTATATAATTTGATAAACTGGATCAGAATTTCCTAAAATTGATTTTTTTTGTCAAGATGTTGAATTTCCGGAGACTTTTGCTTTTAATTTGTTGTTTGACATATAAAGACATATTACTAATCTTCTCTTTTTGAATCATATCTTTATCATTACATAGTGTCCAATTTTGCCTAGTGCAGGCAAATCAAATCCAGGCTGCTGCATGTTTTAGAAATAGTTATTGGAACATAACACACTTATACCACTGCAGCATAACTGAGTAGTTGAAACAGTCTATATGGCTTCAAAACCCATATTTATGGGGAGTTGAGGGGTTGGATTTGTTTCATTTTTTGAGTTGGGGGTCTGACTGTCACCCAGGTTGGAGTACAGTAGCATGATTACAGCTCACTGCAGCTTCAACCTCCTGGGTTCAGGCTGTCCTTCCACCTCAGCCTCCTGAGTAGTTGGGAGTACAGACTTGTACCAGCACACCCAGCTTTTTGGTTTTCTCCTGAGGAGATGAGGTCTTGATATGTTACCTGGTTGGTCTCAACCCCTGGGCTCAAGCAGCCCTCCCACGTCAGCCTCCCAAAGTGCTAGGATTACAGGCATGAGCCCTGCACCTGGCCTATATTTACTGTCTTTAGGTAAAACATTTCCCAACCTCTGGCCCAGGGTAATTCATTAGGTATTTTATTTCCGTTTGATATTAATAATAATGTATCTGTTTACCTGGTTTGTTTTTGCCCATCTGTATGTTTCAACCCATCACTTTGTTTTAGTTATATATATGAACATATGCAGTCATGTTCTGCAGTGAGCAGGCATATGCAAACCTACTCACAAAGGTTGAAGGAGCTGAGACTGAAGAAAGACTGGTAAATCCAGTGTCTCAGAAGTATTTAATAGGGACTTACAAACAAGTGACATCTGTGGTGGCTGAGAGACGGTGGATTTTTGCACCTGCCCTCCAGAAAGTATTTATATAGGAAGCTTTTGGGGGTAGAACATGCAGCTAGTCATGTCTTAGACCCACTTGTGAAACAACACTGGGGCAATTATATGACCTTGCTGAGGAAACACTTTGGTATGCAAGAGTCAAACCTTGGTCATTATAGCAGTTTTGCTTCAAGATGGTGTTATTCTTGGTATGCCAGAGGCTGTTTCCTTGCAAGTCATGTGCTGCATAATGACATTTTGTTCATTGATGGACCACATACATAACAGTGGTCCCATAAGGTTATCATGGAGCTGAAAAATTCCTATCACCTAGTGACATAGCCAGTTGCATCATGGTAGCAGCACAATGCGTTACTCTTGTGTTTGTAGTGTTGCTAGTGTAAACAAACTTGCAGTACCGGTAGTATAAAAGTATAGCATATACAGTTAAGTAGAGTACATAATACTTGATAGTAAATCACTATGTACTTAATGTATTTTATGTACTTACTATAGTTTTTATTATTTTAGTGTGTGATCTTACTTATGTTGTAGAAAGGCAAGTATTTCAGGAAGTATTCCACAAGAAAGCATTGTTGTCACGAGTGATGGCAGTTCTGTGCATGTTGTTGCCCCTGAAGACCTTCCAGTGGAACAAGATGTGGAGGTAGAAAGCAGTAATATTGATGATCCTGAACCTGTGTTGGCCTAGATTAATAAACGTCTCTTAGTTTTTAAGAAAAAAGTTTAAAAATAAATTTTAAAAATGGAAACAAGCTTATAGAATAAGGATATAAAGAAAATATTTTTGTACAGCTGTTCAGTGTGCTTGTTTTAAGCTGAGAGCTATTACAAAAGAGTCAAAAAGTTTTTTAAATTTAAAGTTTAACAGCTGTAATCCCAGCACTTTGGGAGACTGAGGCGAGAGGATAGCCTACGCCAGGGGGTTGAAGACCAGCCTGGGCAAATTAGTGAGACCTCATCTCTACAATAAGTCACAAAAACTAGCCAGGCGTGGTGGCATGCATCTGTAGTTTCAGCTATTTGGAAGGCTGAGGTGGAAGGATCACCTGAGCCTAGCAGGTTGAGGCTGTGGTGGCCATGAGCATGGCACTGCACTCCAGCCAGGGTGACAAGAGTGAGACTCCAACTCAATCAATCAAAGTTTAAATTACAGTGAGCTAAGGTTAATTTATTATTGAAGAATATATTTTTAAGTGTAGTATGGCCTAAGTGTCTACAGTAGTAGACAGTAATGTTCTAGGCCTTCATATTCACTCATCACTCACTCACTGACTCATCCAGAGCAACTTCCAGTCCTATAAATCCTCTTCATTATAAATGGCATATACAGGTGTACTATTTTTTATCTTGTGTACCATATTTCTACTGTACTTTTCTGTGTTTAGATACATATTACCTGCATTATAACTGTTCACAGTATTAAGTACTGTAACATGCTATACAGGTTTGTAGCCTAAGATCAATAAGCTATACCATATAGCCTAGTGTATAGTAGGCTACACCATATTGCTTTATGTACGCTCTATGATGTTCACAGGATAGTAAAATCGTCTAGCAACATTTCTTAGAACATATCTCTACTGTTAAATAATGCATGACTATAGCTGGTTTTTCAAGACTCATAATATGAATCTTTATAGAGAAGCTCACATTTTCATGTAGTGTAATTATTCAACTTTATTCCTTTCGTTTTACATTGTGTGTGCTATTTATGTTACCTTGGTCTTTTCCTTATGTTGGATGATCATTCCTCTTTTCTCTTGCTACATTGGAACTTCCACTGTGCTTAGGTTAGTGGCTATTTCTCCATTTTTAAATCATTATTTGAGCAGAATGAGATTACTATTGTATTTTCTCACCCACTGTGAATTTTATTTACCATGCTCTTTCAAGAAAAAGACCACTCTTACTTGCTCTTTCCCTGCTGCACAGCCCATTCTTTCATCTTTCCTTCATTTCACTAACCTAATGAAGACTCCTAGTCCAAAGCTATTGACTTTGTTCTTATTTATTTGATTTCACTTATTTGATACTTACATTACTTACTGCCATAACCAGATTTCCATTTAAATGTATTTATTTTTTTTTTATTTAGAGTTGGTGTCTCACTCTGCTACCCAGGCTGGAGTGCAGTGGTATGATCATAACAATCATGGCTCATGGCAGCCTCAATGTCTTGAGCTCAGGTGATCTTTCAGCCTCAACCTCCTAAGTTGCTGGGACTTCAGGTGTGCAGCACCATGCCCAGCTAATTTTTAAATTTTATTTTTTTATAGAGACGTGATTACATTATGTTGCCCAGGATGGTCTCAATCTATCTGCCTTGGCCTCCCAAAGTACTGGAATTACAGACTTGAGTCACTGTACCCATCCCCATTTAAATTTAAATATCAGAGTGACATTCACTGCTGGCCACTTTTTTATTGCTTTCCCGTGTTTTGGGATGATAGTTGTATTTTAAATGCCACCTAGACCATTTTCTTGGGTATTTGCATATATGACAGTAAATGGTATATTTTGAGTCCTTTTATGTCCAAAAAAATTTCTTCCACCTTCCAAAATTACATTTTGGTTGTAGAATAGTCTTGTAGTTTTTTCTCAGTAATTTATAGATGTCATTTAATTCTTCAGTAAATTCTGTCTTCTAGTCTTCTAGAAGAGAAATCGTTAGTTTAATTATCTTAAGTAGATGTATTCATCTCCTTATTGCTGCTGTTATGACTGAGTTGTGAGAAAGAGACAACATCAGTACGTCGACTCTAAGTATGAGTTTTTTATTAGTGCGCAGGTCAAGAGTAGGCTAATGCCAGAAAAACTCTTGACAAACTAGTGCAGTTTGTGACAAGCTTTTATAAGTAAAATTTGCAGTGTTGGCTACATAGCAACTTAGTCACCATAGCAACCATTAACTAACAACTTGGCAACCAAAATGGGAACTTTTGATTGTTAGGGAGTTTTGATTAATTTTATGTCCCAGGTATAGCCTGTGACCAGAAAGTCCTTGTAGTTTTGCTAACAAGATATAGTTTAAGGCAGTTACATAGAGACAAGGTAGAAGAATTATTACACAATGGAGTTATCTTGGTTAGGTCACTAACAAAATATAAGAACAAAATATGAAAATGTAACAATGGGGTTTTGTAAAGCATAACATTTGATTTCAGTTTACAAAGATTACAATTACATGGAACTTATGGCTAGGAAGTTTTGTAACAGTCAGCAGGAAACAGCAAGACCTGCCCAAAGGGAACAAAGCTGGGAGTCTGTGGTTATGGGAACGTTATGGCAATCACACGTAGGCATTGAAGGGTGACTCTTAGGGCAGGCGGGCAACTAAAATGGAAGTTTTAAGCAAAATGGGGTAAGCTGGTTGATACTGTTATTTGATTTTTTAAACTGATTTAGCTCATTTCACTGCTATAACAATTAGCACAAACTTGGTGGCTTGAAACAACACAAATTTATTATGTGGAAGTCAGAAGTCTGAAATAGGTCTCACTTGGATAAAATCAATGAGATGGCAGGCCTGAGTTCTCTATTGGAGGCTCTATGGGATAATCTATTTCTTGCGTTTTGCAGCTTCTAGAGGCTGCCTGCATTTCTTGGCTTGTGGCCCTTTTCTACTTTCAAAGCTTCCTTCGGTTGCATTATCTGGACACTGACTCTCCAGCTTCCTTCTTTCATATTTAAGGACTTTCATGACTATCCAGGGCTCATATGGACAATCCAAAAGACCCTAATTTTAAAGTCACCTGATTAACAACATTAATTTTATCTGCAGCTTGATTCCCAATTGCCATGTAACACAACATATTTAAGGCTCCTGGGATGACAACATGTACTTCTTTGAAGGGCCATAATTCTGCCTATCACAGTAAGAGACTGCTTATATCCAGGTACTTGCAAATTTCTTTCTATCCTTGGAATTTAAGATCTTATGCGGGATATGTCTCATACCTTTTTTCAGTCCAAGGAAAGTTTTTTTCTACATATTGTTCAATTAGTACTATCAATTATTTATATTTTAAAACTTTAACTTTTTTTTTTTTTTGAGATGGAGTCTCACTCTGTTGCCCAGGCTGGAGTGCAATGGCATGATCATGGCTCACCACAGTCTCACATTCTTGGGCACAAGCAATCTTCCTGCCTCAGCCTCCTGAGTTGTTGGGACTACAGGTGCATACTACCACACATGGCTAGTTTAGTTTTTTCAGTTTCTGTAGATACAAGATCTTGCTGTGTTGCCTAGGCTGATATTGAACTCGGCCTCAGGCAATCCTTCTGCCTCAGTCTCTCAAGAGCTGGGATTACAGGTGTGAGCCACTGTGTCTGCTCTAAAACTAATATTTTGAAAAAAACAATATATCTTCATTATTTAAAGATTCAAGAAGGGTATGCATTCAATTGCTTATACTAACAAAATACTATCTCCAGGGCTTTAAGTCTCAAAAGTATGAGATTCAACCTGTGTATTCCTAACTCATCTCTTCTTTTAATAGCAGTAATCATTCCTCAAAAAAACCCTGCAGTCTGGTTTTATTTTCTTTCTAGGAGAACAATTAAAACAGATACAGAAAAGTGACTTGCTGAAAAATGCACATCTAGGATATGAGTGGTCGAATTAGTATTTGCACTCAGGATTGTGTGACTCTAAAATATCTTTACATCAGCCAGGCTCGGTGGCTCAGCCCGTAATCCCGCGCCTTTGGGAGACTGAGGTGAGTGAATTGCCTGAGCCCGCGGGTTCGAGATCCGCCTGGGCAGCGAAACCTCATCTCTACAATAAATCAAAAAAATCAGCCAGGCGTGGTAGCGTGCGCCTGTAGTTCCAGCTCCTTGGAAGGCTGAGGTGGAAGGATCACCGGAGCCCAGCGGGCCGAGGCTGCAGTGGCCGGGAATAGCCACTGCACTCCAGTCTGGGCAACAGAGTGAGACTCCAACTCAAAAAAAAAAATGTCTTTACATCAAACACAATAAAGACAGAAGTCATGAGGACAGATGGAAATAACTAAATTGAGGGACAGGAACTCTGGATGTGGTTCAAGGACAAACTGAGCTACCTCAGACAAACTTTGGAACTTTCTGAGGGAAAGTGTACTCATAAAGAGTGGGCATAGCAGTCCGTGGACACAAGGTCTTACAACTAGGTTCATGGCCTCATCCTAGAAAAAGTGCTACATACCTCATTGCTGAATATCACTATGGTCACCTCCAAAGTATTCCCCCCAAGAAGCTATTTGGTTACATCAGCACCTAGTCCACCCATCAAAGCAATTCTGGTACTCTTTTTTGATAATGGCCATCAGAGCTGTTGTTGTATTACCCTTGATGTGCTGAATGTCATCAAAATCTCTTCCTTTCAATATTCCCTTTATCTTCAGGTAAAGAAAAATGTCACTGGAGGCAAGATCAGGGGAGTGGGGGAGGTGTTCTGATACAATTATTTGTTTTTGCTTTTTTTTTTCAGTTAATTGTTTATTGGATAAAAACTTCCTCAGATAGTGCTATGTGAGCTGGTGCACTGTCGTGATGCAAGAGCTCCTTTGGGACCATTTTGCAAAGTTTTAATCAGTTCTGCTTGTTACTGGCCATCCTGACCTGTGTTTTTCATCAGTGATGCTTTCTCTTCCCTCAGAAAAATGTTTAATTCATTTGTACAGTGTCGCTTTCTTTATGGTATTATCCCCATAAACTTGGACTAATATGTCCCTGATTTCACTTCCACTCTTGCCAAGTTGAATAAGAAATGTAATATCCATTTGTTGCTGTAATTCAAGCTGACATTTTCATGACAGCACACAAAAACATGCAACAATAATGAATGCCATACAGCAAGATACCACCACATGTTGGCATGAACACAGCTGTAAGTCACTGATATACCAAAGTTATGAAACCTCACCTAGTTGTACAATGCTGCCAATGTAAGAACACAGTGGTCAGTTCGCAAAGTTAATTGTCGGTCCTTGTATACTAAACCAGTCCTTTAGGATGTGAAAGCCAATTCTGTTGTCCAGTGCTTCCAGAATTTTTCTATAGTCATCTTCCAATAAGCAGAAGGAAATGAATGAGGAACTGTGGACACCACAGAGCCAAGACAGGCCACTCCATAATAAACGTTGAAAACCTATCTTCAACCCTGATACAACCATGGGACAAAGAGTGTGGCCAGAAAAGGACAAGGAAGAACTCCAAAGAGATCAGTGATGAATCCTGGCAGTGATGAATCCTGGCTGACACAAACCCCCTCCTCTTCAGCAATTCTCCAAACGTCAGACCCACATAGCTGGGCAACGACTGAAAGGGACAAACCCAGATGGAGCCTGGACATTAGTCGCAATAGGAGAATCCCATTCCAAGATAGCTCTGGCTGGGGCAACATCATGACAGTACGTACCTGGGGAAGAGACTATCCTGTACATCCCCACCAGAAATCTCTCTCAACATAGGAAAGAGGGAGGGGAGGGCTGCAGCCCCACCCACCTCACTGCCCCTCCTCCTTCTCTGCTCCACTCCCTGAGAAGAGAGTGAAAGAGGTGGCTTTGCAGGAGAGATCTGATTAGATGAACAACTACAGAGCCTGCCAAAGAGAGACAGATTTTTTTGGTCTCTGTTTTTGTTTTTTGTTGTGTTCTGTTTTTGTTTTTGTTTTTGTTTTTGAGCTGGAGTCTCACTCTGTCGCCCAGACTTGAGCACAGTTGTTGCTCCCGGCCACTGCAGCCTCGACCTGCTGGGCTCCGGTGATCCTTCCGCCTCAGCCTTCTGAGTAGCCAGAATTACAGACATGTGCTACCACACCCGGCTGATATTTTTATTTATTGTAGAGATGAGGTCTCAGCAAGTTGGCCAGGTAGGTCTCGAACCCGCAGCCTCAGGCAATCCACTCACCTCAGTCTTGCAAAGCGCAGGATTACAGGCTGAGCCACTGAGTCCGGCCTGTTTTTTAAAAAATTTCAATTATATTTTAATTTTAAAAATTTTGTTTGTTCATCTATTTTTAAAATCTTTTTCCATTGTGCATGAATGTGTATGTGAGGCTTTGAACTACATCCCCTCCCCAATTTTTTTTTCTATTCTTTCTCCATTTCTTTCTGCTTTTATTTGTCATTCTCTGTTTATGTGTGTATGTGAACGATTGAGTGTTCATCTTTTGATTTTGCTGTTGGTTTTTGCTCTTTTGTTCTTCTGAGTTTTTTTTTAATATTCATTTTCTACAATTTAAGAGGTGTGTCAATGTATGTGTGAGGTGTGAGGTGAGGGTTCTCCTCACCTTTTTTTTCTCTTTTTTTCTTATTCTCCCCCCTTTGGTCTTTTTGTCTTTCTTCTCTGTTTACTTAGTACTAGGCATGTGTGTGTGTGTTTAGTTTTCTTGGGGTTTTTCTGTTGCTGTGGTTTGTTTTGTCTCGCTTTGTTATTATTGCAGATTGTTTTGTGGGGTGGGTTGGTTTCTGCTTTGCATCATCATATAGAGTTGTGGTGGGGAGTGGATCTCAGGGAAAATGTACGACAATAAGTGAACATTTTAAGTTGCAAGTAGCATTTGACTCCTAACACCCCATCCCCCACTTTACTTGGATTTCAAAAACTACAAGAGACAGCAAAACTTCCCATCCACCATCCTATTTCAAAATAGAACAAATCCAGAGCCCAGATCAGGGAAGAACAGAGGACTGAACAAACATCAAAGGGAAAGCCTCTCCCACTGACACTGAATAACTGAACTAAAGAGAAAAGAAAACAAGATATTTGTCACAAATGAGGAAAAGTCAAAGGAAGACCTCAGGCAATTCCAAGTCTACAAAGACAAAACTCCTGAGAAATCAGACCTTGATGCCCAAACAATGGAAGTCACCAATGACTGGCCCCAGAATATGAAAGCGATCAGAGAATGGTTGGAAAGAGGGAATAAGACTCAAGAAAGACAAGATGCAACACTGAAAGAATATGTAACAGAGAGTCTGGCAATAAAAAACTTCATCTAGGAAATAAGTAACAAAAGGACAAGCATGGAAAGCAGAATCAATCCAGCTGAAGAAAGAATCTCAGAACTTGAAGGTCAGAACATGGAATTAACCATTCTGTAAAAAACATTTTTAAAAAAGACTCAGAAAGAAGGAACAAAGCATACAAGTGATGTATGATTATATCAAGAGGCCGAACCTACACGTGATTGGTATCCCAGAAGAAGAAAGGGAAAATGAGAACTTGGAACAAGTATTCCAGGAGGTAATCCAAGAAAACTTTCCCCATCTCACCAGAGATATGACCAGCCAATCACAAGAGATACAGAGAACCCCCATAAGACATCAAATTAGAAGACCAACCCCTAGACAAATAGTAATTCACCTACACAAAGTAGGCACCAAAGAAAAAATACTAAAGGCAGCAAGAAAGGTCAGACTACCTACCAGGGAAAACCAATCAAAATAGCAGGGAACCTATCAGCAGAAACACTACAAGCAAGAAGGGATTGGAGGCATATATTCAAAGTCCTCAAAGATAAGCAATTTAAACCAGGAATTTCCTATCCAGCCAAGCTCAGCTTCATCAATGATAGAGAATAAAATCCTTTCCAGATATCCAATCCCTAAGAGATTATGCAGCTTCCAGACCAGCTCTACAGGAGATACTTCAAAAGGTATTAAGCATAGAAGAAAGGAAAAAAAGAATCACTACACACTTCCCAAGAGAACAGCAGAGCACAGAATCAACAGAGAATACAGCACAATAAGAAACTTGAAAACAAGCATAAACTAACCCCAAAGCCAAAATAAAACAAGCAAGCAAAGAAAAAACTTTATAAGAACCCCATGACAGGGATAAACAGTCACATTCCAATAATCAGCCTGAATGTGAATGGACTAAACGCACTACTGAAAAGACACCGAATGGCAGACTGGATAAGAATTTATGACCCCATTATTTGCTGCATCCAGGAGACACATCTCACCACAAAGGACACACACAGACTCAAAGTTAAAGGATGGAAAACAAGTTTCCAGGCTAATCGATAACAAAAGAAGGCAGGAGTTGCAATATTAATATCAGACAAAACAACCTTTAAGCTATCAAAAATTTAAAAGGATACAAAAGGACAACTACATAATGATAAAAGGTTTAATCCATCAACAAGAAATATCTGTCCCAAACATATATGTACCGAACACAAGAGCACCAGCATTTATAAAGCAACTACTAAATAAACTAAAAAAAGATATTGGCTCTAACACTAATATAGCAGGGGACTTGAATACTCCACTGACAGCCATAGATAGATCATCGAGTCAAAAAATCAACAAGGAGATCCAGAACCTAAATTTGACACTTGACCAAATGGACTTAGTGGATACCTACAGATTATTCCACCCAATAACCACAGAATATACATTCTACTCATCACCATATTGTACATACTCCAAGATTGATCATATCCTTGGCCATAAATCAAGCATAAACAAGTTCCATAAGGTTGAAATCTTGCCATGGACATTCTCAGAGCAAGGTGGAATCAAAATAAATGTCAAAACCAACAACACATCCCCAAAGACCACAAAGACATGGACACTAAACAGCATGATGCTGAACAACAAATGGACCAACACTGAAATCAGAGAAGAAATTGAAAGTTCCCTGGAAACAAATGAAAATGAAGAAACATCTTAGCAAAACCTCTGGATGCCATGAAATCAGTTCTAAGAGGGAAATTCATATCTCTACGAGCACACATAAAGAAAATGGAAAGATCACAAGTGAGGAGGCTAACAAATCACCTAAAGAAGCTGGAAAGAGAAGACCACCAAAAACCCAACTTTAGAAAAAGAATCAAAATCACAAAAATAAGAGCCCAAATATGGGATATGAGACAAAAATATTATAGAAAACATCAACAAAACAAAAAGCTGGTTCTTTGAAGAATTAACAAGATTGATGGGCCTCTAGCCAGAATGTCAAAGAAAAAGAGAGAAAAAGCCCAAATAAACACAATTAGATATACATAAGATCAAATCACAACTGACCACGAAGAAATAAAGGATTATCAGAGATTACTATGTACACCTATATGGAAACAAACTTGATAACATAAATGAAATGGAGGACTTTCTGATATCACACAACCTCCCCAGGTTAAAACAACAAGACATTGAGGCACTAAACAGACCAATAACAATCAGGAAATTGACTCTGTCATACGAAAACTACCTACCAAAAAAAGCCCTGGACCGGATGGCTTTTCAGCAGAATTCCACAAAACATATAAGGAGAAGCTGATACCAATCCTACTGAAAGTATTCCAGGCAATTGAGAAAGATGGAAATCTCCCCAAATCATTTTACAAAGCTCACATCACACTGATACTCAAGCAGGGTAAAGCTCCAACAAAGAAAGAGAACTACAGGCCAATATCCCTCATGAACATAGATGCAAAAATCATCAACAAGATTCTAGCAAATCAGATCCAAAAACCCATCTCAAAAATCATCCACCATGACCAAGTAGGCTTCATCCCCAGGATGCAAGGCAGGTTTCAACATTTGCAAGACCATAAATGTTATTAAATACATCAACAGATGAAAAAACAAGAACCACATGATTATCTCATTAGATGCAGAAAAAGCTTTTGATAAAATCCAGCATCCTTCTTGATAAAAACCCTCAAACATTTAGGTACAGAAGGAACATACTTCAAAATAGTAAGTGACATCTACAACAAACCCACAGCTAACATATTGCTAAATGGACAGAAACTAGAAACATTTCCCCTGAAAACTGAAGCAATACAAAGCTGCCCACTCTCACCCCCTTGTTCAATATTGTGTTGGAAGTCCTAGCTCGACCAATTAGACAAGAGAAGGACATCAGGGGTATCCAAATAGGAAAACAGGAAGGCACGTTATCCCTCTTTGCTGATGATATGATTCTATATCTAGGAAATCCAAGAGAATCTGTCAAAAACCTGCTTGCACTGATAAAGGACTTTGGCAAAGTCTCAGGGTACAAAATAAATGTGCAAAAGACAGTTTCATTCCTATACACCAACAACAAGCAGGCAGAGACCCAAATAAAAAGCACAATCTCACTTACAATAGCCACCAAAAAAATGAAATACCTCGGCATCTTCCTAACCAGAGAAGTGAAACACCTTTACAATGAGAATTATAAAACACTGCTCAAAGAAATCCAAGAAAACACAAACAAATGGAAAAATATCCCATGCTTATGGATAGGAAGAATCAACATTGTTTAGATGTCCATCCTACCAAAGGCAATCTACAGATTCAACACAATATCCATTAAGCCCCCAACATCATTCTTCCCAGACCTGGAAATGACAATACAGAAATTCATATGGAAATATAAACGACCACAAATAGCCAAAACAATCTTTAGCAAAAGAAACAAAGCAGGAAGTATCACACTTCCAGACTTCAAACTTTACTATAAGGCTACAGTAATCAAAACAGCCTGGTATTGGTACAAGAACAGGCATATAGACCAATGGAACAAGATAGAGATTCCAGAAGCAAAGCCTCAATTGCTCAATCAACTCATCTTTGACAAAGCCTACAACAATAAGCACTGGGGAGAGGAGAACTTATTCAGTAAGTGGTGCTGGGAAAACTGGCTGATCACATGCAGAAGATTGAAACAGGACCCCTACCTATCACCATACACAAAAATTAACTCTAAATGGATCAAAGACCTAAACATAAAACCTCAAACTATAAAAATCTTAGAAAGTGCAGGAGACACCCTTATGGAAATTGGAACTGGGAACCAATTCCTATTCAGAATCCTAAAGGCCAATACCTTCAGAAATCAGATAGGCAAGTGGGACCTCATCAAATTAAGGAGCTTCTGCAAAGCAAAAGAAACCATCAAGAGAGCAGAGGGACAGCCCACAGAATGGGAAAAAAGTATTTGCCAACTGTATATCTGACAAAGGCCTAACACCTAGGATCTACAAGGAACTCAAACATGCTGAAAGGAAAAATCAAACAGACACTTTAGAAAGTGGGCAAAAGATATGAATAGACACTTCTCAAAAGAAGATATACGGGCAGCCAACAGACACATGAAAAAGTGCTCAGCCTCACTCATCGTCAGAGAAATGCAAATCAAAACCACTTTGAGATAACACCTAACCCCTGTAAGAATGGCCATCATTAATAAAACAAACAACAATAGATGCTGGTGAGGATGTGGAGAAAAAGGAATACTTCTACACTGCTGGTGGAAATGCAGACTAGAACAACCTCTTTGGAAGACAGTGTGGCGATTTGTTTTTGTTTTTTTTTTGAGTTGGAGTCTCACTCTGTCACCCAGAGTGGAGTGCAGTGGCATGTTCCTGGCCACTGGAGCCTCGACTTGCTGGGCTCTGGCAATCCTTCCGCCTCAGCCTTCCAAGTAGTTGGAACTACAGGCATATGCTACCACGCCCAGCTAATTCTTGATTTATTGTAGAGATGCAGTCTCACCAAGTTGCCCATGCCGGTCTGGAGCCCACAGGCTCAGGCAATCCACTCACCTCAGCCTCGCAAAGCGCTGGGATTGCAGGCTGAGTCACCAAGCCCAGCTGTGACAATTTCTGAAGGAACTAGAAATCAACCTTCCATATGATGCAATAATCCCCCTATTGGGAATATACCCAGAGGAACTCAAATTATTCCACAAAAAAGATACCTGCACACATATGTTTGTTGCAGCTCTATTCACAATAACAAAAACATGGAACAAATCGTTTTGCCCATTGAAGCTGGACTGGATTTTAAAAATGGTGTACATATACACAATGGAATATTATACAGCCATAATGAAGGACAAATATATGGACTTTGCAGCAAATGGGATGGATTTGGAGTCGGTCATACTCAGTGATTTATCACAGAAACAAGGAACTGAGTTCCATATGTTCTCACTCATAAGGTGACCTTGAACAATTATAATGCTATAAGAAAGCAACTGGCAGTAGTGGAAAACTGTAAGGGGAAAGGGGTGGGACTGAAAGTTGAAGGAAACTGCTAGGGGAGGGAGGATCATCCTCATCAACAAGGGTACCTGCATGTTTAATGTTTGTATACCTAACCCCTGAATTGTACCCCACATCTTTGTAATAAATAAATTTTTAAAAAAAGAAAACCTATCTTCATATTTTATTCTGATTTTGAATTTTCTCATAACAATTGTGTGTTTCTTTAATGTAAAAATCATGTTTAGGTTTCCAAATTATTTATCATGGTTCAAACCTCAGGATAATGTTACAAAACCTCAGAATAATAAGAAACCTGCAGCACAAACCTGAGTACAAATACCAACTCAACCACTCACATTCTAGCTGTGTGTTTCTCTATAAATGGGAAAAGTAAACGCTAAAGAAATTGTCACAATCCCACAGACAACCAAACTCAAATTCATACTATCACATTATTGCATATACAGTCCTGTATTATCTTAAACTTGCCATTTGGATGGTGTTAGTGCAGGTGGGGGGGGTTGAGTTAAAGTATCACTGTTGCCCAGGCTGGAAAGCACTGGCATATTCATGGCTACCAGTCTCAATCTCAATCCTTCCACCTCAGCCTTTCAAGTAGCTGGAACTACAGGTGCAAGCCTCCATGCCCAGATAATTGATTTATTGTAGAGGTAACGTGTTGCCAAATTGCCCAAGCTGGTCTCGAACCCCCAGGCTCAGGCAATCATCTAGCCTCCCCCTCCAAAGAGCTGGGATTAGAGATATGAGCCACTGCACCTGGCCATATTATCTTAAACTTACCATTTCTGAATTCCAGTCACATTCATTCACAGACACAGAAGAAAGGTTTAGTCACACCAATTTTTGCATATAACCAGAGTCGCACGTTCTGAGACATGCGGTCACCCACACAGACACATCACACACCAAGCCCCAGATTCCAAAGCACCACAGTGTCGGAATCCCATTCACCATCCACAGGTAGAGGGAGGTATACCCAGTCACTTATTCTCAATCACCTACCTGCTCCTCCCCGCACAGCATCATGACAAGTCATTTCATGTCATCAGGCCCACAATGACACCCTAACCCCACACTCCACTCTCAGGGTAGTACACTGGACAGGTACAACAAGCCATGTAACTAGAGGCTCCAAATCCCATAGATCAGCCTGGACCTGGGCAACCAGAAGTGGCCAAGGCTGAAAGGACAGAAGGCTAGGATCTAGGTGTGGCCACTGCAAGTCGCTGGACTACACTTCCCAGGAGACACCGCAGCAGAGGCCCAATCACAGCTCAAGCCCACCTTCCCAGAGTGCTTCAGGTGACCGACCCTTTGTGGACTGGACTTCCTGGGGATGACCGTGGTGCCAGGCTACCCTGTGGGGCTCAGGATGTCTCCGTTCATCAGGCTGGGACTTGAAATAGGGTCCGAGCCCTTAATTCACAGACTCCAACACCAAAAGTACAAGTTATAAAAAGGAAGTTTTTATTAGCCAAGAGCTGGGCTGGCAGCCACTTGCCTGCTGGACATAACAGTCCCACAGCAAGAGGCCCTGATTAGCTGTAGGGGCTTGCTTAAGAAAGGCTAAATCACACTGGGACGTTTCAAGTGGGCTAAACCGCAACATCCTGGAGACCTAGGTGCCTTTCAAGCAATGCAAGCATGATTCACAGAAGCAAAAAAAAGCTGTTAGACAGTTTAACCTAGCCAGCAAGTGCTGTTGCCAGTTTCCAGGAAGGGAACCTTTTAACTGTGCAAAGGCTGAGTACATGTTTAGCCTAATTTTTGACATTGTAGATGTCTTTTTAAGCCCTCTTCCACATTCTCCCCTTTCAGTTGTTCCTGGAGTCAGATCATTGACTTTTCATATAGGGGATTATATTGAGTTCTGAGGATTATTAATTTTATTGATGACACACTATTTTTAACATAACCCAGGAGGTTTTTAATTAAGCAAGGCCCTACTGTTATACCTATTAGGAGGAGGAGAGGTCCCACCACTGCCAAGATCAGGGTTGTGAGCCAGGGGGACCAAGAGAAGAGGGACTGACACCAATTTCCCAAGGCTTGTCTTTGCAGCTTTCTTTGTTTTAGATTGTCTCTTACCAGGGCAAGAGTGTCTCAGATGACCCCAGATTGGTTTGCATAGAAACAGCAAGTTTCCCCCAAGGCCATGCATAGCCCTCCCTGCTTCATGAAGAGGAGATCAAGTCCCCTCCTGTTTTGGAGCACGACCTCGGCTAAGGAATTGACTTGCTGTTCTAGGCAGGATATGCTCGACTCCAGGAGTCCTAGGTCCTTATCAACATGTTTACTTAGCTCTTTGAGGTTTTGGTCCCCAACAACCAGAGAAGCTGTACTTATTGCTGTGAACCCTGCAATTCCTAGGCTAAGGAGGAGGGGCACTAATATGGGGACCCGCTTGGATTGCCCGAGGCCTGAGAGTCCAAGGTGTTCTCACCCTCCGTTCCTTCATAGATATATACCTGGGGTAGTATATGCACTAAGACACAGATTTCTGTGGTGTCCCTGAAATATTCTAAAGCAATACAGGGTGTTATACCTTGCATACAAGCAAACCAGGTGGGGGGGTGCAACAGCCATGTGGAAGTCTTTAGAGGTTTTTGGATTGGGGATACTTATTACAGAGGTGGTATCACACAACATTTGGTAGGGAGATTTACTTATATTATAAGAGGGAGAATAAAGGCAAGATCCACGTCCTTGAAGATTTCCCAGAGTAAGGGCCGAGTTCTGTCCCCAGGGACATAGTCCTAAGGACTGAGTTGTAGCAAGGTTAAGAATGCATACATGCTTTTCAGTGTTGCCTATTGAGGAGTTCATTGCAATTCCTATGTAATAAGGGATTCGAGGGTCTAGGCATAGCCAACAGTCTCTCGTTACTTCAGGATGAGTAGCATTTGGAAATCAGTGAACAGCAGATAGCATAGGGAGGAAATGATTTTCATTTCTGGTTGCTAATGTGGTGGGTAGGGGAGCAGGACCTGCCCCCGATATTGTAGGGTAGGTAGAACCAGATGCCTGGGGTGGTTGGGTTGGGGGGCGCTCAGAAGGTTCAGGTTTTTGGAGAATTAAGTTGCTGTTGGGGCCCATAGGATTTAGGATGTGGGGGATGGCCTGCCTTTGAATAGTAAACAGCATGCCAGGATCGGGTCCTTCAGCATACATTCTGAGCCCCCACGTTTTACCCGTTTCCCATACCTGGCAGATGCTGAGGGCATCCCAAAATATTATAGTGAGTTTAAGTGGGTTGCATGTTTGTATTTGGCTGCATTGGGAAGCAGGCTTTTTTCTACATAGGCTTATGTAGGGGTCTTGGTTTTTCCAAGGAGCAATAGTTTTGCACCCCCATGCTACAGGTATTGTCCTGCTTTGTGGCAATGGGCTGGTCCCGATGCCGGGCAAGCATAAAAACCAACAGATTTAAGTTCTTTTTCATATGTTAAGGTGCCGCATTTGTCAGTGTGTGTGCCCCCGAGGGTTAGACCTGCCCATGATTTACAAAGGTTAAAATTAAAGACAGGCTGCCCGCTTCCTCTGTAGGTGGCAATTATGGTCCCAGTGACAGTATTTCTCAGTTCCCAAGAATAGTTCCCTGGAGTATAGGGATTATGCGGGTTAGGCCACTAGGCCTCAAGCTGGGGAAAGTATGCAAGGAATATGATTAAGATACCGGGGCCCGCAAAAGTCTTATCTTTAGAGGATCTTCTCCAGTAGCTGGTTTGATGACTTTCCATGTTCCAGGGGCACGGTGGTGGCTGCCTTTACTTGTGAATGATGAATCCAGGGGCGGACACCACTGATTTTGATGGCCGTAGGAGTAATAAGGATTACTATGTGGGGTCCTTTCCACCTTGGGGCGAGAGCCTCAGTTTTGTGCCATTTTATCCAGACCTGGTCACAGGGCTGGAATGGATGTGAATGTTCCGGAACCGGTTTCTGGAAAGCTGCCTGCACAGTCTCAGTGACAGCTTGCTGAACTCCTTGAAGAGTCTGCAGTGACTGAAGCAAATTATGGTTAGACAGTTCTAGTGCTCTTACCAGTCCAATTTTTGGAAGTAACGGCGGGGGCCGTCCAAAGAGAATTTTGAAGAGGGTTAGACCCTTGATATAGGGGGTACACCTGGCCCTTAAGAGGGCATAGGGAAGGAGTGTTACCCAACCTTCACTGGTCTCCGGGATTAATTTGGTTAAAGTCTCCTTAAGTGTTTGATTCATTCTCTCTACCTGTCCTGAACTCTGGGGATGATAAGCACAATGTAAGTTCCAATTTATCCCCAAGGTTTTTGCAATACCTTCAGTAACTTTAGAAATAAATGCTGGGCCATTATCTGAGCCTACTGAGATAGGTAGACCATATCTTGGTATGATGTCATGTAAGAGTTTCTTTACTGTTACAGAAGCAGTTTCTGTTTTTGTAGGAAATGCCTCGACCCATCCCAAGAAGAGGTCTACCAAGACCAATGGTATTTATATCCATATTGCCCAGGTTTGACTTCTGTAAAATCTATTTCCCAATGTCTCCCAGGGGTTAGGCCCCTAGCTCAGAGCCCTTGGGTGGCTACACTGACCTTAGCATTATTAGTCTGCTGGCATGACACGCAGCCTTGAATGAGCTCCTGGGCGAGCTGGTTCAGATGAGGGAGATAGAATTCTTTTCTCATAAGTTTGGTTAGTTTTGTCCTACCCAAATGAGTACATTCGTGGAGCTGCCTTAGGATTTGTTGTCCCAGGACTCGAGGGAGGAAGGTTCTGCTGTCCTGAAGTTGAAGCCATCTGTCTGGGTTTGAGGTTGTCTGCAATTTTTGTGCAGCAAGGAAGTCCTCTTCTGTATATTTTGGTGTCTCACATAGAACCAGAGGAGGCAGCACCAGCAGGCAGGTGGCTCTGCAGTAAGCAGCTTCTCTGGCTGCTTGGTCTGCTTTTCTATTTCCTATTGCCTCTTTTGAGTTCCCTTTTTGGTGGCCCGGGCAATGGATGATAGCTACCTGTTTGGGGGCCCATATTGTTGCCAGGAATTCTAAGACCTCTGTTTTATTTTTTATAGTTCTCCCCTCTATGGTGAGCAATCCTAGTTCTCTGTAAATTGTTCCATGAACATGTGCAGTTGCAAACGCATACCTGCTGTCAGTGTAGATGTTGACAACTTTTCCTTTACCTGCTTTCAGGGCCTCGGTTAGGGCAATCAGTTCTGCTTTTTGGGCCGATGTTCCCTGTGGAAGAGGCTCAGCCCAAATAGTTCCCTGTAGAGTGACCACTGCTGCCCCTGCATACCTTACCCCATTCTGGATGAAACTGCTGCCATCCGAGAAAAGCGTCAGGTTGGGGTTTGTTCTCGGGACATCGGTTAGGTCCCAGCGCAGCTTCTGGAACTCAGTTGTTTCATAACAACAAAGCGGTGGCCCCGTGGGACTTTCTTCTGGTAGTAAAGTTGCAGGGTTCAAGCTGGGGGTATGCTGGAACTTGATGCAGAGTTGATGTAAAAGCAGCGCTTGATAATGAGTTATTTGGGCATTTCACATCCATTTGTCAGGGGCCCCTTGGAGTAAAGACTCCACTGTATCCATGGCTGTGACAGTCAGATTCTGCCCCAAGGATAGTTTGTCTGAGTCCTTTACTAACATGGCAATGGCTGCTATAACCTGCAGGCAGGGCGGCCAGCCCAAGGCTACTGGGTCCAGTTTTTTTGACACGTAGGTGACAGGCCTGTTCCATGGGCCAAGCTTTTGGGTTAGGACCCCCCGGGTGATGCCTTGTCTTTTATCATATAAAGGTGGAATGGTTTTTCAATATCCAGCAAGGCCAGGGCCGGAGCTGAGACCAGGGCAGTTTTAAGGGTTTAGAAAGCTTTGTTCCCCTCTGATGTCCATTTAAAATTAGCCTCTGGTCCCTTGGTTATTTCGTAGAGGGGTTTTGTGAGTTCAGCAAACTTAGGGATCCACAGTCGGCAGTATTCTACAGCTCCCAAGAATTCCCAGACCTGCCTTTTGCTTCCTGGGGCCAGGATGCCTGCTATAGCCCGAATGCGCTGGGCAGTTAGGGATTTTTTCACCTCCCTCAAGGTTATACCCAAGGTATGTGGCTACAGTCACACAGAACTGGGCCTTTTTTGCTAACACCCTATACCCCAGAGTCTGAAGTTCTCTAAGCAGGTGCCTGGTGGCACGCAGGCATTCACTTTCTGATGTGTCTGCAATTAACAGATCATCTACATACTGTAGCAGAGTAACTTCAGGACGCTGTTGCCAGAAAGCTTGGAGGTCTCGGTGGAGAGCTTCATCGAACAGCGTGGAAGAGTTTTTAAATCCTTGTGGGAGTCGTGTCCTGGTTAACTGGCCATTTCCCCCTTTTCAGGATCTGTCCATTCAAAAGCAAACAAGGGTTGGCTCTGCTTAACCAATAGGATGCTGAAAAAGGCATCCTTAAGGTCCAGGACAGTGTATACCTGCCTCTCTGCAGTTAACCCGCTGAGGAGGGTGTATGGGTTGGGGACTGTGGGATGGATATCCTCCATTCACCTGTTGACCTCCTTGAGGTCCTGGACAGGGCGGTAGTCTCCTGTGCCCACATTTTTGACAGGAAGAAGCGGGGTATTCCAGGATGAGTGGCACGGCACTAGGATTTTAGCTTCCTGGACACGTTGGATGTGGATTGCTATGCCTTTCTGAGCCTCTGGGGATATAGGGTACTGTTTTGCCCTAATGGGTGTTGCTTGACTTTTGAGATGTACAACAACTGGTGGTTGATGGGATGCCAACCCAGGGGAGTGTAATTCGGCCCAGACTTGGGGAAACTTATTCTGAAGCTGGGCCAACAGTATGGTGTTTGAAGAGCCAAGAGGGGCCCCACCTTCTGTTAACACATATTCCTCACTTAGGGGAACAGTAACAAGAATTTTTGATGCCCCAGGTGGGTTTAGGCTTACTGCTGCTGTGGTTTCCTCAAAACCTGTGTTGGCCTTAAGCTTGTGTAAGAGGTCATGTCCCAGGAGTGGGTATGGGCAGTCTGGCATTACTAGAAATGAATGAGTTACTTCCCCTTTTCCCAAATTTGTTCTTTCAGTGATCCAGGGGCATAATTGAGTCTCAGTTGCCCCCTGGACCAAGGAAAGCTTATTCTGAAGCAGGCCGTTGTACTTCTGGAGAACTGAATACTTAGCCTCCGTGTCCACTAAGAAGTGAACAGGAGCCAGGCTTGGTGGCTCAGCCTGTAATCCCGCGCCTTTGGGAGGCTGAGGTGAGTGGATTGCCTGAGCCCGCGGGTTTGAGACCCGCCTGGGCAGCGAGACCTCATCTCTACAATAAATCAAAAAATCAGCCGGGCATGGTAGTGCATGCCTGTAATTCCGGCTACTTGGAAGGCTGAGGCGGAAGGATCGCCGGAGCCCAGCAGGTCGAGGCTGCGGTGGCCGGAAGCGGCCACTGCACTCCAGTCTGGGCGACAGAGTAAGACTCCAACTCAAAAAAAAAAAAAAAAAAGAAGTGGACAGGGCTTCCCCCCCACCATAAGTTTCACCCTGGGCTCCGGGAGGGAATTGACAGAGCCCCAGCTCCATCAGTAAGTTTGTAATTGAAGCACAGGAGTAGATTTCGGTGGACACCCCCCCCCAGGAGGGCACTCTTGTGGTCAGGGTGGCCTGTCTGGGTAGTCTTTTACCCAGTGCCCAATTTTTTTACAGTAGGTGCACTGATTTTTTGCTAGTGGAGTTTTTTGCCCGGTGCCGGTTCCTCTTTTTCCTGTTGGCTGCTTGGGTTTAACTTCCTATAAGGTTGCTGCTACTACTTTGGCCATCTTTTTGGTTTGTTGGTCTTCAAGCGAGTCCCTGCTATTATAGACCTTTTGGGCTACCTCAGTTAATTCTGATAAACTTTTCCCTTCAATGCCTTTAATTTTCTGCAATTTCTTTCTTATACCAGGGGCCGACTGGGAGACAAAGGCTATAACTAAAGCCCTCCAATTTTCTGGAGCCTCTGCGTCTATGAGTATACATCCGATAGGCCTCCATAAGGCGTTCCAGAAAAGCCGTGGGAGGTTCCTGTGGGCCCTGAGTTGCCTCACTTACCTTAGACAAATTTGTGGGCCACCTGGTGGTGGCCCAGAGACCCCCCCATTAGAGTCCGGCGGTAGGTGGTGAGACACTCCCTATCGTGATTGGTGTTCAGGTACCAATCAGGCCTCTCAGCAGGGAAGACATGGTCCACACAGTCCTGCTCTGCCGGTCTGCCATCCGGTCCCCGGACCAATTTCCTTGCCTCCTGACAGATTCAGTCTCTTTCCTCCGCAGTAAAAATGGCTTGGAAGAGCTGTTGGCAGTCATCCCAAGTGGGCTGGTGGGTGAAGAAAATGGTTTCTAAAAGGCCTATGAGGCTCTGAGGTTTTTCGGAGAACTCCAGATTGTGTTGTTTCCAATTGTAAAGATCACTAGTAAAGGAACATAAACCATAAAGGGCTGGCCTCTCGAACCTCCCATGTCTAGTCCCAGGGCCTGTCTCAGGGGAAGGACTGTGGAAGTTTGTGGTTCTGAGTTCCCCGATGATGAGTCAGGGCTAATTGGTTTGTTGGGGGTGGTTGGGCCCTCGGTAGATGCATGGGGAAGAGGGGGATAAAGGGGCTGATATGAGGGCCCACTCCTGGTGAGTGACGGGCTGAGAACCTTGTGGGCCCTCTGCTCCCGCTCAGATGTAGAGTAGGGTGGGGGAATTTCATCATCCTCCCGTGGGCTCTGAACGACTGGAGGTTTGGCTTTTGGAGTTTCCTGTAGGGCTAAAACACAAGAAGAATAATAGCTCTTTCAGCTTTCTTCATCCATGGTGGCTGCTGCATTATCAGGAGGTACCAGGTAGTGATGTATGGGATCTGGTCCGGGTGGCATCGATAGACGAACTGTAAGACCTTCCCCACCATGGCAGGGTTGAAGGTCCCCTCTGGTGGCCAGCTGCAATTAGGAAATGTGGCCATTTGAGGGAACAAAAGGTGGTTAGGTTTCCTTGGTTTACCTGATAACCTGACTGCTGTGCTGTTCCCTGGAAATCCTTGAAGTGGCACAAAACCAGTTGCAGAGGGGTGTCAGGCTTAGAGCACTGCTGTCCCATAATGTCGATAGCAATGACAGACACAACAGTGACTAACACTGAACAAATAAAGACAATAACACAAACTGAACAGACAGACCTAACTGCCCAAGGGCAATACCGGAGGGCCCAGTGATGTCTCACTGAGACCTCAGACCCAGGAATTAGCACTGCATCCAGCTTTCCTGTGGGTCCAACCAGAAGTGCGCATAAACAAAAGAAGAACTTGACTCACCTCTCAGAGGGCTCTGGGGATGTTGTGAGTCTGCCAGAGATGACAATCAGCCGTTTGCAAGTCCACAGACTCACCAGGCCTGACGAACACTGAGGTTCATGGGTATGCAGACCCACAAGGTCAGCTGGTGATTGGGGCTGGAGATTAAGCTCTCAGATCTTCCGGACAAGCCCCCAAATGAAATAGGGTCCAAGTGCTTAATTCACAGACTCCAACACCGAAAGTACAAGTTATAAAAAGGAGAGGTTTTTATTAGCCAAAAGTCAGGCTGGCAGCCATTTGCCTGCTGGACATAACAGTCCCACAGCAAGAGACCCTGATTAGCTGTAGGGGCTTGCATAAGAAAGGCTAAACCACATTGGGACTTTTCAAGTGGGCTAAACCGCAACATCCTGGAGGCCTAGGTACCTTTCAAGCAATGCAAGCAAGGTTAACAGAAACGAAAAAAAAGCTGTTAGACAGTTTAACCTAGCCAGCAGTGCTGTTGCCAGTTTCCAAACTGTGCAAAGGCTGAGTACATGTTTAGCCTAATTTTTGACATTGTAGATGTCTTTTTAAGCCCCTTTCCACAGACTGAGCCCGACTTTCTGCATCAGGCCAAGAACCCTGGGTGTCCTGGCCTTTGAGTTGGGGCTGGCCGCGCTGGGACTTCTAGCATTTGATGCAAAGGGCACTTCTGGCTTGGGCTCCATTCCCAGAGGTCTTTGCGGCGACCTGTGCATCCCTGACGACTCTTGTGATGCCAGAATGTGTGTCCCTCTGTGAGGGAAAATGAGCAATTCTTAGAGTGGGCACCTCTGGGGCACGGTGGTGGCCTGTCGGGAGCAAGCCTGGCTGGGTGTGGGCCACAGGGGGTGTGTTAGTGAGGGGTGGAGAGAGGCTCCTGAGACCCAGTGCCTTCTGCGATTCCCTGGAAGGTCTGGCATCTGGAGCCCCATCAAGTCCGCTTCCCCTCCACCCACCCCCTCCCCCAGGGTCGTTTTCCTCGAGTACCTCGAGGATCCATGGATTCCAATCAGCATGGGCACACCAGCAGTCTCCCTGGCCTGTTCAGGAGGAGGCTAAAGTGTGTCGGAGCCAGTTGCAAGGTATAGTGGTGTGTGTTTGGGATTTGGTGGTGGTTTCAGAGGTGTCCATGTGACCACGTTGCTGCTCCTCACTACTTTTTCTGACTTTCCTGCCCCAGGATTATATCTCTACAAGGCCATCACTGTGGGCAGTGTGTCCATTCACAAATAGAGTCAAGCATCTTTTACTTCTTAAAGATTAACCTGAGATCACATTATGTTTGAGCTTGTGAGAAGTTTTGCTTCTTTTTTCTTTCTTAATCTGCAGTTTCCTAAAGAAGAGCATATCCAACAAGTTTGCTTGCTGCCTGAAAACTCAAAATACACAAAAGGTGAAGTGTGGTGGAAGGAAAGGAAATATGTTCAAATGCCAGCAATTGAAATGACCAACTTCAAAGAGACCATCTCAACTTTTGGGCTGCGTGTAGAGGTTTAGAAAGGGAAACTGGGTATAGGAAGCTGCTGTGTCAGAGATTCCCAAAATAAAGTACTATAAAAGAAGTTATTTCCCCCTCAAGTCTAGCAGTAGGGGCTAGTAGAAGACTTTTCATTTTATATTTACTTATTTAAGATTAGAAAATATGGTTTATTTAGAATGTTAACTTGAAAGAGAGAAAGAGAGAGAGAGAGTGGAGATTGACTTTCCCAAGGTAGGGGAGGAGGCCCAAGCCAGGAAACATGGCCTGGTCATAGCTCAAAAAGCATATGGCCACACCATAGCCTAGTAACATAAGGGCCAACTTTTCATTTTAAACATGTAGTCTGCCCTTGTAGGTCCAGGATGATTGTTACAATTTTCACACCAGTGTAGAACAAGGGAGCACATGCCCAATCATTTTAAGGGCAAGATTATAAGTTTCACTCATCACTTCTCACATCAGAACTTAGTCATAATAGTGTGGGGGTTATAACAAGCATGATTAAGTCCCAGTTATCCTTCATAACATTTTTACCTTTGTTTGATTTATCGATTAGGACCCAGACTTGTGAAGTTACTTGCTTTGTCAGAAAAAAACCCAGAAGCTCTGATTTTTTATTACTCTATGTGGCATTAACCAGTTTCAACCTGTTAGCAAGCTCATTTTGACATTTGAGTATGTTTATGTATGCCTATGTAGTCATTTCTTTACTTCTCCTTTGAAGCAGCTTTACCATTATTTTGGTTTCTTATTAACAAAGTAAATCTTCAATATATCTTCATTCTTTATTTGCATGAATCATGTTTTAACTTTCGAAAATTATGCTTTGATGCTACTAATACTTTACTACAGATTATAAAATGATCCATTATTCTAGTTTCTTTGCCCTTTGTGATATTTTCCCTTATCCACCTTGATTTTCTTTCCTCAATATAGTGGCTCATTCCTTCAATGTATATAAAGTATTTAATATCAGTTGTGCAATTGGTACTGAGTTTGGGATTTATTATACAATAATGAGTAAATCAGATTTGTTTTGTAAGCTTTTATGGAGGTATCGATACTATAAACATGTCAGTAAAATATATATTATACATATTTATATATTCACATCTATATATGTGTATATACATAATTTATAAATTTGCAACAAGATTATTGAATAGGAAATAATAGAGGAGACAATATTTAGGTTAAGACAATGACAGGCATCTAAAGAAGTGATGTTGAACTTGAGATCTGAATTCTAGAACACAGGCAAATGTGTAAAAACTGGATACATAGTAGTATATACAGAGAATGATGCAACTTAATATACTTCAGATATTCAAGAAGCAACTAGGGATAGGAAGCAACTTTCTACACAGGTAGGAAGGCAATACCTTAAGATGAAGTTGAATGGATTTGACAGATTGAGGAATCAGGACTTTATTCCTGTGAAACATAAAACTCTTAAAAGTATTTTCAGTAATGAATCTCATGCTTTCATTTACAAGAAATGATCTTTCCAAGAAATGCCTCAGGTATCCTTATTTTAACAAACTCTTTAGGCCTTTGTAATGATGAAAACTGACAATCTGTCTCAATAATAATGACCTCATTTACTTAGGAGTCCTCATTCTGTTCTCATTGTCTATTTTCCTAATTTCCCAGTCACATTTGGGGGCTATTTGGGAGCTCAATTTTAATTAAGCATTATTTTCATTTTAAACTTTTATTTCTACTGAAGAAACTATTACTCTCTGAGAACAGATATTAAAACAAGTTATCTCTTTGCTTTTTCATTTTTTTTTAAGAGTGGGGATCCCCATGGTAGAAAATGGAAAAATTTATAAACAAATATCCTGAGGATCATAGTTTCCACAATGACTGGGAATGTAAAGGCACATTTGAGAGATATCAGAGAAAGGAAATAAATTCCAGTCTAGTCATCATCATGCATGAATAAATGCCCACTCTGATATGGCAAACATCCCATAACCTGCTTCAGTAAATTTCTCCTAGAGATACTCCTATGTATGCAATGAATGTGAAGAGGTTTTAGGCAGAAGAATTTCTTTAATCATGAGAAAATTCATACTAGTAAGAAATCTTTTGAATGTAAGCAATGTGAAAGTCTTCCTTGCTGCTACTATCTTTCTCAACATCAGAGGATTCATATTGGTGAAAAAAATATCCTATGAATGTAAAGAATGTGGAAAAGTCTGTAGTTCTTTTTCACTCTTTACCTGACATTATAGGATGGTGGAAAACCCTATGAATATATGGATTGTGTGAAAAAAAATTTTTTAAAATATGGAACACTTCACGAATTTGCGTGTCATCATGGGGCCATGCTAATCTTCTCTATAAAATTCCAGAGTGAGCATGGATTGTGGGAAAACACATTCAGGTCTCATAACTTTATGTACAGTCATAGAACTCACACTAGTAAGAAACACTATCAGTTTTCTAAATATGGAAAAGCTTTTAGTCACTTGTCACTACTCATTCAACATCAGAGAATTCATACCAGGGGAAGGCCTTTAAAAGTGTAACACAACTTATTGAACATCAAAAAATTCATACTAGTGAGAAACCACATAAAGTAATGAATGCAGAAAGACCTTCTATCATATCTTCCTCAATATCACAGGATCCATAATAGTGAGAAACCTTATAAATGTAAAGATTGTGGAAAGGCCTTTGGGCAGGACTCACAGCTTAGCCATCACCCAGAGAGTTCATACTGGTGAGAAAACCTGTAAATGTAATGAATGTGGAAAAGCCTTTGATCAGATTTCATAACTTAATGGGCATCTTAGCAATCATACTGGTGACAACCCATATCAATGCTCCAAATGTGGGAAAGCCTTTAGTTACTTATTAATAATTATTCAACATCATTTATTAATAATTCATACTTGTGAAAAACCCTACAAATGTAAAGTATGTGGGAAAGCTACACGTTTTGGGCATCACAGAATTCATACTGGTGAGAAACTCTATAAATGTAATGAATTTAGAAAGGCCTTCACTTTTTATTTTTGAGTTGGAGTCTCACTCTGTTGCTGCCCAAGATGGAGTGCAGTAGCATGCTCACATCCACCACAGCCTCAACCGCCTGGGCTCAGGCTGTCCTTCTACCTCAGCCTTCCAAGTAGCTGGAACCACAGACGTGTGTCTACATCCAAATGACAAAATTGCTTTTGTGGTTTACTTTAGTCAAGTGTAAAAAAGACACTGTTGTAATAGCAGTGTTTTGTTGTGTTTTTAAAGCTTAAGTTTAAACACCTCTGACAAATCCTTTAGCCCAAGGCTTGAAGGAATTGTCTGGAATCCTGAAATGTGTTATTTTGATTTTTTACAGGGACTCATGTGAACAGTTCTTGAAATATGTTTGTTACTCTTAGTTTACATTGAAATGATGCCACCAATATATTTTTTTCCTTTTTTTCTTTGTTCTTCCACCCATATATAGTCTATGAGAATTTCCAAACAGAATAAAAGCAATACTATCTTCCAAAATTTAAGTTTTAGGATAGTGATCGGCAAGATCAGAATGAAGTCACTATAGCAATCTATTATCTACTACTGTTTCAGTCATTCTTGTTCTGTGACACTGTTCTTCCATATGATACAAACAAAACAATGCTCAAGTGACTGTATCAGTCAATTGCTTATATAGATGTGTTCAACTATATGTGAAGGAGGATACTCCTTCCAAATATATTTTTATGTTAACAACTACTTTGATGCCTCATATTAATATCCTTGTGTTTTCCATGTATTATATCATAATTTGGTATATGATATATTTTATGTAGTCTAAGGTGATGATAACTCACTATGTTTGAATTTTCTTTGTAGTTTTTCCCTTTTTCTTTTTAATTTTTGTGATTCCAGTTACCTGCCTTTTAGATTTATTAGTTATGTTAAAAATATTTGTTATGTTAGGGATTGCTTTAGGGTTTATAGCATACATCTTTAACATAGTACAGTCTTCCTTCAAATCTATTATACCATTTTATATGTAGTATCAAAGACTTAAACTAGGATAATTCTATTTCTCTCCTCCTGACATTTTTGCTATTATTGTCATACATTTTTATCCATGTTACTTTATAAATATAAATCTCAAAATAGTTCATTATATTTTTTCTCTAGGTAATCTTTCTTGGGATATTTAAATAAGAAGTTTTTCAGGATGGATGCAATGGCTCATGTCTGTAATCCCAGCACTTTGGGAAGCCAAGGCAGGAAGATTGCTTGAGGCCAGGAGTTTGAGACCAGCCTAAGCAACATAGTGAGACTCTGTCTCTAGGAAATTTTTTTTTTTTGAGTCGGAGTCTCACTCTGTCACCCAGACTGGACCTGCTGGGCTCTGGCGATCCTTCCGGCTCAGCCTTCCAAGTAGCTGGAATTACGGGCATGCGCTACCACACCCAGCTGATTTTTTGATTTATTGTAGAGATGAGGTCTCGCTGCCCAGGCGGGTCTCGAACCCACAGGGTCAGGCAATCCACTCACCTCAGCCTCCCAAAGGCATGGGATTACAGGCTGAGCCACCGAGCCCGGGAGGAAAAATTTTTTAAAAATTAGCCAGACCTGGTGGCACACATCTGTAGTCCCAACCACATGGGATGCTGAGGTAGAAGGACTGCCTGAGCCCTAGAGTTGGAGGCTGTAGTGAGTAGTGATCATGTCACTGCACTCCAGCCTGGGCAAGAGTGAGACCCCTACAACAAATCATATGTATCCACGCAAATTTTTTTAATTCCAAATTTTCATCTGGTATTGCTTTGTTCTTTCTGAAGGATTTCTTTTAACATTTATTTTAATGTAGGCTTACTTTGGCTACATTTTATTTATTTTGAGTTAGAGTCTCATTCTGTTGCCCAGGCTGGAGTGCAGTGGCACACTCATGGCCACCACAGCCTCCACCTGTTGGGCTCAGGTGATCCTTTTGTCTCAGCCTTCAAGTAGCTGGAATACCAGGAGTGTGTCACCATACCTGGTTAACTTTTTATTATTATTTTTAATTGTAGAGATGAGGTCTTGCAAAGTTGCCAAGGCTGGTCTTGAACCCCTGAGGCTCAGGCAATCTTCTCACCTCTGCCTCCCAAAGTGCTGGGATTACAGGCATGAGCCACCATGCCTGGCTTAATTTTCTGAATTTTATTACTTTTTGTATTACTATTTTACCTTCAGTTCTAAAGAATATTTTAACCAGGCATAGAATTCTAGATTTACATTGCTTTTTCCAGACTTCAAGAACTATCCCAGTATCCACTAGAAGCATCTTTCTGTTCCCTTACCAGGGTGTTAAATCCTGTCATACAGTGACTACATTGCAACAAACTCTCCCTTATACAATTTTATGTTCTACCCCTTGATTCAGTATTTTCAGGATCTCCTCTGAGGTATACTCTTCTGGTTTCTGCTAGTATATTATGGTTTCTACAGCTCCTTTGGTGTCTGAATCCATCCCTTACCATAGCAGTCTCAGCATTTCCGCGTTTTGGTATTGCTGAAATTTGACCCATTACTGCATTGGGGAAATATCTTGTTGCGGGCAAGCACTGTTTTTAAAGATGCTGACTTCATGTAAAATAACATAATGTAATCTCTGCACAGGAGAAACAAGAAGAGAAGACATACAGGGTACAGGGAAATCTGGGGATTCAAGGTTCTAAAATGTATGTGCTAAGAACTCTATATCATGAATCTCTGAAGAGTCTCCTTCAGCAAGTCTTTCCTCTTAAAACAGAAAGCAAGGAAAGGGTGCCTACATTGATCACTTCCATTCAACATTGTTTTGGAGGTCACATGATAATTACAGTAAGGTGAGGGGAAAAAAGGCAATATAATAACCAGAAGTGAATAAACTGAATTGTTTCTTACCAAAAAAAAACCCCCAAAACCCTAAGAAATCAGTAAGACAACTCCAAGAATGAATTAAGTGACATTTTCAAGAAGACAGGATACAAGGTAAGTGTACAAAACTCATTTACATTTTCATATATGAGTAGCAAACAACCAGAAAAATAAACATAAGACAAACCAATTCAGTTTACATGTTGTGAAAATATCTACAAATAAGTTTTAAAAATATGCAAGACTTCATTCAGAAAACTACAAGGTATTGGTAAGCGAAATTAAAGGAAACTGAAGCAGAAAGTTATGCTAAGGTTAGACTGAAAATCACTTCTGTTGAAGTGTCAATTATTTTCAAATTGAACTACAGATTCCATGTAATCTCAATTGTATTACGAACAGGCTTTTTGATAGAAATTGATGGTGACTAAAACTTATTAGAAAATGCAAATGAGCTGGGGTTGCTATAACAATTTTTTAAAAGAGCAACAAAACTGGAGGATTTATACTATCTAATTCCAAGACTTCCTCTAAAACTTATAATGAAGACTGTGGAACTTCAAAAAAGACAAATAGACTGATAAAACAGAATAGATTTTAGAAGTACACCCAAATATAAATGGCGAACTGATTTCGAGAAAGGTGCTGATACAATTTAAGGGAGAAAATGAATATCCAAAAAATGATGTCAGAATGGGGCAATTATATTGGGAGGGAATATATGTTAACCCTTGCCTCTTCACATTATATGTAAGAAAAAACTTGAAATAGAGCTGACTATAAATGGTAAAACTATAAAATAGCTAAAGAAAACATGCAAGAAATTCTATGGACAAATAGAATATGGACAAATATTTCTTATATAAAACATTTAAAAATGTGATTAATTGGATGTTATCAAATTCAAAACTTTATCACTATTATGTAAGTTAAAGGGCAAGATACAGATAGTAGAAAATGTTTCCAAAATCTAGCAAACCATTCCAATTCTCGCAACTGCATACTAAGAGAAAAAAACCTAATTTTAAAAATAATCAGCAAAAGATTTTGACAAAAACTTCACAGAAAAGTATAGCCAAAAAGTTCATAAACAGATTCTCAATAGCAATAGTCATCAGAAACTGCAAATTTAAACTGCAATGAGATATAATTTCATAAAAACTAAAATAGCTTATGTTAAAGACTGATAGTAGAATGTGGAATAAGAAATAACATTGTGAGTTGTCATGATTTGCTAGCATTTTTCATTACACATTCTACAATGTCAAGTATGGTGAGAGCTGCATCTAAAGGACCTCCCATGCTGATTACACTCAAAGGGTTGATAATATGAATAGTATGAATTCTATTATGTTGACAAAGTGTTGAGGAAGTATTAAAGGCCCTCCCACAGGCATGACATTTATAGGGTTTCTCTCCACTGTGTTCTCTAATGAGTAACAAGAGAGGAGTGGACACTGAAGGCTTTTCCACATTCCTTGCATTTATAGGGTTTCTTTCCACTGTGTGTTCTTTTATAAGTAACAAAGGAAGAATGGGCACTTAAGGCCTTTCCACATTCCTTACATTCATAGGGTTTATCACCAGTATGAATTCTGTGCAGAGTAAGCTGCATAATACAGCAAAAGGTCTTTTTGCAATCCTTACACTGATAGGGTTTTTCTCTAGGGTGAATCTCCAATGTGGGAAGAGAGGCATACAAAGGATTTCTTACATTTACTGCACTCATAGGGTTTTTCTCCAGAATGAGTTTTCTGATGACTAATGAGTTGTGCATTTTGCGTGAAGGCTCTGCCCACACTCCTTACATTCATAGGATTTTTCTCCACAATGAATTCTGCGGTGATCAACAAGGCCTGAGTAATGGCTTTTCACAGTCGCTGCATTCATGGAACTTTCTCTCTCTCTCTCTCTTTCTCTGTCTCTGTCTCTCTCTCTCTCTCTCTCTCTCTCTCTCTCTCTCTCTCTCTCGTATGTGTACTCTGATGCTGAGTGAGATGAGTCATCTGACTGAACATTTTCCTACATTCTTTACATTCTTAGGGTTTTTCACTTGTGTGAATTCTCTCATGCTGGGTGAGGTGTGCCCCCTGATTGAAAGTTTTACTACAGTTATCACATTTATACGGTCTCTTTTCTGTGTGGATTCTTTGATGTTGAATGAGAGTTGATCAAAGAGTGAAGTGTTTCCCACAATCTAAACAATGATTGCATTTCTTTCGTATATGATTTCTCTGATGGAGAATTAGTTGAGTATTGTGAAAGTAAACATTTTCACATTCTTTACATGTATTTTTTTGTACATTTTATCTCTGTGTCAAACTGAGATAATACTTTTTTAATAGCCTCTTTGTAGATAACTCCTTAATCTCTCCACCTGACTCATCTGAAAGGAGAAAAAAATCAAAAAATAGAAGCAAATTAAACTAACTTAATACACATGCCTTTTACCCTTTCAATTTCACCACTGGGAATCTATTCAATAAATAAAGATACCAGTTTTTAAAGATATACTGATAAGAATGCTTATTGAAATAAGCTTTAACTGAGGTGGAAAGATTGCCTAAGCCCAGTGGGTCAAGGCTGCAGTGGCCGTGAGCGTGTCACTGCACTCCAGCCTAGGCAACAGAGTGAGACTCCAACTCAAAAAAAAAAAGAAAGAAGTTTTATATTGGAAATAACCTAGGTGTCCCTCAAAATTAATCATAGTGTATCTATACTGAGATTATTACTTGGCTATTAAGAAAAGACTGCTAAGTTTTCCAACCTGCAGGATCATTCACTAAGTGAAAAGAACTAAGTGAAAACTTGTGTGTTAAGTTATATATCAAGTTTCAAAACACAGAAAGGTAAAAGAATATATTAACCTGAGGAATTACTGTGTCCAACTCTGGGACACAGAATGCATCTCCAATTATTTTAATACAGAAACAATTTGACGTAACATAGAAACAGTAAAATTAAGCATATAATCAAGGTCAAATGGGGTATAAATTCTTAGTGATATAGATATTGTGAGATTGAAGAGATCACTAGGTACACATGAGAAATAAGACTAAAGAGTCGATTGAAGGCAAAAAGGAAAAGGTTGTAAAGCCTTAAGGAAACATATCATGTGGAATCACAGATCCCAAAATGTTACAGGAAGGCTGATCAATATCACCAAAAATTAAAGAAAGGCAAAAGGATTTTCCACAATGAACAGAAGTAGTAACCTTCCAACCTGTAGTTATTTTTACTATTTAGGAACTCATGGATCCTAAGATAAGAAAGACAATAAAATAATGGAAGTTGGAAAAAAAAAAGATGGTGGTGGGCACAGAATGGTAATAAACAACAGACAGGCAGAAGGCAACGTGGAATACAAGCACACAGACCCATGCACTCACTATTCCCACATGGTACTACAAGTGAAGTGATCTGTAAACAACTCCAATTGAAATCATTTTTTAGAAAATTCTAAAGCTCTTACACTTTCTACCCTCAAGAGCCAGCTGAATTGAGTTCTTACATTTCCACCCTCATGAGCAAGCTGGATTGAGTTCTTCCGCTTTCCACCCTCACGAGCCAGCTAGCAGTAAGAGTGAGAACAGAACCTCACTCAGTTATGGAGGATGACTGCTGAGTTCTGGCTTGTTCCTGCTGCACTAAATATATAGGTATCCCACTGCACTGATTCTAGACTGAACTGTGTACACAGATAGTAGAGACAGTTAAGCTTATAAAAGGTACAAGGACTGGTTTTACAAGGCAACTCTATCACAAAGGCCCAAAGGTTTCTAAAATGAACCCAAATAACGATTATTACCAAATGTGATGATTCAAGCTCATTATTTGATGTCACAGCCCAATCCATTAAGCAGAAATATCCCCTTTACCAAGAACCATAGATTAGTCAGTGTTTTCTTACTCTGTTATCTTGATCTTATTTTGGTTAACTTTTCTTCCTGAATAGTGAGGTCCTAGAATTCTAACACAGGACTTACCTTTTTCTCCAACTGCTAACCAGTCTTTCTCTATCCACAGGTAATCTATTTCTTCCATTCCTAAGTTTCTATCACCAGTAAATATATGAAATACACATTTATCTCCAATTCTGAATTTATTTATTTTTAAAATTTTTTTGAGTTGGAGTCTCTCTCTGTCGCCCAGGCTGGAGTGCAGTGGCATGCTCACAGTCACTGCAGCCTCAACCTGCTGGGCTCAGGTGATCCTCCCACCTGAGCATTCCAAGTAGCTGGAACTACAGGCATGTGCCACATACTCAGCTAATTTTTTGATTGATTAGAGAGATGTGGTCTCGCCAAGCTGCCCAGGTTGTTCTCGAACCCATAGGCTCAGACAACCCTCACACATTGAAACAACCAATTCTGATGCTTCCAATTATTGATTCTACTTTGCACAAGGTTCAGGGAAGGTAATCTTAATTTTTCCACTCATAAAAAAACTGCAAGTTTTTAAACTTTTTTTTAAAAGCAGGATTTATTGAGAGAACACAAAAACTGCCACAGAGGAAGGGGACTCCAGGGGGTTGCCCATGTTTTTATACTTTTAAACAAGCTCAAAAAAGAATTAACATAGCAGGTCTGAGGCTGCTTGTCCTGCCACAGTGGAGTCATAGACAGTGCTAACTCCTCCCAGCAATGATATCTATTTGCAAAGATCCACTAGCAAAGTTGGCCCTTGAATGGTCCCTAAGGACCTTGGATTTCAGAAGGATTCCTGCCATTCCCAGAACTGACACAAGCAACTCACCGTGCCCTAAACCCTCTGCACAGGTGGTGTGATTTATGCAAAACACTTGCTTTCCTTCTGAGAATCTGGAATTTTAGCATGTGGCAGGCAAAGAGAACCTTGTGACTTGTCACCAGTAAAACCTTTTGGCACTGAGTCTCTAATGTTATCTAGCAGCCAATAATCTCACACATATCACACAATGTGCGGCTAGAGGAATTAAGCACATCCTGGTTGGCTCACTAGGAAAGGACTCTTGAAAACAAGCATCTGATTTCCTCCAGACTTTGTCCCATGAGCTTTTTCCTTTTGCTGACTTTGCTAAACTAAATCTTAGCCATTGTATAGTAAAGAATTTATACTTTTTCAAAGGGAGATATAGCCCCTTCTCTTAGTTCCTGTAATCTCAGACCCCTTAGAATATCCTGCCTGATAAAAGTATCTCTATTTACCTAGGGGCCTTGGAATACACCAGAAAGTCAAACAATATGTGATTTATTGGGGCTCTGGATGACGTGGTTATCAATGTGACCTCCAGAGAGGCTAAACACTGAGGTGAGTCACATGAGCAGTCAACTACATCTACATGATGGAGCCCCAATAACAATTCTGGACACCAGAGGTCAGATAGGCTTCCTTGGTCAGCCATCTTCCATGCTTACTGTCATACATCATTGCAAGAAGGAGTTAATGTTCCCCATGACTTCACTGTGGGAGGACAAATGGAAGCTCTACACTTAGAATCCTCCTGGACTCTTTCTGTATGTCTCTTTCCTTAGTTGACTTTAATGTGTATACTTTCATTGTAATAAACTGCAACCATGAGTATAACAGTTTCCAGTGAGTTCTGTGAGCCCTTCTAGTGAACTATCAAACCCAAAGGAGACCCTTGAATTTGCAATTAGTGTCAGAAGTCAGGGTGGTCTTGGGGACCCCAAAATCTGCAGCTGGCATCGGAACAAGGGTGTTCTTGTGGACTATTCACTGACTCTGCAGGCATGAACTCAACTATATGCTAAGTCCTGTGACTACACCTACCTAGTGAATCACTGAACTTGGGAGTGATCTTGGGGATTCTCAACAGTTGGCCAGTTTCAAAAAAAGAAATGCATGTTTGTTAATGAATAAATAATCAGTGAATATATCCACTCAAAAAATCAGACAACTATATATGTCACTTACATTAAAGAAACCACAGTTATCAAAGAATGGTGTTCTGTAAAAATATAGAGCCTTACAACAGACCAAATGAAAAAAGAAGGATAAGCTGGTAAGAAGCAGGATCCTGAATTTAAAAGCAACTTTACCATGGACAAGGATGAAAGATATAGTTACACTCTCTGAGGCCAGAGGCATTTATAAAAGTAGATATATACGTTCAGTGGTCAACATCTCCTTGGGAACTCAGAGTCAAGGAGCCTCAATTTCTACACATGCATGGAGCACCAGAAAAGAGCAACTTTCACACCTTAGAGATGCTTTGCCCTCTAGAACCAGCAGGTCTTTCATATACATGGCTTACCCATAGTTGGTTCCTCTTACCCACCTGGTAATGGGCTTCTTATCCCTTTTTTTCCTACCGTCCAGGGCAGTTTCCTATGCTCCAACAGTGAAATCACAGAATTAGAAATGGAAAGGCCTGTGAAAATAAACAGAAAGGATTGGCCATGTTGTAGTTACTCAAGTATTCTGACATAGCAACACTGTAATCAGGATATAAGCCATCAAACAACAACATTTTAGAAGAGTATCTGACACATTGGATAAAGAAAACTGCTCATTCCAATGTCCACATTTCATGGAAAATTCAGAACTTCACCAAAGATTCCAGTAGAAAAAAAGAAGAATAGAGGCTGAATTAAGGACTCAATTCACTTACCTAGCCAGATCAGATTATGATAATTCAACATCACAGTTGTGTACAAATCTCTCTGAGCAGGGTTCAGGAATTCCCACTCTTCCTTAGAGAAGTCAATGACCACATCTTGGAATGTCACTGATCCCTGAAATGACAAACGTTTTCTTAGAAGATGCCAGGTAACGAATGGAGGTTGGGAAGTATGTTAAGGAGCTGATCGGAACTCAAAAAAGCAGCTTAAGACACCAAAGGACACTACTGTAGTATACTGTTTATTAAAATTTGAGTATAGAAAAATATTTAATAAGAACAAAGTTCAAGATAAACAGGATGACTCAAAAAGAATCAAATTTTAAATATGTGTTACTCAGAGATTATATATATACATGGCTTCAAAACCAATTTGTAAGAGAACCATCACAGTTGTTTCTATAATTGTATATATACATAATATGACCACACAATTACTTTGTTGAAAGTCACTCATGATCAATTCTACCATGGATCTTTAGTGTGAATACCAAAAAAAATAACTTTTTGGCTGAAATAAAATGTAGTCATCTTTCCTTGAATCTGGGTTGACCCTACCATTTGCTTTAACCAAAAGAATGTGACAGAAGTGATGCTGCCAGTTACAGGTCAAAAACTTTGGAAGGTCTCTCTTCTTCTGTTTTGGCCTCGAGAGGGCTCAGAATCATATAAGAAGAAAAGCCAATGAGAAGAGGCCAATAGAGAGGGAGAGACTCTAAGACTATATGGAATAAAGCTGAAGAATCCAGCTAACAGCAAAAAATAGAGGCCCAGATACATGACCTGGCTATTTTAGCTAAGTATAAGATATGTGAATGAAGAAGCCATTTTGAGCACTCAAGCTCCAGCAGACATCATAGGAACACAGATTAGTCATTCCTACCCAACCCAGTTTGAATTTCTTACCCACAGAATCATAGGAAATAAAGTTGTCTTTGCTCTAACTGCTACATTTTAGGATGGTGTTGGTAGTGTTCTGAAAATTGCACTAGATGTACTATTATTTCATCTTATATGCCTCTATCAGGGCCTGCAACAGGAACAAGGAGTATGGTTTTGTCTTCAGCTGCTTATGAAGAACAAGTTGGGACATGGACTAAGGACACCTAGCTCATTGTTAGTATTCCTTTCCAATATCCTGGAATTTCATCAATTCATAATACAACTGTGATTCATAATTACTTCAATCATATACAATTGCACTATTGCAGGAGTCCAGCTTCAGCAGGGCCAGAGATTCCTGGAGGAGAAAGGGCGTCGGTGACTAGAGGGAAGAAAGGGGGGAGAAAGAAAGTGGACTCCTGTTCAAGGTTGAGCAGAAGTCGTTTACTGAGTGTTATCCAAGGGCTTTTATCCCCAAATTTTGCAAAGTCATCATCACAGGACACAAAAGGTAGCATGTGCCTTTCACATGAACAGGTCCAGGTGCGCAAAGGACACCTCCCACTCTCAAGCAAATGTTTTTTCATACATAAGGAAGAATATGAGGAAGAACATGAGGAAGAACAACCACAAATTGTCTTTTTGTTTCTTATGCTTGCTTAATGTTCCCAAACCAGTTTCTTATGTACCCTTAACTGTATTACAACTATATCATCTTGAAATAACATCACTCAATGTCTAAACCTGAAACCACCATAATGAATTATTAACTTCTACAATTCTGTACTAATTCAAACTAGTTTCTATTAAAACAATTGCTGCTATGGTTACACTCTCCTAACACCAGCTGGCCTAATTCAAACTTCACTGGCCCCCCTGAATCAAACTAAACTAACCACACTTCTACAATAAAATGGTTACTTAAATTTTCTTCAATCTATATAAACTATTTTCTAAAACCTATATCTATAAATTTCTAAAATCACATCAAGAGAACATGTGACCTGCACTAAGGCTCCTCAATGTGACTCAAAGTTGAACTTAAATTGTTTAAAAGCAAAAACCATAAACATGGAAAATGGGAACAAGAGACTCCCAAGTTAGCTGTGTTCGTTCCGGTTTCAGAGTCCTCTGTTACAGCCAGCAGGAGCCTTTTCTGGTTGCAGTGCCAAGTGGAAAAGGAGGGAGGGAATGGGGTCAGCAGCTCCCAAACACATCCTAGTGGTCTCGGGGTCAAGGGCCCTTCCTGATCCCTAACGCTCAGTGAGCCTCTGTGGCTGGCTCCCAACACACTATGCTGTCCTTTTCAGATATATCTTTGCACTATCTGTTTGTCACAATAGCCTGTAAGGTTGGAAGCCATCAAAAACTTTATAGTACTGACCATCAGGCAGAAAGGTTTCTCTTTTCTCACTTGAATATGGGGTTTAAGAAACATTCTGCATGAATGGGTGTCCTACTTGTATACATTCTTATCACAATATAATATATATACCAAAAATGGCATACAACATTAAGTATACAACATGATGAATGTTCACAAAACAATCCACCCCTGTAAGGAGAGCCCTGTTTAAGAAACTGAATATTACCAGCACTTCCAAGATTCCCTAGTACTGCTTCCAGACACTACCACCTCTTACTATCATGAAATCTGTCACCATAGATAAGGAACACTACATTATTTTTAATGAACAATTTTTCTTGATATCTTCAAATGCTGACATTTTTTCTGTCTTTTATTTTCTGTTTTTAAAGAGACAGGGATCTTGCTATGTAGCCCAGGCTGGGGTGCACTGATTATTCATAGGTGCGATCATAACACACTATGGCTCTTAAATTCCTGGGCTTGGTTGGGCTCACTGGCTCAGCCTGTAATCCCAGCCAGCACTTTGGGAGGCCGAGGCAAGTGGATTGCCTGAGCCTGTGGTTTCAAGACCAGCTTGGGCAATTTGGCAAGTCCTTGTCTCTACAATAAACAGAAAAGTGACTGGGTGTGGTAGCACACACCTGTAGTTCCAGCTATTTGGAAAGCTAAGGCAGAAGGATCGCCAGAGCCCAGCAGGTCAAGACTGGGGTGGCCGTGAATGTGCCACTGCATTCCAGCCTGGGCGGCAGAGTGAGACTCCAACTCAAAAAAAAAAAATTTCCTGGCTCAAGTGACTCTCGTGCCCCAGTCTCCCAAGTAACTGGGACTACAGGCATGTGCCACTGTACCCAGCTACCAGTATTTTTCTATATCTTCTGAAGTATCACAAAAAGACACATACAGGTTGAATATATTCCTAATCAGAAATGCTTCAAAATTCTTCAGAAATGCTTCAAAATGCTTCAAAACTTTTTGAGTGCTGATATGCTCCTCAAAGGAATTGATCACAGGAGCATTTTAGATTTCAAATTTAGAATGTTCAACCAGTAAGTATAATACAAATATTCCAAAATCTGATACACTTCTGATCCCAAGCATTTCAATAAGGAATACAATAATGCTCATAGCAGTTTTATTTGTAATAGCCAAAAATCCAGAAACATCTCAAATGTCTATCAACAGGAGAATGGATAGACTGTAGTATAGTGACACAATGGAACACTTCAGCAAAAAATAACACTGATGAATCTCAAGAAACATTACATTAAATGGAAAAAGCCAGACACACACCTACATACTATTTGATTCAATTTATATGAAGTCAAAAGGAAGAAAAGCAAAACAAATTGCCATAAAAATAAGAAAATGATTTTCTCTGACAGCTGGAGCAGGGAAAAGGGCACGAAAAAACTTTTGGGCCTGATGGACACCTATCTTGATTTGGGTGGTGGTCACAAGGCTTTAATAATTGCCCCAAAGCATCAAACTGCACACTTAATATTTGTGTGTTTTATTTGTAAATTATACCTCAATTACAATGATAACACACAAAAACATCAACAGAGTAGGAAAGCACTGGAAGTATGGAACAAATGGAATAAGAATTGGTGGTTAAAAGAAAACTTAGGCACAAATATTCTATGTCAACATACAATATAGGAACAGTAAAGTGGTAAAAGTGTTTTTTTCCTGTATGGTGGGTATATGACTATTAAAAACATTTTTATAGTTTTTTATTTTAAAATTAATTAATATAATTTAACAATTTTATGCGTGGCTTGAATTACAGCAAATAGCATGTGGAATGAAAACACTGCCTTTTTTCTTAATATAAATGTTTCCTTTTTGAGAAGACAATCTATTTTCATATAAAATGCCTTGTTGTTTACACTTTGCAGGCTGAAAAAGAATCCAACCTGCTTGTTCTTGCATAGAGTTTCAGGGCCCATGCAAGCACCCTGCACAGAACTCTATTCCGGGAAACATAGCCAGCTCATCCATCTTCATCCTTGCAGCATATTTCTTGCTCATTTATCAAGACCTGATAGATAGGCTATTCCCCTGAATTCCACAAATGAAGACTGTGACATCATCTTGAGCTGTCCAACCCCAAACAGGACCCTGGGAACCTACACTTCATCTTTCACCGATGCCTCCAGTAATGTCCTGATTTTGTTAACCTGGACTTCCATGCACTAGACACCACTCACATTCCTATTCCCAAAACTTTCCAAAGGCAGACTGTGCCATTACTGAGACTGAAAAACCCAACAGCATTTTCTATCTTGCCTTCTGTCAGTCCCAAAGCTGTGAAGAAGGTCAAAAATGACTGAACATTCACCTTTACTTCGAGATGACAGTCCCCTGATAAAGACTCTCATCTTTCCCTCTGGAAAATGTTTCTTTGACCTTAAAATAGTGTTTAGAAGAAGACTGGCCCCAGTGAAGATCCAGAATAATTTGCTGAATGAATAAATGAAATGTAAAAAAGATGGACAGAGAAAAGAGGCCCCTACAGCCCCACCTCCTACTGAATAAAAAGCCCGAGGCCTTGTCCTTGTCAGTCTCTATTACCCAAGCAAGTTTCATGAAGCGAGACTAGTTGTTTCTAGAACTTTAGACCCATGATGTTGCAGGAAACAAAGATAAAACAAAAACTTACCTGTGACATGGCTAATGCCCACTGTGCTGGAACAGTGTCCCCACTAGTGACAGAGTCGAGAATGCAGAACTAAGGACAAGGAAAGAAGCCCGAGATTAGATTCTTGAACCCAATGCCACTCATTTTCAACCATGTTCCTGTACAAACTCCAAGAAAGACAGGTGCCACTGCCAAAATACACCATTTAGCGTGCAGGGTTAGTTCTCAAATACGAGGGGGAGTTCCCCCAAAAAAGGTCAGAATTTGTTTATAAAAATTGTGTACTCACTCTGACATGCTTAAACTTTAGTCACCATCCAAGTACTTCCTGTTTGATGTACAACTATCAAGACACTTTTTCCATCGCTCAAAACAATTTTTGGATTCATTAATTTGGGATGCCTTTTAGCGCTTCTGTCGTTTTTTGTGTCATCTCTTCCACATCAGCAAAACGTTTCCCTTTGAGGACTTTTTTCATCGGGGAAACAAACAAACAAACAAAAGTCTCTCGGGGCGAGATCGGGTGAACAGGGAGGGTGGGGCACAGGGGTCGTGCCGTTTTTGGTCCAAAGCTACATAAGACTCAGCGCGGTGTGGACAGGTGTGCTTGTACATCACCCATCATGAAAAGGGCACTGAAAGAACCCCCAAAAATATCTTGGAGGCGGAGCGCAGCCTCTCTCGGTGAGTCCACAGACACCCGTGGGCTCCTGGAACACAGTGAGTTCTCTGCCCTCCATTAGCCATTCCGGGCTTTGGGGCCTCCTTGCCGGTCGTGGGGCCTCCTCGACGCTCCGGGGCCTCCTCTGGGACCCCCACCCCCCGCCCAGGCACGCACGACCTCACTCCCACATGGATGCAACACCAACCTCATAACAGTCCATGCCCCGCGTGGCGCGGGGCAAACACGGCCCAAGCAAGGAAACGCGGCCAAGTGCCTCGCCCGCGGGAGGCGCCAACCACACGGCCCACGCGCCTCGGGGGCTTCTGGGAGTAGCGAGGAACACACACACACACACACACACACACACACACCGGGGCTTCTGCACACACACACACACACACACACACACACACACACACACACAGACACCCGGGGCTTCTGGGAGTAGCGAGGAACACACACACACACACACACACACACACACACACACACACACACACACACAAAACCCCGGCCCCGCGTAGCAAGGAACACACACACAAAACCCCCGGCCCCCGTGGCGCGCATGCGCAGCCTGACGGCCGCAGCCCCGGATCCCGAATGCAGAGGTGACCCTGCCGGCCAGAGGGCGTTAGGGCCACGGCCCCCTGCAACCTCGACCTCCTGGGCTCTGGTGATCCTTCTACCTCAGCCTCCCGAGTACCTGGGACGACAGGCACACACCACCACGCCCGGCTAATTTTTTTTTTTTATTTTATTGTAGAGACGAAGTCTCGCTATATTTTCCAGGCGGTCTTGAACCCGTGGGCTCAGGCGGTCCTCTCACCTCAGCCTCCCAAAGTGCTGGGACTACAGGCACGCACACACTCAGCTAACATTTTTTGTAGAGACGAAGTCTCGCCGTGTTGCCCAGGCTTGCCTCCAACTGCCAGACTCAGACCATCCTTCCGCCTTGGCCTCCTAAAGGGATGGGAAACAGGTGTGAGCTGCAGCGCCTGACCTTGTCAACTCTTGGGGGGTGTAGAGTCCGCGTGCTTGCGTGAGATTTTACTGGGCGTTTATTCTTTATGGGGCTCAGTGTGCTCATGTGGGCAACGGAACAAAACTTAACTGGTGGTGTGGTGTGGGGTTAGGTCAGACTTGCGAGGTCAGTGGGCCGGTGTGCTCAGCCGGTGTTGTGGGGAAGAGGCACAGAGTTGCACAGAAACTAGATTTGAAAATATAGTTGGTGGATTCGAGAGAGGGAAAAAAAAAAGGATTCACCTCCCCAAGGTAGGAGAGGGGGCCAAAGCTTAGGGAAAGAAAAGTATGGCTGTCGCTCTTGAGGCCTAATGCTTTTTTCCGACGTTCTCTGTGATGGAGGCCGGTTGTTAGTTTGATGGGGTGGTGCTCTGTTTTACCTTATCATGAAGGGGTAGGTAAGCACAGATAGTGACGTCAGATAATGGAAGGCAGGCGATGGGTAGATCGGTCACGTGACTGCTGCCGTGGTGATGGGGTGTTTTGTCACTTAGGTCCTGAGGCGCTGATCACAACAGATTCGGTTAGCTTGGTTTTCTCGTGGGAGACAGATACTTGGAATAGAAAAACGAATTAGTGCAAAACAACCTGGGAAGGGGGTTGTGAAAACAGTTATCAATAGACAATCTCTGGGAAACCAGTTCTACCCTTGGCTGGTAATTATAGGACAAGCTAGGTAATTTGCTAAGAAAACAGGACAGAACTAGGCAATGTCACAATGGTTGTGTGTAAGCTAAGATTATTTCATTAAATTACTCCATTTTGGCATTTCACCCTCTCATGTTGTAAGGATTAGGTGCTTACAATTGTTCCTGGCACAAAATAAGCAATGAATAGGGAAAATTGTGTTTCAGTGTGTTGCTGAGATCGGGGCGTTCCAAGTTATTTGATTCTTCTCTTTCATTGCCTTTGAACTGTCTACCAAATGAAAGTTTTGGATAACCCATAGCCATGCAAACTGCTTCTTGTCTGCACACCTGTAAATTCTGTCTGAAGCAGGCTCAGTTGAATTCCCTCTTCCATTTTGGAAGAGGCCAGTGGTTCCTCTGTGGGCAAATCATTTTAACATTCTTGATCTATAAATGTGATATTTTGATGGGGTTCTGCCATGAACTGGTTTTAACACTTTCACTGGTTTCCTCAATAAGTATAGTAAAATCTTCGAACTGTTTTTTTGCTTATTAGTGTGCCTTGTAACTTCTTGCTAATAACCAAATGTGATGTACTTAGTAAAAGGAACTGTAGTGATAGGTCTTTAGTAATATGATGGCAAATTATGGGGGGAGGAGAAGTACTCTGTAATCTGTAATAATAATAATAATAATAAGCAGCAGCTTATTCACATTAAAGTTTTAGAGTTAATGCAAGCAGACAGTGATTCATGAATCTTGCAGTGCCAGCTGGTATGTAATTCAGGGCTCCTCTGAAGAGACATTAGGGAGGACTCAGAAACAAAGGCAAAGAAAATATTTGGTTAAAGTGGAGCAGTAGTCCTGTTTGGGTCAATCCAGTAGAAAGTCCCTAGTTAGAGGATGGTTAGCAATTTCTGATAAACAAATAAATATAATTTTTTTCTGTAACCAAGCAGATACAGGCATTACATGCATGTTCTTAAGATAAACAATAACTAGTCCTCAAGCAAGGAATTGACAGCACTATTTGTCACACATAGTTCTTCTTAATTCACCTAGTAATTGGGAGAACCACCTGGTTTTGCCAATTGCCTTTATGCAAAAGAAAAAGAAATTTCTCATATCTTTGTGACAGGAGGTAGGTTTACAACTTGGACCCTGGAGCCTACCAAAGTGAAGCTCCTGCCCTTTCACAAAAACAGGTACAGGTATATAGTCATATGTCAGCCAATAATGAACTGCATATATGACATGATTTCATAAGATTATATCATATTTTTCTCTATATTTTCTATCTTTAGATATACAAATACCATCGTGTTATAGTTGCCTACAGTACTCAGTGCAGTCACATGCTATACAGGACTGTAGTCTAGGAGCAAAAGGCTGTATCATGTAGCCTACGGGTGTAGGAGACTCTACCATATAGGCTTGTGTAAGTTCACTCTTTGATGTTTGCACAAGGGGGAAATCACCTAAGGATGCATTTCTCAGAACATATCTCCATCGATAAGCAATGCATGACTTTATATTTTTTGATTACTACATTTTAAGGAGATGGCTCCCAAGTTTCTAAGATTACTAGGGTGTAAAATTGGAAAAGAGGCTGATTTAGCTTCTAAAAAGATTTACCTATGTCTTAACTGGGCAGGAAAGAATTCACAAGAGTAAAATAACTTCTCTAAAGCAAGTGCTCTAAGGAAAGGGCATTTTCTCCCTTGTTGCACCAGAGAAAATTCTGGGTTTTTCTCTTTTTTTTAGATTTGTATTTACCCTTACAGTATGACCATGTATAACTTCATTTGTGATTCCTTGTCATTCACTTTTCAACAATATTTATGCATTTCCTTTTATGTACCACATTGAATTGTTTGATCCCAGGGAGAAACTGATACTATTCTGCCCATTGTAAAGATAAGAAATCTTAAGTTGCTGACATTTTAGCAACACTGACAGTTTTTATCTTCTTGGAGACCCCTGGAGAGACAAGTGATACTCCCTGGACTAAGAAATAAACATACACATCTTGAGTAAGTAAAATGTAGTATGGAGCCTGGAGTTATGAAGTCAGATCATCGTGAGCCAGGCTAGGTGGCTCACACCTGTAATCTCAGCACTTTAGGAGGCTGAGGCAGGAGGATTGCTTGAGCCCAGGAGTTTAAGATCAGCCTGGGTAACATATAGAGACTTTGTCTCTGCAAAAGTAATGTTTTTAATTAGCCAGACATAGGGGTACACGCCTGTAGTCCCAACTACTTAGGAGGCAGAAGTGGGAGGGTCACTTGAGCCTGGGAGGTGGAGGCTGCATTGAAACATCATCATGCCAGTGCACTCCAGCCTGGGTGACAGAGAGACTCTGACTCAAAAAAAAAAAAAACCCACAGATAATTCTGTATTCTTCTGTATTCTAGAACTGGCATTATTATATCAAACCTCTGTATGAAAATTGCCATCTGGAGGGCCAAATCACATGACATCAAATGAAATAATTCTCACAAGAATTAATGAATTCTTATAAGAACAAAGTGTTTTCGTGTATGAAAGTACTTTCTGCAAAGAATTCACTGTATTGACTCCTTACAGAGGCTGCTAGAGAAGCCACCATGTATATCCCAGTTCAGGCACTTTCAGCCTGGTTGAAAGTGGAATAATTTTTGTTTCAGCTAGACCAACAGGAAGGAGTGCAGTGGCATGATCATATCTCATTGTAACCTTGGACTCCTGGGCTCAGGTGAACCTCCCAACTCAGACTCCCAAGTCACTGGACTACAGGTGCATGCCATAACAACTAGCTAATTTTTAATTTTTTTTGGACAGATGAAGTCTCGCTATGTTGCCCAGACTCTAGAGTGCTAAGTAGAACCCAGTCTTCACTGAATACACAGAATTTTATAGAGATTTTTAAAATATGAAATGTGTTTTCTGGTTTTTAGGAGGAAAGACCTTACCTAAGATTCCAGTATTATTTTACAGTGATATGCTTAGTTAATATGCTTTCATACCTTATTCAAAATGTGAGACAATTAGTATTTTCTATTTCTTAGAAAACCACTGTCATTTCTAAAACTCATAAAATTACTAGCAAAGTTATCACTTGAGTTTGGATAGTGAGTAGACGATTGCTTCTCCACAGATTCTTGTTGTTTTGTTTTCTAGATTGGAGAATATAGTTTACTAAGAAAGTAAATTAGAGAGAGAGGATTCTTCTTGTTTTGTGACAATGTCCTCAGAGTATCATCTAAGGCCAGGCCGATAACTTTTGACCCATACTTGGGTTGATCTCTGAGAGTTGACATCAGAAAAAGACAGCTCCCCTATCCAGAGAACACCATCTGCTTTCGTCTTGGCTGAAACTTTGGTGATCTGGGCCCAGGCATTTAGGGAAACCTCTGTGAGTCAAAGCCCCATCAAGCCCCTTTTTAGGAGGCAAGAGGAGGGTAAAGTTACCCCTGAAAGGTAACTTCCTATGATGCTGAGTGTCAGGTCCGCCACACTCTTAAGCACACTGTTTTCATCAGATCAGAAAAACCCAGTGGGTCCCATGCTTGCTAGCTATTGCTAGTACCAGCTCCATGGGAGAGACGACAGTATCTAAGAGCCCAGCTCATGGCTGGCCCGTTTTTGTTGTTGTTTTTGAGTGGGGGTCTTCACTCCATCGTCCAGGCTGTAGTGCAGTGGCACTGTCACAACTCATCACAGCCTTGACCTCCTGGGTTCAGATGATCCTTCCCACTCAGCCTTCCGAATAGCTGAGACTACAGGGACGCACACACATGGCTAATTTTTTAAATTTTTGTAGAGACATGTTCTCACTATGTTGCCCAAGCTGGTCTCAAACTCCTGGGACTCAAAGCAGTCCTCCCACCTCCACCTGTCAAAGTACTGCAGTTACAGGCTTGAGCCACCCATGTCCAGTCTTGGCCAGCCATTCTTAAAATGCCTGGTGTGCGGGCGCCTCACTCCGACAGGGGGTGCTGTTGTGCTGGGAAGCCGCCACCCATCCACCGGTCACCCAAACGTGGAGGGGTACCCTCAATCAGCTTTCCTGCTGTGGTTGGGCCACCCAGGAAGGGACAAGTGTCGTCCCTCCAGGCAGTAGTCCCACTGGGACAAGCTTTTCTGTTCCTTTGTGGATGTTGTCACAGGACAGATGTTCACCACCTCTGTATCTTTAGACACAGGGCCAAGCTCTCCTTGCTCTCGCCCCCTCCCCTCCATGCCTTGGACCCTGTTCATTCCATTCAGGCTCCTTTTTTTTTTCCTTTTTTCTGTTGAAGCATAGACATAAGTCGAGGGTTATAACAGCTGCCAGGAGACTCAGCTATCTTGTCCTCGGGCCCAGAGCTCAGGAAAGGGCAAGAGTCGGGAGAAACAGCCTCTGGATGGTGTGACCCACAATGAACTGTCCATCTATCGTCTGTCTTATCCATTTATATCTCCCTCAGTCTATCAAAATCTATCACCCGTCTTTATCTTTATTATCTATCCATTATTTATCACCCACTACCGTCTATCTATATCTTCATCTACTATCTTGTCATCTATTATCTACCTGTCACTCCTGTATATCTTTGTCATCTGTCCATCTCATCTATCATCTCCCCATCTACCACCCATCTATTTTTCAAATATATCTTCATCTACTACCTATCTAATCATCTATCACCTATATCTTAATCTATCATCTATTCATCTATTATCTATCATCTTCCTATCACCCATCTATCATCCATTGATATCTTCATCTATCTAGTCATCTATCATCTACCTATCTATTACTCATGTATATCATAATCATCTGTCCATCTTATCTATCATCTCCCCATCTACCACTCATCTATTTATCATCTATCTGTATTTATCTGTCTAATCATCTATCTATATCATCTACCTATCTAATCATCTATCATCTACCTATCACTCACCTATTTTTTTTTAGTTGGAGTCTCACTCTATCACCCAGGCTGGAGTGCAGTGGTACACTCACAGCCACCCCAGCATCAACCTGCTTGGCTCCAGCAATCCTTCCACCTCAGCCTTCCAAATAGCCGAAACAACAGGTACACACTACCACACCCAGCCAATTTTTGATTTACTGTAGAGACAAGGCCTCACCAAATTGTCCAGGCTGGTCCCGAACCCGCAGGCTCAAGCAATCCACTTGCCTGAGCTCCCAAAGTACTGGGATTACAGGCTGAGGCACTGAGCCTGGCCTCACCTATACCTTTATCATATGTCCATCTATTATCCATCATCTCCCTAGCTATCACCCATCTATCTATCATCTCTCTATGTCTTCAACTATCTAGTCATCTATCATCTACCTATCGCTCATGTATATTGTCATCATTTGTCCATCTTATCTATTATCTCTCCATCTATCACCCATCTATCATCTATGTCTTCTTCTACTACCAATGTAATCATCTATCATCTACCTATCACTTATCAATATCTTTATTATCTATTCATCTTATCTATCATCTCATCTTTCACCCATCTACCTATCATCTGTATCTTCATCTATCATCTGTCCATCTATCATCTACCTATCATCAATCCTTCATCCATCTATCTATTATCTACCTACCTACTTCTTTTTCTTTCAGTATTCCCAGTGCACAGCACTACTTCCCTCCTTAGGACCACATGAGAGCGCCCTGAGCATCTGCGTCAAATTGAACTCTAATGATGTGCATCCCTCCCTGCCCATGATTCCCCAGCATACACAACCATTTTTTCTTACAGCAACTGGGGACTGGGAGGTTCTCATTTCTGGATTCGTGCCAGTCAGCCAGACTTGGCATTGACTTTTGACTTCAAGTTGCACCACCTTGGGCTCACAGCAACCTTTTCATGATGTTGGTCCTTCTAAAGCTCTACATTGTTATGACTGGCACCATAAGGTGTCAATAGGATTAGTGATCTTACAAGAGACTCCAGAACTTGTGTGTTCTTTTCCTGTTCTTCCACCCCCAAGTTCACAAGCACCAAGGAAAGACTCCATGAGGACACGGTGAGAAGACTGATGTTTGCAAGCCAAGGAGGGAGCCTTCACCTAAAACCAGATCAACAGGAATCTTGGTCTCAGGCTTCTGGGCTCCAGAGCTATGAGAAAATAGTGTCTGTTGTTGAAGCCACCCAGTCTGTGGTATTTTGTTACAGCAGTCTAAGCTGACAGCTCACTTTATGATGTTAACAAAATCAATACACCTGTTAGGAATAGATTTAATATAAAAAGATACTAGACTGGAATGAAAAAAGTATACTAATATAAGAGAATGAAAACAATGGAAAGTTATATTCCCAAAAGGAAAAATATATAATTACAAAGATGCCTGTCTTTTCCCAGTTAAACTATAACTGTATTATAACTCCAAATCTGAATGCCAACAATATTAATAGGGACATTTCCAAGACAGTCCCAAATGCCATCTGAAAGGGGAAGCTACAAGAATGACCAGGCCGAGTATGGTGGTTCACACCTGTAATTCCAGCCCTTTGGGAGACTGAAGTGGAAGGATTGCTTGAACCCAGGAGTTTGAGACCAGCCTGGGCGACATAGTGAGACTCCCATCTCTACAAAAATAAAAATAAAAAATAAGCAGGCATGGTGGCGCAAGTGTCTGTAGTCCCAGCTACAAAGGATGCCGAAGCAGGAGGATCATTTGAGCCCAGGAGGTCAAGGCTGTGATGAGCCATGATTGTGACACTGCACTCCAGCCTGAGTGAAAGATTGAGACCCTGACCAAAAAAAAATGACAACCACAATTTTGCAAATAGTGAATCATTTTTCTATCAAATATAGAAGTATAAAGTCAGGACTAGTAAAACAGTATGATATTTGTTCAGTGGGATAAGTTACATAGAGAGATTAAATGTATAAAATTTGACATTTCAAATCTGAGGGAAAATGACAGACTATATTTATTCAGTAAATAGTCTTGGAGTATTTTGGATATCTGCCAGAATTGAAGGGGAAGAATCTTTAAGGTATCTCTTAAAGTCAAATTTAAAAAATGAGAAAATGCAAAAACCAAAAGACAATAAGAGTGATTGTCGCATTGTTTCTAACTATTTGACTCTTTTTAGCTTCTTTAGCACCCACATGGAAGTGAGATCTTAAGTATTTTTTTCTTAGCATAATGTCCTCCAGGTTCATCCATGTTGTCACAAATAGAAGCAGAGCAGAATCATGGTGGGAAGCAGGGGAAATAGGGAATAGTCAGCCAAAGGGTACAAATGTACAGTTAAGTAGGATGAATAAGTCTAGAGGTCTAATGTGTAGCCTGAGGACTGTAGTTAATATTTTATTCTATGCTGAAAATTTGCTAGGAGAGTAAATGTTAGGTGCCCTTACCACACATACACACACACACACAAACACAAAAGATAGCCATGGAAGGTGACTCATATATAAAAGTGTTTGTGGTAATCACTTCACTGTGCATATGTACATCAGAATATGTTGCACAACTTAAATATATACAGTAGGTTGGATGTATGACTCAGGCCTATAATCCCAGGACTTTGGAGGCCAAGGCAGGAGGATTGCCTGAGGCCTGGAATTCAAGACCATCTTGGGTAACATAGCAAGATCCCATCTCTACAAAATAAATAAGTGCAGTACAATAAAAAATGTTATTACTGTTTTTATAAGAAACAGTGGGGGCAACCCCTTCAGATCCCCTCCCACTATGGGAGCTTTTCTGTCCTCTCAATAAATCCTGCTTTAAAAAGAAACAGTAGGATATAATAGTAGCTTTAATGTGGAACTCACAAAAGTGAGTTCACATTGAAATTCAGGAAGAAATACTGGAAAATGAGTAAAGGTTTCAGTGCTGGACACTATCAGAGAAAGATATGAAAGCCACATTCACGAAAGAAGGTAAAATGTGTCCTGTTTTATCTTATTGCAAGATGCAAGAATGGTGTAGTTTAGATTTCTAGCTCTTACATTGCTTTCATGAACTCCATGAGTGAATGCTTCAGACATCTCATGGACCCACAAAACTTGCTTTCTCCTTTTGTTCTTGTAGAATGTTCCTCTTTGGCCTAACAGAATGATATAACACTTGGGGGCAAAGATGGAGAAGACCTCTACAGCCACCATGACTTTCCCCTTTGTGCTGTGGTACACAGGAAGGAAGGTGGCCCAGATACTGCAGAACACCAGCATGATGAACATCAGGAATTTGACTTTGGCCAGGCTCGGTGACTCAGTCTGTCATTCCAGCACTTTGGGAGGCTGAGGATAGTCTGAGCCTGCGGGTTCAAGGCCAGACTGGGCAACTTGGCAAGGCCTCGTCTTTGCAATAAAATTTTTTAAAAAATTAACCAAGCATGTTAGTGTGCCTGTGGTTCAGGCTACTTGGAAGACTGAGGCAGAAAGATCACTGGAGCCCAGTAAGTCAAGGCTATGGTGACCATGAGTGTGCCATTGCACTCCAGCCTGGGCAGTGGAGTGAGACTCCAACTCAAAAAAAAAAAGAATTTGGCTTTGTTGACAGTACTGGGGAGGCTCCTGGCCAAGAAAGCAACCAAAGTCTTCTCAGTGCCCAGAACCCCAGGTATCCCAAAACAAGGTAGAAGAATGCCACAGAGCCCTTGTTGCACACCGTGATGAGTTGTCCAGGCTCAGGGTGTGTGTTTGTGTCATTTAAGGTGGAATAAGTTCCCAACCAGATTCCACAGCATGTCACTTGGATCAAGGAACAAGGAACAAGAAGAAGATGGCAGAATTAGGGACCTTGGACACCAATCACTGCCTCATCCTTCTTCCTGGTGCCATGGCCTTGAAAGTCATGACCACAGTGATGGTTTTAGCCAAGACGGTGGACACACCACTTGTGAACACAATTCCTAATGTGGTTTGTTGGAGGAAGCGGCTCGTTGTGTTGGAATAGCCAATGAAAAGTAATGCACAGAGGAAGCCCAGCATGAGGGACACCAGGAGGATGTAGCTGAGCATCTCGTTATTAGCTTTGGCTATGGGAGCATCTCTGTACTTCACAAAGACCCCAAGCACCACAGCTGTGAGGACAGAGAAGCAAAGAGCTGTGCAAGCCAAGGCCATTCCAAAGGGGGTCTTCATAGACCAGTAAAACCAAGACCTTGCACAGGTGGTGATCTTGTGCACTTGTGTTCTGTGTTCCAGACACTTTACACACTGCTCTATATCTGGGGAGGTAGGCAAGGGGCATCATTTGGCTTTTAATGAGTCTGAATTTACTTGCCACAGGCATGCAAAATATTTGCATCTTGCTAAGTTGTCATATTTAGACACCAACTAGAAAAATATCACATAGAAAATGCTTCCACGTCAATTTTCTCCTTCTGTCTTTCACATGCACACCTTTTCCCCTCATTGTTAATTTTCCATGTTCAAGGGAAGAATTTTTGTATCACAATAAAACCACCATATCCACCTATTTTACTTTGTAAAAAGATTTTATTATCTTTTAAAAAAAATTTGTAGAACTGGGAGGACTCACTAGGTTGCCCAGGCTGGTCTTGAGCTTCTGGCCTCAAGTAATCCTCCTGCCTTGGCCTCTCAAGGTGCTGGGATTGCAGGCATGAACCACCTCACCCAGCCCTATTTCACTTTAATACATCTTTTCCCCACATCTTGGATTCATTCATCAATACGCAACAGCCCTCAGGAAACATCCTAAATTCTGGGGGATAGAGAGATGATCAAGACATAGAACCTAAAGAGCTTCTGGACTCCATTTTTTTGCTAAGATGACTCATTTTGTGGAAAAGGGAATTGTGGCTGGGAGTGTTAGTGACTGACCTGCCATCTTGGAGGTAGTATGAGGCAAAGTCAGGATTCATCTCCAATCTCCCACCTCTTTCCTGCCTTCCATCTGATCCACAATTCTTTCTCTTAAAAGTTTTAACTGGGCATGGTGGCTCACACCTGTAATCCCAATACTTTGAGAGGCTAAGGTGGGAGGATTGCTTGAGTTTGAGTTTGAGACAAGTCTGGGCAACATAGCAAGACCTTGTCTCTACAAAACAAAACAAAAAAGCAGAAAAGAAATCAGGTGTGGTGGTACACGCCTGTAGTTCCAGCTGCTCAGGAGTCTTAGGTCTAATGATCACTTGAGCCCAGGATTAGAGGCTGCAGTGAGCTGTGATCATTGACACTGCACTCCTGCCAGGGTGACAGTGAGACCCTGACTCAAAAAAAATGTTTTTTCTAGTGTCAGCCAACTTAAAGGACTTAGAGGGATAGCCACATGTTTCTATTTTAATATGTAGCACAAGATAAACGTAAATCTTTGCAAGTGCATTTAAGAGTATCAATTTGGCCAGGCTCGGTGGATCAGCCTATAATCCTAGCACTTTGGGAGGCAGGTTCAAGACCAGCCCAGGCAACTTGGCAAGACCTCGTCTCTATAATAAATAAAAAATTAGCCAGGTGTGATAGCGCACGCCTATAGTTCCGGCTACTTGGAAGCCTGTGGTGGAAGGATTGCCAGAGCCCAGCAGGTCAACACTGGGGTGGTCATGAGTGTTGTCACTGCACTCCAGCCTGGACGACAGAATGAGACTCCAACTCAGAAAAAAAAAAAAAGATTATAAATTTAAAATCCTTAAGAATATCAGTAGGGCCAAAATGAAAAAACCCTGTATTGAACCCTCATATCTGGCAAAAAATGTTTCCTTGTATAAAATGTTCTGGCCTCTTCTTCCCTAATCTTCAGATTAACTTTCTGATTATTTTATCAAAGTTGAAATGTTTCATTATGGTTTCACAGTGAATATTTTACAAGAGACATGATGAGTTGGTAACTTTCTAAATCTGAATCTTTCAGTCAATAAATACAGTTTCCTTCCATTCATTAGTTAATATATTTCCATTCATCTCCATTAGTTCATATTTTATAGCCATTAGCAAATTTAGTAATCTTCACTTCATGCTTGAAATCCCTATATTAATTTGTATGGCTATGTCAATGGAATTGTTTTTTCTGCTCGTTTAAATCCAATTATTACTGACATAAATGAAAGCTACTGATTTGTATGTAATTATTGGGTAAGTGGCACCTTACAAACGCTGATATTAATTCCAGTTGTCATTGGCTTCATTCCCTTGTTCTTGGGTTGGTAATGGTAATTTTTTTTGTCTCTTTGGAAGATGGGATTCTAACTTCCTTTCTCTATTCTCACTGTATTTAGTAGATCCTTCAGGAAAAAAATAGTGTTAAATGATAGTGAAAATGAGTAATTTTATCTTTTTTAATGCTTTTTTGTCATCGTTTGAGGGTTCAATTTATTGTCTTGTTTATGCTTTAAATGACACTGCAAGAACCAAACTTAAAAGAAATCTTAGCTTTAAAACATAAGGAAACAAATAATTTTTAAAATACTTAGCTTTATAATTAGAAATACATCTTCTTACTACTCTCCTGTATATATTTTCTTTTTTTCTTAATTGATTGCTCTTTTCAGGAAAAATTAATTTTTACCTAGCTCCACAGTGAAATCCCTACATAATGCTAATTATTTTAAGATCTCTCTCAGTTTACTAGTAAGAAGATGAAAATGTGTGCTCAACCTCTGGGCTCCCATTCCAGGCTGTTTACACGAGTTCTAAGGAGAATCTGTTGTGTTAGGAGAATCTGTTGTGTAGTGCCGGAGTCCTACTCCAGCTGGGTTCAGGATCTCCTGAAGGAGGAACGGAGTCGGCATTGAAGGAAACACTTGGACAACTGACTCTGGTGTTAGCAGGACAGATGCCATTTATTGCCAGTTGAGGGTAAGCTTATATACCCTCTTTACGAAGAAATAATTTCACAAAAAAATTCCTGGATAATAATACAATCAGTAAATTATCAATAACTTGATGTGAAACAAACCACATAGTTCCATAATGATGTTTAGAGGGAGGGAGGTTTGACGTGTTCTTCTTTATGCTTGACAACCTTCTGGAAAATATCTTTTGTCTTGAGATAACCACTTAAGCAATTATCATTATTTTTAAAGCACCAACTTCATCATTATAAGTTTATATGAACCTAAAAACAATCTTCAAAGTAATTATAAAACATCAAACTACAGCATTAAAACTTAATGATTCAAAGAAAAAAACCTTACCAAACATAATCAAAGCCTAATAATTTTCTGTCAACCCTCATACATATATATATTAGTTATACAAACTTGCATGATTATACATTTACCAACGACATTTAATACATAGATAAAACAATTATCATGCCTAGAATAGCGCTACCAGCAACTCTTTTCAAAACAATCTCAAACTATAACACTATTCCTAAAAGCACAAAACAATGTTAAACTGTAAAACTATTCCTAAAACCAAGAATGATAGTTTTGACCCAAAGTCCTAAATTACAGTCCTTGAAGTGCCTCAAGAAAGTTTCCAGATGTACATTTCTCCATGTATCAGGAGTTTTCTCTGGGGTTTCTATGATCTTCAAAGCTTCATAATTGCCTTTCCTTATCCAGGTATTTTCATTGCTTTTCTCTTATCGTGCAGTGTATATTCCTAAAGAAAACTTAAAAGAAGCTTTTAATGATGTTTCCCAGGCCCCAAGTTTGTTTTCTCTGTCCAGTCGATTTATCATAAAAGTATCCAATTAATATATCATGAATTCAGTGAAAACCTATTCTATATATGTCAACTCAAAATCTTAACTAGATTAAGTAAAAAACCTTGATGATTAATCTTTACCCTAAATTCGTAAAAACAATGTTAAATCACCTACATAACTCCTAAATATTTGTCTGAGCTTATAATGAACTCATAATGAACTTACTATGAACTCGTGCTTCTAAAAATCCTTATGTCTAAACACTAAACTACATTATTCTAAATTAAATAATAAGTGAATATACTTATATCATTTTTTACTCAAGCAATATCTAGTAACTCATAACCAAGTGAAAGCATCTTTGACGTGCTTCAGAGTTTAACCATGGCATATGCTAGAAAAGGCCAAATGGCATGGTGGGAAATGGAAAAATGAATAATGACATTCCTAGGTTAGCTGTGAGGACTTCACATAAACATGTTGTTTTCTTCATGCTCGACTGTGCAGAATTCTTCGGTTGTATCAACAGCAAAGGCAGAAGACAGAAGGGCCTCAGCTGCCTGGACTCACTTTGTGGCCCGGGGTCTTTAGCCCACCTGGACTTTGTCAATCAGGCGGGCTTCCAGGGCTGGCTCCCAACATGTAGGAAGAAGCAAGGTTGACTGGTAATGAAGTTGATAAAATCAGAGCAATTGTACCTGAATCACCTAAATTTGTGAATGAAGAGAGGCCAAGAATGGGGAAAAAATAGGTCAGGTTTTGGAATCACTTACATCTTTCTTGTATCTAGTAAGTGAAAGAGAAGCCAGGGGCAGGCTAAGACTGTGACAGATCAGAGTGGAGTCCTCAGTCCCTCAACCACAATCTGCTCTGAGCTCCTTGATCTTGACACCCCAGTGTATGAAAGAGCAATGCTGATTCTAATGCTGTTGTCCAATACAGTAGCTGCTTGTGTTGGCCAATACAGTAGTTGCTAGTCACATTCAATGTAGGTAAATTGAGCTGGGCACAGTGGCTCGTGCCTATAATCCCAGCCTGGGTGACAAAGTGAGACTCCAACTCAAAAATAAAAATAAAAGTTAAGTATATCAAAACTAAATAATATTTAAATTTCCATACCAATGTCATTAGAGAGCTCATGCTCTGGGCAAGGGGCGCAGTCAAAGCAACAGGCAGCCTTCCCCTCCTGGGGAATTTTCCTGAATCCAGTGCTGCAACTCTTGGTGCACACAGAGTGGGGAGTCTAGATGAAATCAGAGCAGGCTTCAAAAATATCTATTCGTGTGACTATCATGTATCAAAATACCATGTGACACTCAAGGTATCAAACTTGGAAAAACATGCCTTGAACAGTCAGTGGCTATCTCCAGAGTAAAGTAAATTTACTCAAGGCCAGGAGCGGTGGCTCATTCCTGTAATCCCAGCCATGAAGCAGAGACCCAAGAAGAGAACAAGTGCCCCTTTACCTTTAGAGGAAGTAGGCTGGACATGGTGGCTCATACCTGTAATCCCAGCACTTTGAGAGGCCAAGGCAAGAGGATTGCTTGAAGCCAGGAATTTGAGACAAGCCTGAGCAGCATAGTGAGATCTTGTCTCTAAAAATAAAATAATTATCTGGGCATGGTGGTGTGCACCTGTAGTCCCAGGTGCTTGGGAGACTGAGGCAGAAGGATCGCCTGAGCCCAGGAGATCAACGTTGTTGTGAGTTGTGATCATGCCACTGCACTCCAGCCTGGATGACAGAATGAGACTCTGTCTCAACAGAAAAAAGAAAAGAAAAGGACTCAGTGTAGAATGGAAGTTATCATTTATCCAGTACTTTGCCATGCTGTAAGGGGAGCAGAAGAATCTGTGTGCAAACACAAATCCATCTTTGAAACTCTGTTCAACTAACCTCTTTAATCTCCATGTTCCCCTCAAACATCTCCCCAGATATGGAAATATGTTGACCGTGTGGATCCTCTGGAGGAGAATGTCCCACTTTCAACTTTCAGGGAAGTTCCAGAAATTGAGAATATCATACCCTGTTCTAGAAATTATTTTCTGGTCCAAATTCACCTGGTCACCAACACTGTTATTAAATTTGATGTTCTTCAGAAAGGGGTTAAGCTTAAAAAAAAAAAACTTACATGACAGAAAGAGTTTTGAAATAGGTGACAGAGGAAACTTGAATTCAAGTAATATCTTTGAAATTTATCAGGTACATGGCTTTGAAAAAGTCCCTTACTATTTAAATCCTCAACTATCGAATAAATCAATTTTATTTTTACAAGAATCAGGTGAGATAATGCATTTGATTGGTCTGGCACAGTGCCTTGGGAGGCTGCAGAGGGAGGATTGCTTGAGCCCAGGAATTCAAGACCAACCTAGACAACATAGCGAGACCTTGTCTTTACAAAAAAAAAATCAGAAAATTAGCCAGGCCTGGTGGCACATGCCTGTAGTCCCAGTGAGTTGGGAGGCTGAGGTGGGAAGATCACCTGAGCCCAAGAGGTTGAGACTATGGTAAACCATGATCATGCCACTACACTCCAGCCTGGGTGATACCCAGGCTGGGTGATAGTGATACCCCAACTCAGAAAAAAGTACATTTGATAGCACATGGTGAACAAAATGTCATATATATATACATGTATATATATATATATAAAGTAAAAATTATGTACATGTTAAAATTATATATAATGATAATCTGATATATAGTATGATAATGGGAATATCCTTCACTTCCTTGGTAGGGTAGATAAAGGCAGACAAATCAAAATAATCTCTTATTTTGGGTTAAATTTTGCCCCCACAAAAATTTCACATGTTGAAGCCCTAACCCCCAGAACCTCAGAATGTGACTATTTGGATATGGAATCGTTAGAGAAATAATTCAGTTAAAATGGAATTGTTAGAGTGATCCTTCATCCAATCTCACTAGTGCCCTTGTAAGAAGAGGATATAAGGACACAGACATGCACAAAGGGACGGCCATGTGAGGACACAGAAGGTGGCCATCTGCAAGCCAGGGAGAGAGGCCTCAGAAGGAGCCAACCCTGCAACACCTGATCTCATACCTCCAGCCTCCAGGACTGTAAGAAAATACATTTCTGTTGTGTAAACCCCTCAGTATGTGGTACTTTGTTATGGCAGCCCAAGCACTCTAGTATATCTCTATACATAGAATTCAGAAAAATTTTAATTGTGAAGTTAAATTCAGCCTCACCCATTCAATGAGAGCTTCAATTTCATCCTCTGCAAAGTGAAGATAATAACATACAGTGCCTAAGATCATGGCAGAATTCTTTAAGATCAATCATGCACATTAGCCTAACTGGTGCCTGGCATGAGGTTAGCACATAGAGAAGTAACTCCTCTAAGGTCTTAAAATTTGGGGGGGGTAAATCAGTGACTTTCTATGCTGTCCAGGCTGTGTTTGAACTCCTAGCCTCAAGCAAACCTTCTGCCTTGGCTTCCCATAGTGCTGGGATTATAGGAATGAGCCACCCCACCTGGTTCCATCTAAGGTCTTCATGGAATAAATTTATGTGTATTGCACCAAAAAATGTCAGGGAATATTGGTTGTATGTGAAAGGTGCTTTGTGACACATAGATGCCTTGATTCCTGATGAACTTCTAAGAAAGTCACCCATATGAGTATGTATCTGAAGAGCCTCTGAATTGATGCAGGTTATTGAGGAAAGCCAGCTAATCAGGAGAGAAACATTACCTGCCAGGAATAAACTACCAGCCTGACTCCATTCCCCAGGGAGCATGCCTCTACTCACTGAAGAAGCATTTTATGCAGGATGTGGACCACAGCATACACAGCATTGTAGATGTGGTAACTCTCTTCAGACATGTTTATGTCAAACTCATGCAGAGGCATTTGGGGCAGCTCTTCAGCGTCTCACAGTCAGACTCTGAAACAAAGCAACAGAAATGTATGAACCAAAATTCAGTGACATAGAAGTCTTCTGGGTATTTAGAAAGTGTCATTGTCTGGAGAAAATATTTGTAACCAGGGATTTTGTCATGTGGGTTTGAGAAAGAGTTCTGTGAAATGTGTCCAACATGACATCACTCTCACTGGCAATGAAATTCCATTGTGAGGTCATGATCCACACCTCAAGACACCATGAGATCATATCTGGAGAAGCTCAGATTCATTAATGAGTCAGTCTTATCATAAATGACCACCGTGTTTGCTGATGAGTCTCTGATCCTTAAGTGCTATTGCCCGTCAGAGGAAGAATACATCCTCCCCACAACAGGGATCGTTTTCACAAATGCCATGCAAACCCGTTCTTGTCCATTTCTTCTCTCAGGTCCCAGAGAAATTGAAAGCACATGGTATCTTCAGAGAAGACCAGCCCCACCCAGGTCTAACTGAAATGCAGCATCAAAGAGACCATGCCCAGGGCCAGAGATGAGTCCCTGGAGGCCATCTGATACAGAGAGATAAATGGACTATCATCGCCCAGGATAGACTCAAAAGGGCCATAGGTGAACTAGATCAGAAAAGAAAACATGGTCCTCTTTTAGTTCAGTTGAAGCAAAAGGCAGAAGCAGATTGCAGTGAAGCACCATGCTCAATCCACACCCTTAACTATCAAAAGGTTTTGCGCATTTACTGCTGAACATTGGTTGACAATCAACTTAGTGTGTGTTGGGAGCCAGCCTTGGAGGTTCACTTGATTGATAGGGTTCGGGTGGGCCGAAGACCCCAGGCCGCAGGGCAAGCCCAGGAAGCTGAGGCCCTTCTGTCCTTCACCTTTGCTGTTTGATACTGCTGAAGAATTTTGTGCAGTCGTGGAAGAAGAAAATGGCATGTTTATGTGAAATGCTCACAGTTAACCTGGAAATATCATGGTTTATTTTTCCATTTTTCCCACTATGCTACTTGGCTTTTTTTAATATATGTAAGGGTTAAACTTTGAAGTACATCAAGAATGTTTTATTTTACTTGGTTATAAGTTATTAGACATTGTTTAAGTAATAAATGATATGAGTATATTCACTCCTTATTTGATTTAGAACTATGCAGTTTAGTGTTTAGACATAAGGATTTTTAGAAGCACAAGTTTATAATGAGTTCATTATGAATTCATTATAAGTTCTAACACTTATCTAGGAGTTATGTAGGTGACTTATAACACTGTTTTTACTGATTTAGGATAAAGATTAATGTTAAGGTGTTTACTTAATTCTATAGTTAAAACTTTAAGTTAACATTTATAGAGTAGGTTTTCACTGAACTCATAATATAATAATTAGACACTTTTATGACAGATCAGCTAAAACAGAAAGTAACCTTGAGGGGCCTGGGAAACATCACAAATGGTATAAAAGCTCTGTATTAATTAACATTAAATTGTCATCTGTTCAAAAAACAAGTGTCCAATATATGATCGTCATCGTCACCTATCTGTCTCTCCTTCAACATATCTCACAACCCTTGTGGGGCAGGACCCCACAAGTGGCGCCCAACGTGGGGCTTGAAGGTAATCTTTTCTCTTTCTTTTCAGGACAGATAGGACCTCACCTGGGGCGCCGCGGGCCCTCCTGTAGAGATAAGCAGGGAAAGGATAGGTGAAAAGTGCTAGAGCCCTGATATAATCATGGGTCAAAAACAGTCTAAACGCAGGAGACTGTTTATAAATGTCTTACTCGATGCATTATCTAAAAAGGGAACTAAGGTGTCTTCTACTCGATTGGCTCATTTTTTGCGATTTGTCCAGGCACAGTGTCCCTGGTTCCCTCAAGAAGGCACCGTTGATTTGGCTATTTGGACCAAAGTTAAGGAAAAAACTTAAACTCTGTTAAATTTTGCACGGACCTGATGAGGTCCTTGTTGATGCTTTTACCTTGTAGAATATTATTAGAGATGCCTTAAATCCACAACAAAAGGTTAATAAAATGCCCATGAAAGTAAAAGAGAATTAGCTATACTAATTCTTGTTATATAAAAGGACTGTTTCCTCATATTGAAACAGCCACCATTCCTGTTAATAAAATAACTATTCTTGAGTTACTTGTTCAATTATAGCAATTAATAATTGTTAAAAACCAACCATTTTTTATAAGTCATATTAAATCTCATTCAGGACTCCCTGAACTTCTAAGTCAAAATAATCAATTAACAAATGTCTTAACAAAATTAACCATGTGTCTCTCCCTTGAAGATTCTTTAATAATTAAACTCAACAATCCCATAAAATTCACCATCAAAACGCTGCAACTTTAAGGTACCAGTTTCACATTCCAAGGGAGACAGCCTATTAACCCTCTCCCCTCTAAGGTTTTGCTTCTCACAATTGGGTATTGCAAAACAATTAAATACTGATGATACTCCTACTTATACATACAAGTCTTTTCAATGTTTTTGTGTCCAATTTGACGTTTCTCATTCCACAGGAATTCCTTATAACTCTAAGGGTCAAGTTATAGTTGAAAGAGCCCATCAAACGCTAAATAATCAAATAGTTAAATTGTAGGAAAGGGAGTTTAAGTATAACTCTCCCCATCATATTATAAATCATGCCGTCAGAAAAACTTAAGACAGCAAAAGATTTAATGCAACAACAACAACTAAAAGCTGGTCACATTAAGCCTTCCACTAGTCCGTGGAAAACCCCTATATTTGTTATTAAAAATAAATCAGGTAAATGAAATCTTTTACAAAATTTAAGGGCTGTTAATGCTACTATGAAAACTATGAGAACACTCAGCCTGGAAAAAGCCATCAGGTTCCAGAAATTCCTGGCATTACTGTTTATAACCTTGTTAGTTATTTGTTTGTTTTAGAATTCTCCTTTAAGAAATAAATTACAAGTGTTCAGAGCAAATTCTGGATTTTTTTTAAATTGTAAACAATAAAGAAGGTTTTCAACTCCTTTGTCCTCTCCTGTTCCTCCTATAACTCTGATTCCTGCTTTCCCTCTAACTCAAAAGTCTGACTCAGCTGGTTTAACTACTCCTGTTTTTTGTAATCTGCTCTATTAGTTTCTCTTCCTTCTTGCTCTCCACCTTTATCTGGGAAGGAAGGGCTGGTGTCTACGGCCGTGGCGCCTAACCCTGACCTTCAGTCTTTCTCTTGTACCTTCGGAGAAGGGGCAGATGCCAAAGGCCACGGCATCTGACTCCAGCCTCCAGTCTTTTTCTTCTGTCTTCAGAGAAGGGGCAGGTGCCAAAGGCCACGGCACCTAACCCCAGCCTCTAGACTTCTCATGTTTTCTTATGATAAATTTCTCTCAAGTTATATCTAAACTGGGACTATATCAAACTTCTTTCCAGACAAAAGTATAGGAATCATATAAATTAATCCTGTTAACTAACCACAGGCTACTAAGACAAATAAAAAAGGTTTTTCAAAAACCAGATAAAAATTCAACAATGTTTCTAAGTCACCTCTCTGAGACTTTACAGTAATTTACTAATATCAATTTAAATTCTCTGGAAGGACAAGTTCTTTTGGCTATGTATTTTGTCTCCCAGTCAGCACCGGACATTAGGTACAAACTCCTAAAAAGAAAGAAGGGCCCACAAACCCCTCAACTAAAGCTATTGGACACAGCCTTTATAATCTTTAACAACAGGAAGGAGAAAAGTATGCAGGACCGCAAACATAAATGGGAAGCATTTTAGCTTTTGTCTACCGCTTTAGCAAGAGCTACATGCTCAGCTCTACTTGAATTTCCCGGTCCAATCCTTCCTTCACCTCTTTAGGTTGTGGGGTGCAGGACACAGGCCCCTCACTGCGCTATTGCTTCCATGTGTTCTGGGATATAAAATGTTTCAACACTCCTTCCTTGTTATGCCAACATGTCCAGCTCCATTATTGAAAAGAGATATTATATACAAAATTAAAACTCATATTATTCTTTGCCCTCACAATTGTGCTTTTTGGATGCCTTTTGTTTAGCTTTAAATTTCCCTAATAGTTTTATGTTGAATCCTGTCTAGCCCTTCCACTGCTTATAAACTTACTACTTTGGTTGGAGCTCTAAGGTTAGGAAAAGTATAAAAAAGATGTTTGGTTAGGGTATGTTTTTAGTAAAAAAGAATAAAGGAAAGAAAAATAATTGTAAAGAAAAAAGTCTTATGTAGTACATTTTTGTTTTATGGTGAATGGCTGGTTGTTTGAAAAACAAAAAAAGGAAAGGGAAAGGGAGAGAAAAAAGGGTATAAAACAAAAATAGAAGGTTCAAGCATTAAAAAAAAATGGCTTAAGTATGTCAAACATGGTACATGAAAGTCAAGAAGCTTTTTGGTCATAAGCCTGTTTTAATTGTAATACCTTACACTGCTCCTAAAATAACTTGGCTTTGTAGAACGTGCCCTGTGTGACAGTTAGCTATAGCCCACTTTACTGGGCAAGAGGACTCCCACTATCCTCCTTCTTCACTTCTTACTTTTGTAAAAAGTCATTCTTTTATCTTTCTTCAGGTTACCAGTGCTCAACCTCTACAAAATGCTAGCTTGGTTTTTACAGATGGCTCCGCTTCTGAAACAGCGGTTACTGTTATTAATGGTGTTATTTCTTGTTTCCAAACAGATTATAATTCCACTCAACGAGTTAAGCTGTTTGCAGCTTGTCAGGTCTTTACAAAAATTTTAATCTCGATACTAACATTATGTTACAGGTGTACTGTGTCATTTAAAAACTGCTAGTCTTCATGCTGTCTCTTTGTTCTCTCCCACTTACATAGTTGTTCTTTTATAAACCATTCAATTACATATTTGTGCTAATATAAAACCTGTTTATGCTACTCATTATTCATACTCATTCTACCCTTCCTTGGTCCATTATCTAAAAGCAATGCTCTTACTAATGAGGCTATGTAATTTTTTTGTTTTTCCTTCACTAGCAGCTACCGCTTTCCATGCCTTTCATCATCAGAATGCCGAAAGTTTACTTCACCTATTCGGGTTCTGGACCGCCTCATTAGAAATGTCCAGCTTCCCACCCCCACCACAGTGCTGTGAGAACCTGCACACCACCAACTTAGGGACAACTGAAAGTACTGATACGTGATGCAAAGGACTTGGTTTGGTTTCAAATTCCTTCTCTTACTCTCTCTACTGTTTTTATTGCTATACTGGCTATTATAGCAAGCCAGGTGGGTTGTATTTATTCAAAAAAATCTTATTGGGCTTATATCCCAAACCCTCCAGTGTTTCAGCCTGTTACATGGGATACTAAGATTATTACTGCTTTTACTAATCATTCCTCTTTATTAAAAGACTCACTCTTTTTTCATTGTGGGTCAAAACTGTAATCAATCATAATTTTCCTTTTCAGGTTGCTCTAGTTCTCTTCCAATATGTTTTAGTTTACCTGAAAAATCAAACTACTTGCATAAATTATAAATTAACTAATTGTCTTACTTTTTCTAATTTATATAGCGAATTTATGATTCTTAAACAGCCTTCTTATTTGATGGTTCCTGTAAAACTTCCATCTCTTTGGTATAATGAATATAGTTTAAGAACATTATATAAGATTAACTCACTGTTGTCACGACCAAAAAAATTCATAGCAACTTTAATTTTAGGAATTACAGCTTTGATAGCCATTGCTACTTCAACTTCAGTTTCAGCCATAACTTTAACTAAAGAAGTACATACTGCTACATTTACAGATCAGTTATCCAAAAATGTCTCATTAACTTTAGCAACTCAAGAAATTATTGACCAAAAATTAGAAAGTAAAGTTAATGCATTAAAAGAGACTATTTTTATTATAGGACAGGAACTTATAGCCTTAAAAATTAAATTGGCTTTGAAATGTCATTCAGAGTTTAAATGGATTTGTGTCACACCTCTTCAAGTGAACAAGTCTATTCATACCTGGGATAAGATTAAAAATCATATCTCCAGAATTTGGAACCATTCCAACATAAGTTTGGATCTTTCCAAACTTCATCAGGAAGTACAAGACATTAGCTCTGCTGAAAAACAATTTGAATTCACCCAATTGGCTCAGTCAATCTATAACAATTTTTCTTCATTTGTCAATCAAAAATCATTATTGTCTATATTAATCAATGTGGGAATTTGTGGAAGAATAATCTTGCTACTATTATGCTTAATTCCAGTACTCTTCAAATCATTGAAAAATAACATCTCTCAACTAAGCACGGAATTTCACGGCTTCGTATTAAAAAACAAAAAAGAGGGATATGTTGGGAGCCAGCCTTGGAGGTCCACCTGATTGACAGGGTCCGGGTGGGCCGAAGACCCCGGGCCGCAGGGCGAGCCCAGGAAGCTGAGGCCCTTCTGTCCTTCACCTTTGCTGTTTGATACCGCCGAAGAATTCTGTGCAGTCGTGGAAGAAGAAAATGGCATGTTTATGTGAAATGCTCACAGCTAACCTGGAAACATCATGGTTTATTTTTCCATTTTTCCCACTATGCCACTTGGCCTTTTCTAACATATGCAAGGGTTAAACTCTGAAGCACATCAAGAATGCTTTATTTCACTTGGTTATAAGTTACTAGACATTGCTTAAGTAATAAATGATATGAGTATATCCACTCCTTATTTGATTTAGAACTATGCAGTTTAGTGTTTAGACATAAGGATTTTTAGAAGCACAAGTTTATAATGAGTTCATTATGAATTCATTATAAGTTCTAACACTTATCTAGGAGTTATGTAGGTGACTTATAACACTGTTTTCACTGACTTAGGATAAAGATTAATGTTAAAGTGTTTACTTAATTCTATAGTTAAAACTCTAAGTTAACATTTATAGAGTAGGTTTTCACTGAACTCATAATATAATAATTAGACACTTTTATGACAGATCAGCTAAAACAGAAAGTAACCTTGAGGGGCCTGGGAAACATTACTAAAAGCTTCTTTTAAGTTCTCTTTAGAAACAAGCACTGCAAGATAAGAGAAAAGTAACGAGGACATCTGGACAAGGGAGGCGATCACAGAACTCTGAAGAACACAAGAGCCTAAGATGAGAATATTCCTAACACATAAAGAAATATACACTTCAAGAAACTTTCTTGAAACATTTGTAATTTGGGACATTGGACTGAAAGTGTCATTGTTGGCTTTATGAATAGGACTTGTCTAATGCCTATGAGATTCCTGGCTTATTTGCTACTAAAGACACTGGGAATCTTGGTTTGTTCACTACTAAGACCACTAGCTGGTAACTTTTAAAAGATATGTATATGAAAGAATTTTCTTTGTTTTGCCCCTTCACAAATGGTATAAAAGCTCTGTATTAACTAGCATTAAATTGTCATCTGTTCAAGAAACAGGTGTCCGGTATATGATCGTCGTCGTCGCCTATCTGTCTCTCCTTCAACATATCTCACGACCCTTGTGGGGTGGGACCCCACAAGTGCGTATCACCCACCCTTGGAAAGCTTTCTGGAAAACATCTGCTCAGACTCAGCACTTCAAGATATGGCAGTGCAAACCCTTAGCCAGTTATATCTCCCTGCCACTGCTTCTTCCCCTCAGTCCCTCTCCTTCTCTGCTAAAGGACACACACACACACACACACAAGTTTCTGTATCCTAGTTGCCTGGTTGTGTGGAAGATGCATAAACTCAGTCACCTCCTTACACTGTTGAAGTCACTAATGGATGGCACCAGAAAGATTTCCCTCACCTTACCTATGAGAATCTGTAGAGTTTCAGCAGTATCCCTTTCTGTGCACAAGTTGCCCATGTGTTCCCTGCAATGACTGTTGCAGACTTGCTTTTTCTTGCACTGGCATAATCAGGGATGGTCTTGCCCCATCCAGAGAGCCAGGTCAGGGTACTCTACCTGGTCTTTCATTCACTATGCATGGTGTCATAGACATCAAACCCCAGGGACATGTTGGGTAATAGGCGTGGGTTCCCCCATTGATATCCTCAATTGCAAATATGAAGGCCAGGAGATGCTGATAGTGTTTGGACTGAAACATGCAAGAAGGGCATACCTAGTCACCAAAAGCGAGTTCACATCTTGTGCCTTGGGATTATCTCCTAATCCAAGAACAGAGCCCATGTTGGAAAGTAAAAGCCGTCAACCCATTCAGTGTGAGAAAATCACTGACTCTCCTACCATCTTCGAATTTGGAGCCAATAGAAACAAATACCTAAGATTCCAGACATCTCTAACATGGAACTAATTGCTCTGGTGAAGAGAAGTCAGTATCCAAAGAATGGTGGAATAATTGAGGCAGATCACACTCAAGGTGGGTTGCTTGAGGATGGAGAGTCTTCTCCAGCTGAAGTGTGTGGTGCCACACCTATTTAGTGCCAAAAACTAGGTAGGATGTTGGGACTAGCAGAAGTAAGTGGTATAAGTTTGGTGCCACATTGTGGTCACATAATCAAAGTAAAATATAAAAAGTTGGTTTCTGGTCAGGCATGGTGGCTCCCAAGAAGCCATTACAAGAGGCATTCCCATTGAAATCAAGACATGAATATCTGATATTACTGTCTTCAGGGAACTCCTGTCTCATCTAGTTTACTATAAACTTGTTGATATGAAGAATGGAAACATGGCAACAAAGAGCACCACAGATGAAAAGATTATTTGCTTTGGTAACCCAAAAGAAGCATGTGAAAAGCTACTAGAATACATCAATAGAATTACAGAATTAGATGACCAAGTATTAAATAAATACATATTTTTCAATGGCTTTTCAATAAGTCATCAATAACTTATAATGGAAAGCTGTTGTATTTACACACACACTCACACACACACTCACACACTCACACACACACACACATCTATTACCAAGAAATACACTTAACATTGTCCTAGCCCCTGTAAAGAATAGCATTAACCTTTACTGAAAGAAATAAGAAGCACTTAAACATAAAACTCTACAAGTAGAGCTATAAAAGTTAACACAGTTCATATTTCAACAATCCAGTTAGAATAATAACAAATTAATCTCATCAGTCATCTAGAAATTCAGTATTCAAGTGGAGTGCAGTAGTTCATACCTGTAATCCCACCACTTTGGGAGGCCAAGGTGGGAGGATCACTTGAGCCCAGGTGTTTGAAACCAGCCTAGTCAACATAGCCAGATCTCATCTCTACAAAATATAGCCAGGCACGGTGGTGGGCACCTGTAGTCCCAGCTACTTGGGAGGCTGAAGCAGGAGGATCACCTGAGTCCAGGAGGTTGAAGCTGTGGTGAGCTGTGATCATGCCACTGCACTCCACTCCAGCCTGAGCAACAGAGTGAGACCTCGACTCAAAAAAAGAAATACAGAGAAAATTTAATATTCAGGATATTGTCGAGAATAATTAAGAGTCATAAGAGAAGTGTTCTTACAAGATACACATAATAATTAACTGGCTCCCATCTTTGATATCACCTGGCTTTGGCATCAGAGGCAAATGTATCAGTGGAGTGGCATTGAAAGTGCAGAAAATAGAGCAGTGCCTTGAAAAATATACAGAGAAAAGAAATAATATGAGAGGACATGGAAAAAGAATCATTGATTGATGATCTATAAAGACAGGCGCTGAGAAAATACAGATAATGGAAAGATAGGAACAGAGGTCTCATGCAGCCAAAGGAGACCCCCAACTCTTATTTATGAAATGCTGTTTTCCCTCTCTCACTGCCACATTACTTTAATAGTCTCAAATAGGGAATTATCATAGACATGGCCTATCTGAGGAGCCAAGAAACACCTCTTTTAACATCAGCAGAAATGATGGCTGGAAACTTTCCCCCAAACAATTATGTCAACAACATATTAATTGACCATAAGATCCAGGAGTAACACATGCATGGCTGAACTTGCAAAAAGAGAGGAAGCCCAAGTACCCAGCACTATTAGGGAACCAGCCCCAAACGAAAGGGAATAAGTACTAAATAGCCACAGAGAACATGTCTCTGTCCCCAGTGTAACTTCTAGGAGCAAGTCTCAGGGGCCTCTGGCATGAAACGTGAAACAATGAATGTCAGCGCTCCTCAGATGAAACAGTTTTTACAAAGAGGCTAATTATGCTGGAGTAGAGTCACGGGCATCCAGATCTTCTGTGCCGGTCTTTTTTATCAGTCTTATTAAAGCCTGACAATTGTTATCAGCGTTTTTAACAGCCAATTGTTTAACTAAAATTTCTGCTGCCTCTTCGCTAGTAATTACCTGTTTGACGGCAGTGGTTAGTCTGGAGATGAAATCTCGTAGTTTTTATCTGCCTTTTGCTTTATCTCAGACAAAGAAAGAGTGGAATCAGCAGGCAACTTTCTCCAAGCCATAGAAGCACAGTGGCTTATTTGCGTATACACTTCTCTAGGGAAAACTACTTGAGCGTTGTATGTGGCATACTGCCCAGTACCTGTCAGCATATCTTTAACAATAACAAATGTATCTGGTGGCCAATTTTGATTTTTGCCATCTGAATTTGCACCTGATCTTCATACTCTGTTCTCCAAAGTAAATAGGCTCCTCCGGATAAGCAGCTTTTGGCCAGTTGTTGCCAATCAGAAGCAGTCATCCAGCAAGAAGCGAGTTGATCTAAAATAGTAACAGTATAGGGAGCCAAAGGACCATATTGTGAACTGGCCTCTTTTAATTCTCTTACCAACTTGTAAGGTAAAGTCTCCCATTGCGCTTGGCCCACTCCATCAACATCAGTAATAGCCACTGGAAAACATGCTGATAAACTGAAATCTCCTTCCTTCTCTGCCTCTGCTCGAGCAGCCTGTATTCCAAAAAGAAAAGGAGGGGCAGGGGCACTGCTGGGTGTGAAGTTTAGCTTTCTTACCTCTGCCTTATGGAGAGGGACCTGTGGAAGAGGTAGATTAATGTTATTAAGGTAACTGTTACCGTGGTAATTTGTGGCTTCATTTTCCAAACCTGCCATGTCCTGTGGGGATAATTTATCATCATAATTTGGAGACGCAGAGGCAGCAGCGAAAAGAAAAGTTTCTTCATCATCTTCATCATTATCAACGGCCTTTTGGGAAGGAAATTTCTCATAATCATGCTGGGGATCTAAAGTATCTTTGATTAAGTTCCATAAAGAAAAAGCATTAGGTGGCACCTTTTCGGGCCCATGCTGAGTATAATACAGTCAGTTCTTCCCCCACTTTTTCCCAGATATTCAAATTTACTGTCCCCTCTTCAGGAAACCAGGGACAATGTTCCTGAACAAAATGTAGAAAATGAGCTAGATCAGCAGAAGAGACTTTAGTTCCACGCTTAGAGAGAGTATTCATTAAGATACTGATGAACATTTTACGTTCCTTAGATTTGCTCTGGCCCATGATTAGATCACGGCTCTGGCTTCACAAAAACTTTGCTTACCCGTCCTCGCTCTGCCTGTCTCTACAGAGGGGCCTGCAGTATCCTGGGTAAGATCCTAGCTGCCCTGAAACGAGAAAAAAAGCTTACCTTTCCAAAGCCCCACATTGGGCACCAGGTGCGGGGGCCCAGCCCCTGCAGAGAGATTTAGGGGGTCCCTTGGAAGGTGTGGCAGCATCGGCGATTATTCTGGAGAAATAAAGAGAAAGAAAGAGAAGAAGGGAGAAAGAAAGAGACTGGACTCCTGCTCAGGTGACCAGAAGCCGTTTAATGGGTGTAATCTCAGGGCTTTTATCCCCAAACTCTGCAAAGTCATCAACACAGGAAACAAGGGTAGCATGTGCCTTTCACATGAACAGGTCCAGGTGCGCAAAGGACACCCCCCACTCTCAAGCAAATGTTTTTTCATACATAAGGAAGGACATGAGGAAGAACAACCACAAATTGTCTTTTTGTATCTTATGCTAGCTTAATGTTCCCCAAACCAGTTTTTTACATGCCCTTAATTGTATTACAACTACATCATCTTGAATTAACATCACTCAATGTCTAAACCCAAAACCACCATAGTGAATTATTAACTTCCACTATTATGTACTAATTCAAACTAGTTTTTATTAAAACAATTGTTGCTATGGTTACACTCTCCTAGCACCAGCTGGTCTAATTCAAACTTCACTGGCCTCCCCTAAATCAAACTGAATTAACCATACTTCTATAATAAAATGGTTACTTAAATTTTCTTCAATCTATATAAACTATTTTCTAAAACCTATATCTATAAATTTCTAAAGGTCGCATCAAGAGAACCTGTGACCTGTACTAAGGCTCCTCAATGTGACTCAAAGCCAAACTTAAATTGTGATAAAGCAAAAGACCATAAGCCGTGGGGAATGGGAACAATAGACTCCTAGGTTAGCTGTGTACGTTCCAGTCTCAGAGTTTTCTGTTAGAGCCAGCTGGAGCTTTTCTTGGTAGTTTGTGCCAAATGGAAAAGGAGGGAGGGAATGGGTCAACAGCTCCCAAACACATCCTAGTGGTCTCAGGATCAACAGCCCTTCCTGATCCCTAACGCTCAGTGGGCCTCCATGGCCGGCTCCCAACAGATGTGAGCACTGCCCACCTTCAAGGATGAATACTGGCACTTGTGTGAATAACTTGGAAAGAAAGGAACTTTGTTGCAGTCTCAAGGCACTGTCCTAATAGTGAAGAGCTGTAAGGTCAGAAGGTTTATGGGTCAAGGTCTAGATAGAAGAATCCCTGATGGAAGGCAGGTCTCACACACACAAGTTTTCCTAGTTGGGCTACTGTGACAAAATACCATAAACTAGGCAACTTATAATGATAGAAATTTATTTCTCACAGTTCTAGAGAACTTCTAGGAAGTCCAAGACCAAGGCATTAGGCAGATTCAGTGTCTGGTGAGGGTCTGTTTCTTGATTCATTTTTAGATAGAGACTTCTTGCTGTGTCCTCACATTGTGCAAGGAGTGAACAAGCTCCTTTGGGCCTCTTTTAGGGGGCACTAACCCCATTCATAAGGACTCTGCCCTCATGACCTCATCACCTCCCAAAGGTCCCACTTTCTAATACTATCACTTTGGGAGTTAGGATTTCAGCAAATGAACTTGTGGGGAGGCATAAGAATTCAGACCATTGCTGCAGCACCACAAAGATTCTTACTTTCCATGTTCTCAGAATCCTGCCTGAGCAAGTAGCTGACACACTGGTTTTAGAAAATGGCCTTCTAATTACCCCATGTAATTCAATAGGCCACGATCATTGTAGAAAGAAATATAAAGGTATGTCTTGGTTTTCTATTAGTTTATTTTCTATGACCTTGACATTTTATAAAAAGAATGTAGCCCCCTCCCCCAACCCACCCTTCACACTTTTGTTAATAGACTATTTCTTATTTTAAGTTCATTTGATGTTTCCCAGGATTAGGTCAGGTTATGTGTTCTGAGCCGGATACTTCATAGGTGGGTACTTCACTTCTCCTTCCTGAAGAGTCACAGCTGGAGGCACACAATGTCCATCTGCCACTTGGTGTTGTTAACTTTGATCCCATTGTCGAGGTGATGTCCAATTTCTCCATTTTTTAACTACTATCCTTTTCCCCCTTGCAATGTATGAGCAGTATGTGGGGAGACACTTTAAGTGATGTAAATATTCTACTCCTTATCAAATTTTGCATCCCTAGATTTTGTATCCATTGACTGTTCTTGCCCAAATTGATGTTTATTATGATAGTTGGAATTTTTCAACTACAACACTCTCTCCACATTTGCCAGTCAATGCTCAGCATTGGATGGGAAGTTAAGATTCCTCTCTTTCCACCATTATTTATTTGCTCATTAATTTACTTCTTTATTATCCATGTACACTCATGAATTCCTACTTTTCTCAATGACTTAAAGTCCCTCTTGCTAAATGTAGTACCTTGGTGCTCAGTACATCCCAGGTTTGACCACTAGAACCCCCTTCAAACTGGCTTCTGAGCTTTTGTGGCATGACCCCATTATTCTTTTTTTTTTTGAGCACTTCCTTTACGTGATAAAAAGATGTTCTAGGTTCATTTTATGCATGCTCTGACCCAATCTTAGGATAAGTCATTGTTCTGAGGATCCCAGTTTCTCAGTGGGTAATAAAATTGAACACCAAGAACTGGGCATTAGGTTTTCTCCATACTCTGTGTGTGTCTTTGTTTCTCAGCTGTTTTTGCAGATAGAGCTAAAAAATTCATCATGTATATGCAAGTATCCATGCACACATATGTGTACAGAAATACACCCACATAAAAATAGTCTTTAAAGATTTTTTTTCTTGTTTAAAGATGGAAGGTCCTTTTTGTCTGTGTTCCCTAATTTTCTGACAATTCCTAGACAGTGCATTAAGTAAACAAAGCTTATGTCATTTTTATATGTTTAGAATTTAACATGATTTTCTTAGCAGACTAATAATATCGTGGATAGTCATAAATGTTCTATATGATTTTGAAAGGAAATTATATTGACTACAAAGTTTAAAATTAAATATATATATTTAAGATTTATGTTATTGACTATATAGGTCTTTTAAGTTTTAATCAATTTTTGCCTGCTTGACCTATTTTGAGACAGGGCCTTGCTGTACCACCCAAGTTGGAGTACACTGGTGCATTCATAGCTCTCTGAAGCCTTGAACTCCTGGGCTTAAGTGATTCTCTGGCCTCAGCCTCCAAATTAACTGGGACTACAGGTTAATTTTTCAAAAATTTTTTTGAGAGATGGGATCTTGCTAATTTTAATTTTTTTGTATGTGGAGATAGGGTCTCACTATGTCTGATTAATTTTTTTTTTTGAGTTGGAGTCTCTGTCACCCAGACTGGAGTGCAGTGACCACTCCCAGCCACTGCAGAATCGTCCTGCTGGGCTCCGGCGATCCTTCTGCCTCAGCCTTCCAATAGCTGGAACAACAGGCGTGCACTACCATGCCTGGCTAATTTTTTGATTAATGTAGAGATGAGGTCTCGCCAAGTTGTACAGGCGGGTCTCGAACCCGTGGGCTCAGGCAATCCACTCACCTCAGCCTCCCAAAGCATGGGATTACAGGCTGAGCCACCGAGCCCGGCTCGTCTGATTAATTTTTAAAAATTTTTTTAGGAATGGGTTCTCGCCATGTGGCCTGAGATAAGAGGTATTTTTAAATCACCAGTCTGTTACTTAATGTTTTTATGTACTATTCCTTGCATCTCAATTTGCTTTATGAAAGTTGTTACTGTTAAATAGATATTAGTAACTTTTATTTCCAAAAATAACTTTATGATTATAAAGAGTCTTTCTTTATTTCACTTAATGCTTTTTGGACTGAATTCTACATTGCAAAACTTTGATTTTTTTAAACTTTTTATTTTAGCCCATTCTAAGACTGGGTGTCTTTGAATCTTATTGTAGTTTTAAGTTGCATTTACCTATTATTTAATGATGTTGAATATTTTTTCTTTTTTATAATTTGTATATCTCCATTTATGATTGATTTATTCACATAGTTTGCACATTTTTCATTATGTTTTCTTGTTTTTACTGTAGTAAAATACAATTCAGTATCATTAAATTCCTTCACAATGTTGCACAACCGTCACCACTATCTAGCTTCAGAACTTTTCATCACCCCAACAGAAACCTGGTACCCATTAAACAGTCGCTCTTTATTCTCCCTTCCCCCACCAGTCTTGGCAACTGCAAATATACTTTCTGTCTCTATGGACATGCCTATTCTGGATATGTCCTATAAATAAAACCATACAATATGTGGTATTTTGTGTATGGCAGTCTCATTCATGTTGTAGCATGTATGAGTATGTCAGTCCTGTTAATGACGGAATAATATTCCAGTGTATGTATATGCCACATTTTGTTTATCTGTTCATCAGCTGATGAACATTTGAGTTGTTTTTGCTTTTTGTCGCTTGTGAAAGTGCTGCTATGAACATCCGTTTCCAGCTTCTTTGGGGTAAAAATGTAAGAGTAAAATTTCTGGGTTAATTGGTAACTCTGTATGTTAATACGTTGAGAAACTGCCAAACTGTTCTCCACTGTGAATGAAGTGAGAGCACTCCAACACTTTCCATATCCAGCAGCAAAGATTCAGTTACTCTTCATGCTCGCCAAAACTTGTTTTCTATCTTGGATTTTTTGTTTGTTTTCTTTATACTCATCCTAGTGGGTGTGAAGTAGTGTCTCACTGTAGTTTTGATTTGCATTTTCCTGATGACTAGTGAAGTTGAGCATATTTTCATGTGCTTCTCGGCCACTTACATATCTCTGTTGGAGAAATGCTAGCTTACATCCTTTGCCCATTTTTAAATTGGATGGCCTTTGGCTGTTGAGTTGTAAGAGTTCTTTACATATTCTGGATACTACACCCTTAATAGATACATGGTTTTTCTTTTTCACTTTCTTTTTTTAATTTTAATCAATTTTTTAAAAATGATATTGTGGGGTACAGTTAAGGGTACCGTTAATATGCTCCGTTCAGGCACCCTTGTTGATAAGAGGTGTCTCCCCATCCCCAGACAGATATTTACTACCGTTAATCACATCTCCCTTCCCCTCCCACCCCCATAGTTTCCCACCACTGTCAGTCATGTTCTTATAGTATTACGTTGGATGTTCAAGGTCCACTATATATATGAGTGAGAACATGTGATACTCAGATCTTTGTTTCTGTGAGAGATCACTCAGTATTATAGACTCTGGTTCCATCCAGGTTGCTGCAAAATTCATGATTTTGTTCTTTTTTTATGGCTGTGTAGTATTCCATCGTGTATATGTACCACATTTTTTTAATCCAGTCCTCTTCTGATGGACAGCATGGTTGCTTCCAGGTTCTTGCTATTGTGAACAATGCTGCAATAAACATACCTGTGCAGGTATCTTTTCCATAGAGTGATTTGAGTTCTTCGGGGTATATTCCCAGTAGGGGGATTGCGGGGTCATATGGGAGGTCAATATTTAGAGCTTTTAGGAATGGCCATATTGTTTTCCACAAAGGTTGCACTAGTTTGCACTCCCACCAACAGTGTAGGTGTTCCCTTTTCGCCACACCCTCTCCAGCAACTGTTATTTTTTGAGTTATTGATAATTGCCATTCTGACTGGAGTTAGGTGGTATCTCAGTGTGGTTTTGATTTCCATCTCCCTGATGATTAGTGAGGTTGAACATTTTTTCAAAACTGGCTGACCACATGCAGAAGATTGAAACAGGACCCCTATCTATCCCCATACACAAAAATTAACTCTAAATGGACTAGAGACCTAAATGTAAAACCTCAAACCATAAGAACCTTAGAAAATGAAGGACGTACCCTCATGGAAATTGGAACTGACATCCAATTCCTGAACAAAACCCGAAACCCACAGGCCATAAGAGATAAGACAGACACGTGGGACCTCATTAAACTGACAAGCTTCTGCAAAGCCAGAGAAACCATCAAGAGAGCAGGTAGCCAGCCTACAGACTGGGAAAAAGTATTTGCCAACTCCAGGTCTGACAAAGGCTTAACATCTTGGATCTACAAGGAACTCAAACGTGATGAAAAGAAAAAAACAAACAACCCCATTATAAAATGGGCAAAAGATATGAACAGACACTTCTCAAAGAAGACATCCGAGCACCCAACAGACACATGAAAAAATGTTCAACCTCACTAATCATCAGGGAAATGCGAATCAAAACCACTTTCTTGATAGTATCTTTTGATGCAAAAAAATCAGTTTAATTTTGATGAAGTCCAATTTACCACTTCAAAAAAGTGTAAAACATTGCAACCATATAGGTCCATTTGCCACTTCTCACTCACTCCCTTATGTCTTATGTACATTAGAGCTGCATACATTTTATTTTATATAGGCCTTTATTTCACTCCATCTGAAGTTATAAGGCGTCCATACTTTTTGCCCAGTAATTCAAAAGCAAAACCCCAAAGTGATTAATTTTTTAAAAAGTAGAAATTAACATACCCCTTTGTTTTAAAAAATTTTTAAGGTTTAAAAAGTGCTTAAAAGCCAGGTGTGGTGCCTGTAACCCCAGTACTTTGGGAGGTCAAGACGAGAGGACTGCTGGAGTCTAGGAGTTTGAGATCAGCTTAGATAACATAGCAAGACCTCATCTCTACAAAAAAGTGAAAAAAATTAGCTGGGTATGGTATTGCATGCCTGTTGTCCCAGCTACTTGGGAGGTTGAGGCAGAAGTATTGCCTGAGCCCAGGAGGTCGAGGTTGCAGTCAGCCATGATGGTGCCACTGCACTCCGGCCTGGGTGACAAAATGAGACTCCAACTAAAAAAGTAAAATAAAATAAAAAGTGCTTAAAGTTTATAATTCCTAGTAGAAAGACATTATCTGAGTAAATACTATAGTGGCAAGCTATTCAGCTTCATTTGGGGCACAAGGGTGGGGATTAACGACAGAGCATTCCAGGTCTCCCAATGAGGTCATAGTACACTGGCTTGTATTATTGTGACACTATGGGATTTAGGTTGCTTTTCCTCTAAAGACTTTGTCATAAGGACATTACACTTGATTTACAAATTTGGCTGACAACTTACTGAGGAGATCCATAGCCTTTGCGTTGCTCTGATTATAACTGTAATAGGTTTATTGCCCAGTGCACCCAGCAAGTCAATAGGATGAGACACCAGGTTGCAGCAGAGAAGGAGGTTCAATTGTATGCCACCAAACAGAGAGAAAGGAGGAAGCCTCAAATCCATCTCCCCGAGGAGTTTGGGGTTATGGTTTATAAGGGTTTTGAGATTGTTGATTGGTCAAAGAGGACAGGGTAAAGCCATGGGACAGGGAGATGAAGAAACTGTACTCTCATGCTGATTCTGTCCCTCTGTGAGGGTCTTCAAACTGGCTGACATCACTGGCATCACTGAAATTTGGGATCTGAAACATATGTGTTTTTTTTTTTAAGTAGGAGTCTCTGTTACCCAGGCTAGAGTGCAGTGGCACATTCACAGCCACCGCAGCCTTGACCTGCTGGCCTCAAGCAATCCATCCATCTCAGCCTTCCAAGTAGCTGGAACTACAGGCACGTGCCACCACACCTGGCTAATTTGTGTGTGTGTGTGTGTGTGTGTGTGTGTGTGTGTGTGTGTGTGTGTGATTTATTGTAAAGATGAGGTCTAGCCAAGTTGTCCAGGCTGATCCCGAACCCCTGGGCTCAGGCAATCCCTCTCACCTCAGCCTTCCAAAGTGCTGGGATTACAGGCTTGAGCTACCTTGTCTGGCCCTGAAACACATCTTAAGCAATTCTTAAACAAAAGCCTTATAATTCTTACATCAGAAATCCTATCTATAAGCACAATGGAATGCAAATGGTCAGTCTTTAGTACTACATGACTTTTGCTTACAAGAAAGTGAGTCAAAGTGCAGCCTGATTAATGTCTAGTTATCTGTATTTCTGTCCAGGATTCTTGTTAATCTGGTGAAGACTATAATCAGTCACCTGTGATCCTGAAATGGAATAAGTGACTTGGAAAATGAATGAATGAATAAAAATTACTGTCAAATAAAAATTCCTAAAATATACAATAACCATGCAGTGCACAACAATAAACAATGCTTCATGAAAGCACCCAGACCTTGAGTCTATCAAAAATTGGGTAAATCATTATCTTGCTTGTTGTTATTAGTCATTCTTAAACATTTATATAGCTCACATTTATTTCAGTGTTTAATACTGGAAGAGTTTGGGGTCTTTATTTAGAAGTTTGGTGATGTTTTTGTGACCAGAAATATGCCACAGAAACTTCAGTCTTGTTTAAATCTATTAATCTGTGAGAAAATTAGTTTCATCATAGGTCTTTTTGCTTAAAGTCACAGCTTCCAAGAAACTATCCATGACATTAAATAAGGACTTACTGTAGTTCACCATCATTTAGGGGTCCAATGGCAGCTGTTTTCTTCTCTTATCATTTGTGTGATCCATCATCTCCTCAGTTATCTCTGCATTTTAATCTTCCATTTCTTGAGTGTGGAGGTCCAGCCTCCGTACAGCAGGGCCTGAGGTGGGGGGAGGGAATGAGAAAAGAAAAAAAAAGAACAGTGGGGTTGGGAGGTCTCTTGCCTCAATAGGTGAGAGCAAGTTTATGCTCACAGCATGTTTTTTTATATAGAGCAAAACTACATAAACAAGAAATATTTTAATGCTAGCATCAGCTGGGAAAAAGTTAACGTTCAGGACTTTCCCTGGCAAGCTTACTACAGCACCAATGTCTTTGTTTTCTGTAAGTCAAAGCGAAACCATTAACATCTGTGTTCTTTGAAGTTCTGAGTAAAGTTATTATCGAAGCAGTCTACATCCAGCCTACGCAGACTAGAGGTCACACCACCTGAATTCTACTAAATCAACATTCCCAAGGGCAGACATTGAGGGAAGGAGATACTGGTCAAGCTCCTGTTGGAGCCAGACCAGAAACACAAGGACCTTGTCAAGTTTATGTCCTTGCTTCCTTCATCTCCCCCTTTTCTTTTTCTTTTGAGCGTAGTTTGTGAACCTCTATTCTGAGTTCTTGGATGGTCCGTCCTCCTGCTCGAATGCAGACTGGCAGGCAACCATAGCCATCATAGCCAGGAACAGGGTAGCAGGATCAGAAGCGTTCCCGCCATGCTCCAGTACCAGAAATACAGCTTGGGAGGTCAGTGCCTTCAGTTGTCCCCACACTGGAGCCCTGCTCCATTGTGCCGCCTGTATGGAGGCCCTGCTCCGTTGTGTCGCCCTGGAGTGAGGGGTTCGTCGAACGGACACCATTCCCGGAGGGACGATGGTCATCCTCCTGAATGGGGGAATCAGTGTCCCCACCTGCATGCAGGAATGGGGGACTGGAGTAGAGGTGGATAAGCCAGGCTGGGAGCCATGAGGGACCTTCCGCATTTCTAGGAAAAATACAAGCACTGCCTCGTCCCCAAATGAGTACAAGATCAGGCCCCTGCCACAACCCTGTCATTGGATCTTTCCAGTGAACCAAAGCCTCTGCCTTAGGTGATGGGTGCCAGAAATGCTCTGCCGCTGACACTCCATCATGGCCTATATTGAAAAAATTGATAATTAATAAAGCATATGCTAACAGAGTATGTGGGGAGGAATGTCCATATTCCCCCTTTTAAAATTTTTGTAATTGCACCTTCAAAGTTTTGTTAGCCCTTTCAACAATACCTTGTCCTTGAGCATTGTAGGGAATTCTGGTGGAATGGGAGATCTGAAAAGTGGCATAAAAGTTAGCAAAAGCCTTGCCAGTATAGGCAGGGCCATTGTCAGTCTTAATAGATTTAGGAATACCCATGACAGCAAAAGCTGCAAAGCAATGAGCTATTACATAACGAGCAGCCTCACCTGAATGAGCTGAAGCAAAAGAAAGCCAGAACAGGTGTCTACTGTAACATGAACATAAGCCAACTTCCCAAAAGAGGGAACATGTGTCACATCCATTTACCAGAGGTGTCCTGGCAAAAGCCCCTAGGATTCACACCTGTGGAAGGAGGGTACTGAAACTGTGGACAAACAAGACAATTCTTAACTATCTGACATGTGGCTTCCCTGGGAAGTGTAAATTGGAGACACAAACTTTGAGCATTCTGATGATGAAGGGCGTGAGAAGTGGAGGCCACTAAAGCAGGGGATAACAATGGGAAAGCAAAAAAGCATGTCACACTGCATCAGCCAAAGCATTACCCTCAGATAAAGGCCCAGGAAGAGCAGAATGAGCACGAATATGTGCAACATAAAAAGGAGTGGTGCAAGCATGAATTTGTGTCTGAATTTCCTGTAAAAGTGAAAGTACTTCATGAGAAGAAAAAACAGTGACAAACTAGCAGTTTCCAAATGAGATAAAACAATGGTAATATAGTGACTGTCTGTAAACAAATTAAAAGTATATCAGGGAGTTGGAGAAAAACCTGGCAGACTGCAAACAATTTCACTCATTGAGCAGAGTTGTAGCCTGTTTGGAAGCGGGAAACAGTATCGTTGATGACAGCAGTTGCTGTTCCTGAGGAAGATCCATCAGTGAAAACCAATTTCACATCCTGTAAAGGTTGGGTCCTTCCTCTCTTCAATTTTTAGCAATACTTACTTCCCTGGGATATCTGGGTTTTCCATGGTCCAGGAAGTTCCTAGGGAAACAAGCTTATGAACTGTGATTGAAATTTGTCCCAAATGGACAATATGTTTCCTTATGAGCATTTATGTTGGTGGCCCCATTTCCTTCAGAGGTGTAGGAAAAGACCACGTTAAACAATCAAAGTTTTAATGAGTTCCATTTTAGGGACTAACTTGGATCCTGAGCAATGCAATACCAAATACCTATGTTCAGTTTACTTGTGTCTCAAAGGATTCTAGTGATTATTATGCTAAACTGTAAATTGAAAGATTGTACTGTCCTAGTCCTACATCTGATGGAGTTTTCTTTGGATTTGCTGAGGGGTGGGGTAGGCTGCCACTTGGCCTACAATAGAATATAATTTTTAAAATGTTTGAATGTCTTTTAAAACCTACCTATAGGAAGTTTATTTATGACTAGCCTGTGCTAGCTACCCTGCCTCAATTATTTATTCTTTATAGATTTTTCGAGCTCATAATCATATGGGGTGCCGAGGGGTGAGGTTTTCTGTAACTTCTTCAGAGCTGACAGTGGGTGTAGTCCTGCCTAGCCAGAGATCAAAAATCTCTCCCTGTCTGATTTGAGGCATCCAGAACTGTTTCAGCAGCGGCGTTGTTTGCAGGCACTGACTGGAATCCTTACATGACCATTAGGTGGGTATGAAATTGCTGGATTCTGGCTTAATGAAAGGAATAAATGAGGCAAACCCCTCTTTCAAGAAGTAGAACAATCAAGTGAAGCCAGGCATACATTTTGACAATTTTAGGTGGTGACTGATCACCTTTTTTTTTTTTTTTTGAGTTGGAGTCTCACTCTGTCGCCCAGACTGGAGTGCAGTGGCCGCTCCCGGCCACTGCAGCCTCGATCTGCTGGGCTCCGGCAATCCTTCCGCCTCAACCTTCCAAGTAACCGGAATTACAGGCATGCACTACCACGCCCGGCTGATTTTTTGATTTATTGTAGAGATGAGGTCTCGCTGCCCAGGCGGGTCTCGAACCCACAGGCTCAGGCAATCACTCACCTCAGCCTCCCAAAGACGCGGGATTACAGGCTGATCACCCTTTTTAAAATAAAAGTTACAAGGTCTGAAGTTATTAGCATAACTTAAATGATAAACTTTAATTTCTGTGGCTTTATTACAAGTACCAGCTTTTGGAGTTTTTAATGTATTTCTGGACTATATTGGTAGCCTGACAGGTTGTTTTAGATTATAATTTGAACCACACAGTCAAGTGAATTTTATATAAAATTTGAAGAGAAATTCAAAAATGTTTGGAGACTTGCATCCAGAAAAACTTTATGTCTAGATGTTTATAGAATTTCTTTCATATATTTATTATTTTTTCTATAAACTTTCACATACCATTTTTGGCATGCTTATACCATTTTTTGACATGTCTGAATTTTCTATTTTTGTTCTATGTATTTTTTTTACTAAAACCTTATTTGTACACCAACAACCCTTTTATATTTCTTCTTTGCTTTTTGCTTTCCTTCTTTTTACCCTTTTACAGATAACCTTTTACAGTCATAATTTGAATTAACCTTTTAGTAACTTTTTATTGGTGATTAGGATTTAACTTTTGGAACACCTTTAACTCCCACTAGAGAGCAGGTGTTAGGAGAAAAAGGTTCAGTATGAGGACAAGGGCTAAAAACTTAGCCTCAGTATTAATCAAGAAATTAATTTGAACCCCAGCCACATTCATACAGACCCAACAATTCTCTGGGGTGATAGCAAGCAGAGCGCTGGACTGGGTTGTGGCCTTCCTGGGCTCCTTTATTCAATGGCCACCATCACTGAGCCTCAGGAGAGGTCACACCATCTCTTTCAGTGGCCTTTTAGTCGAGTCCTGGGGCTTAAGCCATCAAAACAATTGTGCTTTAAATGTCCAGATTGACCACAATAATAGCAGCTGATACCATCCCCCTTAGCAGATTTATTATTATCAGGTCTCTTTTGAGTGACTAGAACTTTGCCATTAGTGGCAACTGCCAGTAGGTTTGTTTACTTTTTGTCTTACTGGTGCTCATTCTGGAGTCCTTCTCTCTCTCTTTTTTCCCCCCTCTTAATGTCTTAGTTTCTAAGAACTTCAGAAGCTTTTTATAATTGGGAGTTTGGTATTTATAGTCCTGAGTTAGGTCTCTGGAGTTGGATATTTAATATTACATAGGATATCATCGTGTTTGCAAAGTAGTGAAATAAATTTTAAAAATGCCTCTACATAACAGAACTTTTGACCATTTTTCTTTAGGTCTACAAAGTGAATTTAATTGCCAGATGGTATTAAAGTAAAGTCTTGCCTCTTTTCAAACCTCATTATCTGCTGACTTGTACTGAGTTCAAATTTGATTTTAATAATGCACTAACATTATTATTATTATTTTAAACTATGTAATTTTATTTTGCTTCAATTATTTAAAATCTGTCCCACTGGGGTGTCTGAGGATACAGATTATTACACATTTTCTTGTTTGCGTTTCTAGAAAACCCAGAATTTGTTTTGAATACTTGCAATTTATTACTCAAAAAAGAATTCTAAAACAGTTAAATAACTAAATAAAGCCATAAATAACAATGCCAGGTATCCCTGAAACCCCAATGACTTCTTCCAAGCTGAGTGTCCTCAACCCTCCTTGAAGCCCCCTTTCTTTTTTTATTTTATTTTATTTTTTTTTACTTTTTATTTTATTTTTTGCTTCAGGACTTTTCAATGATGCCTACAAAATGACCCGGTACAAAACCCTTTTAGAGTGAACAGACCACATAGATGTAAAATGATTTGTTCCTGCTTATTTCTAATTATGAACAGGCAAAATTGTCAAAAAAAACCTTATGAATTACTAAACAGTAGTCTCAGTTATAAGATGTGGACAATTAAGTGAGAGTGATCAGGCCACACTCTATGAGCCACAGAGTGTGCCTAGTATTTTACCTGTCCCTTAGATGAAGTATCAAACTTAGCAGGGTGACTTAATCAGGTGGGAATGGCCAGTTCCCAGGCCCCATCAAGTCCCATGAGGTATTTGGCATTTAAAGCTTTAGTAGTCATGTAAGAGTGCTAGTCAGTCATAGCCAAAAAAAGCAAGCAGTACTGTTTCTAGCACTATATTTTAAAGTAGGGACTTAGCATACATTATACACCTCTAGGAGACTCCCCAACAATTTTACAAGGACAAACAGTTGATTATGATCTTAGGCAAGGCCTAAACCTTTAGAAACAGACTTACTTTTAACTAACCTGGCTTCTAGCATTTGAAAACAAGAACAGTCTATTCAGTCCCTTAGTTGCCAGAGAAAGATTACAAAATTATTTTCTCCAAGGTTAGCGTTGACTTGCATTGAGTTAACAAAAGGCTAAGTAGCATATAAGAGATATTTCTATGTCTCTTTACAGGTGGATTAGAATGAACTCCTTCAGAATCTATGAAGGCGAACGCAGGCTAAGGAAGAGAGAGGGTTTAATCCTGGGAAAGAATTCAAGATAACCGGTAGTACTTCATATACACAATAGGCAACTTTCCCACATACTTGACAGCAAAAGACAGGAATTTTTACAGTGTTAACAGTTGGGAGAAACACCACACAAATAAGGGGAGACAGCAACATTTAGGAAACCATAAAATGACATAAAGAAACATGCACTAATCAAGTTTTAAAATATGACATCTCATTAAACAAAGTAGAATAGTCCAACCAGCTTTTTAATAGATTCAAAACGACAGACAAACACAAATAAGAAAATGGGGGGTATGGGAAACATCTGCTTCATCCCCCTCTAGTCTTCAGCATAGATTTTAACATCTGCACAAAGAAAGTGTGTTCCTTAGAATGTAAATGTCCCATGTTTTACTCCCAACGATTAATCCTATCCCCTCGGTTACTTACTTAATGAATCGTAATGCTGCACAAAAAATGCCGGCCTCCTCGAGGGTTCCTCTCCAGCCAATGCTGAACCCATTACTCAGGTTCCTGTTTGGGCGCCACTTGCAGAGGTCCAGCCTCCGTAGAGCAGGGCCTGAGGTGGGGGAGGGAATGTGAAAAGAAAGACAAAGAACAGCGGGATTAGGAGGTCTCTCGCCTCAATAGGTGAGAGCAAGTTTATGCTCACAGCATGTTTTTTTATATAGAGCAAAACTACATAAACAAGAAATATTTTAATGCTAGCATCAGCTGGGAAAAAGTTAATGTTCAGGACTTTCCCTGGCAAGTTTACTATAGCACCAACGTCTTTGTTTTCTGTAAGTCAAAGCGAAACCATTAACATCTGTGTTCTTTGAAGTTCTGAGTAAAGTTATTATCGAAGCAGATCTACATCCAGCCTACGCAGACTAGAGGTCACACCACCTGAATTCTACTAAATCAACATTCCCAGGGGCAGACATCGAGGGAAGGAGATACTGGCCAAGCTCCTGTTGGAGCCAGGCCAGAAACACAAGGACCTTGTCAAGCTTATGTCCTTGTTTCCTTCACTTGAGGGGCATCAGTTTCTGATTCAATCATACCTTCATTGTCAATTTTTAGATCACTTTCCCCACTTCATGGTTCATCTGTCTTTACACTTTCTCTTCCTTCTTACTATCCATTTTTTTATTTTTTAATATTTTTTTCTGATTCATCTTTGTAAGTAGCAGGTGGTACTTTACCTCCCATGCTCTTCACCACCCACAGCTCCAGGAAGCACTTTTCCTACAGGTGCGGAATGCTAGGGTCCTGTTTACACATTTTCAGGAAGGCCTGAAGCTAACTTACTTTGGAGGTGTCCATGGTTGGGAAGCAGTGTAAGATGGAATGCATGTGACAGGGAGGCTATAATCAGATGGCAGGCCTGGGTCCTGGCTCAGTGTGACCAAATATACAGAGCTACATACATTTTAAAATCTACATGACATATTAAGATACATGCAGTCATATACCACACAATGTCACTTCAGCAATGATGTACCACATATGACAGTGGTCCCATAAGATTATAATGCTGTATTTTTAAAGTACGTTTTCTATGTTTAGATACTATTGATGAAAGATGCCAAAATCTGTAAAATATTTAAGAAGTCATATTCTGAGCCAAATGTGAGTGACCTAGGCCTGTGGCACCATTCCAAGAGATTCTGAGAACGTGTACCTGAGGTTGTTGAATTGCAACTTGGTTATATACATCTTAGGAAGACAGAAGTTATAAGAAGCCATAAATCAATACATGTGAGATTTACATTGGCTCAGCCCAGGGAGGTTGGACAGCTCCAAGCAGGGCCTGATAGGTCATAGGTGGATACAAAGATTTCCTGATCGTTACTGGTAGAAAGAGTTGGACTCTGTCTAAAGAATTTTGGAATCAGTAAAGTAATGCCTCCTTGAGATAAAGGGGTGATTTTGAGGAAGTTTCTTGATATGTAGATGAAGCTCATAGGTGGTATCCCTGAGAGAGGTGGTGGCAAATGTCCAGTTGCTCCAGAGACCTCCAGGAAGGGGATTATTTACAGATGCAAATTTGTCCAAGAGACAACCTTTGACTTCCTTATTTATCTGCTATGTGATGTTATGCCAGAGTCAGGTTGTAAAGTAAGCTGCATTATACAGGGTTAATAAAAAAACTTGTCTGATGAGGCTTCCCAGGCCCCTTAGTAAGGAATTTGGAGGAAAAAAAGTCAGAGTTTAGTTCTTAATACACAAAAACTTACTACTATGCTACAGTTACCTGGTATTCAACACAATAGCATGCCCTACAGGTTTATAGCCTAGGAGCAATGGTTGCGACATACAGCCTAGGTGTATAGTAGGCTCTACCATGTAGGTTTGTGTAAGTTCACTCAGTGATGGTTATATAATGACAAAATTGTCTAAAGACACATTTCTCAGAACATATCCCCCATTGGTAAGTGATGTATGACTACATTTCCATAGTGTAAATACTTCCATCCTGGTTGATTTCCATCTACCAATGTGACACCACTAAAAGTGGAGTTGGAAAGAAATATGCAGTTCATGACTCACAGCTTCTATAGCCCTCATCATTTTCTAAGTAACTAGAGCAACAAGAGTATATTTTGTTAAAATATTTGGCCTTTTGTTCTTGGCGTCTAAAAATGGGCCAGAACAGTACCAAAACCATAAAGGTGAAAGTATTTTGTTATTTATAAGGTTATTCAACCACACATGAGTTTATGTTAATGAGGAATTCGAAATTCCTTAGATAACCCCAAGATGGGGGCTCTGGTTGCCAGGAGAACCAACCTAGTGCTCAAAAGGTTGGAACTCACAGCCCAACCCCACAACTTCAGGAGGTGGAGAGGGGCTGAAGGTTAACCACCAGTGACTAACAATTTAATCAATCATGACTATATAATGGGACCTCCATAAAAACCCGGAAGGCCTAAGTTCAAACAGCTTCCAAGAAGGTGAACAAGAACACATGTCAGGAGGGTGGAACATTCCATTTCCATGGCAATGGAAGCTCCAGCACTGGGGATTTTTCCAGAACTTATCCTCAGTGTCTCTTTATCTGGCTATTTGTATACTTTAAAATATCTTTTATAATAAGCCGGTAAACACTAGTGTTTTTCTTGAGTTCTGTGAACTGCTCTAGCAAATTAACTGAACCCAAGGAGTGTTTATGAACCTCAGTTTATAGCAGGTTGGTAAGAAATAGATAAAACAACCTGGGGTTTGGAATTGGCATGGGAAGTGGGGGACAGTCTTGTGGGAGTGACTTCTCAACCTGTAGGATCAACACAATCTCCGAGTGGATACCGTCAGAATTAAATTGGATTAGAGGACACCTAGCTGGTGTCCACTGCAGAAAGGTTTTCTAAGATGTCAAAATGTATAGACAATTTTTTTAAAAAGTGTATCCAACACAGTCTTCCCTGTGTTATATTTCTCCATGTCCCTTTTCACCATTCACTATACTATTTATTTGGCTCAGGCATTTGTGGCCTGTCTCCATCCACTTGAAAACGGAATTTTGTTTCCTTCTCTGTCTATCCTCTTGAATGACTTTTCCTTGTTTGTCTCACCTTACAGTACAGGCACTAATTCCACAGCTTTCTTGGTCCCCTAAAACAGGGATCATTTTCATTTTGTTAAGGGGCAGAACCGGGTTCAATTCTAGCAGACTGGCCCAGGTGCGGTGGCTCACACCTGTAATACCAGCATTTTGGAAGGCTGAGGCAGGAGGACTGTTGAGCCGGGGAGTTGGAGACTAGCCTGGGCAACATGGGTAGACCTTGTCTCTACAAACCTCAAAAAAATTAGCCAGAGCCGGGCTCGGTCGCTCAGCCTGTAATCCCGCGCCTTTGGGAGGCTGAGGTGAGTGAACTGCCTGAGTCCGCGGGTTCGAGACCCGCCTGGGCAGGCGAGACCTCATCTCTACAGTAAATCAAAAAATTAGCAGGGCGTGGTAGCGCACACCTGTAATTCCGGCTACTCGGAAGGCTGAGGCGGAAGGATCGCCGGAGCCCAGCAGGTCGAGGCTGCGGTGGCCGGGAGCGGCCACTGCACTCCAGTCTGGGTGACAGAGTGAGACTCCAACTCAAAAAAAAAAAAAAATTACCCAGGCATGGTGGCCGCCTGTGGTCCCAGCTACTCAAGAGGCTGAGGGAGAAGGATCGTCGAGCCCCTGAGGTGGAGACTGCCTGAGTCGTGCCACTCCTCTCCAAGCCTGGGCGACAGAGTGAGACGCTAGCCCCAAATAAGTGAATACATAAATAGGTAAGTAAATAAAGAATCCTAGCAGACTGGTCTCAAAGACGTCTTATTCACTGCCTCTGAGCGCTAATAATGACGTTCCCAGGCAACCCCTTGGGGGCCCTCCCACTGTAGGAGCTTTTCTGTCCTGTCAATAAATCCTGCTTTAAAAATAAATAAATAATGACGTTCCCACGTGGCAGGCGAGAAAGGCACTGATTTTTCTGGGACACAACACAGTCATGTTCCCAGTCGCGGTTCTCACTGCCAGAAAGCTTAGCACGGGCCGGGCTCGGTGGCTCAGCCTGTCATCCCAGCACTTTGGGAGGCCGAGGCAAGTGGATTGCCTGAGCTCGCGGGTTCGAAACCAGCCTGGGCAACTTGGCAAGACTTCACTACAAAAAAAAAAAAAAAAAAAAAATTAGCCAGGTGTGGTGGTGTATGCCTGTAGTTCCAGCTACTTGGAAGGCTGAGGCGGAAGGATCGCCTGAGCCAACAGGTCGAGGCTGTGGTGGCCATGAGCGGACTACCGCCCTCCAGCCTAGGCGAAGGAGTGAGACTCCGACTCAAAAAAAAAGAAAAAAAGCTTAGCACGAAAACAAAGTCCCACTTCCATGGACAGGCACAGAAGCGCGCATCGCGGTCACACGGACATCGTGTCACAGAGCCGCACACGTGCACACACCGAGCCTCAGCCCCAGCGCGCTCTTCTCCCCGAAGCGATGGGAGCGCGGTCACTAGGGACGCTCTGGTCTCCAGGCGACGGGAGACGCCGCGCAGCCTGCGCCAGCGCACACGCTCCAGGACGCGCAAGCACGCACGTTACGCCAGGGTCCCGCCCACGGCCTCCCGCGGCCTGAGGACCCGCCCCGGGGGCTAAGCCACGCCCCGTCCCCGCCCCTCGTACCGGAGTCTGGCGGGAGGCTGCGCCTGCGCGCTGGGAATTCCGGAGTCGGCTCGCGGAGTCCGCGGTGGGGCGCTTCTGGCTGCCGAACCGGTAGGTGGGTGGTCGCGGGGAGTGCGGCCGTCGGAGCGGGGCCCCGGCCTGCCCGCCGTCTCGGGCCGCCTGCATTTCCAGAGGCCCGCGCGGCACGTGCGCCGGGTCAGCGGAGTGGGCCGGCCGGCCGGGGGTGCGGGGTCGGCACCGAGTGCGAGAGGCCGGGGTGCGTCGCGGGGTGTTGTGAGGGGAGACCAGCGGGTGTGCGGGATGGGTGTGTGTGTGTGTGTGTGTGTGTGTGTGTGTGTGTGTGTGTGTGTGTGTGTGAGAGAGAGAGAGAGAGAGAGAGAGAGAGAGAGAGAGAGAGAGAGACACCAGCGAGCGGTGTGTGTCACAGAATCACGGTACAGGGTGTGAGGCCAGAGTGTGCTGCTGTGAGAGGAGACCAGTGGGTGTGTGGGATGGGTGTGGGTGTGAGAGACCAGCGAGTGTGTGAGGCCGTGGGGTGTGTGTCTCAGATTGAGATCCAGGGTGTGAGACCAGTGTGTGTTGGAATGAGAGGGAGACTAGTGAGTGTGAGGGGTGGATGTGCGTGTGTGTGTGTGTGTGTGTGTGTGTGTGTGTGTGTGTGTGAGAAAGACCAACGAGTGTGTGAGACAACTGAGAGTCCAGGATGTGAGGCCAGGGTGTGGTGTTGTGCAAAGGAGACCAGTGAATATGAGGAATGGGGGTGTGTGTGTGTGTGTGTGTGTGTGTGTGTGTGTGTGTGTGTGAGAAAGACCAGCGGGTATGTGAGACCACGGTGTATGTGTGTGTGTGTGTGTGTGTGTGTGTGTGTGTGTGTGAGAGAGAGAGAGAGAGAGAGAGAGAGAGAGAGAGCGAGAGAGAGAGAGAGAGAGAGAGAGAGAGATAGACTGAGTCTAGGATGTGAGACCATCTGTGTTGGCGTGTGAGAGGGGACCAGTGAGTGCCACGGATGGGGTACCTGTGTGTGATGAAGGAGTCCACTTGTGAGACTCCACGAGAGACTTCAGAGTGTGTGTGTGTGTGTGTGTTTCTCAGACTGTGAGAGTCCAGGTGTGTTAGTGTGAGAGGGTAATTAATGAATATGAGAGATTGGTGTGTGTGTGTAACTGAACTGTTGAGAGTCCAGTGTGTCACTCTGAGTGAAGGAGACAGACTAGGCTGTGAGACCAGCGATTGTGTGAGGCTCTTCAAGAAGCTGAGGGCAGTGTGTGTTACTGACTGTGAGAGATCAGAGTGCTAGACCATATTTTTTGGTGTGTGAGAGACCAATGAGTGTAAAAGAAATAGGGGTGTGTGTGTGTGAGAAAGACCAGTCAGCGTGAAGCACTGCAAGAGTCCAGGGGGGATGTGGGACTGACTGAGAGTCCAGAGTGTGAGACTGTGTGCTAGTGTGTGAGAGAAAGACCAGTGAGTGTGAGAAATAGGTGTGTTTGTATTTGAAAGACCTGTCAGTGTGTGAGGCTCCATGAGAGTCTGGGTGTGTGTATGGCTGACTGTGAGAGTCCAGTGTGTGAGATCAAGATGTTAGTGTGGGGGAGGAAGACAGACCAGAGTATGAAACCAGTGAGTGTGAGAGATGGGTGTGTGCCTGTGTGTGAAAGAATCATTGCCTGAGGCTCTGTAAGAGACCTGTGTGGCTGAGAAAAAGACTGGACTGGAGAGTGAGAGCAGAGTGTTGGTGTAAGTGTGTGACAGGGAGGCAAAGTATGGGACAAAGTTCAATTTCCTGGCATACAACTTCTAAAATCCTTGGAGTCTCCAAAGTAATAAATGTCTTTTGTATGTTGATGATGACTAATGGCTGGCAGTCCCTGGGTAGGTCAGGATGGAGGCTGGTCGCCTGAAAAACCCAGACAAGAATAGAGAGCTGGGACTGTCAACTCCACCCTCAATCTCCATGAAGGGGAACAGAACTAAAGATTAAATAGGTCACTACTGGCCAGTGACTTAATCAGTCATGCCAAAGTGAAGTTTTCCTTAAAAAAAAAAAAAAGGACTGGGTTCCAGATAGCTAAATACATGAAGGTTCCTGTAGGGTGAACCGCGTCCCACATAACTTAATCCTATGCATCTCTTCATCTGTATCTTTTGTAATATCCCTTGTGAAAAACCAGTCAATGTGTTTCCCTGAGTTCTGTGAGCTGCTCTAGCAAGTTGAACTCAAGGACATGGTGGTGGGAACCCCAATTTGTAGCCAGTCAAGCACAGGTAAAACAACCTGGGGCTTTGCAATTGGCGTCAAGAGGGAGCAATCTTGTGGGACTGAGCCCACAACCTGCGGGATCTGATGCTATCTCCAGGTAGATAGGGTCAGAATTGAATTACATTAGTGCAGGGATCCCCAACCCCTGGGCCATGGACTGGTGCTGGTCCGTGGCCTGTTAAGAACCAGGCCGCAGAGCAGGAGATGCGCAGCAAGTGATCAGAGCTTTGCCTTCTGTCAGAGCAGCGCCGGCATTAGATTCTCATAGGAGTGTGAATCCTATTGTGAACCGCGCATATGAGGGATCTAGACTGTGTGCTCCTTATGAGACTCTAATACCTGAAGATTCCCTCCCCCGACTCCCAGTCCATAGAAAATTTGTCTTCCATGAAACTTGTCCCTGATGCCAAATAGAGACACTCACCTGGTATTGATTGCAGAATTGATTGTGTAAGACGTCCCCCCAACATGTTTGGTATTAGAAGTGAGAGTAGAGTAGGAGAAACTGAGTCTGTGTCAGGGACTGGATAGTGAGAATTCAGAGAGTGTGAGACTTGAGTATTTCAGTGTGTGAGAAATTGATGTGCCTCTGTATGAAAGATCAACAAGTGTGAGGCTCCCTGGAGAGTTAGTGGTAAGATCATGGCATGTGTGTGTGTGAAAGCAAGAGACTAGACTGTGGGAATTCAGTGATTATGAGAGACCAGGGTCTGTTGATAAGAGTGTGTGAGAGAGACCAGTGAGCACGTGAAACTGGATAATGTCTGTGACTAGCTCCGGAGGTTGTGTGAGGGTTGTGATTATCCAAATATGAGAGAGAGATTGGGGTGAGAGAGATTAGTATGTGTTTTGTGTGTGAGAGAGAAAGCAATTGGAACGTGGGTAACCAGTGTAAGTTTGTGTATCCGTGTGAGAGACTGGAGTGTGTGGGAAATCACTCTCTCTGAAAGAGCCCATTGAGTGTATGAAAGACTGTCATGTTTGTATGTGTGAGAGGGAGAAAGACAAGTGATGTGGTTGTGTGTGAGATCAAAATGGTGAGTGAGAGACTATATGAACCATGGTGGAGCAGGAGACACCCTAAATTCTGGGTGACAGAGGAGGAGAAGTCAAGGGACTGAGAACAGAGATGAGAGTGAACGTGGCAATTGAGTGCTAAAGGTTCCATTGTTTCAGGATGAGGAAAGTGAAGGTTTTGGGGCTATGGATGGAGAAAAAGGATAACTGTGGCCTCTGATGGTGTTTAGGAGTCAGATTTCTGAATTGTAGATTGTCAAAGCATGAAGCAGAGACCCAAGAAGAGAACAAGTTCTTCTTTACCTATAGAGGAAGTAGAGTTTTAAGTTATAGCCCCTTGATGGCCATAGGTTGCTCATGATGTCCCAGTTATGTGGACAAGGAACCAAAGAAAGCAGGGAAGCAGAAGAAGATTGTGTTTAGGTTAGTGATTCTGGGAGTGTAGCAAAGGCCTCATCTCTCTAACCTTTCTCTTTCTCCAACCTTGCTTTCCCAGGAAGGACACTTTGGGAGGCCAAAGCAAGATGATTGCTTGAACCCAGGAGTTTGAGAACAGTCTAGACAACATAGTGAGACCTCATCTCTACAAAAAAAAAAAAAAAAAAATCAGTCAAGTATGGTGGTGCACGCCTGTAGTCCCAGCTACTTGGGAGGCAGAGGTGGAAGGATTGCCTGATCCCAGGAGATCGAAGCTGTGGTGAACTGTGATTGGATCACTGCACTCCAGCCTGGGTGACAATGAGACTCTGACTTCAAAAATAAAAATAGAGGAAATAACTGTTTCATAGGATTATTTTAAAAATGAAATGACCATATAATTATTTTTATTTGTAATAAGATCAAAGAATGGGAGAGCATCTTTTGGGAAAAGATTAAATTTAGGACCTCAAGCCTAAGGAAAATAGAGTTATAAGTTATAGCCTCTTGATGGCCATAGGTTGCTCATGATTTCCCAGTTATGTGGACAAGGAACCAAAGAAAGCAAGGAAGCAGAAGAAGATAGTGTTTAGGTTAGTGATTCTGGGAGTGCAGCAAAGGCCTCATCTCTCTAACCTTTCTCTTTCTCCAGTCTTGGTTTCCCAGGAAGGACACTGCTATTCTCCGAGAGAGAGACCAGGAAGAGAAGGAAAAAATGAATGTTGAACTGGTAAAAGCCATGCCCCAGGTTAGTTGGTATTTACTTTCTCTTCATGAAAGCAGTCTTGCTATTTAGGACTTAATTAATGCTTATCTTCTTTTGAAGATTTCCGGATTAACAGTCTAGTTCCAAGAGCCTAGTTCCCACTTCTCCCGGAGGATACTGTCTTTAGCTATAACTACCAAATGAGTGTGTAATAGCTGAGTATGATGATTCATGGAGGCCTTTCTGAGTCTCTTTTTCTTCCTACTTTGTGTACATTTAAAATTTACTGTTGACCCTTATGGAAAGACTTGATTTGTTATATATATGGAAATCTCAGTACCAGCAAGTTGGTCTCCAAGTTAAATGTGCCTCCTGTGCCTCTTCTGTATATAGAATGGATCAGGAATTCTTTTTCCAGCTGAAATTTTGTCAAAATCTCCAATTATATCCTTAAATTCTTCCAAGTTTTTCTTCACATTTTAAGTATGAATTTCTAACCTCATTTGTTCACCTGAAAATATTATTCTATTTAAGTTTTGCAAATTTTATAAATTTAAATAGATAATATATGCAAATAGTTTAAAATTTAAAAGACATATCTCACTCTTGCCTCCCAGTTCTTCTGAGAGATTATTCTCAGCTTATATCTTATTCAGAACTATGCCGTGCCTTTGTGTATATACATAAATATTTTTTCCCTTCAAAGTTTATGCGTTTTTGTGTCCTGTGTAAGAAATCTTTGTTGGCCTGGCTTAGTGGCTCAGCCTGTAATCCTAGCACTTTGGGAGACCGAACAAGTGGATTGCCTGAGTCCGTGGGTTCGAGATCAGCCCAGGCAACTTGGCGAGATCTCGTCTCTACAATAAAAATAAAAAATTTAGCCTGGCGTGGTAGCACGCACCTGTAGTCCTGGCTATTTGGAAGGCTGAGGCAGAAGGATCGCCTGAGTCCAGCAGGTCGATGCTGGGGAGGCTGTGAGTGTGCCACTGCACGCCAGCCTGGGTGACAGAGTGAGATTTCAATACAAAAAAAAAAAAAAGGAAATCTTTGTCTACACATAGGTCCTATTTTTCTTTTAAAATATTTTCTTTACCCTTCATAGTTAAGTTTCTGGTAAGCTTAGACTAGATTTTTGTGTTTTTCTACGATGGTAGGACTCAATTACATTAAATTTTTACATTAAATTTAATTTACATTAAATTATTACAGTAAATGTGTAACCTATCCTGAAAAGTAAGGCAGAGGTTTATTTTTTCCAGTTGCTTGACAGTTGGCACAATGGCATTTATTGAATTATTCATATTATTCATCTCATTCTCACTGATTTAGAATGCCACTTATATCATGTACTAAATTCCTGTGTATATTTTGTTCTATTGCTGAATTGCATTGTTTTACTAAACTTTTTGTTTTTAATCTTATAACTTTAAAATATTATCATATTTGCACGAGTATAAGAAACACTGTACACAAAAGGAGCCCTTCATTTTCCCAGTGTGAAAATCCCCCTAGATTTTTTTTCCAAGTGGAAAACATACTTCCGTGACATACATGGAAGTCAAGTGTCCATTGTTAATATTTAATTGTGTGTTTCATATTGAAAGTCACATTAATAATTTTAAGCACTGTCCCCCCCACTGTTAGAGTTCACAAGATATTAAAAAATATTTACATGGATTTTGTGCTTCTGTGTCTTCTTAAGCATTAGAGCCATTTTTTGAATTATCTAACATAATTTTCCAAATATAGGAACTTTTAGTGTTTGTGTGCATGATATTGTCATTAAAATTGTATCTGGGCTGGGCCTGGTGGCTCAGCCTGTAATCCCAGCACTTTGGGAGGTTGAGGTGAGTGGATTGCCTGAGTCCACAGGTTCGAGACCAGCCCGGACAACTTGGTGAGACCTCGTCTCTACAATAATTAAAAAATTAGCCAAGCTTAGTAGCACACGCCTGTAGTTCTGGCTACTTAGAAGGCTAAGGGGGAAGGATCACCAGAGGCCAGCAGGTCGACATTGGGGTGACTGTGAGTGTGCCACTGCATACAGCCTGGGTGATGGAGTGAGGCTCCCACTAAAAGAAAATTGTATCTGAAGTCACAGCACCAATTAATACAACAAATTGGGAGTTTTGTCCCCCCATTTGTCCTATAGTAGCAAGTTGGGGATATCCACTGTGTTACTATTCACTGTCTTAGTTTTGATATTTAACTTCATACTCCTGTTTGGAACACTATTTCTTGATTATCTTAGTTTTAGTTATTATCTAGTAACTTAATGCTGTGGATGATAAAGATAGACTCCATTTAACAACTCCACAACCTGAAATGCATATACTTTTTTGTCAGATTTGTTATCTTATTACTATTTTTGTTTAAAGTTTTGTTCAGGGTAGCTTGGTGTCTTTCATCTACTTTGGAAAATTTTCAGCCACTAATTTTTAAATATTCTGAAACTTTCCTCCTAAGATTACTATTATATAAATGCTAGATCTTTTTCACATTGTTTTTAATTCTCTCTTGTGTTTAATTCTCTCTTCAACTCTCTACTGTTAAACCCACAGTCGTATTCTTAACTTCCATTAGTGCATGCTTAGTTTTAGAATTTCTTTGTTTTGTATAATTTTCTATTTTCTGTCTGAATTCACCGTCTTTTCTTTCAGTTCCTTAATAATTGTAAAATTAATGAGCCAATATTGATACATTATTGTCCCTTTGCCCTCAGATGTCCCCTTTCAGGAGACATACAGAGATTGCTGGTAATTATACAGGACAAAATTATGCAAGTGCAAACTTTTCAAAATGTGTGTTTCCTTGAAGTTTTCCTTTCAAATCACATGAAAAAGCAAATAAATAGATGGAATATAAACTGAGATACAGGTACAAACATATCAGTTGGCGTTACATAGAAAGAGAATGTGTTAAGTGTTTTCACAGTGGTTCCAACACTTCTTTGTAACAGAAGGTAGCGATAAAGAGCATTTGTGAGTATACGCTTTGTGTCATATGACATAACTTGAAAAGATAGATAAGCAAGTTACTCTATCCTTAAAAGAGGCTTCCAAAGTTGAAGGCAGATATCTGTATTGAAGCATCAAGTGGCACTGATTGAATATATCTGCACTAAGTTGGAGAAGTAAAATTGTAAAGGTAATATTCTTTTGAAAAATTTTATTTTATGATTTCATAATTTATAATTAGAATTTTTATCCATTTATTTAGTTTGCAGAACAATGACAAAATGAAAAGACAAAAGTGAGAGTTACAAGCAGCAGCAAAGATGAATTAGATTTAGACTTTATACAGATAATTTAGAAGAAAATTGTTGTATATCCCCAAACAACAGGACCACAAATAGCAAGTAATATAAGAGAACCAATTGACTATTTTATTCTATATTTTGCAAATGAATTAGTGGGTTGTGTAATAACAGAAACAAATCGTTATGCAGATGAAAAAAATAAGGAAAAAGCAGCTATCACACAAATCGATTTGGCATAAGTTGTATGATGTTGACTGACTGGAATTTTTAGCTTTTATCACAGTAATCCTAATGGGAATAATTCAAGTACCAAATTTGCAAAAGTACTGGTCCACTGCTTTCAGTAGTAAAATACCCTTTATTTTTGGAAATACTCAGTAGAGAAAGCTTTATGCAAATCTTCTGGATGCTTCATTTGAAGGCACCTGCATCCAGAGATGGGATGATCAGAACTCATATTCAGAAGGCCAATAATTAAGTGGAATACATTGATTCATAATTTTCACAATATTTCATACCAGATCAGGCATTTTGTATTGATGAATCCATTGTTCACTTTAAAGGGCAAATATCACTTATCAGTCCAAATAAGCCTTCCAAATGGGGTATATGCATTTTGCACTAGCTAATTCTAAAACAGGGTATTTTTTCTCAGTACTTTCCTACTATGGCAGCATAACATCTGAAAACTTTGTTTGACCTATCTTTCAGTTAAGCACCAGAGTTCCATTACATTTGTATAAAAAGTTGTTGAAAAAAAGTTTCCAATGCCTGCAGGATACCACATGTTTACTGACAGATATTACACTAGTATTGTCCTTGCAGAAGAGCAACTAAAGATGAAATATCATCTTACTGGTATAATCAAAGTCAACTGAAAGGGAATACCAGCATAAATTTTTTAAAAAATGGAAGGACAAGAGGATTGTTACAATTCTCAGCACTTGGACTCATACAGGAATGAAATCTACCACAAGGATTGTGTGGTGGAAATATTATCAAAAAACCTGAAATGATTCTGAATGATATTGCAAATATGGGCAGTGTGGATTGTGTGGGTCAGTATGCTTCTACATGTTTTTTCCAAAAATCTTTAAAATGGTGGAGGAAATTATTCTTGTAGGCTCTAGAAATTATGCATTATTAATGCCTATATACTGTACTAAGTATAAAAAAAAGAAAAATCGGTGTCCCATTTGAAGTTTGTCAAGCTTCTGATCGGTCAGTTGAGAAGTGGTTTTCAGGACTTACAAGTGCATCCTTCCACTTCAAACAAATTATATATTATTAATGTGTGAGGAAAAAAATGAGACTGCATTGTCTGCTCAAATAGAAAAACAGCAGGTGGGAGACATCAAACAAATTTATACTATTGTACCACATGTATCAATGAACCTGTAATGCATGTCAGTGATTGTTTCACACATTACCACATGTTAGAAAAATATAAGATATAAAGTTTTGATTTTTTTGTCATAAATAAGTTCTTCAATGTCCAGAATCCCATTATAAACCAGATAACATTAAAATAAAATCATGACCGGGCTCGGTGGCTCAGCCTGTAATCCTGCACTTTGGGAGGCCGAGGTGAGTGGATTGCCTGAGCCTGCGGGTTCGAGACCTGCCTGGGCAACTTGGGGAGACCTCATCTCTACAATAAATCAAAAAATTAGCTAGGCATGGTAGCACACGCCTGTAATTCCAGCTATTGGAAGGCTGAGGCAGAAGGATCACCAGAGCCCAGCAGGTCGAGGCTGCGGTGGCCGGGAGCAGCCACTGCACTCCAGTCTGGGTGACAAAGTGAGACTCCAACTCAAAATAAAATAAAATAAAATCATGAGTTCCAACGCTATTCTATTTAATATGAAGTGATTCGTTTTTCACTGTTTCATAAAAAAAAAGTACAGTCAAGTTACTGGTAGGTGATCTGTGAGATATCTCTAAGTGCAAAGTGTTAGTAACTGAAGTTCATACTTAGTTTAAATTATCTTAGGTTTTATCTAATGTCCTTTTTCTGTTCCAGGATCCTGTCTAGGATACTACATTATATTTAGTAGTCATATTTCCTAAGGCTTCTCTTAACTGTGATATTTTCTCATACTTTTTGTTGACTATGTCAACTTTGAGGAATTACTCAGATATTTTATAAAACATCTGCAATCTGATGTTTTTTCATGACTAGAATATGATAATATGTTTTGGGGAAGAAAATCACAGAGGTGAAGTTCCTTTTTCATCATATCGGATCAGAGGTACATACTACCAGTATGACTTATTATTGTTGAAATTAATCTTTGAGGTAGTGTTTCAGGTTTTTCTATCATAAGGTCACTCTCCCGCCCCCCCCACTTTTCTCCACTGTACTTTTTGTGAGGATGTCATCATGCACAACTTAAGTTGAGAAGTTATATTCTACTTCCTTGGGGGCAAAATGTCTGCATAAATCATTTGGAGTTCTTCTGTATGAGATATTTTCCTATTCTCCTTATTGATTCAGCCATTTATTTGTGTCAGTATGGACTCATGAATATTTATTATAGACTTTGGTTTATAATCTAATACCACTTTGTTTTATTGCTCAAATTGTTTCAGCTTGGGCCATAGAGAGCTCTTTCAGAGGCTCCTCTATTCCACTGACATACCTAATCATTGTGGATTTTGTTTGTTGCTGTTGTTTTAGCATTTCCTAACTTTCTGACACTGTATGTCCAAATACATTCTATATATTTCCTGCTCTAGTCCTAGATTCAGCCATTTCTCCAAAGTGGGAAGAGTTTACTTTTGCTTCAGGTAGGCAGCTATACTAGGAGCAAATTTTAGTCTTAACCCTATAAGGAGTTAAGTGATTAGAGGCAGGGCCTCAGTCCTCAAAGCCTGGGTTATTATGCTTCACCATTAATTCTTCTGGTCCTTTACCAAAAGCCTAGGGTGTTTATCAGGACTATCCTTGGCAGATTGCTCTAAACCCTCTAGATTAGTATTTATTGCTGTTTCTCCTAACATGTCCTTTCTCAAAAGGTCTCAACTAGTCAGTTGTGACAGTTTCATCAGTCTACTTGTGAACTCTGAATAAAATCCCACTGGATATTGTCTCACGTGGGAGCCTTGGAAATAATTTATGCTATAAAGCATATTTGGGGAATCTTTGCCTTGTACTTGGATACTTAGTGCATTATATAATGTGGAAGGGCAAATAGCTAATACTGTTTTGTTACTCTTCTTTTTCAGAATTCTCGTATTATAAGTTTATCTTTCTATGCAAATGTTAGAATCAGGCCACTTTTTAAAAACTTCACTGATTATTTTAAACTGAGATTTGTTTTTTTTTCCAACAAATGCATTTTGAGGGCATTGTAGGTGCCAGGTATCTTTTCTAGACTATGGGGGTACAGCCGTGAACAAAACAAAAGCCTACCTTTATGGTGCTTACGTGCTAGAGGGGGAAAATAGACATAAATGAATTGATTAGTGTACATCAACTAGTGAAAATTAAAACTGAGGTAATTGGGAGAAATGTGCTGGGTAAGGGAACGTCTGGATTACATTGCTTCTAGGATGATCATAAAAGGCCTCTCAGGTATTTGAGCAGAAACCTAAAGAAAATAAGATAGCAAGTACATGGATAATAGAAGAAGCATATTGTAGGCAGTAGGTCTTTACTGCGTTCAGAAAGAGCAAGAATGACAGAGCAAATGGGAGAAGAATAGTAGATGATCTGAGAGGTCATGAGGGCCAGACCATTTGAATCTTAAAGCCATTATAAAGACTTAGCCTTTTACTCTGTATGAGATAGTTAGACTGAGAAGGATTTTAAACAGAAATGAGACATAACCTAACTTAATTTTTAAGAAGATCCCTTTGGATTCTATGTCAAAAATAGACTTAGAGAAGTAGAGACAAAGCATGAAGACCTGTTACAGTAATCCAGCTAAGAGATGATGATGGCATGGGCCAGAATGGAGAGTTTATTAAATTTATAGATTAAAGAGAATCAAAAGCTTCGGTCTTCTTATCTAAGAATAGAAAATGAGTAAGCATTTACATTTGTTCATGCCTTTGTGTTTCTCAATAGTATATTTTCCGCTTATTCATATCTTGTTGAAAATTCTGCAGTTCTATTTAGCATAAATTCGATACTTTTTGTGTTAAATATATATTCCCAAGTGTTTTAAAGTGGAACATCACTATTTTGAATGGAGTTTTTTTCCCCCATTTTTATCTCTACTTGCATGTTGCTAGAAAAGAGAAAAATATTCTCTATAAAAAATGTATTTTATATCCAGACCTGTTTCTAAATTCCTTAAATTTTTTAAATGTAAGGTTTTTGGTTTGACTGATTGATGTTTTGTTTTTTAACTAATTTTATAGAACATAAACATCACTTTTTGTTTTTTGTAGCATTCACATAGACAACAGTGTGAATGTTCATTCTGAAACTGTGCAACTCAGCAGCTCTATTTTAGTTCTGTGTTCATATTATCACAGAAAAGAGGTACTTACCAATTCTTTTCCAATGTTTATTTATTTATTTATTTTGAGTCGGGGTCTCACTCTGTCACCCTGGATGGAGTGCAGTGGCACTCTCACAGCCACTGCTGCCTCGACCTGCTGGGCTAAGGCGATCCTTCCGCCTCAGCCTTCCAAGTAGCTGGAACTACAGGTGCGTGCTACCACAACCAGCTAATTTTTTGATTTATTGTAGAGATGAGGTCTCACCAAGTTGCCCAGGCTGGTCTTGAACCTCTGGGCTCAGGAAGTCTTCTCACCTCTGCCTCCCGGTGTGCTGGGATTACAGGTGTGAGTCACCATGCCCAACCCTTTTCACATATGTTTATTATTATAAAAATGTGGGGTATGATTCAGGGTTAGATATACAGACATTGATCATGCAGGTACCCTTGTTGATGAGGCATGCCCCTCCCTCCCCTAGCAGTTTCCCTCAACTGCCTATCCCACCCCCACTCCCTGACAGTTTCCCACTGCTGCCAATCCCTTTCTTTTAGTACTATAATAATTGTTCAAGGTCCACTTATGAGTGAAAACATATGGTACTCTGTTCTTTGTTTCTGTGATAGATCACTGAGTATGATCGACTCTAAATCCATCCAAGTTGCTGCAAAGTCCATATGTTTGTCCTCCTTTAGGGCTGTATAATATTCCATTGTGTATATGTACCACATTTTTTTTTTATCCAGTCCAACTTCAATGGGCAACATGGTTGGTTCCATGTTTTTGCTATTGTGGATAGAGCTGCAGCAAACACATGTGTGCAGGTATCTTTTTTGTAGAATGATTTGGATTCCTCTGGGTATATTCCCAATAAGGGAACTACTGGGTCATATGGAAGATCAATTTCTAGTTCTTTCAGAAATTGCCACACTGTCTTCCAAAGAGGTTGCACTAGTTTGCATTCCCACTAGCAGTGTAGAAGCAAGCGTTCCTTTTTCCCCACATCCTCTCCAGCACCTGTTGTTGTTTGTTTTATTAATGATGGACATTCTTACTGGGGTCAGGTGGTATCTCAGTATGGTTTTGATGTGCATTTCTCTGATGATGAGTGACACTGAACATTTTTTCATGTGCCTGTTTGCCCGTATATCTTCTTTTGAGAGTTGTCTGTTCATGTCTTTTGCCCACTTTTTAATGGGGCTGTTTGGTTTTTTTTTCCTTTTGGTGCATTTGAGTTCTTTGTAGATCCTAGATGTTAGGCCTTTGTCAAATTTACAGTTGACAAATATTTTTTTCCTATTCTGTGGGCTGTCTTCTTGCTCTCTTGATGTTTTCTTTTGCTTTGCAGAAGCTCGTTAGTTTGATGAGGTCCCATTTATCTATCTTCTTTGTTTTTTTGTTTTGTTTTTTTGGTTTTTGGTTTTTTTGAGTTGAAGTCTCACTCTGTTGCCCAGACTAGAGTGCAGTGGCCGCTCACAGCCACTGCAGCCTCGACCTGCTGGGTTCCGGCAATCCTTCTGCCTCAGCCTTCCAAGTAGCTGGAACTACAGGTGTGCACTACCACACCCGGCTGATTTTTTATTTAGTGTAGAGATGAGGTCTCGCCAAGTTGCCCAGGCAGGTCTCGAACCCATGGGCTCAGGCAATTCTCTCACCTCATCCTCCCAAAGCGCGGGATTACAGGCTGAGCCACGGCTCTTATTTGTTAAAGTATGAGTATTTAGGGTTCTGAATAGGAATTGGTTGCCAGTTCCAATTTCCTTAAGGGTGTCTCCTGCATTTTCTAAGATTCTTATAGTTTGGGGTTTTAAGTTTAAGTCTTTGATCCATTTAGAGTTAATTTTTGTGTATGGTGATAGGTAGGGGTCCTGTTTCAATTTTCTACATGTGATCAGCGAGTTTTCCCAGCACCATTTACTAAATAGGTTCTCCTCTCCCCAGTGGTTGTTGTTGAAGGCTTTGTCGAAGATGAGTTGTTTGAGAAATTGAGGCTTTGCTTCTGGAATCTCTATCCTGTTCCATTGGTCTATATTCCTGTTCTTGTACCAATACCAGGCTGTTTTGATTACTGTAGCCTTGTAGTAAAGTTTGAAGTCTGGAAGTGTGATACTTCCTGCTTTGTTTCTTTTGCTAAGGATTGTTTTGGCTATTTGTGGTCGTGTACGTTTCCACATGAATTTCTGTATTGTCATTTCCAGGTCTGAGAAGAACGATATTGGTAACTTAATGGGTATTGCATTGAATCTGTAGATTGCCTTTGATAGGATGGACATTTTAACAATGTTGATTCTTCCTATCTATGAGCATGGAGTATTTTTCCATTTGTTTGTGTTTTCTTGGATTTCTTTGAGCAGTGTTTTGTAGTTCTCATTGTAAAGGTCTTTCATTTCTCTGGTTAGAAAGATGCTGAGGTATTTCATTTTTCTGGTCGGTATTGTGAATGAGATTGTGCTTTATATTTTGGTCCTTGCCTGACTGTTGTTGGTGTATAGGAATGCACCTGTCTTTTGCACATTTATTTTGTACCCTGAGACTTTGCCAAAGTCCTTTATCAGTGCAAGCAGGTTTTTGACATATTCTCTTGGATTTTCAAGGTATAGGATCATATCATCGGCAAAGAGGGATAACTTGCCTTCCTGTTTTCCTATTTGGATACCCCTGATGTCCTTCTCGTCTAATTGGTCGAGCTAGGACTTCCAACACAATATTGAACAAGAGGGGTGAGAGTGGGCAGCCTTGTTCCAGTTTTCAGTGAAAATGTTTCTAGTTTCTGTCCCTTTAGCAATATGTTAGCTGTGGTTTTGTCATAGATGGCACTTACTATTTTGAAGTATGTTCCTTCTATACCTAGGTGTTTGAGGGTTTTTATCAAGAAGGGATGCTGAATTTTATCAAAAGCTTTTTCTGCATCTAGTGGTAAAATCATGTGGTTCTTGTTTTTACATCTGTTAATGTATTTAATGACATTTATGGTCTTGCAAATGTTGAACCAGCCCTGCATCCTGGGGATGAAGCCTACTGGTCGTGGTGAATGATTTTTGAGATGTGTTTTTGGATCCGATTTGCTAGAATCTTGTTGAAGATTTTTGCATCTATGTTCATAAGGGATATTGGCCTGTAGTTCTGTTTTTTTCGTTGGATCTTTACCTGGTTTGGATATCAATGTTATGTTATCTTCATAAAATGATTTGGGGAGAATTTCATCTTTCTCAATTGCCTGGAATACTTTCAGTAGGATTGGTATCAGCTCCTCCTTGTACGTTTTGTAGCATCAGCTGGAAAATCATCCTGACCAGGGCTTTTTTTGTAGGTAGTTTTCATATGACAGAGTCAATTTTCTGTGTAGTTATTGGTCTACTTAGTGTCTCAATGTCTTCTTGTTTCAACCTGGGGAGGTTGTGTGATGTCAGAAAGTTCTCCATTTCATTTATGTTACCAAGTTTGTTTCCATATGGGTGTACATAGTAATCTCTGATAATCTCTTGTATTTCTTCGGCGTCAGTTGTGGTTTGATCTTTTGTATTTCTGATTGTGTATATTTGGGCTTTTTCTCTCTTTTTCTTGGTCATTTGGCTAGAGGTCCATCAATCTTGTTAATTCTTTGAAAGAACCAGCTTTTTGTTTTGTTGATGTTTTCTATGATATTTTTGTCATCTATGTCCCATATTTGGGCTCTTACTTTTGTGATTTGGATATTTCTGCTAAAGATGGGGTTTTGGTGGTCTTCTCTTTCCAGCTTCCTTAGGTGATTTGTTAGACTCTCCACTTGTGATCTTTCCATTTTCTTTATGTTTGCTCGTAGAGATATGAGTTCCCCTCTTAGAACTGTTTTCATGGCATCCCAGAGGCTTTGGTAAGATGTTTCTTCATTTTCATTAATTTCCAGGAATCTTTTAATTTCTGCCTTGATTTCAGTGTTAACCCAGTAGTTGTTCAGCACCGTGCTGTTTAGTGTCCATGTCTTTGTGGGCTCTGGGGAAATGTTGTTGGTGTTGATATTTATTTTTATAACACTGTGGTCTGAGAATGTGCATGGCAATATTTCAACCTTATGGAATTTGTTTATGCTTTATTTATGGCCAAGGATGTAATCGATCTTGGAGTATGCTCCATGTGGTCATTAGTAGAATGTATATTCTGTGGTTGTTGGATGGAATAATCTGTAGGTATCTATTAATTCCATTTGGTTGAGAGTTCTGTATCTCCTTGTTGATTTTTTGCCTCGTTGATCTATCTAGGGCTCTTAGTGGGATATTCAGGTCCCCTGCTATAATAGTGTTAGAGCCAATATCTTTTTTAGTTTACTTAGTAGAGTTGCTTTACTAAGCAGGTGCTCCTGTGTTGGGTGCATACATGTTTAGGATGGATATTTCTTGTTGATTAATTGAACCTTTCATCATTATATAGTGTTCTTTTGTATCTTAAAATTTTTGATAGCTTAAAGGTTGTTTGTCTTATATTAAGATTATGACTCCTGCCTTCTTTTGTGATCCATTTGCCTGTAAACTCATTTTCCATCCTTTAACTTTTAGTCTGTGTGTGTCCCTTGTAGTGAGATGAGTCTCCTGGATGCAGCAAATAATTGGGTCATGGTTTCTTATCCTGTTTGCCATTCTGTGTCTTTTCAGTGGAGCATTTAGTCCTTTCACATTCAGACTGATTATTGAAATGTGATTGTTTATCCCTGTGATGAGGTTCTTATAATGTTTTCTCTTTGCTTGTTTTATTTTGACTTTGGGGTTGTTGTGTGTGTGTGTTTTCAAGTTTCTTGTGAAAGAACAAGGAAAATGAAGTAAGAGTTGACAAGGGGTATGCTGTGTGCATGATGACCCCAGGCATACTTGGCTTGGGTGACTTGGCTACCTGCCTGGGACAACGAAAGTAAACCAAATGTTCTGTAAACCAGGTGTTCTTGGCAGAACATTTGGTTTATCAGAAAACTGTACTCGAACCCTAGCCAAGTGTGAGTTCATAAGTACCGAGTCAATTAATTGATGCATGCCCTGTTAGCAAGGAGGGCTCCTCTTTGTCTGAACATAGCATAAAAGAAGCAGCAAGGGAGAGCCCAAGATTTTAGATTCTCAGTTGGGCAATACTGTCTCCAGTGCAATCCCCATCTGGGTGATGAGAATTGCCCGAGATAGGATCGCAGGATGGTAGTAAAGTTTTTTTCCCTCTTTTCTTTCTTCTTCCTCCTTTCTAATATATATTCCTGCACCTAAATAAAGCTACTTAATTTTCTTCTATTAGCGTCTGGTAGTGTTCTTTTCTTATCGAGCCCAATTAATACTAGACTGTGCACAGCAATACAGTAAGATTCTTTGCTGTCATATCTTGTTGCGCTGTATTCACTGTTGATTCTGTGCTCTGCTGTTCCCTTGGGAAGTGTTTGGTCATCCTTTTTTTTTTTTTCTTTCTTCCGTGCTTAATTCCTTTTTAAGTGTCTCCTGTAGAGCTGATCCAGAAGCTACATAATCTCTTAGGGACTGGATGTCTGGGAAGGATTTTAATTCTCCATCACTGATGAAGCTGAGCTTAGCTAGATAGGAAATTCTTAGTTGAAATTGTTTATCTTTGAGGACTTTTGAATATAGGGTTCCAGTTCCTTCTTGCTTGTAGTTTTTCTGCTGGTAGGTCTGCTTCTATTCTGATTGGTTTTTCCCGGTAGGTAGTCTAACCTTTCTCTCTTGCTGCCTTTAGAATTTTTTCTTTTGTGCCTACATTGTGTAGGTGAATTACTATGTGTCTATGGGTTGGTCTTCTCTTTTGATGTCTTGTGGGGGTTCTATGTATCTTTTGTGCTTGACTGGTCGCATCTCTGGTGAGATGGGGAAAGTTTTCTTGGATTACCTTCTGAAATACTTGTTCCAAGTCGTTTTCCATTTCTCTTTCTTCTGGGATACCAATCAGATGTAGGTTTAGTCTCTTGATATAATCACACATCTTTTGTAGGCTTTGTTCTTTCTTTCTGAGTTTTCTTTCTATGTTTTTTACAGAATGGGTTAATTCCATGTTCTGGTCTTCAAGTTCTGAGATTCTTTCTTCAGCTAGATTAATCCTGCTTTCCATGCTTGTCATCTTGTTATTATTTCCTGGATGAAATTTTTTATTGCTAAAATCTCTGTTACAAGTTCTTTCTTACAAGACAGTGTTTCCTCTTGTCTTTCTTGAGTCTTGTTTACTCTTTCCATTCATTCCCTAATCCCTGTCATATTCTGAGGCCAGTCGTTGGAGACTTCCATTGTTTGGGTACCAAGGTCTGATTTTTCAGGAGTTTTGTCTTTGGTACACTTGAGATTGCCTTTGGTCTGCCTTTGGTTTTTCCTCATTTGTGACACATCTCTTGTTTTTCTCTTTATTTCCGTTATTCAGTGTCAGTGGGAGAGGCTTTCCCTTCTGATGTTTGCTCAGTCCTCTGTTCTTCCCTGATCCAGGCTCAGAATTTGTTCTATTTTGAAGTAGAACGGTGGATGGGAAGCTCTGTTGACACCTGTAGTTTTTGAAATTCGACTAAAGTAGGGAATCAGGTATTAGGATTCAGAAACTACTTGCAAATTACAATGTTCACTTATTGTGGTATGTGTTCCCTGAGACCTACTCCCCACCACCACTCTACATGATGATACAAAGCAGAAACCAGTAGAAAAAACAGTTGAACACACACAGACACAGACATACACACAGACCCTAAAACAAACTGGAATAACAAAAAAGTTTAACAAAACAAACCAACAACAAAAAAAAAGGAAGAAAACTAAGCACACACACACTTACCTGGCACAAAATGAATAGAGAAGAAAAACAGAAAGACTGGGAAAATTTTAAAAAAAAAGGAATTCATATCAGACCCTCACATATATATTGACACATATCTTAAATTGTAAAAAATGAAAATAAAAAACCTCAAAAGAACAAAAGAGCAAAAATAAACTAATAACAACAACAAAATTGAAAGATGAATGCTCAATCATTCATATACATACATAAACAGAAAATGGCAAATAAAAGAAGAAACTAAAAAGAAAAATAATTTTTGGTGGGGGAGTGGAGATCAAACCCTCACATACACATTCATGCACAAAGGAAAAATATTTTTTAAATAGATGAACTACAAAGAATTTTTAAAAATTTAAATATACATATAAATTTAAAAAAAATTTTTTTAACTTGCCCTCTTGTGGCAGACTCTGTAATTGTTCCTCTAATCAGGTTTCTGCTTCAGAGCCACCTCTTTCACTTTCTCCTCAGTGACTGGAACAGGGAAGGAAGAGGAACATTGGAGGTGGGTGGGGCTGCTCTCCTCCCCTCCCACTTGCTTATGGCCAGGGAGATCTCCTGCAGGGTTGTCTCTTCCCTAGGTTTGTACTCGCAGCAGGTGTCCCAGCCAGGCCTATCCTGGAATGGAGTTCTCCTATTGCGACTGACATCCAGGCACCGCCTGGGTTTGTCCCTCTCAGTTGTGGCCCAGCTATGTGGATCTGACATTCAGAGGATTGCTAGGGAGGAGGGGATTTGGGTCAGACCCGGACTCACCACTGACCTCTTTGGAGTCCTTCCCTGTCCTTTTCTGGCCACACCTTTTGTGTCACAACTGGATCAGGGTAAGGGGTGGGGCGCCTGGAACTCAGCACTGGTCAGGTCCCTGCGAAGTTTGTGCTTTCAGGATTTTCCCTCTTGGTCATGATCAATCCCTAGTAGTTGATCCACCAGTCACAGAGATCGGGTCTGTTGCTCTGTGATGAGCAAGTTGGAGCACTTTCCTGCCCTGCCTTCAAGATGGTGGTGGGGTGTCTCTCTTGTCCTCTTCCATGGGACTTTGCCTCTGGACTCCCTCTGCAGCCCCTGCTGCCAGTGCCCTGCCAGGCGCTGAAACGGTGAGGCAAAGCCTAGAGCCATCAGTCTCTCCTGCCAATGGTGAGGGAGAGTCTGGGGCGACAGTCTCTCCCTGCTGCTTTTCACAGAAAAACTTCTGTCCATTTAAAAAAAAAAAATGGCACTCAACTTCTGTGACCTCGGAAGAGCAATGGACCAAGCAGAGAAGCTGCAGCACAAGCTATTGCATGAGGGTCCTGGCCACTTGCTCTCGAGTCCCCACTTAGACAGTCTCTCCCAGCATTTTCTTCCCAGGGAGGGTTTTGTTGATTTAGGGGGAAAAAAAGAAAGAAAGAGAGAGAGAGAGAAAGAAAAAGGAGAGAGAGAAAGGAAGGGAGGAGGGAGGAAAGAAGGAAGGAAGAAAAGGAAAGGAAAGAGAAGAAAAGAAAGAAAATGGCTCTAGGCTTCTGTGTCCCGGGAATCGCTGGGGTCCAAGCCTAGCAACTGTGCCACCAGCCGCTGCACCAGAAGAGCCCTGGCCGCCAACTCCTTAGCCCTCACTCAGCCAGCCACTCACATGCCCACTTGCTCACCAGCACATACACAAAATTTTCCATACTTACTTGCTCACACTGGGATTCACATAGTCCGACTGGCTCAGCTGCTATCCTCCCCCTGGAATTTTTTTTTTTTTTTTTTTTAGTTGGAGTCTCACACTGTCACCCAGGCTGGAGTGCAGTGGCACACTCATGGTCACCCCAGTGTCGACTGGCTAGGCTCTGGCAATCCTTCCACCTTAGCCTTCCAAGTACTGGGACTACAGGCGTGCACTACCATGCCTAACTGATTTTCTATTTATTGTAGAGACGAGATCTCGCCAAATTGCTCTGACTGGTCTCGAACCCGCGGACTCAGGCAGTCCACTTGCCTTGGCCTCCCAAAGTGCTGGGATTACAGGCTAAGCTACTGAGCTTGGCCCCTTTTCCAATATTTAGCAGAAAAAATTTTTTATGTGTATCTCTAAAGTGTAGATCTTCTAAAACAATAATATTGAATACTTGTAGCAATGCTTCTTTTTCATTGCTTTTCAGATAATTTATAATCTAGATTTCTTTTTTAAAATCAACTTATCATTTATATACCATAAAAGTCAATTTGAAGTGTATAGTCCCATGACCTCTAGTAAATTTACTGAATTGTGTAACCATGGTAATTATCTAGTTTTAGAACATTCCCAAACATTCTCATCACCTCAGTAAGATCCCTTATACCCATTTACAGTTAATCCACTCCCAGCCCTAGGGAACCACTAATCTGCTTTCTGTCAATAGATTTCAATTCTCCGGAAATTTCATATTAATGGAATGATGCTGTATGTAGTCTTTTATGTCTGACTTCTTTCCTTTATTATAATATATTTGAGGTTCATTCATTTTATAGCATGTTCTAACATTTCATTCCTCTTTTTCCATTTTTTTTTTTTTTTTTACTGCTGAATAGTTTTTCATTGAAAGGTGCATGACATTTTCTTTATCCATTCATCAGGTGATATACATTTGTGTTGTTTTCATTTTTTGGCTATTATGCTGCTATGAACATGTAAGTACAAGTCTCTTTGGTCAGATGTTTTCTTTTTTCTTGGGTAGATTAACCTAGAAGTGGAATTGCTGGGTCATATGTTAAATTTATGTTTAATTCTTTAGGAAACTGCCAAGCTGATTTTCATCTCATTTAGTTTCAAAGTGCCTGTGTCATTTTACATTCTTAGCAGTGGTGCATGAGGGGTCCCATTTTTTTATATCTTCCAATATTTGTATTGTATATTTTACTGACTTAATTTTTGTTATCTGTTGGCTACTTATTTTAATTTTCAAATAAGATTTTAAATTAGTTTTTATAGTTTTTAATTGCACTGAATCGTGAGCAGTCTAGACTGAATCCAGACTGAAAGTCTAGGCTTTAAAATTTGTTAAGACTTTTGTTGGTGTAGTATATGATCAATTTTCGCATGTCTTCTACATTTATATCCAAAAAGTGGCAATAAAGTTGATTGTAAATTAACACTTTGCATTTGGATATCCCCTCTGAGGGGACATTGTAAATCTAGCAAGCCACTAAGATTCAGAGGACATAAAGAGATTGCTGGTGATTATACAGGAGAAACTTATACAAGTGCGATTTTTTCAAGAAGGTATGTTTCTTTGAAGTTTATCATTCAAATTGCACAAAAAAGCAAATAAAGAGATGAAATATATACTGAGCTATGATCAAGCAGTTGAGAAGTGGTTTTCAGGAATCAAAGGTGCATCCTTCCACATTGTCTTTGAACAACAGACTGGACGTTGAATGACATACTCATTAATGTAGGAGGAAGAAAATGAGATTGCATTGTCTGCTGTAATTGAAAAATACTAGGTGGAAGAGGTCAAACAAATTATTATTGCACAACATGTATTCATGAACCTGCAGTGCATACCAGTGACTGTTTCACATGTTACCACGTGTTAGACAAATATAAGATATGAAATTTTGATTTTGTTGTCATAAATAAGTTCCTCAATGTCCAGAATTCCATTATAAGCCAAATATCATTGGCTAATAAGATAATTAGTTCCAACGCATGCTATTTAATTTGAAGTGATCCATTTTTTACTATTTTGTCAAAAAGTACAGGCAAGTTGCTGGTAGGTGATCCGTGAGATGTCTCTGAGTGCAAAGAGTTAAATGAAGTTTGCTAATGTTATTCACGTATGCTTTGGCCTTTTTTTCTTTTTGCCTCCTAGATATGTCTCATTCTGTGTGGTTTGTTAAGCTCAGCCCATTTTTAATGTATTTCTGTTTGCTTTATATATTTGTGTGTTGTAATCATGTGCTTTTAAAAATCATTACATTATATGCTCTTCATATTAGGTTTTGATTTACTTCAGGTCAGTGTTTCAAAAATTTGTTACCTTTTTGTTTTTATTTCATTCTCTTTTTTTGGTCACTTTTTAAATGGAAAATTTCCAACAAATATAAAAGTAGAGAGACTAGTTGAATGAAATTTCTCCTTTTCCCTTGTGTCATCACTCAGCTTTAATAAATGTCAACCAAAACAAACCTGGCTAATGTTTGTTCTCAATTCCATATCTTCCCAAGGCTAAAATATTTTCTCATGAAGGAAATAATTATGTCACATTAATCAGTTTGGGGGTTTTCCCCAGATAAATTTTAGATTACCTTTTTAGCTGGGTGAGGATGCATATTAAGGCCTGTCCTGCAGATTCTCACATTCAATACCCACTTCAACTCCCTCCCAGTGTAAAAACTGCATTATCCAGACTTTTTGCAAATAAGGTTCTATATATGATTAATATAACCCCAAGAAAAGTCTTCCAATACAAGATGAGAAGGCAGAAGTCAGCAAAAGGAAGCAGAGGCTGTGTACAGGGAAATAGGATTTTATGGTCAGCATATTGGTAAAGGAGTTTGGTTCTTTTGGGAACAACTCTGTTGGTCAGATCCTAGCATGTTAGGTGCTTAGCTGTGAGTAATGCTGAAGAATGGGGTTTTTGACAAAAAATATCTTGGTATAATCAGGCTTTTCTTCTGATTGTGTAGCATCCAAACCTAGTTCCTTAGCTCTCCTGGAAATCCCATAGATTACCTGATACCTTGTAATAAATGCTTTTCTTAAAAAGCAAAAAGAATTGTAAGTTCTTTAGGTACTATCAATTGGAATTTACTGAACTGATTACAGGATAATTAGCAAAAAAAATCACTAGATATGCATATATAAATCTATCCATATACATATTGGCAAAAGTCTGGTATATACATACCAAACTGTTAACTATGAGTACCAAGATCAAAAGCCATCAAATTTGATTCTCCATGGGAATAGCCAAAACACCTATTTCTTTAATAGTCACCAAATTGTCCCAAATATTTGAAAGAATGTGACTACTTTTTGCTTACAATGAGAAATTCATCTCATTTAGTTTTATAAGAATATGTGAAATGTTGGTTCTTAGTTCTCAACTAACTAGAAAGTGAAAACTAAAATTCAGGAAAATTAGAAACTTAAAACAATTTATATGAAAAATATAATAAATATTTTTAAAGGTGTGTGTATCTTCTAATGTCCTACACGTTGAGTATCTCTTTTTTTAAAAATTTGCTTTTAAATAGTAATCTTTAGAACAGAGACATGTTACAATTATTGTTTTGTGTTTTGTTTGGTTTTTTGAGTCAGAGTCTCACTCTGTCGCCCAGGCTGGAGTGCAGTAGCACACTTATGGCCACCACAGTCTCTACCTGCTGGGCTCAGGTGATCCTTCTGCTTCAGCCTTCCAAGTGACTGGAACTACAGGCACATGCCACCACACCTGACTAATTTTTTTTTTATTTATTGTAGAGACGAGGTCTTGCCAAGTTGCCCAGGCTGGTTTCGAACCCCTGGGCTTAGGCAGTCCTCTCCTCTGCCTCCCAAAGTGCTGGGATTTTGCTTAAAAGCTATAGAAATGTACTCATAGCTTTGTCTTTATAGGTATATTTATATTTTTGGTAACTTTGCAAATCAAGCACCAAGATTAAGAAGATATTTATTTTCAGTAGAAATAAATCTGAAGATGAAAAAAATTTGTAATTCCTTATAACTTGCTGGTGATTATAACTGAGCATTAATTTTTCTCTTAGCAACATTTAAAAGTTGTAACTTCGATTTTGTTTTGTTTTGAAATTAAGCATTCAGCCAAACAATGGAAAATACAGTGTTCATTGATGTGGGATGCACAGATACGAGGACCCACTGCCTGACTTGACATCCATGGGTTTTGGTATCCAAGGGCCATAGGGTGTCCTGGAACCAATCCCCTGTGGATACCCTGGGACAATTTATACTTCTTGTACTCAGGCTCAATATACAAGTTGGGTGTGTTGCATTCTTACACTGGGTGATCTCTTACATTACTTCATAGCTCAATTTTGGCATGCCAGTTTTTAATGGCATATAGTGTAAGAAAACTACATTCTAAATGTGTTTTTATTGTTTAAGAAAAAAAAAGCCATATCAGTTCAATCTCTTCCCCCTGTCCCCGCCAGAAAAACACTGTGATCCCATAGAGTATCATTTGATAAATAACCATTTTGATATTCTTTTAACTACATTTTTGAAGATTCAATCACAGGCATATGTCCTTCCTTGGAGCCTGTTTACTGCTCTGTGCTTATCCACATTTTCTCATACTGAAAATGAATTGGCATCGTTATAAAATGCAGTGTAACACTTTAATGCTTTTATGTTTTTTCTCTTCTATGGACTATTTCTCATGTAATACACTTCAACTTGGAGTCATATGTGGACATGAGCATTGGTTGGTTAAGAATGTATTTTTGTCATTTCAGGACTTGGTGACTTTCAAGGATGTAGCAATAGACTTTTCAAAGGAGGAATGGCAATGGATGAACCCTGCTCAGAAGCGTTTATACAGGGGTATGATGTTGGAGAATTATCAGTGCCTGGTATCATTGGGTGAGGATCTTTTTTCTTCCTGCGTAATTCAGAATCTGCCCTAAAGGAACCTATGTGTTTTTATTTGTTATTAAAACTGCTTTTATTGTGTGTAGGACCGAATGGAATCTGAGAAACAAGGGGGATATTCAGAGATTGAAGAAAACTTCATATTTAGAGTCAGTCAATTTGATGTGTATCAAATATCCCATGGATACAACCTTCAGGCAATTGGGAACATAAGATACAGTGCCAATCCCAGTCTCCTGTGTTACCTTGTTCTCTCTATTACAGAGAATTATTGTTATCACCACTAGGCATTAACAAAGTTTACCAAGAATATAGCTAGATTGCCATAAACTCAGAATATCATTTTAAAAATCTGTATCTTTTGTTAACTTGTATATTAAAACAAACAAAAAAAGACATGAAAGTTGGCCATATTTTGGGTTATTTCAGAATTTAACTTGTAATAGGTAAATTCAGATGCTCACTTTTAGGAACATTAACATAGGCTTTCTTCAAAGCACTGGACTACCTCCCTGGTAGACTAACTTTCTGTTCTCTAGAAGCCCTTTTTATCATGCTTGTGGTTCATTGAGCTTCTTGAAACTAAATTTATATCAAACCAAATTTGGGAAATTTTTGGCCATTATTTCTTCAAACATTTTTTCTGATGTTTTGAAATTTTATGCTAGATGCTTTATTTTGTGCATTAAGTAACTAAGGATTGGTTTACTTTTACAGATTTTTGTTCTCCGTTTCTCAGATTTGATCATTTCTATTGATTTGCATTTAAATTCACTGACTATCCTTATCTTCTTCAGTGTTTTGTTAAGCCCATCTAGTAAGTTTGTAAATTTCAGATACTGTGTTTTTTAAATTCTAGAATATACATTTGTTTCTTTTTATAGTTTGTTTCTCTGCTGCTATTACCTGTTTGTGCATTCATTACAAGAATATTTTCTTTACATTCTTGAGTATTGATATAATCGCTGTTTTAAAATCCTTGTGTGCTAATTCCAGTATCTATTATTGCAGGCTGGGTGTCCATTAAGTAATTGCTTTATCTTCTAAGTACGATTCGCTTTTTCCTTTTCTTATGTCCAGTAATTTTGGATTTTATCATGGACACCGTAAATAAAACTTTATAGGCTGTGCACAGTGTCTCATACCTGTAATCCCAGCACTTTGGGAGGTGAGAGGATTGCCTGAACTCAGAGGTTCAAGACCAAACTTGGCATCTTGGCGAGAATTTGTCTCTACAATAAATTTAAAAATTAGCCAGGTGTGGTGACATGTGCCTGTAGTTCCAGCTGCTTGGAAGGCTGAGGCAGAAGGATCACCTGTGCCCAGCAGGTCGAGGCAGCAGTGGTTGTGATCATGCCACTGGACTCCAGGGTGATAGATTGAGACTCCGACTCAAAAAAAAAAAAAGTTGGCCTCCAGATTGTCATATTCCTTCCAAGAGTACTGACTTTCCTTTTTTAACGCATGCAGTTAATGCAAACTTCAAACTCTGCAGTTAGAGGCCTTTCAAAATACCACAGAAAATGTGAGGCTTAATTTCTGCTCTCCAGCCTCTCAGAAAATAATTTAACTTTTATAGAATTGATTGTTGGCAGTCCCACTAGACTATTCCAGAATTTATTGTAGTCTGTCCTTCAAGTCTGCTTTATTTCTTATTTAGTCATTCCTATAATAGCATTCCATCAGAATTAAGGAACTACTTTATAGCTCTGAAATAACCCAAAATATGACCGGCTTTCATGTCTTTGTTTGTTTGTTTTATTTGTTTTAATATACAGGACTTTGCATTTCTAAACCATATGTGATCTCCTTACTGGAGCAAGGGAAAGAGCCTTGGGAAGTAAAGAGTGAGATGACAAGAAGCCCATTCTCAGGTGAGTGTGGAAGAACCAGGTAGGGAAATCATTTTGACATAATGGCTCTGCTGTTTTCAAAGATGATACTTCCTTACATTTCTTAGAAACACTTTCTAAGCCTTTACAGGCTTGGGGAGAAAACTGAAACTTAAGTACTTAACATGGGTTCCCCAGATGTCTTCTCCTCTACTTGTCTGTCTTCTCTGTGTTAACTTGTTTTGCATAAATCTTTATCTAGCTCCTTATCATTCCCTCTTTTTCTTTGCCATATAGAATTACATAAGCTTCAGTGTTTTTAAATATTTTCCTAACTCCCAAATTAGTTACTGCTTGCAAATCTTAATGTGCCCCACCACATTAGTTCTTTCATGCCTTTCCTGTGGCAAATAGGAAAAATCTAAACCTTGTCAACCTCTATGTGACTAGCCCCTTTTACTTCTCTAACCTCATTCTTTATTACTTGTTGCTTTTTCATTATACTTTAGTCCCCAGTTTGTGTGAGGTACCTAGGTTAGCTTCAGTTGAGTTGCAGGTGTGCCAAGATACTGAATTTCTCAGCCCTGGGGGCCTAGATGCTTCAGAGGCAGTCTGAGTTCCAAGTCCAATTTCCTTTGGGCCGCAGACAGTGTCATCCTTTTACTCTCACCTCCCTGATGCGCCTGACAAACATAAATTTCAACGAGTACTGCTCTAGCCCATGGGCCACCTTTTTTGAACTCACCATGCCCTTTACTGACTTGGGCTTTGGCATTTCCTATTTCCTCCCCAGAATTCTCCAATCTTGGCTTTGTCCATGCCTGATTATCAGGCCAGAGATTAAAAAAAATAATCGCATTAGAGACCTTTCGTAGCTACCTTATCTAATGAACATTCCTTATCCCTACCCAATTAATTATCCACCAAGCCACTGTTTACTTTCTTCCTAACACTCAGCTGAGTGTATAATTAACATTTTTTTGAGTCGGTGTCTCACTCTGTCACCTAAGGCTGGAGTACAGTATCAGTATCACAACTCATTGCAGCCTTGAACTCCTGGGCTCAAGTGATCCTCTCACCTCAGCCTCCTGCGTAGCTGGAACTACAGGCATGTGCTACCATGCCTGGCTAATTTTTTTTTTCTTTTGTAGAGATCATGACTTGTTATGCTGCCCAGGCAGGTCTTGAACTCCTGTATTCAAGCAGTCCTCCTGCCTCAGCCTCCCAAAGTGCTGGGATTATAGGAGTAAGCCACTGTACCCAGCCAATTAACTTGTTTATTGTTTGCATGCTTATTTTCTGCCTCTCCCACTGAAATCAAAGTTCACAAAGCCAAGGCCGTGTTTAGATTCCACATAATGACTCTCCCTCCGTTTCTCTAACAGCATTTGATCTTTACATGTTGGGATAATTTGAGTTCTAGACTTCCCATGTTCTCCAAATACAGTAGCCCATTCTCTCTTATTAGAGGTTTTACTTTCCCATGGTCAACCAGAAGTGAAAAAATATTAAATGGAAAATTCCAAAAATAAACAATTCTACATTTTAAATTACACACTATTCTGAGTAGCTTATGAAAGCTTGCACCTTTCAGCTTTATCACACCAGGTTGTGAGTCCAGTGCATCCATGCTATATATCCTATCTGCCCACTAGGGTTATCAGATGTACTGTCACATATAGTATATATAGGGTTTGGTACTATCTGAGGTTTCTGACATCCACTGGGGTCTTAGAATGTGTCCCCTGCAGATAAGGGGGGACTCCTATATCCAAATATTAGCCCTGTTTAAAAGCACTTTATTCTTTGGGTATGTTAGAAGGTACCATCTACCTTAAACAGAGAAACAGAAAGCTTTGCCGATAAGAAGTAATAATTGACCATATGAAGAACAAGTGGAGAAGGGAAAAGGGAAAAAGCTGTAAATCTGATAAGTGTAAATCTGATAAGTTAAGTCAAAGTGTAGATTTAAATATTAAGTGAGTAAGATATCTCAGTGTCTGTGTTGAGAAAAGCCAGGAAATTTTACAGGGCTCTTCATAGGAGATTGGAATTGAAGATGATCTTCATGTGACAAGAAGATAAATGTGAGAGAGCAGTAAATGATGGACTTGGCTTTCTGTTTCTCTGTCTAGTATTACTTTCTTCAGTCTGTCTATGTAAGAAAAGCCATAGGTGATTTGGTTCATTTGACCTCTCATTAGATACCAAATCTGCCTGTGCCTTGATCATGGACTTCCCAACTCCAGATCTGTAAGGGATGTTTTTGTTTTTTATAAGCTACCCAGTTTATGGCACAGTAATTCTCCACTTAACAGCATTTCAGTCAACAGCAGATTACATATATGACTCTCTTCTGTTTGGGACCTCAGTTACACCTATGTTAGCTCCTTTGATAATTGTGCCCTAGGTAATTAAGCATTTTTACAAATCTTTGTTCTTTGTTTCTCAGATTGGACAATTTTTATTGATTTATAATCAAATTCACTGATTGTCTTTATCTTCAATGTTTTGATATGCCCATCTAACAAGTTTATATATTTTAGCTGTTGTATTTTTTAAAATTCTAAAATATTCATTTGGTTCTTTATGTAGCTTGTTTCTCTACTGAGACTGTGCATTTATTACAAGGACATTTTACTGAATATTCTTGAATTTTGATATAATAGCTATGGTCCTGTATATGTGTAACATTCTTTTTAATCTTTTATATGGCATTTTACCTTTTCTATGTAAAGATATGTTTATATACAGTAAATAATTACCATTGTGTTACAGTTGCTATACAAGTATATAGCATAGGAGTAGTTTTATAGCCTAGGTGTATAGTAGGCTATACCATCTAGGTTTGTGTAAGTTCGTTCTATAATTGCATAATGATGAAATTGCCTATTGATGCATTTTTCAGAATATATCACCATTGTTAATGACTCAAACTGTATTTTGGTATATAGCAAGCCAAGCTGATCAAGATACTGGGTATTCCTGATATCAGAATGACCTAGTTTAGGAAACTTGTTAACACCTTTCCTGACTTTTGTAGTAGATTTTATCTCTTCCATAATTGAACTTTTATACCAATTTTACCTTTTAACACACAGGCTTACACTTGTATGTTTTGTATTTTTTTCTCAAATTACATTCTTTGTGGTCCTATCTTTCTCATTATTTTCTAAATTTCTCAAGAACAACACTGTCTTTCATTAACTTGATGCCACTAATGTTTGCTGTATAATAGATAACTGCTTAGGAAACATTGGATTAGTCAATGTTTTGCTATGGATAAGATAGGAAAGAAAGCACTTTCTTCTTTGTCCTTTCTTGATATCACCTTTTCTGTAAGGTTTTCTCTCAGTATCATTTCTTCATACAAATGTCTTTATATTTATTCTGAGAACTTCTTATATATTCCCAGGATTCCCATATATATGTTAAATGACTTAGCAACAATTTTTAAAGCACATTCATTTCTTCTCCAAAGCTTATATTTCAGCTCATGAAGTAATAAAGTTGCTCATGTGACAGTAAATAAGAATGTGGTTAATAATAATGATACCAACGTACATATCATTACAAATTAGTCTCTCCCAAAAGGGAAATAGAAAATCCCCATTAAGAAGTGGCACTTTGGCTGGGTGTGGTAGCACTTTGGGAAGCCAAGGCAAGATAATCACTTAACACCAGGAGTTCTAGGGCAGCCTGGTGAGCATAGGGAGGCCTCGCCTCTATATAAAAAATTTTGAAAGTAGCCAGGTGTGGTACCATGTACCTGTAGTTCTAGCTATTGGGAGACTGAGGCGGGAGGATCGCTTGAGCCTAGGAGTTCTAGGCTGTAACAAGATATGTTTGCACTGTTGCACTTCAACCTAGGTGACAGAGTGAGACCTTGTCTCAAAAAAAAATTGAAAATAAGAAGGTCAGAAGATGAATGGAAAATCCCTTAATATGTAGCCTCAAGTTCACAGACCTCTGAGAAATGAAGAATTCTCTGTACTGAAGCATGTAGATGGTTTCATAGGAAAAGATAACCATAGGATTTCACCTAAGTCCCAAGGTTAGTCACAAAACATGAGGTGTGTGGTTACTGGGGTTCTGTAGAGACCTTTGAGTGATATGATGATATTGGCATTTAAACAAAATTAACCCAGCTCTATGTAAAAATCAATTACAGATGGGAGTAGGGAAAAGGAGCTTAATTTATAGTGTGTTGCTAGGTTAATACAAGCATAAAATATTACCATTGCAGAATAATTCTCTAAGACCTCATCCTACATTTTGTTTTCTTAATCACCCTTTCTGTGATCCCTCATGAGCTCTCATTCTCTAGGGTCCCCTTGCATATTTTCTAGTTGACCTGCCTGTACATAATAGATTTTGTGGGAGTCATTGAACATTTTTTAATTACCTTTTTCACAATGTCTCCTTTGTTGTAGCTCATGATGAAGGAAACATTTGCTTTTTTGATATCTTTCAGATCGGGAGTCTATATATGAGACACAAGAATTGCCTCTGAAGCAGTTCTTATATGATGATACATGCATGGAGAGAATTACAAGCTGTGGCCCTGAGTGTTCCACTTTTGGAGAGAATTGGAAATGGGAAGACCTTTTTGAGAGTCAGATGGGAAGTCAAGAGATATTTAGCAGGCAAGAAACAATCACTCATAAAGAAATCCTCACTAAGAAAGTAGATTTCAAATATAACAAATCTGGGAAATTAGTCCATTTGGACAATGCAGAAGAGAGTGTTTATAATCATAAGTCAGATAAAAAAAGCTTCTCCAAAAATTCTGTGGTAATAAAACACAAGAAAGTCTATGCAGGAAGAAAACTTTTTAAATGTAATAAATGTGACAAAACCTTCACCCACAGCTCATCTCTTATTGTTCATCATAGAATTCATACTGGTGAAAAACCTTATGAATGTGAGGAATGTGGAAAAGCCTTTAGGCAGAGACAACAACTTACTCAACATCATAGAACACACACTGGAGAGAAACTCTTTGAATGTAAAGAATGTAGGAAAACCTTTAAACAAAGTGAACACCTTATTCAACATCAAAGAATTCACACTGAAGAAAAACCATATAAATGTGAGGAATGTAGAAAAGCCTTCAGACAGCTTGCACACCTTGCACAGCATCAGAGAATTCATACTGGAGAGAAACCCTATGAATGTGAGGAATGTGGCAAAGCCTTCAGTGATAGGTCATCTTTTGCTCGACATCAGAGATGTCACACTGGCAAAAGACCCTATGAATGTATTGAGTGTGGAAAAGCTTTCAGGTATAATGCGTCTCTTATTCATCACTGGAGGAGCTATCATACTGGGGAGAAGCCTTTTAATTGTCTTGATTGTGGGAAAGCTTTCAGTGGTCACACAGGACTTACTCGGCATAGGAGAATCCATACTGGAGAGAAACCTTACAAATGTGATGTCTGTGGAAAAACCTTCAGCTCTGGTTCATCCCTTACTGTACATCAGAGAATTCACACAGGAGAGAAACCCTATGAATGTGATGTTTGTGGGAAAGACTTTAGCTATCATGAGTCACTCACTCGGCATCAAAGAGTACATTCTGGAGAGAAACCATATGAATGTACAGAATGTGGGAAAACCTTTAGGCAAAATATACACCTTGTTACGCATTTGAGAATTCATACTGGTGAAAAGCCCTATGACTGTAAAGAATGTGGGAAAACTTTTAGAACTAGTTCACGGCTGTCTACTCATCAGAGAATTCATACTGTAGAGAAGCCCTGTAAATGTACTGAATGTGGAAAGGCTTTTGGTGATGGCTCTTCCTGTGCTCAGCATCAAAGACTTCACACTGGCAAAGGCCCTACCAATGTTTTAAATGTGGGAAGGCATTCAGAAGAAAGTTATCCTTAATTTATCATCAAAAAGGTCATACTGGAGAAAAACCTTAAGAAGGTAGTGCATGTGGCAAAGCCTTTAGCTATCATCAACCTCTCACTATTCACTTTGGATAAAAACCATATAAATGTAAGAAATGTAGAAAAACTCTCAACCATATTAGATACTTCAATCTACCTGTAAGACTTCACACTGTAGAGAGATCTTAAGAATGTAAAGAATGTGGAAACATCTTCACACAAAACTCACACTTTGCTCATCAGTGAGTTCATCTTAAGCATCCAGCTCTTCCTCACCAACTACATCACCAAGTCCTGTGGTTATACCTGCTAAATGTTTTTGTAATTCACTTGCTTCTTTTGGTTCCCTAATCCAAAACAGTCGTTTTACCTATGTTTCAAACATCTAAAACTGTTTTCTTGCATCTTCTTTTGTCCCCTTGAAGTTCACATTACAGCCACAATGATCTTTCAAAAATGCAAATGAATTACTTTTTTTCAAATCCATGTTAAAATACTTGATGCACATAAAGTGTTTAGCAAAATGACCCATACTAAGTGTTTGGTAAATGTTAGATCAGTATTTTTCAGAGTGAAATTAAATTATCTTTTGGCAGTAAACTCTTGAAAGGAGTATATAGTATATCAGTACCAGATGATTACAACAATTTTGGAATAGAAACAGTATCTTTTTTAAATTTTTCAATGTTTTCTTGAGATGGGAGTCTTGCTATCTTGCCTAAGATGGTCTTGAACTCCTGGGTTCAAGCAATCCTCCTGGCTTAGCCTTCCAAGTAGCTGGGATTATAGGCACTTGCCACCAAACCTAACTTGAAACAGTATTTTAAGATGGATGGTCATTAGCCCATGTAGTATGTTTAATATCATAACGAAACCATATAGTAGCTCTCTCATGACTCTAAGACTATGTTCCCTTGTTGGTGTGGAAAGAAATTAAATGTAACCTTATATATAGCACATGTTTTAGGAAGTGGCTAGAGCTCTGGGTAAGACCGGAACAAAGGAATTAGAATTTGCTGGGGAGATTATATATAAGACTGTAGTTAGTCAGGGCAAAAACAAGTTACTAAGGTTTAACTGAAGAAATAGAGAACTGAGTAATATAGTCCTATTTTAAGATGATGAGTTCACAGAATCATTCTCACCTTCTGAGGATCTTCTAATTCGGTTGTTCTGGATTTAGGATAAAAATTTAGAGTGTTCTACTTCGGATGGGGAGACACCCCTTATCAACAAGAGTGCCCAAATGAAGCATATTTGTATACCTAACCCTTAACTGTACCTCACAATATTAAAATAAAAAATATTGATTTAAAAATTTAAAAAAATTTTAAAAGTTCTTCTTTCATGAAGCTAAGTCAACTCGGATATCAAAACAAGGGAAAAATGATATTACAGATGAATTTACTCATAGTTACATGTAAAAAGAAAATTATTAAACTCTGCTGATGGAGTACAGAGGCGCTGAATAAATGAAGATCCATAACATGTTCCTAAATGGGCATTTCAATATTGTAAGTACTGTAGGTTATTTTTACATTGACAGTTTTGTTCTGAAGGTCATGTAGAGTGCTAATTAGGCAAGCATCACAAGGAAATTCTTGGAAAAGGTCATATACCCATGAGTTTAATATATTGCAGAAGTGATATTTTTGACATATCATTGGAAGAGATGGATTATTTAAATCCAACTGGAAATAAAGTCAGCTTTGCATTTCATTCCTTACAGAGAAGGTCTTTCTATACATATTATAGACATAATAGGAAACAATGTTGGTAGGTGAGAAGAATATTTCTGTGCCTTTAAGTTCAGGAAGTCTTTCATAAGTGAGATGCAGTCAAACTTCATGGAGGCCATGAAGAATGAATGACAGGACATGTACAAAATTTAAACCCTTTTCTTGGTATGAGATACTGTATTCAAAGTTAAAAGTTATATATATCTTATACATTACAAAGGATATAGTCCTTATAAAAAATGCCATAGGATAAGATACACAGTCTGGCAAAGCATTATCAACAAACAATTATTGGCTGAAGTAATTAAAAGTCACATGAAATAGAAGTTCTCAACCTCACAATGTGGTGAATGGGCAATGTAGTGTTACCTATCAGCATTTTGAGTATAACCTGAAAGGACAGACCGGGAGTGGGAAGCCATTTTTCTATCTTGTTCTTAAACCCTGACACGATGAGGGAAAAAGTAGGAGCTATGTTTTGGGGAAATGCATACTTTAGGTAATGGTTAACTTTGCTGACTTTCTTTTCAGAAACACAGACTCCTTAAGCATGACCAGTATCAACCCATTGTATACTCCAGGGTTTTCTGTCCAGACTTCCTAGTGCCAGACATCGGAGGTGTCTCATGGCTCTTGTCGGTGGGACCTGGCAGAAGTGACAGTCAAGCTTGCCTAGTGTAAAGGGAGTTTACAAGGCCTAAAGACATCGTGCATTGGGCAAGGATTGTAGAAGTCACAAGACTTGTAATTACAAGAGTTATGTAGATCACAGGACTTGTGACTGCTTAGAGGGGGAGCAGGTGGGGATTGGATCTTCCAGTAGACTGGGTGCTATCTACAGGGAAGTCGAAGATCCCCAAAGGTACCCACTGGGAATGCATAGGCGATAAGGGGAAGTGCACCCTCCATTAGCTCTAAGGAATGTAGTTCGGGAATGTACAGGAGCACTAGAATCCTTGTCACGCCCTTCTCTAGGGGTTATGATAAGATGTACAGACATTAATGGGTCTCTGTGTCACAGGGTCTCCAAGACATTCACAGATGGTCAATAAGGAAATCACGGCAGTCACGTCTACCTGACTGCAACATCTCCAAGGGAAAGGATTTAAGCCAGGACTCGGGGGGGGGGCTGTGGGGCCACACACTAGAGTGTAGGCCTTCTTCTGTCTGTGGGAAGTGAACTTTTCTTAAATAAATATTTTTTGTTTCACCTCTTTGTGTGTTGCAATTCTTTGCATTACTCGAATCTCTGGGTGTCAGCGTGCACCTCCGGCACGCCAGTTCCAGGGATGCTGCACCCCGCCCCCCCATCCACATCCATCCACCCTCACCCTATCCGTACCCTAACATAACCCTTTGTTACGATTCTACACCTAGGAGTTTATAGTCTCAAAAATCATAAGTACAAAAAATAGATGCATAAGCACGTTTATTATAGAATTGTGAAAAAATTGGAACAACGTAAATGTCTAGAACTAGTAAATGGATTACTTAAGTCATGGAATATCAGTTTCTTAGATCACTATGCAATTACTGAAAAGAATGAAATGGATATATACTCAAAATTGTCTTGCAGCTTATGAACTGAAAATGTAATTTTCATAACTATATAACATGCTCACATAGAACTACATAAACTTTATGAGGTTTAAAAAAATGCTGATAACTGATTCATACTATCTTTTGTGTGTGGTATATGGCTCATTTAACTCAAATTAGGTACTTCTTGAGACAGGAGGGAGTTGAATTTGAGTCATCCTTTGGCCGTGACATATTAGTTTCTAATGCTCGACTACCTAGACCTAACCAGATTCATGTTCCTGCCAGGTCGTATCCCTGAACCCAAGGCTGGAGTTGTCCCCAGAAGACATCTGGGTGCCTTTATCAATATCTGGGAATGTGGGCTTAAAACAGCGAAAAATCCTTTTATTGAACCTGTGCTGTGGGAGAAGCATCTTTACCTTCAGAGAGTACTTATTCATCATCCTTAGGATGCTGGGCACACTGCTTTTAGAAAGTTGTTTCTGGTCTCCAGGAAATGGAGGAGCCCGAGGAAGCTGAACCCCAGGTAGCAGCAACTTGCCAGAAGCAAAGTAGTCAATTCAGTGGTGTGCTTGGGAAGGGTCATACTGACTTGCAAGAGCTGATATATTTTCAGGAATATTGTGAATCAGTTGTCAAATTTAGTGTGTGTATAAATATAGTCATATAATATATATATCAGTAAAATTTGTAATAAACTCATGAAAGTATGGCAAACATCTTTCCCTTGGGGAGCTGGATATCAAGAATTTGCCAGCACACCACTGATGGTGTGACAGAAAACAATGTCTGACTGTAATTAGTAGTAAGTTTCTGGAAATGAAATCATTTGTCAACCGCTGCAGTTTCACTTCAAGTTAGAGAGCCCTTCAGCCAGTTATCACCATGCTTGAAGTTGCTTTTACTCTGTTTGTAGACCTGGGTGTGTGGACAGGCATCATGTGCTTCTGAGGAATGACCTTCCTGTGGGAAAAACACCACTGTGACCTTTCTTAGGATGCTCAAAAGAACTATAACCAAGGTAAGTGCATGCTGAGGAAGGGAAACTCTGGAAAAACTCTAGGGAATGTAGACTTCTAGTGCAGTCATTCTGGAGGATTATGGGGCAACTCTTGCCCAATTCTAGCTTACCCAGTAGGTTCTGCAGGATCACATGTCAGTCATTTGTCTGTTTCTCTAAGATGCAGTCTCTACCATTTTCCTGCTGTATACTATGTTTCAGGTGTTTAACCTGTGCAGGTTACATTTCCCAGAATTCACTGCCCACTGGTTTCCTGTAATGGTCACTCAGCAGGAGGCACTAGGAGAGAGTTGGAAGGTAAGGGTTGGGGAGGAATTGGTGTATTTCTCTTCCACATTGTGTTTTGGATGGTGATGCTGGTAGTGGCTATACCTCCTGTGTTCCACCTCCACACACCTTATCATCCTGGCTCTTGTCAGGGAGGTCCCCTTATACCAGTCCAGCTCCTCCAGGTGGCCCTGGCTCCTGGGCTGTGGTAATATCACCACCCCCTTTCATCTTCAAGCACTATTATTTATCTGAGTTGCCTCCCTGCTCTCCCAATACCTTTTAGTTACTAGTTTCCCATGTTAAAGTCCTATTAAACCATGTCCCATGGGTGTTTCCTGACTAAAGCCTGGCAGATAGCTCAGGCAAACTACAGATGCTCCTCAACTTGCACTAGGGCTACGTCCTAATAAACCCATTGTTACAAGACATTCATTTAATACCCTGATAAGCCTGTCATAAAGTTGAACTATGGTAAGTCAGGGGCCATGTGTAGTTATTCCTACTTGCCTTGGTAATATATTCATGCTAAGGCTGAATCAAATCCCAAAACAGCACTACCACCTTAATGAGGTTCTTGTGTGTCCAGTGGTTGGGAGCATATTGGGTAAGTGTTACTCACTGTACTCCCTAACACTAACAAGTGTTAAACACAACATAAGCCAGATTGTTACAATCCACACATTGTGGAACCAGAGAAACCTCCAGGTCATGGGGGCCTTCGTGAGGCTAATAAGGGAGTGACAGCACTGACTGGTGGTTAGGTACTGGCAGAATGAATTGTACCCTCAGAACTTGTGGTTGTCTGGTTGCTGATGTATTCCACCTAGTGATGGGATTTGCTGGGTTCATACAGCTTTCTAGCTAAGTGGATCTTTTTCAGCTAGTTCAGATTCTGTGAGCTGGTAGTGAATCTCCAACATAGGCTAGTACTACATCAAGACTGTTCTCTCGAAGGGAAAAACACGGGCCTCAATTGTACTCTTCTGTTGGACTTTCAACAGATTCCATAAAACATCTCAATCTTCTCTAGGCCCTTCAAACTGAACTGGATCTTTGTAGCCACGAGGAGTCAAAGGTAGAGCCCTTTGTACCACAGCCTGGATCAACTGGAAGGTGCATGCTCTTTGCAGCCCACTCACATCTGGAAGTTTATCTGGAGAGCAGGACTCTCTATTTTTTATAGATGCTGTAGTATTTCAATACCAGCCAAAATAGGACTACTGGATACCGCCGCCTCACTCAGAATGAACCACTCTGTGCATGGCATCTCCTCTCTCTCCTTGGTTAATCCTAGTCTTGCTTAGAAGGTAAATGGTAAAGAAGAAAGAAGTCACACTGTTAACGATGGAGGCAACACAGACTCACTTGGTTTCAGAGGTTGATTTGGTTGCTGTCCCTCTGAGTGCTTATTTTTAAAAATTTAAACTAATTTAAGTTATTTTGTTTTTTGAGTTGGAGTCTCAGCTCAGATTCAGATTAGCTACCACACCTAGCTAATTTTTTTATTTATTGTAGAGATGAGGTCTTGCCAAGTTACCCAGGCTGATCTCGAATCCATGGGCTCAAGCAATTCCCTCACCTCAGCCTCCCAAAGTGCTGGGATTACAGGCTTGAGCCACCACACCCAGTCTATTTTTATTTTTATTTTTTATAGAGGCGAGGTCTCACTATGTTGTCCAGGCTGGTCTCAAACTACTTGGCTCAGGCACTCCTCCCACCTCGGCCTCCCAAGAGTTCTGAGATTACAGGCATGAGCCATCATGCCTGGCCTGGATTACTTTTTAAAATATTCCTTGTGTCTCTTCCATTCCATTCAAAGACTGAATAAATGCGTTTTACACTATCATTGCAAATGCGGTCCCTATAATCACTCATTTCACCGTAAAGCAAAGCAATGAGTTGACCCCCCTAAGAGTCACTCATATGGTCCTTTCTCTGGTAGACAGTCAGGGCTGAAGTTAGAAGAGTACTTGTTAGGAGGCAGGATGGTATATAATCTGAACATAAACAATGAATATGAACAATAAATACATTATGCTGTTTGCCCAATCACCAGAATGTTGTGGTTAAGAAAATGAGGGAGAGATGTGGCCATTTACAAACTTACCTTTCATATCTGATCAACGTCTTTTTGCCATAACAGTTCTTAAGGTGTTATATCACATTCTTAGTTAGCACTTTCTTTTTCTTTTCAGTATATCAACACTTTTACCCCAGAACACCTCAAGTACAGCATGAAGATTGGTATTTCAATATAAGGGTTTCAGACCAAATGCACTCATCAATTTACTCATCATAACAGTGTCTAGTTAGAGGCAGACGTATAACAAAAGAGAATTGCATGTCATGCATGGAGGGGGCCCAAATTTTTTGCTTCACATGTGCAACAAGCAAGAGATATGTTTTGTTTCACTTTGTGTTTAACCTGTTTTGCCTAAAGTTGTTTTTCTGTGACATGATTTTGCTTTTAAATAGAGTTTGAGTGCAAGATAACCACAACCTCCCCAAAAAAAGTTCGAAAATTGAGAGGTGGAGGAGCAGAAAGAGCAAATCTCCTTCTGATAAAATGACTCCCTTACACCACCACCTGCTAACAAGTCTCCTGTTTCCCCTTTAGCTAGAATGCTTCATCTTCATTATTTCACATTTTATATGCAAAAACTTTTGTTTTCCTTTCTAATTGTTGGTTTTTACTTATGTAACTTTGTGTTCACTGTTCAACTGATACATTTTTTACATCTGCAAAAGTTGAGTATTTGGGATTGGGATGGAAAATGTTTCTTTTTAAAATTAAATCTAGTGGAAACTTTTTCATTTCAACAGCATTTCACTTTGTGACACATTTATTAAGAATGGATTCTAAATCATAAAGAAGGGGTAGGTGTCTACTGAATGGCACACAATGAAGGTTTTCATAATTTTTTCTCACACTTCTGGTTTCTGGTGGTATGAAGGTTCTAACACCACATGGAGGAATTTTCCACTGGGGAAACAGGAATGATCACACTGAATCAGAAGTTCATAGCCATCTGGCCATTTTAATGTCTTCCTGCCACTAAGAGAGCAGGTTAAAAAGGAAAGCACTGAGATGGTTGGTCTTACAAAGAGGGGAAGAAGTTTTCCTACAATAATTGCCAGAAACACTATGGTTGGGCACTTTTTTTTTTTTTGAGTTGGAGTCTCACTCCGTCGTCCAGGCTGGAGTGCAGTGGCATGCTCATGGCCAACCCAGCATCAGCCTGCTGGGCTCAGGTGATCCTTTGGCCTCAGCCTTCCAAGTAAGTCGGAACTACAGGCATGCACCCAGCTAATTTTTTTATTTATTGTAGAATTTTTTTATTAATTGTAGAATTTTTTTATTTATTGTAGAAATGAGGTCTCACCAAGTGGCCCAGGCTGTTCTTGAACATATCGGCTCAGGCAATCCACTCACCTCAGCCTCCCAATGTGCTGGGATTACGGGCTTGAGCCACCATGCCCAGCCTGGTTGGGCACTTCTTTATACTAACTGCCATATCTAGCTATCTCATGTTCAAAATGTGTGGTGTGGTTTCTCTTTCTACAATTGTGGATTCTGCTTTTCTAAAGGCTTTGGTGCCAGGAGAAGTCTTCCAGTCAGGAACCTAACAGTGGATCCAGTATATTGTGCATCAAATGGCATCTGTCTGTTTCATACCTCTTATGCTACTAAATGAGTATTTGAGATAAGAAAGCCAAGGTGAGTAATCCTGACAGGTAAGGACAGGCATTGATGCTGAATGATCTGAATGATGGAGTCTGTGAGGAGCAATATGTCAAGGATAATATTCTTGGGTCACTTCCTTGACATATTATGGCAGACACCTGCAATACCACCAGGGCATTGATGGTTTGGGTCAGGGCATCCCCTAACCCAGGCAAGGAATCCTGACTTGCTGAGGTATTGGAAAGCTTAGGAGAAATGGATTGTAGACTAGAAGTCATACATATCAATCATAACCCCAGTCATATATACCAGTTCCAGAAAAAGAGGACTGGCTTATTCTCTGTTGTCTTTCCCTCCCTCCCTCTGGTCCTTTCTTTCTTCTTTCTTTCATTCTGACAGGGTCTTGCTCTGTCACCCACGCTGAAGTGCAATAGTGTGATCATGGCTCATGGCAGCCTCCAACTCCTAGGCTCAAGCAATCTGCCTACCTCAAGCTCCTGAGTATCTGGGACTACAGGCACCTGCCACCACACCCAACTAATCCTATTTTATTTTATTTTTTTATTTTAGGAAATGGGGTCTTGATAGGTAGCCCAGGCTCATCTTGAACTTCTGACCTCAAGTGATCTTCCCATCTTGGCCTCCCAAAGGGCTGCGATTACAAACATGAGCCACCATGCCTGGCCCTACTTGTAGTATTCTATTTACTGTTTCATTTCCATTCTGCTTTTAAGCCCAGAATTTTTTTAAATTTCACATACTGTATATCTCAGTTTGATGAAGTCCATTTATCAATCTATTGTCTTTCAAGTAGGCTCATAAAAAACTAACCTGTGCGGGTTCAGTGGCTCATGTCTATAATCCCAGCACTTTGGGAGTCCAAGGCAGGAGGATCGCTTGAATCCAGGAATTCAAGACCAGACAGGGCAGGATGGAAATGAAACAGTAAGTAGAACAATATAAATAGAATAATAGTAAATAGGCAACAAACTAAGACCTCTGTCTCTACCCCCCAAAAAATGACAAATATATTTATAAATAAAAAATTATCTGGGTATAGTGGCATGCTTCTGTAGTCCCAGCTACTTGGGAGGTTGAGGTGGTAGGATCTCTTGAGCCCAGCATCACTCTTGGATGCAGTGAGCTATGATCATACCACTACACTCCAGTCTGGGGATAAAATGAGAACCTCTTTCAGAAAAAGAAAAGTAAAATACCATGAGACTTCATCTCTTGGACTGAGGCTCCTTTTTCCATTTTTTATTTATAGTAAGTGATGACTCATTATTTACAATGAAATATATAGTCTATGCCACTGCTTTCTTCTGGTAGAACTACCTAGGGAAAACTTTACTTTCCATCCTGATGTTGAAAAACCATTTTAACCAAAGATGAATGGAAGTATTAGAGGTTTATAGTAATTTTATTCCAAATTTTTATCCAGGTAAGGAAGTTCTCCAGCGTCTCTAGTTTGCGAAGTCTTTTTCTATTTTTTGAGTTGGAGTCTCACTCTGTCGCCCAGACTGGAGTGCAGTGGCCGCTCCCGGCCACCGCAGCCTCGACCTGCTGGGCTCCGGCGATCCTTCCGCCTCAGCCTTCCGAGTAGCCGGAATTACAGGCATGCGCTACCACGCCCGGCTGATTTTTTGATTTATTGTAGAGATGAGGTCTCGCTGCCCAGGCGGGTCTCGAACCCGCGGGCTCAGGCAATCCACTCACCTCAGCCTCCCAAAGGCGCGGGATTACAGACTGAGCCACCGAGCCCGGCGTCTTTTTCTTTTTTGAATCGCAGGTGTTGGCGGGGCGCGGCGGCTGACATCTGAAGTCACAGTACTTGGGAGGACCGTTTGTGCCAAGGGGTTCAAGCCTAGCCTAGGCAACGTAGTGAGACTTGGTTTCTACAAACACAGAAAAGTCCATCGTGGTGGTGCGAACCTGGAGTCCGAGCTACTCAGGCGGCAGAGGCAGAAGGATCGTCTGAGCCCAGGAGGTGGGGGCTGCAGTGAACGGCGGTCGTGCCCCTGAACTCCAGCCTGGGCGACCGAGTAGGACTCCGACTCAGAAGAAAATGGGGACGGGGGTGGGAAGACCATGCGTCCAAGTGTGCGGGCCAGGACGTCAGTGACGGCGAGGGCGACAGCATTGTCGCCTGGACTGCTGCGAGCGAGGTCACCTCCGGGCAAACCAGGCCCCGCAGAGACCGGCCCGAGCAAGCGCGAGAATGCAGACCCCCGCGCACTTCGGGTCCGGGTTCGCGCGGCGAGGGAGGCGGTCTGGCCGGACCTGGGCAGCCCTCGGCGAGGCGGCGACAGGCGCGTGCCATCCAGGGGCCAGCCGAGACCAAAGTATGGGGAAACTGTTGAGACCCGGGACCGGCGGAGGCCCACGCCGCCAGGTGGAAAGCAGTGTTTTGGGGGATGGCGGGGAGCCGGCAGAAGGGACGGTGGGCCCCTCGCCGACCCCACAGTCACCGCCCTCCCCCTAGCTCATCCCATCCTCCCGTCAGACTCCCTCAGGCCAAGGGGGCCCGGCGTTCCCCGCCCGTGCGCGTCCCCCTCCGCGTGGGCGGTGACACCAGGCAAGAGGCCGACACCCAGGACGCCGGCAGCCGCCCGCCCCAGCGCCCGCCTTAGAGCCCCGCCCCAGCGCCCGGCCGCGGGTACACCCCTCTCTGCCGCGGGTAACCACCCCCTCCGCCGCGGGCCCCGCCCCCGGCCGTGCGCCCGCGCGCTGCCAGCCCGGCTCCGGCTCCGAAGCCTCCGGGCGCAGTTCTGCGTTCTGGGGTTCCGGCCGGATCCGGCCCTGCCCGCGTCGACCGGCATCCGGACAGCGGGCCGCACGGCCCGAGAGCTACCGGCCCAACGGGCGCATAGCAGCCCGCGCCGCGCCCCCCCGCCGCGCGGGACTCCATGTCCCGTCGGGCGCTGCGCGCGGACACGCCCACTTCCGGTGCGGCGGGCTGGGGCGGGGCGGGAGGCCGGGCGCGCGGGCGCGCGGGGCTGGGACCGAGGCGGCGCCGGGGGGGCGTGGGGTCGGGCGGGGTCGGGCGGGGTCGGGCGGGTCCGGCCCAGGGCGCCCGCGTGGCTCCTGCGACATGCCGGGGGCGGCGGGCGCGGGGCGAGGCGCGCCCCGCACAAAGCCCAGGGCGGGCCGAGGCCCTTCGGCGGGGGCCGCGGCCGCCCGCGAGGCCCGGGGAAGGCAGCGCCCGGGGCACGGCCTCGCGTCCCAGGCCCGGCGCGGAGCGGCGACCGCGGGGCCCGGGCGCGGCGGTGAGCGGGCAGGTGTCCGACCGGGTGGCCGGACGAACGGGGCGCCTCCCCTCGGCGGGCCCGGGGCGGCGCTCGGGGGCTCGCAGGGTTGGGAAGCGCGGCCGCGTCGCAGCACCCCGTGGGTGGGAGAGGCTCGGGAGGGCCCGGGCGCCCCTCACCAGGGAGGAGAGCCCCGCCCCCGCCGGGCAGCACCCGGGAGCGTGAGGGTCGGGTCCCGCTGCCGCCTGAGGACGGTCCCGCCTGGCTCGCGCCGCAAGGGGTGTCCCCGGCCTCAGCCTCTGCCTTTTTCCTCCTCCAGCTCTGCCCGCCGGGGACGCGGCCCTTCTCCAGGAGGGAAGCCGCCCGCCGCAGGCCGTGGGGCCCTGGGCCGGACCCGGACCCGAAGCCATGTCCCAGGTGAGCTGGTGTCCTCGCTCCCCTCTGGAACGCGGTCTTGCTTCTCGGGACTCGATTTTCTCCGAAGTTTGTGGCGTCAGAGACCCGGGTGCGGGTGTCCGTGTCCTCGCCGTCTGGGGAGTGACGGGCTGCAGGGAGAGGTTTAAGCCGCCCGGCCTCTCTCCCACTTCCTCTTGGTCCCGATCCGCGTTCAGTCTCCGTTGATGAAACGAGTCACCCCAGCCTTGTACCGCTTTTCCCACCGGACCCTGCTGGAGCGGAAATGTCCTTGGGGGCACGGGCCGCCCCTTGTGCTGTGCCCGGTTTGTTTGGTGCCCACTTTGTGCTGGGCACTGGAGGAGCAGGTGGCCAACCCCATTCCCTGCTCTCGGGGAGCTTACGGCCTGTTGACCCAAAGACAGAGAAGCAGGCGAGTTTCCGGAATTGGCCCAGCACTACGAGAGTGGACTGCAAGAAGCCTGCCTGGAGGAAGGGTAGACGTGTTTTCCGAGGAGGTGACTTTTGAGTGTCTCCTTGAAGGAAGAGATGTTTGGGAGGCAGAAAAGGGAAGGGCAACACTTTAGGGAGAGGAGGTGCAGTATGAAAGGCTTTCTTTTTCCCACTTGATGTTGTGGCCTTAAAATGCTAGTACATCATTTTGTCCATTTTTGTCGGTTGTGTCTCATAAATATGTGAGCTGGTGTCCAGTTGTCCCGTCCAAACTGCTCTAGACCCGGCTACCTTCACGTTACCCGATGCAGTGCTCGATTCTTAGTCTTTTTTTAAACTTCCATTGGTATTTGAAATGGCTCAGGGGCTGGGAAATTTTTGCTGTACAAAGCCACAGTGGTATGTTAAGCTTCGAGGGCCTCTTCTGCTGCTTCTCCACTCTGCCTTTTTAGAGCAAAAGCACCTTGGACAATGTGTACATGAGGAAATGGACTGTGTTCCAGTGAAACCCTATTTACAAAAACAGGTGGCCTCCAGCTCCTGAAATAGCTCATCGCTGCCCTTCAATAGGCCCCTTTCCCTTGGCTTCTAGGATACCACACTACTTTCCTCCCACCTTCCCTTCTCAATTTCACTGTGGTTCCTTTTCACATCCCTGACCTTGAACTGTTGGTGTGCCTCAGTGCTCTGTTCTTGGACCTTTCTTTTCTGTCTGCTTACCTTCTCCTGTAAGATTAGCCTGTTTATTATCTGTGAAACCTACCTACATGCTGGCTTCTCACAAATTCACCCCAGCATGCCAGGCTGATCATCTTGTATAAAATTCCATAGCTTCCTGCCCCAATTCATCACATCTCTCTTTCCTGCTTCACTTTGTTCTTTTGGCACTTTTCAACATGCCACATCCAGTCATCCCTCGGTATACATGGGGGATTGTTTCCAGGACCCCTGCATGTACCAAAATCTGCACATATTCAAGTGCCACAATTGGCCATGTGGAACCTGTGGATACAAAAAGTCAGCCCTCAAAATATGTTTTGCATCCTGTGAATACTGTAATGGGTTGAAAAAAGGGTTCATATAGGTGGACCTTGCAGGTCAAACCTGTGTTGTTTGAGGGTCAACTGTATTTTACTTAATTTATCTTGTCTCTTGTCTCATTCCCTTCATAAGCAGAGACTTGGGATAGTTTTTCCCCATTTGCTGATACAGATAATATTCATTAGAAGGATGTTTGTGTATAGTCTTAAAGTTCTCTTGTGGCCAATGTGTTTGCTATTTAGTAGAGTGCTAGAATAGTCATTGTTATACTGGAAAATATACTTCATCCCTGATTATTTTATATGACTACATCCTTAGAAACTTCTTTCCTCATGGATTAAGGTTTCTCAAACTTATAATGAAATCAGAATACTTCTAAAATTATGTATTGGTAGAACAACAATGGGCCCCAAATGGGACTCAAAAGGTAGAAATCATGCTTTGAAAAAAGTAAATGTCACCAAGAAAACTAATTATTACCAAATAATTTTTATTTATGTGTCTTAAAAATTAAGTGAATTGAACAGAAAAAAACCATCTTAATGCATTTTTTCTATAAAGTACATTCTTTTCTATGAAATCTTAATAGAAAGCATTTTTTTCCTATAAGGATAGAGTTGGTTTTGGTTTTTGTTGGTTTTTATGCCTTTAACATCTCTATTTCATGTATATGTTGGGTTGATACATAAGTTCATAGTGTTTTTACTTGTCCATGGAATGCAAATGTTGCATGATGGTTGACTAGTCACAATTGGTCACATTTGCCAATTGTTTTGAATCATTATGGATTAAAGTGTTGCCAATTGATGTGAATCATTATGGATTAAAGTGTCTAAACGGTCTTCATCAAAGACCAGTGGTCTTTCTGAACATGGAAACTCAGGTCAAAGTGGCCTTCTTTGAAACGACAAAACCATTTTCTTGTGGTGCTTTACCTGATGTCACTCTCCCTGTACACAGCACAGATGTTTTGAGCTTCCTCCACTGCCTGTACTCCTGTTAAACTCGAACAGTGTTTTGAGCTGCCTCTACTGCTTTTACTCCTCTGTTAAACTGTGTTAAACTCAAACAGTGTTCTTTTTTCCACTTGATACTCCATCTTCTTTAGCCCACAAATAGCACTAACTTTCTTCAAATCTGTAAAATGCAAGGCATGTTTACAAGCACAATATTGTCACTCTAAATGACAAATGACAATAAACAAGCTCCCAACATTGCAGTGTTGCCATGCCAAAACAAGCACTGTGAACTTGTACACATATATATGTGTACACACATGCTCATATTTTATAAAATTTTTTTAAGAGATGAGTTTTTGCTATATTGCCCAGACTGTAGTACAGTGGCTATTCACTGGTATGTTCACAGTAGACTACGTTTTCGAATTCCTAGGCTCAAGGGATCCTCTCTCCTCAGCCTCCTGAGGAGCTGGGACTAAAGGCATTCACCACCATGCTTAGCTCTTATATATATTAAGATGAATTAAATCATCGAATTGAATGCTTAAACCAGGTACAGATTCTGTGCCCGTATAATGTTTTCTCTGTGGTGTAGTGTGAAAATGAGAAGCCTATTTGAAAATCTAAATATTTATGTTGCGGTAACAGGAATAACCCTAGGACCTGTACTTTTTTTTTTTTATTGTAGAGATGAGGTCTCGCCTGCCCAGGCGGGTCTCGAACCCATGGGCTCAGGCAGTCCACTCACCTCAGCCTCCCAAAGGCGTGGGATTACAGGCTGAGCCACCGAGCCCAGCAAGGACCTGTACTTTTTATTTTTAATTTTTAATTTTAAAGATGTGGGGTACAGTTCAGAGTTAAGTATACAAATACTCATTACGAAGACCTGCACTTTTGAGAGTGTTTTGTGTCCACCTGAATTAAGCAAGTTGATCCAGATCTCTATTAGAGAAAGTTTATTTGATTTTATCTGAAAACCATGTCGTTTTCTAGTGGACCTTGTTTAACTGTCAGGGTGAATGGATATTAAATGTTACTGCTGTTGTCAGAGTGGAACATTTCGACAGAAGCATAGTGGTAAAATAGTTATAGGTATGGAGTATGAACTTTCTGGGTGCACACGTTGGCTCTTGAACTTATTCACTGTGTAAATTAGGGCAGCTTGAATGACCACATTTTCTTCATCTGTAGAATGAGGAAAATAATAGAACCTGCCTCAAACAGTTCTTGTAAGGATAAATGTCATTTCAGGGCTTGGTGACATTTGAGGATGTGGCTGTAGACTTCTCCCAAGAGGAGTGGGAGTGGCTGAGCTCTGCTCAGCAGCATCTGTACAGAAAGGTGATGTTGGAGAACTACAGGAACCTGGTGTTGTTGGGTAAGGGTGTTACCTGCCCCTTCTCCCACTTCTCTCTCCACCCACTGCGTGACTGAGAAGACTGTCATTCCTTCATCACTGAGCTCTGCACTCCCCTCTTCAGTCAAGCCAAGGGGACTGCATCTCACATCTCACATCTGACCACGTCCTGTCTCTTCTTATGTGTCTAGGACTTTGTGTTTCTAAGCCTGATGTGATTTCCTCACTGGAACAAGGAAAAGAGCCCTGGACAGTGAAGAGAAAGACAAGAGGCCAGTGCCCAGGTGAGTGTGGGAGAACCAAGTGAGGCAAGGCCACTGCATATATAGTACAGCTGCCTCAGACATGCAGCACCATCAGTGAACTCTTCCTAGGCCTACAGCCTAGAGGGAAAATAAGTCCTCTTTACCATGGGCTACCTGGTTTTTGTTCTCCTCCATCTCTTCTCTCCCACTTTGTTCCTCTCTCTCTAAAGATAACTTATTTTCCTCTCTCTGTTCAACTTTTTCCTAGCTCTCCCTTTCCTTTGTCTTTTAGGCTTACAGAAGTATCTCTGTCCTTTAAACAAATATTTTGCTGATTCTTTGTAGCTTTTACTGTCTTATTTGTGTTTGATTAAGTGACTTTCGTTTAGGGACCTACTTTTCTAATTGATACTAACTGAGTTTCATCTTTGAGTAAGGCTGTCAGGTGCTACTAAAGAAATAGAACTGCCTCACAGGGGAGATGAGACAGATGTATACATAACTTAAGTGAAGTAGAAACTGTGCTTCTGTGCGACAAGTATAAATAGGGATGTGAGAGAAAGAAAAGAAATCATTCCAGTTTTAAGCCAGGGAAACAATGAGATAGAGCCTTGAACAGAAACGTAAGAAGAAGAAGAGACAGGTAGGTTAGGAGATGAGTTTGGATTGGGCTGTAATAGATTTGGGGTCAAATGGACTTAGTACAGACAGGCCATGCAGTTGAGTTACTGGCTCTCAGAAGAAAAGAACACTGATTCTGATTTGATGGAATATTTGTACAGATATTGTGGTGATAATTATACTGTTTGGGAATACAGAGATTTCAACCACAGCATTATTTCTGGAACAGCAAATTATCAAGTAAGACAAGAAGTCAAAATTATAGATTTCTTTCAGGGGTTTTATTATGGTAGGAAATAGTAATAATTTCTAAACAATATATAGAATTGTAAAAGATTTCTTTGTTCAAATCATACTTCATAGGAAACGTTTATATTGACAATGGGACAGGTTGATCACAGTTACAAATTATAGTGACTAACATGGTCATTATATCACACAAGGACAAGAATGATATTTTTGTGAGAGTTTTCAGTTTAACATCATATTAGATCATATTGTTTGAACTAGTTTTATGAGCTAGAACTGTTTTCTCCTCCTGCTGATCCTTTATCTCTTGTTGAGACTCTTATGAAGTTAATTATCCTGCATTTTTGACCAGGATCTGTTTTTTTATTAGTTAACATTGTAGACATTGTAGTAAGAAAGGCGGTATGTAGAAATAGAGATGAAAGTGTCAAAGGGAGTTTATTTAATACTGCTGAAGTATAAGGATATAGCAGTTTTCTTCTATGACCTCAACTTCCTATTTGTTTATATTAGTAACATTTTATCTTAGATTTAAGTCTTTGTGAGCTTTCTTATCTCTTGATTTTAAATTCCTTTTTCCAGTCGTCTGCTAAAAGTATAACATGTACTGTTAGTTCAACATTTAGGTGGGAAAACTCTTACTGTAGCCTCTGGGACTATAGATACACCAATTTAGGAATGTAAGGTAGTTGAATATTATTGGTTATATTAAAAAAAACTTTCAAAACGATATGCTTTTTTTGAGGGTTTTAATTCACCTGGTTATATTTTGGAATTTTTCTTCATACTGATAGGTAATAAAGAGATACTTGCTTTCTTAATGTTTTTCAGACTTGAAGGCTGTGCAGGAGACCAAGAAGTTAACTCTTAAGAAAGACTTCTGTGAAGAAAAATTATCCCAGGCACTGATAACAGAGAGACTTGCAAATTATAGTCTGGAGTACTCTATATTGGGGGAAAACTGGGATTATGATGCTCTGTTTGAGACACAGCCGGTAAGTCAGGAGATACACTTTAGGCAAGAGAAAAGAAAAGAAACCCCTCAAAAGAAACGCTTCTCGAAGAAAGAGACCATGACTACAGTAACTATGAGAGAAGTTTCCGTCTGAATACAGTACTTCTTATAGACAGATTATCCTCTCAGAATAGAGTATATAATCTTGATACACATAAGGAAAGTGGGGGGAAAATTGAGTTGTAATGAATTACAGACAAAACTGTTAATGTCCGATTTGTAATGTATGTGAGAAAACTTTGAGCAGGATCTCAACCCTCCCATTTTATCTAAGATTTCATAGAAGAGAAAAAACCCTGTGGCCTTACTGAATAATACATATTAAATGTGGGAAAGCCTTCAGTCAGCATTAAAACATTCATACTGTAAGTTCATTCTCTACAAAATTACAAATTCTCCACAGCAGAAACAGTTTATCCTGGTTTTTTTTCTATTTTTGCCAAACGTGTGTTATAACTGTGGCTGGTCATTAATGTGTCCTGGTTTACACAGAACCTAAGTTGCACTTCTTGGAAGAAAATGCCTCTTCCACTGTGTGGACACAGCCCACCCCCTCCAGCCAGGTGGGTTCACAAGCTTGGTTTGATAAAAATGCACTTGTACCATTTCAGGTCTTGGTGACCATCAAAAACATGGCTGTCAACTTCTCCCAGCAACTAGACCCCGGTCAGAAGAGTTTCTGTAAGAACAGGATACTGGAGAACTGTAACGACCTGGGGTCAGTAGGTAAGGATGTCTCCCAAATCTGAGTCTGTCTTTAGGAGCCCTCATTGTCAAACTTCACTTTTGAATTATGGAGGAGGAAGGTGGTCTTCTGAAGTTCTGACCTAAATTTTTGCTCCCAATTCCTAAGTTAAGAGTATGACATTTGTGGCATTGAAAGTTGGTGTCTTTGTTAGGCTTGAAGTATTGTCTTTGATATCTTTCAGATCCTACTCTCCTGTCTTTCTGATTCTTCCTACAATAACACTTTTCTATCCATAAGAAACAGTTTCTCAATTTTAGAATGCCAAGAATATGACTGAACCTTATCTCTTTTCACTTTTTCAGGACATCGTGTGTCTAAGCCAGATTTAGTCTGTTTACTAGAGCAAAGGAAGGACTCCTGGATGGTGAAACGAGAGCTGATGGGAGGCCTGTTCTCAGGTGAGTGTGAGAGAGTCTTGTGTGGAAAAGCCACTGCATGGAAAGCTCAGCTTTTATCAGAGAGGCCAAATCCTCACTCATGTTCAGAAGAAAACTTTACCAAACCTTCCAGGTCTGGAGAGAAAACTGGAATTTCAAACTTATTCTTTCCTCTTCCTTCTCCTTTTCTCCAATAACTCCCATTTTTCTGGAGTGTTCCTTCTTTTTTTGGCCACTCAGATGTGTATCAGCCTCTGTTTTGTTGTTGTTGTTTTTGAGTTGGAGTCTCACTCTGTCACCCAGGCTGGAATGCAGGGCTACAGTCACGGCTCACTGCAGCCTCAACCTCCTGGGCTCAGTAATCCTTCTGCCCCTCAGTCTCCTTAGTAGCTTAAACTACAGGCACATGCCACCACACCCAGCTAATGTTTTGAAAATTTTTTGTAGAGACAAGATCTCACTATGTTGGCTAGGCTGGTCTCAAACTCCTGGGCTCAAACGATCCTCTCACCTTGGCCTCCCAAAATGCTGGGATTACAGGCCTGAGCCACTGTGCCTGGCCCAGCCTATCAGTTTCTGAAGTGACCTTTTCCTGACCCTGATGTACTTTTGAGCTAACTTCCAAAGATTTTATCTTCTGTGGTTAAATGACCCATTCATTTCATTACACATCCATTCCTGTGAGCACCATGGATTGAAAATTATGCAAGTGAGCCACTCTGCTTGTTATTGGTAGGCAACTGGAGACAGGGAGAATTACATATGTATGTACACCATTAAGGAATTACTCTAATAGAGAGGATAAGGCATATTTATGGGTAACTTGATGAAGTAGAGCATCTGTTAGGCTTTGAAATTTTGTTTTTAACGACTCTCTGTTTTTAATGAGCAATGATTAGATGTTAGGTTTAATTGCATCCACAAAACATTGGGTATTTACATGAAAACTTTTGGTCATTTGTTGAAAGATGATAAGCTAAAATTATTTTTTTATTATGAAAGAACTTGAACAGTTTCCCTTATATTTGGTTTATCTTTTTAATCTTTTTGTAAAATGTTCCTCATTTGTAATTATTTTTCTATACATTAAAATGTTTTCTTCATGGTCTCAGTGGTTGATTGCTATGTATATAAGCATACTAGTTCTTTGATGTATTGTCTCAAACTATTTTTCACATAGGGTAACGAGTTTTTATTTTAAGTAGGCCTTTTAAAATTGTGATATGTAAAGTTTTCTCAATTTTTATATAGGTCAGTATATTTACTTCTAATATGATTTCTTCTATTGGCATCCTCAGAAACATGATATATATAGTTCTACTTCATTTTTTAATGGCTGTATAGTGTTATAATATATGGATATACCATAACTTACTTAAATAATTTACTGTTGAGGACATTTGAGCATTTAGGTTTTTTTTGTTTATATATGTAATCAACAGTGGTCCAGTTTGTGCATATCTCTTGCTTCTATATCAGAGTATTTCTTTAAAATATATGCCTAGGAATGAATTTGCATGGCCAAAGTACATATATTTTTTAAGTATTGTGGATATTTTGCTATATCACTGGTGAAGAATATGTGAGAATACTGTTTCTAGACATCATCATCAATATGGGTATTTTGTATTTTTATTTTTACCAAGCTGTTAGGTGAAAAATTATGTTTTATTTAATTTCATTTTCCTGACTACTTATGATATTGAGACTATATGGATTTAGAGTTTATATTCTATTAATGGCATGTTTATATTTATTACCTGCATTTCTATTGGGTCATATATTTCTTTGTATATATATAGTATTGGTATGAATTCTTTTTTTTATAAATTTGATAATTTTACCCCAGTATTGTATGGTCTATAAGATTTCATATGATGTTTCTCACAATATAGTAGTTTAAATTGGTTGTTTATAGAAGCATTTATTTGTTGGATTAAAAACTCCTATTTTTTTCTTTTTATTAATAGGTGTATCATTCCCATTTGGACCACATAACATATTTGCTTGACCTTGTTTTTGTTACTTATTTAATTATTTCTTTCTCCTTTACTCCTTCCTTCCATTACTTTGTTTCCTTCTCTTTCTTCCCTTCCTTTCCTCCCTCCCTTTTTCTTTATCCTCTTTTACTATGGTCTGGGTTCCTTTATTTTGTTTCATTTTTTTTTATTGTGGAAAAGTACACGTAACATAAAATTTAACTATTTTAAAGTGTACAGTTCAGTGGCATTTGGTACGTTCACAATATTATGCAACCATCATGACTATATGTAGTTCCAGAAATTTTTCATCACCCCACAAGGAAACCCTGTATCCATTAAGTCATCACTCTCCATTTTCTTCTTTCCCCAGCCCCTGGCAACCACTATTTAGCTTCTCTTTCTGTGGACTTGGGCTATTTTGGATATTTCATATAAAAGAGAACATACAACATGTGGATATTTCATATAAAAGAGATCATACAACATGTGGCCTATTGCATAATGTTTCTAGTCCAAGGATCAGTAGTTCATTCCTTTTTATAACTGAATAATATTCCATTTTATGGATGTGCCACTTTTTGCTTTTTCATTCATCTGTTGATGGACATTTGGGCTGCTTGTTTCTATCTTTTGACTGCTGTGACTTGTGCTATGAGCATTCATATACAAGTTTTTGTTTGAGCACCTGTTTTTAATTCTTTGCGGTATATACCTAGTAGTGGGGTTGCTGAGTGATAATTCTAGGTTTCACTGTTTGAGGAACTGCCAACTGCATAGCATGTGCACCATTTTACATTCTCATTAGGATGTAAGTGTTCCTATTTCTGGACTCTGAATTCTTTTCCATTAATCCATATGTCTGTCCTTTGGCCAATACCTCACTGTTTTTATTCCTGTAGCTTTTTAGTAAATTTTGACATTAGGAAGTATGTTCCTTCAACTTTGTTCCTTTTTTTCAAGACTGTTTTGGCTACTTAAGGGCCCCTGCAATTCCATAATAATTTTAGGATAAGTTTTTCCATTTCTGCAAAAAAAGAAAAAAAGACCATTGGCATCACATAGGGATCACACTGAATCTGTAAAGTACCTTGGGGGACTATTATCAATCTAGCATTCCTAAGTCTTCCTATGCATTAACATGGAGTATCTTTCCATGTACTTAGGCCTTCTTTAATTTCATTCAGCAGTGTGTTGTAGTTATCAATGTACAATCTTACACCTCCTTGGCTAAATTTATTCCTAAGTATTTTTTGTTTTAATACCATTTTTCATAAAATCGTTTTCATCTTTTTTGAGAGGGATTGTTCATTTATAGAGTATAGGAATAGAACTGATTTTTGCATATTGATCTTTAATCCTGCAATTTTGCTGAATTATTAATTAGTTCTAATACTTTTTTGTGGATTTTTTAGGATTTTCTATCTGTAGGAGCATGTCATCTGTGATAAGATACAGTTTTACTTCTTTCTAATTTGGATGCCTTTTCTTTCTATCACTAATTGCTCAGACTAGAACTTCTGGTATGGTATTGAATAGAAGTTATGAAAGCAGGCATCCATGGCTTGTTACTGATCCAACACAGAAAGCTTTTAGTCTTTAGATTTCATTTTAAAAGACTATCTCCTTTCCCCTTTAAGATCATCTTTTTCCAAATATTTTACTTTCAGCATCACCTCCCTAAAACCAATTTCATCTATGTATATTTGTTCAGATATAACTATATGTGCATAAAGTTCTGGTGACAGAGCAAGACTCCAACTTTAAAAAAATACATAAATGGAATATTATTTAGCCTTTTTAAAGCTGAAATTATTCAACCATAAGCTTAAGAGACTTAGCGAAAGGACTTCAGACATAATTACTCCTTCTCATAAGCTTACAATCTGAGATTAGTCAGATACTTGTTTAATAGTGTATATGAATGTAAGTGAATAAATGTTAATACTCTTTATTGTACAAACAACTCCTTCAAAAAGAGAAAGTAATACAATCATCTCAAGAGATGCACAAAAAGCATTTGACAAAATACAAAATTCAACATCCTTTTATAATAAAAACTCTCAACAAGCTGTTTTTGGAAGGAACATACCTTAAAACAGTAAAGGCCATTATGACAGATCCACAGCTAACATAGTCAGTGGTAAAAACCTAGAAGCTCTGCCTTTAATATCAGGAACAAGACAAGGATACCTACTGTCACCACGTCTATTCAACATAGTACAGGAAGTCCTAGCCAGAGCTATTAGGAAAGAAAAATATAAGGCATACAATTAAAAAAAGATGCAACATTCTCTCTTTACAGATGGCATGATGCTATATGTGGAAAACCTGAAGGACAAAAAACTGCTAGAACTAACTCAGCAAAAGTTGCAGGATACAAAATCAACAAAAATCATTTGCAGCTGAGCATGATGGCTCACATCTGTAATTTCAGCACTTTCAGAAGTTGTTGAGGCAGGAGGGTCACTTGAGACCAGCAGTTAAAGACCAGCCTGGGCAGCATAGAAAGATCCAGTTCACAGAAAATAAAAACAATCAGCTAAGCATGGTGTGTGTTAAAGACCAGCCTGGGCAGCATAGAAAGACCCAGTTCACAAAAAATAAAAACAATCAGCTAAGCATGGTGTGTGCTCCTGTAGTCCCAGCTACTCAGAAGACTAAGGGGAGGATTGTTTGAGCCTAGGAGTTCAGAGCTGCAGTGACCTATGATCACACCACTGTATTCCAGTCTTGGAAACAGAGTGAAATTCCAACTCTATAAAACTAAAAAGTGAAATGAAATATTATTCAGCCTTTTAAAAGAAGAAAATCCTGCCATTTGTGACAACATGGATGAACCTGAAGGACATTATGCTAAGTGAAATAAGCCAGGCACAGAAAGTCAATACAGTATGATGTCACTTATATGCGGAATGTAAAAAAAGTCAATCTTGGAAGAGTGATTGGTGGTTGGGGTTGGGAGAATTGGGGACATATTGGTCCAAGGGTATAAACTTTAATCATAAGATGAATTAGTTCTGGAAACCTAATATATAGTATAGTGACTATACTATACTATAATATATAGTATAGTGATTAATAGTGTATAGGCTAGCTGTGGTGCCTCATGCCTGTAATCTCAGCACTTTGGAGGCTGAGGCAGGAGGATTGCTTGAGGTCAGGAGTTTAAGACCAGCTTGGGCAACAGTGAGACCCTATCTCTACAATTTTTTTTTTTTTACTTAACTGAGCATGGTAGTATACCTGTAGTCCTAGTTCCTTGGGAGACTGAAGTGGAAGGATTGCTTGAGCCCAGTACTGTGAGGTTATAGTGAGCTAAGATTATGCCAGTGTACTCCAGCCTGGGCAACAGAGCATCAAAGAAAATAAAAATGAAAACTTGAAATTTGCTATGAATAGATCTTAAGTATTCTCATCACAACAAAATGGTAACTGTAAAGTTAATTAGCTTTCACCATGTATATCAAAACATCACATTTTATACTTTAAGTATATGGAACTTTTATTTGACAATTATACCCCAGTAAACCTGGGAAAGTATTTTTTGTCAAAAAAAACAACTGCAAAAGCCCTTTATGAAATGACCAGAGAATTGAGATTTTCAGGCTTGGGGAAGTAGCCAGGAAAATATGAAAATGATTTTATGTGAATACTGAGCTTCAGCAGTCCATTGGCAATGAAGCTTTTTTCCAAATGCATCAAATAAAATGTGGTTAATGGGAACACCATATTCTGGTTGCAGAGGAATAACTGGACTTTCAGGTAATCCTAATGTTCTAGAATGCACTGTCTTGTTTGTGCTTTGGCATGCTCCTTTGAACAACTTTTTGTGATGTGATGATGTATTTAATGGTGACTGCTCTGGCATCCAAAGCAGGATAGACAGGAAGTGAGAGAGAGAAAGGCAGTAAACATCACAGTCTGTCGACTCCTTGCTCTTCTGATATGTAACTGATTTTTCACATATTTAACTTTTTTCTCCTCCTAGTTATCTGTATGAACTCAATCTGGGATTTTACATATATTGTACTTGTCATGTTTTAATGTAATAACTTTTAGAGCTGCAAAGTTTGTTGTTTAATTCACCAATTAATTAATTAGTCAATTTTCCTTTTAGCAGATTTCTTTTTTCTAGCACATGATAAGGGAAATATCTGTTTTCTTGATATCTTTCAGGCAGGCAATCTGTACACGAGACCCAGGAATTATTTCCAAAACAGGAGTCATATGCTGAAAGAGTAATGGATAGAACTTCCAACACTAAACTTGAGAGTTCTACTTTCAGAGAAAATTGGAATTCTGAGTGTGTGTTTGAAAGGAAGCTGGCAGATCAACAGACACAATTCAGGCAAGCCCCAATTACTCGGAATAAAACCTTCTGTAAGGAAAGAGAGCATGTGTATAACAAATCTGGAAGATGGGTTTTTTTTAATGATTCAGAAGAGAGAGTTCAAAATTGTGATTCAATTAAAAGTTTCCCAAAAAATTCAAGGACAATAAAACAAACAGCCATCTATGCAGGAAAAAAACTTTTCAAATGTAATGAATGTAAGAAAACTTTTACCCAGAGCTCATCCCTTACTGTTCATCAGCGAATTCACACTGGAGAGAAACCTTATAAGTGTAATGAATGTGGAAAAGCATTTAGTGATGGCTCATCTTTTGCACGACATCAGAGATGTCACACTGGCAAGAAACCCTATGAGTGCATTGAGTGTGGGAAAGCTTTCATACAGAACACGTCCCTTATTCGTCACTGGAGATACTATCACACTGGGGAGAAGCCCTTTGATTGCATTGACTGTGGGAAAGCCTTCAGTGACCACATAGGACTTAATCAACATAGGAGAATCCATACTGGAGAGAAACCTTACACGTGTGATGTGTGTCACAAATCTTTCAGGTATGGCTCATCCCTTACTGTACATCAAAGAATTCATACTGGAGAAAAACCATATGAATGTGATGTTTGTAGAAAAGCCTTCAGCCATCATGCATCACTCACTCAACATCAAAGAGTACATTCTGGGGAAAAGCCTTTCAAATGTAAAGAATGTGGAAAAGCTTTTAGGCAGAATATACACCTTGCTAGTCATTTGAGGATTCATACAGGGGAAAAACCCTTTGAATGTGGGGAATGTGGGAAATCCTTCAGCATCAGTTCTCAGCTTGCTACTCATCAAAGAATTCATACTGGTGAGAAGCCCTATGAATGTAAGGTTTGTAATAAAGCATTCACCCAGAAGGCTCACCTTGCACAGCATCAGAAAACTCACACAGGAGAGAAACCATATGAGTGTAAGGAATGTGGGAAAGCCTTCAGCCAGACCACACACCTTATTCAACATCAGAGAGTCCACACTGGAGAGAAACCCTATAAATGTATGGAATGTGGGAAGGCCTTTGGTGATAACTCATCCTGTACTCAACATCAGAGACTTCACACTGGCCAAAGACCTTATGAATGTATTGAATGTGGGAAGGCATTCAAGACGAAGTCATCCCTTATTTGTCATCGTAGAAGTCATACTGGAGAGAAACCTTATGAATGTAGTGCATGTGGCAAAGCCTTTAGTCATCGTCAGTCCCTTAGTGTACATCAGAGAATTCATTCTGGAAAGAAACCATATGAATGTAAGGAATGTCAGAAAACCTTTATCCAAATCGGACACCTTAATCAACATAAGAGAGTCCATACTGGAGAGAGGTCCTACAACTATAAGAAAAGCAGAAAAATCTTCCGGCAGACTGTACACTTAGCTCATCATCAGCGAATTCATACTGGAGAATCATCAAAACATCCTTCTTTACCTTCCACGTCAAATCCTGTGGATCTGTTTCCCAAATTTCTCTGGAATCCATCCTCCCTCCCGTCACCATAGTCTTAAGACATCATTTCAGCTCGACTACTCCAGTAGTTTAAAAACTTATCTCCCTGCCATTTTGTCTTTGCCCCTTACTAGTTTGTTATTCATGTTGCAGTCAGATTAATTTTTTTAAGTGTAAATGTAATTTATTCATTCCTCATGAAAAACTTGTAGTTCTTTTAAATTGGTCAATGTGTAAGATGTGCTCTGCACAGTGCCTGGTCCTATACTAAGTGTTCCATAATTTTTGCTCTTAAAAATGTTTTTGAACATTGAAAAGTTATCATAGTCTGATTAAAGCAGTGCAACAGGATGAAGGTAGGAAAAAACAGATTTTAGATCAGGAACAGAAGTTCTCCAAGTAGGTGATATGACCCTGTTGGTCAGAAAATTCCACTTTAATATACATTTGACAACAATCTTAGAAAGTCTAGGGAGCAGAATGACTATCTGGAACAAATGAATTTAAATGAGCAGAAAAATGCAAGATTTACGTGTATACAGCTAAAACTGACACATTACTCAAGAATTAGAAAACATGGCAAGATTAGATCTGTTTTAAGTCACTTGGTTCATGATTGAATTCTATCAAGTTTTCAAGAAACAATTATCTGTGAGGTAAACTGACCTAGAGTAGGGGTCAGTGAACTCTGACTTGTGATCACAGTCTCACTGTTTTTGTATAGTCCATTATCTAAAGTTTTTTTTCTTTTTCTAATTTATGTGGTTGAAAAAAGTGAAAGAACATTTCCAGCATTAAAATTATGTGAAATTTAAATTTTGGTGACTGTAAATAAAGTTTTATTAGGACACAGCCATACTCACTGATTTACATATTGTCTGTAGCTGCTTCCAGGCTACAACAGCAGAGTTGAGTGGTGGTGACAGATTGTGTGTCTTGCAACGCCCAAAATACCTACTGTCTGGCACTTCACAGAAAATGCTTGTGATCCCTGCTGTAAAGCAGACATCAGCAAACTACAGCTCATGAGCCACAACCTATCTGCTGCCTGTTTTTGTAAACAGTTTTTATCAAATCACAGTTCATTTGTTTACTTATTGTTTATATCCACTATATACAACTGCAACAGAGAATGCATGGCTCACAAAGCTTCAAACATTTACTGTCATTTTTCAGAAAGCTTGCCAACCCCTACTCTAGTGTAAAGAAAAATATACAAAAGGTTCTGATTTGATGAGGGTAATACAACTCTCACATCAAAAACAAACTACACAGGAATTATTTATGAATAGAAGTGAAAAATTATTAAGCTACATTGAGAAATATATATGTCAATAAACCGAGAAATGATATTTTTCTAGATGAAATACTCAATACTATTAAAATGGTTGTAAATTGGAATTTTAAAGAGGCCCAGTAAGATATGTTTACTTACTTTGACACTTTATTTGAAACATGAGGAAGCATAATTAGGCAAGAATAGGAAGGAAATTTTTGAAATAGGTTTCTTTGCATGTGAGAGTTCAGTATATAATAAGACTGGTATTTCAGTATTGAGGAAGCAATGTTTAGACAATTGGTTATCCACCTCTTAAAAAAAATAGAAACACATTTATATCTTACAGAGAAATATGAAACAATTGTATTTAGCATCTCTGATTATGAAATAATATGTTAGAGGCAAACAGAAAAGAGGAAGCTTTGATCAAGCAGGACATGGAGTCCTAGAAGACAAAGGAAGAGAATTAAGTTGGCCAGTGCAAAGATTTAAAACTTCAGCATGATGGAAGGTGCCAAAAGCATGTAAAAGATGATAGAAAACATATGCAACTTACAGAGAAGAATATGCCAGGTAGAAACAGAATGCTCACTGACATACAGAGCAATGGGGGGAAATTGGCAGTGTATACCAGCAGACAAGTAACCCTGCATAATTCAAATGAACAAAGAAAATGTGTGAAGTTAACCTAATTAGAAAAATATAGATGAAAACAAGTTATCTAGGCTCTTAGGATTAAAATCTAAAATTTGATTAATATCCTGTGTGGGTAGTAGTGTGGGGAAACAGGTACTTGTTCATCATTAGCAATGTAAATCTGTCTTCTACCCTTTTGGAGGGCAATATAGCATGACCTACCAACATTATAAATTTGCATTCCTTTCCAAACACTAATTTCAGATCTAGGAATTTTATCCCACTGGAATAAATAGGTAGATGTAAATGGCGTTTATTATAGAATTGTTTTAGTTATGGCTAGTAGGAATTCAGTGTCCTGCCAAGCAGATTGATTAAGTTGTAGTTATTCAGTACTGTGTGGTACAGTTAGTAGAAAGCATTTAAGCTGTATGTATACTTATGTGGAGAATTATCCACAGTATATTTAATGAAATGTGTAGTTTTCAGAACCTTTTATGTAAAGTGATCTTGTAATCGAAGTCAAAATTAATATTGAATATATATATGTGTGTGTATATACACACATTCAACATATATGTTGAAATTTGTTTTTGTCTTTAATGCAACTACTTATTCTTGCTTTTAGTATGCACTTTTCTTTATTCTGCATTGTTCTGGTGAACTGCCAGTCACACGTGACTAGTTAAGCCAACTAGATTTTTCATTCCTGTATTTTGATTGGAGACCTAGGGGCAGGAGCAGAACCAATGTTCAGCTTTAGGAACCAGTATGGCCACAATGGATATTTTCTTATTTATTTATTTATTTATTTATTTGAGTTGGAGTCTCACTCTGTCGCCCAGACTGGAGTGCAGTGGCTGCTCCCAGCCACCGCAGCCTCGACCTGCTGGGCTCCAGTGATCCTTCCGCCTCAGCCTTCCAAGTAGCTGGAACTACAGGCACGTGCTACCACACCCGGCTAATTTTTTTGATTTATTGTAGAGATGAGGTCTCACCAAGTTGCCCAGGCAGGTCTCGAACCCGCGGGCTCAGGCAATTCACTCACCTCAGCCTCCCAAGGTATGTAATCCCAAGGGATTACAGGCTGAGCCACCAAGCCCGACTGGATATTTTCTTTTAGTCAGTATTAATTTCAGTTGGCTAGAACCCTTACTGTGCCAGCTGTTAAGTATATGGAATATAACTCCTGGACTGGAAGTAGTTTGAATTGAGTCATCCTTTGGTGGCAACCTAAAGATTTATCCATCTCTTACTGGGATCCATTGAAATGATCCCTGCTTCCTTACATCCTGGTTTTGTTCCGTTATTTAAATCCATTAGCTACCTGATAGTCTTCTAATATTTAATTTCTAAGTTAGAGTTGGATTATTTTGTTCTCAATCAAAGAAGCTAGCTAATACATATATTGATACTAGAGAATGGTTACCAGACTTATAGAGAAGCAGAGTATTAAGGATTGGTTATTGAGTGAAGTAGATCAAAGGACAGAAAAACTCCTAATCCTACCATGTACTATGAAAAGATTTCATGATATAGCTGGATTGTAAGCCCATGTGTATGTGTTAGGGGCTCAATAACTCCTACCAAAAACTACAAGTGATGAGGAATGCTGCTTCCAAAAGTATATGTGGTACTTATAATGAAATTGGATAATTAAAAGTAAAATTTCAAGGCTACTTGAAATCTTACCTTAGGCAAGAAGTAGAAATCAGAGTCTTTATGACTGAGTTGGGAAGACTTTCTACTCCTAACAATGGGGTGGTCACTGCCAAAAAACAAACACAACAGTAGATGTGGTTAGTGGCTGAGCTATGATGCTTACTGAATTTTCAACCTTACCACTTTGCTTAAGTAATCTGGGAAAGGTCTGAAACCATGCTATTTGGATGAGGCTATCAGGAAGGATTCAAGGATCTTAGAAAACTTTGATTCCCCTTTCGACTCTTAAGAACATTGGCAAGACTTCATCTCTACAATAAATAAAAAATTTGCCGGGTGTGGTAGCGCACCTATAGTTCTGGCTACTTGGAAGCCTGAGGTGGAAGAATCACCAGAGCCCAGCAAGTTGATGGGCATGAGCATGCCACTGCAACCTGAGTGATGGAGTGAGACTCCAGCTCAAAAAAAAAAAAAAATTTGCATAACATAGAAGGACTTGATATAATTAGGAAGTTTTGTTTTTTATTTTATTTATGTATTTATTTTTGAGTCTGGGTCTCACTCTGTCACCCAGGCTACAGTGCAGTGGCATGATCACAGCTCACTGTAGCCTCAATATGCTGAGTTCAAGTAATCCTTCCACCTCGGCCTCCTGAGTAACTGGGACTACAGGTGCACACCACCACACCTGGCTAATTTTTGGGGGTTTTGTTGCTATGTTGCCTAGGCTGGTCTTGAACTCCTGGGCTCAAGCAGGTTTGCCTCAGCCTCCCAAAATGCTGGAATTAAAGACATAAGCCATCATGTCTAGCAATAAATTTGCAAGTTTTAAATGCTGGGTTGGGTCATTTATGTTCATGCCCCTCACTGATTTTCTGCAAGTTTCCCTGTCAGGGCCCTGTAGCCTTTCCATGTTGACATGAAAGCAGCATCAGCATCTTTAAAAACATCCTCATGTCACCTTTAGGTATTGGGACTTCTCATGAGAGTGACTGCTTTGGAGAAGGTACCTGATTTCTATAGGAACTATGTAGCAGCTGGATTACAGAACCAGTAGTTGACTATGGGAATAAAGTGGAAAGGTCCTAATAAGCCTTAGAACTCCTAGAATGTTCTGATTTCTGGTATTTCCACCGTGTTTAATAATTGATCCCCAGGGTTGAAAGTGCTCTAAGCATTTGTTTTAATTAAAAACATTTCATGGCATGGCATCCAAATCTCACATTGACTTAAATCACTGGCAAGGGGACTGGGTACTATTGAATGATTCTAACTTAAATCACCATGAACATTTCCACTGGAATTCCGAAATGGCTTGCATTTATGCAGAGTTAGGGCTTGTGGAGGAATTTTTAGATGAATGTAGTTTATAGTAGGTCCATTGATATCGCAAACCTGAGGTTATTTCTGGTCATGGGTATGTATTTGCTAATGATATATATGATGTGACTAGATGTCCACCACAAGTTTGTGCTTCCTTTTTCTATTGTCTGGAATTGGTTCAGGAATGTGTCTGCCCAGGCACCCTTGCTTCCAGTTGTGTCTGTCAGACAAATTTTCTTCAATGTGGTATGAATAGAAGGGATACGTCCCTCATGGCTTGGTTATTAAGAACAGGATGTGTTGTCCATCTGGAAGAAGAATCATAATTGTATGGAATGGGAAATCTGGAAGATGGAAAGACTCTGTGTCCTTATGCCAATATTTGGAGGAAAGCCCCCATTCACCCAGGAACACCAGCAATGGATTACCATGTGAGAATAAATGTCTATTGTGTTAACATCTTGATTGAGTTTTAATTGTAATAGCAGCTACTATAATTCTAATCAATATAGTATCTTAGACTTCTGATAGAATCCCTGTTTTCACTCACTGAGTCATAGAGTTAGAACCATGATGTTATGTAACAAATTACCCCAAAGCTTAGTGGCTGAAAATGATGTTCATTATCTCACAATTTCTTTGGATAAGGAATCAGACGTAGCTCAGTTGGGTGTCTCTAGCTTTGGGTCTCTCACAAGACTGCAGTCTAGTTATTGACCAGTGCTGTGGTCATCTGAAGGCTTCATTAGAGGAGAATCAACTTCCAAACTCACAAAACTGTGGGCACATCTCAGCTCCTCACTAGCTTTCAGATAAATCAGCCCCATTCCATGTGGGCCTCTCTGGGGCAGCTCGCAACATGGCAAATTGTTTGCTTGAAAATAAGTGAGCAGGAGAGGGTGCCCAAGATGGAAGATGATGTCTCAACCTAATACTTGAAGTGTCATCCCCTCATCTTAGCATATGGTTAATTAGGAGTCACTAGGTCTAGCCCACTTTCAAGGGGAGGGGATTACAAAAGGGTGTGAATAACAGGTGGGGAACTTTGGAAACCATTTTAAAGGCTGCTAACCAGTCTTCCCTCTCTACCCCTCCCCACCCCCCATGATTCATGTCTCTTCTACATGCAAAATAGACCCACCTCCTTCCAAGGTCCTCTCCCAGAATCTCACCTCATTACAGCAAGCAACAAAGTCAAGAATCTTGTCATCTAAAATAGGAGCTGGTGTTGATGAGGCTCATGAGATAACAGTTTCTTAAGTACAGTTCATCTGCAGATTTGGGAAATGAACAAGTTATCTGCACACCACACCCCAGTCAACTTAGTGGAATTACTGATATATAGTAATTCTGAAATCTGATCAGACAAATGTTTGGGAATTTCTTTATCCGATTTCAAGGCCTGGGAATAATTCTCCACCATCTGAACTCTTGTTTCTGCACCCTGAGTCATCCTTTTCCATGAAATATGTTTGCAGGTCAATAGCTTTCTAAGCTTGCTTACTGATATTAGAATTTTGAAAATCCAGTGGTCCCTTCATTTTGTACCTGTTTCCATTGAACTGAGTCTCTTAAAAATTTTGTGGGCTTCATGTGAAACTCAGTAGGGTTCACTTCATTGGACAGAAGTTACAGCCACAAATTCTTTGAGATAAGGTTAGAATCTTATTTGAATAAGAGTATGAAGTTTCCCCTTAATCTCTTTACAGAGCTTTTATGTGATTAAATAGTACTCTGAGACATTGACTTTTTGTCTTTTTGAGATTCCTTCATGATTACAGTTGTGCTTTTAGTTTTTTCTCTAGATTTCCTAGCAGCACCCTGGGTTTAATGGCTTGGAGGCCATTTCTTGATTGTAATATTGTTTACTATCTACAGAGGCTGAAAGTTTCCAAAACCCAGTGTCCTGGCTCCTTGTGAACAGCTCACCTCTCAATTTCTACCTCTTCTCATGCATTTTTTCTATAAGCAGCAAGAAAACAGTGGCGGCAGCAGCACATTCAACACATTGCTTGAAAAATCTCCTTAGCTAGATAACCCAGTTCTCACATTAGCTGCAGATAATAGGCTTGCTAAACTGTATGCCAATACATAACAAGGGTCCCATTTTCTCTGGTTTTTAATACGGTTTTTCTCACTGTTCTTTAGGTCTTCACAAGCATTTAAGATTTAAAATGTCTGAGCAATACCTTCTCTATACAAATATTGGGCAGACTCCAAGCACCCCAACTAAGGCTTTAGCACCATCTTCCTCAGAGTTTGTAGACTGAGTTCACAAGAACTGCCTACTAAAAAGAAAAGTTGGCACTCTTCAAAGGAACACAATAATGTCTCTACTGTGTGTTACTCATACAATAAAATTATTAGATAGGCCAGGCTCGGTGGCTCAGCCTGTAATCCCAGCACTTTGGGAGGCTGAGGCAAGTGGATTGCCTGAGCCTGTGGGTTCAAGAATAGCCTGGGCAACTTGGCAAGACCTTATCTCCACAATGAGTCAAAAAATTAGCTGGGCATGGTAACATGCACCTGTAGTTCTGGCTACTTGGATGGCTGAGGCGGAAGGATCACCTGAGTCCAGCAGGTCGATGCTGGGGTGGCAGTGAGCGTGTTACTGCATTCCAGCCTGGATAATGGAGTGAGATTCCAACTAAAAAAAAAAAGTAAAAATTTACTTGATAGGTTTAACATAAAATTGGAGGTAACAGAAATCAATAAAGTTGAATAGAGGTACATAGAAATTATTTAATCTGAAGCAGAGAAAAAGGATATAAATAGAAAGACTTGAACATGTCAGTGACATGATAATGTCAAAATGTGTAACACACATAATTGGAGTTTAAAAGAGAGTAAAAAGAATGGAATAGAAAACCTGACTGAATAGAAATTGCTCAAATTTGGTGAAAAGTACATATTTCCACATTCAAGAATGTCATAAAACCCCAAGCAGGATAAATAAAATCACACCTGGGCACATCATTATGAATCTGCTGGAACCCAAATATAAAAAGAACATGTTGAAAATGGCCAAAGAAAAATTATGCATCACAGAGAGAATACTATGAATGATGGGTGACTATTCAGCATCAGAAACAGAGGACAGTGGAAAGGACAATGGAATGACAATTTAATAGGGAGGAGTGGACAATAGGCATGGGGGAGGAGAAGGTCTTTCAACTAGAATTCTACAGCCAGAGAAAATGCTCTTCAAAAATGAAGAGAATATACTTTGCAGATAAACAAAAGTTATGAATTTGTTGCTAATAAAGCTACATGACAAGAAGGCTACAAGGAAATTTGTCAGACTTGACGTAAATATTAGATGATAACTTGGATCCCCAAGAAGAAATGAAGAGCACCATAAATGGTAAATATGTAGATTGACATAAAAAGTTTAACATTTATTCTTTCAGTTTCTACAAACTGTTTAAAACATGATTGTTCCTAGTCAAAATTATAACATCATATTGTGGAATTGGGGAGGAGGTTATAGTGTATATAGATGACATTAATATATGTACCAACAGTAGCATAAATGATGGGGGTGTAAGTAGAATTACATGACTGCAGCTTTCTTGCATTCCTTTTTTTTTTTTTGAGTTGGAGTCTCACTCTTGCCCAGTCTGGAGTTCAGAGCTCACCACAGCCAGGTTATGCTTTTGCCTCAGCCTCCCTAGTAGCTGAGACTACATCATGCCTGGCTAATTTTTTTTTTTTTGGAGAGCTGAGGTCTTGCTGTGTTGCCTAGGCTGGTCTTGAACTTCTGGGCTCAAGCATTTATCACGCCTTGGCCTTTCAAAGTGCTGGGATTACAGGCATGAGCCACTGTGCGCAGCTTGCAGCAGCATTCTTAAATTCATGTGAAGGGGTAAAATGTTAACCTCAAGTACACTGAAAAGTTAGGGGTAGGGGAATATATAATTCCTTCAGCAACCACTAAAATATATTAAATGCAATGAGCTACATCTAAAAGCCACTACATTATTTAAAATGAAATTCCGAAAAATATTCAGTTAATCAAAAGAAAGCAGGTAAGGAGAAGTAAAGAAACTAAAAATGGGTGGTAAAACATAAAGATAAGATCGCAACATGATGAACTTAATTCTGACCATATCATTAATTACATTAAATGCTTCTGTGGAATATAGTGCTGGAGATCCTAAACACCCTCTAAGGAAAGAAAAGCAATTAAAAGATTTAATGATAGGAAAGAAATTGAAACGGACATTATTTTCAGATTAATATGAACTTCTACTTATAAAAACAAACTAAACCTATAGGGCTCGAAAGTTGCTAGAATGACAATCAATTTACATAAAATTGTTTTGTTTCCAACTCTTCTGTTCTCTCTAGTTTTAATTGAGAATTTATATTTTCCCATTTTCTCTCTTTTTTATATTTCAGTTTTAATTTAATTTTATTGCATTTTCTAAAGTTTGCAATGTATAACCTAAATTCACTTTCAGATAACACTATACTGCTTCACAAGTATTGCCAGTTCCCTATAACAGAGTATTCTCAGTTTCTCCCAGCCCTTATAATATTGTTGTCATTCATTTTACTTATTCATAGGCTATAATCACCAATGTATTGTTACTGTTGTTACTTTAAACAGTCATTAGACCAATTCATACTACTAATATTTGTTTTATCTTCATTTATTCCTTCTCTGATACTCTTATAGACATTTGAGTTTCTTATCTATATCATTTTCAAACTTCTTTTTAACATTTTTTGCAAGGTGGGGCTGTTGGTGGAAAATTATTACCATTTCTGTTTGATAAAATATTTTTTCTTTATTTTTGAAAGATAATTTTCCTGGATACAAAATTCTATGCTGGTGACATTTTGTTTTCCTTTCAACACTTGCAATAATATTTTACTTCACTCTCTTCTTGCTTGCATGGTTTCTAATAAGTAGTTTGATGTAATTCCTGTCCTTGTTTTTCTATATGTGCCTCCCTCTAGCTTTCTTGAAGATTTTCTCTTTGATTTTCTGTAACTTGAATGTAACCAGTCTAGTTTTTGTTTTTATTTTTATTTTTAGAGTTGGAGTCTCACTCTGTCGCCCAGACTGGAGTGCAGTGGCCGCTCCTGGCCACTGCAGCCTCGACCTGCTGGGCTCCGGCAATCCTTCCGCCTCAGCCTTCCGAGTAGCCAGAATTACAGGCATGCGCAACCACGCCCAGCTGATGTTTTGATTTATTGTAGAGATGAGGTCTCGCCAAGTTGCCCAGGCAGGTCTCGAACCTGCGGGCTCAGGCAATCCACTCACCTCAACCTCCCAAAGCGCGGGATTACAGGCTGAGCCACCGAGCCCGGTATTTTTATTTTTTTATCCTTCTTGGTATTCTCTGACCTTCCGGGAACTGTGGTTTCGTGATTAACATTAGAAAATTCTCAGGCATTGTTGATTCAAATATTTTTTTCTCCTTTCTCTCTTTCTCCTCCTTCTGCTATTCCAATCATATCTCTATTTCACCTTTTGTAATTGTCTCATTGTTTTTGATATTCTGTTCTGGTTTTATTTCTTTCCTTTTTTATTCTTTTCTCTTTAGGTTTGGGAAATTTCTTTTTGGTCTCAGTTTTTGTTGTTTGTTTTTGGAACAGGATCTTGCTGTCGCTCAGGCTGGAGTGCAGTGGTGTAATCACAGTTCACTGAAGCCTCAACCTCCTGGGCTCAAGAGATCTTCCCACCTCAGCCTCCTGAGTAGCTGGGACTACCAAAGTGTATCACCATGCCTGGCTAATTAAAAAAAATTCTTGCTAGGAGTAAGGGGATACCGTGTCTAAGAAACCTTTTCACCTGCAGCTTTGTTTTTCCCTCAGGTATTATTACCAGTAGGCTTCTTGTTTTAAAGATCCAGCACTTTGGAGCACAAGAATGATCCAAAGGAAACAAAGTAAACCATGCTTTCTGCTTAATTCCAGCTGAAGTTAAGGTCTGAGGGGAAAAAAGATGCACATAAATGGGGTCACAGGTGTTGGAAAGCTGCAGAAGGGGGTTTTCCAAGTCCTTTCCTATACAACCTAGCTATTCCATTTATCACACTGTCATTTTAGACTTCCCAGTAAAGATTTTTCAACATTAAAAGAAAGTTCTCTTGTTGTTGAGGTAAGGTCTTGCTATTTTGCCCAAGCTGGCCTCAAGCAATACTCCTGCCTTGGCATTCCAAAGTGCTGGACTGCAGGTATGAGCCATCACACTCAGCCAGAAATTTCTATATCCTCAAGCTCACTCATTCAATTCTTAAAGTTCCAGTCTATAGGTGAGCCCATCAAAGGCAGTCTTCATTTATGTTTTCTTCTATTTCTAGTATTTCCTTTTGATTCTTTCTTACAGTTTGCTTCTCTCTGCTTATATTACCCATCTGTTTTTGCATATTGGTTACTTTTTCTTAAGTGACCTTAATATATTAATTATAGTTATTTTACATTCCTGGTCTGATGATTCCAAAATCTCTGCTGTGTCTGAGTCTGACTCTGATACTTGCTTTGTTTTCTTAGACTGTATTTTTCTTGCTCATTAGTATGCCTTGTTATTTTTTGCTGAAAGCTGTACATTATGTACTAGGTAATAGAAACTGAGGGGAATTGGCTTTTAGGGTGATGTTTTGTGTTGTTCTGACTAGGAGCTGGGCTTTGTTTAATAACTGCTATAGCTGTAGGTGCTTGAAGTTTCAGTTGCCTCTAGTTTTATGTTGTTCTGACTAGGAGCTGGGCTTTATTTAATAACTGCTGTAGCTGTAGGTGCTTGAAGTTTCAGTTTCCTCTAGTTTTCATGTTTTTTTTTTCTTTCTCCTTCTTTGGGCTTCTCTAAGAACTTCTTAAATAAAGTCTGTGCCTTGCAGGTTTCTCAGTTGTAGTACACTATTATGCCAGAGACTCATGAGTATGGTAGTGAGGTGGTGGGGAGGGGAAGCATTCTACAATCTTTTCTAGTGGGCTTGAGTCCTTGGGCTGTAATCTTCTTAATCTTTTTGTAAATCCTGCCCTTATTAACACAGCAAAGCTATAAGTTGGGCTGCAAATGGTCAATTGCCTCTCCCTCGGGTCCAATAAGACTTTAGTAAGCAGTTTTCCTTGGGGCAGGCATTTGTTATGAAGAATGCTCTAGTCACCATTTCCCTCTCCCTCAAACATGAGATTTTCCTCCATTCAACACTGTCAGAACCTGATGGGGTTCCCGGAGGTAAAAATTCATAAAACTGTGGGGGTCAATCCAAGACTAGGCCTCTAGGAGTTTGAACTCGCAAGTTATTGCACACTAAGCCTTCGGCAGTTCATCAAATTTACAACCCCCACTCACCCCTTCCCACTCCTTCTTTGCTTGCTTAAGCGATGTCTTGTTTTTGCTGCCAACACCTGCGTTCTCAAGGTTACCTGACCACTAGCACCAGCCTGCTTCCTCAATGCCACGTCTCAGGACTGTATGACCACCAGCACCTGCTTTCTCAGGACTACGTGTGCTAGGTGATCACCAGACCCCAGCTAGGGGGTATAAGAGGGACCCGCCAAAAGAACAAGCTGCTGGTTCTTCCCATGGGCCAGTCTTTCTTTCCTTTCCCTCTAATAAATCTTCTTCTCTTTGCCTAACCACTCTGCTCATTCTTTTTTTCTCCACACTTGCCTTACAAAAGTTTCTACCAGTTTATGACTCCAGTGACTTCTGCTTTCAGGTAAGCTGATCTTGGCTGTGATTTTATATATTTTATGTATCTGCCTGTCTCTAGATTTCAGACTGGCAGTTTCCTTTGTATCATGAATTCTCTGATGGATCTAAGTTCAGTTTGTTGAATGATTTTCTTGTTGTGAGGATGGGAGTGAAGGCTTCTAAGCTCTTTAGATGTCAAAACTAAAACAAGAGTATTAATATCATTATTATCCAATTCAAATAGCCACAAAATGTTACAAACACTAAGCTGTTATTTGCAGTTCCTTAGAGAAAGACAGTCTTAATTTCATCATGGAGTCTATGAACTCTGAGAGATTTGGGGTCCAGAGAAGCCTGAGTGTAGGTGTGACTATGTGCCCTTGAGGCCTTGAGTGACTCAGTGTGTTTGGGAGAGTGATTTAATTTCAGGTGATATGTGATCGGCCAGTATCTGTGATGCTTTTGGTGAGCTGGGGCTGCTACAACAAAATACTGTATTTGGGCACCCAGTTGTATATGCCTGGTTGTGGTTTAAACAACAGACTATTTTTCACAGTTCTGTAGGCTGGGAAAGCAGAGTGATGATGCATTCGGTTCTTGGCGAGGGCCCTCTTGGCCTACAGGTAGTTTCCAACCTGCTGTGTGTTCACAAGGCCTTTTCTTGTTGGGGCCATGAGCATGGGGGCATTTCCTTCCTCTTATAGAGGCACTAATCCTATCATGAGGGTCCTACCTTTATGACCTAATCTAAACCCAATAACCTTCCAAAGGCCACCTCCCAATATATCACATTGGGAGTCAGGGCTTCAACATATGGATTTTGGGAGGACACATTCAGCATTCACTACGACATGCTGTGTCGTAGTGAGACTGCTAATGCTAAATTTAGTGATTAATTTTTTTTTTACTGAGCATCTACTATGTGCAAACTCTTTTAGTCACCAAGAATATAATCCTGAACAGATATTCACAGAATTCTCATTCAAGCCAGGAGAGACAAAATGAGGATCGGTGGTGAGGGGAGTAGATTATATCAGAGTGATAACTGGTAGTCCTGAAATAAAACAGGTTACACAGGCACACCATCAGAAAGTCACAAGTGCACAAATCACAAGGCATGTGGTCCTAGCCACTAGGCAGGCTGAGGCAGGAGGATTGCCTGAGCCCAGGAGGTCGAGGCTGCTGTGAACCGTCTGGATAAAGGAGTGAGATCCTGATTCAAAAAAAGAAAATTACCAAATCTTTTCCCTTTTCTTTCTGCAGGCAGTGCCCAGCCTTCCTAAGTCCCACCCAAGCCGTGCCCACTCACCTTGGCTTTCCTGTCTCCTAAAGGAAGCCGCCTCACCCTCCACTGCTTTTTTTTTTTTAATGATGTGGGGTACAACTCAGGGTTAGGTATACAAATGTTCATTACGCAGGTGCCATTGTTGATGCGGTGTGCCCCTCCCTCCCTTGGCAGTTTCCCTCAACTGCCAATCGCTTTTTTATAGTATTATAATTGTTCAAGTTCCGCTTATGAGTGAGAACATATCGTACTCTGTTCTTTGTTTCTGTGACAGATCACTGAGTATGAGCGACTGAATCCAACCAAGTTGCTGCCAAGTTCATATGTTTGTCCTTTATGGCTACGTAATATTCCTAAGCCCCGCCCAAGCCCCGCCCACTCACCTTGGCTTTCCTCTCTCCCGAAGGAAGCCGCCTCACCATCCACCGCTTTTAAACGTGGTCCCGCTTTTTTTTTTTTTGAGTTGGAGTCTCACTCTGTCGCCCAGACTGGAGCCGTTTCCGGCCACCGCAGCCTCGACCTGCTGGGCGATCCCTCCGCCTCAGCCTTCCAAGTAGCCGGAATTACAGGCATGCGCCACCACGCCGGACTGATTTTTTTATTTATTGTAGAGATGAGGTCTCGCTGCCCAGGCGGGTCACGAACCCGCGGGATCAGGCAATCCACTCACTTCAGCCTCCCAAAGGCGCGGGATTACAGGCTGAGCCACCGAGCCTGGCCACGTTGTCCCGGCTTTTAAACGTTGTCCCGCCTGCGCGCTTCTCGCCTCCTCATGCCCCGCCCACCAGCTGGCGGGCGAGTCCAGACCCAGTTCCCAGCAGGCAGAGCCTGACAGTTGCGCCTGCGCACTGAGAGCCTGTCGACGGCTCCCAGAAGCCCCCGGGGCGCGTTCGCTTCACTTGGTGGTGTATATTTCATGAGACTCGGGCTGGAGAGGCTTCCGGGGGCATTCTTCGGGACCAGGAGGACCAGAAGAGGCCCCTTCGGGGGCACAGGGCGGGGACCACCGACCCCGAGAGCAGCCGCCCCTGGCAGCCTCGGCGCCCGACTTCTGGAGACCGCCGCCCTTCGGGACTGCATTTCCCAGGGGGGTTCTGCGGCGCGGGGACACGCCCACTTCCGGAGAGAACTTGCCGTTGGGCGAGCGTGCATCCGGCTCGGTGGTGAGGGAAAGGCGGCCGAGGCTGGACCCAGGTCCGCGGAGGCGCGGTGGGGTCGGCGTGCTGTGCGGGCGGCGACGGTGTGGCTGCGTGGTGCGTGTGGGGTGCGGGGCTGACGGGGAGGGGCCGACTGCGTGGGGGCCGGGGCGTGTGCCTGCGCGCCCGCGCCCGGGCACGCACCGTGTGGGGGTGTGAGGGGAGGATTGCGAGGGGTGGAGAGCAGGGAACCCTCCCGGGGGAGACTCACCCGCCCCCCGTCAACTTCGTAGAGCCCACTGTGGAGAAAGCTCTGGAGTCCTGTCTGGAAAGAACTGGGCTCAGGACGCGTCCCCACGCCCGTGGAACAGCGAGGAGCAAAGGTCATGGGGACTCGTGACAGAGGTAAGAGTGACAGATGGCCTTGGTGCGGCTGCAGGAGTGAAAATGGAGGTTTGGGATGCTGTCCTGCGGGGTCCAGGTGCTGGGAGGTTGTCCCTGGCCTAGAAGACTGTTAGACCCTGTCAAAGATTTGGCGGGTCACTGGAAGCATGGTGTGGAGCTCGGTTTGGGTACTTGCCCAGAATCACCTAACCAGACATCTCCCCTTCCAGGTCCTTGGGGTGTCACCAAGGACACAGGGGAGAGAGCGTTCCCCGTTATAACTTTATCTCTGGGTGCTCTACTTCTCTTCAAGGAGGAACTTAATATTTAGGTTTTTACCTGTCAGGGCCTTGTGCCATTTATCACTGTGGGATGGGACTTGGGAAGAAGTTGAGATTCACAGCTTCATCTAGAAATGCTGAGGGATTCCAGCCTTTTTATGGCTTAGTCATCTTCTAGTCAGTGAAAGAGAATATTCCCGTTCCTTGAACTTCACTCTCTTCTCCCTTACCTTCCCCCAATAATTAAAGAATGAGAAGAGAAAGAATTTCTGCTTATAGCCATATTGTTATTTGCTTGTTTTACTTCATGTGTGCAGTAATAAGAATAGCTAATGTTTAATGAGCGCTCACCGTGTGCCAGACACAGTTCTAAGACCTTTTGGGAGTATTAACCCCAAACTTCACAACATTAAGAAGTAGGAACTAACTAACTTATCTTCTTTTTACAGTTGAGAACACTGAATTAAAGACTGAAGAATAGAGAGGACAAGTAATCACTAGTCATTGAAAGAGCCAGGATTCAGATTAAAAACAGGCTGACTCCAGAGTCCCTATCCTTACTGATTGTCATGTAATCCCTGCAACAACTGCCTATGGTAGGTATCCTTAACTACTTTTCTCAGTGGAAGAAAATGACTCTGAGTTGAAGAAATAATTTCAAGAGTTCATATCCCAAAACCACCACTGAGCAGATCTGGTTTTTTTCTTAAACTTTATGACTCTCAGTTTTGATGTCAAGTGTAGATGATAATGTTGTACACCTCATAGGACTGTCATAAGTATTGAATGAGCTCACACGTGTAAAGAACTTGATATAGTCCCTGCCACATAGTCAAGTGTTCAGTAAGTGTTTATTCATATCATTGTTATAACAATTCATTGAGAAAGCAGTAGAGTTTAGAGGAAAAACCAGAATTAATTCAGATACCTTATCATCTTTCTGATTAAAGAAACATGGATCAGGCGATCAAGGGACTTATTCAAAACTATAGGTTGTCAAAGCAAAATGAGAAAGTGGGTCTTGTGACGATTTTTTGGTCCAGTTATATCTGCAAGCCACATGGACTTTGTTGTAACAAAGGTAATGCCTTTCTCTGGGGCAGATGACATTCTGCAAGTAATTTGTCTCATAAAATCTTCACAAATCCTGACTGGTTGCACAAAGGGTATATTTTCTGTTATTCGCTGGTACCTGCTTGAGCAAATAACTTGGGTGGTAGAGTCAGGCAGACTTAGATTGGTGGGTTTTATTATTTATGAACTGTATGACTTGTGCAAAAGAATTCACTTCTCAGAGCTTTCATGTGTAAAATGGTAACAATATCCCCTACTTTCTCTGAGATTGTGAAGATTAAAAGAATATTAATATATGCAGCAGCACACCTAATACATCTCTGTTATTAATGAATGAGTGGCAGAAGGCTGATGGGGAGGCGAGAGATACTGTGCTTAGCTTGAAAACCCAGAGCAGAGAGGAACTCCAACTGTTAGATTGCAGATCTCCAAGTGAGTGTCTATTGTGGGGGCTGGGGTGGAGGTTGGTAATAGTGAGTGAGGACAGAGAGATATAGGGAGAAGAGGGTTTCTAGACTGTGGTTATTTAGTGCTATTTGGTTTCTTACTACTCCTTTATGCTCCCCCAGCTCTGCCTTCTCAGAGTAAAACTTTTTTCTAGATGAAGAGTCAGGAAGAGGTGGAGTTGACAGGAATTGAGTTTCTTAAAGCCATGTCCCTGGTGAGTTGGTATTCCCTCTCTTCCCACTACAATACAGTCTTTTCAGAATTTGGTAATGGTTGTTTTCTCCTGAAAGTTACCTTATCAGAGTTCCACCCGCTGGCCTGTTTCCTATTTCCTCCTTTTCTCTTGAAAGATGGGACTGCGAGTGAGGAATGGACTCAGACAGCCCAGTGTGCTCTTAGAGTTTCTCTTCTTTTTCCTACTCAGTGTTTATTTTTTATTTAACAAGACACAATTTGAGTCCTTCCCTTACACTCATTCTTTTCAGAAGTATCTAACAAAGCAAAAGTACAGTCCCTGAAGGAAAGTTAAGAGCCACTGTGTGCCTAGTCCCTCAGTCCCAGTCCTGGTTCTCAGAGAGTGTATAATTTGTTAGATAAATGAAAAGGCAGTATACACTTCCATAGTGTGGTAAGTGCTGAAATTAGAGGTGGAGAGTAAACTCACTGTGGAAAAGTAGGAATGTGTCATTAATAGTTAATCTGGTGCCTTTCAGTAAATTAGAAAAAAAAAATGTCTCTCCCCCTCCATTGAGGAAGCTTATGATAGGTCATGCAATCTGGCAAGAGGAAGTCTACCTTATTGCAGCTCCTTCTTGCCTCTTTAGCTAGGGATCCTTGTGCAGGAAATAGCTTGCACAATCATACTCTTTGTTGAGGGAAGTAAGGGCAGGGAGACATCATAGAGGAACTGATTCCTGAGTTGTATCTTGAAGGAAGTGAAGGAGATCTGCAGGCACTGGTGATATGGATGACATTCTGGCCAGAATATGCAAAGATTTCCCTTCCCACTTGACCATGGAGTCATGAGCATCTTAAAATGTGTCAGGGAATGTTGTACGTTTTTTTCTTTTTAGGATGAATGCCATAATCTATTTAATCAGCTCCTTGTTCCACAGGTAAATTACTACCAGTACTTTGCTGTATAAAAGAGAGCATTGGCCAGGCACAGTGGCTCGTACATGTAATCCTAGCACTTTAGGAGGTGGAGGCAAGAGGATTGCCTGAGCCCAGGGGTTCAAGACCAGCCTTGGTAACTTGGTGAGATCTCGTCTCTACAAAAATAAAAAAATTAGCTGGGTGTGATGGTGTGCACGTATAGTCCCAGCTACTCAAGAGAATGAGGCAGAAGGATCACCTGAGCCCAGGAGGTCAAGGCTGTGGTGAGCTATGAGCGTGCCACTGCATTCCAGTCTGGGCAGCAAAGTAAGACTCCAACTCAAAAAATAGAATAAAGTAGTGTTGCAGCGATCATCCTTATAGTTGAGTTTTCACCCTCATCTCTGATTAGTTTTTTAAACTAATTCCTAGTTTTCATTTCTTGTGTATAGAGTTTCACAAACTGACACTACTCCTGAACATTTTAATTTTAATATTTTTATGACCAACAATAGAAGCTAAAGAACTATAATTTATGTTCTATTTAAAGTAAACTGCTAACCTAGTTTCATCAGCCAATTATTATAAAAAATTATCAAATTCAATTTATATACATAAAAAGTTGTTCAAATAAAAATAACTTGAGGCCAGGCTCAATGGCTCAGCGTATAATCCCAGCACTTTGGGAGGCTGAGGTGAGTGGATTGCCTGAACCTGCGGGTCCGAGACCAGCCTGGGCAACTTGGTGGAGACCTCGTCTCTACAATAAATCAAAAATCAGCTGGACATGGTAGTGTGTGCCTGTAGTCTCAGCTACTTTGGAAGGCCGAGGCAGAAGAATCACTAGAACCCAGTAGGTTTACGGTGGGGTGGTCATGGATGTGCCACTGTACTCCAGCCTGGGCAACAGAGTGAGACTCCAACTCAAAAAAAAAAAAAAAAACCAAACAAACTTGAAGTACTTAAATTGTTTTTTATTTTATATCAAAAACAACAACTTATAGCACTAGCACAACACCTTTTCTTAGGTGTGATGCCACAGAATGTGCACTACCAATAGAACTTGTTTCTTAGAGAAGTTAAACATTTTAAACAAAAGCATTATTGTCATTTGCCAGAGAAAACTATTTTAAGAGTGGCAGAGTATGGCTTAAAGGTTAATACTATGGACTGTGGAACTAGACTGCCTGGGTACAAATTCTAGCTTCACCATATACTAGGTATATTGCTTTAATTTCAATTAGTTAATTTCCATTTCCTCAACCTTAAAATGGGGGTAATTATGGTACCTAATTTATAGGACTGTTGTGAACCTTATGAGTTAATGTATTTTTAGTATTTAGAAAAGTACCTGGTATATTGTAAGTGCTATATAAAAATTAGCTATATAAGCTACTTTGAGAGGGTACCCCCCAAAAAAAACCCCAGAATTATCTTTCTGAAGGTGTGTCCCTTCTAATACAGCTTCTCCTGCTAGTTAAGTGTTCTAGGAACCCACTGGCATCGGTGTACCAGCTAGCATTATGTATCATGATTTGCAGAAGAAATGCCCTGAGTTGCGACAAACAGGTTACTGGTTCTTCCACAATGACAACACATCTGCCGACACCACACTGAGTGTTCAGCAGATTTTGACCAAAAATGATATGATACCAAAGCCCCACCCTCCCTATTCATTCAATCTCACTCTGATAACTTTTTTTGTTTCTCTGGGTGAAAAAAAGTTCTCAAAGGGAAACTTTGTGCAAGAGGTAAAACAAAAAATGACAGAAGCACTAAAAGGCAACAAAATTGAGCTCAAAAACTTTGGAGCAGTGGAAAAAGCATCTTTGTAGGTGTACTGCATCAAATAGAGAGTACTTTGAAGGTGACTGAAGTTTAAATTTGTAAGAATAAATACTTTCTTATAAATAAATTCCAGGGTTTTTGGGTCCTCTCTGGCATTTGCTTATTATTGAAGAACTAAATTCTTCGTATGTGTATACAAATATATAAGTTAAAGAACTACAATATAATATATATAATCTCTGCTGCACAGGAAACACCGAACGTCAGGATTCTTTTTATTTCCAGTATAATAATAATTTTAAAAATAATTCATACTGAACTTGAAAGGATCCTGGTTCTGGGTAAGGTGGACTAAGAATACTTCACCCTGTCTTTTCCACTAAAAACTGCTGTAAAACCAAGACAGTATGCCTGGAGCAGCAACATGAAGTCTCTGAAAATGAATAGTAGCAGGTCGATTTAAATTTTGAAAGTCCAGAATTTGAAGTACCACCACACTGGTGTATTTACAGTTTGTCTCCCCATTATCTCCTAGCATGGATTCAGTAAGCCCAAAACTCTGAAGCGAGTATTGGTATGGACAGAAAGAGCAACAGGAGGTGCCTCGTAGTCCTTATTCATGGAGTGAGAAAAGGATCTAGTGCTCAGAGAGGAAGAGAAGAAATCATATTTTTTAAAAGTTTATTATATTTTTCATGTCCTGGCATTGGCAATGGGGGGGTCTGCATTAGTCTAACACTCTGAGGGATGATAAATTTCCTCTCTGATCAGAGAGTCTGTGTTTCCAAGAGAGTGAGGTAAAACCTGCTTGGCTTTTTTTGTGTATTTTTGTCCATTCCCTGCTTGGCCCCTTGAGTGGGTACAGTCATGGGACATGTAGAGTGGAATGGAATAAATAAGCTCCAGTTATCTGGCTAGAGGATGGAAAAAGGGAGTCTTAGGTAATGGAAAGTGCTGGAGAGATAACAGAGAGGGAGGGGTTTTGGAAATCAACCACATCATGTTTATGCACTCCTGGACTTACTCCGAGCAACGCATGCATGTATCTGATCCTAAAGAGCATACCAGTCTTTGAGAAGTGAACTAAGGGATAGATCACTTTCAGGGTCTCAGGCTGGCCTTGTACTGGGTTGTGTACAAGAAGGACAGGGACAGACAAATATCACCACAAAGGTCTTAAAAATGGAACTGATGTTGAAACACCACTCACAAAAGGCTGGTTGAAACTTGCAGCCTAAACAAAATATCAACATTCTCCTTAAGATTTAGACAAGGCACAGAATCTCATAGCATAGTATGCAAAATGTCCAGGGTACCAAAAGGCAGGATATTCTCAATTCACAGGGGAAGAGACAACAAATACTAACATTGATATGGCACAGATGTTGGAATATGCATAGGATTTTTAAAGCAGCTACTATAAAATGCTCCAACAAGTAAAGTTAAACACTCTTGAAGTAAATGGAAAGATAGAAAGTCTCAGCAAAAAATAGAAAATATAAACAAGAAATGAAAAATATAACCAAAATAAACCCAGTGAGTGTGCTTAATGGGAGAATGGAGATGACGGAGAAAAGAGGTAGTGAACTTGAAGATAAGTGTATATTACCTAATATGAACAACAGAAAAAATATTAAGTCCTCAGGGTCCTGTGGTATAATACCAAAATCATATGACATTTGTATCAATTATGTTTAAAAAGAAGAGGAGAAAATGGAGTGTAGAAAAAAAAATTTGAAGAAATAATAGCTGTAAATTTCCCAACTTTAGTGAATTTTATAAGCCTGTGGATCTGTGAAGCTCTGTAAACCCCAGTATTATAAACTGAAAGAAATCTCTCCCTTGGAAACTTGATAATCAAAACTGCTGAAAACTAAAGACAAATGAAAGAAACCTCAAAAAGCAGCTGGAGTAAAAATGACATATTACATATAGAGTCCCAGTGATTTAAAATAGGAGCCAGAAGAAAGCAGAACAAATTTTTACATGTGCTCAAAAAAACCCTGATAACTCAGAATTCTGTGTTTAGTGAAAATAGCCTTCAGGAATTCAGGTGAAATAAAGCTCATATGAAAGAAAAAATAAGAATTCATTGCCAGAATTCTAAAATAATTGCTAGAGGAAGTTCTTCAGGTAGAAATTATGCCCAAAGAGAACTTAGAATATCAAGGTGTAGGGAGTACAACATAAATGGTTAAATGTAAATACAGTGGTCTGTTCTCTTGAGTTCTTTAAAATATCTTCAGTGCTTGAATACAAAACTAATAGCTTAGACTTACTGAGAAGAACAGTATTTGGACATAGGTAGTCTGGATTCAGAAAGCTTATGATAATTGTGGTAGTTAGATAAAATGCAAAAAGTTTTGTTGAAGTATTAAACCAAATGTTTTACCTGTTCTTCTTGGCCGCCTCTTCTTCCTTCTCTTCATTTCCTCCTTTTTCATCCTTATCATAGGCAGCAATTCTCCAGCAATTACCTTGTACCGGCACTGTATACTTGTTTCTTCATTTAATTTTCACAGTGCTACATGAAGTAGCTACTAAAATTATTCCCATATTTCAAATGGGAAAGCTAATGCACATGGGAATTAACTTGGCCAGGATCACCCAGCTAATCAGTACCAGAGTCAATTCTTTGGAATAATCTGATCTTTAAAAAAAAAAATTTTATTCAAGACTGGTGTTTATTTAAAACTCTTTATTTCAGTGTTGCTATAAATTAGATCACAAAACCAAAAATGTGCCAGCAACCATGGGAGTGGCTCACATTGCAGGTTGGTTAGGAAATGTAGCTCATGTAACAAAACACATGTTGCTTGACTTGTGCTCACATCACATGATTTCTCCTGATAATTCTCAGTAGATGATCAAAAAACGTTTAAATGTGTTCTCATAATACAAATATATTTTTATTTCAAAGAAAAGACTATTCTAGGTGTTTTTTTTCTTTCATTTTTTAGGCATACTTCTTAACATCTCAAGAGCACTAAGATTTCTTAGAAAATATTGTGGAGATTGAAATCATGTTCATCAGGTCAGCATTCTTCCTTGAAACTTTCTCTCACAGTCTCAGAGCTCTTTAATTTCTCCATGTAGAGAAGTGATTCAGTTCCTCACATAAATAACATAATTTAGCACTTGATTATTGTATTCTGTTTCGAATGTAGTCAACAATTTTATATGTGAGAATATATTCTCACCACCATAGAATTGGAAATGTTTGAGGAGGAAAGACTGTCTTTTCTGTTTTTCTTTTTCCTAATATGTAAAATATAACTAAGCATAAAAATTTCCAGAAACTACCTGACATGGATCATTTCGACTCTCAGTTCAGTTACTTATGTACAATGTTTTTATCCCTAAGCGAAATGACATAAGCTCTTACGCTAGAGCCATGATGGGGCATGAACACATGGCTCTTACGCTAGAGCCATGATGGAGCATGAACGCAAGATTATATTTGTGTTATTTTAGGATTCAGTGACTTTCACAGATGTGGCCATAGACTTCTCCCAAGATGAGTGGGAGTGGCTGAATCTTGCTCAGAGAAGTTTGTACAGGAAGGTGATGTTGGAAAACTACAGGAACCTGGTTTCAGTGGGTAAGAGTGTCATCTTCCTTCTACTTCCTTATGACTCAGTAGTCTTTCATACCTTTATCAGAATTTTCCTACATTGCCTCTCTTTTCTCAAAACCATTTGGACTGGACTGTAGCTCTGGAATACCTACAGCATAGCCAGTTTTTATGTCCTTTTTTATATGCAGGTCTTTGCATTTCTAAACCAGACATGATCTCCTTATTGGAGCAAGAGAAGGAGCCCTGGGTGACGAAAGGAGAGATGACCAGAGGCCTGTGCCCAGGTGAGTGCAAGGTATTCAGAGATGGAAAAACTATTCTTATTATGTTTTTCTCTCTGAATCTATTTCTGAACTGTTGTTCCACTGATGTTTGCCTAGTTCTGCTCAAGCACCATATTGTTGTAATCATCCCTGACTTTAAACATTTCTGAATTTTTTAGTCAAACTTGTGTTTAGTTTTTTGAACTGGCTTAAATGTGTTTGTTTCTTTAAAAGCTGAATATATTGTGTTAACATGTATTATAGCTATATTATTCCCCCTCCCTTTAATAACTTTTCTATTTTGTTATTTATTCTTTCTTTGTTGTTTATTATGTTTGTTTTTCCTCTTTTACCAACTCCACCCCTTGAACTGGAAAGATTTTTAGTTTTACAAATTGTTGCCTGTATATCTTTATATAATTTCAAATCTGTATTTTAAAATTCATCCACTTGAAATTCAGAACATCATCTTTTGATAGTCATATAAAAGATGAATAAATTAGCTCATGAAAAAAATAAATTTGCTAACAGATATTACCTTCTTCCCCTGTGTCCATCATTTCCTCACTTACGCTGGGATTCTTGGCCCAGTTTATTTTATTCAAAATTTTTTTTCAAATTTTCCTGTCTTGCTTCAGAGCTATTTTTCTGGTTTAAGAGACTTCAGATTTTTTTTTCCAAGGAAATTAGCCTTAAATGAGATGGTTGCACTTTATTCTGTTGTCTGAAGTGTGGCCTGTTTCTGCTTTCAGTTCGTAAAGTTTCAGAAAGAGGGTTGTCGGTAGGTCACTGTGGCCCTAACTATGCACATTAGTGAATAAGAAGTAATATAAATAAACAAGCATCCAAGTCATTATATTAGAGAAAGAACAAAATGAATTTAAGGAAAATCAAAATAAGTTGTGTGTGGTGATTTATACTTCTTGAAATAAAAATTGAGTAATTGAATCAGGAAATGGAATATTTAATAATGAAAATTTATAATGAAATTTAATGATGAAAATAAATCAAGTACTGTACATCTTTAGAAAATTTATATATTTTGTAAGATGTGTATTTGTCAGGACAAATGAGAAAATACAAAAATGAAATTATCACAAGTCCGTAAAAATTTAAAAGAATCATGTGAATTTATTCTTTTTAAGTTTATGTAAATAATTTCAAAAACTGGATGAAATAGATGATACTCTAGGAGAATATAAAAATGTTAAATATGATAACTGACATCAGAAGAAATAGAAAATTTAATAAAACAGGTTACCATTGAAGAAACATAGGGAAATTGTATATCTACTGCTTCTCCCAAGAAAAGAAGCCACACCCCTAAATAGTTTCACAGATCAATTATATTAAACCTTTAAGGAAAAATATCACCAATGTAGTTTAAATTATTTCAGTCCAGAGAATAAAAAGGAGATCTTACAAAATTTATGTTTATGAAGACAGGATAACATTTCATACCAATATCTACCAGAATAGCACCAAAGAAGGAAATTACAGACAAATAACAATTATGTAAAATCTTAATTGAAATAATATACCTTGACTAGTGAAGGATTATTCCAGGAATATGCAAGTATGGTTGTATCACATAATCTAAGAACTGTTAAAATCATGTTACTCCTTGTGACCATCAGTAACTATTTGAGTCGCCTGTACTCATTTTTAAAGTTTCCATTTTTCTAGCATTTGCTTTCTTAATATCTTTCAGATTTGGAGTATGTTTGGGTAACCAAGGAATTATCTCTAAACCAGCATATTTATGAAGAAAACTTACCCCAGGGAATAGTAATGGGAAGACTGGCAAGCTATAACCTTGAATGTTCCACATTAGGGGAAAACTGGAAATGTGAATACCTATTTGAGAGGAAGCCAGTAGATCAGAAGACACATTTTAGACAAGAGTCTATCACTCATATAGATGCTCTTACTGAGAAAAGAGACCACTCAAACAAAACTGGGACAGTTTTTCACCTGAATACGTTATCTTTTGTAAAACATGTTTTCCCCATGGAAGAGAGAATATTTAATTTCAATACAGATAAGAAAAGCTTAAAAACACACTCAACTGTTAAACAACACAAGCAAGTATATGGCAAAAAACTTTTAAAATGTAGTGATTGTGAGAAAACATTCAGCAAAATCTCATCCCTTACTCTTCACCAAAGAATTCATACTGGTGAGAAACCCTATGAGTGTATAGAATGTGGAAAGGCCTTTAGCCAGAGTGCCCACCTTGCTCAACATCAGAGAATACACACAGGAGAAAAACCCTTTGAATGTACTGAATGTGGGAAAGCCTTCAGCCAGAATGCTCATCTTGTTCAACATCAGAGAGTTCATACTGGAGAGAAACCTTATCAATGTAAGCAGTGTAATAAAGCTTTCAGCCAGCTTGCACACCTTGCTCAACATCAGAGGGTTCATACTGGAGAGAAACCTTATGAATGCATTGAATGTGGGAAGGCTTTTAGTGATTGTTCATCCTTAGCTCATCATCGAAGGATTCACACTGGGAAAAGACCCTATGAATGTATTGATTGTGGGAAAGCATTCAGGCAGAACGCTTCCCTTATACGTCATCGGCGGTATTATCATACTGGAGAGAAACCCTTTGACTGTATTGATTGTGGGAAGGCTTTCACTGATCACATAGGACTTATTCAGCATAAGAGGGTACATACTGGAGAGAGACCTTACAAATGTAATGTGTGCGGGAAGGCTTTTAGCCATGGTTCATCCCTGACAGTTCATCAAAGAATTCATACAGGAGAGAAACCTTACGAATGTAATATCTGTGAGAAAGCCTTTAGCCATCGTGGCTCACTTACGCTTCATCAAAGAGTTCATACTGGAGAGAAACCATATGAATGTAAGGAATGTGGGAAAACTTTCCGGCAGAGCACACACCTTGCTCATCATCAGAGAATTCATACTGGAGAGAAACCTTATGAATGTAAGGAATGTAGCAAAACCTTCAGCCAGAATGCACACCTTGTGCAACATCAGAAAATACACACTGGGGAGAAACCATATGAATGTAAGGAATGTAGTAAGGCCTTCAGTCAAATTGCACACCTTGTTCAACACCAGAGAGTTCATACTGGTGAGAAACCTTATGAATGTTTTGAATGTGGGAAGGCTTTTAGTGATGGCTCATATCTTGTTCAACATCAGAGACTTCACACTGGCAAAAGGCCATATGAATGTCTTGAATGTGGGAAGTCATTCAGACAGAGAGCATCCCTGATTTGTCATCAAAGATGTCATACTGGTGAGAAACCTTATGAGTGCAATGTTTGTGGGAAAGCCTTTAGCCATCGCAAGTCCCTTACTCTACATCAGAGAATCCATACAGGAGAGAAACCTTATGAGTGTAAGGAATGTAACAAAGCCTTCAGCCAGGTTGCTCATCTTACACTACACAAGAGAATTCACACTGGGGAAAGGCCCTATGAATGTAAAGACTGTGGAAAAGCCTTCAGGCAGAGTGTACATCTTGCTCACCATCAGCGAATTCATACTGAAGAGTCAGCCTCAATTATTCCCTCTCCCTCCCTTGCATACCACCAAGTCTTATAAAATTAATCTTCTAAATGCCTCTAGAATTCATCCACTTTTTTCCAGTTCATGTCTAATCATCACAGTCCAAGAAGCAAACATCTCATTTTGGTGTCGGAAGTATCATCCCTCTTGCTCCTCTCAAGTATGTTTTTAACACTGTAGCCAACCTAATCTTCTAAAAATAAAAATATATTCAGGTCACTTTTCCATTTAAAACACTTGATTTGAAAAATATATCAGTTAATCCATTTCAAGGGCTTAGCACACAATTCTTGGCATATAGTTAGTGCTAAATAAATGCTAGCCATTAAGGTAAAATTATCCTTACAAACTCAGGTTAAGCAGCAAGTAAAATGAAGCAGTAGGTTAAGACTAAGAAACCTACAGATTTTAGAGCAGATGGAAGATTCTACTCTCCCAGTGGGTAGGAAAGATGAAAGAACTTAGATTTATGATACATGAGGGAACAAGGGGACTTCCTCTGTATGACTATAAGAACATGCAGCATTGTTGATGAAGAACTCTATCTGACACTTACAGTCAGCCAATTAGATAAAATCATTTGGTAAAATGTAGAACTAGCAGGGATAGTGTTAAAAACAAGTAAGGAAATAGAGGACTTTCTGTCATCACACAACCTCCTGGGGGGGGGAATTGACAACTTACAAAAATGAACAGGTTACTAGCCATATAATATACTGAAAAAGGAAGTTCAGTATATTCATCTTTTAAAAGAACAGAACAGACAATTCCTGTGATACTTAAATTGTTCTAGAGCATAAAGTAAAATGCAGGAAAACTTTCTGTCTTGTTCCATAAGATTGACAAGACATACTAAAATGAAGTATATACAATTAGCTTATGAGTTAAAACGCTAAAACAGACTAGTTTTTTAAATATTAAAAAATAGGCTATATATGTCTGTATAGAAAGACAATTTCTTCCCTAAGTTAAATTTGTAAATTCATTGATAGGGCAATAAAAACTGTATTTTTTAGTTGAAAAGCTGTTTCTGGCCATCTGTAGAATTATGATTTTAGCAAGGGATGTTTATATTGGAAATGTAGTACTCACTCATTTAGTATTAATTGAGCATTTACTAATGTACTACATGCATTTTAGGTGCTGGAGATACAACAAAGTACTAATGGGCAAAGGATTTTGCACTCAGATGTAGTAGGAGAAGATGAACAAAAAAATTGAGTGCATACTTTATGATAAATATATGATATGTCCCATAAAGAGAAATGATCTTGCCAAGCATAGTGGCTTATGCCTATAATCCCAGTATTTGGGGAGGCTAAGGTGGGAAGATTGCTTGAGCTCAGGAGTTAGAGACCAGCCTAAACAGCATAGAAAATTAAGTAGGTATGGTGGCATGTGCCAATAGTCTCAGCTGTGAATATACCACTGCACTCCAGCCTGGGAAACAGAGTGAGACCTCAACTCAAAAAAATAAAAAGACCTAGAAAGACAAGCCGGAGGTGCCTTGCTATCCTCAGAACACATGGGCAGTAGAGGCAATTGATGAGAGAAGAATTAGACATAACATATACAAAGTGCAAAGTGAGAATGGTCATGATAGTCTCAAGGCAAAGATTTGTGGTGCTGAGTTGAAAGAAGGGGGAATTGGCAGTTTAAAAAGAATAATTTCTACAAGTTCTGTTCATTCTTAACAATATTGATTTAGAGGCTATTGGAAGGGTTTTTGTTTGTTTTTGGTAACAGCTTTACTGAGATAATTTACATGCCATATAATCTTGGAGATCACCTATCTCCTAACCTCTATTCCTTCATCAGCAGAAGTGAAGAGGGAGCCTAAAGCTTTACATAAAATGGGCAATTTAATGGTTTTTAGTACATGCACAGCGTTATACAACCATCACAATTTTAGAACATTTTAATGACTCCAAAAATAAATCCCGTGTCCTTCAGTAATTGCCTCCACCCCTGAAGAGGTACTTTTTTTTAAAACTGGAGCACCCAGAGCTCTTCAGATACCTTCTTGACTGCTACCTCTGACAGAAGATCATGTGAGGGAAGCTTTTGTCCAGAGCATATAACTACTAGAAAGTGGAGCTTTTGAGCTCCTGCTGATGGAGGCATAGAGACTAGGGGTTGGGCAGTCTTATCCAGAGCATGTGGAGCTTTCGGGCCCCCTTTATGATAAAAAGGATTTTTCACTGCAGTGGTAAAAAGATGGTTTGATCAAATGGCATTGGGACACTAAGCTTGCTGGAAAAACATAGATCTGTGCTTTGTACACTAATGATGGCCTAAAAGCTTAAAGATGTAAAATTTTGAAGTACATGGAAAGCTTAGAGCAATATTTCTAGAACCTTGGTTTGAAACAGACCTTCCTTAAGTATTTAAAAGACCTTAAGTATTTAAAAGCTGATGTTGGAGTATATAAAATTTATGTGGTGGAAAACGTATTTGATAGATATGAGTAACTGAAAAAAATGTTTGCAACAAATATTACTAAGGATCTTAATCCCTGATATTCAAAGTACCACTACAAATCAATAACAGTAACAACTGTAACTTGGTAGAAAAATAAACCTAATGGCCAGTTCACAGAAGAGGAAATAAAAGTAGTTAATGAAAATCACCCAGTATTACTACCTATCAAGGAAATGCAAATTAAAGTGACAACATACTTTTTCCCCAAGATATGGATTAATCAATTGAGTGATAATATCCAGTATCAGTGAATGTGTGGAAAACAAAACAATTATATTGCTAGTTTGCTAGTTTTAAATATATATATATATATATATTAAATATATATATATATCTGTATGTGTATATGATTTAAATCAGTATTCCTTAGAAACCAAGGTGTACATGGGAAGGTAAATATATGAATGCCCCCCAAAAAACTTTTTAATGATAGGCTATTAGAAACAACTTACATGTCCATCAGTTAGGGCAATGGGTAAATTAAATATGCTGTATTCATTCAATAGAATGTATGCAGCTGTTGAAAAATACATATCAATTTGTATACAGCCATAGAAAGATATCTAAATGAGAACAACTACAGACCTGTATTGCAGAATAAGCTAATAATTATATCAAAAATTAAAATACATATTATAGTAGGCATCTGGTTTTCTCTATTTTCCCTTGCCTTCTTTTGGCTATTACTATGTTATCTTTTCCTTTGAGTAACTGGACATACCCTATTGTATGGTTCTGATGGACCTGGCCAATTAAATTCTCTCTGAATTATGAAAGGCAGCTCCCTAAAGGATGATGCAGGTGTTCTTGTGGTTGTGATCTTTGGAACCACGCTGGTTTTTGTGCTAAATGGCAATTCCTCAAACTACTCATTTTTCTGGTACTTAATTTTTGCTTACTATTGTTCAGTTATTTACAATGAAAGAAAGTTAACAAATACAGAATTTGGTATGAAGATTGGGCAGGTACTAGGCAAATAGAATCTTTGGAAAATCAGGTATTTGAGATTGCTGTTTGAATGAGATGGAGAAAATAGGATCTTGTTTATTTTCTAGCCTAGGAAAGTAACAACGCGTGTGCAATTGGCAAACACACATCTGAATTACTACTAGTTGTAGTCACTGGGATTATTAGAGATCTAAGGTCCTGGATAGTGGCAATTTAAAGAGGATGAAGAGTGCTAAATCCAAAAGGGGTATATGATACTGGTATCTAATTGGATAATTTAAAACTTAGCTCTTGAACTTCTGGTTTTAAGGCAAAAAATTAAGAGAGTTTGTATGATATTTTTGAAAGATGTCTTATGTTGTTTGAAGGTATAAGGTTAAGATTGCTTAAAACCACATTTAGGAACTATTTTATGCATAGCTAAGGTAGGATGCTGGTTAAGTTTCATGCTTTACTGTAGAGTGAGTGTTAAGTGAATTGAATTGTGAATTTACTTCTGAATTGTGTCCTCTGATATTCGTATGCTGAAGCCCTAAACTCAAAAGTGACTATATTTGTAAAAAGAGCCTTTAAGGAAGTAACTAAGGGCAAATTAGATCATAAAGATGGGGTCCTAATCTGACAGGACTGGTTTATTTACAAGAGAAACACCAGAGTTGTGTCTACCACACATGCACGTGAGAAAAATATAAGGACACAGCAAGAAGACTTCCATCTGCAAGCCAGGAAGAGAGGCCTCACCAGGAACCAACCCTGCTGGCACCTTGATCTTGATCTTCTAGTCTACAGAACTATGAGAGAGTAAATTTCTGTTGTTTAAGCCACTTATTCTGTGGTATTTTGTTATGGCAGTTTGAGATGACTAATACAGTTACCACATTATTTATTGTCCGAACTGGTACATTTCTGAGAGTGAACCTACTCTCACTGTACCTAACTACACCAGGTCCTTGACAACAGGCATTCAGGCAGTATCCCCAGCAAAGTGAGGTATGTGTGGTCTTGTGTAACAGGATATTGAATAGGAAAAATGTTGTTCATACTTCTGGAACATCCTGAACTTCCAAATTCTTGTGATATACCACCTGTTAACATCTGTTTCTATAGGTACATACATATGCCTGTAGAAAAAGCTAACAATTCATTTTACTCCTCAACTCCATTGTTGTGTACATGGATCAATAGATTGAATTTAAGATGATCATAAAAGTAAGTACAAAGTCAAAGTAGGACAAGGAATATACCTTAGAAGAATTAGCAGAATTTACATAGCATAGATTAAGAAAAATCTGGAGACATTTATGGAAGTGAAATATGAGGATGCTAAATGTATTAACAAAGTGGCCTGAGTATCCTGTCATGGTTCTGAGAATTTCCTGAACTGACCAATGTACCAAATGCTGGCTTGTTATTAATTATAAGGCCAGAAATTCCTTGGCATAATGTAGAGGATGTTGTTCAAAGACTTAAAAAAACAGGAATGCCAGATTGATTCTGTGTTGCAATATTAAGTCTCCTCAGAGTCCAGAAGTCTATTCATTCATTCTTCCCATGAGAGAAACACTACTTATTCTATGGATTTAAAAACAATTATGGGCGAGCTTGGTAGCTCAGCCTGTAATCCCAGCACTTTGGGAGGCCGAGGTGAGTGGATTGCCTGAGTCTGAGGGTTCGAGACCCGCCTGGGCAACTTGGCGAGACCTCATCTCTACAATAAATCAAAAATTACCCGGGCGTGGTAGCGCATGCCTGTAATTCTGGCTACTTGGAAGGCTGAGGCGGAAGGCTCGCCAGAGACCAGCGGGTTGAGGCTGCAGTGGCCGGGAGCGTGCCACTGTACTCCAGTCTCGGTGATGGAGTGAGACTCCAACTCAAAAAAAACCCAAAAAAACAATTATAATGACTTTCTGGTAGATCAGGAATGTTGTATGGAGAACGTGTAATTGAAGGAGAATCTCTGATTGAAAGACTGTAGTTGAAAGGGAAATGGCAGAATCTAAACTGACTGAACTAATGTGGCAGCAGTTATATCATCAGACACAAAGTAGAAGTGATCATGAAGCATCATAGCTCAGATGGGTCTGAACTGTAGAGATGACTGGCTATGCCTAATTTAGTCATCATGGAATGTCATATGTCTTATTTGATTCACACAATTAAGTCTTATTTGATTCACAAAACTTTCAAGTTTTTCTTTCTGGTCAATAGAGACTTAAGTCACCATGTTACAGAACCTATATTCTCAAAGGAGCGATATCATCCTCAATGGGTGAAGATTGATGCTGGGGTAAACAACAAAAACAACAACAAAACCAACTTTGATTCACAATGATTTGTAGTCCTCCAAAGCTTGACCCTGCCTGACATAATCTTAATTGTTAATATTTAATTTATGCTATTAATGATAACTTTAATTGAATTCAAATTTAAATATAACAAACTGTTCACTTTGGGTTATCTTTTGGATGTCAATAATGAAAACAAAGTTGAGCAACACTGTTGTAGAGTAACATCTTCTCAACTTCATTGCCAGTCATGAGACATTTGTATGATGGGTCACTGGTTCCCATTCAGAAAGGATCCTAATATAACATGAATGGGATATACTGTGAATGTTTCTTCCAGCTATTCACAAAGAATCTGTGGCTAGATAACTCTACTAAATGAAGGGAAATACCACGTCTCTTGGAGAGTATACTTGCTACCAGTTAAACATCATCCATTTAGCAGTATTTATAGAACAATTGTTACTTCTACTGTAGGCTGACCATAATCCTGTGGATAAATACCTCTCATGTCAATTATTGGGGATGCAGAATATTGTTTCCAAGAGGAGACTTACAGGAACTGGATGAGGAGTGAGCTCTAATCCAGTGAGGCTCCTCCTGTGGTGTTTCCTCCAGATTTTGTTGAATAAGAGTAAATGATTGGAAACTTAAGTGATAAACCCAATCTGACTCTAACCCACCCGGTCCCCTTATTAGAGAAATCAGTACTTGGTATGGAGCTTTTCATGTGGCAAATGCCTTTTTCTCAGCTTCAATAAACAGGACACCAGAAGCATTTTGCTTTTCCAGTCAGGGATCCTGCTCTGCCATGGCAATCAATCCGCTTTCAGAAACTGTGTCCAATATAATGCACTAGCATCTAATTGCTCCACAAGCTATTACACTTGACTGCTACTTAAGTGACATTCTGCTGATAGACAGTGGAAATCAGGCCAGGTGCGGTGGCTTACACCTGTAATCCCAGCACTTTGGGAGGCCAAGGTGAGAGGACTGTTTGAACTCAGGAGTTTGAGGCCAGCCTAGGCAATATAGTGAGATTTCTATACCCAAAAAAAAAAAAAAATAGCCAGATGTGGTAGTATGTGCCTGTAGTCCCAGATATTCAGGAGGCTAAGGTGAAACATTGCCTGAGCCCAGAAAGTTGAGGCTGTGGTGAGCCATGATCATGACACTGCGCTCCAGCCTGGCTGACAGAATGAGACTGACCAAAAAAAAAGTGGAAATCAAGAAAGAGTAGGCATCCTGTATTCCTTGGAAATATGTATATAGAGAGCATATATGTTATAACATCAAAGATAAACTCCAGGAAAATATAGGTATAAAACTACATATCACCTTGATAACTAAGCCAGACGTCAAAGACATTGCAAGAAAGCTACAAACCAATTTTCCTCAGGCGTATAAACCCCAAAATTCTCAACAAAATATTAGCAAACTAAATCCAGCAACATATAAAAAGGTTTATACACCATAACCAAGTGGAATGTGTTCTAGGAATGCAAATTTGGTTTAACATCTAAAATTCAAGGATCTAGAAGATTAAAAAGTGAGCCAACAGCCAAAGACAAGTGACAACAAGAGAAGTCCCCAGAAAGAAGGTAAGTATGAAGGTTTTTCTTTTGAGTCGGAGTCTCATTCTGTTGCCCAAGCTGGAGTGTAGTGGCATGGTCATGACCACCGCAGCCTCAACCTGCTGGGCTCAGGTGATCCTTCCACCTCAGCCTTCCAAGTAGCTGGAACTACAGGTGCACACCACCACACCTGGCTAATTTTTTTATTTATTGTAGAGACGTCTCATCAAATTGCTCAGGCTGGCCTCGAACCCCTGGACTCAGACAATCCTCTCACCTCAGCCTCCCAAAGTCCTGGGATTACAGGCTTGAGCTACTGCACCTGGCATTGAAGCTTTTTCTTTTGCTGATTATATCGGCTCCAATAACTGTGGATACTATGACTTATAAGCAGTTCTAACACATGAGAGAAGGTCATTATGTATCCTGGATGGAAAGAAAGCAAGATGAATGAATTAAGTTTGGTGATGATAAGGTCATCATGAAAATTCCAGAAGGAATCTTGCTGATGGTGGAGACTGGCACATCATTTCTGTTCTGCGCTCTAGACCTCACAGAGTTGACAAAATGAAAGAGAAAGTGAACAGTGATCTTCATTTTAGCTATTTGTGCTTGGGCATGAACTAAATGCTATTTGTTGGCCACTTGTATAATCCAGAGCTTTAGCAGAAGATATTTAGGTTTTATGTATTTCTCTTCATGTGGAACAAAAGAGAGAAGCAGTCTACTCTGTATATCAGCCTAAAAAATTAGAGAAAAGAGAAAATTACCTTTGGATTGTGTTGTGCTGTATAAAAGTGGAAGGAAGACATTTTTGAAAGCTTGTTTCTTGCATTATTGTTTTAAAAATCTGAGTTTAAATGCCTTCCAACCATTACTCCTGGGATAATTTTTCTCCATGCCCTTTCAACCAAAGACTCATAAATCAAATGTTTATTGTTACATTACCTATTACCCTATTATGTGTTGTCCTTGCATTATTCAAACTACCTTTCAGTAGTGTCCATATTTTGCTTATCTAACACAAATTTTGTCAGGAAGTTGACACAAGGAAGTGTTGCTCTTGTTGGTAACTCAGTGCTACTGTCCACATCCCATGGAAACATGGGTATAATCAAGTATTTGTCCAACATGACTTTTTTTTGGCTTTTCATGATCTTGAAATTGTTGTCAATAATTTTAATGAAAGAAAGAAAACTGATTAATATAATATGCTGTATCAATCAAATGAAGGGCAGAAACCACATGATCTCAACAAAAAAATAAGGAAAACCTTTTAAAAAAATTCAATACCCTCTTATGATAAAAGCATTGGACATGTTATAGCTGTACGTACTTTATTGCTGGCAGTCAAGAGCAGGCTAATGCCAGAAAAAATTATTGACCCCGAATACTTAAGCAAGAGGTTTATAAAGGCAAAAACTGCAAGGATATATAGCTACTTAGGAATCATAAACTAGCAACTTAGAAACTAGCAACTTAGCAACCATAAACTAGTAACTTAGCAACCATAAACTAGCAACCTTTGACTGTTAGGGAGTTTCAGTTAACTTTATGTCCTGGGCACAGCTGGTGACTGGAAAGTCCCTGGAGTTCTGCCAACAAGGTGTAGTATACTGTTTACTAGGATGGTTAGGGCAGTTACATGGAGTCACCTTGATTAGGTCACTAATAGCCATTTTAGATAAACCATAATAGAAGGGAACTTAGCCTGATAAAAGATATCCATGAGGAACCCAAAGCTAACTTCATACTAAACGGTTAAAAACTGAACACTATCCCTCTAAGATCAGAAACAACATAAGGATGTCCACAGTCACCAATTTCTACTCAACATTTTATTGGAGGTTCTAGGGAGGACAGTTAGGCCAAAAAAGGTGGTAGAGATGGAAAGATATTCATATTGGAAAGGAAGAAGGAAAATTGTCTCTATTCTCAGATGGCACAATCTCATATGTGGAAAGTCTCAAGTAATTTACTAAAAATCTATTAGAACTAATAAAAAAGTTCAACAAAGTTTCAGGACACAAAATCAATATACAGAAATCCACTATATTTCAAGTATTTCTATACACAAACAATGGACAATTATATGAGTTTTAGGCCCAGCTGGGTGGCTCGTGCCTATAATCCCAGCACTTTGGGAAGCCAAGGTGGGGGGATTACTTGAGTCTAGGAATTCAAGACTAGTCCAGGCAACATACAAATTATCAAAAAATTAGCCAAAAAAAACCCGCCTCTAGTCCCAAGTACTCAGAAAGCTGACATGGGAAGATTGAGCCCAGGAATTTCAGGCTGTGATGAGCTGTGATCATGCCCCTCACCTCCAGCCTGGGTGACAGAGTAAGACCTTGACTCAAAAAAAAAGATTTTAAAAATTCCACCTACAATAGTATCAAAAATAATAAAATAGGAATCAATTTAACAAAAGTTATACTCTGAAAACTATAAAATATTGAAAGAAATGAATATCAAAATAAGTGGAAAGCTATTCCATATTCATGGAATACATTATCTACATGTTCAATATAATCTTATTTACTTTTTGCAGAAATTAACAAACTGATCCTAAAATTCAAATGGACCCAGAATAGCTAAAACAATATTTAAAAAGAAGAACAAAGTTGGAAGACTCACAATTTCTTGTTTCAAAACATTACAGTAATCAAGAATTTTGGGTACTAGCATAAAAATACATATAGAGATCAATGTAATAGAATTTAAAGGCCAGAAATAAACCCATATATCTACAGTCAATTGATTTTCAACAAGGGTGCCAAAACAATGGGTGAAAGAAAAGTCTTTACAATGATTAATGCTGGAACAACTGGATATCCACATGCAAAAGAATGAATCTGGACCCCTACATCATACTATATGTGACAATGAACTTAAAGTAGATCAAAGACCTAAATGCAACACAAGAACTGTAAAACTCTTAGAAGAAACATAGAAGTAAATCTTCATGATCTTGGATTTGGAAGTGGTTTTGTAGATACACTGCCTAAACCAGAAGCAACAACAAAATTAGATTTTATCAAAGTTAAAAAACACCTGTGCTTCAAAGGACACCATCAAGAAAGTGAAAAGAATGGGGGAAAATATTTAAAAATCATATATCTGTAAGTGACATGAATTCAGAATTACAACTTTACAATAAAAAGACAAATAACCCAATTGAAAATGGGTAAAAGAGTTCAATAGGCATTTCTCTGAAGAAAATGCATGAATGACCAATAAGCACCTGAAAACATGCTCAATATCATTAACCATCAGGGAAGTGTGAATCAAAACCAAATGGGATACCACTTTACACCCACTTGGGTGACTTTAATAAAAAACAGGTAAAAATAAGTCATATGACACTTCCAGTTTCAATCTTGAATTCTGGGCCAGGGACCCTGTGGGAGACAGGAGCTCAACCTGCAGCCTTCGGCCCCGGGATCATCTGTTGTCAGGACTCCTCATTCAGGAGAAAAACAAGAAACAGCAGAGAGTGAAAGCCCCAACAGAAAACCTATGGATGAGGTCAGGATGGTAAATGTGTCCATAAGGGGAACTTCAGATCCACAGCTCTTCAGGGCTGTGGCAGCTCTGGGAAATTTTCTAGTCATGGCCTACAAAAGGCCACACTTATTTGTCAGAGGAGCCTAACACCTACCACAATCAACCCACAAATTTCAATGGCTCAATCACCATAGCTTGGTGGGTGTGCTTGACTACAGCCAGTCAGTCATTCAGGGACCCAGGCCCTATTCATGCTGTTGTCCTTAGGGCCTCAGAGATTTCCATTGGATCTTCCACATCTGGTGGGCAGACAAGAGATAGGAGAAGAGAGGCAAAAGGTAATCTAGCAATGATATTTGCTTTTCTTTCAGTCACAATGCCACCTGAATAGTATCTGTGTGCTAAAGATTAATTTGTAAGTTCATATTAACAGTAATTCTATGTCAAGTGCAGTGGTTCATGCCTGTAATCCCACTACTTTGGGAGGCCAAGGCAAGAGGATCACTAGAGGCCAGGAGTTTGAGACCAGCCTGGGCAACACATAAAAGCCCCATCTTTACAAAAAATTTAAAAATTAACTTTGCATAATGGTGCACACCAGCAGTCCCAGTTACTTGGGAGGCCAAGGTGGGAGGATTGCTCAAGCCCAGGAGTTCGATGCTGCAGTGAGTTATGAGAGTTATGAATATGCCACAGCACTCTAGCCTGGGCTATTAACAACAACAACAGCAGCAGCAGCAGCAAAGAACAGTAACTCTACATAAAATAAGAAAATGAAAGGAGGAGGGAGGAAAATAATTATATGATATAATCGATATATATACAAATAAGGAAAAATATGCATGATGGTGTGCTTGTCATTTCTGTAACTGATTGTAAGGCCATAGTTGATACTTGTAACTTCTTTCTTCCACTAAGCCTTCCATGTGCCCTTAGCCTTCCATCAGCACCCCCGCCTACAAGGGATCTTTACAGAATGACAGGACAGAAACCCACATTTCTAAGTAGTCACAGCATCAATCATGCTCTCTTTGTTAAGTTGCTGCCATTTTCTATTAACATTTATATTTGGACTTGGAAATACTGGGGGAAAGTACCCTTGAAGAACATGTGGGTTCCAGACATGGCCCCTCCTGCCTCCACTGGGTAGCATTATCTAAATTTCCACTTGGCAACCAGGATCACAGTGGCATAAAGAGAAGTAAATGCCCAGATGGCAGATTTCCAAACCAACAAAGCCCAGAGACAGAGGTGGAAAGCAAACATTCTCTGGGTGGAATTTTAAAAATTGTGGTAAGATACTGTGATGGCTAATTTTAGGTGTCAACTCGACTGTATTAAGAGCTACCCAGATAGCTGGGAAAACATTCTTTCTGGATGTGTCTATGAAAGAGTATCCAGAAGAGACTGGCATTTGAATTGGTGAACTCAATTCAAATTCAACAGTAAGTAACAACTGTTTTTATTCCATATGGGTGGGCACCATCCATTCAGCTGAGAGCCCAGATAGAGCAAAAAGGTAGAGATAGGTGAATTTGCACTTCCATTCCCTCTAGTGTAGCTGGGACACTGTTTTCCATTCCCTCTAGTGTAGCTGGGACACCGTTCTCCAGCCTTTGGACTCCAGACTGTGCCAGTGGCACACACTCTCTCCTCCAGATTCTCAGGTTTTCGGACTTGGACAGAGGATTATACTATTGTCTTCTCTGGTTCTGAAGCTTTCAAACTTGGGCTGAGCCACGCTACCAGCCTCCCTCATTCTCCAGCTTGAAACAGCCTATCATGGGACTGCTCAGTCTCCATGATCATTCCCCTAATAAATTCCCTCTCATATATCCCCATGAAACAATAAACCCCCATTATTCCCTCCTATTGCTTGGCAGCCACATTCTACTTTATATGACTTTGACTCCTCTGGCTACCTCATGTAAGAGGAATCTTTTGGTGACTGCCTTATTTCACATCACAGAATGTCCTCAAGGTTCACCCATATTGCAGCATGTGTCAGAATTTCTTTCCATTTTAAGACTGAATAATATTTCATCTATTATATATGTCACATTTTATTTATCCATTGATAGGCACTTGGGTGATATCCATATTTTAGCTATTGTAAATAATACTGCCATGAACATGGGTATACAAATATCTCAAGAGCCACCTTTCAGTTTTCTTGAATATATACCCAGAAGTGGCATTTCTAGAACATATGGGAATTCTATTTTTAATATTTTGAAGAACCATCATACCATTTATGTCCAACTACAGTTCACAAGTGTGCAAATTTCTCCACATCCTCACCAACACTTGTTATCTTCTGGTTTTTTTTTAAACAGTAGCCATTCTAATGGGTATGATCTGAGTGGACTTTTAAGTGTAATAGTGACCAATTTCACTTGCACCCCTGGATTCTCAAACCAATGTATTCTGGATACTAGGATATTCCAGAGACTGATTCATAGCTTATACACCATCTTGTAAGATAGAGCCCCAACTTTTCAGGATATTATTTGCCAACTGGTGCCTTGGCTGGGTCATCAGAAGGCCTTCCACTATACTGTTTCATAAAAGGCCATGCATGTAGAGTGACTCTCAAATGCAGAAGGAGCTGAGAAACCAAAGAAGAAGGTAGATAAATCCAGTTTGTCGACATAGAGTGATTTCATTGGGGGAACTTATGGACAGAAGCATGGTCTTGACCAGCTTTAACATAGGCAGATCTCCATGCCATTGCCCTCCAAACACAGGGATTCCACAGGAAAGGGGTACACATGTTTCAGAGGGAATGGGCAGGAATTTTGTCTAAGGGCAGGATTTACAGTAAGTACAAGTTTATCAAGGTTGATGTGAGCTACAGATAGGGTTTACAGTAAGAATAAGCTCTTATACAAGGGACAATACATAAACTGGAAATCTCAGAAACCCTTCCAAAACTGGGGTTAAACAGAAGTCAACATGGTGGATTAGCTTCCAAGATAGAGTTGCTTTAGCTTCCAGACTGACATTTTGATGTAATGCCTGGAAAGAACCTTAAATTCAATAGCCATGGGCCCATTTCCCCGCATTTTGATGTTAAATGAGTTCCCGGATCAGAAGCAACATTATGTAGACTGCACGATAGCAAATAAGCCCATCAATGATGGCTTTAGCAGAAGCATTGCATGTAGGTTGAAAGACACATAAATATCCAGAAAACATCACTCTTACAATGAGGACGAATCATAGTTCCCTGGAAGGGGTGTCGGGTAATTGACCTGCTGCTAAGCAGCTGGTTAGGCCCTTTTGTAAATGGTGCCAAAACAGGGTAGAACCTTTGGTCTTTAGTGGGGTTGTGCACTAAACACAGCTTTGGTGACGTCCATGTTGTTGACCCTCTGTAGAGCCTCTGCTAAGGCCAGTTTGAACATGGACCCATTGAGCATGTACTGGAGTGTCTGGGAAAGTCTCAGAGTTCCAGTTGCTCCATGCCCTCTCCAACACCTGGCATTGTCTACCTTTTTTATTTCAGCCATTCTGGATGGGGTGTTAGAGGTGTTCCATCTGATATTATCTTCCCTTTCACTGATGACAAGATAAAGTGTTGGGAGATAATTCTCTGTGGGTTTTTCCTACTTATGTGCATTTAAAAAAATTTTTTTAAAGCAGGATTTATTGAGAGGACAGAAAAGCTCCCACAGTGGGAGGGCACCTGAAGGGGGTCACCCTAAAAATTTTTAAATTTTAAATATGTGGGGCACAATTCAGGGTTAGGTATATAAATGTTCATTATACAGGTGTGCCCCCCTCCCCTGGCAGTTTCCCACTACTACCCATCCCTTTCTTATAGTATTACAATAGTTGTTCAAGGTTCACTTATGAGCAAGAACGTGTGATACTCAATTATTTGTTTCTGTGATAGATCACTCAGTATTATAGCCTCTAAGTTCATTCAAGTTGCTGCAAAGTTCATAATTTTGTCCTTCATTATAGCTATGTAATATTCCATTGTGTATATGTACCACATTTTTTTTTATCCGGTCCCCTTTCGATGGGTGGCACAGTTGGTTCCATCTTTTTTTTATCATAAATAATGCTGCGTAGCCGGGCTCGGTGGCTCAGCCTGTAATCCCGCGCCTTTGGGAGGCTGAGGTGAGTGGATTGCCTGAGCCTGCGGGTTCGAGACCCGCCTGGGCAGTGAGACCTCATCTCTACAATAAATCAAAAAAAAAAAAATCAGCCGGGCATGGTAGTGCATGCCTGTAATTCCAGCTACTCGGAAGGCTGAGGCGGAAGGATCGCCGGAGCCCAGCAGGTCGAGGCTGCGGTGGCCGGGAGCGGCCACTGCACTCCAGTCTGGGCGACAGAGTGAGACTCCAACTCAAAAAAAAAAAAAAAATAATGCTGCGTGTGCAGGTATCTTTTTCATAGAGTGATTTGAGTTCCTCCATGTATATTCCCAGTAGAGGGATTGCGGGGTTATATGGGAGGCCAATTTTTAGGTCTTTTAGGAATCGCAACACTGCTTTCCACAGCCACTGTGCTAGTTTACACTCCTACCAGCAGTGTAGAAATGTTCCCCTTTTGCCACATTTCTGTGCATTTTGAGCTGAAGCACTAACTACTTATTTGATACTATCTTTTCAAGGACATTTGAACAGCAGTTTTTGAAGATATAGTGTTTTTCTCTGGAGCAAAGCCCAGACAAGTTTGATTATTGCCTATTATAAAAGATTTGAGTTTCTTACATTCAGGGTTCCTCAGTTTTGACACAAACCACTATGGGCAGTGTCCACATGGCACCTGAAGAACCTTATGCATATTGTTATGTGAAACAAGTCAATCTAAAAAGCTACAGATTGTATGATCCTAACTATATGTTCTTGAAAATGAAAACTGTGGAGAGTTTTTTAAAAACCCAGTGGTTTCTAGGGGAAAAGAGGTGGAAGAGGAATAAGTTGAGGGATAAGGTGGAGCACATAGAATTTGGGGGCAGTGAATCTATTCTGTAGGATACTGCAATGATGGATATATGAACCTATGCATTGGTCAAAACCCACAGACTTACAACACCAAGCGTGAACCCTTATGAAAACAACAGACTTTAGTTAATTATAATGTATCGATATTGGCTCATCAACTGTAACACATGTACCACACTAAAGTGGAGTGTTAATACTAGGGCAAACTGTGTGGGAGGTGGGGTGGCATCTGTGAATTCTCTGTACTTTCTGTTCAATTTTTCTGTCAACTTGAAACTTCTCTGAAAAATGAAGTCTAATGAATCAAAGTGAAAAGAAAAGAATTGAGCTGTCCTTCACATTTCCTGTTCACCAGAAAGGAGAAAGGATCCCCATTTGCCCTTCCCCTAGGCCCTGATTCTTCCCACACCTCCAGTCCTCCAGAAGGGCCAGATAGTAAGTCAGGGGTGCTGAGGCTGGAGCTTTGCTGTCCTGGGATGGAGGGTTCCATCTCTGTAGGTGACAGAACCTTCCCAGTGTGTTCGTCCTTTCCCCTCTCCTCTCTTTCCTCTCCCCTTCCCCTCTCCCTCTCTGTGTCAGAATCTCATTCTGTTGCCCAGGCTGGAGTGCAGTGGCACAATCATGGCTCACTGAAGCCTTGACCTCCTGTGCTCAGGCAATTATTTCACCTTGGTCTCCCAAAGTGCTGAGATTACAGGCATAAGCCACCATGCCCAGCCTCCAATGTTTTCGCTCTCCAGTGACATCTGGAAGAATTGGGCTAAAAAGTCCTGTAAGGTGTGCCCACATATTTATCGCATCTTAATTTTGTTCTAATGAGATACCTTGCATAGAGGAACCAGCCACCTATTCCTTTGTTTCCACTGGAAGATTTTTCTCTTTATTTAAAAGACTTTATAGGTGTGCTCCTTCTGCTTCAGAAAAGATAAAAGAAAAAATGATTAATCACATACACTGATGTATAAATTCAATGTAATTCCAAAAACACATAATATGATTTTTTTTTTAAACAGGGGAGAGCGCGAACGCAGTCCCCCACTACCACAAAATATGCAGTCGCGTTTCCCACATTTGGGGAAATCGCAGGGGTCAGCACATCTGGAGTGCAATGGATAAGTCTCACCCTGGGAAAACCCCCTTCGTGATCATGGTATCTCCCCTGCCAGGTAAGTAAGATTTTTAAATAAATCATTATAAATTAATTTTGGTGATCATCTGGGACAGAAAAGTTCTGAGCAAAGAAAATTTTTATAAAGAACCCTGAAAGACTTAAGAGATGTCAAAAATACTATCAAGCTGTAATCATACAGACAGACATTGCATACACAGAAGCATTGAATTTATGATACATTTTTCATATTGGAGAGTAAGTAAAGATGAAAGATAATTTTAAAGTGTTTTACAAGTTATGACTATGCTTTGAAAAACGTAAAGTTAGGTTGCCAACTCCATAGGACTCCCCAGTGTAAGTTCTCTAGGAGGGCAAGTTCGCATTACCACTAAAGAGAAGTCTTGGCAATAACTGAGCAACCTCTCTGACAGTTTACCTCAGAAGGACAGACTTTGACCTTTACAGGAGGTGGCCAGGAGGTGACACTGGATTCGTCTGATAAGTTGAAGGAATCACAGTGGGAAAAACTCTCACTGCCCACTTTAGGAGTGACTTTCACACTGAATGTTGTGATCCTTGTATCCCCAGAGCCTGGAACTCAGAGTGCATGTGCCTCATTCTAGAACACTCTTGATTAAAAAAAAATGGATTGGTCATTTCAAAGTTACTTTTCTCGTAAAGGTTAAAGCAGACAGAACTTTTGTAGCGTGCCAGTGGCCTGTTTGGGGATTTGGCTAGCCTCTCCCTCAGTTCAGCTTGGTGGTATGGAACTTCAGCTTGAGAAACCCCATTTTGATCTGGTCTGTTGGGCCCAGCTCTGTCCAAACCAGCAGCCTCCTGTCCATTTTATTCAACACTTATGCTGATTTTCTTTTCTGCATCTTTGTATGCTTTACAAACGTTCTACAAATAAGTATAATTATCAGGCTCAAAGCTGCCTGGAATGGCCTCTCAGTCCAGTCCATCGGCCTGTCCTGCAGAATGTCTGCAGATATGCTATGACTCTTTATCCCTCTGATTTCCTCCCCTCCACACCTCCTTCTTCTTCCTCTGTTCCTATGAGAGGGACCAAAACAAAAAACACCAGAATGATCATTTGGAGGGTGGACCCCTTGTAGTACAGGCTTCCCCCATTAGGTAAGTATTCTGGGAAGCCAACGGCATCAATGTACCAGCTAGCGTTACTGTGACATTCACCCTCCTTGAATTTCGTTTTGGGATTCTTTCAGCAGTATGCCCATTTCATGATGGATGATTTAGTAGTACATCTGTCCACAAGGTGCTGGGTGTTTAGCAGTTTTTGACCAAAAATGGCATGACCCCCATGCCCCACCCTCCCTATTCCCCCAATCTCACCCTGAGTGGCTTTTGGTTTGTTTCCCTGATGAAAAAAGTCTTCCAAGAGAAATGTCTTGCTGATGTGGAAGAGGTGAAACAAGTCAGGTGAAACAAGAGGTGAAACAACACTAAAAGGCATCAATGTTGTCGAGTTCAAAAACTGTTTTGATCAGTGCAAAAAGCGTCTGGGTAAGCGTATTGCATCAAACGGAGAGTCCTTGGAAGGTGACTGAATTTTAAACATGGGAGAATAAATACGCAATTTTTAATAATATATTCTGTTTTGGGGGGGTCCGCCCGCGTACTTTCCCTCCTCCCTCCCCCCTCCTCCCTCCCCTTCTCCAGTCCTTCTTCTCCCCCCAAGCCAGTCCCTCTCTCCCCAACTCTTCCTCTTTTCTTCCCCCCTTCCCACCCTTCCCCTCTTCCTTATGGGTTTCCTCCTCCTAGTCTGTTCCCTTTCCTCCCTTCCTTCTCCCCCACTTCTCTCTCCATCCTCTTCCCCCTCCTCCCCCTCCTCTCACGACTTCTCCCTCCTGAACACTCCTCCCACCTCTCTTCCCTCTCTTCCCTTCACATTCCTCCCCCCTTCCTTCCTGCTACTCCCCTCTTCCCCCTACTCCTTTCCCTTGCTCTCTCTCAGCCCTTCCTCCTCCCCTTCGTGTCCCTCCCCCCCATCTCTGCCTCCTGCACCCCCGGATCCCTCCTCGCCCTCCACTGCCTTCTCACCTCTCCTCCTTCTCCTCTCTTCCTCCTACCCACCCACCTCTCTTCCCCTTTCCGTCCCTACCCCTTCCTCCACCCCCGCAACTCTCCTCCCCAGCCCTCCTCTTTCCCTGCTCCCCTCCTCCTTCTCCTCCCCCCTCCTCCTCCCCTCTCCTCCTCCCCCCCCTCCTCCCCCCTCCCCCCGTCTCCCCCTCCCCCTCTCCCCCCCATCCCTTCCGCCCCCCGCCTCCCGGCCAGCAGGTCGCCAAGGCCTCCGGGAGACGAAGGAGCGCAGTCAGTTCGGCCGACCCCGCTCGTGTGCGTCGGGCTCCGCTCGGGGACGTTCGGCTTCGCTCGGGTTCGTTCGGCTCCGCTCGACGGGAAGGGCCCGAGGGGAGGCAGCGGCGCGCGGGCTTCTGGGAAGGGTAGTCTGGGGCCGTCTGCGCAGGCGCACTGCGGCCAGGAGGGCCCAGCGGTCGTAGCCATTGTCCCTGCCGAGTGGCGAGCCGGTGAGTCTGGCCGCAGGACGGGGGCGGGGTCGCGCCCGCCCCCTACCCTGCCGGGACTGAGCCCCCGCCTCCGTGGAGGGGCGGAGAGAGGGAAAGGGCGTGCGGCCCAGCTGCGAGGCGCGCGGACTGGGGAGGGCCGTGCGGCCAGGCGGCGTGCGCGCCCGGAGGAGGGTGTGCGGGCGGGGGACAAAGGGGGGCCGAGGGGCTGGGGGGTGGGGACGGGGTGGGACTGGAGGCTGGTGCAGAACCCGAGGGCTGTCGGGAAGGGGGTCTGTGAGAGAAACACGGCGTGTGTGCGTGTGTGTGTCAGTGTGTGAGTATACGTGTGTGTGGATGTGGCTGTGCGTTGGCGTGGGACCCTCTGGCCCTGTCCTTGCCTGTGTGCTCCTTCCCGCGCACGTGCACACTCCAGAGTCTTGGTCTCTGCGGGGTGTCTCTCCCGGTCTCCGTGGGATGTCTCTCCGGATCTCTGCGGCATGTCCCTCCGGGTCTCTGTGCGCGTGGCATGTGGCAGCCCCCCGTGGCCTTGTCCTTGCCTGTCTTTGTGCTCCTCCTTCACATCCACATGCACACTTCTTCATTCTTGGTCTCTGCTGCATGTGTCTCTTGGGTCTCCGCGGGTTGTCTCTGAATCTCTTCAGGGTGGGCCTCTCTGGGTCTCTGTGCATGTGGCATGTGGCAGCCCCCTGTGGCCTTGTCCTTGTCTGTCTGTGTGCTCTTTCACATGCATGTGCACACTCCAGAGTCTTGGCTTCTGCAGGGTGTCTCTCCCAGTCTCCATGGGATGTCTCGCCGGGTCTCTTCGGAGCCTTTCTTTCCCGATCTCTGCAACATGTGTCTCTCCGGGTCTCTGTGCCTGTGGCATGTGGCAGCCCCCCGTGGCCTTGTCCTTGCCTGTCTTTGTGCTCCTTCTTCACATCCACACGCACACTTCTTCATTCTCGGTATCTGTGGCATATGCCTCTTAGATCTCTGTGGTGTGTATCTCTCTAGTTCTCTGCGGGTGTGTCTCTCTGGGTCTCTGTGGGATGTCTCTCCAGGTCTCTGTACATGTGGCATGTGGTGTCCCCCTGTGGCCTTGTCTTGCTTGTCTGTGTCCCCTTTCACACGCACGCGCCTGTGTCTCGGCATTTGTGTGCAACTCTGTCGGGTGGGTGCATGAGTGTGGGTGCACCTGAGAGGCTCCTTCCAAAGTCCATGTCCATCTGCACAGGTGGGCCAGGGCCTAGCAGAACCACTGGCTTCTCACCCAGCACCTCTCCTAGTCTGGGGACCTCCAATTCCCTGGCTTCTTCCTGTTCCTCGGAGCTGTGCCTGGCCCATAGAGGGCTCTGGAGAGGTTGGGGCCTTGGAGGACAGGAAGTGCGTGTGAGTGACAGGTTGTGGGGCTGTTTCTTCTGATGCCCACAAGGCTTTTCTTTTCTGTTTTTGAGATAGGGTCTCACTCTGTCACCCAGGTTGGAGTGCATTGGCATGATCATAGCTCTTTGCAGCCTCAAATTCCTGACCTCAAGCGATCTTCCCAGCTCAGCCTCCTGAGTAGGTAGGCCGGCTAATTTTTAAAAATATTTTGTAGAGAACGGGCTTTTGCTGTGTTGCCCAGGCTTGTCTTGAACTCCTGGGCCCAAGCAGTCCTCCTGCTTCAGCCTCCCAAAGTGCTGGGATTAGAGGCATGCACCACCACACCTGGTTCATTTTAAAAATTTTTTGTAGAGACAGGGTCTTGCTATATTGCCCAGGCTTGTCTTGAACTCCTGGGTTAAAGCATTCCTCCTGCTTCAAGGTGCTGGGATTCCAGGAATGTGCCACCACGCCAGCTAATTTTTTAACTTTTTGTAGAGACAGGATCTCGCTGGGTTGTTCAGGCTGGTCTTGAACTCTTGGGTTCAAACCATCTTCCCACCTTGGCCTCCCAAAGTGCTGGGATTATAGGTGAAAGCCACCTTGTTTGACGTCTGTGCCTTCTTAAAGGGATGTCAGAGCCCCGAAGGGTCTCTGTCCCTTACTCCCTTCTGACCAAGAAGAGATTGAATTTTTTCTGTGTATCAAGCCAGTGCTGTTCTGGACACTGTGTCCGAACTGCCTCATTAACTGACTTCCCAATAACTCTGGGGTAGGGATCACCATCACCGTCATCTTACAGATGAGGAAACTGAGGCTCAGAGACGTTAAGTGACTCACCAAAGGCTGCACCCAGACATCCAGGTTCTAGAGCCTCCCAGTTATCCATCAGACAAATGGGTGACCCTTATTTTCCTTTCTGCTCAGCTGAGACAAGGTTGCAGTTTTTTCTTAAAGGAGTTTCCCTCACAAACAGTGGGCACAGAAGAGAGGAAGGGGTTTGCAGTCACACGGATGGAAGGCCAGCCTGCGTTCCACATCACTAGCCATGCTCGTGAGCGAGTCACTTCCAGGGCCACTGTTTGAGTTTTAGGGGTGCTTTGCCTTCATGAGCCCCTTGCTCCGTTTTTAAAAAGCACTGAAAGTTACATTTTGTGATTGCCTCGAAATAAAGACAAATAATCCAGACTAGATTAGATTCCCCCTTTTTTTTTGACGAGGTTGCTACACCCAGGGAAACAATTCAAGGAAACAGAAAAAAAAAAATTAAGAACCCTCATACCCCGTCTCATTCTCACTCCACACCCTCCAGCACCAGCCTGGCCTCATTCCACAGCCTTCCCCGGGCTGGAAACGCTGAGCAGACACGTCCACACCCATGTGTGTTGATTTATTTTTCCACAAAGGGGCTGAAGTGTAACTTGCTTTTCTCACTTAATGAACCCACAGACATGTCAATAGCTGCAGAACTAACTCTGCTTTCCAGAGGTGACCTGAGTATCATAGCATGGAGACCCCATCGTTTATTTGACTGATTCCTTTAGTAACGTTTATTTATTTTGTGTCCAGGGTTTTTTGTTGGTTGATTGGGTTTTTTTTCCTCTAGAAGCACTGCTGCCATAAATACTTTTTTTTCTTGGTTCTGCTTTTATTTATTTATTTATTTATACAAATTTTTTATTTTAAAGATGGGTACAATTCAAGGTTAGGCATACAAATGTTCATTATGCAATTTCCCTTGAATACCTTTTTCTATGTGCCTGTATAGGGTCTGTGTTTCACCAGCTTCGTTTCCAGAAAAAGATTGAGCGACTCTCATTCCCTTGCATCCTGTCCAGAAGCTGGCTCATCTGTTCCTTCACCTTGACATCTGGGCACCTCCCCTCTTCCAGACATTGTCCTAGATGCTGGAGCCACAGTCCCAAAACAGTAATCCCCGTTGCCCAGGGGCTTATGCTCTGGTGGAGAAAAGACAGGTGACAAACTTGAAAGCAACTAAAAAAAAGATTGAGGTTGATGCATAAGAGGACTGAGGGAGAGGGAGTAACTTTTTGAACTGGAGGGTGAGAGGAGGGGACTTCTCCAAGGAGGTGACATGGGAACTGACCGTGAGGCGGGGGTCCAGCCATGGGAAGAGCATTCCCTGCAGAGGGAACAGCAGATGCAAAGGGTAGGAGTCTGGGGCTCATCATGGGAGGGGGGAGTCCACTGGGGCAGGCTGCAAGGACTGTGTGGATGACAGTGGAGACCTGAGCGATTTGGAATGATAGGAGAAGCCACTGGAGAGTTTGAAGCCAGAGGGTGTTTCTACTTAATGCTGACAGTGGGCCAGGCAGGGCATAGCGGAGTTTTCAGGTGTTAAGTGGGAGGAGCCAGGAGCCCACACCTGCCTTTGTGAGCCTTTCTTTCCACAGCAGGGTTTCTCGACCTGGCACTGTGGACATCTGGGGCCTGATCATTGTTGTGGGGGCTGAGCTGTGGTTTGTATCATCCCAGGCCTCTACCCGCTAAGTGCTCATAGCACCCTCTGTCATCCCCAGACTGTGACAGCCACAAAGGTCTCCAGGGTTACCAAATGTGTCCTGGGGGGCAAAACTGCCCCTGGTTAAAACCACTGCTCAGAGGGCTTCTGCCAACTAGGCCTTACATGTGCTGCCTACAATTAAAATGATTTTTTTGCTTGTGGAAGTCGGGACCATTTGACCTCAGAAAGCCCCTTCTTTGTCTTAGTGAATCTTACATGTTAAGAGGCATCAGAATCACCTGGGAATCTTGTTTGGAAATACTGGTTCCAGGGCCCCCTGAGTGGTTGATTCAGGGCATCTGGGTGGAAGGTCTCTATAGTCTGGATAATAACTCTTTAATATGCACCCCTGTGATTCTGGTACACTAGCTCAAGGGCTATTGGGTAGGACAGGACTGGGCAGTTCCAAGGGGTTGGAGATTTAGGGAGGTGTGTTTCAGTTTATTACAGCACACAAAAATTTTGCTTCCAATCAGAGGTGTTGATGGTACAGGTAGTGAGCTCCCCATCCCAGGAAGCATGCATGTCTAGACAGGTCACCATGGAGCCAGGGACTTGCTAAATGTCACAAGCTCCAAGAATGTGCCCTAAGCTGCACCACCTATTCTATTTCTTACTCTGTCTTTTACTTGTGTCTCTTCACTGATTTTTAAAAAATTTGAAACTTTATAGTTTAAAAGTATTCTTAGCCAGGCTCGGTGGCTCAGCCTGTAATCCCGTGCCTTAGGGAGGCTGAGGTGAGTGGATTGCCTGAGCCCGCGGGTTTGAGACCCTCCTGGGCAGCGAGACCTCATCTGTACAATAAATAAAAAAATCAGCTGGACGTGGTAGCTTATGCCTGTAATTCCAGCTACTTGTAAGCCTGAGGCGGAAGGATCGCCGGAGCCCAGGATCGAGGCTGCGGTGGCCGGGAGCGGCCACTGCACTCTGGTCTGGGCGACAGATTGAGACTCCAACTCAAAAAAAAAAATAAAAGAGTATTCTTTGTGTCTACTGCAAATAGAAGCTCAGCATTCCTGGAAAAAGGGATACAATCATTAAAATGAACGAAAGCAAAGCCGGGTCATTGTAATGAGATGTTATGGTTGTCCTAAGTTTGGGCCTGAGCCCTTTGTTTATTTTTTTCAAAAGAAAAAGTAGGGGCATTGCTGGGGGGGGGGAGCGCAGCGGGAGAAGATTTTGAGATATGCTAGTGGCCACTAAGATTGCCCTGAGCATGTCAGGAGAATTGGAAGAAAATCCAAGCAGATACATTCCCCTGGGTGAGTCTGCCTGGAGAGCCCCGGATGGCTGCGTCCCTCTCTTTGGGGCACACTCGGTTGACATCAGCAGCAATAGTAACTGCGGATGTTTGTTGAGTTCTTACCATGTGCTGGGCTCCAAGTGCCATTCATGTACCTGTTGGCTGAACCTTATGGAGTCTGGGGGAAGTGCCCAAAGGGGCTGGAGGTGGTGACTGCGTTTCATTGGGTGTGGCGAAGGTGGAGGGGGGTTCAGTCCAGCTCAGACCCAAGAAGTGGATCGTGGCTGTCACATGGCCGCCAGCACCCTGTGGGAACTTGTGAGTGTGTGTGTTGGGAGTATCTGTAGGAGTGTGCATGGGTGTGCATCTGGGAGGCAGTGTTGCCTGGTGGTTAAGCATGTGGACCTAGACATACCCTACCCACCGCAGTCCCTGCTTTGTAATCTTGGGCGAATGACTTATCTCCTTGGGTCTCAGTCTTCTCATCTGTGAAATGGGGTGGGTAGAAGTAGTGCCCACCTTCCAGGTGTTGGGAGCATCAGGTGAAATACATTCATCAAGTGGCTTGCATGCAGTAAACCTCGTAGGTGTTTGCTGTTGGGTGTGTGTGTGTGTGTGTGTGTGTGTGTGTGTGTGTGTGTGTGTGTGTGTCCTCTTTCCCTGTGTGTGTGTGTCCTCTTTCCCTGTCTCCCTCTGTCTCTCTGCCTGTCTCTCAGTGGGGGGGGGTGTGTGTGTGTGTGTGTGTGTGTGTGTGTGTGTGTGTGTGTGTGTCCTCTTTCCCTGTGTGTGTGTGTGTGTGTGTGTGTGTCCTCTTTCCCTGTCTCCCTCTGTCTCTCTGCCTGTCTCTCAGTGAGTGTGTGTTTGGTCCCTCTGCATTTATGAGTCGGGCCTAGTCCTGGCCTCTCACTGTGCCTTCCTCTCTCCTCACCCACAGCCCGTCCTCCCATCCTCGGTGGCCGTGGGCAGCAGAGGGATGGCCACTCAGCTGCTGACTGACGAGGCCCTGGTGAGTCACGCTGCTCTCTCGCCCACCTTTCCAAAGGCTGGGCTCCTGCCTTCGGGTGAGCCTGTGGCCTCCTGAGCCCCTCCAAGGCCCTTGCCCCCAACCCCCTCTCTTGGGGGCTATGTCTATCCTGATGAGGAGGGCAATGCCCACAGAGGAGGCTGCCCCTCTGGCCTACATCCTGTGGGCCCGACAGCTCCTTTCTTATCCCTGACCTTGCCTGCACAGTCAGCCCTGGCAGACAGGGCAGTTTGGGAGTGGCCAGACCTGGCCCTGGGGCTCTCAGGAGACACAGGCTGGCCCCTGGGAAGTGATGGCTTAAACATGTGACATTGATTGAAAAGGACTTGAGCAGGACCATGCTGGACAGGTGACCTGTAGAAATGGGCAAACAGCACTAAGTGTTCAGACAAACACCCTCATGTGTGGTGAAAGTAGAAAAATGTGTGGGGATATTAAGACAGGCTACCCCAGAGAGGGAGGAAGATGCTTTTGTGGGGCACAGGCATGTCTTCAGTTCTGGTCGTGAAGTTTTGTGCCTTTAGCTGGGTGATGCATGTGTGGCTGTCTGTCATACTTTTCTCTAGTCTTTTTTTGGCCAGAAATATTTTATAATAAATACATATATATAAATGTATTATATGTAATGATACATACATATATACTTATATGTAAATGCTTATTATAGGAAACTGGCAGAATCCAGTAAGCGACAGGTAAGACTGTAATTCATCCTCAGGCCCACTACCCAACGATAAACCACGTAGATATTTATGTATCTGTTTATTGTCCTCCTTCTCTAATGATTACCTTTAAAGTTGAATAAGAATTGGCTCTGCCATATTCATCCAGAGGTTTATTCCCAAATTTATACAGTCAGGATTTTCTCCGCCTTGAACACTTTCAGACATCACTTGTTTTGGCTGCATAATCAGTCTACCTAACTCTCCACTCAGTATTGGTGAGTTTGATCTTTTTTTTTTACATATTTTTGTTGCTGTGAATAATATGACATAAAAGTAAAAGAAAATTCCTTATAGGTAAGGAAATGCATGATCATTATAAAAATCTTAGGAAATCCAGAAAAATATGGCTGAGGGAATCAAACTCACCCATGATCTTATCTTATCCTAGAACGTTTGAGTATCTTTTCCTCCTTAGATATGCATATTGTTTTGTAAAAATAAGGATCACTCTGGCTAAGCAATTTTTATATCAAAGATTACTTTTTCATCAAATATTTCATCCCGAGCATTTCTCCACGTTATTAAAAACTCCTCCATAACGTGCATTTTAATGACTGCATAAAAGTTTTAACTAGTGGCAGTACCTGGTTTATGTAATGGTTTCTTTGTTGCTGGACATGCATTAGTTTCCAGGTATTCATGGTTATAAAATGTCACGAGGGACGTGGCTGGGCATACATCTTTCCCTGTGTTTTATGTGATTTCTTTAGGAGTGATTTCTTAAGAGGAGTATTGGGTTAGATTTTTTTTTTTTTGAAACAGGGTCTCACTCTGCTACCCAGGCTGGAGTCCAGTGGCATGATCATGGTTCACTGCAGCCTCAACCTCCTGAACTCAGGTGATCCTCCCACCTTAGCCTCCTGAGTAGCTGGGACTACAGGCACTAGCATGCCTGGCTAATTTTTTTGGTGTTTTTTTGTAGAGATGAGGTCTCGAGCTCTTTGGCTCCAGTGATTTTTCTACCTTGGCCTCCCAAAATGCTTGGATTATGGGCATGAGCTACCACACCTGACCTGAGTTGGATGTTTATAGGCCTTTCACGTTACTTTTCAAGTTGGTTGTGGGCAATGTGTATTTCCCCCAGTGTGTCGGAGAGGGCCTCTGCTGGCCATTGTCAGGGATTTACTCTGTACGTTGGCTATACATGATAAATAGTATAAACCTTGGAACACGATAGTTGGCAGGTGATGTCACGTGGTCTCTTTCTGAGTAGCACTGTTTGTGTTGCTAGTGAGGTTCAAGTCTCAGGGAATTTAGTCGTTTCTGCGGACAGGTAAATGGTGCCTCCCCTGCTTTACCAGTCTCCAGGATTTGTGGTATTTTCAAAGGTTTTACAGAAGTAAATGTCTGTGTGTAAACATTTGTGGCAGATATTCTTTCCAGGTTTGCTTTTTGTTTCTTACTTTATCTACTTTTTCTTTCAGTACAAAAACATCTCATATTTTTAAAATCCAATCTGTTGGTTACTCCCACTGCAGTGTCTTCCTTCATCTTTAAGCTGTGAAGGGGTTTCTCTCTCCATAGTTCACGTAGCACCTGGGTTTTCTGCCTTTTTTTGCCATTTAGCGCTTGAATGTTAACAGTGAACTTTGGAATCTACCTGGAACTTAATTTGCTGTGTCAACATGTCAGTTGACTTGTTTGGGAGTTTTGGTTCCTTGTGCCTTCCTTTATTTGATACCTTTGTTGAGATACATGTTATGTGCCACCAAGTACATGGTTCACTGGTTTTTGGTACACTCACAGAATTGTGCAACCATTGCCACAGTCAGTTTCAGCACATTTTCATTATCCCCAAAAGGAACCTTGTACTTGTTAACCTTCACACCCATTTCCCCCATGAATCACCGGCCCCTGGCAACCACTCATTTCCTTTCTGCCTTTATGGATTTGCCTCTTCTGGACGTTTCATGTGAATGGAATCACACAATATGTGGTCTTCTGTGACTGACTTCTTTTGTTGAGCATTATGTTTATAAAGTTCAACTATGCAGTACCATGTACAGAAACCCATTCCTGTTTGTGGCTGAGTAATAGCCCACTGTAAGGTTATATACCACATTTAATTATCCATTCATCAGTTGATGAACATTTGGGTTGTCTCCACTTTTTGATCATTATGAATAATGATCTTCACAAATCTTCTGTGAACATTTGTGTACAAACCTGAGTTTGAACATATGATCTCATTCTCTTGGGTGTATACCTAGAAGTGGAATGTTGGGTCATATCGTTAACTCTGTTTTCCAAAGGGATTGCACCATGATATCTTCATTTTAACTCATCTGTGATTCTTGAGTTCTTCTTTTACCTACATTATTAGAAGGATTTGTTGATAGTTTTTATTGCGGCGTGGTTGGGATTTTTGGTTTGTTTGGTTTTTAAAAGTCACTTCCTTCGAGACCAGCCTGGACAACATGGTGAGACCTTGTCGCTACAATAAATCACAAAATTAGCTGGGCATGGTAGTGTGCAACTGTAGTTTTGACTGCTTGGAAGGCTGAGGTGGAGGGATCGCTGGAGCCCAGCTGGTCGACACTGGGATGACTGTGAGCATGCCACGGTGCTCCAGCCTGGGTGACAGAGTTAGACTCCAGCTCAAAAAAGTCACTTCCGGTGTAATTACATTCTGATTTTTAAAACAATTGAGCCTGCCTGGTGTCAGCTCTTTAGAATTTCAGCTCTGTAGAGGTTTTTTGGGGGGGGGTTGGTGCTAAAATAGTTTGTTATCAGATGGGAAACCAAACCAAAAGAGATGAGGCACTAGAACAAGTGGCCTCAGACATGCACACATAGAGACTCAGAGAGGTCCTTTGCTGTGGCACTTCTGGCCCAAGAGGATGGGCTCTCTGCTGTCTTGCTGGTGCCAGACAGGGCATGGTGCCCGGAGCCTGCAGGGAGTGTTATTTGAGTGAGTTAGGAGGGGCATACTTAGGGAAGACTTTCAGAAGAAATTGATATGTTAAAATTTTGTAAAAAAAAAAAGTGAAGGCAGTGGGAGGGAACTTTTGGAGGCAATGAGTTTATGGCCTTGAGGTGGTGATGGTGTCATGGGTGTATGCCCATTGCCCATCCCCAAACTCATCGAGTTGTGTGCGTTAAATGTGTACAGTTTTGTGTGTCAGTCATTCCTCAGTCAAGTGATTTAAATAATATTAAAAAGAAGGAATTATTAGCCAGACTGGTTGAAGGATATATTGAACCAAACAGTCAAATGCTATCATACAATAATTAGAAGTATCAATAATCATGCATAAGACATATGTTAAACAGCAAAGTTAATCAAATAATCATGGCAACAGCTGACATTTACTGGGAGCGTCCTCCGTCCATGGCTGTGCTGGCACCAGTTCTGTACCACTTCATTTAACCTCCGTGACAACTGTGCAGGGGACGCTGTCATCGTGAAGCCCATTTCACAAACCAGGCCCCGAAAGGGAAGGACAGTTATCCAGGGAAACACCTGGGGAGGGGCAGAGCTGGGATTTTGTCCCAGGCTGCCCAGCTCCTGAGCCCAAATTCAACCACTGCCCCAAATTACTCCCCATCGAAGGTGGCCCATGGGCAGAGGAAACTGGCCTGAGCTCATGTCCCAGAAAGACACCCTGGGCCCATAGAGGGACCAGCCAGTGGGTTGAGGCCTTCCCTTGGAGAGGTGGAACCATGGTTTAGTTCAGGGGTGGGGGGAGGCTCAGTGTGCTAGCGAAAGCCAAGGACCTGCGGGTGTCAGCATCAATAGCTGGTGCTATTGAGCACCTGCTGTATACAGTGTGTTACTGTTCTAGGCATCTTGCCTAGATTAACTCTTTTAGTTCTGATACCAGCCTACTCATGGAGCCATTCTTCATTCAGGAGCCGTTTGTCGAACCTCTGCTGTGTGCTAGGCATCGTTTTAAACTCTGGTGGTACAGTAGTGAGCAAGACAGATGTGTTAGTTTGCTATGGCTGCCATGACAAAATACCACACACTGGGTGGCATAAACAAGAGAAGTGCATTTTCTTGCAGCTCTGGAGGCTGAAATTCTGAGATCAAGTGTCAGCAGAGTTGGCTCCTCCTGAGGCCTCTCTCCTTGGTGTGTGGACAGCTGCCTTCTCCTCTGTCCTCACATGGTTGCCCCTCTGTACATCTGTGTCCTAATCTCCTCTTCTCATCAGGACACCATTCAATTGGACGAGGCCCACCCTAATGGCCTCATTTTACTTTAATCACCTCTGTAAAGTCCCCATCTCCAAATATAGTTGCTTCATGAAGTCCTGGGGGTGAAGACTTCAATATATGGAAGTTAGGGGGCACAGTTCAGCCCATCACAATGGGCAAGATCTCTGTCCTTACTGACCTGACATTTTAGAGGGGAGCAGATGATAAACAAATGCAAAGCAGTGCCTTTTGTTTTTAGATGGGCTCCTGGTGTTTTGGAAAGGCCTTCCTGGGAGAAGGCTGCACCTGAGCAGAGCTCTGTCAGGGAGGGAGCCAGAGGAAGGGTATCCAGGCAGAGGGGACCGCCATGCAGAGGCCCTGAGGCAGGGGCATGCCCAGGGTGTCCAGAGAGTGGCAGGTGGGTGTGACTGAGTTTAATGAGTAAAGCGGGGTGTAGTGGGGGTGCGGGTAGGGAGGCAGTGGAGGCCAGCACACAAGGCCTGGTAGGTGAATGCTGGCCTTCTGCCTTCTCTGTGAGTGGGGTGGATGCTGCAGTCAGATTATGACTGGAACTAATAGCAGTCACTAATCTTTGTCAAGCACGTGATATGTGCCAGGTGCTGGTTTCTCTACAGGAATATCTCCTTTTATCTTTACCACAACCCTGTGTGGTAGCAATTCGCATGATGTCCGTTTAGCAGATAAGGAAACTGAGTCTTGGAGGGGGATGCTAGGAAATGGGGAAGCCGGATTCACGTGCAGGCCCATGGATACCGTAACCCATGATCTCACGCATACTTTGCATTCCAAGGTTCTCCAACTCACCTGTCCATGGGTCGCCAGGTAGCGTAGAGGAAGAAGGGGGCAGTGGGCAGTTTGGCACTCTGTTGCCCCAGCTCCAGCCCGGAGTGGCCAGGTGTTCTGGTGTTCTCAGAGAAACTAGAAGTCCATTTTCTTGGTGAAGGATGCAAATTTTCTTCTCGTGTGGGAAACAATTGAAAGCCACATGGAAGCCCCCATAGGACGAAATAGGAAGCGTGCACAGCTGGCTTCAGGCCAAGGGATGCCCCTGCATGGTGCGTTCTCTCCTGGCACTGTGGGGGACATCCCACTAGTGAGTTCAGAACAGCAGGCCCTTGGGGGCCCGATGTTTGCGGGTGGATGATGGGAGCAGCCAGCATAGGGTGGGACGTGCCTGCACTCACCACGTTAAGGACAAGGTCGACTGTCCAGTGTCGTCTCTGAAGTATCTTCAGGATCACTTACGATCTGTTTGGAAGAGAAACGCCAGCTGGAATGGTGTGCGATGTGTCCAGCCGTCCAGCTAGAGGCACAGACATGCCACCCTTCTCAGGGTCTGATCCAGTGAGGTCAGTGTCGTGTGTGGATGAGGCTGTTAAGAGTGGGGACCGAGAGTTGGACTGACTGGGCTGCATGATCTCGTGTGCCTCAGTTTCCCCGTCCATAAAGGGAAGGGGCTCATAAAAGTGCCTGCCTGGTAGAATTGTTGTATTAAGTGAGTTGCTGTGCGCAAAGGGCTTAGAGCATTTCTGTCGTGCAGTACATGTTTACTGCACATTTGTTTATTTTTATCATTATTTACTAAACCTGAGTTGAAGGGATAAAACCAATGCCAGTTCCTTGTCTGCCTCATTCACATGGGAACAGACTATGCTCCCAGTGCCTGGCACACAGTAGGCACTCAGTAGGCACTCAGTAACTGCTGGTCGAGTGAGTACGTGCGTGAAGGATCACTCTGTTTCCAGGAACCGTGAAATGTGTTTAGAACACATCAGAGGCCGGGCTTGATGGCTCAGCCTGTCATCCCAGCACTTTGGGAGGTCGAGGGAGTGGATTGCCTGAGCCCACGGGTTCAAGACCAGCTCAGGCAACTTGGTGAGACTTCGTCTCTACAATAAAAATCAAAAAAAAAAAAAAAAAAGAACACATCAGAATATGTATTAGATATCATTGATTTCCTGTTCCTGTTGAGGGGGAAATACTCAGCCCTGCTTTTCTGGTAGCCCATGGTGAATTAAACACCAGTTTATTTCTGATCCAGTTATGTTTTGCTGGGTAACAAGCCATCTCTGAACAAAATGGCCAAAAAAATAGCCATGTATTATTCTCCGTCATGGTTTGGGGCGGGGTGGGCTCAGCTGGACAGTTCTTGCCTGGTGCCTCAGGCAGTGGCATTCAGATGGCAGCGTGGTAGAGCAGTGTCCATCTCTAGAGCTGGCGTGGATGGGACATTTCTGCTTTTCCACATGGCCGCTTGGGCTTTCTCATAGCACGGCATGAGAGTAGCCAGACATCTTTGGTGATGACTGTCTTTTCCAGAGCAAGTGTTCCAGGAGGCTGAGGCCGATGCTGGAAGGCTTCTACAAGCTAGCCTGGGAGTCCCAGAACATCACTTCTTCCAGAATTGATTGTTCAGACAAGACCCCAAGGCCAGCCCAGATCCAAGGGTGGGAATTAGGCTCCACTAGCAAAGCACTTACCGCCATCTTCAGTCTACCCCCCACCATCGTCTGCTAAAACTGACACGCATTGAAGAAACTGTGGAAGTGAACAGCACTTGCATTTCCTATGCTTGGGGGCAGGACTTGGCGTTTCTGTTCCACAGCCCTGAGACTATGAGCATTGAGTAGAGAATCCCGCTTGTGTGTTCAGTTGGGGCAGGTGCGCAAAGCAGGTAGCTTGTCTGTGTCTTCCCATCAGATAGGATTGTTTTCTCAGGCTGCTCAGGCCACCATATAAGAAATGTAAAGCACCAGTCATTTGTTCTACAAATGTTTATTAATGACCTACTAAGTGCTGGGCACTGTCCTAGGGCCTGAGCATCCACCGTGGCTCAGGTGGACAGACACAACCTCACAACCTCCCGTGAGGTAGATGCTGTTCCATCAGCATTTACCGGAGGTGGAGACCAAAGCATGGAGAGCGCAAGTGAGATGTGAGCCTTCACACATTCTTGTAGCTAGTCGGTGGCCAGTGGGGCTTAAGAACAGGCCTTTGTACTGGCTTTCAAAACACATGCCCTTAACCTGTGCTGCCTTTCATGATTAAAAAAAGCACTCACCCTCCCTGCATTAGGTGTCTATCGCCATGTAACAAGGTACCCCCAAAACTCAGCAGCTGAAAGCAGCAAATATTTATCATCTACCATTTCTGAGAACAGGGAAGCCGCTTGGCTGAGTGGCTGTCTCTCAGGACCTTCACAGTGCGGTCTTCTCAGGGGTCCCCAGGAATCGCCTCTGAGATGGCTCACTTGCTGGCGGAGGCCTCAGTGGCTGGTCAGGTGGGCCTTTCCAGAGGACGTCTCAGAGCCTGGCAGTTGGCTTCCCCCAGAGCGAGTGATCTGAGAGAAAGGAGAGAGGGAGTGTGCCCAGGACCAAAGCTATGCACTTTGTAACCTTTTCATCTCCCCCTCCCCAATTTTTATTGTGTTAAAATACACATAGTATACAATTTGCCACCCTAACCATTTTTAAGCATTCACGTCAGCAGCATTAAGTGCATTTGTAATGTGCAACCATCTCCCCATCCATCTCCAGAACTCTTTTCATCTTGTAAAACTGAAACTCTGCACCCGTTAAACAAGAGTACCCATTCCCCACTCCTCAGCCCTTGGCAACCACCATTTCACATTATGTGTCTATGAGTTTGACTACTCAAGATACCCGTATAAGTAGAATCACATCATATTTGTCCTTCTGTGACTGGCTTATTTCACTGAGCACAATGTCCTCAAGGTCCAGCCATATTGTAGTGTGTCAGAATTTCTTTCCTTTTTAAAGATAAATAGTATTCCATCGTATGTGTGTATCACATTTTGCTTATGCATTCATCTGTTTATGCACACTTGGGTTTTTCCACTCTTGGCTGTTGTGAACAGTGCTTCCACGAACATGTGAGTGTGCACTCAATAACCTTTTCTTAGAAGTGACCCCGCACCACTTCTGCTGTATGCTGTCTGTCACAAAGAGCCACCCTGCACAGCGCGTGCGGGATGCATGGGGCCATTTTGGAGGCTGTTAACACACACTCACGGGTCCACAAAAAACAGGAAAATATCCATGGCATCGCTATTTTGGGACAGCTGCTGTTAGCACTTGGGTACATTTCCTGCAGTCTTTTTTCTGTGCTTAGTTTTCATGTGGTTGAGATGAAATGGTACATACGATTTCAAAACACACAAGCAGTGCCACAGCGAAAAGCTCCACATGGTTGTTTTATGAAAATGGCCACACAGCCGGCCGTGGGGTGGGTCTCGCCTAATGCATGCCATGCCGTGGCAAGTGTGGTTGTCTAAGACTTGCCCTATAGTAAAAAGCAGTGGACAGCCTTGTGTGTGAAGCTGAGCCCACTTTTGGATTCTCATGTTGGGATCAATTTCCAGAAATAAAAGGTCTGAACATTTTAAAGGCATAAATGTATATTAACCATTTAATTGAAGAAATGATAATAGGTGTATTTGGTGAAAAGCTTTAGTTGTTGAAAATTAGTAAACTGGGGGGAAGGGAACTCTCCTTCTCTCCCTCCCATCCTGAAACCATTGTCATCAGCAGCTCTTACCTTTTTGGTTACGAGCTTTATTGTGGTATAATTCATGTATCACAAAATCTACCCCTTTAAATTAAGTTGACGTATTAGCATTCAGAGCTTTTTATTTTATTCTGAGTTGTGCAGCCACTATCACATTCAATTTGAGAACATTTTTATCAAAAGAAACCCTGTACCCATTAGTGGTCACTCCTCATTCCTCCTGAATACCCCCCCCCAACTAATCTACTTTCAGTCCATAGGTTTGCCTATTCTGGACATTTCATATAACTAAAGCTTACAATATTTGCTCTTCTGTGTCTTGTGTTGTTATAGAGCATAACATTTCCCAAATTCATCCATGCTGTAGCCTGTGTCAGAACTGTCGTATGGACAAACCCCACTCTGTTTATCCGTTTGTCAGTTGATCCACTTGGGGCTATGATGAATCTTGCTGCTATGGGAGTTCATGTCCAGGTTTGTATGTGGCCATATGTCTCCGTTTCTCCTGGGTATATACCAAGAATGGAAGTGGCCGTAAGGTCATAGGTGACTCTGGTTTCAGCCCTGTTGACGAGCCAGTTTTCCAAAGCAGCTGCACCATTGTACACCCTCACCAGCTGTATATTCTTACCATTTCTTGCATGCACCTGAAAAGCAATCTGTGCCAATATAGGCCCATATGTATAAATAACCTTTATTATTTTCTGTTATAGACATTTTAACAAACTAGACACACTGTTCTGGGCATGGACTTTTTCCCCCGTGACAGTATAGTCAAGAGATCACTCCACAGCAGCAGCTCAGAGCTGCCCTTCTGTTTCAGTGGCATGTACTCCCTTGTACATGTACAACCCAACTTATCCAACCCCCTACTAATGGACACCTGGGATGGTTTTAGTCTTTTTGCTTGTTCATCTAATTCTTGTACATATATGCTTTGGTATGTATGCTAATATATATGAATTAGTATAAACTGTTTTCAAAAGATATTTGAATTTTAGTTTAGATGGCTTTTGCTAAATGACACTCCATAGATGTCACACCAGTCTCTGCCCCAATTCGGAAAGTTTGAGACTGGCTGTTTCCCCATGAGCTTGTCCACACAATGTAATTGTCAAACCTTTGATCTTCACCAATCTAATAGTCTGATGCTGTCTCTTTGTAGTTTCGAGTTGCACTCCTTTTTAAATTTTGCACTTCTGCTTTAATAAAGTAGTAATGTTTTTTCATGTGAGTAAAGCCATTTGTATTTCTTGTTCTGTGAACTATGTGTTTAGGACTTTTGTCATTTTCTTTTGGTTTTGGTCTTTATCTTATTGATTTATAAGAGTTATTTACATGTTAAGGGTGTTTGGTCTTTTTTGTGTGCATCACAAATATATTTCTCCAGGTTGTCATTTCCTTAGGTTGTTAATAATTTTTTAGAAATTTTTAAATTTGTGTCAATTTCTTTTGTGACTTCTGGGACTTATGTTTGACTTAGAATAGCCTTCCACAGGCTGTAATTGTTTTTCTTTTAATTGCATGTTTTCCTCTGTTATTGTGAAGGTTTAATTTTGCCTTTGAGTGCTTGACTTACCTGGATTTTATTTATTTATTTAAAGCAGGATTTACTGAGAGGACAGAAAAGCTCCCACAGTGGGAGGGGCCCCGAAGGGGTTTCCTCCATCTGGATTTTAAAAATAATTCATGTAAGCAGTAAGATCAGACTTCTTCCCCGCAAATGCCTAATCAGTCCCCCTCCTTCCAGGAATTGATTCAGTCTTGTTTACTTTCTCTGCTGTGATGTGGTATTAGTTAGAAGATGGCAGAAGCGTGAGTATGAGGCCCCTAGCCTGGCTCTCACTCCTCTCTCTCAGGACCCAGGAGCTGCTTAATAAATGCATTCTGCATGGAACACACTGTGAGCTCCTGGCACTTGGGTCCCTATTGAGCACCTGCTCAAACTCAGGCATGGCTCTAGGTGTTGGGGATTTGTCGGTGAAGAAGACGGACCAGGTGCCTGCTTCTGTCCTACAGGGGAGACAGACACGGCACCGATTATGTCAGCAAGGGTCTAGGTTTGGCTGATGTAACAGGATAGGAATCTTCTCCTCTCTTGCATGATAGTCTGGAGGCAGCTCTTTAGTGTGAAGGACACGGGCCTAAGACAGGAATTGGTCCAAACCAGTGCCTCCCAGACACACTGTGTAACACACTATATAGTCAAACATGGTCACACAGGTAAGTTTCATGGCGTGTGGAGCAGGCTGGAGAGGAGGGGAGGTGGCTGTCCCTAAGGTCACCCTCACCTAGATGGCCCAAGTCGCTGCTCCAGCCACCAGGACACAGTCCCAGCCCACAGGAAGGGGAAATGGCAAGTGACACTCTGTGCTTTCCCTGTAAGGAAAGACCTGGAAGTCTCCCACTCACCTTGCCTTTGTTCCATGTCCTGTTATGTGACCCGCAGAGCTGCAAGGAAGGCTGGAAAATGGGATTTGCCACGCTCAGCAGGTCCCTGCTCAGCTATTCCCTTTATCACCTTAGGAGAAGAGAGCAGGAAATTGGGGAATGTGCCACAATTTGTTCCACAAGTAGACCACGAATACAGACTCTAATCCAAACAGTATAAGTGCTGTGTGACCCTGAAGCAAGGAGGGGTGACAGGGAATGGCGTGGGCTTGTTTCTTCTTGAAGACCCTAGGAGAAACCTTTGGGGGAGTCCGTTCCAGCCCAGACCTCCTGGCCACCTTCCCTCCCAGCGGCCATCTCACCACCATCTCACCACCTATGCTCCCGCCCGGTGCACATGCCACAAAACTTACCAGCGTGACTATGTTACACAGGATGTTCAGGAGGCCACTATTAGGACCACCTCTTGCCCAAGGCCCCAGAGACCAGAGCGGACAAGGATGGAGTCCCTGACACTGGGTGCCACGTGCTCAGACTGATCTTCGGAGCGGGCGGTTTGCCCAAAAGCAGGAGAGCCAGGCAGCCTGAGTCGAGATGCGTGAGGAAGCACCCTCTGCTACAGCCCTGCACAACAGTGCCGAGCACGGCCAACCTCGACTCCTCTTCTCTGTTCCTGTTTCATCAGCCCTTTTCTGCCTGTGAGGCCAGCCTCCTCCACCCAGCTCATCGAAACTCTCGTTCTGTTTTATAAAATGAGATGTTGCCTGATTCCAGAATTGTAAACAGAAGCCGGTTAGGTCTTTAAGCTGAATTTGCAGTAATTTTGTTTTTTGACAAGTGGCTTTGGGGACATTCACGTTGCTGTGCAGCCGTCACCTCCAGAACATTTCATCTTGTAAAGCTGAAGCTCTGCACCCATAAAACAGCTCCCCAGTCTCCCCTTGCCAGCCCTGCACCCACCATGCCGTGTTCTGTCTGTGGACTTGATGACTCTAAGAACCTTACAGCATGGGACACACAGTGTTGACCTCTAGGTGGCTGGCTTATTTCACTCTGTGTGGCTGTTCCATGTCCTGGGTCAGGACCTCCTTCCTGTTTAGGCTAGGTGACGTCCCATTGTGTGGAGAGACCACATTTGTCCATCCACTCTGTCACTGGGCACTGGGGTCCCTCCGCCTTTTGCCTCTTGTGAACAGTGTCGCTAGGAACATGGGCGTGCAGACACAGAGTGTGCTTTTTTTTCTTTCTTTTTTTCTGAGTTGGAGTCTCACTCTGTTGCCCAGACTGGAGTGCAGTGGCATGCTCCCAGCCACTACAGCCTCGACCTGCTGGGCTCCAACGATCCTTCTGCCTCAGCCTTCCAAGTAGCTGGAACTACAGGCGCGCGCTACCACACCTGGCTAATTTTTTTTGATTTATTGTAGAGATGAGGTCTCGCCAAGTTGGAGATCCAGGCGGATCTCGAACCCGCGGGCTCAGACAATCCACTCACCTTGGCCTCCCAAAGCACGGGATTACAGGCTGAGCCACCGAGCCCAGCCAGAGTGTGCTTTTTAAAGTTACAAATTAGGTCCCATCGCTTCCCTTCTCAAACCTCCCGAAGAATGAATAAGGGCCCAGCTGGAGCTGGGCTCGGTGGCTCAGCCTGTAATCCCGCGCTTTGGGAGGCTGAGGTGAGTAGATTGCCTGAGCCCGTGGATTTGAGACCCACCTGGGCAACTTGACGAGACCTCATCTCTACAATAAATCAAAAAAATATTAGCCGGGTGTGGTAGCACGCGCCTGTAGTTCCAGCTACTTGGAAGGCTGAGGCAGAAGGATCACTGGAGCCCAGCAGGTCAAGGCTCCAGTGGCCGGGAGCAGCCACTGCACTCCAGTCTGGGTGACAGAGTGAGACTCCAACTCAAAAAATAAAAATAAGGGCCCAGCTTAGCTGAGACCCGAAAGAGGAGCATTCTGGGCTGGGAGCAGGTGAGCACAAGAGCAGAAGGAACTGGAGAAGGTCACCGGACTGGGGCCGAGCATGAGGGGAGCGTACTCGGCGGGGGCAGGGTGGGCACCAGTGGTCAGAATCAGGTCTGTGCGTCTAAACATCACAAGTTGCTGACACCCGCCCCTCTGACTGGTTCACAAGAGGCAGTAGCCTGCAAGATTAGGAGCGAACCCTCTGGGTTCAAAGCGTGGTGGTCGCATACAGGAGCTGTATGTCCTCCTCCTGGGACCTGCCCTCTCTGTGCCTTGGTTCCTTATCTCCATCTTCCAGGCTATCTGCTGGGCCCCTCCTTGGCAGAGCCAACGGGAAACCTGTTGCTAAGGCAGAAACACCAGATTGCAGAGTCAAAGTCTGAATATGCAGAGAGTAGGGAAGGGAGACTTTGGGGTGAAAGGCAGTACTTGTAGATGGGCATAGCATTGTTAAAATAACCCTGGTGCCTGCCTTGTGCATCTGTGGGAATTAATAAATGAATCGACATGTGTGAAGCACTGTATTAGTTTCCGGAAGCTGCTGCAAATAAGCTCCACAGACCGGGCAGCTTAGGCAATGGAAATTTATTCTCTCACAGTTCTGGTCACATTGTCTGCAGGGCCTGCTCCCTCTGAGGGCTCTGGGGAATGCTCTCCAGGCCTGTCTCCCACCTGTAGGCGTCTCCCTGGCCCGAGGCAGTGTAACTCCAGCCTTGGCATGGCCTTCTCCCTGTGTGCATGCCTGTTTCTGCCCAAGTTCTCCCTTTCACCAGAACACCTGTCATATTGGATCAGGGCCCCCATTCCAAGATGGCCTCATCTTAACTAATGACATCTGCAGTGACCCTATTTCCAAATAAGCTCATGTTCTTGAGGTCCTGGAGGTTGGGACTTCGACATGTGAATTATGTTTTTTGAGGTGGGGCACATAATTCAACCCGTAACAACCACTTAGGGCAGCACCTGGCCCACAGTCCTGCATAGGAAATGATAAGTATTGCTGACCTCGCCATCACCGTCTGCCCTGCTCTGCCTGGTCCATTCCATCCCCAGCATTGTGGCATCTACCGGAAGGCACTGCTCCTTCCATGCAGACTTCTCTCCATCCCTCAACAGTCCGATCTGCCTTTTAAGGCTTGAGTCTTGATTCAGCCTCTCTCCCCTGCCTGGACTCTCCCTCCAAGGACCCAACCACCAGTTCCCCACAGACTACTCACTGTCACCTTTCCAAAGTCTTTGTGAACACCCCCTAAAGCTGCCATTACTCAGTGCCCTTGAGAACTTCTGTCATACCTTTGTGATTGCATTTGCCAAATTGCATGTGTTTTCACCCACCTCTCCCTGGAGGGATTTGTTCTTGAACCTTCCGTGTCTGTATCCCAGCACCTGGCTCAGCGCCTGGGGCTCCCAGATTCCACCCACCCTGCTGTGCTCCTGATGCCTGAGGCGACTCACTGGCTGATGGTCACATTGCCTTCAGTTCCTCTCCGTCTGGTTCTCAGATCTGTGACTTCGTGTTCCGAACTGTCCTAATTTCTTTTCTTTTTTTTTTTTTGAGTTGGAGTCTCACTCTGTTGCCCAGACTGGAGTGCAGTGGCCGCTCCCGGCCACCTCAGCCTCGACCCGCTGGGTTCCGGCAGTCCTTCCGCCTCAGCCTTCCAAGTAGCCGGAATTACAGGCATGCGCTACCACGCCTGGCTGATTTTTTGATTTATTGTAGAGATGAGGTCTCGCTGCCCAGCCGGGTCTCGAACCCGCAGGATCAGGCATGTCCTTATTTCTTTCAGAGTACCATCCCAATTCAGACACCGAGGAAACTGAGTGGTCCCTTCAGAACCTTGCACCTTGTTGAAATCACTTCAGACACATCCCATCTGCCTTCCCTAAACCCCTCGGCTTTTCTGGTCATTTCTCCAGGTTCTTTAAGGAGGGCCCAGCTGTGAATGGATGTGGGTTTCCTCTTACAGGAAGCAGTGACATTCAGGGATGTGACTGTGGACTTCACCCAGGAGGAGTGGCAGCAACTGGAGCCTGCCCAGAAGGACCTGCACAGGGAGGTCATGCTGGAGAACTACAGGAACCTGGTCTCACTGGGTAAGGGGGTGAGCTTTGTTGAGTTCCTCACTGCTGGCTCATAACTTGAGGACCACATAGAAACAAGAGAAAAGATGGACAGATTTGGCTACTTAGAAAGTTTTTAAAAATTGCTTTATTTAAAGCTAAAAATGAACTCGATAGATGACGACATGGGGAATAGTATTTCTTGCATGTATAACAGTAAAAGGGTCATGATTATGTAAAGAGCTCCTAGGAATAAATGAGAAAAATGACTAAATGAATAACAAAATAGAACAAAACCAAACTTAGGAGCTGGTGATTCACAGATGTAGAAATGCACGAGGTTAACTTTATTAAAGTTTTGTTAACCTTATTAATAGAGAAATTCAAAATGAGTTATCAGTTTTTTCCCATGAGGTATATTAAAAAAATAGCCTGTATTATGAGAGTGTAGTGAAAAAGATTTTCTCATTTTAGGAGTATAAAGTTGGAGCGACTCTTTTGGAAGACAGCTTGGCATCATCAACCAAATTTTAAATGATTCAATTTTTAGGGATCTGTCCTTTAGAAAGTTCCTCTTAAGTGTGCAAAGTGTTGCATGGGAAGAAAAATGAAGGAAAATCGCCTCCATGCCCAGCTGCACAAGACTGACCAAACATATCCAGGTCTATGAATATAATGGAAATCATGCCATTCTTCAAAGCTGAAAACTCATTGTAGGTACCACCAGGGAACACTGTCCCATGATGTACAGTTAGGTGAAGGCACTCACTTTCAGAAATAGAGCATGGTCCCATGTCTTTTTTTTTTTTTTTTTTTTTGAATTCACTCAATTTTTTATCTTGTGTTTTTTCACAATTACCAGAAACAAAGTTGTAAGACAATTTGTCAAACTACATATTAAGCTGGTATTTGAATATGAAAAGGATATTTCCACCCAGTACAACATTGCTTTTTTTTTTTTTATAATTAATCAGTATTTTTTATTATCGTTTTGTGGGGTACAGTTAAGGGTTAGGTGTACAATTACGTTTCATTCAGGCACCCTGTTGATAAGAGGTGTTTTCCCAGTCCCAGATAGATATTAGCTACTGTTAATCCCATCCCCCTCCCCCCCCATAGTTTCCCAGTACCATCAGTCATTTTCTTATAGTATTACATTGGATGTTCAAGGTCCATTATATGAGTGAGAACATGTGATATTCTGATCTTTGTTTCTGTGAGAGGTCACTCAGTATTATAGACTCTGGTTCCATCCAGGTTGCTGCGAAATTCATGATTTTGTTCTTTTTTATGGCTGCGTAGTATTCCATCATGTATATGTACCACATTTTTTTAATCCAGTCCTCTTTTGTTGGGCAGCATGGTTGTTTCCAGGTTCTTGCTATTGTGAACAATGCTGCGAGGACCTTATTAAACTGACAAGCTTCTGCAAAGCCAAAGAAACCATCAAGAGAGCAGGGAGACAGCCTACAGACTGGGAAAAAGTATTTGCCAACTCTAGGTCTGACAAAGGCTTAACATCCTGGATCTACAAGGAACTGAAACGTACTGAAAAGAAGAAAACAAACAATCCCATTATAAAATGGGCAAAAGATATGAACAGACACTTCACAAAAGAAGACATTCGAGCAGCCAACAAACACATGAAGAAATGCTCAACCTCACTAATCATCAGGGAGATGCAAATCAAAACCACACTGAGATACCACCTAACTCCAGTCAGAATGGCAATTATCAACAACTCAAAAAATAACAGCTGCTGGAGAGGCTGTGGTGAAAAGGGAACACTTCTACACTGTTGGTGGGAGTGTAAGCTAGTGCAACCTCTGTGGAAAGCAGTGTGGCGATTCCTGAAAGCTCTAAAAATTGACCTTCCATATGACCCTGCAATCCCCCTACTGGGAATATACCCTGAAGAACACAAATCACTCTATAAAAAAGGTCCCATGTCTTTTACAGCTTCTTTGGAGGCATAACTGACCTACAATTAGTGGCACATAGTTAAAATGAAGAGTTCGGTAAATTTTGAGATACGTGCATACCCAGGAATCACCATGATCAAGATAAGGAACATGTCTGTCATCCCCAAAGCCTCTTCATACTCCTTTAATTTTTTGGTGGGGGGAGGTATAGAGACAAGGTCTTGCAATGTTGGCCAGGCTGGTCTCAAACTCCTGCCTTAAGCAATCCTCCTGCCTTGGCCTCCCAGAGTTCTGAGGTTACAGGCGTGAGCCACCGTGCCCGGCCGCTTGTATTATAGTCCATCTCTCTTCCCTTCACCCCCCAGTCCCACTGGTCTGCTTTATGTCACTGTCATTGAGTTTGCATATTCTTGAATTTTCACACATGGAATCATATAGTATATAATCTTTTTCTTTCCTACTCTTTTTGGTTTGACTTGGCATTATTTTGAGATCGACCCATATTGTTGCACAGACCAGTGTATTTCTTTTTACTGCTGTGTATCAGTTCACCATTTGGACATACCACAGTTTGTTGACCATTCACTGGTGATGAACATCTGGGATGTTTCCAGTTCTCGGCTTTTACAAATAAAGCTGCTGTGAACATTTGTGTACAGGTATCTGCAGACATACACTTTCCCTTCTCTAGTGGAAAGTCTGGGTCACATGGTACATGCATATTTAACTTTTTAAACGAACCACCAAGCAGTTTTCCAAAGTGGTTGCCCATTTTCCATTTCCACTGGCAGTGCACAAAAACTCTTGTGGCTCCAGCTCTTTAATTTTAGCCCTTCTTGTGGGTGTGTAGTCTCATCACATTGTGGTTTTCCTTTGATACTGAGAATCTTGTCTTGTGCTTACTTGATGTTTACATACTCTCTTTGTTAAAGGATTCATTCCAGTCTTTTGCCTGTTGTTTTTTTTAAGTTGGGTTGTTTCCTTATTACTGAGTCGAGAGTTTTTGTATATTCTTGATATACTTCCTTTGTGAGATATATACCAAGCAGATAGTTTCTCTGTTCCATGGGTTGTCTTTTCACTTTCTTGATGGCATCATTTGGAACATAAAGGTTTTTTTTTTTTTTTTTTTGAGTTGGAGTCTCACTCTGTCGCCCAGACTGGAGTGCAGTGGCCGCTCCCGGCCACCGCAGCCTCAACCTGCTGGGCTCTGGCGATCCTTCCCCATCAGCCTTCCAAGTAGCTGGAATTACAGGCATGCACTACCACGCCCGGCTGATTTTTTTTTTTTATTTATTGTAGAGATGAGGTCTCGCTGCCCAGGCGGGTCTCGAACCCGCGGGCTCAGGCAATCCACCCACCTCAGCCTCCCAAAGGTGCGGGATTACAGGCTGAGCCACCGAGTCCGGCTCATAAAGGTTTTTAATTTTGATGTAGTTCATTGTGTATCTCTTTTTTTGTTCGTGTTGCTTGAGCTTTCGGCATCATGTCTAAGAAACTTAACTCAGGAACTGAAAGATTTACTCCTGTGTTTTCTTAGTGCTTTAGCTCTTCATTTAGGTCATCTATCCATTCTGAGTTAATTTTGTGAGTAACGTAAGAAAGGGGCTCAGCATATGGGTGCCCAGGTGTTCCAGCACCGTTTGTTGACGAGCAGTTTTTAATTTGAAGTTTATCTGGTTTTTTTCTTTTATGAGTTGTGCTTTTGGTGTCACAGATAAAAGATGTTTGTATATTCCAAGGACACAGGGTTTCCTTCTGTAAATTATATAGTTTCAAGTTTTACATTTTATTCTTTGATCCATTTAGAGTTAATTTTTTTTGTATATAAAGTATTAATCCGTGATTGATTTTTGGCAAATATATGTCCACTTGTTCCAGCACCATTTGTTGACAAGACTGTTCTTTCCCCAGTGAATTGCCTTTGCACTTTTGTCAAAATTCAGTTGTCTGTAAGTGTGTGAGTCCAATTCTGGATTCCGTTCTGTTCCATCTGTTTGTGTTGACACCAACACCAAGAAGTGTGGTTCTTTCAGATCTTGGTCTTATGACTTGTGCTCATTCCAGAAAGACAGTTCCCCCTAAGACCCTTGGGTGTCCTTCCCACTGCCCCATGGATGACAAGGCTTTGCAGCATGGCTACTAGGAAGAGACACCACCTCCAGCCCCATGGCTGCTCTGGGCTGTTCTTGAAACCTTTCGGATGGTTTTTTTTCAGTGTTGGGTAGTTTCCCTTCACGCACGTTCTGATTGGTAGTCTGCTGAATCTCCAGTCTCCCTCTGTGCAGCACTTTCCTCTCCGGTGCTCTGTCCTGTGAACCCCACCTGCCTTGGACTTTCAGCTCTAACCCCTCAACTTAGGGGGTCTGCCAGACTGTGCCTCTGCTTCCCCTTCCTGTGTCACGGCCTGGAAACCATCTGGGCAGTAAGTGGGGGCAGTCCCAGGGGCCGCCTGGCTTGATTCCCATCTCTCAGGGATTATTGCCCTTCATTGCCTGATATCTATTGTCTTCAAAACCATTGTTTTATATATTTTGCTGTGTGTGTGTGTGTGTGTGTGTGTTTTAGGCTGGAAGGAATCTAGTCCTTTATATCCATCTTGGCCGGAAACCCCATTTGGGGAAAAACAGTGTGCATTCATACATGTGTGTATGGGTGTGGCATGTATTTTTTAAAAGAAATGTATTGGGGGAAACATCTTAAAAACGTAAACCAAACTGTTAACTCTGATGAGTGAGATTATGAAGACTTTCATTTTCTCAGTTACTTTCTGGATGTTTGATGTTTTAATAAGTGTGAATTACTTTGAAATCAGAAGCAATCGTAGAAACACAGAAAATGGAAAAAGAAACTATGAAGGACAAGAGATTTAGCACTGTGAAGAAATGCAGCCACATTTTGATCAACAGGAATGGACAGCATCTTTACGTTGGTGGTCCCTGGCCCGAGCGCCCCTGGCCCAAGCACCCCCTGCAGTGGTGTCCCTGTGACGCCTCCCGTTGTGACCGTGGGCAGGAGCACCAGCACCTGTTCCCCACCATCAGGCTTTCTGCTCTCTTGCTGGTAGTTTTAATCCAGTTGACATCGAGCTGTGTTATTGCAGCGCTCATGGTTAAGACCTGGGCACCTGCTGTTTGCAGATGTCTCCACTGCAGAGTTTTAGCTGTGGAAGGGCAGTGGCCTCCTTCCCTCTGCTGGGTGTGCCTCAGCCCTCCTGGCCTCTGCAGGGAATGTTCATGGGGAGTCTCTCTGCTGCATTCACAGCCAAGACCATTCCCTCCGGCCGCTGCAGCTCTGTGCCATCTCTTTCCCAGAGTGCCTCAGGCCCCATCAGCCCCAAGCACACTTGCCACTGCCCTTCCTTCCTCCTCACTACTGAGAAGCTCCCGTGCTGCCGCTCACCCTGACACCTGGGCATCGTGCCACAGCCGGTCACTAAACCACCATCATTCTCCTGCATTTGGTATTTCTCACCTCTTCCCCTGAAATGGGAAAGGCAGTGTGTGGCAAGACAGTGACTACCACCACCCAGCTTGTGTCCCAGTGGTGGCATAGGTATGCCTTGTGGCCTTGAGTCCACGTCTGACTCCTGGAGCCCTGGTCTATGAAATGGAGGTTGGCATCACCACCATGACTGTTCCCAGGTCACGGATGGCAGAGGTCTCAGGGAGATCTGTGCACACTGCTGAGCACCTGGCTGGGCCATGGCCAGTGCCCCATGACTGCTTGTCCAGTGCCCTCAGGGCTGCTGGAGAACTGGGATGGGTAGGGTACATGTCCAGTGGGGCTGGCTCCTCCTGAAGAGCCAGATCATGGCTAGTCCAAGAAAGGTTGCCACAGACCACTGACTGCTCGACAAGCCAGGCAAGCTAGCCGTGGGAGGACTCTTCCTTCCCTGTGCAGGTGGGTGGCAAAGGCCTTTCATGGGGGTGACAGAAGCAGGCCTGAAGGGCGAGAAGGAGTGTCCACAGGCAGGTCCAGAGGAGATGGGAGGTGCAAAGGCCCCAGGGTCAGAAGACCTCAGTGGGGGGAGGGGACAAGAAGGGAGCAAAGTGTGGCCGATGAGGGAGGATGGGATGACCTGGAGACGGGATGACCCGGTTCTGTCCAGAGGCCAGAGGCCGCTGCAAGGGGCTGGCTTCATTCTCCGTGCATTGGGGAGGCTATGGGAGGGCTTGATCTGACTCGGCAGAAGACCCCACTCTGAGGAGTGGAGAAGGTATCATAGAGGTGCCAGTGGGCTGGGAGGACCGGCCGGAGCCACTGAGCACTTCGGGCAAGAAGCCTATGGCAGCCAACCAGGTCGTGGGCAGTGGGACAGAGATTTTCTAGGGTTCAGGCTGTGTGTGCTCCAGCCGCACTTGTGGGCATCTAGACGGTGAGAGGGAAGGATGGCTGCTGGGTCTCTCTTTTTTAATTTTTAAAAATGTTGCAAAACTGTGATAAAATCTACAGAACCTAAAGTGTGCGATTCTTGCCATTTTCAGGAATACAGTCCCATGGCCTTAGGGACACTCACGTGGTCATGCAGCCTCCACTGCCACCATCTCAGAGCCTTCTCATCTCCCTGCTGAAGGCTCTGCTTCCCCGGCCCTGGCATCTCCATCCCACTCTGTCTCTGAATCTGACTCCAGGTACCTCACTGGAGTGCAGTCACGGTGTTTGTGCCTCCATGTTTGACTTATTTTGCCAAGTTTCTTCGATGGGCTTAAACTTTTTTATGGTCGGGAAGTTCTGAGTTACAAGTTTCACCTCAAATGCATGAGGCTGTGATGTCTACTGGCAATGCCGGGTCATCCTGAATGTCCCCAGCAGAGCCTGGGTGCGGCACCCTGTGGGGCGGGGCCGAATGCTTGAGCAGTGTCAGGGCATGGTGACAGTAGATCTGGTCTTCGTGTGGCATCGGGGACCTGGGACTTAGGGGAGGGGTCTTAAAGCCAGGTGGCTGCGGGCACCAGGGGTCGTGTAAGTGGGGAGGGGGCAGCTGCGGCCCACCCAGCGTCTTGTCACCTGCAGGAAGGAGGCTCCATGTGCGCTCATTTTTAATGAGGAAGCAGCCAGGGAGACAGGAGTTTTCAGGTGTTGGGCGTGAGTCCCTGGTGTGGAGTCTGGACTCTGGAGAGCTGGGCGGGGAAAGGAGCCTTAGACATGGAGAGGGTGGGTACAGAAGGTGGCGGGATCAGGGCATGGATGGTTGGCCCGGGAGGAGGGACACAGGGAAGATGCCTGGACCAAGCTCCTGAAACTGGAACTGGGCAGCGAGGAGGGAGTGAAGGGTGGCAGAATCGTGCAACTGTGCTGGGCCCCATGGGAGGCCGTGTGTGTGTGTGTGTGTGTGTGTGTGTGTGTGTGTGTGTGTGTGTGCGTGCGCGTGCGTGCGCGCGCGCTCAGGGCTGGGCCCCATGGGAGGCCGTGTGTGTGTGTGTGTGTGTGTGTGTGTGTGTGTGTGTGTGTGTGTGTGAGAGAGAGAGAGAGCTCAGGGCTGTGAAAGCCCCAGGGCGAGCAAGGGCCCAGGCCGGCAGGAGCAGACACTGGAGGACACCCTCGGGCCGTGCACCAGAGAAGCTTCACTCTCATGTCACCCTCAGTCTCCTACAGCTCACACATGCACAGAAACCCAGGGGGCAGAGTCTGGCTCATCAGGTGCAGGGGAACAGAGGGGTGGGGGGGTATAGACAGGGGCCCCCGAAGTACAGGTGGGCAGAGGAGGGGCCATAGAGGATCTCCCAGGGTGCAGGGGGGCAGGGAGGGACAGAGGGTCTCCTGGGGCACAGGGGGACAGAGAAGGGGACAGACAGGGGCTCCCAGAGCACAGGGGCAGGGGAGGGGACAGAGAGCGCCCCAGGGCACAGGACATTGGGGTGGGGCAGAGAGGGTCTCTTGAGGCACAAGGGGGCAGAGAGGGGCTCCCAGGGCAGCGGGGGGGGGCAGAGAAAGGGGACAGGGAGGGGTTCCCAGGCACAAGGGGACAGGGTGGGGGCAGAGAGGGTCTCCCGGGACACAGGGACAGAGAGAGCTCCCCAGGGCACAGGGCATTGGGGTGGGGACAGAGAGGGTCTCCTGAGGCACAGGGGGGCAGAGAGGGGCTCCCAGGGCACGAGCAGGGGTTAGAATGGGGACAGAGAGAGGCTTCCAAGATGCAAAGGTCAGGGGGAGGCAGAGACGGGTGGATCTCAGACGGCGGGTTGGGGAGTGGAGAATAACCAGCCCAGTGATGTGAACGCCAGCTGTCACATTATTTCTAGTAACGACTGGTGCTGGAGAGGCAGCGGTGGCTTGTGTGGGCTGGCCTGAGGCCAGGCTGCACTTCGGGTGGCCCCCACTCACACGCAAGGCCGCAGAGCCCGTGACTCTCTACCCCAGCCGCTACCCTGGGTTCCCCTTCAGGTGTCTGAGCCATCTCCCTGCCCACTCCACAGGGACGTGTCCAGGCCTCCTTTAGCCCCTGTGGCTTCTGCCTCGGGACGCCAACGGGCTCCCCTACCAAGAGGCAGTGGCCTCCTGACTCCACCTGTGCCCGCTGACCCACTCTCGCTGGGGCGCCTCGTGCCCCCATTGCCACAGCCATGCACACCTCCTGTTTCTGCTTTGTTCTTTTAGACTGGGAAGCTAGACCTGAGATGGAGGAGGTGGATTCAGAGGACGATGTTTCGGAAGACAAGCCCTCCATCGCAGTGGTCGCCTGGGGACATACCTCCAGGGCGAGGAGGTCGGGGATGCCACGCAGAGGCACGCGGGAGCCACTTGGAACCCCCCGGGGGGACTCGCTCCCAGGGCCGTCCGGCCCCGAGCGCCATGAGCCCAAGGCGTGTGCCAACCGCCGCTCCGCTGCGTGCCCCATGTCAGAGGGGCCCCAGGATGAGGCGACCCGCCCCCGCGTGATGCACGGCCACGGCTCCCCGGGCCCGACAGAGCGCAGCCCGCCCCCCGCGCCCTGCATGAAGTCCTTTGGCTGTGGCGACTGCGGCAAGGCCTTTGGCCGGAGCTCGTCCCTGGCCAAGCACCAGCGCGCCCACTCGGGCGAGCGGCCCTTTGCCTGCGCCGCCTGCGGGAAGCACTTCCTGGAGCGCTCATCGCTCACCGTCCACCAGCGCGTGCACACAGGCGAGAAGCCGTACACGTGCGCGGACTGCGGCAAGGCCTTCAGCCAGCGCATGAACCTCACGGCACACTGCCGCACACACACGGGAGAGCGGCCCTTCGCCTGCCCCGAGTGCGGCAAGGCCTTCCGCAAGACGTCGTCGCTCATGCAGCATGCACGCGTGCACACAGGTGAGCGGCCCTATGCGTGCGCGGACTGCGGCAAGGCCTTCAGCCAGAACATGCACCTGGTCGTGCACCGGCGCATGCACACGGGCGAGCGGCCCTACACGTGCTCCGAGTGTGGCAAGGCCTTCAGCCAGAACATGCACCTGACGGAGCACCGGCGCACGCACACGGGCGAGCGGCCCTTCGCCTGCCGCGAGTGTGGCAAGGCCTTCCCCAAGAGCTCATCGCTGGCGCTGCACCGGCGCAACCACACGGGCGAGCGGCCCTATGCGTGCGGTGCGTGCGGCAAGGCCTTCAGCCAGAGCGCCTACCTCATTCAGCACCAGCGCGTCCACCTGGGCGCCAAGCCCTTCGAGTGCGGCGCATGTGGTAAGGCCTTCAGCAAGAACTCGGCGCTCACGCAGCACCGGCGCATCCACACCGGTGAGAAACCCTATGAGTGCTATGTGTGCAAGAAGCTCTTCGCGGGGCGCTCATCCCTCGTCGTTCACCAGGCCGTGCACACCGGGGAGAAGCCCTACGTGTGCGGCGAGTGCGGCAAGGCCTTCGGCCAGAGCGCATACCTCATCGAGCACCAGCGCATCCACACCGGCGAGAAGCCCTACTGCTGCGGCCAGTGTGGGAAGCGCTTCATCAAAAACTCCTCGCTCACGGTGCACCGGCGCACCCACACTGGCGAGAAGCCCTACTGCTGCACGGAGTGCGGGAAGACCTTCAGCCGGAACACCAACCTGACGCGGCACCTGCGGATCCACACCTGAGGGCTGGCCCAAAGACTCGCCTTTGTGGGTTCACGCCTGAGAGTTCATGCCTGAGGATTCACACCTGAGGGCTCGCCCTGAAGACTCAGATTTGAGGGTTCACAGCTGAGGGTTCATGCCTCACATTTAGGGTTCACACCTGAGGGCTCACACCCAAAGACTCACGTGAAGGTTCACACCTCCCATTTGAGGGTTCATACCTGAAGACTCCCATTTGAGGGTTCACACCTGAAGTTTCACACTTGAGGACTCACATTTAAGGGTTTACACCTGAGGGCTCATGCCTGAGGACTCACACCTGAGGGTTCACACTTGAGCATGTCCAGGGGCCTCTCCATGGCCATGCTGCAGGATGACACTGGATGGATGGCTGCTTCCTCAGTGGTCAGTGTCAGAAATTCTCCCATTGGAGCTCTGGAGAACTTGAGGTCAGGGGGTCTTAGGAATGTGGGGGTTGTGGAGAGACTCTACAATCACACGTGGCCGCTCCTTACAGAGTGTCAGAAGACAAGTCCCTTTATAGCTAACACATTTGGGGACATTTTAAAGGTCACTGTAGCTGAGCCACAGTGACGGGAGCTCCAACTAGGGCCTCAGGTTTCCAGACTCGGCTCTTGGGATCATTGTCCTGAGAGCTTAGGCCAGTGCCGGTGGGCTTGTGTACTCAAAGGCACGGTAGGGGTGAAGGAGGGGAGGGGACAGACACAACAGATGATCGTTGGGATATCTCTCCCCCTTCAGACTCGCCCTGGAGTCCAGGTGTAGTTTGTCACAATCTGTGAGTTTCCTCCGTGGATTGAGAGCATGAGGGGCTTTCGGTACCCATCCTCAGTCTCCCTGCAGAGCTAGGAAGTGGTAGAAGTTTCCAAGTTGTTAGTGAGAGGATTTTTTTTTCTTCCCAGTTAGCAAACAACAGTAACTGCTGCTTTGAATGCCTAAGTTTCTTAGAGTGGTCTGGTACATTTTTTTAGAAATTAAACTTTTAATTAAGGGAGACCATATCATGTTGAAGTGTTTTAGGTGTGAAAGATACAGATACTGGTTGGCCAATCAAAATGGCTTCAAAGGTTGTGGGGGAAATGGGAGGCAAGACACACCAAGAGCCTTGACATTCAAGGACTTTTGGGACTCAATGAGTATACACATCCAACCACAAACTGTGTTGGTATTATCTTTGCAGTTAAATGTGAAGTTAATTGTCTTAGTCCATTCTCACTGTTATAATACCTTAGACTGGGTAATTTATACACAATAGACATTTGTTTCTCACAGTTCTGGAGACTGGGAAGTCCAAGGTCAAGTCTCCAGCAGATTTGGTGTCTGGTGAGGCTGCATTCTTCATAGATATTACCTTCTCTGTGTTCTCATGTGATGGAAAAGGGTAAGTGAGCTCCTCAGGCTGCTTTTATAAGGCACTAGTCCCAGTCATGAGGTCTCTGCCATCATGCCCTGATCAACTCCTAATGGTTCCAGCTCTTCATACGGTTACACTGGGATTAAGTTTCCAACATGTGCATTTTGAGGGAGATATCACCATTGAGACAATATCTGTAAATTCAACTGAATTTCCTGAGGCTGACTTGAAGTCCTGCTTACACATGAAGTTTCCCCCAAAATCTACCTTTTGTGGGGTCTCTTTGGGGCATCCTTTTTATTTTGACATTTCATACTACTGGTTGTTAATGCCCTGGTGTTTCCAATTATTCCATATTCCCCGACACTGGTGTACACAAAGAATAAGTAATTCAATTTTAAAAATTACTTGTACCACCAGTTACTTTGCAAGTGCAAAAAACAACCACTCTGGCCTGTATAAACAAGGTGGACTCCTTTCTGAATGGCAGTCGTGTGGGCTTCAGGGTGGGGTTGATCCAGACAATCACCATGGGAGCACAGCTCTGGTTTTCTGTGATTCTCTGACTCTCCCTTCACATGTTGGCAACATCCTCAGGCTGGCTCCCCTTGTGGGATCACGTGGTTTCCAGCAGCAACTCTTGGCTACACATTTTCTTAGTCACATCCATATGGAGCAAGAAGACTTCTTCCAGCCATTGAAAAAAAAAAAAAAAAACCCTAATCTTCCTTCTGTTGGGCTCACCCACAAACCGATCGCTGTGCCTAGAGAAATATTGTGTGCCAACTGGCTTAGGTCTGAGTCTCGTTCACATCCCGATAGTGGCAAGGGAAATGGGATTGAATGCCCAGGTTGGCCTGAAAGCACCGTCCACCCTTGATGTGGGTGTGGGGTCAATTCCACCCAAGTCACAGTAGGGAGAAATGGGGTGACAGAGAAGGCTACCCCCCAACCACCCCACAAGGTTGACATGGGTTAGCAACGGTGTATGGTTCATCATGCTGACCCCGTTAGGTCTTACTGCTCGGAGGGCTCTTTCTGGGAGGTCACTGTTGTGAGACGAGATCCTCAGTCTTGTCGATTCTCTGTGCTCTCTTCACCTGCTGTTCTTCCGAGGGCAGGGCTATGCAAGGCTGCCCCCAAAGTCAGAGGAAGCTGAGAGACTGAACAGAGGCTGAAAGCCCAGTTTCTCAGAAGGAAACATGTAAAGGCCAGGCATGGTAGTGTGCACCTGTAGTCCCAGCTATGCGGGAGGCTGAGGCGGGAGGACTACTTGAGCCCAGGAGGTCAAGGCTGTGGTGAACCTGCTCTGCATTGCGACAGAGTGAGACCTTGACTCAAAAAGAAAAAAAAAATTGTCAGGGACTTAGGAACAGAAGCCATGTCTATGTCTGTGTCTCCAGCGGCAATGAGACAAGATGGTGGATCCTGCCCCCAGACCCAGGGCTTATACACCATGGGGAAGGAGTGATATGGAAGGGGTGTGTAGGACAACTGCTTAAGGTCAAGGTTTTTGACCAAGGTTGTTTGAACCCAAGCACAGTATTTATGGTAAGTACGCGTTCTTGCACAAGGAGCAGTAGATAAAAATAGAAGCCTCGCAGACATTTTTGGGACTGGGGTTTATCACAAGTCAACATGGTAGGTTAGCATCCAAGAAGGAGTTGCTCTGGCCTCCACACTATTCCAGAGGAAGGGCAGAATGGCTCAAGTCCTGGTTCAGTGGCCGTGTTGAAGGAGGGCGGTGGCTCCCACATGCCTGGAGGGGCCAGGAGGTAGAGCCTCTGGAGCTCCTTGAGGGCTGGGATGCCGTTTCAGGTACCAGCTGGGATTCAATCACCAGGTGGTGCTGCGGGAGGTGCTTTGTAGGTTTGGGTGGCATCTGCACTCAGCTGACCCTAAGTGGGAGGCTGGGCTCCATCCTGTGGGCAGCCCTGTCTACTCAGTTGAAGGCTTTGAGCGCAACAAGCAAAATATCCCAGAGAAGAAAGAAAGTCTGTCTCAGGATTGCGGCATCAACTCCTGCCTGAGGTTCCAGGATGCCGGCCAGCCTTAGGGATTTCGGACATGTCAGCTCCCACAGCCACAGGAGCCAGGTCTTTAAAATCTATCATCTAGCCGGGTTCGGTGGCTCAGCCTGTAATCCCAGCACTTTGGGAGGCTGAGGTGAGTGGATTGCCTGAGCCTGCGGGTTCAAGACCCTCCTGGGAACTTAGCAAGACCTCATCTCTACAATAAATAAAAAATTAGCCAGGCATGGTAGCACGCACCTGTAGTTCCAGCTACTTGGAAGGCTGAGGCGGAAGGATCGCCGGAGCCCAGCAGGTCAAGGCTGCTCCAGTCTGAGTGACAGAGTGAGACTCCAACTCAAAAATTAAAAATAAAATAAAATCTATTATCTTTCTGTTGCCTATATGTATAATAAGAAATAGATGGTATGGAACAGAGTATATGTAAGAGATATATAGGATATGCAAGATATGTTCAAGGTATGTATAATAAATATATAATAGGTAGTAGGGTATATACGATATATCTACATAGGATATATATGACATGCATAATAGCATATATAAGGTAAAAGTAATTAACAGTATATCTATATGATACCTCTGTGTAAGGTATAGATGAGATACATAATAGGATACACAAGGTATATGTAATGAATACATAAAATATATAATCATATGTCTATATAGGATATATATAAGACATAATAGGAAATGCAAGGTACGTGTAATGAACACATAAGATATATAATCGTATCTCTACAGAGGATACATATGGCATGCATAAGGGGATATATGAGGTATATGTAATGAATAGATAAGATATATAATAGTTTATCTATATATTATATATGTAAGATACATAATAGAATATATATGTGTAGGTAATGAATAGATAATAATATATGGAGGATATCTCTGTATAAGGTATTGATGAGATTCATAACAGGATATATAAGGTTTAGGAAATGAATACATAGAGCATATAATAGTATATCAATATAGGATATATTTAAGATACATAATAGGATATATAAGGTATAAGTAATGAATAGATCATAGTGTGTGTGTATATATATATGCTGTCACTGTATAAGGTATAGCTTATATATAATAGGATATATATGGTGTATGTGATGATTACATAAGGTATATAATAATAATATATATGTGTGTGTGTGTATATATATATATATATAGGATATATATAAGATACATAATAGGATATATAAGGCATGGGTAGTTAATTGGAGAACCCTAACTGATATGAGGTCCTCATGTAGACACGATCCTCCCTGACACTCTCTTAGAAGATGCAGGTCCCTTCCCACTTCATATCCCATGGAATGGACTACTGTCTGTCTTGATAGCTATTTTCTTTTCTCATCACCTGTCTCCATCACCGGCATGAGGGCAGAGATCTGGGTGTCGTTGACTCATCTCACCCTTGTCTCCCCAGCACTCAGAAGGTGCCTGGTGCACGGTAGGTATTCAGTTAATGTCTGTTGAATAAACAAGCCAGTGGTAGATGCTCAATACATGCTTCCCAACTGAACCACGAATAAGCAGATGAGCTTTCTGAGGCACCAGCCCATCCATCCTGGACCTACCATAGTCCCTGGAGACTGGATCCCACTGGGATTCCTCAGTCCCTTGTCCACCCCCCCTCTGTTTTAAATGTAGGTTTTATTGTTATACTATTCAGGTTTGGCGAGGCCCAGAGGTTAGGAGACCATGGCCATTGACAGGACAGTTTGTGAGTCACAGTTCCCAAAGGGGGCAATGCCACGTCCTGCAGGACACAGGGGAAGGGAGTGAGGGCAATGTGTAGACAGGCATCTTTGTTGTGGATTTCAAAACAAGCAGTGGGTGAGGCAGGGTGAGCAGGCCTGGGGCTGGCTCATCTGAATGACTGCAGTGGCTCTGGGCACGGGGGCCTCCACCATTGTCAGGTTCTCAGTCCTGGGTCATGCAGGCAGGTGCACAGCAGCCCTGAATATGACAGCCAGGGGAGTGGTTGTCAGGTGGGTCCTGAGCAGGTGGTATGCATGTGAAAGGCATGCTCTCAGGGAATTGTTCACCATCTCTAGGAATCAGCTACTCTGGGAGGGGCAGTCTCTCTAGTGTCAGCAAGGCTGAAGATGTCAAAGCATCAGAAAATAAAAGGCATGGTCAACTGGGTGTGGTGGCTCATACCTGTAATCCCAGCACTTTGGGAGGCCGAGGAGGAAGGATCACTTGAGCCCAGGAGTTTGAGACTAGCCTGGGCAACATAGCAAGACCCCATCTCTACAACAATCTAAATTAGCCAGTTGTGATGGCGCTACCTGTAGTCCCAGGTACTTGGGAGTCTGATGGGGAAGGATCTCTGGGCCCAGGAGGTTGAGATTACAGTGAGCTGTGGTCATGCCACTACACTCCAGCCTGGGTGACAGTGACACCCTGACTCAAAAAATAAAAGTTGTAGCCGGGCTCGGTGGCTCAGCCTGTAATCCCGCGCCTTTGGGAGGCTGAGGTGAGTGAATTGCCTGAGCCCGCGGGTTCGAGACCCGCCTGGGCAGCGAGACCTCATCTCTACAATAAATCAAAAAATCAGCTGGGCGTGGTGGCGCATGCCTGTAATTCTGGCTACTTGGAAGGCTGAGGCGGAAGGATCGCCGGAGCCCAGCAGGCCGAGGCTGCGGTGGCCGGGAGCGGCCACTGCACTCCAGTCTGGGTGACAGAGTGAGACTCCAACTCAAAAAAAAAAAAATAAATAAAAATAAAAATAAAAAATAAAAAATAAAAGTTGTGGTCAGAGCTAATTCACCCATTCTGGAGTGGGCAGCGGGAGAAGGATCCTGGGAGACCCTGGACACAGGGGGGTCCTCCTGCCCCTTTCCGCCCAGGCATCCCACGGCCAGAATTCTTCCCAGTACCCAGAACCCAGTGCACCTGGCCCAGGCATGAGGAAGGGATCTTCTGGGTGGGCCAACTGCCACTGGCAGCCCTGGTTTCTGGCCAAGGCCTCAACCCACAGACTCGGAGATGGGGAAAGACAGGGACGCTCTGTCCACAGAAAGCCAGCGAGATGGCAAAGCTTCAGAATCACATGACATGAGCCAAGGATCCCCTGTGGTCACAGACTTCTCCGTAACCCCACCACACCGGGCAGAGGACTGTGAGCATAAACCAGGTGCACTGCCCAGTGGATGCTATAGGGTCCTAATAACATCTTCTTATAAATGCTGTTATTTATTAATAGTGCTTTTACATTTATAGCAATGGGGTTTAAGATATTTATATATCAGCCGGGCTCGGTGGCTCAGCCTGTAATCCCGCTCCTTTGGGAGGCTGAGGTGAGTGGATTGCCTGAGCCCGTGGGTTCAAGACCTGCCTGGGCAACTTGGTGAGACCTCATCTCTACAATAAATTAAAAAAAATTAGCTGGGTGTGGTAGCATGCGCCTGTAGTTCCAGCTACTTGGAAGGCTGAGGCAGAAGGATCGCCGGAGCCCAGCAGGTCAAGGCTGCGGTGGCCGGGAGCGGCCACTGCACTCCAGTCTGGGCGACAGAGTGAGACTCTAACTCAAAAAAAAAAAAAAAAGATATTTATATATCATAGGGTTTATATGCTTTATATAAATATATATATATATATATATATATATTTTTTTTTTTTTTTTTAACCAGAGTCTCACTCTGTTGCCCAGGCTGAGGTGCAGTGGCATGGTCATGGCTCACTGCAGCCTCAGCATCCTGGGTTCAGGCGATCCTCCCACCTCAGCCTCCTCAGTAGCTGGGACTACAGGATGCACCACTATATCCAGCTAATTTGGGGAGTTTGTGTGTGTGTGTATGTATGTATGTGTAGAGTTGCCATCTCCCTATGATACTCAGGCTGGTCTCAAACTCCTGGGACCGAGTAATTCCCCCACCTTCCAAATTGCTGGGCTTACAGGTGTGAGCCACCATATCTGGCCTATAATTATATTAATAGAGTTTTGGTGACTGATTTAGAGTAATGTTATTATCCTTTTTCAGTTGAGAAAACTGAGACTCAGAGTGCTAACAATTGGTTCAATCATGGAGCAGAAAAGTCAGACTTTTTTGGTGCCAACTTTCTGATTTCTAAATGGCCACAGATTTACATGTTTATTAGGAAATGCTACTTGAGCCAGGACTTGTAGAGCACACAAAACACATCTGCAGAAAGAAGCAGACTCGACCCCTGGTTTGCAGCCTGGGTGGGGTTGTTGAGCAATGGTGTGGACTTGGGTCAGGAATTCTGGGTCCAGCTGCCAAGGTCCACCCCTTACCAGCTGGTGCCCAAAGAGCTTGTGTGTGACCAGGTGTGACCCACTGCCTTCTGCACCAGGTGAGGTGAGGGGAGAGGATACAGCCCTCGTGCAGGTCACCATGACTGGGTGTCACACCCTAAGTGAACCTCACTCCTCACTCATGGTGTCTGACCCGACCTCACTCCATCAGCAAAAGGGTCTACTCCCGGGAGTGACTCAGGGATCAAGCCCCCTCCACCATCTCCAATCCCCACTTCTGGAGGTGCCCTGGACATGGACATGGAGCAGCAGATGGTGGGGGGTAGCATGCTCACTTCCAGACACACAGGTGAGGAGTGTTCCCTGCCCCCTCCTGCACCTGGTGGTTGAGGTCAGCGGAGTTTCTGGCAGGGCAGCCGTGGCCCTGGACCAACTTCACACCTCTGAAGAAAGGGACAATGGCCTGAATGTGTGTCCCCCAAAATTCACATGTTGAAACCCTAGGCCACAAGATGATGGTATTAGGACGTGGGGTCTTTGGGGGTGATGAGGTCATGAGAACGGAACCTCATGAATGGGAGCAGTGCCATTATACAAGGGACCCTCACCCTTTCTACCATGTGAGAACACAGCAAGAGAGTGCCCTTAATGAACCAGGAAGTGGACTCTCACCAGACATCTGCCGGATCTTTGACCTTGGACTTCCAGCCTCCAGAGCTGTGAGAAACAAATTTCCGACTGGGCACGATGGTTCACACTGTAATCCCAGCATTTTGGCAGGTCAAGGTGGGAGGATTGGTTGAGTCCAGGAGCTCAAGACAAACCTGGGCAACATAGGGAGCCCTCATCTCTATAAAAATTAATAATAATAATAATAAATTTTAGAAAATAAAATAATTTCAGTTGTTTATAAATTGCCCACCCAGAAGCCGGGCTCAGTGGCTCAGCCTGTAATCCTCCACCTTTGGGAGGCTGAGGTGAGTGGATTGCCTGAGCCCGTGGGTTCAAGACCTGCCTGGGCAACTTGGAGAGACCTCATTTCTACAATAAATTAAAAAAAAATTAGCTGGGTGTGGTAGCATGCGCCTGTAGTTCCAGCTACTTGGAAGGCTGAGGCAGAAGGATCGCCGGAGCCCAGCAGGTCAAGGCTGCGGTGGCCGGGAGCGGCCACTGCACTCCAGTCTGGGCGACAGAGTGAGACTCCAACTCAAAAAAATAAAGAAAGAAAAAAATTGCCCACCCTCAGGTATTTTGTTATAGCAACCTGAAGGGACTAAGACAACCACGAATCTGTTCTCTGTCCATGTACATGTACAAAATCTCTGTAATTTTGTCATTTCAATAATAGCATATAAATAGAATCATACAGTATGTAATCTCTCCAAGTTGGTTTTTTTTCACTCAGCATAATTCCCCTGATTATTAAGATTTTCGGCACACAGAGTGTGAAAATGACCTTTTGACTTCATTATTCCTGGTTTTGGGGTTTCCCTTCTGGGAGACCTTGGCTGACGGGAAAAGTGGAAAATGGGGTCACACTGAAGTTACTTTGTACTTATTTGATCAGGAGTTAAAGAACATTGCTCTCAAGCTTCACTCAACATCTCTCTTCCCCATTGCTGCCCCAGGCTTTTTGCTTTTTGTACCCACCTACATAAACTTGGTGGGTCACAGAAAGTCACACTGTCTTACTGGCTGTAGATATTCCTTCTGAGTTGTTAACAACCTAGTTTTACTTGTTTGAAGCCTGTGGTCTGCAGAACTGTAAACTGACCACTTGATTTTGTGGTATGCCTCTGCCTTTAGAGAGAGAGCACCCCAGGTGTCCAGCAATTGGATCGACATTTACCAGTGTTTGCATCTAAGTTTTATTTTGCTTTGGAGTTTTGCCCAGAACCCCCAAAGGGAGAAGTGAGGGACTCAGTCCATGGAGGGAGCTCAGTTAGGGGCTCATCTGAGGCAGCAGCCTCTGCCCACCTACGAGAAGGATAAGGGGATGGAGACACTCAGCAGGGTCTCATCAGTCAACAGCGAGATATCCCTCCGTACACCACCCATGGTGACCAGGGACAGGCAACTGAAGGGAGAGAGAGAGGATGACAGAGCAGGCCCCGCCCTGTCTTGTAGATGCACATGCACACACAGGCACACACACAGAGCAAACAGCTACACACACAACCTCCCTCCCTGTCCCTCCCTCCTCATCCACATAAACTCGCAACAGACTGAGCAAACACACAAGCACCAGGGCTCACAGTATGTGGATGCTTTGCCCCAACATGGCCAGGACATGCGGCAGATGGGCAACTTGGCAGGATCAGACCCAGACCCACTCTGCCCAGAGGCCCTCTCCAGGTCCTGGCCCAGGATCCACCCTGAGGCCCGGGCAGCCAAATCCCCTTATACTTGGGGTCCAGCGCTGCTACCAAATAGAAAGGCTTCCATGGATGCAGGTCCAGGGATGGGAAATCAGTCCCCAGCTGAGGACTGCCTTGCCATCCCTGGCCTCAGCCTCCTCCTCCTCATCCAAGCTGTGGAGTGGGCTGGTGGCTATCCTGACCCAGCTTGCAGGGCTCTGCAGAGAACCAAGGTCTCTCTTCTCTGTGCTGACATGGCCTTGCCTGTGACACTCCTCTGACACTTGTCACCTGGAGCTGGCAAGTGGTGATAGATGCCTGCATTTGAATCCTGGTTCTGGCCCTTGCTAGCTGTGTGACTTTGGATGAGTGCCTTAACTTCTCTGAGCCTCTGTTTCCTCTTCTGGAAAATGGGGAGCATAGATCTGCACGTGTGCATGCCCAAAATGATGTTCATTAGAATATCAACAGTGACTTCCTCTCGAGGGTAAATTTTTATGGAGGTTTTCTTTATTTTATTAAATGGCTTTTCAGGATTACAAACAACAACAATGCCTCTGCCTGGGATTTTTTGCATAGCCTTGGTTCCGAAAGGGACCCAGCGTTACTTCTGCTTCATCCTGTTGGACAGCCCCCAGCTCATACTCTAAGCTGTGTGCAGATATGAGGAAGTCTAGCCAAGATCATCCAAGCTCAGACCAGTGGAACTGTCCTGCTGATCCCTAACCTTACAGATGATCATCAGTAATGGTTGTTACTGCTTGAAACTCTTTAATGTTGCCGTGGTTTGATAAGCAGCAACACCTAACTGATACACCTTCCCAGAGTGGTTTCTCCATTGGCACTCCTGCCACTGCTGGGCAAGAATGCCTGTCTCCATCACTGCTGTGCCTGCCTGAGTTTTGGGTTCTTCACTTCATGGAAGAAGGTCAAGAGGTGGGAGGGAGGGAGGCAGGTTTCCCCTTCTTCCATAGTGCTAGGGCCCCCAAACGTCTCCACTACAGCTAGATGTGGCCATGTGACTAGGTTCTAACCAATGAGGTGTAGTGGCATCATCACGAAACAGCTTCTGGGAAACAGACTGATGCATTCAAATTCCATTTTTGCCACTTATCTGTTAGGAAAACTTGGGAAAGTGACTCAGTTTCCTCATCTGTATAGCAGGGATCAAGATAGTGTCTACCTGATAGTGTTGTTGTGGAGGACAAAGGGAGTCACGCAATGATTCATTTAGAGCAGTGCCCAACACAAAGTCCTATTGTGTGCCATTGTCATAAGAATACCTTCATAATCACCTCCTAAGGCCGAGGTGAGACTTAAGTGGGACCAGGCTGCATGCCTGATATCAGGACAAGTCTCCCTGGAGTTTACTTGCCTGCCAAGACCAGGGAGAAATGTTAGGAGGAATTATGTCCACTCTTTCCCTTCCTCCCCCTCCCTTACCCCATGAAGCTCAATGGACTTTCCATTTCCTTCATGATAGATGCTCCTTTACCCAATACAAATTTCCCAAGGTATGGAAATGCATAAAGGAATTTTTATTTTGTTCAGGTTTCTATTATTATTATTATCATTATTATTTTGAGAGACAGGATCTTGCTCTGTCACTCAAGCTGGAGTGCCATGGCACGACCATGGTTTAAGCATGCATTCCTCGAATTCCTGGGCTCAAGCAATCCTCTCACCTCAGCTGTCCAAGTAGCTGACACTACAGATGAGCATCACCATGCCTGGGTAACTTTTTTTATTTTTTTTATTTTTTGGTACAGAAGAGATCTTGCTGTGTTGCCCAGGCTGATCTCGAACTCCTGGCCAACAAGTGATCTTTCCACCTTGGCCTCCCAAAGTGCTAGGATGACAGGCCTGACCCACCACATCTGGACTCGAGTTTCTTTTAAGAGATGCCTACAGAGGCCAGGCATGGTGGCTCATGCCTGTCATCCCAGCACTTTGGGAGACTGAGTTGGGTGGATTGCTTGAGCCCAAGGAGTTCAAGACCAGCCTGAGCAATATAGTGGGACCTCGTCTCTACAAAAAATAAAATTAGCCACCTGCCTGTAGCTACTCAGGATGCTGAGGTGGAAGAATTGCTTGAGTCCAGGAGGTCGAGACTGCCATGAGCTGTTATTGTCATGATCATGCCACTGCACTCCAGCCTGGGTGACAGAGTGGGACCCTGACACCCCCAAAGAGAGAGAGAGAGAGAGAGAGAGAGGTAAGAAAGAGAGATGCCTACAGGAAATGTAGGTTTTTATTTATAGCCGACCACCTGTTTTACAAAAAGGTTGAAAGGTGGAAAGAAATGGAGGGGAAGAAAAGGCAAGCGTGAAGCTGGCATTTTTCTACTGCTGAATTCAGTGTAGCACAGGGAAGTCGGTGTGGTCAGATGTGTGTGGAAAGGAGGAGAAATTTGGGTCAGGAAGGAGCCTGAGCTATTTTTTCTCACCTCCTTAGTGGTGAGGGAGAAGCTGTTTTAAGACACAAGAAAATGAATGCCTAATATATACAAGGGGAGACCCAAAAAAGCCCATAATTTATTTATAAAATGTTGTGTATTTATTCTTACATCTTTCAACTTTAGTCGCCTTCAAAGTCCTCTCCATTTGATGTAATACCCCTATTGAGATGCTTTTTCCACTGCTCAAAATAGATTTTGAACTCATCAATTTTGATGCCTTTTAGTGCTTCTGCTATTTTTGGTTTCACCTCTTCCACATGGGCAAAACGTTTCCCTTTGAGGACTTTTTTCATCCAGGAAACTGCAAAAAAAAAAAAAAAAAAACATTTGGGGAGAGATCAGTTGAATAGGGAGGGTGGGGCACAGGGGTCATGCTGTTTTTTAAAATTAAAAACAGCTGAAAACTCAGCGCAGTGTGGGTAGATTGTTTGTGTAAATCACCCATCATGAAATGGGCAAACACGTTGAAAGAATCTCCTCCCCCGCCAATTGTTTTTTCATGAAGCTGAATGCAGCTTCTCACAGCAACACCAGCTGGTACACTGATGCTGATGGGTTCCTAGAACACTTACTCGTTGGGGAAACCTGTACTACAAAAGGCCTGCTCTCCAAAAGATAATTCCATTTGGGGGGGTCCCCCTCGTAAATACACAGAATCTCTTCAGCCTGTGATATGCAGGATAATCTCCAAAGACAAGAAGCTTTGGGTGTGAGCAGGGAGTCATTCATTCAACAAATGTCTGAGCACTTACTCTGTGTCAGGCCCTGCTCCAGGGCTGGAAGCCCAGCAGTGAGCAAACCAAAGGGCTTTGCTGTATGGAACTATCACTCCCAATTTCCGACCCTGATCTGAGAGTGTGCTTGAATAGGAGTGAAGGAAGAGGCTACCTCCACTTTGGTGGTCAGGGAGGTTTTCTCTAAGAAGGCGACATTTGAGCAGAGACCCAGTTGACAAAGAGAAGACAGTTGTATAGACACTTTGCTTGGAAGAGAGAGGAACTGGCAACACCAAGGAGCCATCCTTAGAAGACTGGCTGCACAGATTAGGATTCACAGGATGAGAAATGAGGGAGAAGAGTTGAATTTACTGAAATGGCAAGCATTTTGAGCTGCGGGGTTAATGAAAACAAAGAACAATTGGTGACAGCATATATTGTGCACTCTCTTTTTTGTTTGTTTTGAGTTGGGATCTCACTCTGTCCCCCAGGATGGAGTGTAGTGGTATGATTATGGCTCATTGCAGCCTTGACCTCCTGGACTCAGGTGATCCTTCCACCTCAGCCTCCCAAGTAGCTGGGACTTCAGGTGTGTACCACCACACCCAGCTAATTTTTAAATTTTTGTAGAGATGAAGTCTTGCTATGTTGCTGTGTTGAACTCTTGGGCTCAAGCAATACTTCCACTTCGGCCTCCCAAAGTGCTGGAATTACAGGTGTGAGCCATTGCACCCAGCCTATTGGGCACTCTTATTTTTGTATATGTGTATGTTTTAAGTGAAGGGACTTCAGAGGCTTTCACTCAGCAACTACTTACCAGTGTTCTCAGGAGCATTTCAATAACAGAGGGAGTAGTGTTTCTCTGCTAATTATCAGTTGATAAGATAATTCACCTTCTGTGTATTTACCACTCAGACAGATTTGATTTTTTTTAAACATATGGGTGCATGACTTTGATTTTAAAATGAAGTTTGAAGTCACTATGTATATGTTTGCCAACATTGTATCCCAATTCCTTTTTTATTTATTCATTTTATCTTAATCCTTTTGAAAGTGTACCTAACTTTTTACTTTCTTTATTATTCACTTAAGATCTTATTTGATACAAAACTCAAAAGGAACAAAAGAATATATAACAAAAAAGTACAGGGTTTCAAAACCTGTACTCCACTAGGTTTCAAAACCTACTTCTTGCCCCCTGGCAACCATGACAATTACATAATTTCATTTGAAGACTTCAAGGGATGTTGTATGCAGATATACAAACACGCACACACATAAACACACGCGCGCACACACACACCTCATCCAGTTCTAGAAGGGCCAGCACACAGGGTATCAAATGATGGGACCATCTTTCCTGTTGTGGTCCCAATATGCTGGCGAGACGATGTGGGTTTCTGCAGCAATTGAAAACCTCGTCCTTCTCTGGAGATGGAGAGAAGACACAGTTTGGCTCCCCAAGAATGCATTAGGGATCCTCTCTCCAAGGACAGAGCTCCTGCATAGACCCAGGGCAAAAGCAGAGGGAATTCGACACTACCCTTCCCAGACTCCCACCTCGGGGAATGTACAAGTCCTGGGGCGAGACCGAAAGGGGACAGGGACATCTCTGCCAGTGTTGAAAAGCATTTCAGGACACCTGATCTCAAACCAGGCAAAGTGGGGACCAAAGGGAGGCCCAAACTATATCTGTACGATGTCCACTTGTATACCTAATCCTGAATTGACCTCATATCTTTAAAATGAAATATATTAAAAAGAAGAAAATGATGAAAAGTCTTCTGAAGGCGCTACCCATAGAGTAGGACAGAGATGGGCATTAGACCCGGTTGGCCTCTGGGCTACATGAGCTCTGTCCCTGGATTTCTCAGATATCGGATGGGTGTTGGGACTCAGAGGTGAGCAAGAACATTCCTGTCCTGCCTCTCAGAGAGGAGCTTACTTTCTTCCCATTTGTTTTTTTAAAGTATCATTTTATTTTGTTTCTTTGTTCATAAGTAAACACATTTTTGGTGGGGTCAAGGATCAAAGTATATTGATAAAGCAAGATTTCCTACTGATTACATTTTGCGAGCTGGTCTCTGCCTCAGAGGTGAGTGATCACTGTTGGGAGTTTGTCTTACAGGGTTGAGGGACGTAATTTTTCTGTGCATGTCTGTATGTACCTAGAGAAATAGATGTAAAGAGTGTGTGTGTGTGTGTGTGTGTGTGTGTGTGTGTGTGTGTGTGTGAATGCATTGATTCTCAGTCTACTTTTTCTTAAGTATAGAATGAACCTGGTTAATATTACCCATCCCATAATAGGAACACAAAGTGTGTATTAGCTGTTTACTATGAGATAGTCACTATTGTTATTGGGTAAATTGTAATAATTAAATCTATGTATTATATTTCATTGATACTAAGGTGATTTGGTTTGTTGTTGTTGTCTTGCTGTTTTTTTTTTTACACATTAACACCTCTCACATTGAACTATGTCTTACAATTGCCATATCTTTGACCTTTATTCTTTTTTCTTTTTAATATCTTAACTTTTTATTTTATAAGCAATACATGTGGAAGCAACATTATCACGTTGTGGTTTACTATAGTCAGGAATAAAAATTAGGTTGCATCGAGAGATTGACCAAATATACACCCTGCCTAGTCCTGGTTCCCAAATAATAAAACATTGAGCACTCTCTGTAAGCCTGAACTCCTTAGCAAAAACAATTTTATCCCTAAGTTTTACGATGCTGATATCTATTTTGTTCTGTAAAATGAGAATAATAATGTCAACCAACCATAGGGTCTTGGTGAAGAACCAATAACCTCTCAATAAATGATGCTTGATTTATTTCGATTCTGTCTTTGTAAGGTGAACCTAATCAATGGGACTGCAGGAAAGCCCTGTGGGCTGAGTGTGGTGAGGTTTCTTCGAGCAGACTTGGCAGTTCACTGCCCTTCTAGGATTTACTCTATACACCCCAAGTAGTTGGATGCTTCAAGGGTCTCAGGCAGTGAGGTGAGTTTTCTCATTTCAGTCATCCATTTATTCCCCTTCAAAGTAGATGGAAGAGTTTTCATTAGCAGTGAAACAAGAAGGTTTTCAGGGACAGATTTCCCTGGGTTAAATCCTGGATTTTTCCATTTACAAGTTGAACTTGGGCCCCTCCCAAGGGGCATGAGGCTCCCAAATGATCGCTGTTTGAAATAATCTAAATGTCTACCAGTTGGGGAATGGTAGCATAAACTAGATCCAGCCACACAGTGTGACTATCATCCTGCAATTGTTAGCAAGCATGAAGTCGATTCTTCTCCCTGAAGGATGATTCTGGCTGACAAAATTCCCCACTTGATGCCACAGAACCCTGACTTCTGGGCCATAGTGACTGGACCAGAGCACAGAACAACAGATCACCTACCGATAAAGTGTCCCATGGCAGAGTTACACAGCAAGGCATCCATGGTCTTGTATGTCTCAGTGGGATGGACCACAGGCTGCATTCTGCTATGATGCGCATGGTTCTGTTCACCCATTTTCTTTTTAATTTAATGAGTTACCAACATTAAAACACTGGGATTGTTTACATTTACAAAAATCACCTTTAATTCACTCAGCCCTTACAACATTCGTAGAGCATCTGGGATGTGCCAAGAAATGTTCTAGATGCTGATGACTTGGGAGTAAACTAGAAACACACAGTCCCTACCATCATAGAGCCTAAATTCTAGAAGGCAAGGCAGACAATAAGCAAGAAAAAAGAAAAAGAAAAAAAGAAACAATGTGATAAGCTCCAGCTTCTTTTGGGAATTTGGAGTAACAAAACTCACTGGGTTATCAACTCCATTTGAGGATAGAAAAAAATAGGTACAAGCCATATCACAGTGGTTTTAGCTGGGAAAGGAACTCAAAGTCAGATCCTCAATGCTCACTACCCTCTGAAGAGCTGTGGTCATCATCTTATTTAGGGCAAGAGATGTGATTCAGGCATCCTGGGTGCCCTCTGCAATGTCCAGCACATCTTGGGTGCTCTGCCCATGTCTGTTTCTTGAGTGACTGGAGCAGCTGAGGCTTACCTGGTAATCAGATCTTTGGGAAGAACAAGCTTGTTCATTCATTCATTCAGCAATCACGGAGTGATAGAATTTTATGCCAGAAACTCATTCTTGAAGAGCCTGCACAATTCAAAACCCACATAATTTAAGGCTAATATTGACAAAGGATGGTGAGAATATCTATTTGCCAGCCGAGGTGACACTAAAATAACAAACACAGTAATTTACAGTGTGTGATTGATTGTATTCAAAATTATGAATTTTGAGAATTGTTTAAATTGTAAAACTTCTTGTCATTAAAAAAGGCCACTTGAAGCTCATGATTCTACAATAATGACCATCTCGTGACCCTAACTTGCAACATAAAAACTGGTGCCTTGCCAATAGCTCACATATGCTTATATAGCACTATTCACCCCATTTTTCTACTTCCCCCAACCCAAAGTAATCAACAGCCCGAACCCTAGACACTTCCTTCCCTTACTTTTCTTTCTGTGCATTTCCCTTCCCAGAGCTGTTTTGGAACATGTTAATAATATCAGTCAGGTTGTGGCCAGGCCTCGCTGTTCTAAGAACCAAAGCTGTCACTTAAAAATGACTTTGCAGTTTTTGCCCTCATCTGCTTTCATCCCATGCTCTCCACAGCCCAGTGAGTTTGTTTCCAGGCAACAGAAGGGCTTTCCCCAGGCGAATGGGCTTTTTGAGAGGGGAAAAAATCCTCTCCAGCTAGTGTCTGTAGAGGTTCAGAATCACGGACACACACTTGGATGGTTCAGCATCATGGACCGCCCCCCACCTCCCACAGGGCAGTCCGTGCAGGGCAGTCGGCACGGCAGGCAGCCCAGCTAGGATAGTTCAGCACCACAAACAGCTCACGGAGGAAGTGTTTTCAGCACCGCGGACAGACCCAGACCCACGGAACAGCCCCGCTTGAATGGTTCAGTACTGTGGGCAGACCACGCTAGAACGTGCTCAGCACCGCATACAGCTCCAACCCCACAGAGCTGCCCTGCTGGATTAGTTCAGCACCGCGGGCAGTTCACGCGGAAAGTGTTTTCAGCCCTTCGGACAACCGCAACCCCACACGACAGCCCTATTTGAATAATTCAGCACCGCGGACGGTGCCCCCACCCCACCGCTGGAATAGTTCAATACCGCGGAAAACCTCATGCTGAAAACGTTTTCAGCACCACGGACAGTCCGTTAGAGTGGTTCAGGGCCATGGACAGCTCTTCCTGGAATCGGTTCGGCGTCGGCGGACAGCTCTAGACCCACAGGACAGCCCTGCAGGAATAGTTTGGCTCTTCGGACTGCCCCAGCCTCAGCCCCACATGTAACGCTGTGGGAATTGTTCAGCACCGCAGACAGCACACACTGGATTGTGTTCGGAACCACGGAGAGCCCCTGCCTCGGTCCCACATAATAGCCCTGCGGGAATGTTTCAGCACTGCGGACAACCCGCGCTGAAACCGTTCAGCACCACGGACAGCCCCAGCCCCACAAATAGTGCTGCGGTGAAGTTTCGGCACCGCGGGCAGCTCCTGCCGAAACGGTTCAGCACCACGGACAGCCGACAGTAAGTAGTTTGCGGGGGTGTTTCGGTACCGCGGACAGCTCTGTCGGGTGGTTCAGAGCCACGGACAGCGACCCGTCGTGGGGGTGTTTGCCACCACAGGGCTAGATTCAGGCGATTTTTTGAGCTGATTCCTGGGTCCCCTCTCCTGCCCTGGCCCCTAGAGTTTTTGATGGAGTTATTTACATAAAACAGGCTCTCCTGGTGTTAACCTCAGAAATGCAGGCAACACAAAAACTAACAGACCGGAGAGGGAACTCTGGGCTACCCACAAAAAGGCCTTGATCTCACTCAGTGCACTTTGAGGCACTCGGTTGCTCAAAATCAGAACGTCTTCCCTGATTTCTGTCTTCCTCTCATGCCTCGCATTCTTGTCTCTCAGGGAGAAATCACCTCTGAGTCACTCAATAGCATTCCTTCCCCCGGGATTCTGAGGAAACTCCTCAAACTTGAGTCTATTTTAAGAACAACCCATCATTCATCTGGACTGTCAGGATCACAACTGGAGTTTTTCCCCATGGCCAGGACCTGGTGTTCAGTAATTATAGTGATAATATAGTGACATTTACTGAGCACTCAATTTGTATAAGACATGCATTCACTTATTTGATGTTTTCAATAACCCAGTGAGGTAGGGATTATCATTGTCCCAATTTTGCAGATAAGGAAACTGAGACCCAGCGAATTCACATCTCAAAGTTACACAACTGGTGAGTGGTTGGAGCTGCATCTGGAGGCCCAACTCTTAGCCCCCTCAAGGCTCTGTGACTTGGGGCAGATTCTTGAGTCTCCTGCATGAAATGTCTTGTTGCCGAAGGAAGCGATGAGCATTGGATGAAAAGTCTAACTCTTTGCCAGCTTGTCTCTTCCTCTTCACACTCTGAATTATCCTTGGAATGACCAGAAATCCATCTCCTAAACATCTAAACGGAGGACATCTCCTTTCCCAACTATGTGACATATATGGAAACTCCTAAGCAAATTCAATCCCTACACTTCCATATTCTTGCTTTGTGTCCTATGGGCAATTCATCTAAGTCCTTTATGCCTCAGTTACCTTCTCTATAAAATGGAGGTGATGATATGACCACTTGGGGCTGTTGGAATTAAACAAGATAATGTATACAAGATGACTTTGCTCACATTTGTTGAACAAGTGATAGTAATTTTCAGTTTTTTCTCTGAATAATCAGGGTCATTCAATTTGCTGTCCAGTTGGAAAAGCAAGTTAAATCCTTACATCATACCATTCAAAAAAATTCCAGCAGGTTCAAGCAACTAAACATATAAGACTGTAGAGTATAAGATCATACAGAAAAATGTGGTTATGAGAGTGGGTTAGGAAGGGCATCTTAAGTAGGACCCCACAAGCTAAAAGTGTAAAAAACAAACAAACTTGTGTTTTTAAAATTCAAAACTTTAGGCACTGTGTAAACAAAGTTAAAAGATAAGAGACAGTCTAAGAGAAAATATTTGCCACATATTGAATAGCAGGTATATGATTACTGTCCAGAATATAAAGGAATGCCTATCAACCACTAAGAAAAGCAACATGAGCAAGCAGGAAACAGAACTCAGAGGAGAAAACAAGTTTGGTCAACAAACATATGGATTGGCTTCCTCGCTATTTCCAGGGGAATGAAAATAAGATTACAAAGGGAGACTGTTTTTTTTCCTCCTCACTTATGCTTTTGTCAAAAATTTTTAAAAATTGAGGTAGCCTCTATGAGGGCTGTAGTCGTTGCTTTGTAAACTTTGAATGATGATGATAATTGGATACCAACAGCTATTAGGCAATGTTATAAGAACTGTCACAAATTACTCACTTTTTATTTTCACGCAATCCTGGAAGGTGGCAACCATAATTATTCCCACTTAACAGAAGGGGCAACTGAGGCTCGGAAATGTTAAGTAGCACCAAGGACACACAGCCAGCCCCTGACGCCAGCGGCTGGTCACCCTGTCCCCGCTCCCTCCGCATCCCTCACCCTCATCTCACCCTGTCTCCCCTCCCCCAGACCACCCGCCCCCAGGTCTGCAGACCGGAGAGCCGCCAAGTGGGGTGTGCAGGGCCGTTGGTCTCCGCGGGCGTCTGCCGCAGGGGAAGCCGACAAAAGCTACGTGCCCGGCAGCTGGGGATGGAAGTGCAGCGCCACGCCCCCCCGCGGCCACGCCGCCGGCCCGCCTCTGCTTTCCTCTCCTCCCTCCAGACGCAGGCTTCCTGGGGTGGAGGAGGGAGAGGGCCCCCATCCCCCACCTCCCATCTCCCACCTCCCATCTCCCACCTCCCACCTCCCACCTCCCACCTCCCACCTCCCACCTCCCAACCGCAGCGTCCGCGTCTGCGCAGCCGCGGCCGGTGCGGCGCTAGCTCTGCAGTGCCCCGCCGGGGTCTGATTGGGGAGGGTGAGTCCTTCGAGGGACCCCCGCGGGCGGGGCGGAGGCGGGGGAGAGGGGCTGGGGGCGCGGGCGGCGGACAGGGACGTGAGCGTGATGCGCAGAGTGCGTGTGCGGGTGGGCGGGGGCAGGGCGGGAGCAGGGCGCTGGGGAAGGGGTCTGGGGAGGGCGCGTCTCCGGCACCTGCCGATGGGCGCGGGCTGGGGGTCTGCGCGGGTGGCGTCTGTCTCCCCGATGTGGCTGCCCGCGAATTTCGTCTCCATGTAAGCGGGAGAAGGGACCTGCCTGGACGTCCGCGTCCGTGTCCGCCCGGCGCGGGTCGCTGAGCGCACATGCGCTTCCGTCTCGCGGGGCCCCCGCGTCCGCGCCGGGGTCCCGGGTGCTCCGCGCGCCACCCTGGGACTCCGGCCGCTCACCTGCGCGAGTGTCCGTCTGGGCACGCGAGCACCGCCCTGCGCGTCTCTGAGGGCACACGGTGGGAGGGCCCCGCTCCCCGCTTCCGAGCCGAGCGGCTCAGACCCAGGACTTCCCCGCCTGTGCGTGGAATCGCGCCAGTCTCCGCCGCGGAGAGCCGGGCGAGCCTCGGGTGAGCAGGGCTGGCAGCGCCCAGCGGCGCGGGACGCGCGGGGCGCGGGAACCGGACCCGGCGCAGCTGCCGTGACTGGAGGCAGGGTCCCGTCGCGGCAGCATCTGCGTCTGTCCTCGGCGGGTGCCCGATCCACCCGGAGCATTGAGGCTGTGGGGGGCGAGAGCCCCAGCCCACACACGCCTCTGGCCGCTTTCCTCCTCCCTCCTCCCTCCACTGCGGGTCCGGTTTCTTCTGACCTTGACCTGGTGGCTCCTGCCTTCCCCGTCTGTTACCCCTCTTACCTGCGTTTCCCTGCCTGCCCAAATTCATAGTCAGTTCTGTCTCATGCTGACAAGAAAACACGAGCAGTGAACAAAACTGCTCCCTGGAAGCGCTCTCTCACATCCTTTCCTATCAAGGAACATAGGTATACTGTGCATATGTATACACTATGTGCATGTATACAATACTTTTTTCCTTGAAAAATGCTGTCTGTGTGGCAGCCTCTTCTCACCCCCCACTGAGGTTACAAACTGGCAACCCCAGGGCCTAACTCAGTCTTGTGACCTATGCTCTTTGACTTCTGCGGTGTCTTGAAATAATTATTGACATTGTAAAATGTAGAAGATGTCATCTGAAAGGACAGATTTCCTGACTTCTTTTGAGAAATCAGAGGAAGGGAGACACTAGTCTTATGTTTTCAGTCCACAAACATTAGCTGGGCTGAACAGGGCAGCTTCTTCAGACTCGGCACCCGGTCATTCTTTTGCCACAGGCCCCACCACCCCCTACTGTCTCTCCCCATGTCATACATCAGTTGCCATTTGTTCATGCTTTCCCTACAGTGGAGAAGTATTTCTCTGGACCCATATTTTATTTTCAGTTTTAGGAGAGTAACCGTAAATCCAGATGAGGGGCTCTTGATTGATTGGGTATTTTGTTGTTGTTGTTTTGAACTGAAGTCTCACTGTGTCATCCAGGCTATTGTGCGGTGGTATCTCACAGCCACTCTAGCTGGGCTCCAGTAATCCTTCCACTTCAGCCTTCCAAGTAGCCAGAACTACAAGCCCATGCTACCGTGATCGGCTAATTTTTATTTGTTATAGAGATGAGGTCTGGGCTCATCTCTATAACAAGTTGCCCAGGCTGGTCTCGAACACATGAGCTCAGGCCATCTGCTTGCCTCAGCCTCCCAAAGTGCTGGGATGACAGACTGAGTCACTGAGCCCAGACTGTTTTTTGTTTTTGCCTATCTGTGTTATCTGCCAAACCTCTGGAGGTGTTTGAGTTCCAGTCCTTGCTGCCAGGGTTTCTGTCTATTAGGACGCTAGGTCTGTGCTTTTTGGTCCTGTGTGCTCACTCATCTTTGCCCTCCAGGAGCTATTCAGTGGGTCACAGTCATCTTCAAATGCCCAATACTCCACACAGGTCTGGCACAAAGTTCTGGCTTAGACATGAGTGGAAAAAGTTGCATCCAGGTCCCACAGGAGTGATGTTTAAGTTTGGCCTTGAAGGGTAAGCAGGGTTTCTAGAAGTTGACACAGGAGGAGGAAACTGAGGCAGGTGGAGGAATACCCTTTCTGTTCCTCCATTTACCTGTAATTTAAACTATGCACTAAATCGTGTCCACCTTGACAACAACATTATGAGGAGGCTGCTCCTAGTCACCTTCCCATTTTACAGATGAGGAAACAGAAGCTTGGAGAGATTCGGGTGTCCTGCCCAGGTCACGTGGCAAGTGCGTGGCAGAACTGAGGTACAGACCCATGCAGCCACCTCTGTGCCTGCCTCATGACCCCTGGGCCATGCAGGCAGCCATCAGCATTCTATAATCACCAATCCATTTCCCCCCACCTTCGTGATGATTTTCTCACCTTAGCAATACTTTTGCTAACACTCACCTATAAGCTCTTCTTTTAAGTGACCTCTTCTGTTTCTTCTAACACTTTGATTTTCATACCTGTGATAGGCAGAATCATAGCTCCCTAAGCATGACCACATCCTAACCCCTGGAACCTGTGAATTCCAGATGTCTGGGCAAAGGGGGGTGATCAAGGAGCAGATGAGATTAAGGCTGTGAATCCGCTCCCGTGGAGATGGGGAGATACTCCTGGGTTGTCTGAATGGGCCCCAAAAATAAAAGAGGGAGGCAGGAAGACAGGGTTGAGGGACGCAGCAGGATAAATGGCCAAGTGGCCTTTGCTGGCTTTGAAGGCAGAGGAATAACTAAGGAATGCAGGCAGCCTTTCGAGACTGAAAATGACACCCAGCAGCTCGCCCAGATCCTCTAGCAAGAACAGCCCTGCCCACACCTCTGTTTTACCCCCAGCAAGTCTCACTTAAGACCTCTGACCTGTAGAACTGTAAGAGAATAATGTGGCTGTCTTAAACCACCAAATTTGTGGTACTCTGTCCGCAGCCACAGAAGCTCGTGCCATACCTCAAGGGCTCAAGTCGGTACTTCATGAAAGACCCCATGATGGTGCTTTGATGCCACCAGCCCAGACAAGAAAACCCACACAGTGTGTATATCCACCTGCACACCAAAACAGACATGTGCAGCAAACCACAAGCAAAGGGATCTGACATTTGAGCAATCTGCACTTTAGCTTAGTTTTCTTTTCTTTTTCTTTTAGTGAGGCTAAAAAGGGCAGAGAGTGGTGTGCATCATGTACAGTTCAATGGAGGCAGAGCTCAGTGTATTTGCACAAAGGTATTGCCCATGAGACCACTGCTGTGATCTAGTACAGGCCGCTTCCAGCAGATCCAGAAGCTTCCTCATATCCTTCCTCGTGTCCACTAGCCCAGCTTAACTGCTGCAGAGACTTTGCCCACATTATTCACTTCACCTGTCCCAGACTTCTTTTTTATCAGTCGGAGTCTCACTCTGTCACCCAGGTTGGAGTGGGGTGGCATGCTCAGGGCCACCGCAGCCTCGATCTGCTGGGCTCTGACAATCCTTCCACCTCAGTCTTCCAAGTAGCTGGAACTACAGGCATGTGCAACCACGCCAGGCTTTTTTTGATTTATTGTAGAGATGAGGTCTTGCCAAGTTGCCAGGGCTGGTCTCGAACCCACGGGCTCAGGCAATCCACTCACCTTGGCCTCCCAAAGTAATAGGATGACAGGCTTGAGCCACCATGCCCGGCTGTCCCAGACTCCTTAATATCAGTAAAGTCCCATGTATGTTCTCCTTTGTGTGTTTTCAGTCAGTCATATATATCCATACAGGACCATATTATAGAGATCATATGTGAAAATTGTATTTATATTATAAACATATCACACTTATAATGATATAGTTTCCTGGACTGAAGTGATCCTCCTGCCTCGCTTCCCACATAGCTGGGACTACAAGCATGTGCCACTATGCCCGCCGTAGTTTTTTATTTTTTTGGAAGATGAAGTCTTGCTATGTTGCCCTGGCTGGTCTCGAACTCCTGAGCTCAAGTGAATCTCCTGCCTCAGCCTCCCAAAGTGCTGGGACTGCACTTTGAACCACTGTGCCTGGCCATAAATACACTTTAATATATATATATATATATATATATATATATACACACACACACACACACACACACACATACACTTTAATACACACACACACACACACACACACACACACACACACACACACATATATATATATATATATTCATCCATGCTGTTGCCTGTATTTTCTTTGCTCCTCCTACTGCCAAGTATGAATGAACCACAGTTTATTTCTCCATTCTCGTATTGACAGACAACTGGGTTGTTGACGTTTTAATTATGCATATGATGCTGTCGACGGTGAATGGGAACCCTGTGTTGTCACAAGTTATTATGAATACAGTAGCCACTGTCGTCCATGTCCACACGTGTGGACCTGGGTCCTCGCTCCTTTTGGTGAGTATCTGGGCTGAGCCTGCGGCATCCAGGGCATGCATCTGCTCCACTTTAATGGATGCTGCCAAATAGTTTTCCAGAGTGACTGAGCCAACAGACACTCCCACCAACATGCAGGAGTCAGCCTGCTTTCCAATCTCCCTTGACGCATTTCAAAGGGGAACTCAGCCTGTAATCCCGCGTCTTTGGGAGGCTGAGGTGAATGGATTGCCTGAGCCTGAGGGTTCGAGACCCGCCTGGGCAACTTGGCGAGACCTCATCTCTACAATAAATCAAAAAATTAGCCGGGCGTGGTAGTGCGCACCTGTAGTTCCAGCTACTTGGAAGGCTGAGGCGGAAGGATCGCCAGAGCAGCAGGTCGAGGCTGCGGTGGCCGGGAGTGGCCACTGCACTCCAGTCTGGGCGACAGAGTGAGACTCCAACTCAAAAAGAAAAAAAAAGTGGGGGGAACTCACCATCCCTGTTACCAAGAGGAAGCTGCCTGTCTTGCTGCTGGCTTATTATTGAGGACACACGTGGAAATGCACATGGGAAAGAGAGTGTCTTACGTACTGCTGAGAGCCTGAAAATGCTCTTTTGCTGTTAATAAGAGAGTCAGCAAGAGAGCCCTTGCAGGCGAGTTGGCACCAATTGAAACCTCCTTGAGCTAACCAGAAAGATCAAGGGTGCTGAATTGGGAGATTTCCCTCCCTGAACTCGGAGTTGCTGAATCCTGGCCGTCGCGGGGGTGAGAGAGTGCAGAAATGGGGGAGTGCCTCTGCTCATGACTGGGGCACGGGGCGCTTCCTCACCAGAGGGTTTGAGGAAACGGAGCTGGTGGGTGGGTCAGGGACCGGTTGGGGGAGCAGGATCGGTGGGCTTCAGGGCTGCGCGGACCCCAGGAGGCAGGGAGGACACGGCAGAGGTCGCTTTATCCAGGGGAACAAAACACAGACTGGGATGGAGGCTGGGACAACGGGCGGGAGGACGGGGCATTTTCTGAGGCAGGAGCAGGTGGATGTGGAGTGGATGTGGGGGTTAGGCGGGGGACAAGATGAGTTCAGTGGAGATGGGCCGGGGGGGGGATGGTGGGGTCTTGGCCAAGAGTGGGGGACCCAGGAAGAGGGTGTGCTGGGAGTGGGGCAGAGGGGCCTGATGAGCTTGGATTTGGGTGCCAGGGGCCCATGAGACACCCGTCTCGAGGAGGGAGACACAAATAATGATTGCTAATGCAAATAAAGGAACATGTTCTGCATGTTTATCATATATATGAAATAGACCCCGGACTTTATTTAGAAAAAGTTGTGTACTTATTCTTACATGTGTAATCTCCAGTCACCTTCAAAGCACTCTCCGGTTGATGCAATACACCTAGTGAGACGCTTTTCCCGCTGCTCGAAACAGTTTTTGAACTCGTCAGTGTTGATGCCTTTGAGTGCTTCTGTCCTTTTTGTTTCACGCCTTCCACATCGGCAAAATGTTTTTCTTTGACAAATTTTTTCATCTGGAGAAACAAACAAAAAAAATCACTTGGGTTGAGAGCAGGTGAATAAGGAGGGTGGGGCATGAGGTCATGCTGTTTTGGGACAAGAACTGCTGAACACTCAGCGAGGTGTGGGCAGGTGCATTATCATGGTGGAAGAACCAGTCACCTGTTTGCCACAACTTGGGACGTTTCTTCCACAAATACAGATGGTCTCTCCCAATAACTCTGGCTGGTCCACTGATGCTGACGGGTTCCTAGAGCACCTTCCTAGCAGGGGAAGCCTGTACGACAAGGGGCCTCCCAAAAGATAATTCCAATTTTCTGAGTCCCTGCCATACATAATTCATCATATTATAATGTATATAATATATGTAGTTTTTATTATGAAAGCATTTCAAGCATATTCCTAAGCATGGGGGTAATACTATGAACCCTCATCTACCCAGTTCCCCGATTGATTCGTTATCATTTTCTCATTTGTTCTAACACCCTTTTGTCTACTTCTTTTTCTTTCTCTGCAGAAGTATTTTAAAGCCAATGTCAGTCACCAGGCAGATTCACCCCTACATTCTACAAAAGCACCTCTGAAAAATAAAATGGACACTTTCCTACCTATTCATAAGGCCATTCCCATACCCCCCAAAAATCCGTGGCCATTCCTTGGTATAATCAAATACCCAGTCCGCAGTCAAGGTTCCTTGGTTTTTCTTTGAAATTTCTTATTTTCACAGCAGTTTTCTTTGAATTTGAGATCATACATCATCATCTCCACATGGTTTTGGGTGTTAAATTGAAAACTTCCCCTTGAATCTAGAGTGTCTGCCTGTGGTTTTAAAATAGGGTGGAACTGGCCAGGCTCGGTGGCTCAGCCTGTAATTCTAGCGCTTTAGGAGGCCGAGGTTAGTGGATTGCCTGAGCCTGTGGGTTCGAGACCCGCCTGGGCAACTTGGTGAGACCTCATCTCTACAACAAATTTAAAAAAATTAGCCTGGCGTGGTAGCACGCACCTGTAGTTCCAGCTACTTGGAAGGCTGAGGCAGAAGGATCGCCAGAGCCCAGCAGGTCAAGGCTGCGGTGGCCAGGAACGGCCACTGCACTCCAGTCTGGGCGACAGAGTGAGACTCTAACTCAAAAAAAAAAAAAAAAAAAAGGATGGAACCATTTCTTCTTGCACAAACCTAAGCAAAGAAGAAAGGAAATACGAAAGCTTTTTATTCACGCCAAGAAAATTTACTCCTTTTTTTTTTTTTTTTTAAATCTAGAGTTACTATTCACAAGAACAGCCACTGGGGTACACATGCAGAATTGATGCTACGATTTTCTAAATCAAGAACAGAAACCAGCTTTAGAGTCTCAAGGCAAAAGGTTATATAATCATAAGTCATTATAAATTCTTCAGATAGCTTCTTGCAAACAGCTCCCTGGATTTCAGGTTGAATGGATATGGAATAAAAATACTAAAGAATATTTTGGCTGGGCGCAATGGCTCACATCTGTCATCCCATCACTTTGGGAGACCAAGGAGGCAGGGTCGTTTGAGTCCAGGAGTTTGAGACCATCCTGGACAACACAGTAAGATACCTTCTCTACAAAAAAATTAGCCAGACGTGATGTGCATGCCTGTAGTCCCAGTCACTCAGGAGGCTGAGGGGGAGGGTGGAACCCTTCAGTCCAGGGGGTTGAGGCTATGGTGAGCCATGATTGTTCCCCTGCACTTCAGCCTGGGCAACAGAGAAAGACCCCAACTTGAAAAAAAATATATTTTATTTAAAATTAGACTCTTAGTTCCCAAGTGGCAGATGCAGCTTTTTGAATGACAACCAAGTAGAAAATTGGAGCTATCAAGGGTTGGTGGGAAGACTAGAGTCTGTCTCTGTAGTCTATTCCAGGGTGACTCTAGAAACTCCTGGCTAATGCCCTGCAATGTGGCCTGAGTCTGTGTCTTGCCCTGGGACAGGGACTGAGCGTGAGTGTGTGTGCATGTGCCTGCATGACACTCTTATTCCTCTCCCTGATGTGTTCCTCTCCAGAACACTCACACCTTGGCCGTGCTGTACACGTCATCTGCTCCCTGTCTGTCTCTCTGTCCTCACCAGAATGTCAATCCCATGAGGACAGGGCCTTCCTTTTGGCCCCTGCTGCATTTCAGGAGCTTAGGGCCCCACCCTCTGTAACATCCCCTGAATGATGAAACGTCTGTCAGTCCTCAGGTTCTGAATCCTGTGCCTGGGGAACTGGGGAGGACCCTGGAACTGGAGGAGAAGGAGACGCCCCACATCCTCCTGGGGAGATGCAGAGTCTCAGACCAGAGCAGATGAGGGGACTTCTGGAGCCCGAGAGGACCAAGACGCTGCTGCCTCGGGAGAGTAGGACCTGGGAGAAGCCTCCCCATCCTGCCTCCCCCAAGGACTGGGAAGCAGTGGAGGTCGGGGCCTCCAACTGTGACAATGATGAGAAAGGTGAGGGGGCAGGGGTCCCTTGGGAGGTGGGTGGATGGAAAAAGTTCAAGACAGAGCCTAGGGAAAGATGGGACACTCATTATTTCACTCATTCATTCAGCAGATGTTTGTGGAGCACTGTGTCAGCCAGTTTCTGCTGTGTAACAAGTCATCCCAAACTTAGTGGCTGAAAGCCACATTTGTTTATCAGCAGGTGACCCTGTGGGTCAGTAGTTTGGTCTGGCTTCAGGGGACACTTCTGGGCCTTCTATCCTTTGCCTGCGCAGCCTTTGAGAGCTGGCGGGCACCTGGTGGATCTCAGATGGCCTCCCTCATGGGTCTGGCTCAAAGGGCTAAAGACAGGCCATGAGTTTCCACAGACGACCCCAGTTTATCTTCACTGGTGGCCGCAGGGTTCTCAGGAGCAGCAAGAGAGAATGCCTCGATTCACAAGTACTTGCCATCCAGTTGCTCACCCACCATTGGTCAAAATAAGCTGCGTGGTCAGGTTCAGAATCAGGGAGGTGGGCTGGCTGCCCAGGGGCGTGGGCATGGGGAGAGATGAACACATTGGGGGCCATTTGGTGCAAAAGTTGACTACAAGCACCTACTGTGTGCCAGGTTAGGGGTTAGGGGCTTAGCAGCAAACATGACGGCCCTGGGAGAGCTCAGATTTCAGTGGAGACAGCAGACAATCACCAGTTAGGAAATGAAAAGAGAGGCCACGTCTGGTGGTGATGAAAGCTATTGACACAACAGAACAGGGTGGTGGACGGAGAGCTTTGTATGTGCAGGTGGTCAGGGAAGGTGAGAGGAGTCAGTTGTCCCAGGATTTGGGGAAAGCATCCTGGCAGCTGAAGCTATGTGTGTAGTGGCCTGCAGTGCTGTCAGGGACACCTCAGTGGATAAAGCAGAGAGGAGAGAGAGAGAGAGAGAGAGAGAGAGAGAGAAAAGAAAAGAAAAGAGGTCAGCCAGCTGAGACGGGACATCTGGTTGACCGTGCCAAGGAGTTTGCTTGTTATTTGAGTACAGGAAACCACTGGCAGGGGAGAAACGCATGATTTCATCTGTATTTCAGAAAGATTCCTCTAACTCAGTGGCTTTCAACTCGGAGACCTCACCTCTCCCCCACAGGGGATTTTTTTTCTTCTTTTGAGGTGGGATCTTGCTCTGTTGCCCAGGTTGGAGTGCAGTGGCATGATCATAGATCACTGCAGCCTCTAATTCCTGGGTGCAAGCGATCCTTCCACCTCAGCCTCCCGAGTAGCTGGGACTACAAGAGAGCACCACCCTACCCAGCTCCCAGGAGACTTTTGGCAACGTCTAGAGATAGTTGGGTTGTGCTAACCAAGAGGTACTTCTGCCATCTAATGGAGAGAAGTCAACCATGCTGCTAAATAAACACCCTAAAATGCACAGGATAAACCCCTCCCAACCACATCCTGACTTGCACATCGTGAAATGCCAATAATGCCGAGGCTGAGAAGCCCTGTGTCTACTGTGTGTAAGAATGAATTGTAGAGCTAGGAAGTCAAGAGTGGAGGCTGGGAGGCCGGTTAGCAGACTCCTGCAGCTGCCCAAGAGGGGGGTGAGGTCAGTGGACAGATTCGGGACACCTTCAGGAGGAGAATCAGTTCTTGCTGATGGATTTGGAAAAGGGGAGGAAAAGAGATGTGAAGGATGACTCTTGGGATGTTAGTCCAGACAGCTGGACAATGGACATTTGCTGAGATGGGGACACCCCATAGCAGAAGGGGGCTGAACCATCTCCTAAGACATTTTTTCCCTCAGGGGTCAAGCAGGCCTGAGACAGGAGGCATAGGTAACAGCAATCAGTTCTGCTGTGAGGTTCAGCGCTCCCGGCCAGGGCCAGGGTGCAGGAGGAGCAAAATGCCCGTCTTTGCCTGTTCTGTCCAGCGTAGGGACGAGAAGGATGTCACAGTTCTAATTTGGGAATGTTTCTCCACCCATTCTTATGGAGGCTGGGGAAGCTCTGTGACTTTTCTTCTGTTCCCTCACTCAGCTTTTGTTGGAGGCCCGGAGAGAAGGAATTCTTTTGCCCATCGGACAGGTAAAGGAACAAAGGCTTAGGTAGAGCACATCAGGTGAGCCAGCTGAAATCTTCCAGCTGGTTGTAAGATCAGAATTCAGGCCTCTCATCTTCGCAGTCCCACCTGAGCCGTGTGGCCCAGAGTGTGCGTGTGTGTGGGGGGTGTTAGAATAATAGCAAGGAAAGGGATAGGATGCCAAAGGGAAGAGCAAGAGAAGCCCACCCCAGCTGCCTGGTCACTCACTCGTGGCTCCATTCTCTTCCACGCCCACCCCTGCCAGACCTGTCTTGTCAAGAAACTGGGTTTTCCCAGGAGTGGAGTTCGGTGGAGGAAGACGAAGAATCAGAGGACTCCCAGGTACATTCGGGGTTCTCTTTTTTTCCACAAACGTCCCACCTTGCAGATCTCAGTGGGTTGTCACATTTCCTTTCTCAGCTTGAAATTTCCCTGCCCCACAAAAAGTCCCAACAGATCTCCTGTGGGAAACAGGATGTATTCCTGTGGTGATCAGACACAGAGTAGAGGATCTTTATGTGGTGTGTGTGATTACATTCACACATACCCTCCAATCCTTCATTCATAAATCCATTCATCTGTTCTTCTTTCCATCCATCCATACTTTTTTTTTTTTTAATAATCAGTATTTTTTATTATCGTTTTGTAGGGTACAGGTAAGGGTTAGGTGTACAATTACGTTTCATTCAGGCACCCTATTGATAAGAGGTGTTTTCCCAGTCCCAGATAGATATTAGCTACTGTTAATCCCATCCCCCCACCATAATTTCCCAGTACCATCAGTCATTTTCTTATAGTATTACATTGGATGTTCAAGGTCCATTATATGAGTGAAAACATGTGATATTCTGATCTTTGTTTCTGTGAGAGGTCACTCAGTATTATAGACTCTAGTTCCATCCAGGTAGCTGCGAAATCCATGATTTTGTTCTTTTTCATGGCTGCGTAGTATTCCATCGTGTATATGTACCACATTTTTTTAATCCAGTCCTCTTTTGATGGGCAGCATGGTTGTTTCCAGGTTCTTGCTATTGTGAATAACGCTGCGATAAACATACGTGTACAGGTATCTTTTTTATAGAGTGATTTGTGTTCTTCAGGGTATATTCCCAGTAGGGGGATTGCAGAGTCATAAGGAAGGTCAATATTTAGAGCTTTCAGGAATCGCCACACTGCTTTCCACAGAGGTTGCACTAGCTTACACTCCCACCAACAGTGTAGAAGTGTTCCCTTTTCACCACAGCCTCTCCAGCAGCTGTTATTTTTTGAGTTGTTGATAATTGCCATTCTGACTGGAGTTAGGTGATATCTCAGTGTGGTTTTGATTTGCATCTCCCTGATGATTAGTGAGGTTGAGCATTTCTTCATGTGTTTGTTGGCTGCTCGAATGTCTTCTTTTGTGAAGTGTCTGTTCATATCTTTTGCCCATTTTATAATGGGGTTGTTTGTTTTCTTCTTTTCAGTACGTTTCAGTTCCTTGTAGATCCAGGATGTTAAGCCTTTGTCAGACCTAGAGTTGGCAAATACTTTTTCCCAGTCTGTAGGCTGTCTCCCTACTCTCTTGATGGTTTCTTTGGCTTTGTAGAAGCTTGTCAGTTTAATAAGGTCCCATTTGTCTATCTTCTCTCTTAAGTCCTGTGGGTTTCGGGTTTTGTACAGGAATTGGATGCCCGTTCCAATTTCCATGAGAGTATTTCCTTCCTTTTCTAATGTTCTTATGGTTTGAGGTTTTACATTTAGGTCTCTGATCCATTTGGAGTTAACCTTTGTGCATGGGGATAGATAGGGGTCCTGTTTCAATCACTTTTTTTTTTAAGACATGGGGAACCATTCAGGGTTGGGTACATATGTTCTTTTTATCATCCATGCATCCATCCATCTATCTTTCCTTCTTTTCATCCATTCATCCATCCATCCACTCATCTTTTTTCCATCTATCCACCCTTCTTTTATCCATCCATCCTTGTCTTCATTCATCCATTCATCTAACCATCCGTCCATCCTCCTACCCACTCACCTATCCATCCATCTGTCCACACGTTCACCCTCCCTTCCTTTTTTCCTTCCTTCCTTTCATCCATCCACCCATCCATCCATCCATCCATCTAGCCACCAATCCACCCATCCTTCTTTTCATCCATCCATCTGCCTATTCATCCATCCATCCATCCACCTACCAACTCACCTGTCCATTCATCCATCCACACATCCACCCTCCTTCCTTTTTTCCTTCCGTCCTTCCATTCATCCATATACCTCATCTGTTTAGGCATTTGTACGTCTTTCCATCAATCTTCCCTTCAAACCACTCTTTCATTCTTCAGTTTGTCAACCCATTCATCTGTCTACTCACTGGACATCCACAAGACATTAATCTGTCCACTTATTCATCTTCTCAACCTTTCATCCCCTACTCATCCTTATACTCATTTTGTTCATCCATCCATGTATCTGCATACATACTCATCCACCCTTTTATCCATATGCCATCAATTCATTGACTCAATCCACCCACCCACACACCCATCCATCTATCTATCCACTCACCTACCCATTCGCTGATTCATCCCTCTATAACCTGTTGACCATGGTAAGAATTTGGCTACTATTCATCCACCCGTATGCCTGCTCATTCATTCATCCATCACCATCCATCCACCCATCCATTAATCTGTCCATCTACCAGTTTATTCGTTGATACACCTATCCACCTACACTATTCACTCATTAATCCACTAACTAATCCAAATACTGTGAGTAAAACCCAACAGAATTACAAAGCACATTTCTCTCACTCAAAGATCTAATGTCTTCTTTTTTGAGGCATATGACATCGATATAGGAAAAAGTAATAGTGCATCCTTTGTTTATACATTCATCTTATACATGAGAAAAGTCATACAACCACTCTCAGCAGCACACGAGGGTCTCCCCATCTCCCAAACATAGGTCAGAAATCCAACTCTGAGTGGCTCAAGCCAGAAATTGGATTTATTGACTCACAGTGCAGGGCTGGGGTGGGGGATGAAGAGGGAATACAAGTTGACCAACAAGCTATGGTTGTACAGAAATAGTTGTTGACTGCGGTGGGCTGGCTCAAAAGAAGAAGAGGTTAACTCAGTGCCCCAGAAGGTTTACTCTTGAAAATCCCAGAGAAGAGGACACTCCAGCCTGGGTTTTAGGGATGAGTAAGAATTCCCCAGGCAGAGCAGCAAAGGCAAGGAAACATGGTATAGCAAGACACTGAGGTTAAGGGCAGAGCAGTGGTAGGTCTGGGTGGAAATCCACCTGGGATGAGCTCACTTGTTCATTCCACAACGCTTTCTTGAACACTTGCTTTGTGCCAGGCAGTGTTCAATGCCCAGAAGGCACAGCAGTAAATGTGACAGAAAGGGTCCCTGCTTTCATGGGGGCTCACAGTCACTGAGGTAGAAAGATGAAAAGAAAAATAAACAGCTAATATAGAAATCATGCTGGACAGTGATGAGTACTACACAGAAAAAACAAAGCAGGAAAGGCCTTCCAAAGTTTGGAGTTGGGGCTGGGGTTTGCAGTTCTAAGAAGGGCGCCCAGGGAAGTCCCCACCGAGAGGAAGACCATGAGTAAAGACCAGAGCAAGACCAGCTGACGTCTAGGGAAAGGGGCTCTAGAAAGCGGGCACAGCTAGTGCAAGGGCCCTGAGGTAGGGATGTGTCTGGTACATTTGAGGAGTGGCAGGGGGTCTGTGTGACTAGAGAGGAAGGAGGGGCAGGAGATGAAGTCATGGGGGTGACAGGGTAGGTGATGTAGAGTCTAGCGGACCAAGGTAAAAATGACTTTTTCTCTGAGTAGGATGGGAGCTATAGGTGAGTTCTGTACAGAGGAGGAATGTGTTCTGACCCCTGCTTTGACGGGACCCCTTTCCCCGCCAAGTTCCTTGGATGCAATGAGGGCCAAGGCAGGGATTTGAGGATTTGCAGAATCACTCAGGGGTCTGTGTAGAAGGAAAATAGGTTGGATGCCATGGGGTTGGGATCTGGAGTGGGTGGGGGAGGTGCAGGAGTTCACTGGGAAAAAAGAGTGTAAACAATACAGATAAGAGTTGCCACTTGGCCTCATGCATATTATGAGGTTGACACTATTTTTTAATTTAAAAAATTTTTTTTTCAAATCAGAGTCTCACTATCACCCAGGCTGGAGGGCAGTGGCACGCTCATGGCCACCGCAGCCTTGACCTGCTGGACGCAGGCAATTCTCCCACCTCAGCTTTCCAAGGAGCTGGAGCTACAGGCATGCGCCATCATGCCCAGTTTAATTTTTCTTGATTTATTGTAGAGACAAGGTCTCTCCAAGTTGCCCAGGCTGGTCTCGAACCCCTGAACTCAAGCAATCCTCTCACCTCGGCCTCCAAAGTGTTGGGATTATATGTATGAGCCACTGTGCCTGGCCTAGCTCGATGCTATTCTAAGCGCATCTCATTATGAACACAACACCCATTAACTGTGATTAACTCATGAACCTTGTGAGATCTTTAGGATGGCTCCTCCCTTTACAGATGAGGAAACTGAGGCAGAAGGAAACAGATGGCTTGCTCCAAGCCTTACAGCAAGTAGCTTGCAGAGCTAGTGAAGGATCTAGGCCATTTGGAGAGGAGGATACCAGCTAAGGCAGTGGCAGCCATGGGAAGGCGACCCAGGATGTGTGTGGGGCTAGAGAAGGGGTAATGACACTTCCAGACCTGTAGGACATAGAAGGTGAAGGAACCTGGGTGAACCCCAGGCAACACCTGGATCCTGGCATGGGGACAGAGCCAGGGGGAGGTGGCAGCATCCAGAATGGAGGAATAAGGAGGATGCGTGGAAGGAACTTGGTAAGGGCAAGTTTAGACACGCTGTGTGGGAGAGGCCTCTGTGACATTCATTCACTCATTCATTCCCCCAGTCATAGCTCACTGAACCAGCATTGATGGAACACACATATTGGAGATGAGGAGGTCTTCTCATGGGCAGGCCCTGCGTCAGTTTTCTGCATGCCCCTCTTTCCTGGGGCAGCCTCCTTCTATGAAAGAAAGAGAAGGCTGGATGAGATTAGAGATCTTCGACGATGAACTTCTTCCCATGGGCCAGGAGCTGGACTCCGTGTTCTATCTACCTTAATTTGTCTAGTCCTCTTATCAGTCCTTGAGGTAGGACGTGCTTTTATCCCATTTTATGGATGGGCATGTGAGGCACAGAGAGATTAAGTGGCTTTCCTGGGTCACTCAGAGTATAAGTGGCGAGCTGGGACTCAAACCCAGCACGTCCCTTGACCACGAGGAATCCTGCCTGCCTGGGACTTGATCCTCTCCTGACAGAGGACTGAGGACCTGGGTGAAAGCCTCTGGCGGTTTCACTGGTCGTATATGTCACTACACCCCTGGAGGGGAGGAGTGAGTGAAGGAGTGGAAGAAAGAAAAGGAGTCACTTCTGAGAGGGAATAAACTCCTGCTCTGTGGGCCCAGGAGAAAGCAGGGAGGAGTAACGGTCTGGCCACTTCCTTCTCATAAAATGCAAGCAATGTAACACAGGCAGGTGTTCTCTAAGTACATGAGGTTAAAAAAGAAACAACCAGGCCGGGCTTGGTGGCTCAATCTGTCAATACCAGCACTTTGGGAGCCGAGGCGAGTGAATGGCCTGAGCCTACGGGTTTGAGACCAGCTTGAGCAGCTTGACGAGACCTCGTCTCTACATTAAACCAAAAAATTAGCCAGATATGGTCGTGTGTGCCTGTAGTTCCAGCTACTTGGAAGGCTGAGGCCAAAAGATGGCTTGAGCCCAACAAGTCGACCCTGGGGTGGCTGTGAGTGTGCCACTGGCACTCCAGCCTGGGCTGGGTGACAGAGTGAGGCTACAACTAAAAAAAAAAAGAAAAAGGAAACAACCCCTAGCCCCTTCAGCAATAGCCCCTGTAAATGTTGCTGTCACAGGCCAAACTCACTCACCCATAGTATTAGAAGTCAGTATAGTGGTCACCTGTGAGTTGGAGAGCTTGGAGCGCTGATGATAACCTCTCTTGTTTTGGTGCTAGTTATAGGGGTGTCCACCATCTGAAGTTTCCTTGGACTGTACAGTGAGATGTGTGTGACCCTTCTGTGTGTACATTCTACTTCAGCAGAATGTTTTACAGAGTTGCTATTTATCTTTCCAGACATCTTTTCCTGACACGGAGACTGAATTGCACATTTTCTTTAAGTCACTTGCGCGCAAGTGACTTACTGAGGGCTATGGTCTCAAGGGAAGCCTGTTGGGGAGTGAGGGGAGCTGAAGAGGGTAGGAGAGGGAGGCAGAAGGGTTGGATGGATGCCCAGCCTCAGTCTGATCCCACCAGGAGCCCTACAGTGTGGATAGAGGGCTGTCCTCCTCTGAGCCGGTGGGGCGGCTTTTCATACCCCGTACAGTCCATATTTGGGTGTGGAATGCCCTGGAGGATGAGTTCACCTCCCAGGTAATTCTCTAGGAAGGTGAATCTTGTTAGCAAAGGGCATTACTTAGGGCAGAAGGGGCAACCATAGACATAAACTGTAAACCATACCGCTAGCAGCCAATACCCCTAGCATCCGGAGGACAGCTGTACTGACTTGGAAAACAGGAACAAAGGGGAACTGGGTGAAGCACGCATGGGTCTGTTTCATGTGGTGTGTGTGAAATTGTTGGATTTCAGATGACCTGCAGTGATGATATTTTCTTAATTTTATCGTCTTGCGTTTTGAAATTGAAGTGTAATTATTTCCAATAAAATGCACAGATCAGAAAGTGTTGACATGTGTACACTTGTATAACCTACACCCCAATCAAGACACTGAGTGTTGTCATCATTCTAGAACATTCTCTCATTTTTCCTTCTGGTCAATCTCACTTCCCTGCCCTGGAGGCAACTATGGTTCTTTACTTCTACTCCCATGGATTAGTTTTACCTGCTGTTGAACTTCATCTAAACTACATACATAGTTATTTTATTTTATTTTATTTTAAAGATATAGGGTACAATTCAGGGATAGGTATACAAATGTTCATTTTGCAGGTGCCCTTGTTAATGAGGTGTGCCCCTCCCTCCCTGGCAGTTTCCCTCAACTACCAATCCCACCCCCCCCGTCCCCTGGCAGTTTCGCATTATTGCCAATCCCTTTCTTATAGTATTATTATGCATACATAGTTTTCAACCCCCCCCCAAGGAGATTATGACCAAATTATTATTCTGCCATGTGATGTTTTAACTTGATATATTCCAGATAGCCTTCTATGTTAATGCATACTGATGATCTTGATTCTTTTTCAAATTTACTTTTTACTGCTGCTGAGTATTCTACAGTTTGGTTGTGTCAGAGCCATTTCCTCAGCTGGTGGATGGTTAGGCTGCCACTACAGTCATTGCTAAGAAAGGCAAGGATACAAGGAATGTTTGTTTGGTTGACCCAATTTTGTGTGGCATTGGTTATGAGGAACCTTACAAAAACCCACATTCTCTGGTCCTACCTGAGATGCACTGAATCAGAAAATCCCAGGGACTCCCAGGATATTTCAAAAACAACCCTACAAGCTTCTCACACTTGGACAGGCTTGGGAACTGCTTACTGGTTCATCGTCTCCAAGTTGTAAAGGGAGATGTGAAATGCAATGGCATCCAGGGGGCTAGAAAGAGGAATTGCTCCTTTTCCGCAGATTAGAAATGTAAAGTCCATCAATGATTTATAATATATTTTAACATCTCATAGTATGTGCCCCTTCCATTTCTCTTCCTTTTCAGGATTTTTTTTCATTATTTACCATTGTCAAGCTTTCCAGATAACTCATTATGCCATGTCAATTCCCCAAACTTCCATGATATTTTAACAGCAATTGCACTGAACTCATTGTTAATTTGGAGAACTGTCATTGTTAAAAATTCTGTCTTCCCACTCTTCATCAGGATCTATCTTTCCGTTTGTTCATTTACTTGACAAATATCTGTAGAGCTCATATACTCTGTGCCAGTTGCTGTTATGGGTGATGGAGAAACAGTAGTGAATGCAGCAAAGTCTTTACCTTAACGGTGCTGACAGTGCCATTGGGGAAAAAGACAAAAACTATATATAGCCTGTCACGTGGTAATAAGGGCATGGAGAAGAAGAAAGTTGGGCAAAAGGCATGGGCGGTGAGGCATATGTGTCTGGGTTGGAAAGGGTGTGCTGTTTTAGATAAGAGCAGTAAGGGAAGGGTTTCCAAAGGGAGTGACAGAGAATACCTTAAGGGCGTCTGAGGGAAGGGCATTCCAGGCAGAAGAAAACAAAACTGCAAAGGCTTGGGGGTGAGTGTGGCTGGAATGAGGAGGGCAAGGAATGACTTCAACTTTTGAAAGGACACTCTGGGTGACCCATAGAGAAGAAATGAAGGGGATTATCAGGATGAGAAACAAGAGTCTATAGCAGAAGTCCAAGAGAAATGATGGTGGCTTTGCCCAGGGTTGCTGTAGTGGAGTGAATGGAAGTGGTCAGATTCTGGATATGTTTTGAAGGTAAAGCCAACAGCATTTGCTGATGTCTTAAATATGGGTGCTGAGAGAAATTGAGGGGCCCAGGAAGCCACAGTTGGAGGCTTGCAAGGGCCTGGAGGAGTGGAAAACTGCATGAGACCTTTTGGTAGGGGGATAGGTATTAGGATATTTGTTTGGGACATGTAAAGCTGTTGATGTCCACTAACAAACAGTGAGATATATAGTTGGGAATTCAAGAGGGGGTTTAGTTCATGAAATACACACACATATGCGCACACACACACACACACACACACACACACACACATATCTTTTGGGGGGGAGTCATTAGAGTATAGATGGTATTTTAAAACTGTGAGGCTTTATATACCAATGAAATTTTGAAATTTTTATTCCATTATTCTGAAATTTCATCTGACAGTGTATTAGGTATGCTACTTTCTTTTGTATGCTACTTTCTTTTATCTTATATCTAGCTGTATTATTGTATAGTTTTCAATTCAAACCCCTTTTCTGTTGATATGCCATTTCATTTCCAACTGTATAGTCACATTTCATGCAAGTAACAGTGGTGATCCCTTCTTTCCCAATATTTATTCTTTTATTTTTTGTTTCAGGGCTTTGTGGAGTGGTCAAAAGCACGACACACAACCATAGTCTTGGTAATGGGTGTGCTTTTTTTGTTCTTAGTTTTAACAGGAATGCCTACGATGTTTCACATTTAACTTATAATGCTGGCTGTTGTTTTGAAATAAATGCCCTGTGTCATGTTAAGGAAGGGTATTGGTTAAAAATCAGGAATGGGTATTGAATGTTATCAAATGCCTTTCAACATCCTTTGAGATAATTTTTTTTTTAACTTTTTGGTGTGAGATTTCACATTACTGTATTTCATTAAAATTAAGACATTATTGATTGTAAAGCACATATTATTTTGTATACAACTGAGAAAACTGCTGATTAGTTGTAAGATTCCACCCTCTGGAAGATGCCTCCTTGACTTCAAAGAAGGTGAAGAAATGTGCAAGTGAGCGTCAATGAAAAACGGGTAGATTTCCCAATATAAAATCTACTTTGCATTTTTAAGGCTGTGGTGCACCAGTCTTTTCATGTTCTGAATTCTATTTCTTGATATTTTGTGTAGGATTCTTACCTCTATCTTCACATGTGAGATAGGTGCTATCTTTGTGAAGTTTTGGTATCATGACTAAGTTTGTTTAATGGAAAGACTTGAGTAACTTTCACCCTTTTAAATGTTTTTGAGTAGTTTCTGTAGTTTGAGAGGAATCAATCACTTGACATTCTATAATAATTCACTAGTAAAGTAATTAGGCCCAAGAGCCATGAAGGGGAAGTTTCAGCTAATTCTTGAGCAGCTTTCTCAGTTTTTTCTAATATTATCAGTTTATTAATACTTTTTACATCTTGCATTCCTTTAGATGATTTATAGAGTTCTTTTATTACCTAGAATAGTCATCATTCCATAGAGCTTTTCAGATTATTAGCTTAATTATGCATATTTTTATAGTTATGCATATATTTATAATTTTTAAAAATCTCTTTATTTTGCTCTATTCCTTTTATCTCTTCAACTTCTATTTGTGGTTTACTCTTTGTTAGATTTGTAAAAGGTTTATCTAGTTTATTCTTGCTTTTCCAAAGAACCAGCATTAGTTTTATTTATATCCATTATTTCTCTTATTTGTAATTTATTTTCCTCTAATATGTATTGAATTTATTATCATTTTTATTCCTTGTCTCAGTTTTTAAGTTGAATACTCGATTTATATTCCCTTTACGGTTTCTATAATAATACACTCAGTTATACAAATGTACTTCTGGACATAGCCTTTGCCACATCTTAAAGTTCGATTATTTGTGCTCTTGTTTAGGAAGTTGTCTAAATAATATGTAGTAGTGCTTCTAATGAGTGCTTTGAAATCTGTGATCTGATTTATTTTTTGTTTTCTCTTTTTTACTGTGCCGTGAACAGAGAATGTGACCTATAATCTGCTTCCAAAGCATTTTTAAAAGCTTTTATTGTGTCCTAGAATGTCTAATTTTTGTAATTCTTTCATTAACATTTAATATGAATATGTATTCTCTGTCTATAGAATTCAAAACTCTATATGTCTGTTAATTAACTCAGCCTCATCAATTATACTGTTCAGATTCATGTGTTATTTAATTTTGGCCTATTCTGTTTTGTCAAAAACCAATAAGGTTATGTGAAAACCTGTTAGCACAACTGTTTTTGCTGAAATGTTTTCATAATCTTTGCTTTATTTATTCAACAGCTGTGTAGTTTGATGCATATAAGTACAGCATTATGTCTTTGCCAATTAAATAATATATGTAAAACACCAAGCACAGTGCCAAGAATATGGTAAGCACACAATAAATGTTAGTTAACGCTTGATTCTGAATTCTTTGTTAAATATAAGATGACTGTCTTTAATCAATTTAATCATTTGCCTTAAAATTTACCTTGTCTAGGCCAGATGTGGTAGCTCACACCTATAATGTCAGCACTTGAGGAAGAGGAGGGAGAGGCTTGCCTGAATCCAAGGGTTCGAGACCAGCCTGGGCAACTTGGCAAGACCTCATCTCTACAATAAATAAAAGAAATTAGGCCGGGCATGGTGGCTCAAGCCTGTAATCCCAGCACTTTGGGAAGCCGAGGTGAGAGGATTGCCTGAGTTCAGGACTTCGAGACTAGCCTGGGCAACTAGGTAAGACCTCGTCTCTACATTATATCAAAAAATAAGCCAGACATGGTAGCGCACGCCTGTAGTTTCAGCTACTTGGAAGGCTGAGGCGGAAAGATCACCCGAGCCCAGTCGCGCTGGGGTGGCCGTGAGCATTCCACCTCCCTCCAGCCTGGGCGATGGAGTGAGACTCCAACTCAAAAAACTAAATAAATAAAAATAAAATAAAAAATTAGCTGGGCATGGTAGCGCGTGCCTGTAGTTCCAGCTACTTGGAAGGCTGAGGCTCAAGGATCTCCTGAGCCCAGCAGGTGGAGGCTGCGGTGGCTGTGAGCATGCCAGTGCCCTCCAGCCTGGGCGAAACAGTGAGACTCTGACTCAAAAAAAAAAAAAAAAGTACCTTGTCTAAAACTGGTTGATACCCTCCTGCTCTTTAAAAAATTCCACTGTCTATGCATGTGAGGTTCTCTATAGATACTAGCTGGGAAACATATGGGATTCTTTCTCCATTCCTCTCTCAGACTCATTGCATCCAACAGGCAGCTAACCCCTAAAAGAGAGGAACACAGGCCTCAACCGTCACAGTTGGAATTTTGTTCATTGCAATTAAGGAAAACTCAATTCAAATAAATGGAAGCCAAGAAAAATTAATTACTGGTTCATGTAACACCAAAGTTTGAGATGAAGTCGGCTCCATGTATAGCTGGCTCTGGGGACCCCAAAACTTCACTGGGGCGTTTCCTCTCCTCACAGGCATGCCCCCTTCCGATGGTTGCCATCCACCCCGTGACCCCCTGGGATGCCCCCTCCCCAGATGCTCAAGTGGCTCCCTTCAGAGACGCCTCCCCAGCCACCCTCACGCAGTACCTGCCTCGGGGGTCAGCTCTGCCTGCCTTCCTGGCTTGTATCTTCACGGGTCCGGTTCACGTGGCTCCTGTCCGGCGTCCTGAGCGGCCACTTCTGCTCCTCTGGACGAGCTGAGCCTTATGGCGGTGGAATTGGGGGCGCGGGGACACCCGGCACGTCCACACCAGGTTGCGAATCCCCCACCCCACCCGATCTCCTCCCCCTGGCTCTGGACGCTGCTCTGCCCTCGAGCAGGACATGCTGGACCCGGGGTGGGATCCGAATATGCATCTGGGGAACGAGGTGGAGGGGGAGTCTATCGAATGAGCTGGCGAATACGGCAAACCTAAGATCACAAAGACATAGCTGGGGCTCCGCTCTGGCCGGGCACGTGGCCTGCGGCCGGTCATTGTCATCACGAGAGTGCGCGCCCCGAGGATGGGTAGTTCCAGCGGCGAGAGCTGCGGCGTGGGCTGATGGGACCGGCACGCTGCCACCACCGGACGGCTCGCGCACCTTGCGCTGCGGGGTGCAGAGGACGCCATTCCTTGCCCTCTTTCTGTAGCTGCCAACCTTTAACTTTCTTTTTTTTTTAATTTTCATTTTAAAGATGTGGGGTACAATTCAGGGTCAGGTATACAGATGGTCGTTGTACAGGTAAAGTTCGGGCCTCCCTTTGGTCCCCACGTCACCTGGTTTGAGATCAGGTACCCCAGTTGATGAAGTGTGCTCCCCACCCCCGGCAGTTTCCCACCCCTGCCAATCCCTTTCTTGCAGTATTATGGTAAATGTTCGGGATCCGCTTATGAGTGAGAGCACGTGGCACTCCGTTGTTTCTGTGACAGATCACTCAGTATGATAGACTCCAAGTCCATCCGAGTAGCTGTGAAGTTCACAATTTTGTCCTTCTTTATGACTGGGTAATATTCCGCCGTGTATACTACCACATTTTAAAAATCCGGTCTACTATCCATGGGCAGCACGGTGGGTTCTATGTTTCTGCTCTTGTGCACCGGGCTGCAATAAACATGCGCCTGCAGGTCTCTTTTCAGTAGAGCGATTTGAGTTCCTCCGGGTCTATTCCCAGAAGGGGGATTGCTGGGTGGTACGGAAGGTCGGTTTTTAGATTTTTTTGGGAATCGCCACACTGCTTTCCACAGAACCAACCCCTAACTTCCAAAAGCTCGGAAATATTTCGGGTCACTTCTCTTGGGGGGCTGCAGCGACTCGGCGGACCCCAACTCCCCAGGCGGACCCCAACTCCTCTTTCTACAGAGGCGGGATCTCCGGCAGACGCTCGCCACACCCCGCGCCCCCATTCCCGCCCCGCCACGGGACAGCAGCTCGCGGGCGGCCATAGGCGGCACCAGGATCGGCCCGAGCGCAGCCGGCCGACTGCCCAGCTCTATTGGGCAGCTGGCGGCCCCGGGACACGGCCCCGCGCCTGCGCACTCGGACAGGCGGCTGAGCCCGCTGCGCCTGCGCGTCTCGCCCGAACCGGCCCCGCCCACGGTCGCTCTCCGCAGAGCACTTCGAGCCGTTCCCCTCGGCCCCGGGGCTGTGCGCTAGGGCGCTTGTCACTCATTCCTCCACCCGCCCGGCCTCTCCGGAGTATCTTACTGTGTGCGAGACCAGGGCTGGGCAAAGTCTGGGTCTCAAGAAGGAACCAGAAGACGTGGCCCCCGACCCTGCCAAGCTCCAGGGCTGGTTCCGAGGATGTTCACGTGCTTGGCATCTCCCGAGGACTGGGCTTGGCGATAGGGCTTGGCGATAGGCAAAGGGAGGAATCGACCGTGTGGTCCCTGTCCCTGGATGACTCCAGAGCTGGTGTTGGGGACAGCTAACCGTGCATTCAGTCACCAACAATTCTTGAGGACCTACTGTGTGCTGCGGCCTGGGTGGCTGGGAGCCCAGGGAAGAACCAACTGCGTGGTCCCTGTCGCAGGTCAGGGTTTTTTCACTTATTAATTCACTGTCCTGACATTCCTGAGGACCGATTGTGCTGAGGCCTGGATAAGGTCTAATGCACAGGTAAGACTGAGACACGGTGATTCTGGACCAGCAGGACACCAGGACCAGGCCAGGAGTTTTTTACTCATTTATCCATTCACTTTGCGATTACCTGAGGACCTACTGTGTGCCAAGGCCTGGAAGATGTCAAGTGCACGGGTAAGACTCAGACAACGTGGTTCCTGACCCTGCAGGGCACCAAGGCTGGGTCAGGAGGTTTTTGCTCATTTATTCATTCACTTTGAGATTACCTGAGGACCTACTGTGTCCCGAGGCCTGTGCAGGCAATGCCAAGACAGAGGTAGAAAAGGCATCATGACTCCCTCTTCTCTCTCCTCCCAGGTCCTTTAACAGTTTCCAAGGTGGGGCTGAGAATTGAGGGCACTGGTGGGCAGAAAGCCAGATGTGTCTGTCTGAATGTCTGAGTCTCCCCCTGAGTGTCTGTGTAGCTTAGCTGTTTTCTCCAGTCATACACGTTAAAGACCATTTCCATTTCAGTATTTTCAAGGCTTGAAACATTAGTTCCAGATCAATTACATCAGTTTTTCAAAGTTATTTGGGAGAATGGGCAAAGAAATCTGAATATGGATTGAACACTGGATAACATTAAAAATTGTGTGATAACGGTGTCATGACTGTATAGCAAAAGATACATTTTCTTATTTTTTTCTTACAGATGTGAGCTACTGTATTTAGCATTGAGATGAGATTCATCTGTAATTTACTTTAAATATTTTTAGTAAAAATATTCAATATTTTAGGAAAAATATTTTTTCATGACCTACTTTAAAAGTAAATATGTATTATAAAATATGGTAAACTATTATAATTTTTGGGTATAGTTTTATTAAAATTATTTTATTAAATAATCTATATATATACACATATATATGGGCATTAACTGTACTCAACACTTTTCTGTATTATTGAAAAAAAACTCATAAGAAATTTTAGGGGGTTCTTTTGTATGCAGGGGACCTCTGTTGTCCTATGACCCAGGACCATTTGTTGGTCGACCTTGCAAGAAAGGCATTCTTAGGCTAGAGGATTGCTTGAGTCCACAGGTTCAATGTTGGGAGCCAGTCAGCCATGGAGGCCTGCCTGCTGACAAGGTCCAGGGGGCCGAAGACCCTGGGTTGCAAGGCAAACCTGGGCAGCTGAGACCCTCGCTTCTTCTATTTTTGTTGTTAATGCAGCCAGAAAATTCTGTACAGTCTGAAGATGAAAGATAAAATTCCACTCACATCACCCCTCGCCCCATACAAAGAAGCAAGAGGGAATATGAGAGAATTACTTTCACTTTACCTGAACTTCCCCCTAAATTTCCATGTCCCTGACCTCCTAGTGTTTAACCACGTAATCATAGGATTAAGCATTATGGTTGGAAAAGTTACCATAGGTCAGGAGGTACTCACTTCAATGTACATAAGGGAATTCATTGGCCTTGCCAGGGAACTATAGATGAACACTTTAATTATCATGTGTGGGTAGACAATCGCTTGGTAGATTTTGTTCCTTCTGATTGGTGATTATTATCATTTGTGAGGAGAATGCCAATGCACTAATTATGCTTATTTGAGCTTTAAACGTGGAATTTTATTTATACCTGAATGGCCATTTTTAATGTTATGTTACTTCCTGCTATTTGGATTAAGCGCATATAGGATTAAAAATATAAGATTGGATTACTATAGCAGCTTAGTACTTGATGACCTTTTGAAACTTGGTAGAGTAGATTTAGGCAGTAGGTGTGTTCCTTTAAGCTTAAAAGGATAGCAGATTAAGTACTTTAAAGATCACAAGACAGTGACATCTGTGCATGAAGGAATTCATTAGACTGGTTTATCGGAAAACGTGGCATATGAGTTGTTTGCTCTGCCTTTTGTTTTAGATAATGGCTTTTCAGGAAACATTCTGCCTTTTGTAAAAGTTACTGATTATGTTTAATCCTAAGAATTTTTCTAAGATCACTCCCTTGTAAAGATGGTATAAAAGCTCACTGGTAACTGACAATAAATGATATCTGTCCTGCTAACACCAGAGTCAGGTGTCCAAAGTCTTCTTGCAATGCCTACTCCGTTTCTCCTTCGGGATACCCTGAACCCCACTGGAGCTGGATTCCCGCAGTTCAAGACCAGCCTGGGCAACATGGCGAGACCTTGTCTCTACAATAAATCAAAATTTACCGGGGCATGGTGGTGCGTGCCTGTAGTTCTGGCTACTTGGAAGGCTGATGTGGAAGGATCGCCTGAGCCCAGCAAGTCGAGGCTGTGGTGGCCATGAGTGTGCCACTGCACTCCAGCCTGGGTGACAGAGTGAGACTCTGACTCAAAAAGAAAAAAGAAAAAAAAACCCTATGCCCAAACTTTGTCAAGGGAATAATCTTCACCCATCTGTCTACTAATACAAGCTGCCTCAGAACACCATGGAAAAGACCTATGTAAAAATCTCCGTGTGCCACACGCTACCATTTGTGTAGGAAGGTGCACTATGACTATCATATTCTATGCATATAAACAAATATGCACATATATAGTGACCGCTTCTAGCAAACAGGACTCAGTAGCTCGGGAACAGGGATAAGATTTTTTTCCTACTTTATAAATTGTGGAGCCCATAGATGCATACCCTATAATTCTACAGCGATTGTGTTTGTAAGGCATGCAACTGTGTCCCTGGCTGGCCCTCTAGCTGTTGGCTTTATGACTGAGTCAGCACCTTCTCAACACATGCAGGCTGAATCAAGGGGAACAAAGGGCCTGGGTCCTTTGGAGAAGTGGGCATGTTTACTGAAGAGCAGGGTCTGAACAGGGCAGGCATCACTAGGACAGGAACATGCAGAGAGAAGATGAGCAGGAGAGTGATGCCATCTTTCTCAGTACCAGGAAACACCGACTCAGGAAACGTCACAGCAGGAGATGCCAGTGACCTGCAAGGGGTTGTCTCACAGGAGACACAGGGGACCAACAAAAGGACATGTTTCTCAGTACCAGGAAACACCTACCCACTCGAGGAAATGCCACAGTAGGAGATGCCAGTGACCCGCAAGGGGACGTATCACAGGAGACACAGGTGACCAACAAAGGGTTGCAGGAGTCTCTCCGGTTTGGTGCTATTTGAGCTTAAAAACGAGCAAAGCAAGCCGACATGTTTCTTAGGGATTATCAACATACGTGGCAGAGGTTCACAAAGACAGGTGTGGAATCATAAAGTATCGAATTCAAGAGAGTTGTTGCCGTTCAGCGGTGGAAAAGGATGGAACTGGAGAGGGGCATCCAGGAAGCTCTGTTGATACAGAAATGTTTGGTTGGTTTTCTAAACTGGTGTTGGGCATGTGGTTACTAGTGTATTCTTCTATAAACCTCTTCATACATCCCCAAACATTTTCTCATGAACTAAAAATTCAGTGCCCTGGAAAGAATACACACAGGAAAAATCTCAAGCATTTCCCCTGCAAAAGCCTTTCAATTTTATAAACCTTCCTTCCATATTGCATTGTTTTAAAAATCCACATTTCCCATCTACCCCAGTGAAACAAGTGGTTATTTGCTAACCTGGGCTTTTCCTGAGTGAGATATTTCAACAATGGGATCTGCTGCCCAAGACTGCCTCCCAGGCTCGACGATTGCTAGGATTTGCAGGGTGCAACCTCTGGCACTCATGCCGTGACGTATTCCAGGGCAGAGACACAAAGCATGATCAGCAAAGGGAGAAGGTGCGTGGGGTCAGGTCTGGAAGAAAACAGACGTGAGCTCCCAGGAGGCCTCTCCTTGTTCACTCACCCAGGAGGCAGCCGATTCCCTACACGGATCCTCCTAGGAAGACAGAAGGCGGACCTCATCCATCCTCTGCGCATCCCTCCACAGCCCCTCCTGGCTCAGAGTGGAAGCCAGAATCCTGCTGGCCTCCCTGCCTATATTCCCTCCCTCCCTCTCTCCCCCCTCCAGGCCTTGCACAGGCCATTCCCTCTGCTTAGAATACTCCTTCTTCTTCCCCTCCCCCTCCCAGACCTGGCCGACACCCTCCATCCTTCAGAAAGCGATTCTGATGGCCCCTGTGCTGGACGCCCCCCACTTGGCTCCTGTGATTCAGCCAAAAGCCTGGTAGTGAGAGGCCAGGACGGACTGATCTGCAAACTCCATACATATGAGGGAAGATGGAGCCTGAGGTGGGAGTGACACGGCCACAAGCCAAAGGACGACTAGGAACCCATTTCCTAAGAAGGCCTCAGGCAGGCACAGGCACCAGGGGTTAGTTCTGAAACATATCTTTTTGGGAGACACAGGTGAACCCGTACTGTTTGGAAGAGATGGCTGCCCATGCCCAAGGGATTTCCGGGTCTCCCCCTTCCTTCCACCAATCACCTACTCACCTCAAAATACACCCTCTGAACCTTTTCTAATAAAAATATGGTCATGAAGCCAGCAAAGGGAGACAGAGTTGGGCTGGACTCCTGTCTCCTTGTTGGCTGATCTGCAATATAAAGCTTTTCTTGCCGGGTGTGGTGGCACATGCCTGTCGTCCCAGCACTTTGGGAGGCTGAGGTAAGAGGACTGCTTGAGCCCAGCAGTTGGAGACCAGCCTGGGCAACACAGTGAGATGTCATCACTACCAAAAAAAAAAGAAAAATCAGCCAGGTGTGATGGCAGGTGCCTGTAGTCAGTCCTAGCTACTCAGGAGGCTGAGGTGGAAGGACTGCTTGAGCCCAGGAGGTCAAGGCTGTAGTGAGATGAGATCATGCCACTGCACTCCAGCCTGGGTGACATAGTGAGAGCCTATCTCTACTAAAAATCAAAAAAGTTAGCTGGGCATGGTGGCATGTTTGTAGCCCCGGCTGCTCAGGAGGCTAAGGCAGAAGGATTGGCTGAGCCCAGGAGGTGGAGGCTGCAGTGAGCTGTGAGCGTGCCACTGCACTCCAGCCTGGATGATTGAGGGAGATGCCGACTCAAAAAGCTTTTCTTTTCTTGAAAACCTGGCGCTAGGATATTGGCTTTTAGTGCACTGGGTAGCAAGCCCTTTTACCTGGTAACACTGAGGACACTGTTTCAGCAGCGAAAGCGACCAGTGCAGCCAGAGGGCTGCGTCAGCACCCCCACCCCGCGGTAGCTCTTGCTCCTTGCGGGGAGAGGCCTTGAAGCAACCACGCTAGGGCCCAGCCTGACAGCCGAGCCCCTTATTCTCAATCCTGCTGAAACTACCAGTGGCCACCCATGACCATGCTCCCCAGTGCAGTCTGCACACATGTCCTGGACTCAGACCAGACAGTGCTGCCCTGCCTACGCTGATCCAGCCACGGCTTCCATTGCTACATGGACACAGGGCACACTCCCACCTCAGGGCCACGGTACCTCAGTGCCGTGTCCCCTTGAACTCATGTGTTGGAATCCTAACCCCCAAGGTAGTGGTGTCAGGAGGGGCAAGGGGTCACGAGGGTGGGGCCTCACAGATGGGATCAGTGCCCTTATACAAGGGACCCCAGAGAGCTCCCTCACCCCTTCCTCCATGTGAAGACACAGTCAGAAGGTGACGCTTGTGAACCACGAAGTGGCCCTCGGCAGACACCTAGTCTGCTGACACCTGGATCTTGGATCCAGAACCGTGAAAACACATCTGTGGTTTGAAGCCACCAGCCTGTGGGATGCCCTCACAACAGTCCATGTGGGCTAAGATGGGCCTTCGTGTGGGTTCTTCCCCCAGCATGGGGGGTGACTTCTGAGCTGAGCTCCTGAGAGAAGGCGTGATAGGTGACTGTTCTAGGCCAGGAGCACAGCCAGTGCAAAGGTCCTGTGGCAGGACCGTGATGACAATGGTAGAGGAAGAGAAAAGGGGCTGGGTGGGTAGCTGGGGCAGACCAACCGAGGCACAGAGCAGGGAGAAAGGTGTGGAGGGTGGGAGCCAGTTCATGCAGGGTCTGGTGAGCTGACCTCAGTGGTGAGGACTTTGCTGGTGGGCGTCAGGCTGGGGCATCTTGGATGCTGTCCCCACAGGCAGCCTCAACCTGTGTTGGCCCACTGGAGTCCCCAGAGCAGGCAGGGGTACCCACCTCATGGCCTCGGGATCTGTGTCAGGCTGTGGCCCCTACTGTGGCCGCTGTGTCCTAGTGGGTCCAGTCGGCACCTGTGGGAGAAACAGGACCAGAGAAGGAAGACACTAGGGCAGACGCGGTGGGGAGTGACGTTGCAGGGTGTTCTCTCCCCTGTGTGTGTGGGGAGGGTCAGTGGGTGCAGGGCTGGTTGGTAAACCCAGGGCATCACAGACACATAGGAGCCCAAGGGGATGCAGACACACTGGGGACGGAAGGAGAAAACGTCCTGCATTCCCAGCTCTTCTGACATGAGGGCGTCTTCCCACACCAACAGCAGGGTCTCCAAGCCTCTTGGCTGGCAGGGACAGGCCCACTGGCCCAATGACCGACCCCCGCCTTGGGATTTGCTAGAACAGCTCGCAGATCTCTGGGAAACACCTTACTTACTATTCCTGGTTCACAAGAAGGAAGAGCCAGATGGAGCTGACAGGGCAAGGTGTGGGGGAGGTGCTCGGAGCGCCCATGCCCTCTCGGGGCCACCCTGACCTCGCCGCCCAGAGGTCCCCCAGACCCCAACACTGAGGGCCTTTACGGGGATCCACTTGGTAGATGCGCTTGATTATGCCATGTAACTGATCAGCTGTTGGTGATGAGCTCAGCCTTCAGCCCCCCACCCCTGGAGGTAGGGGCACCCCCCAGCCAGAAGCTGCCTAAGGCCCCCTCCCTCGCCAGCATACACCCAGGTGGGCTTGGAAGGGGCTGGATGCATGAGAGGCTCCTCTCACCCCAACACTCGGAATTCCAAGGGCTTAGAGGCTCTGGTGCCAGGAACTGAGTCTCTATTTCCCATTATACCACTCTATCACAGGCAGACACACACGCTATGTCACACTCTGACACACACACAGGGTCACACGCAATCACACCCGGGGGGAGTCTCACATCACACACACAGACGTGCAGGAATGCCCACATGCTGTGCTGTGATGCATGCAGGCCCCCCACACGCAGGGAGGCAGGCAGGAAGCCGTGTCCTCCCCAAGCCTCACTCACGCATGCCCATGGTCTCGGGCCCACGTAGCTACATACATGCCCAGCCCCACACGTACATATCTGAGTCAACAGGGACACACAGAGGAACAAGGTCACACAGACTACCCACTACACACAGGCAGGCATGGGGGGTTCCACTGGGGACCCCTGGGAGATGCACCCATGGGGACACCTGGACACATGTGAAGCCACACTGGTAGGCAGAGCTCCAGCCTGGCCAAAGTCCACGTGTGCAGGGTCTTCCCATGCGCAGATGCCCACACAGGGCCCCCGTGTGTCTGCACCGCGTCTCACAAACACTCCCGTGACACCACACACCCACGACACACCCAGGCTGCCAGCTTCATACTGGCAGGCAAGTGCGCCAAGCTTCCCTACACAGGAGCACATGCACACGGGTCGTAGACCTCACTCCCAGGAGAACCAAGTCAGTCACACGCATGTGACATGGTGTGAAGTGCAAAGATCCCCAAAGGCCTGCAGTTGCATGCTGTTACACGTGCTGCTTCACCTGCGCAGGCACATGACATGCCAATGCAGTAATGCACACAGTGACACGCGGGGACACACCTGCCAGCTGGCATTGTCGAGTGGCCAGGGACAGACACAGTGACACGCGGGAACAGGCCACACGCACGATCACACACCTGCCCACTGGAACCACCGAGTGACCAGGGACACACACAATGACACGCGGCGACGGGCTACACCCACGATCACACACCTTCCCGGCTGACACCACCGAGTGACCAGGGACATACACAGTGACACGCGGGGATAGGCCACACGCACGATCACACACACCTGCCTGCCGGCACCACTGAAGCCCAAACACGAGGCGCTTGGGGACCCCTGTGCGCATGTGCACTCCACACACCGGCGCCCTGGCCCCGGGACCAGCTGGGAAGACTCCCGGCGGCGCCCGCCCAGCCGGGTGGAGGCGCCTCAGCTTCTCCTCGGTCTCCGCCCCCCCCCGCCGGCCAGCGCAGACCCCGGAGCGTCCACTCTCAGAGGCGTGGAGGTCAGGACAACCTCGACCGCGGACCGGCCCCAAGCACCCGGCCAGCGCGGACTGCGCCTGCGCGTTGGAAGAGACGGGGCCTGTGCAACTCCCCAAAACTACAACTCCCAGAAGGCCCTGGGCGCCCGCCCGCCGCACCGCCCGCAGGCTCGCAGCTCCGGGGTCCTCGAAACTACCACTCTCAGCAGGAAGAAAGGGCAGCTGAGGCGGGGCAGGGGCGTACCGGTCCCCTAGCCCCGCCCACAATCGGCGGAGAGCAGGATGGTGGGCGAGGCCAGTATTCCCGAGATGGTCGTGGTCTTTTCAAGGTTGGGGCCGGGGGCAGAATCCACGGCTCGGAAAGAGGGAATTCGAGAATCAGAGAGGCTGAGTCGCTCACTCCGAGTCACACAGCGCGGAAAGGACGGGTGCTGGATGTGCAACCCCCACACTTTTTTGGGTCTCAGGTGGCTGAGCAAAGCACCTGAGGTGCAGAGGAGGTGGCCAGCCCACGGCCGCAGGTAAATACTTCGGGCGGTGGGCGTGTGCGTGGGGCGCACTGCCGGCCACCGCCCCTTCGAGGTGCGTCCTACGAAGGGATCTCGTCCACTTCCCGAATTCCTTCCCTGGCCGAGAGAGAAAGGACGCGGGGTGATTTTCAGATCATCGAGAGCGCAGAGGAACGCGCGACTGCGGGATGAACCGTGCATGTCGCCAAAATCCACGCGCCGCTGACCGGAGACACCGCATTGTTCTAGGGTACCCGCGGCTGCCCTTGACCCGTGACACACGCTCAACCCTTTGCTTTTTTTTTTCGACCAGGCTGGAGGGCAGGGGCATGCTCACGGCCACAGCAGCCTCGGCCTGCTGGTCTCAGGGCATCTTTCCACCTCTGCCTCCCAAGTAGCTGGAACTACAGGCATGCACCACCACGCCCAGCTAATTTTTTTTATTTATTGTAGAGATGAGGTCTCACCATGTTGCCCAGGCTGGGCTCAGGGCATCTTTCCACCTCTGCCTCCCAAATGCTGGGAATGACAGGCGTGAGCCACCACACCCGGCTGTGCCAAACAATTGAAATGCATTATGTCCTTTTAAAATTGAACAACACTTATGGAATTCTTTAGAGAAAAATTGATGTACATTTAAAAAAATTATTTTGTTTTTTTTTGAGTTGGAGTCTCACTCCATTGCCCAGGCTTGAGTACAGTGGCACGCTCACAGCCACCGCAGCCTCGACTTGCTGGGCTCTGTCGATCCTTCTGCCTTAGCCTCCCAAGTAGCTGGGACTACAGGCGCGCACCACTATGCCTGGCTACTTTTTCGAAGTTTTGAAGAGATGCGGTCTCGCCAAGTTGCCCAGGCTGGTCTCGAACCCCTGGACTCAGGTCATCCTCTTGCCTCTGCCTCCCAAAGTGCTAGAATGACAAGCGTGAGCCACCGCGCCCGGTTACACTTTGAATTTTCATGTTGTGTGGAGAGCACAGGAGGGTTGTGTGTTTCCTTCATCCTTCCGGAAGCTTCCTGAACCAGTAGGTGTTCCCTGGGGAGGAGAAAATGGCAGAGCTGGGCCTGTCTCCAGGTGGCACTAGGGTCCTGGGAGATGCATCACCTGAAGTTAGAGTGGGGACAGGGAGTGGGGGAGGGGTTGTCTGGTGCAATTGCAGGAGGGAAGGGTGGAGCCGGCAGGGACCGGGGTCCAAGAGTCACCTGAAGGAGAATAGGAAAGAGATATTCCAGTGTGTGCAAAATAAATGGATTTCACTACTAAATTTTTTTTTTTTTGAATTGGAATCTCACTCTGTCACCCAGACTGGAGCTCACCGCAGCCTTGACCTCCTGGGCTCAGGTGATCCTTTCATCTCAGCCTCCCCAGTAGCTGGGACTACAGGCGCATACCATCATGCCTTGCTTATTTAAATTTTTTTTTTTTGTAAAGACAGGTCTTGCTACGTTGCCCAGCCTGGTTTTGAACTCCTGGTCTCAAGCAATCCTCCTGCCTCGGCCTCCCAAAGTGCTGGGATGACAGGCATGAAGCCACCGTGCCCAGCCCAATCGATTGATTTTAAAGATTGATCATGGAAGGAGACCTGGGGGTGGGATAAATGTCAGTAGAATATAATTGAGTCAATGGAGTGTCGGTCCCCAAGGGAGGAAGGGATGTTGATATCAGGTGAGGGAGAGAAGTCAACTGTGTTGGAACAAGAAGGGCTGATGTTTCAGGTATCGGTTATGACGGCTAAGGGCATTTAGAGAAGAGATCTGGAGGGGAGGGGGTCAACATGAGGTCAGGGAAAAGAGTCAGAGCCATTATCTCTACCACTATTTTCCTGCCTCCACACTGTTGGAAAGATGCTGGGAAGTTCTTTGTCACAGGTGTCCTGAGCAGCATTCCTGTTCTCCCCAGCTGGTGTCCACTCCAGTTGTGATAACCAAAAATGTTTCCAAACATGGCCCGATGTGCCCTGGAGGCCAGATGGCCCCTGGGCATGGGATACTTGCCCACATGAATGTTAAGGCCACCTGGAATTTACACCTGGAATAGTACTGATGAGGGGGACAGTCCCCATCCACAGAGAATTAAGGCCAGCAAGGAACAGAGGTGTGTCATGAAGCTGTGGGCACCCACCAGTCTAATTTTCTATACCCGTTGCTTTGAGATTTGTGGCCTGGCTGTCCCTGGAGTGACGGGCCATCCCAGAGCTGGCAATTCCTGGAGAGAGTCCTGGACCCCCTTGAGAGGGAGCCGTTTACCTGGAAAGGAACCCCAATGCCCCTTGCCCACCTCCTCACACTGCCCTCCCGCACCTCCTGTACTGAGCTCACTCACTCTCCACCTGCCGTGATCACTCAGGACCCGGCAGCCGACAGTGGGGACAGCCCCTGTACCCAGAGCCACTGGAACTATGGAAAGCAGACCATCCTAACCCGAATGTCCTCACTTTACCAGTCCCTTCCCACAGAGGCCACAGCAAAGGCTCTTTATCCACGGATTCCTTCGCCTCCTTCCGCCCCTTGACCAACGCGTGTGCTTTTCCTGTGTGACCCCTCTTGGCTTGGTATGGCCCTCCCTGCCGCGAGTAAGCAAGCCATAGAGAGAGGCCTCAGGGGAAGCCAGCCTCTCAACACCTGATCTCCGACTTCCAGCCTCCAAAACTATGAGAATTGTGCGTGTTGTTGAAGCAACCTGTTCTGCAGTGTGTTGTCATGGCAGCCATTGAAATGAACACACTCCCAAAGCAGAATGCCCCCAACCCCCTCGTGGAAATTCTGAAGCTTAGACAGCCTGTGGGTCATGGTACAGAACTAAATATTTTTTTGTTTTGTTTTGAGTCGGAGTCTCACTCTGTCACCCAGGCTGGAGTGCAGTGGCACACTCACGGCCACCACAACCTCGACCTGTGGGGCTTAGGCGATCCTTCTGCCACAGTCTCCTGAGTAGCTGGAACCACAGGTGCACACCACCACACTCAGCTAATTTTTTTGAAATTTATTGCGGAGACAAGATCTTGCTATGTTGTCCAGGCTGGTCTCAAACTCCTGGGCTCAAGTGACCCTTTGAGACTGTGGTGAGCTGTGATTTTGCCACTGCGCTTCAGCCTGGGTGACAGAGTGAGACCCTGACTCAAAAGACCCCAAGACAAAAATTATATATATGATAGATACCCATAATATACACACATATATGTACGTTTATAGCTATAGATATATATTTACACACGGGTGCATATATGCATGTATAGATCCTACTTAGCATGTAGGGCTGCCACAACAAAGCATCACAGCCTAGGTGGCTTAAACAACAGAGGATTATTTTCTCACAGTTCTGAGGCTGGAATTCGGGGTTAGGGGTGGGCAGGACTGGGTCCTCCTGAGGCCTCTCTCCCTGGCATGCAGATGGTCATCTTCTCCTGTGTCCTCCTAAGGTTGTCCCACTGTGTGTCTGTGTCCAGATTTCCTCTTCATATAAGGAAACCAGCCATATTGGATGAAGGCCCATCCTAATGACCTCATTTTACTTTGATCACTCTGTAAAGGCCCATCACCAAACAGTCACATTCTGAGGGCCTGGGATTAGGACTTTGACTTTTCTTTCTTTTCTTTTTGAGTCAAAGTCCCACTCTATCACCCAGGGTGGAGTGCAGTGGCACAATCACAGCTCACCACAACCTGGAACTCCTGGGTTCGGGTGATCCTCCCACCTCAGCCTTCCAAGTAGCTGGAAATACAGGTGCATGCCACCACGTCTGGCTAATTTTTTGATTTATTATAGAGATGAGGTCTCGCCACATTGTCCAGACTGGTCTCAAACCCGTGGACTAAGGCAATCCTCTTGCCTCGGCCTCCCAAAGTGCCTGGGTTACAGGCATGAGCCACTGTGCCCAGCTACAAGCTCCCTTTTCAATGCCAATCATTTCCTGATCTGTTTAATCATTTTGTGTGAAACTTTGTGATGCATAGAATTGCTTTGTGCAACCATGAGCCCCATTTTGTGAGAGTGCCTCAAAACCCAGAGCATCTGGTGGTTGTGTGGGTGCACGGTGGGAGGGAGTTTGGGAGATACGCCATGCACAAAGAAATGGATGTCTCAGGCTGCTCTCACTACCCACTCTCTTCCTTATTCAGATCCCACCCAACCCCGAATGCCCAGGCCCGAAGACGGAGCCAGACAGCAGCCCTGGAGTCCCTCCCCTGGCAGGTGCCAGGACCCTCTCCTTGGATGCTCAGAGACAGATGGCAGGTGATGAGGGGTGTGAGCTCAGGGCCAGATCGCCCAGGGCCCTCCCCTCTGGGCCTGCTGTTCTCTGTACAGTGCAGGGGCTCCTAGGACCTCATTTGCAGCCGGGGCTGCTGTGGTTGGCTGTTCACACGGTACCAGGCACCCAGGCTCCTGTTCAAGGAGATAGGTGGAATTTGAAAAGCAGTCTGTGTTCTTCAAGCAGTGTCCATGCCAGGGCTGAGGGTCCCAGGAAAACATCAAGCTGATCTTTCCAAAGTTCCACAGCCCACCCAGTGAGTGTGCACCATCAATATCCCTTGAGAAAAAAGTCTTTCTCTTTCTTTTTTCTTTCTTTCTTTCTTTCTTTCTTTCTTTCTTTCTTTCTTTCTTTCTTTCTTTCTTTCTTTCTCTTCCTTCCTTCCTTCCTTCCTTCCTTCCTTCCTTCCTTCCTTCCTTTCTTTCTTTTTTTTTTTTGAGAAAGCAGGGATTTATTGAGAAGACAGAGAAGCTCCCACAGTGGGAGGAGACCCAAAGGGGTTGCCCCCGCCTTTTTTGAAGAGAAAATAGTCTTTCTTAACCCATTATGTCCCCAAGCAATATAAGCATACCCATTTTGAAAGTACCTCTTTGTGCTTTTTTTCTTTCTTTTTGTTTGAGGCAACGTGTATGACATTATTAAATGTCATTTCTGTCACTAGATGGCACTCTTAAATAATGAAAAAAATGGGCTTTCTTTAAAAATTTTTTAACATCAATTTTAATTGTGACAATACAAATAGCATAAAAGTTAGTATGTTAAGCCCTGTTTGAAGTGATATTAAGTTTTGAACTTAGGCTTGACAGATTTTAAAATTGTTTGTTTTAAAGGGGTCGTGAAACAGACATAGCTTAATAGTTAACATTTTAAAGTGTACAGTTTACTGACTGGCATTATTCTGCCTTGACCTTCACCAACCACCTTCAATATTCTTTTTAATTTGAAATACTGAAACTCTGCATCCATTAAGTAACAACTTCCCCAGTTTTCCTTCCCCAACCCCTAACAACCACAATTCTTTCTGTTCAACGAATCGGACAACTCTAGAACGCTATGTTTGTGGAATCACATCTCCTTTATTGTGACAGGCGTGTTTCACTGAGTATCATGTCTCCAGTTTGATTACTGTTGCATGTGCCAGAATTTCCTCTCTTTCTAAGGCTCAGTAATATTCCTTTGTGTGTATAGACCACATTATGCTCATCCGTTCATCTGTTGATGGGCACCTGGGTTGCCTCCACCCTTTAGGTATTGTGAACAATGTTGCTATGGACATTGGTGTGTGCAAATGTCTGTTCATGTCGCTGCTTTCAATTACTCCAGGTATATATGTGGAAGTGGCATTTCTGAATGATATGTTCATTTTACTCCTAATTTGTTCAGAAGCTATTGTACTGTTTCTCACTGTGTTTGCAACATGTCTTCATCCCAGTGTCAAAAAACAAAATTCCCACAAATTTAGTTCAGCGATCAATTGGCTTTTATTAGCAATTTATGAATTGGATGGCATCCATCTAGAAAATAGAAAGGTTCTCTCTTTGTCATGATAGATGAGTCGGCTTTTGTAAGGTAGCAGGAACAGGGCTACAGAAGGGGGATTGCTAACTACAGGTTATTTTAGGTTACTATTTTTTGCTGCTTTTTAAGTTTAAAATTTAACATTTTCTCTGCATTTATTTATGACATTATAAATAGAAGAGATAAGCCATACAAAGAAGGATTCTTTGGGAAATTCTCATTTTTTTTGAAAGTGTAATAGTGTTTTGAAATGACAAATTTTTAGAATTACTGTCCTAGGATCAATTTCTAGATATAGTTTTGCTGGATTGAAGGATACATGCATTTAAGGGTTTTTATTTTTTGTTTTTTTGAGTTGGAGTCTCACTCTGTCACCCAGGCTGGAGTGTAGTGACATGCTTATGGCCACTGCAGCCTTTACCTGCTGGGCTCAAGTGATCCTTCCACCTTGGCCTTCCAGGTTACTGGAACTACAGGTGTGCTACCACACCCAGCTAAGTTTTTTGATTTAGTGTAGAGACAAGGTCTTGACAAGTTGCCCAGGCTAGTCTTGAACTCAGACAATCCTCTCGCTAAGCCTCGTGCTGGGATGGCATATGTGAGCCACTGCGCCCAACCAAGGGTTTTGATACATAGAAGTTTGATGCCAGATTCCTATAGTACACTGCAGTTGCTTCCTTGGCTCTAAATTCTCACGTGAAATCTAATCCAGGCCTGTCTGACTCTAGTCAGTTTGCCGGGCTGCCTCCTCTGGTAAACTCAGTGAAGGAATTCCTACAGGACACACATTTGTCCCTCAGTTATCTGGACTTCATGAGGCATCCCCTAATATAGGATAGCTTATAATGCCCAGAAGAAACAGTAGAGTGCATATTCTGGAGTTTACAAACTCCAGCCTCAACATTCATTATGTGGTGACTCCGGGCCAGAAATGTATCCCCTCTGAACCTCATTTCCTTCAACTGGAAATACAGCATATGACTGGGTAAGAATGTGACAATGTTCCCAATACCCCCTAGGCATTTACAAATTAATAGCTAGAGAGTTTTTTCATTTTTATAGTAGATTATTAATAATAGTTTTAATTAGATGAGTATGCATTTATTGGATCACTCTACAGTCACTTAGCCTATTCCATGTGTTAGGGACCATGCTTAGGGACAAAGGAAACAGAAGAAATAATGCATAAATGTTCCCTCCATTCAAAATGCCTGAAGTTATATGGGTATTCAGAAGGCACTCACCTGATCATTACAAGGTTAATTTTTTTTGTGTCTCGGTGGTCTAGAGCAATGCCAGTTACATTGAATGTGTTGATCACTGAATAAATGGCTCTTCTTGGGACAGTGACATTTGGGACACTGGGTAAGATTGTGACTGGGTAAGAATGTGACAAAGATTGTGATTGGGTAAATGCCAATACCCCCTAGGCATTTACAAATTAATAGCTAGAGGGTTTTTCATTTTTAAAATAGATTATTAATAATATTTTAATTAGATGAGTATGAACAAAAGAGGATGAGAACAACTCAAGTCATTTTCTTTGTACAATTCCCCAGTCAGGCTATTACCAAGTATTTAGCCAACTCCCTCCTTAACTGTCAGAGTAGGTGTGGTCCATTGCTTGACACACACCATGCTCGACATGGCCAAAAAGACTGGAGGGCTGAGTATAGAAAAGCAGGCATGCAGCACATCCCTTATCAGATAAGGAGTGGAGGGAGGAGAAGGTATTGCCAGCATCTTCAGAGCCAGGGAGATGTGAAATCCAGCCCGCACTCTCTCCACAAGCTGTGTCCATGCCAGGGCCGAGGTGCTACAGAGCATCACATAGGTCTGCCCAAAGTCCTGCAGCCTGCCACAGTCATGTGTTCCTTAATAACATTCAGGAAACACCTTTCTTCTAGAGAACAAACAAACAAATAAGTATGAACAAAGCAATTTCCCGTATCTTTTTTTTTCTTTCTTATTTGAGACAATTCTGAAGACATTATGAAGTGGATTTGCCATGGACAAATGCCTATGTTGAATGATGGAAAAGTAATCAGGCATGGTTTTAAAAAAATTTTTTTTTTTTTAGTTGGAATCTCACTCTGTTGCTCAGGCCAGAGTGCAGTGACATGCTCATGGCCACTGCAACCTCGACCTACTGTGCTCCGTCAATCCTTCCACCTCAGCCTTCCAAGTAGCTGGGACCACAGGCACATGCCACCATGCCCGGCTAATTTTTTGATTTATTGTAGAGACAAGGTCTCGCCAAATTGCCCAGGCTAGTCTCGAACCTTTGAGCTCAGGCAATCCTCTCAACTCAGCCTCCTAAAGTGCTGGAATTACAGGCTTGAGGCAATGCACCTGGCCCCTCCAATTTTTTTAGTTTTCAATTTTTAATGATGGCAAAAGACAGAACAATTTAACATAGAAGCAATTTTTGTTTTTACTAATATTAATTCCTGAACAAAGGAAATTTTGCAAATTTTTTAATTATTCATTTAAAAATTGTGTAAATTATACATAATGTCATATGTGCATTTTAGCCTTTTTTTTTTATTTGGAGTCTCACTCTGTTGCCCAGACTGGAGTGCAGTGGCACACTCCAGCCACCGCAACCTTGACCTGCTGGGCTCTGGCGATCCTTCCGCCTCAGCCTTCCAAGTAGCTGGAACTATAGGCGCGCACCACCACACCTGGCTAATTTTTTTTGATTTCTTGTAGAGATGAGGTCTCGCCAAGTTGCCCAGGCAGGTCTCGAACCCTCGGGCTCAGGCAATCCACTCACCTCAGCCTCCCAAAGCACGGGATTATAGGCTGAGCCACCTCGCCCGGCTTATTTTAACCATTTTTAAGTGTGCAGTTCAGTGGTCTTCATTACCCTCACGTTTTGCAATCGTCATCACTGTCTATCTTCAGAATGGTTTTATTTTTATTTTATTTTAAAGATGTGGGGAACAATTAAGAGTTAGGTATGCAAGTGGTCATTGTACAGGTAAAGTTTGGACCTCCTTTTGGTCCCCTCTTTGCTTGGTTTGAGATCATCTACCCTTGTTGATATTGTGTCCCTCCCCTCCCACCCGGACTGCCAATCCCTTTCTTATAGTATTATGGTAAATGCAGGCTGGTTTTCATTTGGCAAAGATGAAACTCCATGTCCAGGAAACACTAACTCTCCATCATACCCCCATGCACAGCCCCTGGTAACCACAACACTACTTTCTCTGTGAATCAGACTAGCCAAGGTACCTTCTAACAATGGAGTCACTCAGCAGCTGGCCCTCTGTGTCCAACTTATTCCACTTGGCATAATACCCCTGAGTTTTGTCCATGTGATAGCATGTGTCAGGGTTTTCTTTTCGAGGTTGAACAATATTCCATTGTCTATAAAAACCACGTTTTGTTCATCCATTATCTATTCATTCCTTGATGTACACTTGAGTTGTTCCACCTCTGCCTATTGTCAATAATGCTGCTTTGAACATGACCATACAAATATGAAGGAACACCCCCAAAACAGAATTTATTTATGAAAAATTGTGTATTTATTCTTACATGTTTAAATTTCAGTCTCCATAGCGCATGCCTGTAATTCCAGCTACTTGGAAGGCTGAGGTGGAAGGATCGCCGGAGCCCAGCAGGTCGAGGTTGCGGTGGCCGGAAGCGGCTACTGCACTCGAATCTGGGCGACAGAGTGAGACTCCAACTCAAAAAAAAAAAAAAAATTTCAGTCTCCTTCAAAGTACTCTCTGTTGGATGCAATATATCTATCAAGATGCTTTTTCTACTGCTCATTTAAAATATTTTTTTTTATTTTAAAGATGTGGGGTACAATCCAGGATTAGGTATACAAATGTTCATTATGTGACTACCCTTGTTGATGAGGTGTGCCCCTTCCCCGGCCATTTCCCACTACTGCCACTCCCTTTCTTATAGTATCACAATAACTGTTCAAGGTCCACTTATGAGTGAGAACATGTGATACTCAGTTCTTTGTTTCTGTGAAAGATCACTCAGTATTATAGACTCTAAGTCCATCCAAGTTGCTGTGAAGTTCATAATTTTGTCCTTCTTTATGGCTGCATAGTATTCCATCAGATAAAACATTTTTTGAGCTCATCTATTTTGTTGCCTTTAAGTGCTTTTGCTGTTTTTTTGTCCCACTTCTTCCGCATTGGCAAAACATTTCTTTTGAGGACTTTTTTTGTATGGGAAAACAAAAAAAGTCATGCAGGGCAAGATCAGATGAATAGAGAGGGTAGGGCATGGGGGCATGCCATTTTTGGTCAAAAACTGCTGAACACTCAACATGGTGTGGGGAGGTTGATCATTTGTAAATCACCCATCATGAAATATGCAAACTCAGCCAGGCTCGGTGACTCAACCTATCATTCCCAGCACTTTGGGAGGCCGAGGTAAGTGAATTGCCTAAGCCCATGGGTTCAAGACAACTTAGCAAGACCTCTTTTCTACAAAAAAAAAATCTACAAAAAATCGAAAATTATCCAACCGTGGTAGCGAGCACCTGTAGTTCCAGCTACTTGGAAGGCTGAGGTGGAAGGGTGACCTGAACCCAGCAGGTCAACACTAGATGGCCGTGAGTGTGCCATGGCACTCCAGCCTGGGCGATGGAGTGAGACTCTGACTGACACACACACACACACACACACACACACACACACACACACACACAAAGAAATATGCAAATTCATTGAAAGAGTCTCCAGAAAAATTCACTGAAGCTGAACGCAGCCTCTCACAATAAGGCTAGCTGGTTCACTGATGCTAATAGGTTCCTAGAACACTTACCTAGTGAGAGAAGACTGTACTACAAGGGACCCAGTCTCCAAAAAATACTTCCAAGTTTTTTGGAGCCCTCCTCATTTCTCTTCTGTTAGGTCAGACCTGCCGGGGGTGTGGGTGTCTGGTGGCGATCTGATGCTACGTGAAAGATGCAAATAGTTGCACAGAAATTAGAATGGAAAATATAGCTTATTTAGAAAGTAAATTAGAGAAAGACAGAGAGAGAGGGAGGAAGGGAGGAAAGGAGGGAGGGAGAGATTCACCTCCCAGAGGTAAGGGAGGGGGCCAGAGCTAGGAAATGTGGCCTGGCCATAGTTCAATAAGCACATGACCTGGTCAGTGCTTAGCAAAGCAATGGCCAACAGCTGCTTGAGGTTGAATGCTTTTAAGCATTCTCCTTTGAGGGAGATCTGCTTTAAGGTGGTCTGCTCCATGGTCATCACAGAGGGGGCAGGTAAGCACAGGTACTGATGTCAGGTGATGGAAAGCAGGCAAATGGGCGAGTTAGTCACAAAATGCTATGTTGATGGGTCTGTGTGTGTCATGAAGGTCATGGAGAGCTGATTAGCTTAACTTGGTTTTTGTATGGGTGGAAGCAAATACTTGGAACAGAAAAGCTAATTAATACAAAACAAGCTGAGAAAGGGAGTTATAAAACAATTGCTACCTCTGAGAAACTGGTTCTGGCTAGTAATTAGAGGGTGAAGTGAACTGCTAGAGAAACAGGACAGTTCTAAGCAAGTTAAAATGGCTGCTCATGGGCTGCATTGGTTCCATGCTATGTCCTTTCGTCTTCAAAAACCCTGCTTTCCATTTTTGGACTATACACTCAGATGTGGAATTGCTATGTATGCACTATGGTAATTCTATTACTAATTTATCCGAAGCCACAGTGCCTGCATTATCTCACACCCCAAGAGTGAAGAAGTGCTCCAGTTTCTCCAGATTTTGCCAACACTTGTTATTTTCTGTTTTATAGACAGTATCCATGTTCATGAAGATGTAGCGGTTTCTTTTTTTTCTTTTTGATAACAAGGATAACATGTCTTTATCCCTGAATACTGACAACAATGGGAGGTGTGTGTCCGTTGGGCACTGTGCAACTTCTCAAACCTTGTGATTAGCCTGAACCACGTCACTCTCACTTCCCCATCCTCGTTGATTTTTTTTTTCTTTCTTTCTTTCTTTCTTTTTTTTTTTTGAATTGGAGTCTCACTCTGTTGCCCAGGCCGGAGTGCAGTGGCACACTCATGGCCACCCCAGCGTCCACCTGCTGGGTTCCGGCGATCCTTCCGCCACCGCCTTCCAAGTAGCCAGAATTATAGGCGTGCGCACCACGCCTGGCTAATTTTTTATTTAATTGTAGAGAGGAGGTCTTGCCAAGTTGCCTGGGCTGGTCTTGAACCTACGGGCTCAGGCAATCCACTCACCTTGGCCTCCCAAGGTGCTGGGATGACAAACTGAGCCACCTAGCCTGGTCTATCCTCGTTGGTTTCCAAGGGTGATTTCTTTTCTCCACAGCAACCACTGACACCCAGCATCACAAAGATACGATGTGAGCAAAGAAAATGTAGAGAGACCTTGGAAGGACATAACATGGAGTCAATACAGCCATTTCCACATTGCTTAGCTTTGCCATATTTTTCTAGCAGTTCACTTTAATTTACCTCTAATATATTAGCCAAGGACAGAACCTGTTTCTCAGAAGTAACCCTTCCCCAGCTTGTTTTGTAAATAAGTTAACCTAATCAGACCTTCATGACACAGACAGACCCTGTCACCATGGCAGCAATCATGTGCCTGGCCCACCGATCTGCCTGCTGTCCATCACCTAACATCAGTGAAAGGACAGACCCAGAGTGGGAAGCCATTTTTCATCTTGTTCTTAAACTCTGACACAATGATGAGAAAGTAAAAGCTATGCTTTTGGGAAAATGCACACTTTAGGTATAATTAACTTTACCGACTTTGTCTTTTCAGAAACAGACTTACAGATATCAGAGGTATCTCATAGTGGCAATCAAGCTTGCCTAGAGCAAAGGGAATTTATAAGGCCTAAGACATCATGTATTGGGCAAGGACCATAAAAGTCATGAAACTTGTAATTACAAAAGTTATAACCGCTCAGAGGGAGAGCAAGTGGGGATTCGATCTTCCAGTAAATTGGGCACTATCTACTGGGAAGCCAAGGATCCTCCGAAGCTACCCACTGGAAATGCCTAGGAGATAAGGGGAGATACGCCCTCCATTAGTTCTAAGAAATGTCATTTGGGAAGGTGCAGGAGAATTAGGATCCTTGTTATGCCCTTCTCTAGGGGCTATGGGGATGTGGATGGACACAGGTCACTGTGTCACAGGATCTCTGAGACATCCACAGGTGGTCGATAAGGAAGTCACAGCAGTCATGTGCAGCATCTCCAAGAAAAGGATTTAAGCCAGGCTACGCTGCCACACTCACCTAGAGTGTAGGCCCACTCCTTGTCTGTGGGGGGTGAACTTTTCTTAATTAAATCTTTTCTTCTGTCACCTCTGTGTGTCGCAATTCTTTGCAATTTACTGAGATCTCTGGGTTCCCAGCGTGCACCTCCGGCTTGCCAGCCCTGGCAGTGCTGCGAGCCTCCCCTCGCCTCTCCACCCTCACCCTATCCCTGCCATACCCTAACAGTCAGCACTGTGCTTACCTGTCCCCTTTGTGATGATGTGAAGCAGATCAACACCCAATTACCTTCACAGCCTTCCCTCATCGGAAGGGGAATGTTTAAAAGTGTTGGACTTCCAGCTGCCAGCTGCCATTGCCTTGCTAAGCTATGGTCTGGCCCTGTTTTCCTAAGCGTGGGTCACTCCCCTACCACCTTGGGGAGCTGAATCTCTTCTCAATCTCCTCTCTCTTTCTTTCTCTCTCTCTCTCTCTCTCTCTCTCTCTCTCCACACACACACACACACACACATTTACTTTCTAAATAAACTATATTTTGTAATCTAACTTCTGTGCAATTCTTTGCATCTTTCACATGACACTGGATCACAGAACCCCAGGTCACAGAACCCCAGCCTGGCTATCCTGACTTAAGAGTTTGAAAGCCCTACTGGGATTTTTAACGTAACAGACCCAATGTTGACTCTCTGAACCTCTGGAGACAGTAGCTCATGCGCTGTTAAGATGGGATATTGGCCGGGCACAGGAGCTCAGCCTGTCATTCCAGCACTTTGGAAGGCTGAGGCGAGTGGATTGCCTGAGACCGCAGGTTCAAGATCAGCCCCGGCAACTTGGCGAGACTGCATTTCTACAATTAAAAAAAAAAAAAATTAGCCGGGCATGGTAGTGCACACCTGTAGTTCCAGTTACATGGAAGACTTAGGCAGAAGGATCGCCAGAGCTCAGCAGGTCGATGCTGGGGTGGCCTTGAGGTGCCACTGCACTCCAGCCTGGGCGACCGACAGAGTGAGACTCCAACTCAGGGGTGTGTGTGTGTGTGTGTGTGTGTGTGTGTGTGTGAAGACCGACAATTGCTGTGATATCCCCCAGTCTTTACCCACCTGAGAAAACTGCAGACAGTCGCAGCAGGGAGGTTAGAACAACAGGGGCGTAGTAGGGGTTCCTCAGAGGGGGACAGGATGGAAGGACTGGTTGCTAAGCAACGCTCTTTGTTCCCGGAGATGAGTCCTCGGAGGAGTTAGACTAAGGACAGGCAGTGAAGGAGGGAGCGTGTGTCCATAGTTGTCGTCCCCTGTCCCCCAGCCCAGAGGAGGAGGGAGGGATGGAGCAGGCAGCAGAGGGTCCAGCAGGGCAGTTGGTTTTCCAAGACAGTCACATGAAGCACACCATGAAAAAGGAATTTGCCGGGTGTGGTGGCTTAAGCCTGTCATCCCAGCACTTTGGGAGGAAGAGGTGGGAGGACTGCCTGAGCCCTCAGGTTTGAGACCAGCCTGGGCAACATGGCAAGACCTCATCTCTACAGTAAATAAATAAGTAAACAAATAAATAGCTGGGCATGGTGGCGCGTGCCTGTAGTTCCAGCTACTCAGGAGGCTGAGGCAGAAGGATCACCTGAGCCCAGGAGGTTGAGGCTGTGGTGACCATGAGTGTGCCACTGCACTCCAGCCTGGGCAACACAGTGAGACTCTGACTCAAAAATGAATGAATGAGTGAATGAATGAATAAGCAAGCCAGGTGTGGTGGTGCGCACCTGTAGTTCTGGCTACTTGGAAGGTTGAGATGGAAGGATTGCCTGAGCCCCACAAGTTGAGGCTGCGGTGGCCGTGAACATGCCTCTGCATTCCAGCCTGGGCAACACAGCAAGATTCTGACTCAAAAAGAAAGAAAGAAAGAAAGAAAAAGGGATTTGAGTGCAACGTTACATTTAAAAATTTTACCCCAGCTGGGCTCGGTGGCTTAGCCTGTAATCCCGCACCTTTGGGAGGCTGAGGTGAGTGGATTGCCTGAGCCCGCGGGTTCGAGACCCGCCTGGGCAGCGAGACCTCATCTCTACAATAAATCAAAAAATCAGCCGGGCATGGTAGCACATGCCTGTAATTCCGGCTACTTGGAAGGCTGAGGCGGAAGGATCGCCGGAGCCCAGCAGGTCGAGGCGCAGTGGCCGGAAGCGGCCACTGCACTCCAGTTTGGGCGACCGAGTGAGACTCCAACTCAAAAAAAAAAAAAAAAAAATTTTACCCCAAATTGAACTGGGGGTGGGGTGAAATCGGTGGAGAAAGGTTGAATCAGCAGAGTGTTGGTCCCCAGGGGATGAAGGGATGTTGACATCAGGTATGAAGAGGCCACCTGGAAATTCAGAGGTGATGCTGGGATGCTCGGTGCGAAGGGACAGAGTGATGCTGGTTACTGGCAATGACAAGGCCAACGGGAGTGGGTGGCTGGTGGAGCTCCGTCAGGAACATTGGGGGAGAGGAGGTCAACATGTAGGTAGGCGAGCATATGTGGAGGGTCATTTATTTACTTTTTTCAATTTCAATTTTTTTTTTTGAGTCAGTCTCACTCCGTCGCCCAGGCTGGATTGCAGTGGCAGGCTCACAACCACCACATCCTCGACCTGCTGGGCTCCAACGATCCTCTGGCCTCAGCCTTCCAAGTAGCTGGGACCACAGGTGCATGCCACCACACCCAGGAAGTTTTTTATCTTTTGTAGAGACAAGGTCTCACCAAGTTGCTCAGGCTGGTCTCAAACCCACCGGGCTCGGGCAATCCACTTGCCTCGGTCTCCCAAAGTGCTGGGATGACAGGTTGAGCCACCGAGCCTGTCCAGTTGTAATTTTTTTAAAGGGGCACCCAAGAAGAAAGAGCTGGCAATGAACACGGAAGTCTTTATTTTATTTTACATCTTAATTTATTTTATGAGTTGAGGTCTCACTCTGTCACCCAGGCTGGAGTGCAGTGGCATGATCACAACCCACTACATGCTCAGGCCACTGGGCTCAGGTGATATTCCCACCTCAGTCTCCCCAGTAGCTGGGATTACAGGTGCACGCCACCACACCCAGCTAATTTCTTTTTATTTTTTTGTAGAGACGAGGTCTTACTATGTTGCCCAGGCTGGTCTCAAAATCCTGAGCTCAAGCAATCCTCCTACCTCAGCTTCCCAAAGTGCTGGGAGGACAGGCGTGAGCCACCCTGCCCAGGCAAGGATCGTTTATATTTGGGTTTTTCCACCCAGCCAGTGTTGAAAATTCTGGCTGGATAATGTTTTGCCAGTGTGCAGGCTGTCTTGGGCGTTGTAGGATGTTGAATGGCTGTTAGGCTAAACTTCAGTGGGACCTCCAAAAATATTAGGTTAAAATATATTCCAGCAGGGCCTCCAAAACATTAGGTCAGACACCACAGGGGCGTCTGCAATCCGGTGCTGCAAGAGACAGACAAAGAACTACAAGGGAAAGCAAAAGATTTTATTCACATTCAGGATGGGTCTGAATGGGGCCCATGCTGCCAGCAACTAGCTCTGTGGGGTGGGGTAAGGATGCTTAAGGTTTCTGTAAGGACATAGGAAAGTAAAAATTTCTGGCCACCGCATTCTTGAGTGTTGATTTAGTAGGTCTTGAGCCTTGACATTGTCTGGAATATCTTGTGACTCTGGCAGGTGGGCAGGTGGGCTCCTGGGCTGTCAGGGAAGGCTGACCACGACAGCTTAGATTAGCTCAGTCTTTTGTGGCGGGGAGGGGGCGGAGGGGAGCAAACACTGGGAATGGAATCCCAGCACTTTGAGAGGCCAAGGTGAGAGGAGTGCCTGAGCCCACGGGTTCGAGACCAGACTGGGTGACTTGGCGAGACCTTGTCTCTACAATAAATCAAAAAATTAGTCAGACATGGTGGCGCATGCCTGTAGTTATAGCTACTTGAAAGGCTGAGATGGAAGGATTGCCTGAGCCCAGCAGGTTGAGGCTGCAGTTGCTGTGAATGTGCCACTGCACTTCAGCCTGAATGAGAGTGAGACTCTAACTCAAAAAAAAAGAAAGAAAAGAAATACACATTTAGGCTGGCACAGTGGCTCACGCCTATAATCCCAGCACTTTGGGAGGCCAAGGCGAGAGGAGTGCTGAGCCCACGGGTTCGAGACCAGCCTGGGCGACTTGGCGAGACCTCATCTCTACAATAAATCAAAAAATTAGCCGGGCATGGTAGTGCTTGCCTGTAGTTCCAGCTACTTGGAAGGCTGAGGTGGAAGGATCACCCGAGCCCAGCAGGTCGAGGCTGGGATGGCCGGGAGCGTGCCACTGCCCTCCAGCCTGGGTGACAGAGTGCAACTCCAACTCAAAGAAATGAAAGAAAGGCTGATTAATATAAAACAAGCTGGGGAGGGGGATTGTAAAACAATGATCGATGGCCACCTCTGAGAAACCAGTTCTGTCCTTGGTTGGTGATTAGAGGGTAATTTAAAGTAAACTGCTTGAGAAACATGACAGAGCTCAGCAGTGTTCATGTGGCAGCTCACTGGGCTTTCAACGGCAGCCCTGTCTTCCCAGGGTGCCCACTCCAGTTATGACAACTACAGATGTCTCTGTCCCCAGGTACTGGCAAGTGTTCCCAGTGGACACGGTGGCCCTGGCTCCATACCCATGCTACCTGGAACTCTTCAGTCCTTGAAATGAAAAAGCAGCCCTATCTTACACATATTTGCTCGTATTTACATACACTGTCTTGGAAAGATGCAAGAGGTTGTGTCTGGGAAGAGAATTGAATCACTGGGAGATGGGTGAAAGGAAGACTTGCTTTTATCATATACTTTTAATTTTTTATTTGTATGCATTACTTATTTATTATATATATACATACACATATATATGTTTTTTGAGTTGGAGTCTCACTCCATTGCCCCAGCTGGAGTGCAGTGGCATGCTCACAGCCACCACAGCCTTGACCTGTGGGTCTCAGGTGATCCTTCCACCTCAGCCTTCAAGTAGCTGGAACCATCGGCACGCACCACTACACCCAGCTAATTTTTTAATTTATTTTAGAAATGAGGTCCTGACAAGTTGCCCAGGCTGGTCTCAACCCCTGGGCTCAGGCAATCCTCTCAACTCAGCCTCCCAAAGTGCTGGGATTATAGGCATAAGCCACCGTGCCCGGCCCCTATTTTAAAAATATTAACAAAATAGAAATTTAGCCCTCTCTGATGAGGATGTGGTCAAGTGAACAATGTCATATCCTGGTCAAGATCGTAATCTCTGTAACTTTTAGGGAAGCTGAAGATAATTGACATTAGCAAGGCATTAATAACTAAATGGATTGTGATCATCATGCCCCCACCCGTCCCCGGAGTTTAGACAGAAGTGGTGTTTGGGGGTTTTCATTCCCCCTCTAGAGAGAATTAAGAACAACAGGAGTGGGGGAGTTCCGTGAGGAAGCCAGAGGGTTATTTCTTATCTTCTGATGTTTTGACGTCTGAGATTTTGTGGCCCCTGAATGACCACCCCTCCAGGGTTGCTTCAGTTCCTAGAGATGGCTACAGCTTTTGGCCTCCCAAAGTGCTGGGTAAACAGGTATAAGTCGTCACGGTGTCTGGTGGCCTGGTGACAACTCACTTGAATGCGTTTTCCATGTGTAAGCCAACCAGTCCTAGCTTACATCCCAAACACACCTCACCAGGTTGTTACACTCCCGGCCCCAACCCACCTGCCCCAACCATCCAGGGCAGGTATCAGACACTAATGGCAGCCTCTGTGTCCTGTAGCCACTGAAATATCGAAAGGAGCCAGTCCTAAGTCTGCTTCCCCGGCAACACCTGTTCCCTCCCCCAGGAAACTATAGTAAGGCTTTGCCCAGGCTTCCTCCCTCATCTCTGCCTCTCACCCCGGGACAATGGGTTTTCCTCTCGGACCCAGAAACCAAAACTCGCTTACAACCAAAATGGCAAGGACCCTTCCAAATAGTCATCTCCACCCCCATGGCAGCCAGGCTACTCATAACCAAAGGACAGCTCAGTCCCTGGATTCACGTTTCTCGTCTCAAACCAACTAAACTGCCTCCCTTTACCCCTTCCTCCACAGAGCCGCGGACTTTCTCTTGTTCCACAATTCCAGGCCAGCCTCTCAAACTCCGAGTATCCCGTGTCGCTTGCTCCCCCTCCCTGCCCACCATCCAGAAAAATCTCACATAATCACAAGACGCAAAGGTTGCCGCCTGCGTTCAACAACTACCCTCTGCCAGATGGTCGTCAATTTCGACCTTCTTTTAATAATAATACTGCCTTTCCTTCTGCTCTTTCTTTTCCTCCTACTTTCACATTGCTGCACATAAGTGCTGCTCCTTAGTGCGAGTTACTCCATCCCCTTCTCTGCTCACTATCAATAGGACCCAACATGATCATCGCCCTCCTCCTTGCTGTCGTCTTTCAAACCAAGCCCACTACCCTGTCTGTCCTCCATTATCGGTTTACCATCCACAATCTTTACAAGGTCAGTGGGATAGATACAGTCAAGGACTTGGACATGAAAACATGCCCTATAAACAGTTGCTCAAAACCTATTTCCCTCAGCTTAAAGTCCTCAATAAGCTTGGCAGACGCTCATTGGCCCTTTTTATGCTTACTGGAAGACCAAACTCGTGACTATTGTAGATGGTGGCTGGACAAATACAATGGCTGTCCCTATTGGTCATGCAGGATTCACTATGCCGACGAATCCATCAGCAGGAAAGCCTGGGGGGGGGGCTGATCTTCCTTGTTCGCCACTATGTAGGTGGACATTCTGGACGTGGAGGCCACTTTTCTCACTTCACTTTTGACATCCCTAACCCAACCGCTAACCTCTGGAAAGACCTCATATATGTGGCTGTCTACCCAAAAGATTGGTATGCCCACTCATCCGGGTGCCTATCCATCTCTCGCTCCACCTTTACCCCTTCCGTCACAGTATCAGTGGTGGAGCACATAAAAACCCAGGAACAACAGCTCCTGGCAGTGGTAGACCCTTTGCCCCCTTCCTCAGAAGACCACCTCTCCCTACAACCCTCCCAGCATCTCCCTTCTTGGCTTACCATACTAGGCCACACCCTCCGCTTCTTAAATCAGTCCTTCCCTTCTCTTCCCTCCTCACAGTGTTTTCTTTGTGCCTCATTACAACGACCTCTGCTGGCTGCCATCCCACTTCCTGCCTCACCCAACAGTAATAATACCCTCAACCTGTCTTCCACCGGAGAGGCCATCACCAAACCTCACGTTCCACTTTAGGAAGTGGCAGCCAACTCCTCTTACCTCTGTACTGTCCGTCCAACATTCCCACTCTCTATTCAAATAGCCCTCTCTGTTCAACCACCATAAACTCGACAAACGGACACTTCCTCCCGCCCGGCCTCTTCTTATGGTGCAATGGCACCTTCCTCTCCCAGACCTCCAATCTCACCTCCCCCTGTATACTTGTTACACTAATCCCACAGCTCTCTCTCTACTCCACTGCCGACCTCCAGGCCCTCTTAATTCCCAAACACCGATGCAAGAGGGCTGTCTTCCTTCCAGTCACGGTAGGATTGTCCCTGGCTTCCGCAGTCACCTCCATAGGTCTATCAGGAGGGGCTCTCGACTACTCACTATGGGCCATGGAAGACTTACAAAACAAAATTCAGTTAGCTTTAGACACCACCTCCAATTCTCTCCAATCATTACAAAGACAAATAACAAGCATAGCACAAGTAGCCCTCCAAAATCGTCGGGCTCTAGATCTTCTAACAGCCAAAAAGGGAGGCACTTGTCTTTTCCTCCAAGAGGAGTGCTGTTATTACATTAACAAATCAGGAATCATTGAACAAAGCATTAATAAACTACACCACCTCTCCTCACAACTCCAAAGGGCAAAATCTTCACAAGTCAGTAGCCTGTTACAAAGCTCCCTACTCACCTGGCTTTTGCCCATCGTCACACCTGTCATTCTCATTTTCGGCCTGTGCTCCTTTCTCTCTTGTATTAACAAATTTCTCCAATCACAACTTTTAAAAATCTCTAATCAAAACATTAGTCAACTTCTCCTACAGAATTATTACCTCCTGCCCATCGAAGATCCAAGTCTTGACTGTCCTAACCCTACAAACCTCTAACCTTGTCTTCTCATTTCAGACATGCTCACCTTAAAGTTTACCCCCTACTACCTACCACTCAGATTCTCAGTGTTTCTTGACCACCTTCTTCGTGACAGTTGGCTCCTCCCTTTCCCACTGGACGACTAGCCGGACCTGCTTGCCGTTTTCCACTTACAAGGCACCTTCCAGGACTTCCATTCAAATGAAATTTTTCTTTTGGCGCCTACTTGTGGGGTCTCATGTGGCTTGTCCTTTCACCCACCTCACCCACCGACGCCCATTGTCAGCAGGAAGTAGCCAGACAGACAAACCCTGCCCCCCTCCCGTATAACCAAAGAGGTGGGAATGAAGGGCCACCACCAGCCACAAGTAAAGCCATGTCGCCTCCCTTTCCTGGAAAGGGGCCTAAACCTGGCCCCCACCAAAATGGCAACCCGGCAAACTAAAATGGCAACTGAAACAGTGCCTTCCGGGTTCTTCCTCCGCACCCTTTCCCACGCCCGCGAAAAATCCACCAATCTAAATGAAGCTCTGCCAGCCAACCTATAAATGACTGACAGGTTGCCCTAAGCCCCTATAAAGGCCGCTGCGCTCTTGCCTCAGGGCTACAGCCTGACCCTCAGTTCCTGTAGCCCACCACGTTTGACTCATTAAAACTCTTGGCCTTAACAGGTGTTGAGTCTCTCTGTATGCCACCATCTTTCACACACCACCACACCCAGCTAGATTTTTTTTTTTTTTTACTTTTTACTTTTTGTAGAGACGAGGTCCCACTATGTTTCCCAGGCTGCTCTTGAACTCCTGGGCTCAAACAATCCTCCCAACTCGGCCTCCCAAAGTGCTGGGGTCATGGGTCATGAGCCACCACACCCAGCCACAAGTTATCTTTACAACAACAGTCATCTCTGATCTGTTTAATCCTTGTATCTGAAGCTTTGTGACTCAAACAGCAAAACCACATTTTGTGTGAGTCCACCAGAACCTAGACGTGTCTGGACATTTGCATGAGTGTGTGTGTGTGTGTGTGTGTGTGTGTGTGTGTGTGTGTGTGTAGAGGGGATTGAGAGGGAGCTTGGAGACTGTGCCAATGACAAACAAATTGGTGTCTCAGACCACTTCTGCTTCTTCACGACCGCCTTATGGGGACCCTGCCCAGATCCTAAATGTGAAACTAGAGTGCTGAGTAAGCCAGCAGCCCTGGAATTGCTCCTATGAGAGGTGCTGGTTCTCAATACAACCCTCTATAAGTTAATCTCACAGAGCTGTGCTACACGACCTTATAGCCTTTGTTGTGTGGTTTCTTCCTGTGGCTTTTTCTCCCCCCCACCCCATCCCCATTTCTGCTTTCTCTGTTGCAGTAGCTGGGGAAGCACAGCAAGGAGGTAGCTCTTGAGACCAGCCTGGGCAACACAGTGAGACCCCATCTCTAAGAGCAATTTAGGTACATTTTAAGTATTAACAGAGCATGGTGGCATGTGTCTGTGGTCCCGGGTACTCAGGAGGCTCTGAGGTAGGAGGATCGTTCAAGGGGTCCTTTGTGGAAAATTTCTTGAGCTTCCCTTGATGTTAACGCACCTGGGGTGGAGAGCAGCAGGAATGCAGTAGGCATTCATCGCAGTGGGGGGAGGATGGAGGCGCTGGGTTGCCTAGAAATGCTCAGCATCCCCGGAGATGAGTCACAGGAAATGAGAGTGAGGGCAGGCAGTGGGAAGAAGTTGTTTTGCCCTCGGCCAAGTGAATTGCAGAGAATAAGAAAGGGATGTGGGTGGCTCAGAGTTCCTGCATCCAAAATGCCTCTCAGCCTGTTGGGTACCAGAAGGTCCTAGCCTGATCACAGCAAGGTTAATCGTCTTGTTTCTCGGTGGTCTAGAACAAGCCCTGTACATTAAATCTGTTGATTGCTAGATAAATAGGCTTTCTGGAGGCCCTTTTAAAATCAGATTATACTGCAAGATGGGTAAGAAGAAATGGGGCCACTTCGGAGAAAACGAGAACACAGGGAGATTGTAATATCGAGAAGGAAAAGGAGAAAGTAAAAAGATGCAGGTGAGGACACTCAGGCAGAAGGAGATTCTAGGAGAGAAACCAAGAAAGGCAAACTGCTGTGCTCCAGGCCCTTGGGCCTCTGTGTTTCCCTTGGACGAGTCAGTCCCAGAACCTTTGCACGGGCTGCTCCCTCTGCCATCCTTAGTCTTCACGGGGCTCCACCCTGTCTTCATTCTCGGCTCAGATCAGAGGCCACCTCTCCCGGAAGCCCTCCCTGACCACTGTCCCTAGAAGCTCTTCATGCACCCCTTGCATTCCATCCATCACGAGGTTGATGATTCTTTTATTTGTTTCCTGTTTACTGCTTGTCCCTGTACTGAAATATACTCCGTAGACAATGGGCCTGGCTGGGCACAGTGGCTCATGCCTGTTACCCCAGCCCTTTGGGAGACTGAAGCAGGATATTAAGACCAGCCTGGCAACAGAGTGCGACCTTGTCTCAGAATAATAATAGTAATAATAATAACAACAACAATAACAAAAAAAAGAAAGAATGGACCTAAAGGTTTCAGTTTCTGCTGGTGCCAGGTTTGTTATGAGGGACTAAAAATTTTCAAAGGATAAAAATAACAAGTCTCCCTGGTTGTCTTTCTATGGCTGCTTTTATCAGGGGAAACAGGAATAAAATGACAATGGGGACAAAAACACTGCAGGTGTGAGGAGAGAAAGGCAGTAGGTGTTCACCGGAGAGGAGAGAATGGCGGAGCTGGGCCCGTTTCCAGGTGGCACTCGGGGTCCTGGGAGATGCGTTGCCTGAAGTTGGAGCAAGGACAGGCAGTGGGGGAGGGGCTGTCCCTCCCCAGTCTGGTGCAGCTGCAGCAGGGAGGGGTGGAGCCGGCAGAAGAGGTCCCAACAGGGACAGGGAGTCACCTGAAGGAGGATAGGAAAAAGATTCCGGTGTGTGCAGAAGTACTTGCTAATATTGTTTCACCAAGGAAGGTCGCTCAGGAGTGGGTGGGAGTTCTCTGGAAAAGTGGTTGGGTCCATGGACTGCAGGTTTGCAAGGATGAAGAGATGCTGGCCTTAGGTGTGGGGAAGTTACCTGCCAGGTAGGAGGTGACTTTGGAGATGTGATGCTTGAACTGAGGAAACAAGCAATATCCTGTGTTTGTAGTAATACGGTGGTTGACTGAGGGAGACTGGACTGAAATTTGCATGCAAGGATTTAAAAGTGTAGATTGTTCAAAGTGTTGGAAGGATCATCTACAAGAGGAACCCAAGAAAACCCAGATTTAATTTTTGGAGGGTGGGCTTCTTGTAGTACAGACTTCCCCTACCAGGCAAGTGTTCTTGGAACCCAGAGGCGTTCGTGGACCAGTTAGTGCTATTGTGAGAGCTGTGTTTGGCATCAGTTAATTTTTTTATTTTTTTGAGATTCGTAAGGTATCCGCCCATTTCTTGACAGGTGATTTATGAGCAAACCTGCCCACACTGCCACACTGTGCTGAGTGTTCGGCGTTTGTGTGTGTGTGTGTGTGTGTGTGTGTGTGTGTGTGTGTGTGTTTATTTGAATCAGAGTCTCACTCTCGCCCAGGCTGGAGTGCCATGGCATACTCATGGCCACCACAGCCTGCTGGGCTTAGGCAATACTCTTGCCTTAGCCTCCCAAAGTGCTGGGATTACAGGCTTGAGCCACCCCCCTCCCTTTTTTTTAACTAAAACTAGCATGACCCCCATGCTCCATTCTCCCTATTCACCAATTTCACCCCTTAGTGATTTTTGTTTGTTTGTTTGTTTTCCGGATGAAAAAAGTCCTCACAGGAAAACGTTTTGCCAATGTGGAAGAGGTGAAACAAAAAAATGACAGAAACACTAAAAGGCATCAACATTGACAAGTTCGGAAACTATTTTGAGCAGTGGAAAAAGTATCTCAGTAATGTGTATTGTATCCAATGGAGAGAATTTTGAAGGTGACTGAAGTTTAAGTTGTGAGAATAAACACACAATTTTTATAAATAAATTCCATTTTGGGGGTCCCCCCGTGCATATTAGTGTTTTCCCACCTCAGCCTCAGCCCTAGGGACTCTTTGAGCCTGAAAGTTCTTTCCTTGCAGTGTGGGGGTCGCTGTCCTATACTTTGTAGGATGCTGGTCACATCCCTGTCTGCCTCCACGTTGGTGACAGCAACACTCCTCTACCCCAGCTGTGACAACCAAGAGTGTCTCCAATCAATTGCAAATGTTTCCTTGGAGTCTAGTCGCTTCTTGTTGGGAATCACAGGTCTCAATAAATATATTCCTTACTTAGAATTTGGAGGAACATAGTACTGCAGTCAAGAATTCCAGCTTCTGAAAATTGTTTTGTTTTTATTGTTGTTCACTTCCCAATGCAGCTTGTAGAAATGCTTTCAGTTTTTTCCTCCCCCTTCTTTTTCTCTCTGGGACCCTCCTACACAATGATCCTATGATAATGATTCAGTGCATACCCACTGCTCAAATTATGTACTTGAGAAATTTCAGAGGCCAGTCTTGGAACAAAATACTCTTGGAGCTGTGTTGTTCAGAGGTCACCAGAGGGATAACCCATTTAGGGACCCCTCTCTTCTTTGGAGAGAGCATTGTTGCTTAATAAACTCCTTCTTTCACTCTTTAAAAAAAAAAAAAGAAGTCATCAGCACCTGGAAACTTCATGGCAAGATGCAGACATCACCCCGGGGGGTTAATCTGTAACCTGACTGCCATCAAGATGACATCAGGTTGCTCTCTAGGCAGACAGTAATTCAGGATGGCCATCGCAGCAAAACACGGAGCCCTGTACCCTGCACCACCCCTGAACACCCCTCATTCCGTTGTGCCCCTGTAAAACCCCTCACCCTCGGCCCAAGATTTCGAAATGGTTTCTTTGAGGCATGAGCCTGGCCATTCTCCTCTGCCAGCTTTTGGAATAAAGGCACCTTCCTTGCACTACAACTCACACGTGTTCATTTTGGTCCGCAAGCCACAAGTGGCACAACTTATGGTCTGCAACAGTATTAGAGAGGCTGATACTGCTGCAGACCATAAGTTCACATCCATGGAGGATTAAGAGTAACAAGGTTTAGTGAGTGTCACAAGGAAGTGAGCGCCGGCCGTGTCTTTTGTGTTCTGTAGTCTGAGGCTTTGACATCCAGAACCTTGCCTACCCTGGAGGGATAGGCAATCCAGCCTGGGCCCTCTCACCAAACTGCACCCAGGCCAGGCCTGAAGACTCCACCCAAGCATTGCAGTGATCTGTCCAAAGTCCCGCTGCCTACACAGATATGTATTCCCTAACAAAGTCTGGGAAACGAGTCCTGTTTATTTTATTTATGTTCTGTTTATCTGAGTGGGGGTCTTACTCTGTTGCCCATGCTGGAGTGCAGTGGCAATCTCATGGCTACTGCAGTCTCTACCTGCTGGGCTCAGGCGATCCTTCTGTCTCAGCTTTCCAAGTAGCTAGAACTACAGGCATGTGCTACCACACCCAGCTGATTTTTTGATCTATTGTAGAGACGAGGTCTCACCAAGTTGCCCAGCCTGGTGTCAAACCCCTGGGCTCAGACAATCCTCTCACCGTGTCCTCCCAAAGTGCTGGGATGACAGGCGTGAGTCACTGCTCCTGGCACTAGTCCACTGTAAAGAAGAAATAAGCAATCACAAATAAGCAGATCAGTTTTTAGTATCTCGTTTTTATTCTTTTCTCGTTTGAGCCAGTGTCAATGATGTTATGAAGTTTATTTTCTACCGGTAGAAGGCACTGTTGAACGATGGAAACGTAGATGGGCTTAAAATTTTTTTAATTTTAATTTTAGATTCAAGGGGGTCCATGTGCAGGTTTTTTTACATGGGTGTATTGCCTGATGGAGAGATTTGGGCTTCTGTAGAGTCCATCACCCAGATGGTGGACACGGCACCCAGTGGGTAGTTTTTCAACTCTCCCTCACTCCCTCCTTTGGGAGTCCCCAGTGTCTGTTGTTTCTCATCCTTATGTCCATGTGTACCCAATGTTCAGCTTCTACTGATTAGAGAGAACATGTGGCGTTTGTTTTTTCTGTTTCTGTGTTAATTAACTTAGAGCATTGGCCTCCAGTGGCATCCACGTTGGTGCAAAGGGCATGATTTTATTCTTCTTTATTGCTGTGTAGTATTTCATGGTGTATATGTACTACATTTTCTTTATCCAATCTACCATTGATGGGTGGAAAGCAGTTTGGAGGTTTCTCAAGGAACTAAAAACAGATTTATCATTTGACCCAGCAGTCTCACTACTGGGTATACCCAAAGGAACATACATTGTTCTGTGAAAAAGATGCCTGCACTTGTGTGTTTATGGTGTTCTTTTATCGTTTCACTCTGTCACCAGGCTGGAGTGCACGGGTGTGACCATAGCTCACTCCAAACTCAAACTCCTGGGTTCAAACAATTCTGCTGCCTCAGTCTCCCAAGTAACTGGGACTACAGGCATGCCACCATGACTGGTTAAGGTGGCTCAGCCTATAATCCCGTGCCTTGGGAGGCTGAGGTAAGTGGATTGCCTGAGCCCACGGGTTCGAGACCTGCCTGGGTAACTTGGAGAGACCTCATCTCTACAATAAATTAAAAAACTAGCCGGGTGTGATAGCGTGCACCTGTAGTTCCAGCTACTTGGAAGGCTGAGGCGGAAGGATCGCCAGAGCCCAGCAGGTCGAGGCTGTGGTGGCCGGCAGTGGCCACTGCACTCCAGTCTGGGCGACAGAGTGAGACTCCAACTCAAAAAAATAAAATAAAATAAAATAAATTTTTTTTCTGTAGAACTGAGTTCCTGCTATGTTGTCCAGGCTGGTCTCCAACTTTTGGTCTCAAGTGACCCTCCCACCTTGGCCTCCCAGAGTGCTCGGATTACAGGTGTGAGCCATTGTGTCTGAACCCCTTAAAATTTATTTTAACTTTCAGTTTTTAATCGTGACAAAATACACAGAACATAAATTTACCATATAAGTTTTTTCCTAGTATTAATTCTTGAACATAGGCTTACACATTTTTATCATTTTTTAAATTTTCTTCAAACCTGATAAATAATACAAAACTTAGTATTTATATTTTAGCCACTTTTAAGTGTACAGTTCAGCATTTATTATGTGCACAATGTTTTGCAATCATCACCACCTCCTATTTCCAGAATGGTTTTCAACTTTCAAAACTGAAACTCTATACTCATTAAACACTAACTCTCCACTCTCCCTCCCTAGCTCCTGGGGATCACCATTCTCCTTTCTGTCTCTGTGAATTAGACCACTCTAGATACCTCATGTAAGTGGAATCACACAGCAGTTGTTCCTTTGTGACTGGCTTATTCTACTTGGCATAATTTCCTCAAGATTCATCCATGCTGTGACATGTGTCAGAATTTCCTTCCTTTACAAGGCTCAGTGACATTCCATTGTACATAAATACCATAGGTTGTTTATCCATTATCCATGCATTACTTGATAGACACCTTTGCCTGTTATAAGTAATGTCGCTGTGAACATGCATGCACACACCTGTTCACAACCCTGTTTTGTTGTTGTTGTTGTTTTGTTTTTTGTTTTGAGCCAGATCTCACTCTGTTGCCCAGGCTGGAGTGCAGTGGCGTGCTCACGGCCACCACAGCCTTGACCTACTGGGCTCACACAATCCTTCTGCCTCATCCTTCCAAGTAGCTGAAACTACAGGCATGGGCCGCCATGCCTGGCTAATTATTTCTTTATTGTGAGACGAGGTCTCACCAAGTTACCCAGGCTGGTCTTGAACCCATGGGCTCAGGCAATTCCCTCACCTCGGCCTCCCAAAGTGCTGGGATTATAGGCGTGAGCCACTGCACCTGACCTCACAACCCTGCTTTTAATGCTTTTGGGTATATACTCAAATTACTGCTGAGTCATATGGCAATGTTATCATGAATTTATCAGAAACCATTGTACTGTTTTCCACAGTGCCTGCATCATGTCACATTCCTCAGTGTTTCTCTGTCTTCAAATTTAATCAACACTTGCTATTTTCTTTTTTTTTTTTTCCTTTGTGTGTGTGCGGGGGGTGGGTAGTAGCCATGTTAGTGGATCTGTGGTTTTTCTTTCTTTCTTTTTAAGGGAAAAAAAAAAAACAACGCCGGGCTCGGTGGCTCAGCCTGTAATCCCGTGCCTTTGGGAGGCTGAGGTGAGTGGATTGCCTGAGCCCGCAGGTTCAAGACCCGCCTGGGCAGCGAGACCTCATCCCTACAATAAATCAAAAAATCAGCCGGGCGTGGTAGCTCACGCCTGTAGTTCCGGCTACTTGGAAGGCTGAGGCGGAAGGATCACCAGAGCCCAGCAGGTCGAGGCTGCGGTGGCCGGCAGCGGCCACTGCACTCCAGTCTGGATGACAGAGTGAGACTCCAACTCAAAAAAAAAAATTCCTTTATTCTTTACTAATGAAGATTCCTGGACAATGGGACATGTGTGCCCACTTGTCACTCAACAACTTCTTAAACCTTGCTACCATACTGGATCCTGCCACCCTCATGCCTCCTCCAAGCTCATTTTCAGGTGGCAATTACTTCTCTTTACAGCCATCACTGACAACCCAGCATCACAAAGATGTGCTGTCAGCAAAGACCGTGTAGAGAGAGCTAAGGATGAAACTGAGACCTCTCCCCCCCGGAGCTTTCAGTCCATGAACTGTCGTTTGTGGACTATTTCTGAGCTCCCCTCAATTTTAACGTATCCAGGGTGCCTCTGCGGCTATGAGGACAGAGCAGTAGGAATGCAGAAGGTGTTCATCGCTGGTAGGGGAGAGGATGGAGGTGCTGGTCTGGTTGCCTAGCAATGCTCAACATCGCTGGAGGTGAGCCACAGGGAATAAGAGTGAGGGCAGGCATTGGGGGTGGGAGGGGGTCTGTCCCGGCCAAGTGAGCTTTGGAGAATAAGAAAGTGATGTGGATGTCACAAAGTTTCTTTAATTAATAATCTCTCATTTGTTTATTCAGATAGTCTCCATTATAATTTCATGTCTGTTATTTGTATGAGTGTATCTCTTAATGGATCCCTGGAGGTTACCAAAACACTTTCAGAGTTTCTAAAGTTCCAAACTATTTTCCTAAAAGCATAACATTTTAATCACCTTTCTTCTTCTCAGTTTCTTTACATTATGTAATACTGCAAGTGTTTGAATTAAGGAATAGACTGGAGACTCCATGTCTCTACTGTTAAGAAGGACATTAAAGAGATTGCAAAAATGTTAAACAATGCCACATTTGTACTAATCGTTTGATCAGAAAATATAACTCTAGTTCTTGAAGATTGTGTGATGTTAATATACAATATGTTTGGCTTTTTGCTTCAAATTTAAAATTTTCTTAGCTTTAATTTATAATATAAAATGAGATGTAGATATAAATCATACAAATGCAGGTGTTTTGGGGGTCATCAATAACTTTAAACATTGTAGTGGACTTCTGGTGTGAAAAAGTTTGAAAATTACTGCCTTCACCCAAATTCCTAAATATAGTTTAGCTGGTTTGAAGAATACACAGGTTAGTTTGCTGGTACCTGATGCAAAATTGCTGTGATGCTATTCAGCTGTTTTCCTACCTCTAAATTCTCATGAGAAATGCAGGCCAGGTCTTTGACTCATAGATTTGCTCCCGTGATAAAACTTTGTGAGAAGTATGTTTGGGCTTCAGTTTCCTGGAGATCTCTCCTAATATCAGATAAGTTCAGAATTCCCAGAAAAGAAAACTGAAAGTAGGTTTTTGAGTTTACAGCCCCCAGTCCAACATTCATTATGTGGATTATGAGCAAGACACGTGCCTCTTGTGAGCCTACTTCTTTCACCTGTCAATGCAGTTTGGGGCTGGGTAAGAACTTGGGAAAATGCCCAATGATTGTGAGTATTCAATAAATAATAGCTAGTTTTTTGCACTTTTATAATAAATATGAGTATAGTTTTAATGATTATGACCAAACAAGGGCTAGAAAGAATGTCATCACTCTCTTTGCAAGAGTTTTCCCAACCACTTTATTCACAATTGATACAACTCTCACCTGGTGATATATCCATTTACCTGTTGTTGTTTTTTTTCCCCCGACAGGCTATGAACTCTTTGAGAGTTTGGGCCATGTCTCTAAAATCTGTATCACTTCTACTTTGCACACATAAAGCAGGAAAGTATTTCTCCAGATTGAAGAATTAGCACAGACACACTCGGTGACTAAGACCTGTCCGTGGTGCTGAAGGGCACACTTAGCCATGGAAACTCATTGATACTAACTTGTGCAATGGTGACCTCAAAGTATACTTATGAAATGAAGTGAGTCTATACCTCATTGCCTTGTTAACAAGAGGAAAATGCCCCAATTGGGTCATGCTTTACCTCACACCCCAGAGAAAGTCTACTTAGGTATTGTTCCACCACTCAACTGTCATTCAGTGTCTGTTATGTGTTAGGGACTGTGTTGCGGACAGAGGAAGCAGAGTAGAAATAATATGTATGTAATCCAGACATCCAAAAAGATTTTTATATAATTCCTCAGAGCCCATGGGTTTTTTGAAGGCAGTAAACCGACCATGACCATGGTCATATTTATCATTCCCCAATGACCTAGAGCAGTGTCTGTCCATAAAATGTGTTGATTGTGAAACAAAGCCTTCTGGAGAGGCTGATGGAAGTAAACTGTATTGAAGGGTGACTAAGAAGAAAAGAAGAAAGGGGAAAATATGAGAGAAATTGAGAGAAAGTAAGAAAGACATAATAGGGGAGAAGGAGGAAGAGAAGTAAAAGAAATGGAGGAAGCCACATGGAGAGTCAGGAGAGAAATGGAGGCCATGAGTTTGGCTCCAGGCATGCTGGCCTCTCTCTTTTCCATCAACAAGTTAACATGTGGACCATTGCATGTGCTGTTCCGCATGCCACGCTGGGTCCTCACGTGGCTTCTTCCTGTCTCCATTTAAGGGTCTGATCAGAGGTCACCTTCAGGGAAGCCCTCCCTGACTGCTGCATCAAAGCCCTCAATGCATTCCTTCTCTTGTGTCCATTGAGATTCCAGTGTTTTTAATTTACTTCCTTGTGCATTGCCTCTCCCTCCGCTGGAATACAAGCACCTGGGAGAATGGTAGAAAGATAACCCTAACATTCTGGGTTTCTGTTTTTCTTCTGGTGGTCAGTTTGTTAGTGGACACTGAAGAGAAGACAATCATAACAACAATACCTGATTTCCTGGTAGACCTCACTGAAAATATGTTCTTCCTGTTGCTTCTTTTATCAGAGAAATAGCAGTGAAGTGACAACAGTGGAAGACAGTTGAAGGTTGGAGGATAGAAAAGCAGGAGAGCAGTAGGTGGTCATTGGATGGGGAGAGATGTGATTAAGATGTGGGAATGAGTCTATGATCAGGTAGCTTTCTAAAATTTTATTTTATCTTATTTTATTTATTTTTGAGTTGGAGTCTCACCCAGTCGCCCAGGGTGGAGTGCAGTGGCATGCTCACGGCCCCCCCATCATCGACCTGCTGGGCTTAGGTGATCCTAAGCCTTCCCAATAGCTGGAACTTCAGGCGTGTGCTACCACTCCTGGCTAATTTTTTATTTATTATAGAGACAAGGTCTTGCCAAGTTGCCTAGGTGACTCAAATCCGCAGATTTAGGCAATCCACTTGCCTCAGTCTCCCAAAGTGCTGGGATGACAGGCTGAGCCACTGAGACTGACCATTCTATTTTATTTTTATTTACTTATTTATTTATTTATTTATTTATTTTGAGTTGGAGTCTCACTCTGTCGCCCAGACTGGCGTACAGTGGCCGCTCCCGGCCACCGCAGCCTCGACCTGCTGGGCTCCAGCAATCCTTCCGCCTCAGCCTTCCAAGTAGCTGGAATTACAGGCATGTGCTACCACGCCTGGCTGATTTTTTGATTTATTGTAGAGATGAGGTCTCGCTGCCCAGGCGGGTCTCGAACCCACGGGCTCAAGCAATCCACTCACCTCAGCCTCCCAAAGGCGTGGGATTACAGGCTGAGCCACCGAGCCCAGCTTATTTTTTATTTTTAATTTTTGAGTTGGAGTCTCACTCTGTCACCCAGACTGGAGTGCAGTGGCCGCTCCCGGCCACCGCAGCCTCGACCTGATGGGCTCCGGCGATCCTTCCGCCTCAGCCTTCCAAGTAGCGGAAATTACAGGCATGCATTACCACGCCCAGCTGATTTTTTGATTTATTGTAGAGATGAGGTCTCGCTGCCCAGGCGGGTCTTGAACCCGCGGGCTCAGGCAATCCACTCACCTCAGCCTCCCAAAGGTGCGGGATCACAGGCTGAGCCACCAAGCCTGGCTCTCTATTTTATTTTTAACTGACACAGTAATTGCCCATATTTGTGAGTACAATGTGTGCTATGATACACACATACATGATGAGATGTCTCCATTAGGATGATGAACACATCAACACCTCACATATTTATTATTTCTTTGTGGTGAGAACACTTAATAGCAAGTCTTTAAGCAATTTTGAAAGGTACAGTGCATTACTGTTCACCGTAGGCACCACACTGTTCAACAGGTCACTAGGACTTATTCCTCTTGGCTAACTGAAACTCTGTACACTTTGACCGACGTCCCTCCTGTTTTCCTTTCTTCACCCCAATCCCATTACCCAGCCTTCAACAATTGCCATTCTACTCTCTGCTTCTGTGAGTTCAACTTTTTTAGATTCCACATATAGGGGAGACCATGCAGGATGTGTCTTTCTGTGTCTGGCTTATTTTACTTAACATAATATCCCTTGGGTTCATTTATGTTGTCACAAATGACATGATATTTATTTATTGATTGATTGATTGTAGGAGTCTCCCTCTGTCACCGAGGCTGGAGGGCAGTGGCTCGCTCATGGCCACCACAGCCTCTACCTGCTGGGCTCAGGTGATACGTCCACCTCAACCTTCCAAGTAACTGGAACTGCAGGCATGTGCCACCACACCTGGCTGATTTTTTTATTTATTGTAGAGACTAGGTGTCACCGTGTTGCTCAGGCTGGTCTGGAATCCATGGGTTCAGGCAATTCTCCTGCCCCTGCCTCCCAAAATGCTGGAATGACAGGTGTGAGCCACTATACCCAGCTACTCATACCAAACTTTGCCTCTGAGGAAATCCAGAAAGTTTTTTCCCCACTTCTGAGTCCAGTCTCCTGCCAATGAGCATCAGGTCTCTAGGTGAGACCCAGAAGCCACCTGAGACCACAAAGGAGACTCCCAATTACTCCAGCTCTCCTCTCACTGCTTCAGTCTTCTGCCTTGGCTCAGTCCATTCCCATGGGAGATTCCAGAAGATTGTGTGGGAGATTAAAGACAGAAACAGGGAGAGACTGAGAGAGAAAGGGAGAAAGTGACAGAGAAGGAGAGAGGAGAGAGGCTCAAAGAGAGGCATTAAGAGAGGGAGAAGGGGAGATATGTGTGTCCTCTGTCTTAGGGCTGCTGCTTGTGAAAGTGCTTAGACCCACGACTTTACCTCCTTGGAATGATTTTCTTCTGTGTCTGGTTTCACAGCAGCCTGAATCCTGTTTGTACGTGGCCTCTTCCTGGAAGAAATGGGCTTGCAATTCCAGAATTAAAATTCTCTTGGAGTCAGGTGCATGTGTGGACATGAGAGAAGGGTGGAAAGAGAATCCTCAGCCTGATACATTGTCACCTGTCCATCCATCCATCTTTCACCCATCCACACATGCGCTCCTTCATTCATCCATCCATTCATCCTGTTCCCTCTCCCTGGATGTTCCTTTCTTTCCCTCCTGAACATGCTAATCATGCCATTATTTGCAGCTGGTCATGGAGGTGAGTGGGTGGTGGTGGAAGGAGTTTGGAGTTGCAGAGGGAGCTGGGGATGAGAAGGTGTGGCCCCTCTGGGTTCTATTCAGGGTAAAGGCATGAGATTAGAATTAGGTTTTAGAAAGATTGTTTTAGCTGCTGTGTAAAAAGGTGTGTGGAGGCCAGGCACAGTTGCTCAAGCCTATAATCTCAGTACTGTGGGAGGCTGAGGTGAGACGATTGCTTGATCCCAGGGTTCAAGACCAGGGTAGGCAACTTGAGGAGACCTTGTATCTACAATAAATATAAAACTAGCCACACATGGTAGTGTGCACCTGTAGTTCCAGCTACTCGGAAGCCTGACGTGGAAGGATTGCCTGAGTGCAGCAGGTCGAGGCTGCCGTGGCAGTGAGCGTGCCACTGAACTACAGCCTGGGTGACAGGGTGAGACTGACTCAAAAAAAAAAAAAGAAACATGGAAGAGGAGAAGAGAAGGCTGGAGTCAGAAACTACAATAATAAGAACCCAGAGAAGAAGGCGTATAGGGGCCACCAGGGAAGGCAGAGAGAATTTGGGTCAGATCAGAGACATCGTGAACAGAGTCCACAGGACTCTCATAGAAGATCGAATGCAAGGGAAGTGAGGAAAGTTGTCATCCTGACACTCCCCCTGTTCTGCCTGGGTAGCTGGGGGATGGCGGTGCCACTTGTGGACACTTGTGGAAACAAGGGTGAAGGGAGACGGCACTTGTCTGGAGCAGGTATGAGGGTAGAGATGACGGTGCTTGGATATGTTGAGATGTTGGTATTTGACGGACATCCAGAAGCTTGAGGTTTAAAGAATTTGAACTTCATCCATAGGGTTAAGCCCAAAGCAAGGTCTTTGAGTGTCAAGAGAAGTGTGAGCCCTGGACTTGTAAAGGGGACGTGGGAGGGACGAGGGTGTGTTCTGCGTCCGGCATGGACCGGGTTTTCTGCCCCCTGCTCTTGCCTCGTTTAACCCATCTACTAGCCTCGCCATGTGGTGGGGGTGGTTCTTTCCATTCCCCGGGTGAGACGCTCACTCTCAGCGGGTGTCAGAGGGACCTGCCAATGGTGAGCCTCGCAAGAGAGCATGGTGACTGTTCGTGTGAGCTGCCGTTACTCCTCTCAGGGGACACTTTGTCTCATGGAGTGCTCACACTCCTCAAGTCCTAGAAGACCCAGAACTTTCTAGGATGCTTTTCATTCTCAGTTCCTGAGCTATCCACTCTAGGACTTTGTTGGTCTATTTTACGTACTTGTGTCTGGTATCCTGGGCCCCATCCCTAACTGTAAACAGGTGGAATCCAGGCATTTAACCTTCTGTGTTACTGAGTCCCTCATCTAGAACTGATGAAAAGGAAGTAGGTAGTAAACTTTTGTTGAATTAGTAAGTGAAGGAATGAATTGTGGGACTTGATATTATTGTTTTTCAGTTTGTTTATATCTTCCCTTTGTTCTTAATATTATTTTAAATATCTGCTTTTATCATTTCACTTGTTTGGCAACTAACCTAAGGAAACAGACTTGCTTGTGCACAAAGATGTATATACAATAAAGTTTAATAAAGGATACTTATAGTTGTAAGAAAATGGATGCAACCTAAATGCTCAAAATTAGGGATTAATCACATAAGCCATAGATAAATGCCTTGGGGTAGATATGAGGGAAACACAACAGATGAATTTATTTATTGAAAACTGTGTATTTATTCTTTCATATTTAAACTTCAGTCACTTTCTTTCTTTTTGAGTTGGAGTCTCACTCCATCACCCAGGCTGGAGTGCAATGGCATGCTCACAACCACCACAGCCTTGACCTGCTGGGCTCTGGTGATCCTTCTGCTTCAGCCTTCCAAGTAGGTGGGACCACAGGTACATGCCACTATACCCACTAATTTATTGATTTATTGTAGAGATGCGGTCTTGCCAAGTTGCCCAGGCTGGTCTCAAACCTGTGGGCTCAGGCAATCCTCTCACCTCGACTTTCCAAAGTGCTTGGATGACAGGCTGAGCCACCATGACCGGCCTTCAGTCACTTTCCAAGGACTCTCCATTTGATGCAGTACACCTAGCAAGATGCTTTTTCCACGACTCAAAACAGTTTTTGAACTCATCCATTGGGATGACTTTGAGTGCTCCTGCCATTTTTTGTTTTACCTTTGGCAATGTTGGCAAAACATTTCCCTTTGAGAACTTTTTGCATCCAAGAAACAAAAAAAGTCACTCAGGACACGATTGGCTGAATCGGAAGGGTGGGGCATGGAGGTCATGCCATTTTTGGTCCAAAAGTACTGAACACTCAGCGCAGTGTAGTCTATTGTCGTGGTGGAAGAACCAGGTACCTATTTGTCACAACCCAGGATGCTTCTTCCACACCTCAGCTTCCCACAACAACACTAGTCGGTACACTGTGCTGATGGATTCCTAGAACACTTACCTAGGGGGGAAGCCTGTACTTCAAGGGGCCCACCCTCCAAAGGATAATTCCAGTTTTGGGGGAGTCCTCCGTGGTATAACATGATTTGAAAGAACTAACTAAATCTGCTTCACTCATATGGAAACATGTCAGTGCTACTTTGATGAGTGAATGACTTTATATTCCAAGACAGAATGGAGTATATGTTCCTATTTTGCTTCTGCGAATATGTGTTCACTTGCACACCTATGTGAAGAAAAATGCTAATTTTTAATGAAATGTTAACAGCTTCAATCTGTGATATGCACATAATGAAAATTTTGGCTTTTCTGAAGATTTTGATAAAAATTAGTTGACCATTGAGAATAATGAATAACATAACTAATTGCCTTTATTTTTCACCTACAAGGTGTTCAGTATTTCTTAAATATGGTTGCATCTAATCCTTCTCTAAAATTGTTGTAAGGAAGACTTTAATTATTCCCATTTTGCAGATGAATTCAGGAGTGGGAGCTGGCTTTTCCATATTCATGCAGCTACCAAGGGTTAGAAGCAGGACACAAACCTGGGCTAAAGTGACTCTGAAGTTCTTATATAACACTATCACTTTTCTAGTGGTGGTCACAAGAAACCATACATGTATTAAGACTTGAAGAACTGTTGACAAAACATTCAGCTTCACATGTATTAGAAGATTGAAAGTATAAATTTGGGAGGCCGAGGTGAGAGGATTGCCTGAGCCCAGGGGTTCGAGACCAATGTGAGTAACTTGGTGAGACCTCGTCTCTACAATAAATCAAGAAATTATCCAGGCATGGTGGCATATGCCTGTGGTTCCAGCTGCTTGGAAGGCTGAGGTAGAAGGATTGCCTGAGCCCAGCAGGTCAAAGCCGCGATGGCCGTGAACATGCCCTTCTGCACTCCACCCAGGGTGACAGAGGGAGACTCTGACTAAAAAAAAAAAAAAGTATAAATTAGCTCATTCCATGAATGGATGAATGTTTAAAGTAATGATAGAGTAACTGGTTGACTGAATGAGAGAATAAAGCCATCTACATGTTTCATGCTTGAAAGGAAGAAGAAAGGAGAGGGTTCTGTAAAATCATGACTCACAAGCTCAAATATCTATAGAAGGCAGATATCTGAATGGGTGAGGCAGGCCAGGAGTAAAATTCAACAACATTTTCACTAAGACAATAAATTACAGCTCATGAAAGGTTTCAGTGTCCCAGTTGGAGAGAGAATCTTTATCTGAGAAGAAAGGTCCACACCCAACCTTTAAATGTTTTTAAATGGCCAGGCGCAATGGCTCAAGCCTGTAATACCAGCACATGGGAGACCGAGGCGAAAGGATTGCCCGAGCCCAGGAGTTCAAGACCAACCTGGGCAACTTGGTGAGACCTGATCTCTACAATATTTATTTGTTTATTTATTTATTTAATTGAGTTGGAGTCTCACTCCATCGCCCAGACTGGAATGCAGTGGCACGCTCCCGGTCACTGCAGTCTCGACCTTCTGGACTCCGGTGATCCTTCTACCTTTGCCTTCCAAGTAGCCGGAACTACAGGCGTGCGCTAACACGCCTGGCTAATTTTTTTTATTTATTGTAGAGACGAGGTCTCGCCAAGTTGCCCAGGCTGGTCTTGAACCCATGGGGTCAGGCAACCCACTCGCCTCGGCTTCCCAAAAAGCTGGGATTACAGGCTGAGCCACTGAGCCCGGCCAAGACCTGGTCTCTACAATATTTAAAAAAAAAATTAGCCAGGTGTGGTGGTTCATGCCTGTAGTTCCAGCTACTTGAAAAGCTGAGGCGTGCAGCCTGTAATCCCGCGCCTTTGGGAGGCTGAGGTGAGTGGATTGTCTGAGCTCGTGGGTTCGAGACCCACCTGGGCAACTTGGTGAGACCTCATCTCTACAATAAATCAAAAAATTAGATGAGCATGGTAGCGCACGCCTGTTGTTCAAGCTACTCAGAAGACTGAGGTGGAAGGATCACTGGAGCCCCAGTAGGTCGAGGCTGTGGTGGCCGGGAGCGTGCCACTGCCCTCCAGCCTGGGCGACAGAGTGAGACTCCAAATAATAAAAAAAAGAAACAATAAAATATAAGTAAATATTTTTAAATGTTTCCATTGCTAAGAGGTGAGCCTGTAAAGCACACCAGAGAGTCAAACTTAACACACTGGTGTCACTTTTCAAATTTTCCTTTGGTCTCTGAACTCCCTGAGGGCAGACCCTATTCCCTCTTCATCATTGTGACTCAACTGCCTAGGATAGAGTCTAGACCTAGTTTGTAGATGCCCCAAAATGTTTGTTGAATTAGTGAAAGAATGCATTAAAGAAACAATGAGTGATTCCATCCCTAGGTGGATTTGTGAATGGATGACTCTGAATGAATGAATGAAATAATCCATCAATCAATGTGTTGAAGAATAAAGGAATGAATGACCCAATCCACCCAACAACCCATCAATCCCTGAGTCAGCAAATGATTAGATAATGGATGAACAAGTGAGTGTTGCTGGACGGTGGGGTGGATCACGGGAGATCCCAGCAAGGAGCACAGCAGTGCAGGAGTGAGGGGACTCATGCCTGCGGTAATGCTGGGAACACCTCAGTCCTGGTGTCTGGAAAGGGTCACATCTGACTGAGATGAAACTCTCCATTTCTGAAGCAGCCCCACAGGAAGATCCGTGTTCGTCCACCCTGCTGGGGCTTCCGACAGATTGCGGACATGCGGACCAACACAGGAGCGATCTACTCTGTCCTGCAGGGGCTCTCCCAATACCCACGAGCCCAGACGGTCTTCTTCTGCCTGCTCCTCATGTCCTATGTCATCACCCTTGTGGGGAACAGTCTCGTCCTGCTCCTGACCTACTGTGACCCCCGCCTCCACATGCCCATGCACTTCTTCCTAGCAACCTGTCATTCCTGGACGTGTGCTACGCCTCAGCCAGTGGGCCCCGAATCCTTGTCCACTGCTTGGTGAGCACTTCAGTCATCTCCCTAGGACAGTGCTTGGCCCAGAGGGCCACAGGGCTTTATCTGGGTGTGGCAGAGCGTCTCCTGCTGGTCACCATGGCCTGTAATCATGGTGTGGTTGTTGGCAATCCACTGCGCTACTTGGTGCACATGGGGGCCCAGCTGTGTGGCCTCTTGGCTGGATCCTTGTGGACTGCAGCCTTCCTGTTGACGGTGGTCCCCATCTTGACCATGCCATTGAGTTCTGTGACCGCTAGGTCATCAACTGCTTCTTGTGTGAGCTCCTGGTACTGCTCAAGCTGACCTGCTCTGACCTGTGGGTTTATAAGTCGCTCATGGTAAGCACCAGCGCCCTGACCCTGCTGGCTTCCTATGCATGGATCCCAGCGACTGTCCTGTGGCTGCAGTTCACAGAGGGCCCTGGAAAGATCTTCTTCACCTGTGGCTCACAGCTCACAGTGGTGGCCCTCTTCTACGGCACGCATTCTCCATGTATATGCTGCCCCAGGACAAGACCACCCGTGACCAGGGCAAGATCATCTCCGTATTCTTCGGCATCCTCATGCTCATGTCTAGCCCCATCATCTACAGCCTGCCCAACAAGGACATGAAAGGGGCCCTCAGGCAGCTTGTGGGGATGAAGGCGAGCCTTATGATGTGGTGTTGAGGGGCGAGGAAATACACTAAAACTCTGGGGTGTCTACTCTGAACTGGGACTGTGAATTAGTTCTTTAGCACATGTCTGTAGAGAGAGTGTTACACACACACACACACATTTAAAAAATGTGACTCTGTATTACTGCCTCTACAAGGTAGAAGAAAGAGAATATGGAACAAAGGACCAAGTTGGCAGCTCAGGAGGAGACAGCCTGAGGCCCAGTGTGTGTGTGTGTGTGAGAGAGAGAGAGAGAGACAGAGAGAGAGAGAGAGAGAGAGAGAGAGAGTGTGTGTGTCTGTGTGTGTGTGTGCGCGCGCGCACACAAGTGTGATATGACAAGAAGGAAGGTGTGCAGAAATTCTCTACGGAGGGGAAAAAGAATAGAGGGCCCATTCACATATTGACCTCCTTGTACAACTGATTTTAGGGCTCAGGGTCCAGCCCCCAGGAACTTCTGGCTCTGACTTTCCCTGGTACCTCAAAGTCTCACTCTAAGAAGCCTCAAATGGTGGTTGTGTTGCAGAAACACTGGCATCACTGCCTTGAAGTTCCATCCATTGGGAAGTGTGAAAGATCTGAGTTTACCCCACTCACACACTAGCCTGTTGTATGGATGCTGGAAAAGATGGGAGACTCCTGGATCAGACACAGATGACATTGCTCACAGACACAACTTCTCGTTTCTTTGCATCCATGTTCCATGTCCTCCAAGTTCAGAGGCAAGACACAAAGGGCCTAATTGGGTGCCTGCACACACAGTAGTTACATTCCAGGAGAGAAACCCTGAACTTGGAGGATGCACTGCTTTTATGGGAAGTGGGAGTGAGCCTGCTGGAGTCTGGGAGAAAGACACTAGCTCGTGCTGCAAGGTTTCTCACTTCAGACCCAGCCCTGAGGAATGACCAGGTCAAGAGTGGTCAGCCCTGAGCTCCTGGCAAGGGCCAGCAAGTGTGCGGGGGTGCTCAGGGCCCATGATGTTCACTTTTCCCAGCACCCTCCCTTCTCTCTCCAGTGCTCTCTAATGTGGGTCCCTCTTGGCACAAGGAGGAAACTGAGGCACAGAGTGTGACAGTGACTTGTCCAAAGGCCCATAGCTAGGCACTGGTACAGGCGAGATGTAATTCAGTCTGATGCGGTGTCCCCTTGTGTCACATCAATGCCACAGATTGTGAGGAAAGGTCAGACCTTAAGTCTTTCACTAGCTTTGACTTCCTTCTGTGCCTTCCTGGCTCACCCCCAGACTTTCCTTGATGAGATGTACACACACTCTCCCATCATGCAGAGGATGTGAAACTCATGATGTAAAGTCACATGACCAAGAGTGTACAGCTAATCAGAGGCAGGGTTAAATTTAGAATCTGCTCTCATTTTATTCCAAGCAGATGAAGCACATGTGAGTAAATATGTGCATATTAGTTATGTATCACCACGATAATGCTGCATTAAAAAGTCTTTAAAATTTGGTGGCTTAAAACAACAAAGACTGATTTAGCTCTCCTCTCTGTGACAAGCAGTTGGAGCTGAACTCAGATGGGAAGTCCTCCTGGTGTCATCTGAGCTCCCTCTCAGGTCGAGGGTTGAGTATCCGTTGGTTGATCTAGACTGTCTTTGGGTGGATTGTGGAGTCTCAACTCCACTTCTATGACTCACCCTCCAGCTGACTGACCCAGACACATTCTCACACTACTGGTAGAGGTCCTGTATGCAAGTCCTGGCATGCAAGCCAGTGTTATGCTTTGCTTGTATCACACCTGCTCACATCATGTTGAAGTGATTAGATAGCATGGTCCAGCGTCAGGGAGTGGGTCATCCCACCTGTAGTGAAAGGGTATGCACTGATAAATGACATTGCAGGGATTGTAGACATGGGACCCAGAAATTTGAGGCCTTAATTACAAGTCACTACATCTCTAAAATCAGGATGTGAAAACAATGACCGTCACAGTTTTTTATTGTCACCATTTTAAATGAGTGCGTTAACATTTCCCAGTGATTGCTAAGGAGAGACAATACTAAATATATTTGAAAGAATAAGGGGGCTGGGCTCAGTAGCTCAGCCTGTCATACCACTTTGGGAGGCAAAGGCGAGTGGATTGCCTGAGTCCACCGGTTCAAGACCAGACCGGGCAACTTGGCGAGACCTCATCCCTGTAACAAATAAAAAATTAGCCAAGCGTGGTAGCACTTGCCTATAGCTCTAACTGCTTGGAAGACTGAGGCAGAAGGATCTCCAGAGCCCAGCAGGTTGAAGCTGGGGTGGCTGGGAGTGTGTACTCCAGCCTGGGCGACAGTGAGACTCCAATTTTAAAAAAATGAAATGACACTCTTAAACTTTTGAGAAAAAATGTAAACTTCTGCTTTCTTTGGAATGGGAGTCTTCAAATAATGCATAACATTTGGCCTGATAATTACACCTTTGAAAATTTCAGGAAACTACCTCCAATATATATAATTATCTAGATATGACTAAGGGGAAACAATAAAAATGAATCTTGAAGCAATCTAGATATTTAGTAATAGTAGATTGAATGAATGATAATGTACAGTAATTTTTAAAGAAAAGGACTGCTATATAGACTTTAGAATATTTTGTATATAAATGAATTCTTTAGCTTTTTGCTCTACTTTTTAAATGGAAAAATTAATTCATGCTTGATATAATATAGAAGTAACATCAACAAAACTTGAAATTCTCTCCCAAATTTCTCCATCCAATATCACTTCCCTGAGCTAAGAGTTCGTATACAGGCTAATTGTTGGACCTAATGGCTTCATGGTCAACTATAGCAAATATTTAAGGGGTTACTAATACTATTTCATCACAAACTTTTCCAGAATATATTATTTCCTGAGTCGGAGCCTCTGTCACCTAGGCTGGCGCACCCTAATAGTCACTGCAGCCTCGATCTCCTGGGCTCAGGCAATCTTTCCATCTCAGTCGTCAAAGTAGCTGGGACTACAGGCATGAACCACCATGCTTGGCTAGTTTTTTGATTTATTGTAGAGAGGAAATCTCACCAAGTTGCCTAGGCTGGTCTCAAACCCCTGGGCTCAGGCAATCCTCTCTCCTCTGCCTCCCAAAATGCTGGGATTGCAGGCACAAGCCACTGCACCCAGATCTTTTCCAAAATATTGAAGGAAAGGAAATACTTTCTAACTGATTCTATGAGTCCAGCATTACCCTGATGCCAAAGCCATACAAGGACACTACAACAAAAAACCCTATGTAACAATATCTTTAATGAACATTGATGCAAAAATCCTTAATAAAATACTAACAAGTTGAATTCAGTCACATATTAAAATGATTGCATACTATGATCAAATAAGATATACTCCTGGAATGCAAAGATAGTTCAGCATATGAAAATTAATCAATGAAATACACCTCGTTACTAGTGAAAGGTGGGGAAACCATATGATTATCTCAATTGTTACAGAAAAAGCAGTTGATGAAATTTAACACATTTTCTAAATACAAACACTCAATGAACCAAGAATAGAAGGAAACTATCACAACATAACAAAAGTCACACATGAAAAACCAACTTTGAGCATCATACTCAATGGCGATAGACTGAGAGTTTTCCTTTAAGTTCAGGAACAAGGTAAAAATGCCCCCTCTAGCCACTTCTATTCAACACAGTACTGAAGTTCTAGCCAGAACAATTAGACAAGTAAAAAAAATAAAAGGCTTTTAACTTGGAGAAAAAGAAGTAAAATTATCTCTGGTTGAAGGTGATGTGATCTTATATGTAGAAAACTCTGAAGAGTCCACACATACAGAACCTGTTAGAGCTTATGAATTCAGCAAAATAACAGGCTACAAAGTCAGCATATAAAAATCAGTTACGTTTTTATATACTAACAACGAGCAACCTGAAAAGGAAATTAAAAACAATTCCACTTACAATAGCAACAAAAGAATAAAATTATTGGGAATTAAACAAAGAGGTAAAAGACTTATCAGTGAAATTTGCAAAACATTGCTGATAGAGATTAAAGAAGACATAAGTAAATGGAAACACAGCCTATGTACATGGGTTGGAAGATTTAATATTTTAAATGACTGTTATTTGATGACAAGATGATGCAGATTTAATGCAATACCTATCAAACTCCTAATGACATTTTGTAGATAGAAAAATCCGTTTTTAATTTTATATGGAATTTTCAATGTGGTTTTGACTTGAATTTCTCTGATGATTATTGAGGCTGAGCATTTTTTCATGAGTCTTTTGGCTGTTTCTTTGTCTTCTTTTGAGAAGTGTCTATTTGTGTCTTTTGCCCAATTTTTTTCAGATTAATTCTCTTTCATTTTATTTTTTTAATTTTTATTTTAAAGATGTAGGGTACAATTCAGGGTTAGATATACAAATGGTCATGTTACAGGTAGTTTGGGCCTCACTTTGATCCCCACTTCACTTAGTTTGAGATCAAGTACACTTATTGATGAAGTGTGCCCCTGCCCCATGCCTCCCCTGGCAGTTTCCCACTGCTGCCAATCCTTTTCTTATAGTATTATGATAATTGTTCAGGGTCTGCTTATGAGTGAGAACATATGGTACTCAGTTCTTTGTTTCTGGGATAGATCACTGAATATGATAGACTCGAAACCCATTCAAATTGCTGTGAAGTTCATAATTTTGTCCCTCTTTAAGGTTGCACAATATTCCATCATGTATTATATATGTACCACTTCTTTTTAATCCAGTCTACTTTCCATGGGCAGCAAGGTTGGTTCCATGTTTTTGCTATTGTGAATAGTGCTGCAATAAACATTTGTGCACAAGTATCCTTTTTATAGAATGATTTGAGTTCCTCTGGGTATATTCCAAGAAGGGGGATTGCTGGGTCATATGGGAGACCAATTTTTAGATCTTTTAGAAATTGCCACACTGTTTTCCACAGACGCTGTACTAGTTTACACTCCCACCAACAGTGTAGAAGTGTTCCTTTCTTCCACATCCTCTCCAGCATCTGTTGTTTTTGGAGTTATTGATGATGGCCATCCTAACTGTAGTTAGGTGATATCTCAGTGTAGTTTAATTTGGATTTCTTTGATGATTAGTGAGGCTGAGCATTTTTTCATGTATCTGTTGGCTGCTCATATGTCTTCTTTTGAGAAGTGTCTATTCATATCTTTTGCCCACTTTTTAATAGGGCTTTTTCCCTTTTGGACATGTTTGAGTTCCTTGTAGATCCTGGACATTAGACCTTTGTCAGATATACAGTAGGCAGATATTTTTTTCCCAGTCTATAGGCTCTCTCAGTGATTTCTTTGACTTTGCAGAAGTTTGTCAGTTTGATGAGGCCTCACTTATCTATCTTATCTCTTATGGCATGGGCACTTGGGGTTTTGATCAGGAATTGGTTGCCAGTTCCAATTTCCATAAAGCTGTCTTCTGCATTTTCTAAAGTTTTTTATAGTTTGAGGTTTTACATTTAGGTCTTTGATCCATTTAGAGTTGATTTTTGTGTATGGTGATAGGTAGAGGTCTTGTTTAATCTTCTGCACATGGTCAGCCAGTTTTCCCAGCACCATTTACTAAATAGGTTCTCCTCTCCCAAGAGGTTGATGGTGGAGGCTTTGTCGAAGATTGAGAAATTGAGGTTTGCTTCTGGAACCTCTATTCTGTTCCATTGGTCTACACTCCTGTTCTTGTACCAATACCAGGCTGTTTTGATTACTGTAGTCTTATAATAAAGTTTGAAGTCTGGAGGTGTGATACCTTCTGCTTTGTTTCTGTTGCTAAGGATTGTTTTGGGTATTCGTGGCCATTTATGTTTCCATATGAATTTCTGTATTGTTGTTTTCAGGTCTGAGAAGAATGATGTTGGTAATTTAATGGATATTGTGTTGAATCTGTAGGTTGCCTTTGGTAGGATGGACATCTTAATGTTGACTCTTCCAATGCATAAGCTTGGAATATTTTTCCATTTGTTTGTATCATCTTTGACTTCTTTGAGCAGAGTGGCCATCATTAATAAAACAAAAAACAATAATCAATTTTTTTTATCATGTTGTGGGGTACAGTTAAGGGTTAGGTATACAAATACATTTCATTCAGGCACCCTATTGATTAGAGGTGCTTCCCCATCCCCAGACAGATATTTGCCCATTAATCCCATCTCCCCCCCCCATAGTTTCCCACTACTGTCAGTCATTTTCTTATAGTATTAGATTGGATGTTCAAGGTCCATTATATGAGTGAAAACATGTGATACTCAGACCTTTGTTTTTGTGAGAGGTCACTCAGTATTATAGACTCTAGTTCCATCCAGGTTGCTGCAAAATTCATGATTTTGTTCTTTTTTATGGCTGCATAGTATTCCATCGTGTACATGTACCACGTTTTTTAAATCCAATCCTCTTTTGATGGGCAGCATGGTTGCTTCCAGGTTCTTGCTATTGTGAATAAAATATTGATTATTGAAAAAAAAAGAAAAGATCTATTTCTCCAAGTTGCTGGTCTTTTCTCAGAGCAGAGTCCTGGCAAGAAAGGCAGGTTGTGCAAGCTGATAATAATACTCACATTAAACTTGGCCTGTTCAATCTGCCCTTTCTGAGCCCCCGTTTTCTCACACATAAAATGAAAATGTTAAGACAGACTTTCTCTTCAAACCTCCTACTTTCAAGATAGGAAACAGTTACAAGTAAATATAGGTGCAGCCTCAGGGGAAAGATAAGCCAAAGAGAAGGTGGCTTCTAGACTAGGAACAATGTAACAACAAGAACACATAGGTCTTGTGAGAATCTGTCTTCTGTAAAAGTTGCATGCAAAATCAGTTCCTCAGAGAGACCAAACTGTTCCAGCACTTACAGCCACCATAAAAAAACAAAACAAACAAACAAAAAACAACAGATGCTGACGAAGATGTGGAAAAAGGGAACGCTTCTGCTGCTGGTGGGAATGCAAACTAGTTCAACCTCTGTGGAAAACAGTGTGGTGATTCCTAAAAGAACTAGAAACTGACCTTGCATATGACCCAGAAATCTCCCTTCTGGGAATATACCCAGAGGAACTTAAATCACTCTACAAAAAACATACCAGCATACGCATGTTTATTGCAGCACTGTTTACAATAGCAAAAACATGGAACCAACCGTGCTGCCAATCGAAACTGGACTGGATTAAAAAAAAGTGGTACATATGCATGATGGAATACACAGTCATAGAGAAGGACAAAATTATGGACTTTGCAGCAACTTGGATAAATTTAGAGCTATAATACTCAGTGATCTATCACAGAAGCCAAGAACTGAGTACCACATGACCTCACTCATAAGCAAACCCTGAACATTTACCATAATATAATAAGAAAGGGATTGGCAGTAGTGGGACATTGCCAGGGGAGGGAGGGAGGGGCACATAACATCCGTAAGGGTGTATGGTGATAGGTAGGGGTTTCAAACCTGGTGATAGGTAGGGGCTTCTCAAACCAGGCAGAGTGGGACCAAAGGGAGGCCCTGTATGATGACCACTTGTATACCTAATCCTGAATTGTACTCCACATCTTTAAAATAAATGTAAAAAGAAAAAAAAGTTTATATGGAATTTTAAAGTAACTATATATTCAAAAGAATATTGAAAAAGAACAAAGCTGGACAACTAAAATTCTTAATTTCAAAACTTGCTACAAAGATAAAATAATCACAACAGTGTGGTACAGGCAAAGACAAACATATAGACAAACGGAATACAATAAAGAGCTAAAAAAATAAGTCTCCACAAATATGGTCAAATTATTTTTGACAAGGGTAAAATGACCATTTCTTGGGAAAAAAGGTATTCCAACAAATGGTGCTGGTAAAACTGAATATCCCCATGCCAAAGAATAAAATCAGAACTTTACCATGCATCATATACAAAAATTAACTCAAAATGGATCAAAAAAACCTAAGTGTAACTCTTAGAAGAAAACATAGGACAAAAGCTTCACAATATTTGATTTGGCAGTAATTTCTTGAATACGAGGGGGACCCCCATAAAAACCAGAATTACCTTTTGTTTTTTTGAGGGCGGGTCTCTCATAGTACTGGCTTCCCTTGCTAGGAAAGGTTTCTGGAAAACACTGGCATCCACGTGCCGGCTAGTGTTGTTGTGAGAGACTGTGTTTGGCATCAGTGAATTTTTTCGGAGATCCTTTTGATGAGTTTGCCCATTTCATGATGGGTGATGTACGAGCACACCTGCCCACACCACACTGAGTGTTCAGCAGTTTTTGACCAAAAACAGCATGACCACTGTGTCCCTCCTTCCTTAATCACCCCATCTCACCCCAAGTGACTTTTTTTTATTGTTTCCCCAGTTGAAAAAAGTCCTCAAAGGGAAATGCTTTGCTGTTATGGAAGAAGTAAGCAAAAAACAGCAGAAGCACTAAAAGGCATAAAAACTGACAAGCTCAAAAACTGCTTTGAGCAATGGGAAAAAGCGTTTTGTGAAGTGTATTGTTTCAGACAGAGAGTACTTTGAAGGTGACTGACGTTTAAACACATAAGAATAAATACACAACTTTTAGTAAATAAATTCCACTTTGGGGGTCCCCCTCATATAATACCAAAGGCATAGGCAACAAAGGAAAAACTAGACAAACTGGACTTCGTGAAAGTTAAAATTAAAACATTTTGTGCATTAAAAGATAATTTCAACAGAGAAAAAAGGCAACCTGCAGAATGGAAGAAAATGTTTGCAAATTATATATTTGATAAAAGATTAATATCCAGAATATCAGTCAGGCATGGTGGCTCACACCTGTCATCCCAGCACATTGGGAGGTGAGGTGAGAGGATGGCCTGAATCCAGGGGTTCAAGACTAACCTGGGCAACTTGGCGAGAACTTGTCTCTTCATTCTGCCTGGACAACAGAATGAGACTCTTACTAAAAAATAAAATACAATAATTCCCACCTCCCCCAGCTCCTGGCAACCACAACCCTACTTTATATTTCTGTGAATTTGACTACTCTTGTTACCCCATAAAATAGAATAAAGCAACTTGGATGGACTTAGAGTCCATAATACTAATTGATCTATCACAGAAACAAAGAACCAAGTATCACATGTTCTCACTCATAAGCGGACCTTGAGCAATTATCATAATACTACAAGAAAGGGATTGGCAGTAGGAGGAAACTGCCAGGGAAGAGAGGGGTGCACATAACATCAATAAGGGTACCTGAGCTCAAACAAGTTGATATGGGAACCAAAGGGAGGCCCAAACTTTACCTGTACGATGACCACAGGATTAGGATTGTATACCTAATCCTGAATTGTATCCCACATCTTTAAAATAAAATAAACTTAAAAATAAAAAACACACAAATTGAAATAAAATAAAATCAGGATTTTTGCTATTGTTGCTGTTTTAGGTGTTCTTTACATACGCTGGATTTTTTTTTTTTAGTTGAAGTCTCACCCTGTCGCCCAGGCTAGAGTGCAGTGGCACCTCGTGGCCATCGCAGCCTTGACCTCCTGGGCTCCAGCGATCCTTCCACCTCATCCTTCCAAGTAGCTGGAACTAGGGGTGTACGCCACCACACCCAGCTACATTTTTTGATTTGTTGTAGAGACAAGGTCTCACCAAGTTGCTCAGGCTGGTCCCGAACCCCTGGACTCAGGAAATCCTCTTGCCTCTGCCTCCCAAAGTGCTGGGATTACAGGCTTGAGTCACCGTGCCCGGCTGGAAATTATTTTCAGTATGGGGCTTCTGTTTTGGATGATCAACATATTCTGGAGATGGATGATGTGATGATGATGGTGACACGCACAACAACGTGAGTGTTTTCGACTCCAGAGAAGTGTATGCATAAAATTTGTTAAGATAATATATTTCATCTTTTGAATATTTTGTGACAATTATTGAAAATAAATATGTTTCAGGCTAGGTGTGGTGACTCATGCCTGTAATTCCAGCATTTTGGGAGGCCAAGGCAGGAGGATTGCTTGAACCCAGGAGATCAAGACCAGTCTGGTCAACATAGTGAGACCTTGTCTCTATAAAAAAAAATTAATAACTATTAGTTTGGAGTGGTGGCATGTGCCTGTAGTCCCAGCTACTCAGGAGGCTGAAACAGAAGGATTGCCCAGGAGGTTGAGGCTGTAGTGAGCTGCAATCATGCCACTTCCCTCAGATTGGGGTGTCAGAAAGAAATCATGTCTTTTTTTAAAAAAAGAAAATGCGTTAGTGATAGCACAGTTTCTGTGAAAGTAGCATTGCCAACTTTAGTAAACACAAACCTTTCAGTTACATTTTAATTTCAGATAAACAAGAACTTGAAGTTGAATATAAGTATCCCATGTGATAATACTTTGCAGGCTTTTTTTTTAGTATAAGTATGGTCTAACTATCACATGGAACATGCTAACTCACAAATAATTTGTTGTTTATCTGTAGTTACAGTTTAAGTGGGTCTCCTGCATTTTGTCTGGCAACCCTACATGGAGGCTGTATTAGTTTTCTTTGACTGCTGTAACAAGTTACCACAAACATCATGGCTTACAACAACACAGCTTTATTCTCTTACCATTCTGGAGGCCCATCATCTGGCTAGGATCTCAGTGGGCTGAAATCAAGGTGTCAGCAGGGCTGTGCTCCTTTCTGGAGACTCCAGGGAAAAGTCCATTTCCTTGTCTTTTCTGCCTTCTAGAGACACCCACCTTCTGTGGAGCATACCTCTCCCACCATCTTCAAAGCTGCTATGGGGAGGTGGGTCTTCCTCACATTGTGTCACTCAGGCTGAACTCTTTTGCTCTTTCTCTCTATTTGTCAGGGTCTCGTTCTGTCACCCAGGTTGGAGTGGAGTGGCATGATCATGGCTTGCCACAGCCTCGACCTCTTGGGTTCAGGTGATCCTTCCACCTCAGCCTCTTGAGTAGCTGGGACTATAGGTATATGCTACCATACCCGGCTAAAGTTTTTTATTTTTTATTTTTTGTAGAGATGAAATCTCCCCAAGTTGCCCAGGTTTATCTCGAGCTCCTGGGCTCAGGCAATCCTCTCATCTTGGCCTCCCCAAGTGCTGGCATTAGGGTGGGTTCTAATCCAATATGAGTGGTGACCTTATAACAAGAGATGAGGATGCAAGTACATTTACAAAGAGACCATGCAGAGACATAGGAAGAAGACAGCCATCTATAAGCCAAGGAGAGAAGCTTCAGGAGAAACCAAACCTGCTTGGTCACCTTGAACTTTCCCCTCAAGAACTGCGAGACAAGAAATTTCTGTCATTTAAGCCAACCAGTTTGTGATGCTTTATCATGGCAGCCCTTGAACACAAATGCACTTAATTCCCTCTTGTTTCCCCTGAGATCCCAGTTCAAACACCTTCCTGCAGGTAGACCATCCCAGCTTCCCCACACAAAATCTGCCTCACACATTCAAGGCTCCACACCCTCTCCTCTCCCAACACTCTTATAATGGCAACTTTAATGGTATTTGTGTGATGCCTCCGTTCACATCTGCTGTCCATGGCCCAATACACTCACTATTTTATCCACAGCTCTTATGGAGGTACCTAGCAGTCATCTGATGAATGTTCACTTAAAGACTGAATAAAGAATCAATGAATGAATATACACATGAGCTCCTCTCTTTGAGAGGTCTGAGGTCTCCCTCCAGAGTGGCATATGTCTGCGTCCCTTTCCCCCTACTCCTGGCCATTAATGCCTCCAGGTCTTTTCTTTTCTTTTTTAATTTAAAGATGTGGAGTATGCCGAACTCAGTGGCTCAGCCTGTAATCCCGTGCCTTGGGAGGCTGAGGTGAGTGGATTGCCTGAGCCTGCGGGTTCGAGACCCGCCTGGGCAACTTGGTGAGACCTCATCTCTACAATAAATCTTTTAAAAATTAGCCAGGTGTGGTAGCACATGCCTGTAGTTCCAGCTACTTGGGAGGCTGAGGCAGAAGGATCACCGGAGCCCAGCAGGTTGAAGCTGTGGTGGCTGGGTGTGGCCACTGCACTCCAGTCTGGGCGACAGAGTGAGACTCCAACTCAAAAAAAAAATATGTGGAGTATAATTGAGGGTTAGGTACATACGTGGTCATCTACAGGTAAAGTGTGGATATTCTTATGAAATAGCTAATGAAATATGCAAAATAATTGCAATAACTGGCTTGACATAAGTAACTCCATTTTGTTGAAATCCTCCATCTTAGCTGTCTGCCTGACCTAAAAATGCCCCCCCATTTTATATGTGTAATTGCTGTAACGTTCCCATGACCACGTTCCCATGACAGACCCCTAAGCTGATCTTGCTGACTGTTCTTGCTGGCCATTGAAAACTCCCTAGCCGCAAGTTCCTTGTAATTGTATGACTTGTTAACTGAAATTCAAGAGATTGTTCCTTTTGTTTTTAGTTCCTTGTTTCTAGTTCCTTGTTTTTAGCCCACTTTCAGTTTTTGCCTTTAAATGCTTATTGCAAATTTCACTTAAGCATCAAGAGCTTTCTTGGCGTGAGCCTACTCTTGACCCACGTGTTAATAAAAGGCTCATAATTCGGACTTGGCATGCTGGCATGTCTCCTTCTCGCACTTCAGTCATAACATTTGGAGGCCCCAGCTAGAAAATCTGTCAGCCAGCACAAGCAGCCACTTCGCTCTGACCCTCCCTGGCTGGGAGGAGAGGTGCAGGGGAGGTGCCTCCTGAGATTCTCAGGCCCCTTAGCCTCTCATCTGGCTCAGAGGGAGTTGGAATGACTGCTGGCAGCTTCCAGTCTCAGAAGAACCTGAGTCCATCTGCATCCTCCCAGGAGGTAAGAATCTGTTTCTGTTTCATGGCCATAACTCTGATAAGGGAGTCGGAACCTGATGAGGCTGCCCCTTAGATTCTGGTTGATGACCCAAGAAATTGGTAGACCAGGAGTCTCAGTTGCAGTTCTGATTTTTGGTATCTGTTTTGATTTCTGATTTTTGTTTGGGCACCGCTTTAACTTCTAATTATATTTCTGGGAGGTAAGAATTTGTTCTGTTTATCGGTAAGAGTCTGTTCTGTTTTGCTTGTGGCCACAATTCTGTTTAAGGTAGTCATGGCCTGATGAGGCCGCCCTTTGGACACTATTCATTTGGCCAAGATGTTGACTGAATAGAGTCCTCTGGTTTTCTACCCTGAGGCTGTGCCAGGGATGCATAACTTTTCTCACTTGGTAAGGACACATTTTGTTTGTAATTTAATATGGGTTCATAGAATTCATGACCTGTCAGTCCCCTGGACTGTACAATAAAGAATTATCTCCTTTAAACAACAGATGGAGGAAGAAAGAAACAAGCTTCAGGAACCACATTTACCTCACCCCCTTCTGAATTGTCTGAAAGCCAGATAGGTTAATTTCACTGACAGCAGTTTGTAATCAGCTATAATGCTTGTCACTGCCAAGTAGCTTACAGACTTCAAAATCTCCTTCTAGGCACAAGGATTATTAATCCAGCACAGGATAAATAGCAAAATAACCTGGGTTTATCTATCATTGTAAAAGTATAATTTGCCAATGTTTACCTGTTTTAAGTTCTCCATTTGGGTTACAGCATAATTACATGTCTTTAATGTTTTCAATTTTTCTTCAGGCTTTGTCAAGGTGGCTGTGTTTTCCTTGTTAAAACACAGCTGTAAATGGTTTACAGGAAAATGTTTCAACTTGCGTTGATAAATTAAAGGTTTTGGCTAGTCATGCATGTGGTTTGCAGGATGACTTTCACTTTCCAGTATTATTTCTGGAACAATAGCCATTTCATCATTACTTACTTAATAATTTTGCCTATGTTCTCATTTGATATGTTATTAAATCCAAATAATATTCAGTTAAGCCAGGCTCGGTGGCTCAGCCTGTAATCCCGCGCCTTTGGGAGGCTGAGGTGAGTGGATTGCCTGAGCCCACGGGTTCGAGACCCACCTGGGCAGCGAGACCTCATCTCTACAATAAATCAAAAAAAATCAGCCGGGCGTGGTAGCGCATGCCTGTAATTCCGCTACTCAGAAGGCTGAGGTGGAAGGATCGCCTGAGCCCAGCAGGCGAGGCTGCAGTGGCTGGGAGCAGCCACTGCACTCCAGTCTGGGTGACAGAGTGAGACTCCAACTCCAAAAAAAAAAAAAAAAAAAATTCAGTTAAAGTCCCACTGTTTCCTTTGTACCCTTGGCAATAAATCTTTTAAAAAAATCTCTATGGCTCACTTCAGTAAGAAGTAGTTATGGAAGACTGATCTTCACCCCATTTCCCAGGACCATAAGAATATTTCCAAAAACAGAAATAGAAAAATAAAATAACAAACCGAGAGCCAAAAGCCATTTTTTAATCTTGTTCTTAAACCCTACCACAATGATAAAAAAATTAAAGACTGTGTCCTGGAAAGTGCATGCTCTATGTAAAAATTAACCTTGCCAACTTTGTGTTTTCTCTGCTTTTGGCTACCTGTCTCCACTCTCGGACCAATCCAGCCCCTCTTCTTCCCCTATGGGAAGTTCTGCAGGGGACAGATCAAGACAAGCGATCCTTCCTGATATATATTTCTTTCTCAACCTCTGATTTATATAATTAAAAACAGAACCTGCCATTCTCAGAAAACCCAGAGGTTTTAATTTCTTTAATGAAATTAATTATGTGCACACATCGCCCCACTTGGGATGATTGTCAGCATCTCCTTATAACTTTGTTTACTTCTAAGAAGTGAGAACACATTAGGAAGTCTGTTCTAGCCTCAGCTGCAGGCACTCAGGGAAAAAGTCAGGAAATGTTAAATAAGGTTTTTCCCTCCTCTCGTCCCAACTGGGACCCTAATACTTTGACTGGGTCCAGGGCATTAGATACCTATCACCAGGCTCTTTTAGCAGATTTGAAGGGGTCAGCTAAGAAACCTATCAATCTTTCTAAAACCACCAAAGTTCTCCAGGGATCTGAGGAGTCTCTGGGGGTGTTAACCTACACCCCTTTTGATCCTTTTGTTCCTGAGAATGCTCAAGCTATTAACTTGGCATTTGTGGCTCAGGCAGCTTCAGGCATCTGAAAAAAACTGCAGAAATGGGAGGGTTTTGCAGGAATAAATATTTCTCAGCTGCTTGAAGTAACCTCTGGGTGGCCTTCTTGTCTCAACGAGGAAGGCATAGCTCTGCCCAACAAGGTCTCCTACCTGGGATACCAGCTAACAAAGGGTAAGCAAGTTCTAGCCTCAGCCTGGAAAGAAGTCATTCTTCAAATTCCCACACAAACCACAAAGAAACAGGTACAGAAATTCCTGGGGGTGGCAGGGTATTGCCGGTTATGAATCCCTGGTTTTGCTGAAATTGCCAAACCTTTATACACTGCCATGGGAGGGGACCAGCCCCTGCATTGGACTGCTACTGAGGAACAAATATTCCATCAGTTAAAGATGGCTGTCACTCAAGCCCTGGTTTTAGCCCTCCCTGATGTTGCCAAGCCTTTTCACTTGTTCATTCATGAACAATGAGAAATTGCAAAAGGGTACTCACTCGGACCTTAGAACCCTGAAGAAGACCAGTGACTAACTTGTCAAAAAGACTGAACCCAGTAGCCTCTGGCTGACCCTTTTGTCTCCAGGCCATTGCAGTCACGTCCATGCAGATAAACTAACTTTTGGCCAAAACCTGACTTTGTCCCCCATGCTAATAAAACTTTACTCCAAGGAGCATCTGGCTGCAGAATGTCAAATGTTCATATCACTCAATATCAGAGTCTCTTGCTTGACCAACCAAGACTAACTTTCTTTCCTACTCAATGCCTCAATCTGGCCACTCTGCTGCCTGATAACAATCCAGAGACACCAATTCATGACTATGAAGATGAGTTGGACATCTCTCAGGCCAGCCAGCTCAATCTTAGGGACACTCCCTTGAGCCAGGCTGATGCTGAACTGTTCATGACTAGTAGCAGCCTGATAAAAAAGGGAGTCTGCAAGGCTGGCACAGCAGTATCCATGGCTCGTGATGTAATCTGGTCACAGATGTTGCCTCAAGGTACCTCAGCTCAAAAAGTTGAATTAATTGCTTTAACTCAGGCTCTGCACTGGGAAACAAGAAAGTGGGTAAACATCTTCACTGACAGTTGGTATGCTTTTGCTATACTTTATGTGCATGCTATGATCTACAAGGAAAGAGAACTTCTTACTGCAGCAGGTAAGATCATAAAAAACAAGGAAGAAATCTTAGCCCTCCTGGAGGCTATATGTTTCCCTAAAAAGGTAGCCATCATTCATTGCAGGGGACACCAGAAATCTGACACTCCAGAAACAACTGGAAACCACCTGTTGGACCAGGCAGCTTGAGAGGCAGCAAAACTCCCAGTTGAACCTCTTACTATTTTGCCAACCAAAACCTTTCCAATTCCTTCTCTCCCAAAACAACTCACCTATACCCAGGAAGAAGAGGAACAGGCAGACCTAGTGGGAGCTTACAGACTCCACTGGATGGTGAATTAAGGACTCTAAAACTATTCTTCCTGAAGCCAAACATGACTTGGTAAAACAACTACATTCTACTACCCTTTTGGAAGGTACTAAAATAACTGAGCTGTTAAACAATTTTTATCATATGAATAACTTAAAAAGCATAGCTGCAACAGCAGCTACTATGTGCCTGTCCTGTGCCCAAGTCAATACAAAACAAGGACTCAGACCTCCAGGTGGCATCAGGGCTCGAGAAGTAATCCCTGGAGAAAAATGGAAAGTAGAATTTACTGAAATAAAACCCCCTGGGTGGGGGTACATCTACTTGTATTGGTAAATACTTTTTCTGGATAAATAAAGGCCTTTGTCACAAGAAATAAAACCTCACTTATAGTTGCAAGACTTTTTACTAAATGAAATCATTCCTAGGTTTGGGCTCCCCCTCTCTGTTGGCTCTAACAATGGTCCTGTCTTTACCTCATCCACAATACAGCTGGTTAGTTAAGCACTCAATATTAACTGGACATTGTGCTTACTGACCACAAAACTCTGGACAGGTAAAATGCATAAACCAAACATTAAAATCTACTTTAACCAAATTAATAATAGAAACTGGTGAAAAGTGGGTAAATCTTCTGCCTATAGCTGTTCTCTGTGCCCAATGCACCCATATAAAGCTGAGTTTACTCCATATAAAATCATGTTTGAAAAACCCCCTCTTCTGTTACCCCAGTTGTGGGATCCCATTCTTTAAAAAAAAAAATCACTAATCAATCTCTGTTAAAGTATCTCCAGTCTTTACAACAGGTCCAGAATATTGTCCACACCAATGTCCAGGTCACTTTGCCAACTCTGTCCTTCACACCGTGTCATCCATTCCAGCCTGGGAACTTGGTCTATGTCAAAAAGTTCCAGAAAAAAAAATTGACCTCCACCTGGAAAGAACCTTACAAAGTCATCCTCACCACCCCAACAGTACTCAGGCTTAGCAGAGTGCTGGTTTAAATTCATCACCCACAAGTCAAGAAAATAAAAAACAAAAACCAAAAACCAAAAAAAACACCAAAATACCCCCAAAACAACATTGCTCTACCCTCCTCAGACATTTAAACTGAAAATCCTCTCACCGCCATGCCATCCTGCTTCAATCACACAACAGACTGACCAACCAACACTCAGCTAAACCAGCTAAATTAGCTTATGAACTAATTTACTGGTTACTGTTATTAATTTTTAAAAGCATTGTACTCATTCCTTAACCCTTACTTCTGTCATTAACCAATGAGTCAATGAATTAACTCATGTACAACTAAAAGGGGGGAAGGAAATAGCTAATGAAATACGTGAAATAATTGCAACAACTTGCTTGACATAAGTAACTCCATTTTGTTGAAATCCTCCATCTTAGCCATCTACCTGATCTAAAAATGACCCCCCATTGGATATGCGTAATTGTTATAACGTTCCCATTACCACAGACCCACAGCTGCATTCCCCTGAGCTGGCCATGCTGACCGTTCTTGCTGGCCATTGAAAACTCCCTAACCGCAAATTCTGTGTAATTGTATGCCTTGTTAACTGAAATCCAAGAGATTGTTCCTTTTGTTTTTAGTTCCTTGTACCCTCACCCCCTGCTATGTAGCCCACTTTCTGTTTTTGCCTTTAAAAGCTTGTTGCAAACTTCCCTTAAGTGTCAAAAGCCTTCTTGGCGTGAGCCTACTCTTGACCCACATGTTAATAAAGGGCTTATAATTTGGACTTGGCATGCTGGCATGTCTCTTTCTCCCACTTTGGTTATAACACTTACTGATGTTATGTGCCCCCCACCCCCGGCAGTGCCCCTCTACTGTCAATCCCTTTCTTTTAGTATTATAACATAATAATGTTCACCATCTGCATATTACTTCTTTTCTTTTTTCTTTTCTTTTTTTTTTCTGGAGACATTTCCCCCCATAACAGCTACTTCAGTTGGAGTTGACCCTGCCCCAGCATCATTTACTATATTTTATCTCCATGATCTTTGATTTTTGTTTCTGAGCTGAAGGAGACAAAAGGCATAAGCTGACAAGGTCCTTATGTCTTTAAAAAAAAACACACAAGCTTGACAAGGTCCTTGTGTTCCTGGCCTGGCTCCAACAGGAGCTTGGCCAGTATCTCCTTCCCTCGATTTTTGCCGCTGGGAATGTTGATTTAGTAGAATTCAGGTGGTGTGACCTCTAGTCTGTGTAGGCCGGATGTAGCCTGCTTTGATGACAATTGTACTCAGAACTTCAAAGAACACAGATGTTAGTGGTTTTGCTCTGCCTCACAAAAAACAAAGACGTCAGTGCTGTAGTAAGCTTGCCAAGAAAGGAGGACAAACATTAACATTTTTCCAGCTGATGCTAGCATTAAAATATTTCTTGTTTATGTAGTTTTGCCTTATATAAAAAAACATGCTGTGAGAATAAACTTGCTCTCACCTATTGAAGTGAGAGACCTCCCAACCCCACGGTTCTTTGTCTGTCTTTTCTCATTCCCTCCCCCCACCTCTGGTCCTGTTCTACAGAGGCTGGACCTCCACACTGAGCTTGGCACAAGACTCAGATCAGTCTGGTCAAAATACAACTCAAGATTTGTGCTGGTCCTGCAGAGGGAAGACGGGCTCCTTTTCTGTTGTACTTGAAGCTAGTGGGATGTAGGCTGGGACCTGCCAAGAGGCCACTGGAGGGAGCATGTCTGGAATAAACACATGCAGAGGTAAGAAGGTTTGTGAGATGGAGGGAGACTTTGGAGTCTGATGTCATTGTCAAAATATCTGGACTTTTTGAGACCATGTTATTAGAGAGAAATAAATTCCAATTTTAACTTAATCAATTTTGACTTTGATTTTTTTAATGTCCAACTAATACTAACTATTAAAGAAACCATCTGAATCCTAAATTCAGCCCATAACTGACTCATCCTCTTTCCTGCCTCTTAAATAGCCCCAACCCATGGCATTTGCTCAGATGAGCATGACCAGAGTGTGGAGTTGGTGTTCACCCCTCACCTTCATTTCCGTCCCTGAGAGTCATGGTCTTCCTACTTCACACTTCTCTCAGAATATCTTTCTGCTTTTCTTCCTCCCTTCCTTCCTTCCTTCAAATATCTATGTAGTAGGTCTAATACTGAGATCCAAGCATGGAAGACATAGAAAACAATATTCTATCTTCAAGGACCATATAATGTGGTAAGTCTTCTTTGATGGTGTGTTAATAAGCTGTTTTAATCAATTTGCATATGGTATTTAACAATATAGCATAATCGGGGTGGCTTAAACACCAGACATTTATTGCTCTCGGTTCTGAGGCTGAGGAGTTCAAGATCAAGGCACCAGCAGATTTGGTGTTTGGTGAAGGTCTGCTTTCTCTTTTGCAGATATCTTCCTTCTTGTTGGGTTCTCACATGATGAAGAGAGTTCTCACAACTCTTCCTCTTTTTGTAGGGGCATAAATCCCATCATGGAGGCCCCACCCTTATGTGACTTTATCTAACCCTAATTACCTGCTGAAGATCCCACTTCCAAATGCCATTGTATTGGGAATTAAGGCTTCCATATACAAATTTGGGGAAATACATATATTCAGTCTGCAGAATAATTCTTTTTTAAAGAATATTTTCTCCTCCTAGTCACTATTGATAGGAAAATACATCAGAACAAACTTCTAGGAAATAATTTAGCAGTATCTGTCAGCAGTTATATTGTATATTTCTTTTGATTAAAAAATGTCACATTTAGGAATTTATCCTTCAAATACATTTGCATGGATATATAAATATATTTGTTCAAGAATTTCTATTTTGTAATTATTTAAATTCCAAACAATTGCATGAATAGAAAGCATGAAGCAATCTACATTCGTACCATTAGATCTGATAAAATAAATTATGATACAAAACATATTATATAATATATAATTACTTAAGAATATAAAATATTAAGTATATAATTATATAATGAACTATAATAGTTATATAGTGAAAAGGCATATGAATAGCATTATCTCATTTGTGAAAAAAATCTGCAATGCATATTAAAAATTTTCTGGAAAGATATATGACAGCTGTTTCCTATATTACTTCTTAGTAGCTGATTTGAAATAGAAAAGGGAATATCTACTTTTGTAAGACTCACACAAAGCAATTTAATTAGAAACAATTAGAATACTTTCTGAATGTAGGTTGACACTTTCCTTTTTAGATTGGTAGAAAACTCATGCAAAATCCTCAACTATTAATATATGAAGATATCAAAATAATTTATTACAAATGTAGAAGAAATATTCTCACACAAGTAGTGTCTGGTGTAGCCAGAATTTTAACTCAATTCTCCCTCCAAAGACCTCACTCTTATGATTACCTGACTTGCATATAGTTTGCCTTATGAATGCCTATTTTCTTTGACCCAACTTGCTGAGCTGAGTCTCTTTGGATAGAAACTGGCACCATAATTCTTCTTACCAGAGCCTATCAACTACTGGAAGACATTCTTATGTCCATGGACTCCAGCTAGGTCTAGGTCCAGTCCAAGATGTTCAACTAGCCTCAGAAATCACTAAACAAAAGGGGGCTGGGATCACAAAAGAATTGAAAGCATGATCTCAAAAAGATACATGTACACTCATGGTCATAGCAAAAGTCATAATAGCCGAAAGGTGGAAGCAGCCCAAGTGTTCTTTGACAGATGAATGGATGAACCAAAAGTGGTCTGTCCTTGCAATGGCGTATTATTCAGCCTTAAAAAGAAAATTCAGACAGTTGGTACAACATGGCAAACCTTCATAACATAATGCTAAGAGAAATAAGCCAATCACAAAAGGACAAATCCTGTAGGGTTCCATGTATATGAAATGTCTAGAGTAGTCTTATCCATAGAGATGGAAAGTAGAATGGTGGTTGTCCAGGTCTGGGAGTGGGAAGCTTGTGGAGTTATTGTTTAGTGAGTACAGAGCTTCAGTTTTGCAAGATAAAAACAATTCTGGAGATGGATGGTGGGGTGATGATTGCCGAACAATGTGAATATACTAATGCCACTTAAATGTACACTTAAAATGAGTAAGGTGGTAAATTTTATGTTATGTGTGTTTTACCACATTAAACAATCCTCAACCTGTAATCCCAGCACTCTGAGAGTCTGAGGTGAGTGGATTGTCTGAGCCTGTGGGTTCAAGACTAGTCTGGGCAATTTGGCAAGACCTCGTCTCTACAATAAGTAAAAAATGAACCAGGTGTGGTAGCACAGGCCTATAGTTCTGGTTACTTGGAAGGCTGAGGTGAAAGAATTGCCGGCGCCCAGCGTGAGACATTGGGGTGGCCATGAGCATGCCACTGCACTCCAGCTTGGGTGATGGAATGAGACTCCAACTTTAAAAAAAAAACCCATAAGGAAAAAAAAGTAAGGTGATTTGGGCCAGTGATAAAGGAAGCTCGTGGTAGTTTCTCCAAGTAATTCAACCTTAGATGGTTAATCCTATTCTCCAGGAGAAAGGAGATGGGGGAGAAATTGGAATAAGCCAAGATACAGAAGTCTGACATTGACTGAGGTGTTCCAGTCATGGTGAAGAACCTGGACCGGTGGATAATAATAGCATGTTAAGCAGAAAACCTAACTTTCACCCATATAGCATCATACTAAGAAATTCTGAATTTGTACAGAAAGTATAGAGAAGTGTCTATTTTTAAATCTTGCGCATGACATAGCGTGTGCCTGCATGTATGGAGTATTTCTTAACTTGTGCTGGATGGGGGTGATCTTAGAAGCCTTCGTGAACATTTGTATTGGTTACCACACCCTCCAGAAAGTCTCCTATAAGCCACCACACTGGACTAATCTTCCTCTCTTCTTTCTCAATCTCTGGCTTTCATTTATTTGCATATCTGCCTTTCCTACAGACCTTGGAAGCAGGAACATCTGACTTAATTTTACGTTCTCAGCACACGTAATATGTTCTAACTCACAGTATGGTATTAGTGCATGCTTATCAATATGACCTAAAAATGAATTCCAAATTAGGAGTGCCTTTGTCTTATTCTCTTGAGCCCAACAGAGACTCAGAAAAAAACTATTTTCCATCTGTTCTTTAATCCCACAGAGATTAGGGGAGTTCTTAGAGATCCCTTGCTCTGGTTTAAGCTGACATCTGTTTGCCTCCTGTCTGTGATGACAGAAGCGAGATGTTAGTGCCCAATAACATCCAGAAAATGCAGTGGGTAGAGTGAGGAGGGTCTGGGGAGGACTCTCAGTTCAGGACCAAAGACAGCTCCGCGCAGCCTGGCGTGAGCTCAAGGAGACGACCCCGTCTTCTGACGGCTGGATCTTCTGGCTCCACTTCTGAAAATTCTGTCCCTGAGTGGGACTCAGACCATTTGGTCACTGCCCAGAGACCTCAAGGAGGAAAGAAGGTGAACATATCCATTTTGAGAGACCCGTCTTAGAGCTATTCAGGTAAGAACGGCGGAAGGATCATTTGTGGGGGTGATGACGGAAGGAAAGGTCAAGATGAGAAGAAAGGGAAGCACATCTACTCTTGGTTCGACATCTTGTTGAGTGCTATCCCTGTGTCATCTCCATGACTTTCCAGATGCTCCTATGATGTAGTTGTAGATACAGTCCTTAGTTTACAGATGGAGAAACTGAAGGTTAGTAAGTATAAATTTTTAAAATGCTTGGTTTCATAGTATTAATCAGTGGAGGTTTGGGGGTTTGTGTCCAGGCCCCTATGATACTAATGCCTGGGTTATTTCTACCAAACCTAGATTTCTCTCAGGGATGGTTGAACAGGAATGTCTGGGTTGGGAGTTGAAAACATAGCTTGTTGGCCAGTCACAGTGGCTCACACTTATAATCCCAGCACTTTGGGAGGCCGAGGTGAGAGGATTGCCTGAGCCCATGGGTTCGAGACAAGCCTGGACAACTTGATGAGCCCTCATCTCTACAATAAATCAAAAAATTAGCTAGGCATGGCACGTGCCTATAGTTCCAGCTACTTGGAAGGCTGAGGTGGAAGGATCGCCTGAAACCAGCAGGTCGAGGCTGCGGTAGCCAGGAGCATGCCACTGCCCTCCAGTCTGGGTGACAGAGTGAGACTTCAACTAAAAAAAAAAAAAAAACGAAAAACCCAGAAAACATAGCTTGGCATTCCCAACTTGCTGAGTGACTTTAGTCTAAGTGACTTATATATCATGTGCCAGTGTTGTTCTTTCTTCCTTGGTTGCCCACCACTGTACCTACCTTATGACTTTCAGTATTCTACTAATCTTTCAAGACTCAGTTAAAACGTCAAGCTGGGCATAGGGGCTTATGCCTATAATACCAGCACTTTGGTGGGTCAAAGCAGGAGGATTGCTTGAGTTCCAGAGTTCAAGACCAGCCTGACAATGTAGTGAGACCTTGTGTCTGCAAAAATTAGCCAGGTGTGATGATGCATGCCTGTAGCCCCAGCTATTGAGGAAGCTGAGGTGGAAACATTGCTTGAGCGCAGGAGGTCAAGACTGAGGTGAGCAGTGACTGCACCACTGCACTTCAGCCTGGGTGACAGAGTGAGACCCTGACTCAAAAAAAAGTCAAGGCTTACATTAGGTTTTTCCAGTCCTTCCTTCAGAAAGTAACTACTCCTTCCTCAAATCCTGCCTTGCTGTTTCTTGTTTAGGTGACTGATTTCTCTTAGAATAGATTAGATTAATAAAATCAGCACCAGAATCTAGTTTGGAGGTCAGGCAAAAAGATAGCTTCATTTTACAGATTCAAACATGTGCAACCTCATTCACAAAGGCAGCAAAATCTGGAAGAATGACCACTGGCCTCAGAATTAGGTAGAGCCAGGCTGGATTGCTGGATTTGTTATTTACCAGTTGTGTGACTCCGGTCAAGTTTTTTTCTCTCAGATCTTAAATCATCTTCTGTAAAATGCAGACAATAATATTTACCTCACAGCATGATTTACAACCTGGATTAATGAAATAAGGTACGTATGATAAAGATGATGTCTATAGCTACATGGCATATTATTTAACAATAAGTGATAGTGTTTATTACTTACCATATGCCAGAAACGTGGCACATGGTTACTCCATGAGTTAAGTACTAAAACAATCCTCACTTTGTATATGAAGGAGCTGCTTTTCTGTGAGGACATGTAACTTGTTCAGTCTTACAGGGGCTAAGTGGGGAATCTAACATTCAAAGCTAAGTTTATTTGGCTCATACTTACTGGTGGGGGTGTTATGTAATTTGACATGAAGATAAGTATACCTCCGGTTGTATTTCACAAAAGAAGCTACTGAGAGTCAGACAGACTAAGTGACTTGTCCAAGTTTGGTCATCAAAGAGGCAGCAGATAGAAAACTCCTCTAGGCAGATGGAATCTCATTCATCTCCACATCTCTACTGTGCCTGGTGCAGCACACAGCACCTTGTTGATGCTGTGAGTGTTTATAAGGTGAAACAGACATCCCAAATGATCCTCAAGTATTCTGATTCTGGGCCGAAGAATCCCGAAGTGAAATCAAACTTATTTGTTATTATGTAAGGTATGTATGCTTTAAAAAGAACCTCTTGGTTGGGCTTGGTGGGTCAGCCTGTCATCCCAGTACTTTGGGATGACAAGGCAAATGGATTGCCAAGCCCATGGATTCAAGACCAGCCCGGGCAACTTGGCAAGATCTTATCTCTACATTAAATCAAAAAATTTAGCTGGGTGTGATAGCGCGCACCTGTAGCTCTGACTACTTGGAAGGCTGAGGCGGAAGGATCACCAGAACCCAGCAGGTCGAGGCTGCGGTGGCCATGAGCATGCCACTGCACTCCAGCCAGCATGACAGAGTGAAACTCCGACTCAAAAAAAGAAAAGAAAACAAAGCTTGCTGCCCAGGGTCACTGGAACAATGAGGTGGGACTCCACCAACAGAATCTGTGTCTAGGATGACAGATGTAGCTGCAGCCACTTCACAGCTAGTATCTTGGGAAGCTTAGATCCATTCTAACAAAGTTTCCGTCATATAGAATGAGAATATCAAACCGAGCACCTTCAAGTGACCCTTTCAGCCTCTGACAGTCCCTTTCTAGCGTCGGAGAAATTTTTATTTGTTTCTTTGGCCAGCATGTTTCAACAAAAAGAAAAGGAAATGAAAGTCCCAAGGGGTAAGGAAGAAAAAGCAAAGACCAGAGAGCTGTTCGGGTCTGGGGAGGTGAACCGCCATCCATTACTTACTGCTGGGGGATTTTGGGGAAATGATTAACCCTTTGGTTTTCAGTTTCTACATTGGTAAAACAGGAGCATAGATACGTACCGCTCAGGATTGTGCTGGGAATAAAACATGAATACAAGTAAATAATACTTGGCACAGCATTTGGCATTTGGTTAACGCCGAACATGAGATTTACTGTGGTTTCTAGCCTCCACGCTGGCACTCAGAACTCCAGGATCTAACTACGAACCAACTGATGCTCAGAGAGGTTAAGTGATTTTCTCAAATACCTCTTATGTCTAGGATTTAGTGACATGTCTGATTTATTTCAAAGAAGACTCCTGTAAGGCAAAAGACAGACTAGATGGAATAAACTTGAGCTGTGCTGTTTGTTTGGGACAGGTGGAGCTATGGGGTGTAGCTGAATCAGGGAAGACTCTTGAAAGAGATGAGGCCTATGGTGTCTCTCAAATAGACAAGGGCTGGGACTACAGGCATGTACCACCACACCTGGCTAATTTTCAATTTTTAATTTTTTTGTAGAGACAAGGTCTACTAAGTTTCCCAGGCTCGACCTGAACTTCTGGGCTCAAGAAATCCTCCCACCTTGACCTCCCAAAGTGCTGGGATTACAGGTGTGAGCCACCTTGCCTGGTTGATTCCTAGATTCTTAAATGACCCTGGGCACCAACAGTCTAGGGGCCAAGGCAAACCACTTGTTTCAGAAATAGACAGCTCCATCATTCATTGCTGTACAAACTTCTTTGGTTAAGCGTGGACTCAATACAGATCTTTCTGCAGCTCTAAAAATAACCATGGGAACACCACTTACTTAATCTGTAAGATGAAGTCACAGCAGTTCAATAATTTGTTTGCTCCAAACACACAAATACCATTTTCCAAATGTTTGCTGTACCTTGGGTTGCCTGGCCTGCTTTTTACTTAACATTTTTCTTTAGGTCAGCTTACTTTCCTTATGACATTTTGTTTCAACAAGAAACTATACCTTTACAGAGAAGAAAAAACAGTACTACTTGACACAAATAGAAGATGAGTATTTTTAAAAATCTTACAAAATATAGCAATAGTAATGTGTTACAGCTCTGCAACCTCAACTGTGGAAAAGCATGAGGGCTGTTCCCTATTTGCTAAAAGGAAAGTTTAGAAAATGTTAGTAAAAAGTTAAAGGTACACTGGCGGCAACTTGGGGCAGTTTTCTTCACTAGTCAGCAGGGTTGGAAGGGAAATGGCAGGAGAATGAGAATCGCATTAGATGAATCAACTTATCCAATGTTTTGTCTGTGTGCCACCCAAAGTCCTCTCACCTTGCCAGCAGATGTTCTACTCTTTAGAAAATACTTGGCTGGGCATGGTGGCTCACACCTATAATCCCAGCATTTTGGGAGGTCAGGGTGAGGATTGCTTGAGCCCAGGATTTTGAGTCTAGCCTGGGCAACATAGTGTGACCTTGTCTCCACAAAAAATAAAAATTAGCCTGTCATAGTGGTACATACCTGTAGTCCCAGATACTTGAGAGGTTGAGTGAGAGGATCACTTGAGCCGAGGAGATCGAGGCTGTCGTGAGCCATGATCATGCCACTGTACTCCAGCCTGGGCAATAGAGTGAGACTCTGACTCAATAAAAGAAATAAAAATAATCTAAGAATTCACAGCTCCAAGATTAATAACTGCAAAACAAGACAGCCAATAACTCACTCTGCAACTTGGACAAGAACCTCTTGTTTTTGCTTGTGATTCTCACACAAGCTTCATAAGGTAGGTTATGATCAGCCCAATTGTCTGTATGAAGAAATTGGGGATCAGAAATGTTGAAGAGCCTGAGTTGCCAGGGTTGAAATTAGGACACCTGCAGACAAAAATTCCCTGGGCTCATGTTAAAGATAAGGGAGAGAAAAACTCAGAAAACAATGGTGGGCCTGGGCTATAGAGGATCTTGATAGGAATGGGTTTTCTGCCTTGAGTCTCATTTTCTTTGTCTTTCTTCCTTCCTTCCTTCCTTCCTTCCTTCCTTCCTTCCTTCCTTCCTTCCTTCCTTCCTTTCTTTCATTTTCTTTCTTTCTTTCTTTCTTCCTTCCTTTCTTTCTTTCTTCGAGTTGGAGTCTCACTCTGTCGCCCAGGCTGGAGTGCAGTGGCATGCTCACGGTCACCCCAGCGTCAACCAGCTGGGCTCCCGCAATCCTTCTGCCTCAGCCTTTCAAATAGCTGGAACTACAGGCACACGCTACCACATCCAGCAAATTTTTGATTGATTGTAGAGATGAGGTCTCGCCAAGTTGCCCGGGATGGTCTCAAACCCACCGGCTCAGGCAATCCACTCGCCTCAGCCTCCCAAAGTACTGGGATGACAGGCTGAGCCACGGATCCCAGCTGAGCCGCATTTTCTACATCCATGCACTTAGAAATTGTATTAGACAGCCTCTCAGACACCTCCAACGTCAGGAATCTAAGATGCTGTGAATAAAATCTCACACTGTTCCAGTTAATTTCCAGCTTCCTTCACTCCTGATCCCAAGTCACAACACCCTGGAAGCATATGTCCAGTAGAATGTGCTCATACAAGCCCTGACTTGAATCTCAGCTTCAGCGCTTCTGTACTGCGTGGTGTTGAGCACATGACTTAGCCTCTTGAAGCCCAATTTCTTATATTTAAAATAGCTGTAGTAACAAATCAGCAAGAAGGTTCAACTCAAGAAATACAGTGGGCGAAGGACAAATAGTTTGGGTACTATATAAATACACATTGAGTTTAAACATATGAAAAGATGTCCTGGGCAATCCCTTTGGGTCTTCCCCCGCCACTGTGGGAAGTTTTCTGTCTTCTCAATACATCCTGCTTTCAAAAAATAAAGAAAGGAATGATGTTCTCTCTTGTACACCAAGTAAATACACATTAGAAACCACCCACAGAAATTATTGTTGCTGATCAAGTTTTCAAAGATCAAAAAGTAGAGAACACACATTACTGGCAGAGATGTAGAGAAATAGCACTCTCATATGTTACTGGTAGGTGTGACTCAGGCAACTCCTTGGGGATGGAAATTTGGCTCCATTCATAACTTTTAAAAGTTTAAATGAACATACACATGGATGTGATGATTTCACTTCTAGAACTGGCTCCCATGGAAGAGTTTTCAAATGTGCATAAAGATATGTAGCCCTGCCGGGCTCGGTGGCTCAGCCTGTAATCCTGCGCCTTTGGGAGGCTGAGGTGAGTGGATTGCCTGAGCCCACAGGTTCGAGACCCACCTGTGCAGCGAGACCTCATCTCTACAATAAATCAAAAAATCAGCTGGGTGTGGTAGCGCATGCCTGTAATTCCGGCTACTCGGAAGGCTGAGGCGGAAGGATCACCGGAACCCAGCAGGTCGAGGCTGCGGTGGCCAAAAGCGGCCACTGCACTCCAGTCTGGGTGACAGAGTGAGACTCCAACTCAAAAAAAAAAAAAAAAAAAAGATATGTAGCCGTGTGGATAGTGATTGGAACAAAACTAAATATACATCCAGATGAGACTGGAAACATTTTTTAAATATATATATACATTTTTTCTGAGTTGGAGTCTTACCCGCCACCCAGGCTGGAGTGCAGTGGCACACTCACAGCCACCCCAGCATCGACCTACTGGGTTCTGGCAGTCCTTCCATCTCAGACTTCCAAGTAGCCAGAACCACAGGTGCGCACTACTGCACCCAAATAATTTTTGATTTATTGTAGAGATGAGGTCTTGCCAAGTTGCCCAGGCTGGTCTTGAACCTGTGGGCTTACGCGATCCACTCACCTCAGCCTCCCAACGTGCTGGGATTGCAGGCTGAGCCACTGAGCCCAGCCAAAATTTTTATTCTTTATTTTTTTTAAAGAGATGAGGTCTCGTTATGTTGCCCTAGTCAGTCTCAAACTCCTGGGCTCAAGAAATCCTCCCTCCTCGGTCTTCCATAGTCCTGGAATTACAGGTGTGAGCCACCAGACAAGGCCCCAAAATAAAATTCAATGCAGCTATTAAAAAGAACAATGTCATTAAATACTTACTAATATGAAACAATCTCCAAGATATATTGTTAGATAAACCAGTGCAAGATGCAGACCAATATGTATAGAGTGTGAAATTTGGGTGAAAATGAGAGTGAGATCACACACATGTATACATACATGTCTGATAGCTTATGTGCAACATACTATGTGTATATTACATACAACTTCTCTTTATTTTTGCACAGATATTTCAAAACATGTACACTTAGAATTTTTCTTATTCAGAGAATACTTTAGGGAAAATACACAAAAAATTAATAAGAGTCGTTCCTTCTGCAACACAGAATAAAAATGTAAGGGAAAATTATCTTTTCCGTATATCCTTTGGTACCATTTGACTTTTTGCCATTTTTGCATATATAATTAAAAATCCTTTTAAATTAAAAACAATTAAAATGCAAACTCCATACAATGGGAAACTATAATTTTATTTTTCAAGATTATTTTAAGGCTTAAATGAGAGAATTGTGTAGCATTCCTGGCATGTGGTAGATACTCAATAAATTAATATTACATATATTAGTCTTATATGTCCAGGCTTACATCAATACTATATTTGGAAAAATAAATCTTTTAAAAATTGTCTGTGGAGTGCTAGGATATATTGTTGGTCAGAGTCCAGGGATTTTGACTTTACCAAAGATTGTTTTTCTTTTTTCTATACTAGTGTTCTCAAGCTCTAATATGCATAAATATCACCCAGGGGTCTGGTTACAATGCAGATCCTGATTCAGAAGGTCTGCAAGGAGAGGGTGACGCTTAGATCTTACCTTTGTGTCTAGCACCCAGGTGTTGCTGATGCTACCGGTCCATAGATCAAAATTTGTGAGACAGGGTCCTAGACCTACAGGAAAAAGCTTCCCCATTCATTCCAGTCACATGTCACCCCTTTTGTAAACAGTGCGATCTCATATAAGGCACTGTGTTGGGTAGTCAAACCAGATAGAACTGATTTGAAATCTCAGTGTCTTCTCTTCCTATTGTAGCCTCTGGGAACCTCAGCTTCCTCATCTTTAGCAACAAGGAAAATACCATTTCTGTAGCAGGGTATTGAGAAATGAATGGAACTTTTTGTAAAGAGGTTCCTATGCCAGGATCGTAGGTATATACAACATCATCACTACCTTTTAACAATTTTTTTGGGGGGGAGGAACCGTTCTGGTTAGAATAAATCAGAAAACAAACTTTCATTGGTTTTCCTAGAAAGTTATCACAGCTGATTCTCTTTTCTAACAAATTGTGGCAAGTTTCATCAATAAATGTCATCAAATCAATAGATGAATCATACTTAGAGTAAGGGAGATGAAAATTCTTCTCCATTAAAGATGTCCAGGGGAACCACTGAAGTCTATTGCATTTTTTAAAATGTCACTTTAAAAAGAACTGATTCAATTGTATGAAAAGTAATCTTGTTTGTGTAGAACCCCACAACATCTCCTGGGAGCCAACATTGTTCTTCCCGTTTTACAGAGGAAAAACTGACACTTGCATACATCAAGCAACATGCTAGAGGTTGTAGTAACAAAGGAGGCAGGATCTCTGACCCCAAGTCCAGTGTTCTTCCAACCACACTACCTGAACTCTGTGCCAATTCAACAAGTTTCAATGCTCCCAGCCAACCCCTTATCACGGGTGCTGTACCTCCTGAGAAGAGAGATGTCTTGAATTCCAACTTAGATCCCTTCTGCTCTAAGAGACAAGGACTGATTACCTATAATGTACCAGGCAAGGCGCTTCTTTGCTAGGTACTGAGGATGGAGTTCTGAGTAAGACATACATAGGCCTTGCCCCCATGAGGTTTAAAATCCTGTTAGAGAGCCAATAAATAACAGAAGAACATGGGTCATTTAAAATAATCATCCTCACCTTGAAAGGAAGTCGTGACACAGGGCTTCATGCAGGATTTTCAAGAAAGGCTCTTCTGAAAACTAGGCATGGGAACGGATGCCAAGAATGTCAAGGACCCCCAGAAATAGGGAAAGCAACCGTGGGATGAGAGGTGTTAGGCAGAAGGAATCTCCCATAGGATTTCTCTAAGGCTAGAAGGACCTTGGCACATTTGAGTACACGAAAGGGTGTCGATGGGACTTTAGGAGATGAGAGAAGAGAAGGCATGACATGAGGTAAACCTGAGCAGTCGTCAGGGATCAGGACACTGGGGGACGTGCAGGTTGTGGTAAGGAGCTTATTTGTTCTTAAAATGATGGGGATCCTCTGAAGAGTCATAAGCAGAGGAGTGAGCCCCTATGGTCTATGATTTTGAGAGGCTCCACAAGCCTCACATGAAGGAGGATTGTAGGGAGCAGAAACAGAAGCAGACAGACCAGACAAGAGGTTATGGTCAGGTCTAGGGCAGGCAAAGATGTGAAAAGAGGGATTTGCAAAATATTTTGTAGATGTGTTTTGTTCTTAGATGGAGAGGTCCCTGGAGTTGGCCAACACAACCAGGATCCAGGAGTTTGTTTTGCTGGACTTGACCACAAAGCCAGACATCAGAGATGCCCTGCTTGCCGTCTTCCTGACCATCTACCTGCTTTCCCTCCTGGAGAACACACTCATCGTCTACCTCATCTGCAGCCACAGTGAGCTCCGCAAACCGATGTACTTCTTCCTGGGCAACCTCAGCTGCCTGGAGATGTGCTACGTGTCGGTGACCATGCCCAGCCTGCTCGCGGGGCTGTGGACAGGACCCTGCCACATTCCCTTCACAGCCTGCATGACCCAGCTCTTCTTCTTCATCTCCCTCATCTGCACAGAATGCACCCTCCTGGCCTCCATGGCCTATGAACGCTACGTGACCATCTGCCACCCCTGCACTACCCGCTGCTCATGTGGCCCCAGGTGTGTCAGGGCTTAGCCTTGTCCTCGTGGCTTGGGGGGCTGCTCGTCTTGGTGGCCAAAACCACATGCATCGGCAGCCTGTCCTATTGAGGCCCCAAGGTCCTCAACCACTTCTTCTGTGATGTCTCCCCTCTGCTCAACCTGTCCTGCACCCACGTGGCCCTGATGGAGCTGGTGGACTTCATCTCTGCCATCGTCATCCGCTGGGGCTCCCTCCTCGTGGCCATGGACTCCTACATGGCCATTGGCAGGGCTGTCCTCTCTATGCCTTCAGCCACTGCCCGCCACAAAGCCTTCTCCACCTGCGCCTCCCACCTGGTTGTGGTGGGCATCTTCTACTCAGCCACAGTCTTCATCTACGCCCGTCCTAGCCACATAGAAGCCATGGACCTCAACAAGGTGCTGTCGGTCATCTACACAGTGGGCATGCCCATGTGCAATCCCATCATCTACTGTTTGCGGAACAAGGAGGTCCAGGCAGCTTTCCGCAGAACCTTGCACCGGTCCTGAGGCTGACCAGTTGACCAGGACCTGGGGATCTCAAGTTACCCATAGTCTGCTTATTGAGATTTAATTCACATACCATAAATTACACCCTTTAAACACGTATACCTTAGTGGATTATTTTAAGGTATATTCACAAATTTGTGCAACCATCCAGAACATTTTCATCACCCCCAAAGAAACCCAAACCCATCAGAAGTCATTCCCAATATCACCCAACCCCGCCACCTTCAACCCCAATCTACTTTCTGTCTCCATGGACCTGCCTGTTCTGGGCATTTCCTAGAAGTGGAATCATATACCCTGTGACCTTTAGTGTCAGGCTTCTTTCACTTGGCATCATATTGTGAGATTCATGCATACAGCAACATGTATCAGTAATTCATTTCTTTTTACGGCTGAATAATATTCCATTATATGGATAGACCATATTTTGTTTGTCTTTTCACCATTTGACAAACATTTGAGTTGTTTCCACTTTTTGGTTATTGTGAATTAAGGTTACTGTAAACATGTGTTTACAACTTTTTGTCTGGTCATATGTTTCCAATTCTCTGAGTATATGCTTAGATGTGGAATTGCTGGGCCATGTGGTAGCTCTGTTTAACTTTTTGAAGAACTGCCAAATTGTTTTCCAAAGTGGTTCACACTCTATTTTTAAGATTTTTTTTTTTTTTTTGAGTTACAGTCTCACTCTGTCGCCCAGACTGGAGTGCAGTGGCACACTCCCGGCCCCACAGCCTCAACCTGCTGGGCTCCAGTGATCCTTCCAGTCTTAGTCTTCCAAGTAGCTGGAACTACAGGCGTGCGCTACCATGCCCAACAAATTTTTTTTGATTTATTGTAGAGACGAGGTCTCATCAAATTGCTGAGGGGGTCTTGTACCTGTGGGCTCAGGCAATCCACTCACCTCAGCCTTCCAAAGCATGGGATTACAGGCTGAGCCACTGACCCCGGCTTTTAAGATGTATTTTAAACACGTGTTCCTACTCCTAAGTGGGTCCTGAACATTCATCCCGATACTATGAGAGAGGGACTGGCAATAGTGGGACACTGCCAGGGGAGGGAAGGAAGGGGGGCACATAACATCACTAAGGATGCCTGATCCCAAATCAGGGGAAGTGAGGACCAGTGGGAGGCCCAACTTCACCCGGATGCAGACTACCTATGTACCTAATCCTGGCTTGTGCTCCACATCTTTTGCAATTAAATATATATATATATATATATATATGGTATGCTAATTATCAAAAGGTATCCTATCACTGTATCATATCAGGAAACATGTCAATGATTGTTCACACCTGTAGCTGGGTAGGCTTTGGAAAAAGGGCACAATCTCAGGTATTGCTGGTGGTGGCATAAATTGTTAGAACCTTCTTGGAGAGCAACTTGGTAACATTTCAAATTGTCCCTACACCTCACCCAGCACACCCACTGGAAATTAAAGCACTAGCCTGTGAAAATATATGCAGAAGCATGTTTATTATAGCATTGTTTTAAATGACTCAAATTGGATTGTGAATGTTCATCAATAAGATAATGACTGAATAAATAATAATGCCTCTATACTGTGAAATCTTATGAAGGTATAAAAAGCAAGAATTCATTATATCTCTAGTATTGACACAGAGATATAATACATTTGTAAATGAGAAGGTGAATTTTAGAGTACAATTTTAAATAATTTTTAAATTTTTATTTGCATAGTTTTTTTTTTGAGGATGCACACACCAAAAAATTTAAGGAGAGTAAGAACACTTTGTAAATTTCAGTAAAAAATAAAAATTATTAACGGAAATTAAGTTACAACAATGCTTCTGAAGGGCCATTTGGCAACATGTATCATAATGCTGAGTGCACATGAACTTTGACTCAAAATACCATTGTAAGAATTTTTTGCCAAAAAGATTAGGATGCTGTCACAATGTAGCTACAAGAATGTTTATCACGTCATGTTCTTTCAATGGCGCACTATTGGAAGAACCTTCTATTCAACAATAGAGGGTCAATTGAAATAAACTGCAGTGCCTCCACACAATGGTGTCCTGGAAATAACTTTCAAACGTGTATTTACTGCCATGAAAGAAGTTAATTATGTATTGCAATATGGAAAATCAGGCTACAAAACAGTACATACGATATAATTATGTTTTAATTTAAAAAATACAATGTAACTGCCAGTAGGGGTGTGGGGAAGCGGGATTGGCAGTAGCAGGAATCTGCCTGGGGAAGGGGGAGCACATCTCATTAACAAGGATACCTGCCTAATGAACATTTGTATACCTAATCCTGAATTGTACTCCACATCTTTAAAGTAAAAGAATAAAAAAATTTTAAATTAAAATAAATAAAAATACAATGTATGTATAAATGCACAAAGAACAGGACCTGGAAATCAATACTTCGAATGCTGATGGCGATCACCACTGTGTGAAAGACCTTCGGTGTACTTTGATTTCATGCTCACTTGGTTGTCTTTTGTCGGTTTTTTGTGGTAAGCACATATTGCTTTTGTAATAAAAATTCATTTTGCAATTTAAAAAATTACTTTAATCTCAAGATTCCAAGTTACGTTTTGATCTGAGTCACACTAGACTCAAGATTATCCAGATGTGTCATGCTCTGCAACCCTGGCTTACTTTGCACATGCTGCTCCTTCTCCTAGGAATACATGCCCTTCCCTGTCCTCCCTTGGAATGTCAATACCCTCAGACCCAGCTTCAGATTGTCTTCTTCATGGAGTTTCCCCTATTTGTCCCAAAACTCAGGCACAATGCAGTGTTCCAGTCTTCTGTGGTCCTCCAACCACACAAAGTGAACAAAATAAAGACCAGCACGTGAGCACCGCAGAAGCATAGACATCACTGGACCTGCTCAGCACCGGTGCTTAGAACAATGCCTGGTACTTAGTCAGGTGCTTAGTCAGTCTGGTTGAGCAAATAAAGGAACGATTCATCAAAGGAAGGTGATGTCTCAGTGATCTTCATATTTCCAGTGATTGATGCCTATAATAAAACCTACTGCTTCTGGAAAATTGAGTGAATTCTGGACCCAGTGTTACCCCCTTGATATAGATGGTTCCATTTTAAGTCTTACTAAGGGAGTTACTTGGGGCTAGGACTGAGAATCATCTCAGCATCAACGGTTCCTTCTCTCTTTAGTAACAGATCCACCAAATTTCAGCTGGGAAAGCAGTCATCCAGAATAAAAACCATGATTCCCAGCTTTCTCCTTGTCCCTACATTGGGTCCTAGGAAGATGTGTCATATGAGGAGACAAAGGTCAATGGCAAAGTCTCAGGTTATGGTTTCAGAAGGGGAGGAGTGTTTTCTCTACTTCCTTGTTTCCCCTTATTCTGGTTGGATTACAGACATGATAGCTGGAGTCACAGAAGCCTTCCTGGACCCTGTCCTGGAAGATACATGCCAAGAATGGTAGAACAAAATAGGGGAACTCTGGTTCTCTGACTTCTTGGACTTCCACACCAATCCTAAATTAAAACTACATAAATGAGAAATGAGATTCTATTCCACTGAAACTACTATTTTTTGGCTGAACTCATCATTTAACTAACACTGTACTATATCACTTAGCTATTGTTACAATACTGCTGTGTAACGAATAATCCCCAAATTTCAGGAGCTTCAGTAGATGTTTCTTTTTTTCCCCCTAGCTCCTGAATCTATGGATTGACTGGTGTGAGTCTTCTTCAAGCTGTGAATCAGGGTCCGTCTTTATTCTTCATTGTGAAAACATGATGTGTTCTTCTCAGGGTGTGAAGGCAAACAGAAACAGGTAGTGCTTCTTAAGACTTCAGCTTGGAACTGGAACTCTGTCACTTTTGCGCCCATTCCATTAGCTGGAAAAAATGATGTGGTCAAGTCTAAAGTCAGTGGGACCAAGGAAGCAATTTTAATCTACAGTGAAACCATGGTGGGGGCAATGGGTGAAGGAAGCATTGTGAGCAATCACGAAATCCACCTAAAGTAACTTATACTCTTCCTATTTTATATAAGGAAACCAGGACCTGAGACCTTAAATAACTTGCCAAAAAGCCTTTGCTGGTAAGAGGTAGGTCCAGGGTGTAAATCCAGATATCTGGAGCTCAGAACATTTTTCCGTAGCGGCACTGGCTTCCTTCATCACATATGTGCCAAGCTGTGAACTGGCTTTTACCCAAATGAGCTGTACTTCTCCCAAGAGTCCTGTGAAGTATATTGTTATCTCCATTAGGGGCCAGGCATGGTGTCTCATGCCTGCAATCCCAGCACTTTCAGAGGCCAAGGCAAGAGGATTGCTTGAGACCAGGAGATCGAGACCAACCTGGGCAATACAAAAAATTTTTAAATATTAGCTGGGCATGACAGTTCGCACCTGTAGTACCAATTCAGGAGGCCGAGGCAGAAGAATTCCTTGATCCCAGGAGGTTGAGGCAGCAGTGAGCCAGGATTGTGCCATTGCACTCCAGCCTTTGCAATAGAATGAGATTCTGTCTTAAAAAAAAAAACAAAAGTTGTTATACTCTATTAGGAAAGTGAGGACTCAAAACAAAGAGGCCAATGTCTCAATGCCTGGATCGGCACTCAGGTCTGACTGGCTGCAAGCCTCGTGTCTTCCTGAAGTCAACCTGAATTCAGCTAGCCCCTTCTCCAGGTTGCCTATTGTCTTGGCCCTGTGTGCCAGACTGTGCCTCACTGTACCTGTACCCATCTCTGCCCATCGGGCTCTGACCCCATTCCACTTCATGTCTCACCTCCTTCTGCCCCTCAGATGACAAAGCAATGCCAGGGAGCCCAGGGGTGGTTGTGTCCACAGCCTTCTATCCTCCATCCCATAACCTCCTCCATCCCATGTCCCACTCCCCTCATGGAATCATAGATCAAGTCGACATTTTGTCAGCTCCTCACCATCTTTTTGTCTGTCTTTCCATGACACACCTCAATGTTCCTATGGAGAAAGCCTTCTCCACTCTTGGTCCTTATGGTTTAGGTAAGCTCACCACGCTTGTTCCCTAGACTCAGGGTGGGCATGAGACTTGGGCCTGTGTCCAGAGCATCACAACCCTCTCCCTGCACACCAGCAGCCACAGTGACTGGTTCAGTACTCGGGAAAGAGAACAGATAAGATCAGTCCTGGGGAGTGAGAAGAACTCTTGGCAATGAGCACTGACCTGAAGCCACCCATGCCCACCTGTTTGGGACTTTGAAGGGAAGGGGAATATCCTGCAGAAAGAAGGGACATGAGAATGTCTAGGACCATAATCCCAGGCTAGGCTTGGAGGATTCTCCCCAGACTGGAGGCCTGGTGCCCTGGGGAAGAGAAAAGGTAGCCAGAGCTCACTGAATCTTGCCCTCTTCCCTTAGTGGCATCACCTCTCTTCACTTCAGTGCCACATCTTTAAAATGGTTGGATGAATATGAATAATATGAATGTAGTAATATGGCTTGCTGTAAAGAAAAGATCAGATGAAGCTTAAAACCATGCCAGGTATTTTCAGGTCGGATGTAGAGAGCAGAGATCTGGTGCCCATTCTCAGCTGAGGAGTTTCAGCTCCACTCCGCAGGAAGGTCCAAGATCACAGGCATCCAGAAGTGCTAGGTACTTAAGGTCATATGAAAAAAAAAGACATTACTGCTGCAGAACTGCTGCCCACATGCATCCTTGAGCAATTTCCTGCACCTCTCTGAAGCCCACCCTCCTCATCTTTAATGGGCTAGTGGCACCGATTACCCTTACCGTGACTTCGCTGTGGATGAAATTTACCTCCCTGTTCCCACAGGCTTTAGACTTGGCCACACAATTTTCTCTGGTTAATGGGATGGTCACAAAAGCAACAGAGTCCCAGTTAGCTGAAGTCTTAAGGAGCACTGCCTGTTTCTATTTGTCTTCTTGCCTTGAGAAGAACATATCAGTATTGCTGGCTACAATAATGGTTACATGAGACAAAATTTACAGAGTGCTTTGGACACAACTTAGCAGAGGAAAGTTATATCAACTGGCACTACACACTTTTTCTCAAATAATGGTACCAAACTGTCCCGTGTCCCAGGTTTTATTGCCTGGAATGCTGCTCTGTTGTTTAGCAACATAGTGGCCACACAGGTCCATAGAGAATGTGCATGACAAGGACTTTTCCAAGGGCTTGTAAAGGCATCATATTCTGTAGCTGATTCATCCATTTCCCTGTGAATAAATATAAGTCATCTTTTAGGTTTTTTTTTTGTATTGCAATAAACACTTTGCATAGTTACCTTTGTCCACTTGCCTGATAGGTTTTGTATTTCATTGCAAAGGCTGATTGATGCTCTAAGAAAAATGATCTTCAAATCTAAGTGTCTTAAGTTAATACATGTTTATCAGTTTTCTGTGTTCTATGGCCACTTCAGGTTGGAAGATGGGTAGGGTTCTGCTAACCATGGCCAGGAACTGATGTGGAAGAAGCAGGCATTATTTTGAATTTTGCCAGTGCAATGATTAAAAAAAGAGAAATGAGGAATCTGGGAGGTCTTGCACCAGAATTCAAATTATTTGGCGCAAAGTGACATCCTTACTCATTGGCTAAAACCAGTCAGGTGACCTTACCCACCTCCAAGTAGTCCAGAAAGTACAATGTACAACGTGACTGGAAATCAGATCACTGTAAGCATGGGTGACAAGCACTAAAAACTCCCTTCATATCTACATTGTAAAGATAAGTCAGTAATTGCTACATCAAAATCATTGCTAACTTAAAATTCAATCGCTGTTGGTAAATTGCTTAACAAAAATACTGGCTACATGTGCATTCCCATGCAGTCTTAGTGTTCTTTCTCCCACATCCAACAGACGCTGGGTTTTCTAAAATGATTTCTTTTTCTTCAGCTTGATATGTATAAATCCATCTTCTTAATTTGTCTTCCTTTTTTAAAAAACTGGTGGTGGAGGTTAAATACCATTCCCCAGGTATATTGGACATTTCTATGAACTCTATTTTAATGAATAAAATGGGTCATCCTTGTGCAAATAGTTCTAAATGTGTATCTTTGTTGCTCAATATTTTGCCCATATCTTTTATTCCTTGCTTCAGGATAAATTCTCAAAGCACAGTTGATGAATGTAAGGGCTTTCAGATGCTCAAGGCTGATTGTTTATATTAATAACTTGCTCTTCTAAAACACATCAGTTTATACCCTCACAAACAATATACGAACATGCTCACTTCCCTTGAGGCATCACCCATGTGAATTATTACTTAATAAAAAATAAAAATCTTCTCATATGATAAACAAATCATTTCATATAAGACCATTCTTTAAAGTTATATTTTCTCATATATATTTGTTCAATTTTAAAAGTAATACAAGATTACTTCAAGATATTCAAATATAGAAATCAAAATATCAAAATCAAGAAATCAAAAATAGAAAATATAAGTCCCCTGTGATCTTATCCCTAGAAATCCCACTAATAACTATTCTACACATATTCTTTCAGAATTCCTTCAAGGAATATGTGTACATAAATAGCTATTGCAATTATTATTGTCATTATTGTTTTACAATACTTTGACATGATCCTTTACTGCTTTCTAAAATATTTAGACTCAGCTGGGCTATAGCTCACACCTGTAATCCCAGCTCTTTGGGAGGCCAAGGTGGGAGAATCATTTGAGCCCAGGAATTGGAGACCAGCTTGGGCAACATAGCCAGACCCCATCTCTAAAACAAACAAAAAAACAAACAAACAAAATATTATCTGGGCATGGTGGTGTATGCTTGTAGTCCCAGCTACTTGGGAGGCTGAGATGGGAGAATCACTTAAGCCCAGGAGGTCAAGGCTGTGATGAACCAAAATCATGCCACTGCACTCCAATCTGGGCAACAGAGTGAGACCTCAACTCAGCGATAAAAAACAAAAAACAAGAACAACAACAACAAAAATTTTATACTCAATAACAGACCTAGGTTATCTTACGTCAGTATCCACAAGTCTAATTTAATCTCTTTAATAGATGCACATCATGTCACAGAATAGATATAATGTATCCAAATAATCACTGTGGGCAGGCACTTGAGTTACTTTCAGTTATTTCCAAAATAACAGTGTTTATTCAAAAACTCACAATTTTGCAATAAACATTCTTATATATACATTTTGTGCACCCTGAATACACACACACACACACACACACACACACACACTTTTCATTATGCATAGGTTCAATTGCTGCTTTATGTTCAATTGTTATTTTTGTTTTCTGGATTCATGGAGAGTTTGTTCATGTCTTTGTAGGTTATCAGCAAGCTACATTTTTTTCATCCATAACTTTCCTGTCCATGACTACATGATGTTTCCTTTTCTTCAGGAAGATTTTTACATTCTATATTGATTTTTAAAAGTCATACATTATGTTGCAAATATTTTCCTCCAGACTTCTTTTTGCTTTTGAAACTTGTGTATGTGTTCTTGGCCATGAAAATCTGGAGTTGGAGGATGGCAGTGCAAGTATTTTAAAGCTGTGGGTTTGGGACTTAGCATGGGCTCAGCGTCCTCCACAGCACCGCTGGACCTCCTGATTCTGCAGCCAGTAGATGACCGGGCTGCACAGCGGTGTGACCACCATTTAGCTGACTGATAGCACCTTGTTGAGATCCATGGAAGCCAGGCGACTAGGGTGGGAATACATGAAGAGGACCGCTACAGAGAAGATGTCCATCACAGCCAGATGTGTGGCGCAGCTGCAGAGGGCTTTGAGGTGGGCTGCAGCTAAGGGCATGTGGAGCATGGACTCCCCATGGCAGCATAAGATGACTGAAGAATTAGTAGAGATCCACAGAAGATGGCAATGGCAGAGATGAAGTCCACCAGCTCCATCAGGGTCACTTGGGTGGTTGAGCAGAGGGGAGACATCACAGAAGTGGTTGAGGAGACTTCCAGCAAAATGGCGATGGGGCAGCACTCAGTCTGTGAGATCCTCCACCGAGGAGATCACAAAGAGACTCTGGTTCTCTCCCCGGAGGCTACAGATCCCATCATCGGCAGCCAGCTTTTCACTCAGAGTTCAGTCATAGGCTTCTCTGAGGCATCACTGCGGTCCGGGCAGCTACTGTGGCTGCCGCTGCTGCTGGCAGCCATTCCACATCGCACGGCCCATGCCTGAGGTGATCCACGACTTCAGACTTTGAAGTCCCCGCGAGCAAGATCTGCTGAGGTCTACACCACTGGACATCCTGCCAGGCCGTGGGTCTCCTCCTGTGTGCCTCCAGGCAACATCTCCCTCCCCTTAGGGGCAGGCGAGCAGCTGTGATAAAGACCATCTGTAGCAAGGGATAACACTCCCTGCTGGCGATTCAAGGTAACAACACCAAAGGGAAAAACGGAAGCCTGACAGACACAGGTCAGATCTGAGTAGTGAACGGGGCAGTGGAGAACTGAGTGATGCCTGCCTTCACAGCAGGCAAGGGGCAACTGTCAAGTCCTAACTTTGAACAAAATTACTAGCTTGAAAAGACAGCTAGAAATCAGAGCTGAAAGGACATTCGACTTAAATGAAAAGTCTCAGAGTGTGCTTGATTGCTTCTGTTAGTCTACTGACTTGATTCTATTCCTTCTGTTTTGTTCCCCCCCCTTTTTTTCTCCTTCTTTTCCCATCTTTTATTTTCTTCTCTCTGTAAACCATATCTTTGTATAGAGGAATAGCACACCAATAAGGAGGTTGTTAAACTTGTATGTTAGCAACATTGTATGTTTAGGTTTTTTTGTATGGTAGTTGGTTAGTTTGTAGCCATGGTCTACTGTTTTTATATGTTTCAATTTTTGTCTCTCTCTCCATTTGTTGGTACACTCGTCTGCTTTCACCCTTACCCCTCTCTCTCTGCACCCCCTCTCCCCCCCACCACTGCCTGTTCCATTCTCTTCCCTCTGTTAACCGCATTTTATTTTCAGGGAGCAAACCTACAACCCCACTGCACGGACAGATTCCAAGGCAGTGGGGAGTGGGTTTCAGATTATTCATACACCTGTCAGTGGATACCAGGACCTGAAGATAGATTTTGAATCACAGCTCCCCCCTTAAGTAAATCTCAAAACTCCAAAAAGGATCACCCCCAACCTATAGTGCAACTCCAGAATTGAACAAGGTAAGAGGACATACATAAAAAAGCATAGGAAATTGAACAAACAGAAGTAAAAACAACCTCTCCACACCTGAATAACAGAATTAAAGAAGATGGTAACGTGGAGGGAAGGAAAAAGTAGGGAGAGGGAAAACGGCACAAATGAAGAAAAACCAAAAAGAAGAATATAGGTCTCACATAGACCCCTGGGAGATCAGACACTAGGAAAACAGATTCTGGAACACAAACAATGAAGAACTCCCAGAATGACTGGTCACACGCAACAAACCCAGACATCAAGACATTAAAAGAGAGAATTTAAAAAATTGAGGAGAGACAAGAGGAAAACAGGAAGGAGCTGATGTCAGAAATAACAGCAGTAAAGAATACTTTGATGGAAATAAATAACAAACTAATAAGCATGGAAAGCAGAATTAGCCAAGCAGAAGAAAGAATCTCGGAGCTCGAAGACCAAAACACAGAACTAACCCAAACTGTCAAAAGCAAAGAAAAGAAGCTCAAAAAGACAGAACAAAACCTTCAAGAGATGAATGACCACTTCAAGAGACCAAAACTAAGAGTAACTGGCCTTTGTGAGGCAGAGAGAGAAACAGAGGCCACACTGGAACAAACATTTCATGAAATCATTCAAGAAAACTTACCTCATCTCATCAAGGATGAAAAAATTCAAACACAAGAGATTCAGAGAACCCCTGCAAGACAACAAATGAGAAGACCAACTCCCAGACATATAATAATTTGCCTAAACAAACTAGGTATAAAAGAAAAAATCCTAAAATCTGCAAGAGAAAAAGGTCAGACTACCTACCAGGGAAGACCAATTAGAATAGCAGCAGATTTATCTACAGAAACCCTCCAGGCTAGGAGAGCCTGGAGCCCTATCTTCAAAGTTCTAAAAGATAAACAATTTCAACCAAGAATAACCTATCCAGTCAAGCTAAGCTTCATCAGTGAGGGAGAATTGAAATCTTTCCCAGATATCCAATCCGTAAGAATCTACGCTGCCACCAGACCACCGCTACAAGAAACACTTAAGAAAGCATTGAGCACAGAAGAAAAGGAAAAAAGAAAAACAACATTCTTCACAAGAATACAGACAAAAGATTAAAAACACACATGATCCAACTCTAAAACCAAAAGAAAGACAACACACAAAGAGGAAGAACAACAACTCAGTAAGAACATTATGATAGGGATCAACTCTCACATCTCAATAATTAGTTTGAATGTGAATGGACTAAATGCACCACTGAAAAGACATAGAATGACAAAATGGATAAAACATCACCAGACAACAATCTATTGCCTTCAGGAGACTCACCTCACTAGAAAGGACACTCACAGACTCAAAGTAAGAGGATAGGAAACAAATTTTCAGGCGAATGGAACACAAAAGAAAGGAGGAGTCACGATCTTAATCTCAGACAAGATACCCTTTAAGCTATCAAAAATCAAAAAAGATACAGAAGGCCACTACATAATGATAAAACGTTCAATCCATCAACAAGAAATATCCATCCTAAACATATATGCACCAAACACAGGAGCACCAACTTTCATAAAGCAGCTCCTAGGTAAACTAAAAAAACATATCGACTCCAATACCATCATAACTGGGGACTTTAATACCCCACTCACAACCCTAGACAGATCATCAGGATAAAAAATCAGCAATGACATCTGAAACCTCAATGTGACTGTTGATCAAATGGACTTAATTGATACCTACAGAACCTTCTATCCAAAGACCACAGAATACATATTCTACTCATCACCACATGGAACGTACTCTAAGATTGACCACATACTTGGCCATAAGACAAGCATAAGCAAATTTAAAAGGACTGAAATTTTACCATGCACCTTCTCAGACCACAGTGGAATAAAAATAAGCATTAACACCCACAAGGTCCCCCCAAAACCCACAAAGACACGGACACTAAACAGTATGATGCTAAACAACTCCTGGGTCAATGATGAAATCAAAACAGAGATTAAAAGATACCTGGAAACAAATGAAAATGAAGAAACATCTTACCGAAATCTCTGGGATGCCATGAAAGCTGTAGTAAGAAGGGAATTTATATCCCTACAAATGCACATAAAGAAAATGGAAGGATCTCACAAATTAACAGCCTAAGAAGCCACCTAAGGCAACTGGAAAAGCAAGATCACAAAAACCCTAATTTCAGCAGAAGAATCCAGATCACCAAAATAAAAGCCCAAATCCAGGACATAGAAGACAAAAAGATAATACAAAAAATCAATGAAACAAAAAGCTGGTTCTTCAAAAAGATAAACAAGATCGATGGTCCCCTAGCTAGACTGACCAAGAAAAAGAGAGAAAAAATCCAAATAAACACAATCAGAAACACAAAAGATGAAGTCACATCTGATCCTGAAGAAATACAAAAGATCATTAGAGACTACTATGTACACTTGTATGGAAACAAACTTGAAAACCTTTCTGAAATGGAGAAATTTTTGTCATCAAACTAACTGCCTAGGTTGAAACAAGAAGAAATTGAGGCCCTAAGTAGATCAATAACAATCAAGGAAATTGACCACGTAATAAGAAAACTACTGGCACCATGAGTTCTGGGAAGGTGATAGTCACACGTGTGTAAGATGCCTTGAGACAGTGGGTCTCTGACTCTCGCCCAGGGGGGCTGGGGACCCCAGCATCGCAGCCTGCTCTCCAGACAGAGCTCGACCATTGCCATCGCAACGACTGGACAGTTTGGCTGCATTGCAAAGAGTCCCGCCGCTGCCGCCACCGGCGCCACTGCCACCGCCCCTCCCCCCATCACTGCTGCCGCTGCCGCTGCCATCGCCATCGCCACCGCCACTGCGGCCTCTGGGAGGAGATCTACAACAAACCGCTTCAGGGAAGATCTGCTGGGATCGCTGCCACCTATCCTGCGTCCGAGACTGTCCTGCCCAGCCGGCGTGGTGCTCCTGTTGCCTGCTCGGAGGCAGGCAGCCATCTTGTTCCTGTCTGGCCCCACCTCCTCTGGGGCGAGCAGATGAGATAGCACCACCTGCTGGCAATTCAAGGTAACAACACCGAAACGGGAGAAACAAGCTTGATAAAGACATAGACCAAGCTGCTGAAGGAAGGTTAATCTGAACTGTCCTTCACAGCAGATCAGGGGCAACTGACTCTAACTGCAAACTAATTTAACAGGTTGAAAAGAAAACTAGAAATCAGACCTGAAAGGACATTGGACTTAAACGAAATGTCTCAGAGTGTGCTTCATTGATTCTATCAGTTTAATGACTTAATTCTATTCCTACTGTATTGTTCCCTTTTTTCTTTTTTTCCTTTTCCTTTTCTTCTCTTTTCTTCCCTCTGTAAGCCATATCTTTGTATAGAGGAACAGCACACTAACAAGGTGGTTGGTTAGCTTGTATATTAGCATCACTATATGTTTTATTTTTGTTTGTATGAGAGTTGGTTCGACTGTAGCTGTGGTCTATTGTTTTTATCTGTTTCAGTATAGGCCTCTCTCTCTATTTGTTGGCACACTCTTTTGTTTCCCCCCTTACACCTCTATCTCTCCACTCCCCTCTTCAACCCACTATCTGCTCCATTCTCTCCCTTCTACTAACCACATTTTATTTCAGGGAGTAAACCTACATCCCCACTGCACGGACAGATTCCAGGGCAGTGGGAAGTGGGTTCCACATTATCCACATGCATGTCAGCGAATACCAGGACCTGCAGATAGATTTTGAATCACAGTTCTCCCCATAAGTACATCTCAAAACTACAAAAAGGACCACCTCCAACCTGCAGTGCAACTTCAGAATTGAACAAAGTAAGAGGACATACATAAAGAATAGGAGATTGAACAAACAGAAGTAAAACCAATCCCTTTACCCCTGAATAACAGAATTAAAGAAGACGGTGACGTGGAGGGAAGGAAAAAGTAGGGAGGGGGAAAAACCGCACAAATGAAGAAAAACCAAAAGAAGAATATAGGTCTTACACAGACCCCTGGGAAATCAGACACTGAGAAAACAGATTCTGGAACACAGACAATGAAGAGTCCCCAGAATGACTGGTTACATGCAACAAACCCAGACATCAAAACATTAATGGAGAGAATTTAAAAAATTGAGGAGAGACAAGAAGAAAATAGGAAGGAACTGTTGTCAGAAATGACAGCAGTAAAGAATACTGTGATGGAAATGAACAACAGACTAATAAGCATGGAAAGCAGAATCAGCCAAGTCGAAGAAAGAATCTCAGAGCTCGAAGACCAAAACACAGAACTAACCAAACTGTCAAAAGCATAGAAAAGAAGCTCAAAAAGACAGAACAAAACCTGCAAGAGATGAATGATCACTTCAAGAGACCAAACCTAAGAATAATTGGGCTTCCTGAGGCAGAAAGAGAAACAGAAGTCACACTGGAACAAACATTTCATGAAATCATTCAAGAAAACTTCCCTCAACTCATTAAGGATGAAAAAATTCAAACACAAGAGATTCAGAGAACCCCTGCAAGACAACAAATGAGAAGACCAACTCCCAGGCACATAATAATTCGCCTAAACAAAGTAGCTATGAAAGGAAAAATCCTAAAGGCTGCAAGAGAAAAAGGCCAGACTACCTACCAGGGAAAACCAATTAGAATAGCAGCAGATTTATCCACAGAAACCCTTCAGGCCAGGAGAGCCTGGAGCCCTATCTTCAAAGTTCTAAAAGAGAAACAATTTCAACCAAGAATAACCTACCCAGTCAAACTAAGCTTCATTAGTGAGAGAGAATGGAAATCTTTTCCAGACATCCAATCCCTAAGAACCTACGCTGCCACCAGACCACCTCTACAAGAAACACTTAAGAAAGTACTGAACACAGAAGAAAAACAAAAAAGAACAACAGCATTCTTTCACAGGCAAAAGATTAAAAACACATGAACCAACTCCAAAACCCAAAGAAAGACAACAAATAAACAGGAACAACTCTGTAAGAACCTTATGACAGGGATCAACTCTTGCATTTCAATTATTAGCCTAAATGTGAACGGACTAAATGCACCACTGAAAAGACATAGAATGGCAAAATGGATAAAATATCATCAGGCAGCAATCTATTGCCTTCAAGAGACTCACCTCACTAGAAAGGACACCCACAGACTCAAAGTAAGAGGATGGGAAATAAACTTTCAGGCGAACGGAATACAAAAGAAAGGAGGAGTAGCCATCTTAATTTCAGACAAAATACCCTTCAAGCTATAAAAAATCAAAAAAGATACAGAAGGCCACTACATAATGATAAAAGGCTCAATCCATCAACAAGAAATATCTATCGTAAACATATATGCACCCAACATAGGTGCGCCAACTTTCATGAAGCAACTTCTTGGAAAACTAAAGAAAGGTATTGATTCTAACACTATCATAACTGGGGACTTTAATACCCCACTCACAACCCTAGACAGATCATCAGGACAAAAAATCAGCAAGGTGATCCAGAACTCAATGTGACTTTGGATCAAATGGACTTAATTGATACCTACAGAGCACTCCATCCAAAGACCACAGAATACACATTCTACTCATCACCACATGGAACATATTCTAAGATTGACCACATACTTGGCCATAAATCAAGCATAAGCAAATTTAAAAGGACCAAAATTCTACCAAACACCTTCTCGGACCACAGTGGAATAAAAATAAATATTGACACCAACAAAGTCCCCCCAAAGCCCACAAAGACATGGACACTACACAGCATGATGCTAAACAACTCCTGGGTCAAGACGAAATCAAAACAGGGATCAAAAGATACCTGGAAACAAATGAAAATGAAGAAACATCTTACCAGAATCTCTGGGATGCCCTGAAAGCTGTAGTAAGAGGGGAATTTATATCCCTACAAACACACATGAAGAAAATGGAAGGAACAGAAATTCACAGCCTAACAAGCCACCTAAAGAAGCTGGAAAAGTAAGACCACAAAAACCCTAATTTCAACAGAAGAATCCAGATCACCAAAATAAAAGCCCAAATCCAGGACATAGAAGACAAAAAGATAATACCAAAAATCAATGAAACAAAAAGCTGGTTCTTCGAAAGGGTAAACAAGATTGATGGTCCCCTAGCTAGACTGACCAAGAAAAAACAAGAAAAAAACCAAATAAGCATAATCAGAAACACAAAAGATGAAGTCATATCTGACCCTGAAGAAATACAAAAGATCATTAGAGACTACTACGTACACTTGTATGGAAACAAACTTGAAAACCGTAAGGAAATGGAGGGCTTTCTGACATCACACAACCTACCTAGGTTGGAACAAGAAGATATTGAGACCCTAAATAGACCAATAACAATCAAGGAAATCGACTACGTAATAAGAAAACTTCCTACAAAAAAAGCCCTAGTCCAGATGGCTTTCCAGCAGAATTCTACAAGACATTCAAGGAGGAGCTGATGCCAATCCTACTGAAGGTATTTCAGGCAATTGAAAAAGACGGAACTCTCCCCAAATCATTTTACGAAGCCAACATCACATTGATACCCAAGCCAGGTAAAGATCCAACAAAGAAAGAGAACTATAGGCCAATATCTTTGATGAACATAGATGCTAAAATTCTCAACAAGATCCTAGCAAACCGGATTCAGCAATACATCTCAAAAATCATCCACCATGACCAAGTAGGCTTCATTCCTGGCATGCAAGGCTGGTTCAACATTCGTAAAACCATAAATGTAATTAAATACATCAACAGATGTCAAAACAAAAACCACATGATCATACCATTAGATGCAGAAAAAGCCTTTGATAAAATCCAGCACCCCTTCTTGATAAAAACCCTTGAACATCTAGGCATATGGGGAACATACCTCAAAATAGTAAAAGCCATCTACGAGAAACCCACAGCCAGCATACTCCTAAATGGACAAAAATTGGAACCAATTCCCCTGAAAACTGGAACTAGACAAGGATGCCCACTCTCTCCCCTCCTGTTCAACATAGTATTGGAAGTCCTGGCTAGAGCAATCAGAGAAGAGGAGGCAATCAGAGGTATTCAAATAGGAAAAGAGGAAGTCAAGCTATCTCTCTATGCAGATGATATGATGGTGTACCTTGAAAACCCAAGAGAATCTGTCAAAGACCTCCTTACATTGATAAAAGCCTTTGGCAAAGTCTCAGGATACAAAATAAATGTACAAAAGACAATTGCATTTCTCTACACCAATAATAAACAAACAGAAACCCAAATAAAAAACACAATTCCATTCACAATAGCCACAAAAAAAATGAAATACCTTGGCATCTTCCTAACCAGAGACGTGAAAGACCTTTACAATGAAAATTACAAAACACTGCTCAAAGAAATCAAAGATGACACGAACAAGTGGAAAAATATCCCATGCTCATGGGTCGGAAGAATCAACATTGTGAAGATGTCCATCTTACCTAAGGCAATCTACAAATTCAATGCAATACCCATTAAATTACCAACAACATTCTTCTCAGACCTAGAAAAAACAACACAGGAATTCATATGGAAACACAAACGTCCAAGAATAACCAGAACAATCCTCAGCAAAAAAAACAAAGCAGGTGGTATCACATTACCGGACTTCAAACTTTACTATAAAGCTATAATCATCAAAACAGCTTGGTATTGGTACAGGAACAGGCATATAGATCAATGGAATAGAATTGAGATTCCAGAAGCAAAACCTCAATTTCTCAACCAACTCATCTTCGACAAAGCCCCCACCACCTACCAATGGGGAGAGGAGAACCTATTCAGTAAATGGTGCTGGGAAAACTGGCTGACCACATGCAGAAGATTGAAACAGGACCCCTATCTATCCCCATGCACAAAGGTTAACTCCAAATGGATCAGAGACCTGGATGTAAAGCCTCAAACCATAAGAACCTTAGAAAAGGAAGGAAATACTCTCATGGAAATCGGAACTGGCATCCAATTCCTGTACAAAACCCGAAACCCACAGGGCTTAAGAGAGAAGGTAGACAAATGGGACCTTATTAAACTGACAAGCTTCTGCAAAGCCAAAGAAACCATCAAGAGAGCAGGGAGACAGCCTACAGACTGGGAAAAAGTATTTGCCAACTCTAGGTCTGACAAAGGCTTAACATCCTGGATCTACAAGGAACTGAAACGCACTGAAAAGAAGAAAACAAACAACCCCATTATAAAATGGGCAAAAGATATGAACAGACACTTAACAAAAGAAGACATATGAGCAGCCAACAAGCACATGAAGAAATGCTCAACCTCACTAATCATCAGGGAGGTGCAAATCAAAACCACACTGAGATACCACCTAACTCCAGTCAGAATGGCAATTATCAACAATTCAAAAAATAACAGCTGCTGGAGAGGGTGTGGTGAAAAGGGAACACTTCTACACTGTTGGTGGGAGTGTAAACTAGTGCAACCTCTGTGGAAAGCAGTGTGGCGATTCCTAAAAGCTCTAAAAATTGACCTTCCATATGACCGTGCAATCCCCCTACTGGGAATATACCCTGAAGAACACAAATCACTCTATAAAAAAGATACCTGCACACGTATGTTTATCACAGCATTGTTCACAATAGCAAGAACCTGGAAGCAGTCATGCTGCCCATCAAAAGAGGACTGGATTAAAAAAATGTGGTATATATACATGATGGAATACTACGCAGTCATAAAAAAGAACAAAATCATGAATTTCGCAGCAACCTGGATGGAACTAGAGTCTATAATACTGAGTGACCTCTCACAGAAACAAAGATCCGAATATCACATGTTCTCACTCATATAATGGACCTTGAACATCCAATGTAATACTATAAGAAAATGACTGACGGTACTGGGAAACTATGGGGGGGGATGGGATTAACAGTAGCAAATATCTGTCGGGGGATGGGGAAACACCTCTTATCAACAGGGTGCCTGAATGAAACGTAATTGTACACCTAACCCTTAACTGTACCCCACAAAACCATAATAAAAAATACTGATTGATTAAAAAAAAAAAAGTACCTATAAAAAAAGCCCTGGACCAGATGGCTTTCCAGCAGAATTCTACAAGACATTTAAGAAGGAGCTTATACCAATCCTACTGAAGATATTCCAGGCGATTAAGAAAGATGGAACTCTCCCCAAATCATTTTATGATGCCAACATCACATTGATACCCAAGCCAGGTAAAGACCCAACAAAGAAAGAGAACTACAGGCCAATATCTTTGATGAACATAGATGCTAAAATTCTCAACAAGATCCTAGCGAACCGGATTCAACAATACATCTCAAAAATCATCCATCATGACCAAGTAGGCTTCATCCCTGGGATGCAAGGCTGGTTCAACATTCATAAAACCATAAATGTAATTAAATCAACAGATGTCAAAACAACCACATGATTATATCATCAGATGCAGAAAAAGCTTTTGATAAAATCCAGCACCCCTTCTTGATAAAACCCCTCAAACACCTAGCCATACAGGGAACATACTTCAAAATAGTAAAAGCCATCTATGAGAAATCCACAGCCAGCATACTCCTAAATGGACAAAAATTGGAACCATTTCCCCTGAAAACAGGAACAAGACAAGGATGACCACTCTCACCCCTCCTGTTCAATATAGTATTGGAAGTCCTGGCTAGAGCAATCAGAGAAGAGAAGGCAATCAGGGGGTATTCAAATAGGAAAGGAGGAAGTCAAGCTATCTGTCTTTGCAGATGACATGATCATGTACCTTGAAAACCCAAGAGAATCTGTAAAAAAAAACCTCCTTACACTGATAAAGAACTTTGGCAAAGTCTCAGGATATAAAATAAATGTGCAAAAGACAATCGCATTTCTTTATACCAATAATAAACAAACAGAAACTCAAATAAAAACCTCAATCCCATTCACAATAGTCACCAAAAAAATGAAATACCTTGGCATCTTCCTAACCAGAGACGTGAAAGACCTTTACAATGAAAACTACAAAACACTGCTCAAAGAAATCAAAGCTGACACGAACAAGTGGAAAAATATCCCATGCTCATGGATTGGAAGAATCAGCATTGTGAAGATGTCCATCTTACCTAAGGCAATCCACAGATTTAATGCAATACCCATCAAATTACCAGCAACATTCTTCTCAGACCTAGAAAAAACAACCCAGGAATTCATATGGAAACACAAATGACCACGAATAGCCAGAACAATCCTCAGCAAAAAAAAAAGCAGGTGGTATCACATTACCAGACTTCAAAGTTTACTATAAAGCTACAATAATCAAAACAGCTTGGTATTGGTACAGGAACAGGCATATAGATCAATGGAATAGAATTGAGATTCCAGAAGCAAAACCTCAATTTCTCAACCAACTCATCTTCGACAAAACCTCCACCACCTACCACTGGGGAGAGGAGAACCTATTTAGTAAATGGTGCTGGGAAAACTGGCTGACCACATGCAGAAGATTGAAACAGGACCCCTATCTATCCCCATACACAAAAATTGACTAAATGAATCAGAGACCTAAATGTAAAACCTCAAACCATAAGAACCTTAGAAAATGAAGGACATACCCTCATGGAAATTGGAACTGGCATCCAATTCCTGAACAAAACCCAAAACCCACAGACCATAAGAGATAAGATAGACAAGTGGGACCTCATTAAACTGACAAGCTTCTGCAAAGCCAAAGAAACCATCAAGAGAGCAGGGAGATAGCTACAGACTGGGAAAAAGTATTTGCCAACTCCAGGTCTGACAAAGGCTTAATATCTTGGATCTACAAGGAACTCAAACATGCTGAAAAGAAAAAAAACAAACAACCCCATTATAACGTGGGCAAAAGATATGAACAGACACTTCTCAAAGGAAGACATCCGAGCAGCCAACAGACACATGAAAAAATGTTCAACCTCACTAATCATCAGGGAGATGCAAATCAAAACCACACTGAGATACCACCTAACTCCAGTCAGAATGGCAATTATCAATAAGTCAAAAAATAACAGTTGCTGGAGAGGGTGTGGCAAAAAGGGAACACTTCTACACTGTTGGTGGGAATGCAAACTAGTGTACTCTGTGGAAAACAGTATGGTGATTCCTAAAAGCTCTAAATATTGATCTCCCGTATGACCCTGCAATCCCCCTACTGGGAATATACCCTGAAGAACACAAATCACTATAAAAAAGATACCTGCACAGTATGTTTATCGCAGCATTGTTCACTATAGCAAGAACCTGGAAGCAACCATGCTGTCCATCAAAAGAGGACTGGATTTTAAAAATGTGGTACATATACATGATGGAATATTACACAGCCATAAAAAAGAACAAAATCATTAATTTCACAGCAACCTGGATGGAACTAGAGTCTATAATACTGAGTGATCTCTCACAGAAACAAAGATCTGAGTATCACATGTTCTCACTCATATAGTGGACCTTGAACATCCAACGTAATACTATAAGAACATCACTGAGAGTGGTGGGAAACTATGGGGGTGGAAGGGGAAGGGAGATGGAATTAATGGTAGTAAATATCTATGTGGAGACGGGAAGACACCTCTTATCAACAAGGGTGCCTGAACGGAGCATATTTGCATACCTAACCCTTAACTGTACCCCACAATAGAAAAATAAATAAATAAATAATAATTTTTTTTTAAAAAAAGAAGTGGTTGAGGACCTTGGGGCCGCAGTAGGAGAGACTGGCGATGCATGTGGCTTTGGTCACTGAGACCAGCAGCCCCTCGAAGATGAGGCTAAACCCTGACACACCTAGGGCTGCATGAGCAGCAGGTAGTGCAGGGGGTAGCAGATGACCATGTAGTGGTTGTAGGCCACAGAGGTCAGGAAGGTGCACTCCGTGCAGATGAGGGAGATGAAGAGGAGCTGGGTCATGCAGGCTGTGAAGGGAATGTGGTAGTCCTGTCCACAGCCCTGCAAGCAGGCTGATCATGATCAATCACACATAGCTCATCTCCAGGCAGTTGAGGTTGCCCAGGAAGGAGGACACGGACTTGTGGTGCTCGCTGTGGCTGCAGATGAGGTAGGCGATGATCGTGTTCTCCAGGAGGGTCAGCAGGTAGAGGGTCAGGAAGATGGCAAGCAGGGCATCCCTGATGTCTGGCTTTGTGGTCAAGCCCGGCAAAACAAACTCCTGGACCCTGGTCATTTTGGCCAACTCCAGGGACTTCTCCATCTGTGGAGAGACCAATAAAAGTATTAACATCTGGTTCCCGCAGAGGCAGTCATAAAATACAAGTAGGGTGATGTTCACAGAACTTGGAGACCCTAGTGACTGCCAGCTCAATGTTGGTTGGAAATTGACAGTTAAGAAAGATGGAGAGATGCTACTGTATGTTCATGAGACAAACTCTAAAATACTTGCTCCAATTACTGCTGTTTCCAAATCTGTGACCTTACAGAAAGAATCTGACCACCTGAAAATTGAGCAAATAACATTTGTCTCCCGTGAAATCAAGTGAAGGAATGGATGGACAAGTATAATGCTAATTAAGAAATTGGAATCATTTCCATTTCCCTTTTGAAAAATATGTGTCCTTTCTGGATTATTTTCTTTTTTAATTCTACACAGATAGCAGCATATTATATAATCCAAAGTAGAGCAAGACTGTTGGCTATCTTGCTTTTTTAAAAATTCTGCTGTACTGCTTAATGTAATATTATTTTCTAAAATTATATTGGAGTGGGTCACCAATGGCAATGTTCAAAAAGGACCAAGGGGCAGTTTCCTCTCTGAAAAACAGGGAGCTTCCTACAAAACTTGACTTGTCTCTCATGAACCACTGTTCCGTTTGAGGAAGCTGAGGCTCACAGGGAAATATGGATGTACACACAAACTAATTGTGAAAACTTCTATAACTTACTGAACCTTTTCAACGTTTCAGAAGGCTGCCATGAAGCCTTGTTATTCCCTTGAATTCTCTCTCATGAAGTAGGTGTGGGGCTCAGGAGGCAAATTCACTTGCCCAAGGCCACACAGCCAACAAGTGGCAGGAGGGAGAAGCTCCCCAGGTGATCTCGACTTCAGTGCTGGATCAGCCAAACTGCACATCCTCACCCTCAATGTATTCAAGACCAGAAAGGTCTCCAACTCCTGAGATGTAGAGAGCACAGAGTTGGCAAACAGCCCAACCAGGGTGCCCCTCTGTGTACAGTGTGTCATGCACAGAATTCATTCAGTCACATTTTTTGGCCCCCCTTTCTATGTGTATAAGGCACTAGGAATACATAATAGAACATAACAGAGACAGCCTCTCTCCCTGAGAAGCTGGTTTCTTATAGGAAAGAGAGTTGATGAACACACGAGCAAACCAAGAGACAAAGACAATTTCTGAAGGGGTTGGAGTTATGTTGAGAGTCATAAAGGGCTCTTGGTAGGGAGTGGAAGACGGCTCATGCCAAAGTGACTGGTGAGGTAACACATGAGCTTAGAGATGCCCCTCCCCCCTGACACACACACCGACCACAGGTCTAGATGGGGAAGGACACTTCAGGAAGGGGAACAGCAACTGAAAGGGTCTGAGGGAGGCGGGAACTACCTCCTCATATCCCACAGAAAACTTGCTTCACCTCCGAGATCCTCCCACAGTGGGATTTTGAGCTCGTAGCGTGATCTTGTCTCCAGGTGACACACCTGCAATTATTCCTTCAACCGTTCCTCATAGATGACGAATTCTACATTTCTCCCCCAGATAATCGCTGTTTCGTCAAAGGAAACAGTGTCCAAGGCTCCACCTGGCCTTTCCTCCTGGTTGATGATATCAGAATCTCAGCCACCACCTTTGGGCTCAAGACCTCTAGATTAAAAGAGAGTAGAAGTGATCTCTCTCTTCTCTCTCTCTCTCTCTCTCTCTCTCTCTCTCTCTCTCTCTCTCTCTTCTCTCATGCACCTTTCTCGAGTAGTACTTTATGCCTTAACCATGTAAAATAATACATTTACAATAAAGATATTCAAGTAAATGACTCTCATCCTCGACACCCAGTTGGACAATTGTCCAGCCAGTGTCCTGGGTGTACCTCGGGAGACAGTTCCTATGAACACCCTCATGATGAAGACATGGGTCTTGGTAAATGTGGAAGATTGTATCCCACTCAACAATCAGTCAGCTCCTTGCTGTTTTGATTGATACCTTATCCTGAAACAAATTCCATATTGGCGTGGAGCTGAGCGTTTTCTTGCTGGTAGCAGCAGAGGTGTTTTTTGTGAGGATGTGTTATGGCTATCAGTTCATTTTGGAGATTTTCTCTTTCTCCTCAAGACATCCTAAAATCATGGAGTAGATCTGACTTCTCTAATTACCTCAAGATCCCAGTGCAGTATCTAGCCCAATGACTACATTTTGATGGAAATGAGTGAATCAACATGAGAACTGTACTGGGCTTGAATGTACACGTGAGCATCATGCTGTTATGTTACCTGCATCACGCAGGACATGATGAGGGTTTTGGATTCAATGCCTGTGGGCACAGTCTCCAATATGTACTGAGCATTTACTGTGCTAACAATGTCCACATATCGTCTCGCTTATTCGTCTCAAAAACCCTTGTGAGGAAGAACTGAAAACATTATCAGATGGAGGGAAGCCTGGGCTGGGCACTAGATGGGAATGTGTCTATTCCAACGGGTTTCAGAAACCGTAGATGGAAACAGACTTAATTAAACAAATACTAAATTTAAACTTCATTCCAGAGAGTGTGGATGGTGGAGGTGTGACTGGCTGTGTGAGTTATAACCATGAGGGAAGGAGGCCCTGAGAAGGAGACATGTAACGGAGACCCAGAAGATAAGAAGGGTCCAGAAATGCCAAGAGCTGAGGGGAAAAAGACTGTGGACAGAGGGAAGAGCAAAGTCCCTTGACTGGGAAGGATACGGCAGGAATCACGGAAATGGCTCTGAAGTGGGACTCAGTGGGCAAGAAGATTGGAAGATGGGGATAGAGGTGATTTCAAGGCTCAGCTCACACGGAGACTTGGGGATTATAAGATACTTGCAGCCTTGTGCCACAACTAACAAAGGCACCAATAATCATAGGGTTTCCTAAATTCTTCTTTTGATTTTATAGGCACCGTGCCAGGAATTTTGCATATTATTTTTTTTGGTTCTCTCAAGGACCCCATACAAATGCAATTGCTTTTCTTGCTTTACAAGGAAAACGACTGTGATTAGAAGGCAAAAATGACTTTCCCAAAGTCATAAAGCCAATAAAGGTCATAGGAGCAAAACTTGGAGAATGCTAAATTCTTAGACTCCTCATCACTGCATACAGCTACCCTTCCTGAATAGTAGAAGATTTGGCATTCTAAATATGAAAGCAGTAAAAATCACAGTGGAGGTAATAATAAGAAGAAGAAGAAGAAGAAGAAGTACTATGTCTTCAGCTCTTCCCACGTGCCAGGATTGTGCTAAATGCTTTCCAAACTTCACTGCTTTAATGCCCCACAAAACTTCTGTGAAGAAGCTTTGCAGGTGAGGGACCAAACTCAGAGGGTGAACCCACTCACCTGAGACAGAGCCATGACCATTAGCACTGGGATGCAAATGGGGCTCTCCTTGTACCAACATCTTGTGTCTCCTTCCCCATGCCCCGATGCCTTTTTCGTCTTTAGTTCTAGGAGAGTTTCCACATCTCATGTTTAATTATTGACCTGCTTTGATCCATCTTGAGTTAATTTTTGCATATGGTGAGAGGTAGGGGTCCAGATTTGTTCATCTTCCTATGGTTAGCCAGTCTTCCTAACACCATTTGTTACATAGGGTGTCCTTTCCTCAATGCTTATTTTGGTCAATTTAGTCCATATCAGTTGGGTGTAGGTGAGTGTCTTTATTTCTGGATTCTTTATTCTGTTCCTTTGGCCTATGTGCCTATTTTTGTACCAGTGCAATGCTGTTTTGGTTACTCTAACCATGTAGTAAAGTTTGACATCTGGTATAAAAAAAAATAGATGGATAAATAAATAAATATTGACATGGACAAGCCAATGAGAACATGAAATGTGTGTCAAATGTTCATAAGAAAGCTGCCTACTCTGCACAAGAATGTTAGTGATGAAAGGAGTTTTGAGACAGATCCTCTCAAGTTCTATAAGCAGGAACCCAGTGGAAATCCATGCATGGAGGAGTTTGTTACTTTAAGATTTTTCTAGTTCCAGAGAAACTAGAAAACTAAAGCTTTCTGAGAATCCAGATTTGGAAATGTTGGGAATGATTGGATCTTGAGGTTAAGATAACTGAATGCTTGAGACATACAGGTTTGTGTTCATGACTTCACTTGCTATACGGAGAGATGTGAGTTCACCAACCCAAGTTTTCAAGCCGTTAAATAAAACTTACACTTTAATGAACGTTTCCTGGATGGAAGTCCAGTCACCTTTCCCTTTGCATAGGCTCTTGTCCAAAGTCCAACTACACTTCATCCCAGTGATGTAACTTTGGCTACTTTCTGATCTTTCCAAGCCTCAGTTTTCTAATTATCACAGTAGGGATATTTCTACTTGTTCTTGTAGGTTTATTTATTACATTTAAAATGGAGCCACATAGTTGGTGGCTGTGAAGGTTCAGAGCAGTATTAGTGCTGGTGGAGTGGGTCTGTCTTTTGTCCACATGGAAGACTTCTCCCTAGCTGAGCCTCAGGCCTGGCTGGAAGAGCTGCTCTTGGTGCTGAATTGGGGTTTCCACGAGCTTAGGTTTAGGTCATGGCGGTGATGCGTATTGCAGTCTTCAATAAGGGATTTCACTCCCTGGGTCCTCAAGAAGAATTGGCTTCAGTGTTAAAAATAGTGCCATCACCAGCCCAGGTTTGGTGCTGAAGGGTAGAGCTCTCTGGATAAGTTGCTTTCATGCTATCCCACATCTCTTCTTCCTCCACTGGGCTTCCTTAACTTGCCTTGATTCCCCTCCTTCCTAGCTCCAGTTCTGATCTTCTTTCCCTTCCTATCCACATCCCCTCATTCATACACTCTTTTTTAATTAATTAACTTATCTGTCTTTATTTATTTATTTTTGAGTCAGGGTCTTACTCTGTCACTCAGGCTATAGAATCATGCCCTGCCTCAGTTTCAACCTCCAGGGCTCAGGCAATCCTCCCACCTCTGCCTCTCAAATGCTGAGACTACAGGTACACACCACCGTGTCTGATTAAGTTTTTGATTTTCTGTAGATATGAGGTTTCACTATGTTGCCCAGGATGGTCTCAAACTCATGGGCTCAAGCAGTCCTTCCATCTTGACCTCCCTAAGTGCTGAGATTATAGGCATGAGCCACTGCTTCCAGTTTTTTGTTACTTTTTCTCTCTGATGACTTCTGATGACATATGCTACCCCTGGAAAAACTATTTTTAAAACCTATAAATGCATCCCAAAGGGTCACATCAGCATTCTAAAACTCAGAACTAGAATATTTAGAGACAATTGCATCTCAAAAGTATTTGTTGACCGGGCTCGGTGGTTCAACACTTTGGGAGGCCAAGGCCAAGTGGAGTGCATGAACCTGTGGGTTCGAGACCAGCCCCAGCAACTTGGCGAGATCTCATCATCTTTCTCCGGAAGGATCGTCAGAGCCCAGCAGGTTGATGCTGGGGTGGCTGTGAGTGTGCCACTGTACTCCAGTCTGGGCAATAGAGTGAGACTCCAACTCAAAAAAAATTTTTTTAAGTATTTGTTATTTCATGAATTATTTGCTGATAGCTGCGCTAATTTTGAAGGAAGCACAGTAATGAAAAAGCCCTGGTTACGCTCCTCAGAGGAATTTGGGCCACTATGCTTTCTAGCTCTGTGCCTTGAGCAGGCTACTTTACCTCTTCAAGCTTCAGTATTATGTTATTTAACAATAGGGCTAACCATCTCTACCTTGAATCACAGTCAGCATAATGATGTTTCAGCCATGATAGGCCGCATATGGGGTGGTGGTCCCACCAGATGATAATGGAGATGAAAAATCCCTATCACCTAGTGACATTCTAGCCATCCTAAGGTCACAGCACAACACACCACCTTTATGGCTGTGGTGATGCTGGTGTAGACAAGCCTACCATGCTGCCAGCCCTGCAATAGTCTAGCAATTACAATACTGCACGGTGCATGATACTTGACCATGATAATAAATGACTATATTGTGGGTGTATGTATTTGCTACACTATGCTTTTTAAATCATTTTTAAAAGCGTGTTATCCTATTACTTACACAAAAAAGTTAACTGTAAAACAGCCCCAGGCAGCTCCTTCAGGAAGTATTTCAGAAGAAGGCATTGTTGCCATGGGAGAGGACAGCTCCATGTGTGCTGTTGCCCCCGACGACAGGCAGGACAAGATGAGGAGGTGGAAGCCATCTTGGTAGTCCTCACCTTGTGTAGGCCTAGGCTAATGTGTGCATTTGTGTTCTTTGTTCTCAACAAGAAAGTTTTATAAGTAAAAAGAACTTTTAAAACAGAAAAAGTCTTATAGAATACAGATATAAAGAAAGAAGATAGTTTTGTGTAGTTGTACAATGTGTTTGTGGTTTAAACTAAGTGTTATTACAGAAGAGTCAAAAAGTTTGAAAAGTCAAAAGTTGATAAAGCAAACAAGTTACAGTAAATAAAGGTTCGTTTATTATTGGAGAAAAAAATTTTTAATAAATAGGGTAGCTCTATTTTTTAATAAATAGGGTACAAACACTGTGTACAGTGTTTGTAATGTCTATGGTGGTGTACAGTAATGTCCTAGGTTTAGTTCATGGTTGTGTGAGTTCACGCTACTATGGTCATGTGATGGCAACATCACTTGACAATGCATTTCTCAGAACTTACAGCCACCATTAAGCAATGCATGGTCCTATATAATTTCTCTACTGTAGGAAGAGAACAACATAATATGGTGATTAAAGACTGGGGCCCAAGAGTTGTACAGAACTGTGTTTAAATTCTCAAATCCTAAACAAAACTCAGAACTTTCACAAGAAGGATTCTTGACGGGCAGGAATCTTTAATTGTCATTCATTTTACAAACTTTTATTAAGTAAGGGATTTGTGTAAAGGAAGCAGTATGCCAGGAGCAGCACACATATGAAAAAACCCAGATTTTAGCCTGAAAGTGTTTGGAAACTTTTTTCTTTATTTTTTATTTTAAAGATGTACATTATAGCCAGGCACAGTGGTTCAAGTCTGTAATCCCAGCACTTTGGGAGGCTGAGGCGAGAGGATTGCCTGAGCCCAGGGGTTTGAGACCAACCTGGGCAACTTGATGAGACCTCGTCTCTACAATATATTTTTTTTAAATGAGCAGGGCATGGTAGCATGAGCCTTTAGTTCTGGCTACTTGGAAGGCTGAGGCAGAAGGATTGTCTGAGCCCAGCTGGTTAACACTGGGGTGGCCGTGGGTGTGCTACTGCACTCCAGTCTGGGCAACAGATTGAAACTCTGACTCAAAAAAAAAAAAAGATGTGGGTACAATTCAGGGCTAGGTATGTAAGTGGTCATTGTACAGATAAAGTGTGGGTACATGTATTGATGTTATGTGTCCCCACCTCCCCTGGCAGTGACCCACTATTGTCAATCTCTTTCTTGTAGAATTATGATAAATGTTCAGGGTCTGCTTATGAGTGAGAATATGTGATACTCAGTTCTTTGTTTCTGTGATAGATAACTGAGTATGATAGACTCTTAAGTCCACCCAAGTTACTGCAAAGTCCATAATTTTGTTTCTGTTTGACTACAAAATATTTCTTTATCCAGCCTTCTTTCGATGGGCAGCATGGTTTGTTCCATGTTTTTGTTGTGAACAGGCATGTGTGGGCATCTTTTTCATAGAGTGATTTGAGTTCCTCTGGGTATGAGGATCACTGGGTCATATAGAAGGTCATTTTTCAGATCTTTTAGAAATTACCACAGAAGTTGTACTAATTTACACTCCCACCAACAGTTACAGAAGTGTTCCCTTTTCCCCACATCTTTGCCAGCATCTGTTGTTTTTTGAGTTATTGATGATGGTTGTTCTGACTGAAGTTAGGTGGTATCGCGTTGTGGTTTATTATTTTTATTTATTTATTTATTTATTTTGAGTTGGAGTCTCACTCTGTCATCCAGACTGGAGTGCAGTGGCCACTCCCGGCCACCGCAGCCTCGACCTGGTGGGCTCCGGCGATCCTTTCACCTCAGCCTTCCACGTAGCTGGAACTACAGGCATGTGCTACCATGTCCGGCTGATTTTTTGATTTATTGTAGAGATGAGGTCTTGCTGCCCAAGCGGGTCTAAAACCCGCGGGTCAGGCAATCCACTCACCTCAGCCTCCCAAAGGCGGGGGATTACAGGCTGAGCCATTTGATGATTAGTGAAGTTGAGCATTTTTTCATGTATCTATTGGCTGCTCATATGTCCTCTTCTGAGAAGTGTCTATTCATATATTTTGTCTATTTTTAAAATAGGGTTTTTTTTCCTTTCAGCACATTTGAGTTCGTGTAGATCCTGAATGTTAGGCCTTTGTTGGATTTACAGTTGGCAAGTACTTTTCCCATTCTTTTGACTGTCTTCCCGCTCTCTTGATGGTTGTTTTACTTTGTAGAAATTTTTCAGTTTGATGAGGTCCCATTTGTCTATCTTGTCTTTTATGACATTCACTTTTAGAGAGTTGATCAGGAATTGGTTGCCTATTTCAATTTCTGTAAGGGTGTTTCCCATGTTTTTGTCTAGGATTCTTATCATTTGAAGCTTTACATTTAGGTCTTTGGTCCACTTGGAGTTGATTTTTTGTGTATGGTGATAGGTAGAGGTTCTGTTTCAGTCTCCTGCATGTGGTCAGCCAGTTTTCCCAGCACCATTTACTGAATAGGTTCTCCTCTCCCCAGTGGTTGTTGGTGGAGGCTTTGTCGAAGGTGAATTGCCTGAGAAATTGAGGTTTTGCTTCCAGAATCTTTACCTTGAAGCAGTGTGAAGCTTGTTGATCTAGTTAAGCCTCTTTTTCATATTCTGTAGTATAAGAGTAAAATTCTTTCCCTTATAATTAATTCCATGTAATAGTAGCTACTACATGACTCCCCTTTATGGAATAGTAGAACACAGTGGTTAAAAAATATTTCTCGACCGGGTGTGGTGGCTCAAGCCTGTAATCCCAGCACTTTGGGAGGCCGAGGTGAAGGGATTGCCTGATCCCATGGGGTTGAGAACAGCCTGAGCAACTTGGTGAGACCTCATCTCTACAAAAAAATCAAGTAGCACGTGCCTGTAGTTCAGGCTACTTGGAAGGCTGAGGCAGAAGGATTGCCTGATCCCAGCAGGTCTATGCTGGGGTGGCCATGAGCATGCCACTGTACTCCAGCCTGGGCAATGGAGACTACAACTCAAAAAAATTTTTTCTCCCCTATTAATTACAAGATCTTCTGGAAATCACTTGGCCTATGTCTCATTTACTTATCTATCTATCCATCTATCTATATATATTTATAGAGAGAGAGAGCGAGAGCTCTACTACACCTGAGAATTAAACCAGCTAATATCTCTAAAGTATTCCTAATATGTATCTGGTATACTGTGGTATTCTTTTAAAAATCCTTTCTTTCTGTTGTTCCATGTCTTCATCCCCAAAGAATATCATTCGACCTTATCACCTGACAGCTGAAGAACACTAGGTACAAATTCCTTCTTGCCGATGCTTCACCCAAAGGAGACTCTAATGTCCTGGTGAATCCACCTTCTGCCCAGAGGAGGAGATTACGAGGAAGGGTAGAATTGCCTCCCAGTTGATCTTGGAAGTAGCTGTTCTTGGTCCTGAACCAGGCCCTATCAAACCCAGCCCTTGCATCTTTTCACAGTTTTGGGTCTTCTGAGCTGACTGTCCTCACTGTGAGAAGGAGGCAGGAGGCAAGCTCAAACTAGGGCTCTGGGCCTCTGAGAGCTCCCTGGTCTCTGTGGATTTGGATAACAAGTGGAGTGGAAAACTTTTTTTTTAACCAATGTGAGGCAGAACCTTAAGGGAAAAGGCCACCCAGAAAGGCCTGCTCCAAACCACCCTCGGTTCAGGTCTACACGTGTTGACTGATTTCTTCCCCAATGCCGGACCCTCCCTTGTAGTCTGGGGTGTAAAGAAGAGTGGGAAACCGTTTGGACTCTGACTTTCCACCCTGGCCATAGAAGTGCTTATCTGCTGCATGACAGTTCCCAGCACGTTTCCTGTCCCCCCAGGTGTGGTTGAAGTCCTCTTAGAATGCTGAGCCCATGTGTCCTGTCCTCTTGTGAACCGAAATGTATTCCCTGCCCCCACCAAGTCCCATGCATTTGCAAACTGTGCCCTTGATGTGCAATGCTCATCCCCTTCTGCCTAGAAAACCCCTGCTCATCCCTAAATCCTCAATATTTATGAAGTGCTTGCTACATTCCAGGAATCACACCACACATTTTATACACATTATCTCTTTAATATTTATGAAAATTCCATGAGGGCAGTAATAGTGCTATTATTCTCATTTTAAAGATGAGGAAACTGGCCAGGCATAGTGGCTCATGCCTGTAAATCCCAGCATTTTGGGAGACCAAAGTGGGAGGATTGCTTGAGCCCAGGATTTTGAGACCAGCCTGGGTAACATAGTGAGAACTTATCTCTACAGAAAATTTTAAAAATTTGCCTGGTGTGGTGGTGTATGCCTGTAGTTCAGCTACTCAGGAAGGCTCGCCTGAGACCAGGAGGTCAAGGCTGTGGTGAGCTGTGATCATGCCACTGCACTCCAACCTGGGTGACAGAGTGAGGCCTCCAACTCAAAACAAATATATTAATAGATAAAGAAATAAAAATAAAGTTGAATAAACCGGTACAGGAAGTCAAATTTACCACTGTGAGGGTTAATGTTATGTGTTCATATAGTTATTTGGCCAAATGTCATTCTGGTCGTTGCTGTGAAGGTTTTTTGTGGTTGTTTAGATGTAATTCACATTTAAACTAGGAGACTTTGAGAAAAACAGATTACCTTTCATAATGTGGCTGGGCCTCATCCACCTGTTGAAGGCCTTAAGAGAAAAGATGGAGAGGTTGGGAAGTTGGTGGCCGAGTCAGTTGGACTATGCGAGACCCAGTGTGAGTAAATGAGGGTATGGAAAATTTTGTGTATGTGCTGATAAGTGAGTGGGCATGTGAGTGGTTGACTGAGTGAGGCCTAGGCAGTTGGTGGCTAGGGCTCTCCTGGTACAGTGGCTGTGCCACAGCTGCTGGGCTTGGACCCTAGCAATTGTAGGGATGCAGAAGCTGAGCACCATTTTTAAAAATCAACAAAACTCTTCATGGGAAGAAAATGCTGGGAGAGACTAAATAAGTGAGGGCTTGTGAGCAAATGTCCAGGGTCCCAGTGCAACAGCTTGTGCTGCAGCTTCTCTGCTTGGTCTCTGGCACTTCCCAGGTCACAGAAGCCAAGTGCCATTTTTTTAAATGGACAAACATTTCAGCAGGGAGACCACCGACCCAGGCTCTGCCTCACCATTGTAGCAGGAGAGACTGCCAGTTCCAGACTTTGCCTCACCACTTCAGCATCTGGCTGGGCACTGGCAGCAAGGGCTGTAGAGGAAGTCCAGAGGCAGAGTCCCACGGAAGAAGACAAAAGAGGCACCCCGCCACCATCTTGAAGGCGGGGCAGAAAAGTGCTCCAATTTGATCACCATGGAGTAACAGACCCAATCTCTGTGACTGGTGGATCAACTACTTAGGGGTTCATCATGACCCAGAGGGAATATCCTGAAAGCACAAACTTCGGATGAACCTGACGAGTGCTGAGTCCCAGGTGCCCACCCCCTACCCTGATCCAGTCATGGGACAAAGGGTGTGGCCAGAAAAGGATGAGAAAGAACTCCAAAGAGATCACTGGTGAGTCTGGGACTGACCCAAACCCCCTCCTCCCCAGCAATCCTCTGAATGTCAGACCCACACAGCTGGGCCATGACTGAGAGGAAAAAACCCAGGCGGAACCTGGACATCAGTTGTCATAGAAGAACGCCATTCCAGGATAGGCCTGCCTGACCCCCTCCCCCACCCCCAGAATACACATCTGGGGAAGAGACAATTCCGCACCTCCCCTCCAGAGGAGATCTCCCTGACCATAGGAGCATGGGAAGGAAGGACTGCAGCCCCACCCATCTCCATTGCCCCTCCTCCTTCCCTGCTCCAGAAACTGGGGAGAGAGTGAAAGAGGTGGAATCCCTGTAGGAGAGACCAGATCAGAAGAACAATTATAGAGTCTGCCACAAGAGGCAGGGGTTTTTTTTAATTTTTAAAATTTTTTTTGCCTGTTTGTTAGCTCATCTTTTTTAAAAAATATTTTTCCTTTGTGCATGAATTTGTATGTGAGGGTTTGATCTGCATCCCCCATGTTTTCTTTTCTTTTTCTGTTTCTTTCTTCTTTTGTTTGTAGCTTTCTGTTTATGTGTGTATGTGAATGATTGAGTCATCATCTCTCAATTTTGTTGTTGCTGGTTTATTTCTACTCTTTTCTTCTTCTGCTTTTTTTTCTTATTTTTTATAGTTTAAGGTGGATGTCAATATATGTGTGAAGGTTCAATCTGAATTCCTTTTTTTCCCTGGACTTTCTGATTTTCTTCTCCATTCACTTTGCACTAGGTATGTGTGTGTGTGTTCATTTTTCTTGGTTTTCTGTTGTTTGTTTTGTTTCACTTTGTTGTTACTCCAGTTTGTTTGAAGTATGTGTATGTCTGTGTGTGTGCGTGTGTTCAGTTGTTTTTTGCATTGGTTTCTTCTTTACATCATCATATAGAGTGATGGTGGGGAGTGGGTCTCAGGGAACACATGCCACAATCGGTGAACACTGTAATTTGCAAGTAGTTTCTGAATCCTAGTGCCCCATTCCTAACTTTTTCAACTTTCAAAAACTACAAGAGACAGCAAAGTTTCCCACCCACCATCCTGTTTCAAAATAGAGCAAATCCAGAGCCTGGATCAGGGAAGAATAGGGGGCTGAGCAAACATCAGAAGGGAAAGCCTCTCCCACTGATACTGAATAACAGAACTAAGGAGAAAAACAAGAGATCTGTCACAAATAAGGAAAAACTAAAGGAAGATCACAGGCAATTTCAAGTGTAACAAAGAGAAAATCCCTGAAAAATCAGACTTGGTGCCCAAACAATGGAAGTCACCAACAACTGGTGCAGAATATGACATGGATTAGGGAATGGATGGAAAGAGTGAATAAAACTCAAGAAAGACAAGATGCAACACTGAAAGAACTTGTAACAGGGATTTTGGCAATAAAAATTTCATCCAGGAAATAAATAATAAGATGACAAGAAGAATTAATCTAACTGAAGGAAGAATCTCAGAACTTGAAGACCAGAACATGGAATTAACCCAATCTGTAGAAAATATAAAGAGAAGACTCAGAAAGAACAAAGCCTCCAAGACATGTATGATTATATTAAGAGGCTGAACCTATGCCTGATTGGTATCCCAGAAGAAAAAAGGAAAATGGAGAACAACTTGGAGCAAGTATTCCAGGAGGTAATCCAGTAAAAATTCCCCCATCTCAGCAGAGATGTGATCAGCCAAGCACAAGAGATGCAGAGAACCCCCACAAGACATCAAATGAGAAGACCAACCCCTAGACACACAGTAATTTGCCTATACAAAATAGGCACAAAAGTAAAAGTCCTAAAGGCAGCAAGAGAGAAAGGTCAGACTACCTATCAGGGAAAACCAACCAGAACAGCAGCAGACCTATTGGCAGACACACCACAAGCAAGAAGGGACAGGAGTCTAATATTCAAAGTCCTCAAAGATAAACAATTTCAACCAAGAATTTCCTACCCAGTCAAGCTCAGCTTCATCAGTGATAGCGAGTTAAAATTCTTCCCAGACATCTAATTCCTAAGAGATTATGCAGCTTCCAGGCCAGCTCTACAGGAGACACCTAAAAAGGTATTACACACAGAAGAAAGAAAAAAAAGAATGATCACACACTTCCCAAGAGAACAGCAGAGCATAGAATCAACAGAGAATACAACGCAACAAGAAACTTGAAAACACACACACATATCAACCTCAAAGCCAAAAGAAAACAAACAATGAAAAAATTGCATAAGAACTTCATGGCAGGGATAAACAATCACATTTTGATAATCAGCCTGAATGTGAATGGACTAAATGCACCACTGAAAAGACACAGGATGGCAAACTGGATAAGAAACCATGACTCAATTATTTGCTGCATCCAGGAAACTCAGCTCAACACAAGGGACACACACATACACAGACTCAAAGTTAAAGGATGGAAAACAAGTTTCCAGGCAAATGCATCACAAAAGAAGGCAGGAGTTGTGATCAGACAAAACAACCTTTAAGCTATCAAAAATTTTAAAAGATGCAAAAGAACACTACATAATGATAAAAGTTTTAATCCATCAATAAGAAATATCCATCCTAAACATATATGCACCCAACAGAGGAGCACCAGCATTTATAAAGCAACTACTAAGTAAACTAAAAAAGATATTGATTCTGACACTGTTATAACAGGGGACTTGAATGCCCCACTAACAGTTCTAGATAGATCATCAAGGAAAGAAAATCAACAAGGAGATCCAGAACCTAAATTTGACACTTGACTAAATGGACTTAATAGATACCTACAGATTATTCCACCCAACTACCACAGAATATGCATTCTACTCATCACCACATAGAATGTACTCCAAGATTGATCACATCCTTGGCCATAAATCAAGCATAAATGAATTCCATAAGGTTGAAATATTGCTGTGCACCTTCTCAGACCACAGTGGAATAAAAATAAATATCAACCCCCACAAAATTTCCCAAAGCCCACAAAGACAGGGACACTAAGCAGCATGATGCTGAACAACTATTGGGTCAACACTGAAATCAAAACAGAAATTAAAAGATTTCTGGAAACAAATGAAAATGAAAAATCTTACCAAAACCTCTGGGATGCCATGAAAACAGTTCTAAGAGGGGAATTTACATTTCTAATAATATACATCAGGAAAATGGAAAGATAACAAGTTGACAGCCTAACAAATCACCTAAGGGAGATGGAAAGAGGAGACCACCAGAACCCTAACTTTGGCAGAAGAATCCAGATCACCAAAATAAGAGCCCAAATATGGGACATAGAAGACAAAAATATCATCGAAAATATCAACAAAACAAAAAGCTGTTTCTTTGAAAGAATTAACAGGATTGATGAACCCCTAACCAGAATGACCAAGAAAAAGAGAGAAAAAGTCCAAATAAACACAATCAAAAATATAAAAGATCAAATCACAACTGACCCCAAAGAAAACAAAAGCTTATCAGAGATTACTATGTACACCCGTATGGACACAAACTTGGTAACCTCAATCAAATGGAGGACTTTATGACATCGCACAACCTTCCCAGGTTGAAACAAGAAAATATTGAGACTCTAAATAGACCAGTAACTTCCCAGGAAATTGACTCTGTCATACGAAAACTATCTACCAAAAGAAAGCCCTGGATCAGATGGCTTTCCAGCAGAATTCTACAAAATGTACAAGGAGGAGCTGATACCAATCCTATTGAAAGTATTCCAGGCAATTGAGAAAGTTGAAATTCTCCCTAAATCACTTTACGAAGCTAACATCACACTGATACACAAACCGGGTAAAGATCCAACAAAAAAAGAGAACTATAGACCTGTATCCCTTATGAGCATAGATGCAAAAATCCTTAACAAGATTCTAGCAAATTGGATCCAAAAACACATCTCAAAAATCATCCACCATGACCAAGTAGGTTTCCCAAGGTGCAGGGCTGGTTCAACATTTGCAAGACCATAAATGTAATTAAATACATCAACAGCTGTAAAAATAAGAACCACATGATTATCTCATTAGATGCAAAAAAAGTTTTTGATAAAATCTATCATCCCTTCTTGATAAAAACCTAAGACACCTAGGTATAGAAGGAATGTACCTCAAAATAGTAAGTGCCATCTATGATAAACCCACAGCTAACATATTGCTAAATGGACAGAAACTGGAAACATTTCCCCTGAAAACTGGAACAAGACAAGTTTGCCCACTCTCACACCTCTTTCAACATTGTGTTGGAAGTCCTAGCTAGGACAATTAGACAAGAGAAGGAAATCAGGGGTACCACATAGAAAAGGAGGAAGTCAAGTTATCCCTCTTTGCTGACCATAGGATCCTATACCTTGAAAATCCAAGAGAATCTGTCAAAAACCTGCTTGCACTGATAAAGGACTTTGGTAAAGTCCCAGGGTACAAAATAAATGTGCAAAAGACAGATGCATTCCTATACATCAACAACAAGCAGGTAGAGGCTCAAATTAAAAGCACAATCCCATTCACAGTAGTCATAAAAAAAAGAAAGAAATACCTTGGCATTTTCCTAACCAGAGAAGTGAAAGACTTTTACAATGAGAATTATACAACACTGCTCAAAGAAATCCAAGAAGACAAATAGAAAAATATTCCATGCTCGTGGATAGGAAGAATCAACATTGTTAAAATGTCCACCCTACCAAAGGCAAGCTACAGATTCAACGCAATACCCATTAAGTCACCAACATCATTCTTCTCAGACCTGGAAATGACAATACAGAAATTCCAATGGAAACATAAACGACCATGAATAGCCAAAACAATCCTTAGAAAAAGAAACAATGCAGGAGGTATCACACTTCCAGGCTTCAAACTTTACTATAAGGCTACAGTAATCAAAACAGCTTGGTATTGATACAAGAACAGGCACATAGACCAATGGAACAGGATAAAGATTCTGGAAACAAAGCCTCAATTTCTCAACTAACTCATCTTTGACAAAGCCTCCCACAACAACCACTGGGGAGAGGAGAACCTATTCAGTAAATGGTGCTGGGAAAACTGGCTGATCACATGCAGAAGATTGAAACAGGATCCCTACCTATCACCATATGCAAAAATTAACTCTAAATGGATCAAAGACCTAAACGTAAGACCTCAAACTATAAGATTCTTAGAAAATGCAGGAGACACCCTTATGGAAATTGGAAATGGCAACCAATTCCTATTCATAACCTTAAATGCCCATACCTTAAGAAATAAGATAGACAAGTGGGACCTCATCAAACTAACAAGTTTCTGCAAAGCAAAATAAACCATCAAGAGAGCAGGAAGACAGCCCACAGAATGGGAAAAAAAATATTTGCCAACTGTATATCTGACAAAGGCCTAACATCTAGGATCTACAAGGATCTCAAATGCGCCAAAAGGAAAAAAACAAAACAAAACAGCCCCTTTAAAAAGTGGGTAAAAGGCTTGAATAGACACTTCACAAAAGATATATGGGCAGCCAACAGACACATGAAAAAGTGCTCAGTCTCACTCATCATCAGAGAAATGCAAATCAAAACCACTTTGGGATACCACCCAACACCAGTAAGAATGGCCATCATTAATAAGGAATACTTCTACACTGCTGGTGGGAATGCAAACTAATGCAACCTCTTTGGAAGATAGTGTGGCAATTTCTGAAAGAACTAGAAAGTGACCTTCGATATGACCCAGCAATTTCCCCATTGGGAATATACCCAGAAGAACTCATATCATTCTACAAAAAAGACACCTGCACACACGTTTGTTGCAACTCTATTCACAATAGCAAAAACATGGAGCCAACCATGCTGCCCATTGAAGCTGTACTGGATTTTTTTAAAATGTGGTACATATACACAATGGAATATTATGCAGCCATAAAGGAGGACAAACATATGGACTCCGCAGTAACTTGGATGGATTTAGAGTCGATCATGCTCAGGATCTGTCTCAGAAACAAAGAACAGAGTACCATATATTCTCACTCATTAGTGAACCTTGAACAATTATCATAATACTATAAGAGAGGGATTGGCAGTAGTGGGAAGCTGAGAGGAGAGAGGAAGTGGGAGTGGCAGTTGAGGGAAAGTGGGAGGGGTAGTTGAGGCAGTTGAGTGCTGGGGGAGGAAGAGACACACCTCATCAACAAGGGTACCTGCATAATCAATGTTTGTATACATAACCCTGAATTGTACCCCAGATCTTTGTGGGCTTTGGGGAAATTTTGTTAGTGCTGATATTTATTTTTATTCCACCGTGGTCTGAAAAGGTGCATGGCAATATTTCAATCTTATGAAATTTGTTTATGTTTGATTTATGGCCAATGATGTGGTTGATCTTGGAGTATGTTCCATGTGGTCGTAAGTAGAATGTATATTCTGTGGTCTTTGGGTGGAGTGTTCTGTCAATATCAATTAAGTCCATTCGTTCAAGAGTCTCATTGAGGTTCTGGGTGTCCTTGATGATTTTTTGTCTTGATGATCTGTCTAGAGTGGGGTATTAAAGCCCTTGCTATGATAGTGTTAGAGTCAATCTCTTTTTTAAGTTTGCCTAGAAGCTGCCTTATGAACGTTGGTGCTCCTATATTAGGTGCATATATGTTTAGGATAGATATTTCTTGTTGAAGGATTGAACCTTTTATCATTATGTAGTGATTTTCTTCATCTTTTTTGATTTTTGATAGCTTAAAGGGTATTTTGTCTGAGATTAAGATTGCAACTCCAGCTTTCTTTTGTGTTCCATTCGCCTGAAAATTTGTTTCCCATCCTCTTACTTTGAGTCTGTGAGTGTCCTTTCTGGTGAGATGAGTCTCTTGGAGACAATATATTGTTACCTCATGATATTTTATTCATTTTGCCATTCTGTGTCTTTTCAGTAGTGCATTTAGTCTATTCACATTCAGGCTAATTATTGAAATGTGAGTGTTTATTTTTGTCATGATGTTCTTATAGAGCTGTTGTTATACTTGTTTGTTGTCTTTATTTTGTTTTTGGAGGTTGGTTCATGTGTGTTTTCAATCTTTTTCCTGTACTTTTGTGAAGAACATTATTTTTCTTTTTCCCTTTTCTTCTGTGTTTAATACTTTCTTAAGAGTTTCTTATAGGGCTGGTCTGGAGGCAGCATAAGTTCTTAGGGATTGGATGTCTGGGAAAGATTTTAATTCTCCCTCACTGATGAAGCTTAGCTTGGCTCCAGATCTTTATAATTAAAAAAATGAGAAAAGATGGAGGTCCCTGGAAGAGAAAGGGATTCCGCCTCCAAACTGCTTCTAGACTTGGGCTACAACATCGACTTCTGCCAGAATTTAAAGACTTCCCTGCAGGTTTTGAACTTGCCAGCCCCCACAATTATATATACCAATTCATTAAAGTCTCTCTAGATGATATAGATTAGATAGATAGATAAATAGCTGATAGATATAGATAGATATGCAGACAAGTATAGACATATACACAGATAGAATAGATATATGAGAGATACATCTATAGATATTACATATAGATTTAAATATATATAGCTCATGTATACATCAATATCTTTATATAGATAGAAAACAGACGCAGGAAATATCTATACAGAGATAGCAATATATATATACACACATAGAGAGAGAGATATATAGATATCTCCTGCCTTATTTTTCTCCCATGCTCTGGGGCCTGGAACATGTAGTGTGGGTGGCATGAGGTGCCTTGTGTGGGGCAATTCACATCAGAGCAAAGGACAGACACTCTGTGCACCAGAACCCCCAGGAAGTATGCCAGGATGGAGCAGTTCTTGGGAATATACAAGTCTGTGTGTCTAACCAGAAATTAACCCTGAGGCCAGATTGGTGCAGGTGGACTTTTCCACCCTATCAACCACCTGTAAAGATACAAGAGTTGCTGTTGTTTTATTCAAGGGGGAAGTACTAGGCTGAAAAAAGTACTGATATCCAGGCAAGCTGAACACTGGGAAAGGTGACCAGAAGGAATGAGCCAGAGGAATTTGAAAATTGGGGGAATACGAAGACCAGGGCTTCCTTGAACAGGAGAAGGCAATATTGTGAGTACCTTTGAAGAGAAAGGATTTAAAAATCCACTCCAGCTGGGCTCAGTGGCTCAGCCTGTAATCCCGTGCCTTTGGGAGGCTGAGGTGAGTGGATTGCCTGAGCCCACGAGTTTGAGACCCGCCTGGGCAGCGAGACCTCATCTCTGCAATAAAATCAAAAAATCAGCCAGGCGTGGTAGCGCATGCCTGTAATTCTGGCTACTTGGAAGGCTGAGGCGGGAGGATCGCCGGAGCCCAGCAGGTCGAGGCTGCGGTGGCCGGGAGCGGCCACTGCACTCCAGTCTGGGCGACAGAGTGAGACTCCAACTCAAAAAAAAAAAAAAATCCACTCCACTCACATTCCAAACAAACCCAAACTCCTCGTGTCATCCACATGGGCCTGACATATGAAATCATCTCCTAATTTACTCATGAAAGTCCATCTGAAATGGACTTCACGCTGGTTCTTTAGACACTCCAAGTATGTGCCTATCTTGGGAACTTTGCAGTTTCTGTTCCCATTGTCAGGAATATCCTTCTCCAGATTCCAGAGTGGTGTGTTCTCTCACCTCAATCTAGTCTCTGTGCAAATATCCCCGCTTAAGACAGAATCTCTGTGGTCACTAGTCCAGTGGAGTCCTGTCTGACCTCTCCCTGTCATATCTTTCATTTTTTTATAATGTATAGTAATTAAAAGAACTAATCATTGACCTTCCATATCACTCAGCAATCCCCCTACTAGGAATATACCCAGAGGAACACAAATCATTCTACAAAAAAGATACCTGCACACGCATATTTATTGCAGCACTATTCACAATAGCAAAAACATGGAACCAACCATGCTGTCCATCAAAACTGAACTGGATAAAGAAAATGTGGTACATTTACACAATGGAATGTAGCCATAAAGAGAAACAAAATTATGGACTTCACAGCAACTTGGATAGACTTAGAGTCTATAATACTCAGTGATCTATCACAGAAACAAAGAACAGAGTACCAAATGTTTTCACTCATAAGCAGACCCTGAACATTTACCATAATACTATAAGAAAGGGATTGGCAGTAGTGGGATACTGCCAGGGTGGGGGTGGAGACACAGCATCAATAAGGGTACCGGATCGTCAGCAAAATGGGGGACAAAGGGAGGCACAAAATTTACCTGAACAATGACCATTTGTATACCTAATCTTGAATTGTACCCCGCATCTTTAAAATAAATAAATAATGCATAGTAATTAACATAGAAGGGCCCGTGGTCAACCTATCTGTTTGAAAATCTTTCTTACACAAACCTACTGTTTGGCCTCTTTGGGTCTCAGTTTCCTCATCTGAACACTGGGAATCATCAGAAAACTGGCCTTTAGAGGGTTAAATAAAAATCAAATTTACTTTATCATACAAAGCATTTGAAAACAACATGGTAAGTACTTGATCAATAGGGTTGAGATTGTTATTATTTGTATTCATAGCAGCTTTTGCCACCTGAAAGCACCTTATATATTAATATGTTTACAGTGGTACCCCCTTATTCACAGGGGATACGTTCTGAGACCCTCAGTGGATACCCAAAACTGCAGAAGGTACTGAACTTACCTATGATAAAATTTAACTTATAAATCAGGCACAGTAAGAGATTAAAGCAATAGTAATAACATGGAAGGACTGTGTGGTGAAAAGGAAACAGTTATGCCCTATTGGTGGGAGTGCAAATTAGTACAACCTCTATGAAAATCAGTATGGAGATTTCTCAAAGAACTAAAAGTAGATCTACCATTTGAACCAGCAATCCCACTATGAGTATCTACCCAAAGGAATGGACATCATTATACAAAAAAAGACACCTGCACTTCAATGTTCACACACAGATCACAGTTGTGAAGATGTAGAAGCAACCTAAGTGTCCATCAGTTGATCAGTGGATAATGAAAATGTGGTATATATATATATATATATATATATATATATATATATATATATACACCATGGGATACTATTCAACCATAAAAAAGAATGAAATAATGTCTTTTGTGGCAACTTGGGTGGAATTGCTACTTGCACAGGAACAGAAAACCAAACACCATGTGTTCTCACTCATAAGTGGGCGCTATCTATGAATCTGCAAAGGTATATAGCAGGGTATAAGGGACACAGGAGACTCAGATGGGGGAGGGCGAGAAGTGAGGGAGAGGTGAATTACCACCTGTCAGGTATAGCATGCACACGTGGGGTGATGGGTGCATGTAAGGCCCAGACCCCTTTGCCACTACAATGCACCCATGTAACCCAAAACTACTTGCAACCCTAAAGCTTTTGAAATAAAAATACATACATTTTTACAGGCACACAAAATATATACACACATATACAGAAAGATTATGACAATATCCTGTAATAAAAGTTGTGTGAATGTGGTCTGTCTCCCTCAAAATAACTTACTGTACTGTACTTACCTATTTTTGAGCCTTAGTTGACTGCAGGGAGTTGAGACCTTGGACAGAAAACCCACAGCTAAGTGGGGCTACTGTGCATACATGCTTGCTATGTTGTGCTCCATGACTTCATACACTCAGTGTAAGCGGGGACCCCATCTCACCACAATGTCCCAGCTTCAAGAGGGAGGTTCTCACAGACACTGGATGATCCGCTGTGGAATGACGTTGGGGAGCTTGGACAGGGTGCTTGCAAGCACAGCATCATAGCTCCTGTTCTCTACAGAAGGTGGACCCACCATGCAAGTTGGGCCTCTAGACTCCCTGCTGTAGACCTCAGCACAACTTGCCTGGCTGGACCCAGCCCTGGGCTGTGGCTGAAGCAGCATTGGCCATCTCCCAGCTCCACCTTACCTGGCACGACTGCACCGTACATCTCTCCCCCTGCCCGATTTAGCCTCCTCTCTGGATTTCCCTCCCTCCTGGGCCTCTTCTGCTCATTTCCATTCTGCTCCCCAGTTGGCCCCAGGCTCAGCCCTTCTTTTCCCACAGATCACGTGTTCTCTTGGTGATTCCATCCACTCCTGATCCGTCTGGGTGGCCTCTGTTCCAGCTGTTTCCTCCACCTGGAATTCCTTTCCCACGGCTGCATCCTCATTTCTTTAGTCTTTGTTCAAATGTCACTGTTCCATAGAGGACTCCCCAATCATTCTGTTTATTATTTTTATTATTTTGAGTCATAGTCTCACTCTGTCTCCCAGGCTGGAGGGCAATGGTGCAGTCACGGCTTACCACAGCCTTGAACTCCTGGACTCATGATCCTCAGCCTCTCAAGCAGCTGGAACTATAGGGGCATGTCCACCACACCTGGATAATTTTTTGATATTTTGTAGAGACAGGGTCTCACTAGGTTGGTCAGGCTGGTCTCAAACTCCTGGGCTCAAACGATCCTCCCACCTCAGCCTCCCCAAGTGCTGGGATTGCAGGCATGAGCACTGTGTCCAGCCTCTGTTTTTTAATTGTATAAATTTAAGGTGCACCCTTTAACCAAAAGTAATTCTCTGAAATGCTCCTTTTGACACAAAGGTGTATAAATGTTTAGTCTCTCTTAGACCCTACCAAAAGCCAAAAAGAAACATGATTTACTATTCATTTTGACATAATAACAAAAAATTGAATCCTTACTAGCTTACACAGAAGTCAAAATTTTAATTATTATTATCTTCCTAATCATGATATATAATTTCAGCAATCACAGTTTTAATTACACTGGGAAACTGTGGAACAAAGGACATATGGTTATCCCTTAGTTTCTGAGAGAGCCTAATTTCAGAACCCATATAGATATCAAAATCCATGAATGCTGTTACATAAAGTGGCACACTATCTGCATATAACCCACATACATATTCCTACATACCTTAAAAAAATTTAAGGTGCACAACATGATGTTTTGATATACATAGTGAAATAATGACTACAGGTGAGCAATTTAGCATCTCCACTATCTCACAAAGTTACTTTGCTTGTGGTAAAAGTATCTAAAATCTACTCTCTTAAAAAATTCCCAGTGTACAATACAATGTTGTTAACTGTAGTTCTCCTGTTGTACTTTAGACCTCTAGTTTGGTTCATCCCACATAACAGTAGCCTTGACCGACATCTCTCCATTCCCCCCTGCTCCTGCCATGCCTCTGTAACTACTGTTTTACTCTCTGTTTCTATGCATTGGACTCTTTTTAGAGCCCAGATATAGTGGGATCATGTGGTATTTGTCCTTCTATGTCTGGCTTGTTTCACTAATGTAATGACACTTAGTTGCCAAGTCTTCTTAGGTTCCTCTGTTCTTTGACCAGCAAGATGTTCTTAGTTTCCTCCACAGGTTCTTTGACAGTTTCTCAGACTTTCTGTGCTTTTGTCAACCTTGATGGTTTTGAGAAGGACTGCTGAAGTATAAGAAGGACCCCCAAAAAACCCAGAATTATCTCTTGGAGGGCAAGCCACTTGTGGCATACTTAGAATTTGTTCCTCTGAATGAAACAGTCAACCAAAGTTTTTATCTCAAAGTTTTGAAAAGTTGTGTCACGATTTTCAGAAGAAATGTCCCAAGTTGTGGCAAACAGTTGACTGATTCTTCCACTATGACAACATCCCTGCTAACACCATGCTGAGCGTTCAGCAGTTTTGACCAAAAACAGCATGGCCACTGTGTCCCACCATCCCCATTCACGTGATCTCACCCTGAGAAACTTTTGTGTTTCCCCAGATGAAAAAAATCCTCGAGAAACATTTTGCTGATGTGGAAGGGGTGAAACAAAAAATGGCAGAAATACTAAAAAGTATCAAAATTGAGGAGATTTGAGCAGTGGACAAAGCATCTCAGTAGGTGTATTGCATCAAACAAGGAGTCCTTTGAAGGTGGCTGAAGTTTAAACATGTAAGAATGAATACACAATTTTTTATTAAAAAAAGTTCTTGAGATTTTTGGGGTCCCCTCATGTGTGGTAGGATGCCCCTCTGTTGGAATTTGTCTGGAATTTTTCTTATGATTAGAATAAGGTTATGGGTCTCGGAAGGGAGAACACAAAAGCACAATGCTGTTTTCTTTTTTTTTAAATTATAAAGATGTGAGATACAATTCAGGGTTAGGTATACAAATGTTGATTATGCAGGTACCCTTGTTGATGAGGTGTGCCCCTCCCTCCCCTGGCATTTCCCTCAACTGCTACTCCCAACCCCCTCCCCTCACAGTTTCCCACTACTGTCAATCCCTTTCTTATAGTATTATGATAATTGTTCAAGGTCCGCTTATGAGTGAGAACACATTGTACTCTGTTATTTGTGTCTGTGACAGATCACTGAGTATGATCAACTCTAAGTCCATCCAAGTTGCTGTGAAGTCCATATGTTTGTCCTTCTTTATGGCTGCATAATATGCCATTGTGTATATGTACCACATTTTAAAAAATCCAGTCCAGTTTTGAAGGGCAGCATGGTTGGTTCCATGTTTTTGCTATTGCGAAAAAAGTTACAACAAACATGTGTGTGCAGGTATCTTTTTTGTAGAATGATTTGAGTTCCTCTGGGTATATTCTCAACAGAGGAATTGCTGTATCATATGGAAGGTCAATTTCTAGTTCTTTCAGAAATCGCCACACTGTCCACAGTGCCATTTTCATCACATTATATAATAGTACACACGATCTATGTGACTTATGACTGTTGATGTTGACCTTGGTCACCTGGCTATGGTAGTATGCTCTGGTTTCTCCACGGTAAACTGCCTCTCATCAAGGATTTTGTGCACTGTCCCTCATGGATGGGTCTGGTGTTTTTCTCATGATTAAGACTATGGTTTTGGGGGTAGAAACACCACAGAAGTAAAACATTTTCATCACATCCCAATATATTTTAATTTCCGTTCTATTTCTATTTCTCTAAAAGGTAATCATGCCTATCGTTATAAAGTAGAGAGTTCCTTATGGGGAGTCACGTCTTTCCTACCACGGTGAGCATTGAGGTGTAATTGACACCTCAATGGATGTAGTTAGGGCATGCTGCATGTGATTATATATATATATATTGACTGGGCACAGTGGCTCAAGCCTATAATCCTAGCACTTTGCGGGGATGGGACGAGAGAATTGCTTGAGCCTGCAGGTTCAAGACCATCCTGGGCAACTTGGTGGGACCTTCTTCTCTACAATAAATCAAGAATTAGCCAGGTATGGCAGCATGTGCCTGTAGTTCCAGCTACTTGGAAGGCTGAGGCAGAAGGATCCCTAGAGCCCAGCAATTCGACACTGGGTGGCCATGAGCATGTCACAGCACTCCAGCCTGGGCAATGGAGTGAGACTCCAACTCAAAATGTATATATAAAGAGAGAGAGTAAAATGATTACCACAATGTAGCTGATTAGCATATCCATCACCTCACATAAGAAGTGCCATTATGTGTGCACATGTGTGATGAGGACACTTACCATCTACCCTTGTAGCAAATTTCAAGTGTACATTGCATTATTAACAACTATAGTCACCATGCTGTATATTAGGTTTCCAGAATGCATTTCACTTATAATGGAAGTTTGTGCCCCTTGATCAACATCTCCCCGTTTCCCCTGCTCCTTGACCCCCCGTAACCATCATTCTACTCTCTGTTACACGAGTGTGACTTGTTTTTAGATTCCACATATAGGTGAGATCATGCAGGATTTGTCTTTCTGTGCTTGGCTTGTTTCACGTAACAGAATGTCCTCCAGGTTCATCCCTGCTGTCACACATGGCCGGATTGCCTTCTTTTTGGAGGCCGAGTAGTATTCCATTGTGTAGCTAGACCACACTTTCTCGATCCAGTCATCCACTGAAGGACAATTAGGCTGGTGCTGTGTCTTGACTACTGTGAATAGCTCTACATTCATTATCTATGCATGGGGCACCTACTATCTTGGACAAGGTTCTTGAGCAAGTCAGAAAAAAAATTTTGCCTGCCCTGTGGATCTCATTCTCTAGTGGAGACGGGTGGATTATAAATCAGTAAATCAGAGTTTCTTGACCTCGGCAATGTAGGCATCTTAAGGCTGCCTCATTCTTTCCTGTCTAGGGCTGTCCTGCACTGTTGGGCATTGAGCAGCGTCTCTGGCTCCTCCTCTCGCTGGGTTCCAGTTGCACCCCCTTCCAGCTGTGGCAACCAAAAACATCGCGGACATTGCCCAGTGTTCCCTGGGGAACAGTCACCCCAATCGGGAGCCAGATTGGAAAGGAAGTGAGTAAAATTATTTCAGCCCTTTGGCCACACATCTTGCTTTGTTGAGTGAGTGCTGCGTGCTAGACACCATTCTGTGCACTGAAGATGCAAAAAGGGAACCAGCCAAGGCCCAGCCTCACCCTCGTGCCCAGAAGAGCAAACAGAAGGAGAAAAATGCAGAATCCTAAAATAAAGAAGAGGATGTAGATTCTCACAGCATGCCCCTGGCTAAGCAGCAGCCGCACTGGGCCCCGCTGAAAAAGCCTTTTGTCTCTGACAACCCGAGGGTGCAGTTTCCCAGCAGTTGAGCAGCGTCTCTGGCTCCTCCTCTCGCTGAGTCCCAGTTGTACCCCCTTCCAGCTGTGGCAACCAAAAACATCGCGGACATTGCCCAGTGTTCCCCAGGGAACAGTCACCCCAATCGAAAACCAGACTGGAAAGGAAGCGAGTAAAATTATTTCAGCCCTTTGGCCACACAACTCGTTTTGTTGAGTGAGTGCAGCCAGACAGAGTTGCTGCCCCTTGGAGGGCACCTGCGTTGTCCCCAGCTTCTTGGCTAATGAGTTCAACAAGGCAGAAAGTTTCTTTGGAATTCCCAGGCCAGCCTCGGCTTGCCAGACGCTAACAAGTTCAGAGGCCCAGTCTCCAGAAGCTCATGGGAGGACAATTACCACACGCCTCTGGCCTCTGCTGCAGACCCCCGCCCGCACTCATGGGGACCTTGCTGGCATCCTTTCTGGCACTGAGCAAGTTAGCAGAGTTCTCATCCTTGGGAAGCCACCAGAAGTTTCAGCTTAAGGAGACTTCTCTTAGCCTTCAAATAATGATTTGTTATGTTGAGCCAACTGGTTTGGGGCTCCTGGAAATTCAAACTTCTGTTGGCAGGTAGAGAAATCTCAGGTCACCAGAGGCTGTGTTTGTTCTTCATCAGGTCACCTCACTTCAACAGACGCTGAATTTAACACTCATCCCAAGTAGCAGAGCTGAAGGTATGTATGCTCTAGCTACAACGATTTCCTGAGTGAATAAGTCACCCAGTTTTATGACACTCATTGCCATTGATATGGTGACTCCCCAAGCCTGCTACTTCAGGGAGGACCTCCCTGTACTCCCTCAAACCCGAGTATCCCTCTTCTGCTCTGCTTTTCCACTTGGATTCTGGCAGATGTCTCACAATTAGCATGGTAAAACATAGCCATGACTTTATGTCCCCAGATCTGCCCTTCCTACGGTTCCCCCGCCCCCACTCAAATAAATGGCATCACTATCCACCCAGACTAAGAGCCTAATACTCACCCTTCACACTAAAGCACAGTGGTTCAAGTTACAGCCACGTGACTGGGTTCAGATTCTGGTTTCCCCATGTACTGGCTTTGTGACTATGGAGAAAAATGTCTGTGCCTCAGTTTCCTCATCAAATAAAACGGGAATATATTTTAGGACCTATCTCACAAAAATCTTATGAGGACCAAAGGATACACACACACACACACACCCACACACACACACACACACACACACACACACACACACACACGCTGGATCCTTACTTATTGTTATCAATAGTATATTGGAAACTGTGACTTTAAGTGAAGCAATGCAAATGAAAAACTTCCCTTAATATTGCCCTGGAAGTTTCTCTACTGTCTTTTTAGTCTTTTAGTGCTTTCTAAAACATATTTTAATCAGCACTTTTATTGCCTCCTATAGAAAGATTGATCCAAATAAACTAATCCATCATTACCAGAAAAAGGAAATTCACTATTTTATTTCTATTTCATCAGTTTGCTGTTTTAGGTTTTATTTATTTATTTATTTATTTTTGTTGGCGCCTCACTCTGTCACCCAGGCTGGAGTGCAGTGGCACACTCCTGGCCACCACAGCCTTGACCTGCTATGCTTAGGCAATCCTTCTGCCTCAGTCTTCTAAGTAGCTGTAGCTACAGGCACACACTACCATACCAGGCTAATTTTTTTATTTATTGTAGAGATGAGGTCTCACTAAGTTGCCCAGGCTGGTCTCGAGCCCGTAGGCTCAGGCAATTCTCTCACTTTGGCTTCCCAAAATGCTGGGATTATAGCTGTGAGCCACCATGACCGGCCCTAGGTTCTTTTTAAATGTTTAAAATATTGAATTGACAAATAAAAATTGCATATCGAAATCTGCCTGGGGGAGGGGGGCATACCTTATCAACAAGGGTACCTGCACAATGAGTATCTGTATACCTAACCCTGAATTGTACCCCACAATTTTAAAATTAAAAATTGAATATATTGAAGATATGCAATGTGATGATTTGAGAGGTTGTGGAGAAAAGGGAACCCATGTATACTCTTTGTTGAAATGTAAATTGGTACAACCACTATGGAAAACAGTATGGAGCTTCCTTAAAAAATTAAAAATAGAACAACCTTATGACCCAGCAATACCACTGCTGGGTAAAAATCCAAAGTAAAGGAAACCAGTATATTAAAGATGTGTCTGCACTTCCATGTTTATGACAGCACTATTCACAATAGCCAAGATAGGGAACTGATTCTGACATGAACAGACAAGCCTCAGGATGGGAGAAGGTACATACATCCAACAAAGGGCTTTAGCCAGAATATACAAAGGACCTCTAAAATGTGACGAAAAAACAACAGACAACCCAACGTAAGAATGGACAAAGGTCTCAAACACAGCACAAGCAAGGATATTCAAACAACCATAAGTAAAGGAAAAGATGCTCAGCTTCCTTGGTCATCAAGGGAGGCAAATTAATTCTGTGAAAATACTAAAACCATCCAACTGTACACCTTAAGTGGGTAACTATTACAATAAACACATGATATTTCAATTAAGCTCTTACACCCTCCAGAATGACTACCATTTAAAAGGGTGACAAAAGCAAACATTTGGCAAAGCTGTGGGGCACCTGGAATTCCCACATGTGCCACTGAGCATGTGGACAGAATCTACAACTTCTGAATGATATTGGGCAGCGTCCACTGCAGATGAACAAATGCACCAACTGTGACCAGCAATGCCATTCTTAGGCATACCCCCATGAGGCATGAGTGTGTATGCCCAACAAAATACACGTAAGAAAATGTTGCTAGCTACGTCACACATAATAAACACTGAAAACCACAATCAACAGGTCAACAAATAAACTGTGATATTGTTATGGTCTGAGTAAACGCACGGTTGCTAACCCTCAATGCCAATAAATTGACAGGCAGAAAAACTGCTAGAAAGAAGTTTATTTCTGAATTTGAGTCCAGGGAGCAGAGCCAGACTTGGGTATTTCTAAGATGGTTCTGCCCACTCTCCAGGCTTTTATGGTTCACCTTTAAAAGTCCAGAGTTGTTAGTATCTATGCATTAGCCACATGACCAGCAGAGCATTGTATAGAACTTGAGTTTGAGCTGCATTTATCAATAGTGACATTTTTCATTCCAGATTTCCTGGTGCCATGTGTCAGAGGTATCTCATAGCTTTTATCAGTAAGACCTGGCAGAAGCATTAATCGAGCTTGCCACAGAGTAAAGAGAGTTTACAAGGCCTAGGAGACATCGTGCATTAAGCAAAAGCTATACAAATCACAAAACTTGTGATTACATTGATACTAAATTATTCAAACTTAGGACCACTCAGAAAAAGGAGTAAATGGGGATTTACATCTTTCAGTTGATAGGGCATGGTCTACAGGGAAGTCAAGGATCCCCTGAAGCTACTTATCAGAGTGCATAGAAGATAAGGGGGCTCTCAGAAATGTTGTTCCAGAATGTACAGGGGCATTGAACCCTTGTCTAGGGGCTGTGGCAATATGGAAGGAAATTAGCCGATCTCTGTGTCAATATGTTCATACAGCAAAAGGTCACACAACTGTGACAAACAAGCTGTTGTCATTATGGTTTAATTTTGCTGATATGATTTTGAGGGATGAGTCGGATGCAAAATCATATATACTGCATGCTTTCATTTACATAAAGTTGAAAATCAGGTCAAACAAATCTGTGGAGACAGAGGTCAGGATAGTGTTTCCCTTCTAGGGGGTCTGTGCTTATTGGAAAGGGGCCTCCGATTCTGTTGCGTTTCTTGATCTTCATGTTAAGTATTCACTTTGTGAAACGTCATCCAGAGAGGCAGTTACAATCTGTAAGATACTATATTTCACTTTGTGCTTATCAACAGATGAGTGAATAAAGAAAATGTTATATATGTAATTCAGCCTTAAAAGAGAAGGAAATCCTGTCATTTGTGATAATACAGATGAAGCCAGAGGACATTATGCTAAGTGAAATATGCCAGGCACAGAAAGACAAATACTGCATAATCTCACTTACACATAGAATCAAAACAAGTCAAACTTGTAGGGGTAGAGAGTAGCCTGGGAGTTACCAGAGGCTGAGGGTTGGGAGGGTTGGAGAGATGTTGGTCAAGGGGCACAAAGGTTCACTTAGGTGGGAGGAATACTAGTGCACCTTTGCATAGCATGGTGAGTATAATCAATAATAATGTATTGTGTTTGAAAATTGCTAAAAGAGAAGATTTTAAATGTTCTTACCACAAAAAATGACAAGTAGGTGATGTGAGGGAATATGAATTCACTTGATTTAATCATTCCACAATGTACATGTATATCAAAACATCACATTGTACCCCATAAATATATGCAACTATTTACCCATTAAAAAAATTAGTGCTGTTTTCCTGGGACTCAGAACAAAAGATTGAAATGAAATAGCTAATGCCATCTTAGCTGCCTGCTTGACCTATGAATAACCGCCCAATGTATATGTGTGATTGTTGTAACTTTCCCATGACCACAGACCCACAGCTTTGTTCCCCTGAGCCCATCACACCAACTGTTCTTGCTGACCATTTACAACACCCCCTAGCCACAGGTTCCATGTAATTGTATGCTTTGTTAATTGAGATCCAAGAAATTGTTCCTTTTGTTTTTAGTTCCTTGTACCCTCACCCCTTGCTATGTAGCCAACTTGCAGATTTTGCTTATATAAACTCCTTGCTGATTCCATTCAGTGTCAAGAGATTTCTTGGCATGAGCCTATTCTTGACTGCGTGCTATTAAAGGACTCAAACTTCGAACCCAGTATGCTGGCGATTCTCCTTTCTCGCAGTTCAGCTACAAACATTTGGAGGCCCCAGAGAGAAATTCCACCAGCATGAGCAGCCACCTCGCTCCAACCCTCCCCAGCTAGAAGGAGAGGTGTAGGGGAGGTGCCTCTTGAGATTCTCAGGCCCCTTAACCTCTCATCTGACTCTGAGGGGTTTGAAACAACTGCTGGCAGCTGCTGCCTCAAAAGAACTGGGTCCATCTACAGTTTCCTAGGAGTTAAGAGTTTATTTTTGGTTTTCTGTTTAATTGCTTGTGACCACAGTTTCTGTTTCTATTTAAGGGAGTTACAGCCTGATGAGGTTGCCCTTTGGACACTATTCATTAGGCCAAGTCATTGGCTGAATAGAGTCCTCTGGTTTTCTGCCCTGAGGTTGTTCCAGGGATCTGTAACTCTTCTGACTTGGTCTGGATGCACCCTGTCATTGTGTTTTAATTGTTTGTTGTTTGCTCATTGTTTGTTATGGGTTCACAGAATTCACAACCTGTCAATCTTCTGCCTGATGAGGCTGTTCCCTAGACACTGTTTGTTAAGCCAAAACATTGGCTAAACAGAGTCTCAGTTTAGTATTTGATTTATGTTTGGGTACCTGCTTTGACTTCTAACTGCCTAAGGTATTTCTATATCCCTGTCATCCTTGGCCTCCTTCCCTGCTTTGCATTCTTGCTGTGCTCTTTGCCACAGAGCTTGTTTCTGTTGCACTTTTGAACTGGTCAGCAGCCCAGTAACTTCTTTTAGCCTTTGCCTATCTTCTCATGGTTTGAGGTCTGATCCTCATCAGGTGCCTCCTGTAATTTACTGGTTTTGACAATATGGGGTCATGGGCTTCTAAGCCCTCCGGTCCCCTGGACTGTATAATAAGAAATTTCTCTGTTGGGTTCTCAAAGGACTATGGTGTCTGTCTCTCCGAAGGCAGACTCCGGACCCTCTGCAAAAACAATTGGCCTGTGTTTAATGTTAAATAGCCCTCCACAGGGTCTCTGGGTGTTCATGTTCTTCAAACTCAGGATCCTTCCTGTAAACCATACTATACGGAGACAGAACTTCTAACTTAAAAAACAACAGGGTGCTATATGCAAAGGCCCCTGAGTAACTCTTCAAGGAAAACTTGTTTTACCTGTTTCTCAAGAGAATGAAATCTTGCCAAAATCTGCCATACGTTTTAATCTCCCTGGTAAAATCAATCTTGTGCACTCATCACCCCACCTGGGATGATTGCCAGCAGCTCCTTTTTAGCCCTATTTACTTCTGAAAAGCCAGAACGTATTAGAGCTGAGGCTAAAAAGTCTGTCCTGGTCTCAGTGGCTGGAACAAAGGAAAAAAAATCAGGAAATGTTAGAGGTTTTTCCCTCCTCTTGCCCAGATTGGGACTCTAACACTTCAGCAGGGTCTAGAACATTAAAAACTTATCACCAGACTGTATTAACTGGTTTGAAGGGAGCAGCCTGTAAACCTATTAATCTTTCCAAAACTACCAAAATTATTCAGGGTCCTGAAGAGTCACTGGGAGTGTTTCTTGAATGTCTTCAGGAGACATTCTGTACCTATACCCCATTTGACCCCTCGGCACCTGAGAATGCGTGGGCTATCAGTTTAGCTTTTGTAGCTCAGGCAGCTCCTGGCATCCAGAGAAAATTACAGAGGCTTGAAGGTTTCACAAGAATAAACATTTCTCAACTGCTCGTGATAGCTCAGAAGTTTTTTAATAACTGAAACACTGAGAAACAGAAACAGGAAGACAAAAAAATGAACAGAGCAACAAAATGGCAAACAAAAGTATTAGTTGCTGCCATACAGGCTTCCCAACCTGACTCGAGGCCAGCACGTAAAACAAAGAGAGAGAAGATGGCGATGGGGCAACCCGGCGTCTGAAGCCCTCTGCAAGGGAGATCTACAGTGGGTTTCTGACTCTCACCCCGGGGGGCTGGGGACCCCAGCATTGCAGCTGCTCTTCAGATGGAGCTCAGCCGTTGCCATTACAACAACCGGACATTTTTACTACATTGCAAAGAGTCCCGCCGCACCGCCGCCGCCACCGCCGTAGCCTCTGGGAGGGGTAGCACACCACCCGGCCCAAGGAGATCTACAACAAACCACTTCACGGAAGATCTGCTGGGATTGCTGCCACCTATCCTGCATCCGAGACTGTCCTGCCTGCCCGGCGTGGGGCTCCTGTTGCCTGCTCGGAGGCAGGCAGCCATCTTGTTCCTGTCCGGCCCCACCCCCTCTGGGGCGAGCAGATGAGATAGCACCACCTGCTGGCGATTCAAGGTAACAACACCGAAACGGGAGAAACAAGCTTGATAAAGACATAGACCAAACTGCTGAATCAAGGTTATTCTGAATTGTCCTTCACAGGAGATCAGGGGCAACTGACCCTAACTGCAAACTAATTTACCAGATTGAAAAGAAAACTAGAAATCAGACCTGAAAGGACATTGGACTTAAATGAAATGTCTCAGAGTGTGCTTCATTGACTCTATTAGTTTAATGACTTAATTCTATTCCTACTGTATTGTTCCCCCCTTTTTTTCTCTTTTTCTTTTCCCTTTCTTCTCTTATCTTCAGTCTGTAAACCATGTCTTTGTATAGAGAAACAGCACACTAATAAGATGGTTGGATAGCTAGTATGTTAGTATCACTATATGTTTTATTGTTGTTTGTATAAGAGTCGGTTCGACTGTAGCTGTGGTCTATTGTTTTTATTTGTTTCAGCATAGGCCTCTCTCTCTATTTGTTGGCACACTCATTTGTTTCCCCCCTTACTCCTCTATCTCTCCACTCCCCTCTTCAACCCACTATCTGCTCCATTCTCTCCCCTCTGCTAACCACATTTTATTTCAGGGAGTAAACCTACATCCCCACTGCACGGACAGATTCCAGGGCAGTGGGAAGTGGGTTCCACATTATCCACATGCATGTCAGCGAATACCAGGACCTGCAGACAGATTTTAAATCACAGCTCTCCCCATAAGTACATCTCAAAACTGCAAAAAGGACCACCTCCAACCTACAGTGCAACTTCAGAATTGAACAAAGTAAGAGGACATACATAAAGAATAGGAGATTGAACAAACAGAAGTAAAACCAATCCCTTTACCCCTGAATAACAGAATTAAAGAAGACGGTGACGTGGAGGGAAGGAAAAAGTAGGGAGGGGGAAAAACCGCACAAATGAAGAAAACCAAAAGAAGAATATAGGTCTTACACAGACACCTGGGAAGTCAGATACTGAGAAAACAGATTCTGGAACACAGACAATGAAGAGTCCCCAGAATGACCGGTTACATGAAACAAACCCAGACATCAAGACATTAATGGAGAGAATTTTAAAAATTGAGGAGAGACAAGAGGAAAATAGAAAGGAGCTGTTGTCAGAAATGACAGCAGTAAAGAATACTGTGATGGAAATGAACAACAGACTAATAAGCATGGAAAGCAAAATCAGCCAAGCCAAAGAAAGAATCTCAGAGCTCGAAGACCAAAACACAGAACTAACCCAAACTGTCAAAAGCATAGAAAAGAAGCTCAAAAAGACAGAACAAAACCTGCAAGAGATGAATGATCACTTCAAGAGACCAAATATAAGAGTAATTGGACTTCCTGAAGCAGAAAGAGAAACAGAAGCCACACTGGAACAAACATTTCATGAAATCATTCAAGAAAACTTCCCTCAACTCATTAAGGATGAAAAAATTCAAACACAAGAGATTCAGAGAACCCCTGCAAGACAACAAATGAGAAGACCAACTCCCAGGCACATAATAATTCGCCTAAACAAAGTAGCTATGAAAGGAAAAATCCTAAAGGCTGCAAGAGAAAAAGGCCAGACTACCTACCAGGGAAAACCAAATAGAATAGCAGCAGATTTATCCACAGAAACCCTTCAGGCCAGGAGAGCCTGGAGCCCTATCTTCAAAGTTCTAAAAGAGAAACAATTTCAACGAAGAATAACGTACCCAGCCAAACTAAGCTTCATTAGTGAGGGAGAATGGAAATCTTTTCCAGACATCCAATCCCTAAGAACCTACGCTGCCACCAGACCACCTCTACAAGAAACACTTAAGAAAGTACTGAACACAGAAGAAAAACAAAAAAGAACAACAGCATTCTTCACAAGAGTACAGGCAAAAGATTAAAAACACACATGAACCAACTCCAAAACCCAAAGAAAGACAACAAATAAACAGGAACAACTCTGTAAGAACCTTATGACAGGGATCAACTCTTGCATTTCAATTATTAGCCTAAATGTGAACGGACTAAATGCACCACTGAAAAGACATAGAATGGCAAAATGGATAAAATATCACCAGGCAGCAATCTATTGCCTTCAAGAGACTCACCTCACTAGAAAGGACACCCACAGACTCAAAGTAAGAGGATGGGAAACAAACTTTCAGGCAAACGGAATACAAAAAAAGGAGGAGTAGCCATCTTAATTTCAGACAAAATACCCTTCAAGCTATAAAAAATCAAAAAAGATACAGAAGGCCACTACATAATGATAAAAGGCTCAATCCATCAACAAGAAATATCTATCGTAAACATATATGCACCCAACATAGGTGCGCCAACTTTCATGAAGCAACTTCTTGGAAAACTAAAGAAAGATATTGATTCTAACACTATCATAACTGGGGACTTTAATACCCCACTCACAACCCTAGACAGATCATCAGGACAAAAAATCAGCAAGGAGATCCAGAACCTCAATGTGACTTTGGACCAAATAGACTTGATACCTACAGAACACTCCATCCAAAGACCACAGAATACACATTCTACTCATCACCACATGGAACATATTCTAAGATCGACCACATATTCGGCCATAAATCAAGTATTAGCAAATTTAAAAGGACCGAAATTCTACCAAACACCTTCTCGGACCACAGTGGAATAAAAATAAACATTGACACCAACAAAGTCCCCCCAAAACCCACAAAGACATGGACACTAAACAGCATGATGCTAAACAACTCCTGGGTGAATGATGAAATCAAAACAGGAATCAAAAGATACCTGGAAACAAATGAAAATGAAGAAACATCTTACCAAAATCTCTGGGATGCCATGAAAGCTGTAGTAAGAGGGGAACTTATATCCCTACAAACACACATGAAGAAAATGGAAGGAACAGAAATTCACAACCTAACAAGCCACCTAAAGAAGCTGGAAAAGCAAGACCACAAAAACCCTAATTTCAGCAGAAGAATCCAGATCACCAAAATAAAAGCCCAAATCCAGGACATAGAAGACAAAAAGATAATACAAAAAATCAACGAAACAAAATGCTGGTTCTTCAAAAGGGTAAACAAGATTGATGGTCCCCTAGCTAGACTGACCAAGAAAAAATGAGAAAAAAAACAAATAAGCATAATCAGAAACACAAAAGATGAAGTCACATCTGACCCTGAAGAAATACAAAAGATCACTAGAGAAACTTGAAAACCATACGGAAATGGAGGACTTTCTGACATCACACAACCTACCTAGATTGGAACAAGAAGAAATTGAGACCCTAAATAGATCAATAACAATCAAGGAAATCGACTATGTAATAAGAAAACTTCCTACAAAAAAAAGCCCTGGTCCAGATGGCTTTCCAGCAGAATTCTACAAGACATTCAAGGAGGAGCTGATACCAATCCTACTGAAGGTATTCCAAGTGATTAAAAAAGATGGAACTCTCCCCAGATCGTTTTACAAAGCCAACATCACATTGATACCCAAGCCAGGTAAAGATCCAACAAAGAAAGAGAACTATAGGCCAATATCTTTGATGAACATAGATGCTAAAATTCTCAACAAGATCCTAGCAAACCGGATTCAGCAATACATCTCAAAAATCATCCACCATGACCAAGTAGGCTTCATTCCTGGCATGCAAGGCTGGTTCAACATTCGTAAAACCATAAATGTAATTAAATACATCAACAGATGTCAAAACAAAAACCACATGATCATATCATTAGATGCAGAAAAAGCTTTTGATAAAATCCAGCACCCTTCTTGATAAAAACCCTTGAACATCTAGGCATATGGGGAACATACCTCAAAATAGTAAAAGCCATCTACGAGAAACCCACAGCCAGCATACTCCTAAATGGACAAAAATTGGAACCAATTCCCCTGAAAACTGGAACTAGACAAGGATGCCCACTCTCTCCCCTCCTGTTCAACATAGTATTGGAAGTCCTGGCTAGAGCAATCAGAGAAGAGGAGGCAATCAGAGGTATTCAAATAGGAAAAGAGGAAGTCAAGCTATCTCTCTATGCAGATGATATGATGGTGTACCTTGAAAACCCAAGAGAATCTGTCAAAGGCCTCCTTACATTGATAAAAGCCTTTGGCAAAGTCTCAGGATACAAAATAAATGTACAAAAGACAATCGCATTTCTCTACACCAATAATAAACAAACAGAAACCCAAATAAAAAACACAATTCCATTCACAATAGCCACAAAAATATGAAATACCTTGGCATCTTCTTAACCAGAGACGTGAAAGACCTTTACAATGAAAATTACAAAACACTGCTCAAAGAAATCAAAGCTGACACGAACAAGTGGAAAAGTATCCCATGCTCATGGATCGGAAGAATCAACATTGTGAAGATGTCCATCTTACCTAAGGCAATCTACAAATTCAATGCAATACCCATTAAATTACCAACAACATTCTTCTCAGACCTAGAAAAAACAACACAGGAATTCATATGGAAACACAAACATCCAAGAATAGCCAGAACAATCCTCAGCAAAAAAAACAAAGCAGGTGGTATCACAATACCAGACTTCAAACTTTACTATAAAGCTACAATAATCAAAACAGCTTGGTATTGGTACAGGAACAGGCGTATAGATCAATGGAACAGAATTGAGATTCCAGAAGCAAAACCTCAATTTCTCAACCAACTCATCTTCGACAAAACCCCCACCACCTACCAATGGGGAGAGGAGAACCTATTCAGTAAATGGTGCTGGGAAAATTGGCTGACCACATGCAGAAGATTGAAACAGGACCCCTATCTATCCCCATGCACAAAGGTTAACTCCAAATGGATCAGAGACCTGGATGTAAAGCCTCAAACCATAAGAACCTTAGAAAAGGAAGGAAATACTCTCACGAAAATCGGAACTGGCATCCAATTCCTGTACAAAACCCAAAACCCACAGGACTTAAGAGAGAAGATAGACAAGTGGGACCTTATTAAACTGACAAGCTTCTGCAAAACCAAAGAAACCATCAAGAGAGCAGGGAGACAGCCTACAGACTGGGAAAAAGTATTTGTCAACTCTAGATCTGACAAAGGCTTAACATCCTGGTTCTACAAGGAACTGAAATGTACTGAAAAGAAAAAAACAAACAACCCCATTATAAAATGGGCAAAAGATATGAACAGACACTTCACAAAAAAAGACATTCGATCAGCCAACAAACACATGAAGAAATGCTCAACCTCACTAATCATCAGGGAGATGCAAATCAAAACCACACTGAGATACCACCTAACTCCAGTCAGAATGGCAATTATCAACAATTCAAAAAATAACAGCTGCTGGAGAGGGTGTGGTGAAAAGGGAACACTTCTACACTGTTGGTGGGAGTGTAAACTAGTGCAACCTCTGTGGAAAACAGTGTGGCAATTCCTAAAAGCTCTAAAAATTGACCTTCCATATGACCCTGCAATCCCCCTACTGGGAATATACCCTGAAGAACACAAATCACTCTATAAAAAAAGATACCTGCACACGTATGTTTATCACAGCATTGTTCACAATAGCAAGAACCTGGAAACAACCATGCTGCCCATCAAAAGAGGACTGGTTTAAAAAAATGTGGTACACATACATGCTGGAATACTATGCAGCCATGAAAAAGAACAAAATCATGAATTTCGCAGCAACCTGGATGGAACTAGAGTCTATAATACTGAGTGACCTCTCACAGAAACAAAGATCCGAATATCACATGTTCTCACTCATATAATGGACCTTGAACATCCAAAGTAATACTATAAGAAAATGACTGACAGTACTGGGAAACTATGGGGGGGATTAACAGTAGCAAATATCTGTGTGGGGATGGGAAAACACCTCTTATCAACAGGGTGCCTGAATGAAACGTAATTGTACACCTAATCCTTAACTGTACCCCACAAAACCATAATAAAAATACTGATTAATAAAAAATAATAAAAATAAAAATAAAATAAAATAAAATAAAATCTTCACACCTTTTGCCATGAAAAAAAAAAAAACAAAGAGAGAAACTAAAAAAGGGCAAAAGAAAACTGGACACATCCAGCTACCAAGAACCAATGTGCATATTGTAAAGAGCTGGGTCACTGCATAAAACCTTGCCACCCAAAGACAGAGGACCCAAAGTCAGTTCTGGTCCTGCCCTTTACTGGTGAAACTGAAAATGACTCAGATTAAGAAGGCCAGGACTCTTTTTCCTTAGGTCCCCAAGAGCCCATGGTAACCACCACCCAGTCCAACTCTTAATGGACACTGGGGCAGAACTGTCAGTCCTAAAGTCACCATTAGGGCCCATATCCAAGAAACAAATTTCTACTCAAGGGATGACAGGGACAACAGCAAACTGCAAGTTCACCTCCAACTGGATGGTTGATCTAGGTTAGAAACAGGTCACCCACTTGTTTCTAATAGCCCCTGACTGCCCATATCCTCTCACGAGCTGAGATTTGCTCTGGAAACTAAGGGCAACTATTATGTTTTCACCTGATGAAACTAAAATGTGTATTCCTACTGGCACTGCTTATCAAATGCTAATAACTGTTCCACTTTCTGAAGAATACCTCTTAGCTTCTTTTAATTCTTCCATTGAAAATGTCTCATCAGATTTGCTTTTACAGTTACAGCAGGAGTTTCCCTCAGTTTGGGCAGAGACCAACATGCCAGGATTGGCAAAGCATCACCCTCCGGTCGTGCCAACCCATTTTTGCTTTTGAATAAACAAATCCTGACTTGGGGGACACTGGCCAACTAACTTGAACCTGGTTACCACAGGGTTTCAAGAACTCCTCAACCCTTTTCAAGGAAGCTTAGCAACAGGATTTGTCAGGGCTGTGTGCCTTACATCCTGAATGTACTTTACTCCAGTATGTAGATAATCTCTTGTTTGTGGCTGCAGACTTGATTACTTGTTTAAAAGGTACTAAGGTTCTGTTACAGCTCCTTCAAGACTTGGGCTACTGTGTGTCAGCGGAAAAGGCACAACTCTGCTCAACCAAAGTTTCCTACCTAGAATCCCGGCTAAAAAAGGGTAAACGAGCCCTGACTTCAGCCCGGAAAGGAGTCATTCTTCAAATTCCCATGCCAACCACAAAGAAACAGGTACGAGAATTCCTGGGGGTGGCAAGGTATTGCCAGCTGTAAATTCCAGGATTTGCTGAAATTGCCAAGCCCTTGTACACAGCCACTGCAGGAAATGAGCCCCTAAAATGAACTGCTACTAAGGAACAAGCATTCCAGCAGTTAAAAACAGCTCTAACCCAAGATGTTACCGAGACTTTCTACTTGTTCATTCACACACAACAAGGAATTGCCAAAGTAGTCCTCACTCAGACCTTAGGACTCTGAAAAAGACCAGTGGTTTACTTCTCAAAAAGACTGGACCCAGTGGCTTCTGGCTCCAGGCCATTGCAGCCACAGTCACACTAGTTTAAAAAGCAGATAAACTGACTTTCGGCCAGAACCTGGCTTTAACTGTTCCCCATGTTGTTGAAACTCTGCTCCGAGGAGCCTCTGGTTGCTGAATGTCAAACACTCGCATTACCCAGTATCAAAGCTTCTTACTGGATGAACCTAGACTAACTTTCTCTCCTACTCAGTGCCTCAGTCTGGTCACCCAGCTGCCCGATGATAAACCAGAAACACCAGTTCATGACTGCAAAGACATGTTGGCCATCTCCCAGGCTAGCTGACCTGATCTTTGGGACACTCCCTTAAGTCAGGCTGATGCTGACTTGTTCACGGATGGTAGCAGCCTGGTAATAGAGGGAGTCCGCAAGGCTGGTGCAGTTGTAACCATGGCTTATGACATAATCTGGTGACAGGCATTGCCTCAATATACCTTGGCTCAAAAAGCTGAGTTAATTGCTTTAACTCAGGCCCTGCATTGGGGAGCAGGAAAGCAGGTAAACATTTTCACTGACAGCTGGTATGCTTTTACCACACTCCATGTGCATGCCATGATCTACAAGAAATGAGGTCTTCTTACCACAACAGGTAAGACTATAAAAAAAAACGAGGAGGAAATCTTAGCCCTCCTAGAGGCTATATGTCTCCCTAAAGAGGTAGCCATCATTCATTGCAGGGAGCACCAGAAGTCTAACACTCCAGAACAATTGGGAACTGCCTGGTGGATCAGGCAGCTTAAAAGGCGGCAGAACTCCCAGTTGAGTCCCTGACTAGCTTGCTAACTAAAACTTTTCCAGCTCCTCTCCCAAAACAGCCTGCCTATACCCAAAAAGAAGAGGAATAGGCAAACCTAGCAGGATCCCATTAAAAACTCCACTGGATGGTGGGTCAAAGATTCTAAAATTATTTTGCCTGAAGCCCTTGGACACACCTTGGTGAAACAACTGCATTCTACTACTCACCTTGAAGGTACCAAATTGACTGAGCTGTTAAACTGCTTTTATATCAATGACTTGAAAAGCATTGCTGCAACAGCAGCTGCCATGTGCCCTGCCTGTGCCCAAGTCAATGCAAAACAAGGGCCCAAACCTTCGGATGGCATCAGGGTCCAAGGATTAAGTCCTGAAGAAAAATGGGAAATAGACTTCACTGAAATAAAACCTCCTCAAGCAGAATATAACTATCTACTGGTGTTTATTCATACTTTTTCTGGATGTGTAAAGGCCTTTGCCACCAAAAATGAAACCACACTTATGGTTACAAGGTTTTTATGAAATGAAATAATTCCTAGGTATCGGTTTTCCCTCTCTATTGGCTCCAATAATGGCCCTGCCTTTACCTCGTCCATAGTACAGCTGGCTAGTAAAGCACTCAACATTAACTGGAAATGACATTGTGCTTACTGACCACAAAGCTCTGGACAGGTAGAATGCATGAACCAAACTCTAAAATCTTGAAGTAGAAACTCTAAAATCTTAAAGTACCAAATTAATAATAGAAACTGGTGAAAAATAAATAAACCTTTTGTCTGTGGCCCTCCTCTGGGTTAGATGTACCCCATACAAGGCTGGGTTTACCCCATATAAAATCATGTTTAAAAGACCCCCTCTTCCGTTACCTTGGTTGTGAGATCCCCTTCTAGCAGAAATAACTAATCAATCGCTATTAAAATATCTCCAGTCCCTCCAGCAGATCCAGGCTGCTGTCTATTCTGGTGTTTGTGCTGTTTTGTCCACTCCATCTTCCAAGCCTTGTCATCCATTCCAGCCCGGAGACCTGGTTTTCGTCAAAAAGTTCCAGAAAGTGGAACTAACTCCTGCCTGGAAAGAATCTTTTATCATTATCATTGCCACCCCAACAGCACTCAAGGTCAATGGGGTACTGGCCTGAATTCATCACACATGAGTCAAGAAAACAAATAGTTCCATTGACTGTGCTGAGGCAGCCAGGGACCCTAAATATCCACTCCCTCGTCCAACAAAGAAAAACATCCACCGTTCAGCCAATTGGTCTGCGACTAAGAACTCCAAAAACCCTCTAAAAATCACCTTTCAATGTACATCTGAATCGTAAGATGCCAACAGACTGGCTAAATGCATTGTACTCAGTTTTTAGCTCTTGTTTTTGTTATCTCCCTTGCTCTGGCCTTTGGCATAGGTCTTTTAACTGTGTAGCTCCTGCAGATTGGAAATGTGGCAAAAGGACTCTGTTAATGCTATTTCATCTTTCATGCATAAATTCTGTAAAACTTATGCATGTAAAACCTTATTATAATCCCATACCTATGACAAATGAGTCAATGAATTGATTTATGTACAACTAAAAGGGAATGAAATAGCTAATGCCATCCTAGCTGCCTGCTTGACCTATGAATAACCTCCCAATGTAAACATGTGATTGTTGTAATGTTCCCATGGCCACAGACCCACAACTTTGTTCCCCTGAGCTGATCACACTGACGGTTCTTGTTGACCATTTACAACACTTCCGAGCCACAGGTTCTGTGTAATTGTATGCCTTGTTACCTGAGATCCAAGAGATTGTTCCTTTTCTTTTTAGTTCCTTGTACCCTCACTCCCTGCTATGTAGCCAACTTGCAGATTTTGCTTATATAAACATCTTGCTGATTCCATTCAGTGTTGGGAGCTTTCTTGGCATGAGCCTACTCTTGACCATGTGCTATTAAAGAACTCAAAATTCGAACCTAGTGTGCTGGCAATTCTCCTTTCTTGCGGTTCGGCTATAACAGAGATGAGGTGTGAGCCTTGGGGATACCCAGCAGTAAGAGAGCAGGATCTCTGTGGAGTCTGAAGGGGTGGGGGATGCCCACTTCATGCTGGTCTCCAGTTATCTCCCTTATCAGAGGCAGCCAGAATCAAGAAGAGCCCAGATCCCTGCCATCACCTCTTTTTCTTATCAACGTGACCTTCCAGTGAGCAGAGTTGCTTATTTTTATTTTTTTATTTTAAAGAGGTGGGGTGCAATTCAGGATGAGGTATGCAATTGGTCATTGTACAGGTAAAGTTTGGACCTCCCTTGCGCTCCCCCCTTTTCCTGGCTTGAGGTCAACTACCCTGATGGATGCTGTGTGCTCCCCACCCTCCCCTGGCAGTGTCCCGCTACTGCCAATCCCTTTCTTACAATATTATGTTCAATGTTCAGGGTCTGCTTATGAGTGAAGGGTTGGTTTTTAAAGGCCCCCAGTGGATGCAGATGGCAAAGCTGCATTCAACGTTTTCACTATGAATGGACTCTACTTTTGGCACTGGATGCCAGAGTTTGCATCGGAGGAAGTAAATATGATGTATAGACATGATGTCCCAACTTACCATTAAGCTTAGAACCACCAGAATGGCAGCTACACTTGGGGGATCCAGAAAACAAAGGGAGAAGAAGCTAAAAACATTGCCAGATGGTCTGCAGAAACTAGGTTTTGAGGCAGTATTTACAGACTTTAACATCGGTGAGATTTTGGGAGTGTGTATTACACCTCTGAAAACCTGTTCTTCAGGCCAGGAGTGGTGGCTCACACCTATTATCCCAGTACTTTGGGAGGTCAAGGCAAGAGAGTTGCCTGAGCCCAGGGGTTCGAGACCAGCCTGGGCAACTTAGCAAGACTTCAACTCTACAAAAAATCAAAAAATTAGCTGGGCATGGTGGCGCCCACCTGTAGTTCCAGCTACTTGAAAGGCTAAGGTGGAAGGATCATCTGAGCCCAGCAGGTTGAGGCTGTGGCAGCCATGAGCATGCCACTCCAGCCTGGGTGATAGAGTGAGACTCCAACTAAAAATAAATAAATAAAAAGAAATTTTTTTTAAAAAAAACCAATACCTGTTCTTCAGAAGTCTCAAAGGAGAAGAGACCCAATACTAGTTAAGATCCTGAGTTTTATCCTACAATTTGTGTTGCAATAAAATCGTGTTGTTGTTTTTTTTTGAGTCAGAGTCTCACTGTTTCACCCAGGCTGTAGTGCCACGCTCATGGCCACCGCAGCCTCGACCTGCTGGGCTTAGATGACCCTTCCACCTCAGCCTTCCAAGTAGCTGGAACTACAGACACATGCCACCATGCCCAGCTAGTTTTTGTGGTTTGTTGTAGAGACATTCTCGCCAAGTTCACCTGGACTTGTCTCGAACCTATGGGCTCAGGCAATCCTATCGCCTCAGCCTCCCAAAGTGCTAGGATGACAGACAGAGCCCCCACACCCAACCTGCAATAAAATCTTAGAGCTATGGAACACTTCTTTGTTCAGGAGGAGATGATCAAAATGTAAAGGTCGCTGCTACCACCAAGACATAGATTTACCCATCTGTGTGTGAAAACAGGAGAGAAAATTCATGATTCAACATTTCACTGGTGGGGATCACCAGCTGAGCATCGTTCAAAACTTCCTGCATAATGAACTCAAAACACGGGGAAAACCTGGCCAGCAGAAGTGAGGTGGTGGGCTCAGCACCCAGCTGCAGTGTTGGCCCCCTGATCTTTAAATAGCACTTTAAATAGCAGAGGAATGCCAAAAGATTACAGGATGTAAAAGTGACGCTTTTGGGGGAAAAAAATCCCACAATATTTATTTTAAAAGTAATTATCCTATCTTCATCAGTAGAGCACTCAAAGCAAGTACTATTTTATTTTTTGTTTTCATGAATGTGAACCCTGTTTGTATTCTATTTGTAAAATCTTTTTACATTCTCATATTAGAGTCCCAGAGTGAAGTATCTGTTGTCTCTTGCAACTGAGAGTGCACAAATAAAAGTTTTGTGCAAAAAACAACCCCTCTATCTTGTCAATTCTATAACAATTCTCCCCAGTTTTGCATTTAAGAAAATTTTTAACAAAAACATTTGTTTAAAAAACTTCCCAAACTGGGACTTTTGTTGAAGTGTTTTGGCTTCTCTTGGAAGGATTTCTTGTGTTTTTTTTAAACAGACACAGTTTATTTTTAGAAACTGGGTTACCATTAGTACATATTTGGACACTATTTAGTCTCACTCAGACACAAAAAACACTTTCCCAATCATTTATAGAGCAAGTTCTCTGTCTCCGCCACACTAATAAAATTCAAAGTTGCTAATAATAGGGGAACATCTAACAAATGTATTAATGGATGTTTTCTCTTTCAACACAATTAGTTTGCCCTAAGCAGTATTCAGTTAGCGAGGTCTTAAATTGTCAGGAAAAAAATAGGTGTGTGGTGCGCTGTTCTAATTTCAACATGAAGCAATGGCAGACACTACCCTTTTCAGCGATTCAAGTCTATTTATTTATTGATTATATTTTATTTTAAAGCTGTGGGGTACAATTCAGGATTAGGTATATAAGTGGACATCATACAGGTAAACTTTGGGCCTCCCTTTTGTCCACACTGTGCCTGGCTTGCAATCAGGTACCCTTATTGATGTTGTGTCCCCCCCAACCCACCCTGGCAGTATCTCATTACTGCCAACTTCTTTCTAACAGTATTATAGTGAATGTTTAAGGTCTGCTTATGATTGAGAACATGTGGTACTCAGTTCTTTGTTTCTGTGATAGATCACTGGATATGATAGACTCTAAATCCATCCAAATTGCTGCGAATTCCATATTTTTGTCCTTCTCTATGGCTGTGTAATATTCCATCATGCATATTTACCACGTTTTAAAAATCCAGTCTAGTTTCCATGGGCAGCACAATTGGTTCCATGTTTTTGCTGTGTGTTTGTTTTTAATTAACAAACAAATATTGTATATATTTGCGGGGTATGATGTGATGCTTTGTTTAAGGAATATTTGATTTTGTTATGTCAGTGGTCTAAGCAGGTGCCACAAATATACAAAGAATTGCACAGAAATTAGATTAGAAAAGAAAGTTTATTTAGAAAGTAGATTAGAAAAGAGTGGATTCACTTCTCAAGGGAGCGAAGGGGACAGACGCTTGAAGGAAACGTGTTGAATGCTTGAGACGAGAGGTTTGTAAAGCTTCTTTTGGGGGACAGGCAGGCAAGCATTCACAGAAAGTGATGTCAGGGTGATGGGAACTGTTTCTCATATCTCTGATAACTGGATAGATGGGTCAGTCACGAACATATGGACTAAGGCGGGTCAGCAGCTGGGTGGGTGGCTCAGTCACGAGAGAAGAGCTGGGCTGGTGCTGAAAGATTCATTCTTATGACGAAAATGTTGGGTTTTTTCTTTTTCACTTATATATGCCCAGAGGAACTTGAATCACTCTATAAAAAAGATCCCTGCATACGCATGTTTATTGTACATTATTTACAATAGCAAAAACATGGAACCAACTATACTATCCAAAGTGGACTGGATAAAGAAAATGTGGGATATTATGTAGCCATAAAGAAAACCAAAATGATGAACTTCATAGCAACTTGAATGGAATTAGAGTCTATAATCCTCAGTGATTTATCATAGAAACAAAGATCAGAGTACCACATGCACTCACTCATAAGTGGACCCTGAACATTTATCATAATACTATAAAAAGAGAATTGGCAGTAGTGCCAGGGAGGGGGGCACATAATATCAATAAGGGTACCCACACTTTACCTGTATAATGACCACATATGTACCTAACCCTGAATTGTACCCCACATCTTTGTTGATCTTTACATCTTGTGACTCACCTGGGGTTCTGGGAAAGGATTATTGTCGTGTATGAGCTCAAGGTGACCAGAGAAACTCCATTTTGGGCTCTGTCCTTTCAGATCTGTTATTCTTAATTAACAGATAATAATTGTATTATTTATGGGATACAATGTGATGGTATGATATATGCATACATTTGTGGAATGATCAAACCAGGCTAAGTAATTTACCTTCTAAGTACTTTGTTATTCTGCAAAGAATCCATTGAGACTGCAAAAAAAATGGAATAATATTCTGGGGGCTTTTTCATCCTAGAAAGATACTTGGCATCATTGAGCATGTTGGTCAAAGCTGACAACATTTTGCTGTTGTATCCAGAAATTCCCAAGCCGGACTCGGTGGCTCAGCCTGTAATCCCAGCACTTTGGGAGGCTGAGGTGAGTGGATTGCCTGAACCCGCGGGTTCGAGACCCACCTGGGCAACTTGGCGAGACCTCATCTCTTAGCCGGGCATGGTAGCACACACCTGTAGTTCTAGCTACTTGGAAGGCTGAGCTAGAAGGATCACCAGAGCCCAGTAGGTTGAGGCTGCAGTGGCCGGGAGCAGTCACTGCACTCCAGTCTGAGTGACAGAGTGAGACTCCAACTCAAAAAAAAAAAAAAATTCCCACACACTTTCTCTTTGTCACAGTGTAATTCTAGTTCACCTGAACTTGAATTGTGTATTTATAAATTAGCCTCTGTACTTGCTTCACATATTTGGGATTCAGATGGACTACAGCAACAAGAATAGTCAAATAACTGTACATAAACTAACACAGGCAGGACCTCTGAGAAGAAAATACACAGCCTACAAGAACAGTTGAATCAATGGAATTCACAGGAGGGACACTGGGGCACCTCTTCTTCCCAGCATGGCTGAAAAGGCCAGTACCCAGCTTGGCAATGAAGAGGAAAGGAGACTGGGTAGACAGCCCCCAGGGACAGCCCATAAGGACATTGCGCCCATCCTGGAGCCCCAGTGAGCCCACTGCTACCTCAGAAACTGGACAGTGCCACCACCACCGTTGCTGATGGGATCAATATGTTTCAAATAAATGAGGGATTCCTCTGTTAACCTGTATTTCTGATGGTCACCATGACACACAAACTTAGTGGCTTAGAGCAACACAATTCCTCCTCTACAACTCTGGAGACCAGAGTCTAACCACTGTTTCTTTTTATATATATATAAGAGAATTAAACATAAAAAATTAATTTATAAAAAGTAGGTATTGCAGTCGGGCTCAGTGGCTCAGCCTGTAATCCCAGCACTTTGGGAAGCTGAGGAGAGTGGATTGCCTGAGCCCACGGGTTCAAGACCTGCCTGGGCAACTTGGAGAGACCTTATCTCCACAATAAATCAAAAAAATTGGCCGGGCGTGGTAGCGTGCACCTGTAGTTCCAGCTACTTGGAAGGCTGAGGCGGAAGGATCGCTGGAGCCCAGCAGGTTGAGGCTGCAATGGCCAGGAGTGTGCCACTGCACTCCAGTCTGGGCGACAGAGTGAGACTCCAACTCAAAAAAAAAAAAAAAAAAGTAGGTATTGCCTTAGTGATAGATTTTGGAAATATTTTATGATTTAAAATGTCATATGTTTATTCTTTATTTCTTTCAACAGGCAGTTATCAAGTATTTACTATTTGCCAGATTACTTTTGTTAACAAAACAGAAAAGACAGTGAGACTCAAGATGAGATTTGAGTCATTGCACTCCTAAGTTCAGTGATTTTCCTCATATACCTATTTATTTATTTATTTTTACCCTTGTTGATGAGGTGCGTCCCCCATCCCCCAGCAGATTTCCACTACTGCCAATCCCACCCCCGCCCTCCCTTGGCAGTTTCCCACTACTGCCAAACCTTTTCTTACAGTATTATGATAATTGTTCAAGATCCGCTTATAAGTGAGAACATGTGGTACTCAGTTCTTTGTTTCTATGATAGGACACTCAGTATTATAGATTCTAAGTCCATGCAGGTTGCTGTGAAGTTCATAATTTTGTCCTTTTTTATGGCTGTGTAATATTCTATTGTGTATATGTACCACATTTTTTAATCCAGTCCTCTTTCGATGGGCAGCATGGTTGGATCCATGTTTTTGCTATTGTGAATAATGCTGCAATAAACATGCGTATGCAAGTAGGTATCTTTTTCATAGAGAGATTTGAGTTCCTCCGGGTATTTTCCCAGTAGGGGGATTGCGGCGTATATACGGAAGGTCGATTTTTAGATATTTTAGGATGACTGCTATTTCGTGGGCTCACATCGAGGTATCTACAGGCCCACACGCCCTCCAGAGGCTCTAGGGAAAATCTCTTGCTTTGCCTTTTCCAACTTCCTCGGCCCATAGCCCCTTCTTCCTCCCTTAAAGCCAGCAGTGTAGCATCTTCGAATGTCTCTCTGCCTCTCTCTTAGAAGGACCTTTGTGGTTAAAATTAGAATCCACCCAGATAACCCAGGATAATCTATCCATCTCAGAATTCTTAACTTCATCAAGTCCACAAATTCTTTTTTGCTGTGTGAGGTCATATTCACAGGCTCTCTACGGTTTAGACCCTGGATATCTTTGGGGACACACTCCGTATTTTTGCATTACTCTCTTTAGGTTTGGCATCAAGGGTGAGTCCTCTGATGACTTGGTCCTGGCTAGACCTTTGCCCTGGGCACACTTCCTGGGAGACTCCTGGAGAACCCAACCCTGTCCTGGCCTTTCAGCAGAGGATTCCCCAAACAAAGAAGGAGGTTTGGACACGGGCCAGCCAGGGAGAAATCACCAACATCCACCCTCACTTCCGGTCCCACATCTCACAAAAGGTTAAGCACCCTCCCCAAATGGTGTGAATCCTTTGATGTTCACACACTGGGGTTACTTTGCCTCCAACTGCCAGTTTCCTGTGAGTTTACGGGTCTCTTTTTCCTCTTTCCTCTGTGTATTAGTTAGATGTGAAAAAAGAGCTTCTTTCTCCTTTTCTTTTCTGGTTCCCCCCTTTTAAAAACATTTTACAGCATTTTGTTTTGGAATTTGTCAGATTGCCAGATGTTTTCAAGTTCTATAATTTCATCCTCCCAACAAAGTATAGGAAACCCTAAGGTAAAGGAAATAGAAATGGTTGGTGTGGACGTAGCTGTGAGGTCTCTTGGTTTGTGTGAGTCAGAGGTGCCTTTTTGAGGGAGTTGACCAGAAAGCCAACTTTTGCTGAATTTGTGTTTCTAGACTACAATGCCTGGAAATACAAGTCTTTGTGTGTTGTGACTGTCTGAAACTGTTTTTGTAATTTTAAAAATGTGGAGTTCTGTGATATAGAATTGTTTCAGAACCATCTGTCTAAAGAGCATATACAGAGTATGCCAAAAAATGTATACATGTTTTAAGAAAGGAAAATGTGGTACATATACACAATGGAATATTACGCAGCCACAAAGAAGAACAAAATCATAGACTTTACAGCAAATTGGATGGAGTTCGAGACAACTCCTTAATGTCCAAACCTCCTTAATGATCTATCACAGAAACAAACAGCTGAATATCACATCTTCTCACTCATAAGTGGGATCTGAACATTAGTCACAATAGCACAAGGGAAGGACAGGCAGTTGCGGGACACTGCTGGGGAGGGGGAGAGACATAACACACAGGGTACCTGGTCCTAAGTCAGGGGAAGTAAGGACCAGTGGAAGCTCAAACTCCACCTGCACGTAGATTACACCTGACTTGTACCCCACATCTCTATAATAAAATAAAGCTATGAAAAAATTGTAATACTCAGCATATACTGGTAACAAAAGATGAAGACAAGTCACGTTTGACTCCCGCAATGACAAGAGGAGCTCAAAGTGCTTACCCTCAGTGTCCATACACTTCCGATGATGGCGAACTAAAAGTAATACATAGACAACATGGCCTTAAGTATGTACACATTTTTTTGGCACTCCCAGTATTTAAACTGGTTGCAATTGTTGGGTAAGATGTTCGTTGTGGTCCAGGAGAATGTTTCAGATAAACGTGATGAGGTTCCTCTCTCTGTGTTGACTTAGTCCTTGTGTTCCACCTGAAGTTAAGTAATGACAGTAACTCTCCATGAAAAGGACAGGGTTAAAAGTGTAATTAGAAGATGCCAGCACAGGGGAATGTGAATGAAAGCTACAGTTGGCAACATCTCCAGACTCATTACATTTCTGCCGGTCTTGAATTCATATTCAGAATACTTCCAATCCTCTTTTCTCATAGAGGTTCAAAGTAAACATTTAGAATCTGGGCTTTTGCTTTAGAGAAAACATATGTTCTATACTATCCACAGCTCACTATTTTATGCCTTAGATGTTCTGATATGACACAAAGAACCTTTCATATTATATGCTAACTCATGCTCTCCTTATTGAATTAATTTGCCAAGTTGATTGTTTCTATGCCACTTTCTCCAGACATTAGTGTGTAGCAGGCATTATTGAAGCAGAATGGCTTTATATCACAGTAGCACCCACCACTTAATGTGTGATATTCCTCATCTCTGTTCTTACAGATCCTTCAAAGTACAACATACTGCAGCTCAATCATTCTCCCTCCTTCCTACCTCTCTCATCTTAGAGGCCCCAGAAGAACTCAGTTCTCCTAACTAGAGATGAATTAGCATAGAGATGTAGTTTTTCTTCACCAAACTGACTGTGGCAGAGAGGTATCCACTCCTCTCAAAGTCTCTTTCCCACGTGGTCTAGCAGTGAGGACTCCTGGTGTTTACCCAGGTGGCCTGGGCTCAACTCCCAGTGTGGGAATACAGAAACTGTATACCAAAACATTATGCTGTACACCTTTAAAATGTGCAACTTTTTTAAAAAGAAAAAGAAAAAAAACCATTGAGGGAGTAACTAGTGAGAAGTTTCATAAATGTGTGCTATTTAGACAAGTACCTTGCCAGTATCATCCTGGGTTTCCATCACGGTCAAACAAATCAAGAGTACTTACTTCATTTGCATAACATAAATTTAACAAATCATATATAAGTATCTCTAGATTGCTGAATGTATTCTGGTAACCAAAAGGTTCTATGTTCTAGGTGTGGTAGTGGTACCAGGGTTAATCCATCAACCCCTGGTTTTCCCTGAATAAACCTCAACCTGATGAAATCAACTGATCTCCTTATGCAGACAGGGCTTCAAGTCAGCTACCAGCATACTCTACCCTGCCATGCCGGCTGCAACAGATCCCCATGCAGGGAGAGATTTTGAATTCCCCTATGATCAAAGTCTATCTTTTAGCAGAGATTTGACATTTCACTCTTTGTTTTTCATGTGCTTGAAGATGTCCAGAAAGAGAAGGAAGCAGAACAGGGTCTTATTCTTCTTTTGATATAAATTATGCTACCACCACTCCCCAGTCCAGCTTCAGGTTGAAGTAGCTTCATGTTTCCAAAAGAGAGGGAAAATACTGGAAGGAATAAGCTAAAAGGATCAAGGAGATAGAATTAGGTATTTCTAGTGTCTTCCTACTATGATATGTCTAATTAATTCCTATAAGCACGTGTTACTTTTATAATCTGAACATTATAATCATCAAAACATCAAATATGAAAAATCATACCATAAAATAAGGAAAATTGTAAGTGGTTGTTAATCTTTTGATAGAGAAAAACATCTTGAACATAAAAATAATGGACAAAAATACAAAGGAAAAAGTTAACCTATTTGATAAAATGGTAATTTAAAACTTTGTGCATCCAAAATTAGTATATAGGAAATTAAAATTCATATTTCAAATGTTGGAAATTCGTCACAACATAAATGACAAAAAGATCAATATAGTTCATATGTAAAGTTCCTCTATATCAATAAAAAACTTTAAAATACAAATTTAAAGGTTGGCAAAGACTTTGAAGAAACAACCTATGAGAAGAAATAAAGTGCTAATATCCTTTTGGAAAATGTTACATCTAAAAATCAGAACAAAATAGTATTTTATACAAACCAAATTAGCAATAATGTTTGAAATAAAAATATCCAACACTGGCAAAGGCATCGTAAAATAGCAATTAATACACATTGCTTTGACAGCAATTTTGCATCTTGAAAACTAAACTAAAAGAATAATTGGAAAAGATTAAAAGCTTGCTCTTTGAGAATACTAACATTTAACTAATCTCATTAAGAATTAAAGGTTACAAAAACTTGCAGTTTCTGTAGCAGGCACTCTCTTGCTTGCTCCGAGGGAAGCAGTGGCCAGGCTGTGAGCTACCCTGTGGAGAGGCCAGGTGGCCAGTAATTGAGGGAGGCCCATAGCCAACGGTCAGAGAGCAACCGAGATTCTCAATCCAACAGTTCTAGAGGAATTGAATCATGCCACTGACCACGCAGGTGATCTTGGAAGCATCTCCTTCATATGCCCGAGCTGACACCTTGGTCTCTGCTTTGTGAGAGGCCATGAGCTGGGACCTACCTGAGCTGTGCCCAGATTCCTGCCCCACAGAAATCACGAGACAGAACTGTCGTTTTGAGCCACTACATTTTGAAGTAATGTGTTAAGTGGTAATAGATAATATTTGGGGAATGAAAAAGTAGAGTCTTTCTTTACACTGTATATAAAGTAAATTTCAGGTGAATTGAAGGTATAAATAAAGAAAAAACATATAGAAAGCTTAGCAACACAAGGAGAAAATGTGGAAGACTATTTTGTAGTTTCCATGCGAGAATTTCTGAAGAAGTAAAACCTACAAAGAAAAACCTGTTATGACTATATAAGTTATTAAGCTTCAGCATAACAGAAACTATTTCACAGAAAAAAATTAAATCGATAGCCTGGGAACATTTTGTAAAACAAAAGGACTTAATATCCATAATACAGAAAAACAGTCTTACAAATCAATAAGAAAAATCAAATGGTTGAAAGGAGAACATTTTTAAAGTTTATGTCCAGGACTTTCACAGAAGAATAAATGCAAATGGCCAAACATACACAAAAAGACAGCCAGCATCCCTACAAACCATAGAAATGTATATTACAACAAAAATGAGATGATTTGGGGCCATCAGATGGGCATACATTTAAAAGATTGATCCACTATTGGCCAGAAAGACGAAAAAGTAAAACTCTTGTACACAACTATATTGCGTTTGCACGCTTGATCAGAATCGCAATATCATCCCTTTGATGTGGCAATTCCACATGAATGGAACCTGCTCTGTTCACACATGTGAATAGAGTGTGTTTCGCTTTATGGACATACACAAGATCAAAACACAGAGATCAACGACTTGTGTGACTAGCAGCAATATTCAATTAGAAAATGCCATGAAAAATCAGATTCCATTCACAGGAGCAACCGGAAGTCCTTGCTCTCTAATTAGAGAAAAACGTATGCTAGACTTACGTAAAGACACTTGTTAAAATTCTTCTGAAAGAGATAAAATGCCTGTGAAAGGTTCAAGGATGCCAACTGCAGGATTGTTAGTATTGAAGGTTGAAAACAATCCACAAGTCCACCCGCATGAGAATGGCTACCTTGATTTTTCATCCATAGTTTGAGAGACTCTGCAGCAGCAAAAAAAAAAAAAAAAAGATGCATTGCTAAGTGTGATCCCTATTTATTCAAAAGGAATATCTCTAGGACGTGTTGTTCAGTAAAAAAATGCACATGGAAGAGCAGTGTTTCTGGTTTGCAAATAGCATTAACAATGACCAGTAACACTGACTATAAGGTGTTTGACATTACCAGAACACTTCAGCATGCAGCCAGGACACGTGGCCAATCCCCTGCCTATCAAAGAGTCTTGTTCTCAGAGCATGCAACTGTCATGGGACACAGTCTCCAGTGGTGAGCTTTGCCAAATTCCCACCAAGATGAGGGAGAAGCAGCCAAGGGGAGCTGCTGTGGCTCAGAGCCAACCCGCAGAACCCCACAGTGCCAGTCCCTCCATAGTGCTTCCTTGGGGCAGCTTATAGAGTGGGACTTCATTCCCAAGTAGAGAAGCCCAGCTTGGGCCTTATCACCCCGCCCCTTGGAGGCACTGGCCTCCCACCAGCTCAGTCTAGCACCTCGAAGGCGCACTGTCCTCACCTGCCGTGCGGAAAGAGTGGCCGGCAGCCAGGTAGGTTGGACTGCTTCCGGCTCCCGAGTGGCTCCGTCTCACACCCGGGAGGACTGGGGGCTGAGTATGATGCCAGGTGGGATGCAGTGTGATGCTCCATGGGTTCTTGGATTCAACCACAGAAAATAATTTCACAGCAAGTCCCAAGTGCAGTTTAAGACAGAATTTATTAGAAAGAAAAAGACTTGCTCAAAAGGCATGGGTGCCTTAAGAGAAAGGACACATGCTTGCTTTTGAAGACGCTTTACATATACTTTTGCAATGATGAGTAAGCAAACCATGAGCTAAGAGGAGTGGGCTGCAGGTGTCTGGTCATGAGTTTTGATGACCATCTCTCCATCGTCTATGAGCTAAGAGGGGTGGGTTGCAGGTGAATGACTGGTCATGGGTTTTGATGATCACCTCCTAAGGTCACAAGGACCTTCCAAATAATTAAAATTATTGCCTAATAGATTTGGGCTTTTTAAAGAACCTCATGTCTGTGTTTTGGGTAACTCCCTGTTGTTTCTGTGATTCACTGCACTGGGAGATCCCCATTCCAGTTCACAAGGTGGTCAGGTCTGGCGTGCCTGGTTGGTCAGGTGAAGGCTATGTACTGATAGGAAAGATATTTGAATGCCTACCCTGTTTAATTTAAACCTGCCTACAAGAAATTCATCTACTTATGTTTAACTTGCACTGAATAACCTGCCTCAAGGGCAGTGGTTCAAACCTTGGCTGTGATGCTCATCAACCAGGCTTGAATCCTGGCCCTGCTGCTTACTAGCTGTGAGAATGTGAGCAAATTTCTTAACCTCTCTGTGCCTCAGTTTTTCTATATGTGAAATGAGGATGATTAAATAAAACCTGCCTTCTAGGGTAGCTGAAAGAATGATGCAGGTTGCATTAAAAGAGTTTAGCTCCGAGTCCAGCTCCCAGTAAGTTACATTCAGGTGCTGGTTATCCATCTGCTGATGAAGCACAAAGGACTCAAGACTAAAGACAGGGAGACCTGGGTTCAAGGTCTGGGGCTCCTACTTCCTCTCTGAATCTCAATGTCCTCATTCATGAGATGGGAACACCATAACGGCTTGCCTTAGAAGTTTGAGAATCCGTTAAGATTGCATCTAGAAAATGCCCTTCCACAAACACAATGCTATTGTGTGTTTTTGTGAACAGGTAGTATATACTCTTGATATACCATTTAAAAAATCAAACTTGCTGGGCATGGTGGCTCACACTTGTAATCTCAGAACTTTGAGAAACTGAGGTAGGAAGATCACTTGAAGCTGGGAGTTCGAGACCAGCCTGGACAACAAAGTGAGCCCCCATATCTACAAAAAATTGAAAAATTAGCTGGGCTTAGTGACACATGCCTGTGAACCCAGCTACATGGGAGGTTGAGTCAGGAGGATCTCCTGAGCCCAGGAGGTCGAGGCTGCAGTGACACTACAAGCACATGAAAACATGTCTGGCTAATTTTTTGTAGCAATGAGGCCTCACTGTGTTGCCCAGGGTGGTCTCGAACACCCAGGCTCAAGAGATCCTCCCACCTAGGCCTCCCAAAGTGCTGGGATTACAGATGTGAGCCACCGGGCCCAGTTATCATTGGCTATTTGATGTCACCTTGATTAAGCCTGTTGATCATTTGTTGAGTGAGGTTAATAATAGCAAACTTCTAGGCTGGGCTCGGTGGCTCAGCCTGTAATCCTGCGCCTTTGGGAGACTGAGGTGAGTGGATTGCCTGAGCCCGCGGGTTCAAGACCCACCTGGGCAGCGAGACCTCATCTCTACAATAAATAAAAAAATCAGCCGGGCGTGGTAGCATATGCCTGTAATTCCGGCTACTTGGAAGGCTGAGGTGGAAGGATCGCCAGAGCCCAGCAGTTCAAGGCTGCGGTGGCTGGGAGCGGCCACTGCACTCCAGTCTGGGCGACAGAGTGAGACTCCAACTCAAAAAAATAATAATAATAATAGCAAACTTCGGGGTTGTTGGGAAAACTCCATGAAGGATACAAGGAGGGCACTTAGCATGGAGTCAGCAGAAGGTTTGTGTTCCCACACTGCACGCTGGGCTTCTGTTTCACTCCACGTGCTCACTGCCAAAAATGTGAAAGCTCAGAAAAGCAAAGGGAAGCCATCCCTCATTGCTCCTCGGCAGTACCATCCAAGGTGACCCATCCTGGTCCAATATCGTTGTGTTTAACAGTGTGATTTGGCAGGGGTTGGTGGCTCAGCCTGTAATCCCGCTCTTTGGGAGGCCGAGGTGAATGAATTGCCTGAGTCCATGGGTTCGAGACTCGCCTGGGCAACTTGGCGAGACCTCATTTCTACAGTAAATCAAAAAAATTAGCCGGGTGTGGTAGCGCGCGCCTGTAGTTCCACCTACTTGGAAGGCTGAGGCGGAAGGATCGCCAGAGCCCAGCAGGTCGAGGCTGCAATGGCCGGGAGCGGCCATTGCTCTCCAGTCTGGGCGACAGAGTGAGACTCCAACTCAAAAAAAGAAAAAAAAATAGTGTGATTCAGCCGGGGGCACCAGAGGCGAGTCTCTAGGTCAAGGGTTCTCAGCCTCAGTGCCGCTGCCATTGTGGAGCCAGGCGGCTGCTGCGGGGGCTGCCCCGTGCTATGCAGGGTGACCTGCGGTGTCCCTGGTCTCTGCTCTCCAGATGCCAGGGGCACCCTCCTCAGTCGTGGCGAACAAAAATGTTCCCAGACATCACCGAGTGTCCCCTGAAGGACACACGTTCCCTGGTCGAGAAGCGCGGCTGTGAGTGAGCTCCTGGCGAGTGCAGGGTGTGGGGCTGTGGGTGGGATACTGTAGGGGACGTTTAGGCTTGGTGAAGGTACCTTCCCAAATCTCGTCCTACCCAGAAGTCATGCTCTGTGAAGCTCCTTGCCAGTGGGAGGATGAGGCTCTTGCCCAGACTGCTGGCCTTCCCTGCTTCACGCTAGGCTGCTGGTGGGGCAATTAGGGTTAGGTAGCCCCACAGTACTGAGAAGCAGAGAAGCCTCCATTTGGACAAATATAACAGAGGGAACTGTGTATCTCATAAGCACGTGCTGCTCCCACTCACTCCTCATTGCAACCCAATAACAAGACTCAGAATGAGTGTGAGGCTGGCTCCCAGCTACCAGGGCCCACTCTGTTTCTCAGGGAACAGCAATGGAGTCTAGAGTGGCATGGGGCTGGCAGAGTGTGAGACAGGAAGGGGTACTGATACTTGGCATTCGGAAGCTTAAAAGTATTTTTCATGCACATTTTACTGCATAGTCTCAGCAGCCCATGGACAGTAATGGAAAGAGAGCACGGGAACACCCACTACAAAGAGCCTAAGATAGTATTAACTGTCAGCCTTTAATGAGAGTTCGCTACATACCAGGTTTTATTCCAAGCATGTTCCCTTCATTACCTCATGTGACCATTTTACAAAGGAAGAAACTGAGGCTAAGAGGGATTAGGGTATTTGTTCAAGGTCAAACAGAATCCAAACCCAGGCCGCTTAGCTGCAAAAAATATTCTTTTATTATTAGAAACAGGGTCTTGTGGCCGGGTGCAGAGGCTCAAGCCTGTAATCCCAGCACTTTGGGAGGTAGAGGCAAGAGGATTGCCTGAGCCCAGGGGTTTGAGACCAGCCTGGGCAACTTGGTGAGACCTCGTCTTCACAATAAATCAAAAAATTAGCCAGGCGTGGTAGCACACACCTGTAGTTCCGGCTACTTGGAAGACTTAGGTGGAAGGATTGCCTGAGCCCAGCAGATCAAGGCTGCGGTGGCCGTAAACATGCCACTGCACTCCAGCCTAGGCGATAGAGTGAAACTCGGACTCAAAAAAAAAAAACAAGGTCTTATTCTGTCACCCAGGCTGGAGTGCAGTGGCATGATCATGGCTCACTGCAGCCTTGACCTCCTGGCCCCAAGCAATCCTCATACCTCAGCCTCTGAGTAAGTGGGATTGATTACAGGCATGGACCACCACTACTGGCTAAAATTTTTTTTGTAGAGATGGAGTCTTGCTATGCTGCTCCAGCTGGTCTCAAATTCCTGGCCTCAAGCGATCCTCCCACCTCTGCCTCCCAAAGTGCTGGGATTACAGGCACCAGCTACAGCACACAGCCACAAAACCATTCTTCAGTCCTACTTTCCTACATGACTCCTGTGCTAGATTCTGGGAAATAAGGAAAGATTAAGAAATAGACTAGGTGCAGTGGCTCAAGTCTGTCATCCCAGCACTTTGGGAGGCCGAGAGATGGATTGCCTGAGCCCACGGGTTCAAGACCAGCCTGGGCAACTTGGTAAGACCTTGTCTCTACAATAAATCCAAAATTAGCTGGGTGGTGGTAGCACACGCCTGTAGTTCCAGAGACTTGGAAGGCTGAAGCGGAAGGATTGCCGGAGCCCCCAATCCACTTGCCTTGACCTCCCAAAGTGCTAGGATTACAGACTGAGCCACCGAGCCTGGTCAAATCTAACATTTAAAAATATGCATGGTAAGATCAAAACTGTTGCCGGACTCGGTGGCTCAGCCTGTAATCCCACGCTTTGGGAGGCTGAGGTGAGTGGATTGCTTGAGCCCGCGGGTTCGAGACCTGCCTGGGCAACTTGGTGAGACCTCATCTCTAGAATAAAATCAAAAATTAGCCGGGTGTGGTAGCGCACGCCTATAGTTCCAGCTACTTGGAAGGCTGAGGCGGAAGGATCGCCGGAGCCCAGCAGGTCGAGGCTGCGGTGGCCTGGAGCAGCCACTGCACTCCAGTCTGGGTGACAGAGTGAGACTCCAACTAAAAAAAAAAAAAAAAAATCAAAACTGTTAAACTGTTGGCCTTTTGATGTACAGAGTTTTAATTTTTTATTTGAAATCAGTTTTAAATATGAATTAACTGTCAATATATAAAAGTAAGGATTTCATGTAAACAAAAATCTGGAATTCTGGTTTCTTTTGAAAAATTTCACAGAATCTGGCAATGCTTGACCCACCGACAACAGCTGGCAAGAGCCCAGAGCAGCTGCCACATTTGGACAGGACGTATTTCTCCACAGTCCACACCATTCCCTATTGCATTACACTCGACCAGATACACTAACTCCTGTGTCTGCGGGCCTCAGTGGTATTTGAGTCTGAGATCCCTGGGGGAGACAAATAGTGCATGTGTTTAATGAAGGAATATTTGAGCGTGCCTTCCTGATTCAGCTCACCCAACTTTAAAAAACCTTTTCCTCCCAGGTCCTTGATATTGTCCACTACCTTCTCAGGCTCCAGCCTATGGGCGTCCACTGCAGCCCAGGAGAGTTTTCAGGCACCAAGCATGAGCAACCTCATGACAGTGTCTGTGTTTGTCCTCGGGGGCTTCTCGGCCAACCCTGAGCCGCAGCAGCTGAGCGTGGCTGTTTCCTCCCCCTTTACCTGGCTGCCATGCTGGGGAACGGCTCTATCATGGCCACAGCGGCCCATGACACCCACCTGCCCATGCCCATGTACTTCTTCCTCAGACACCTGACCCTGGTAGACATCTGCACCACATCCTCCACCTTGCCCCATGCCCTGGTGGCCACCATGGTGGGCTCCAAGGAGATCTTCCTCCCTGCGTGTGCAGCCCAACTCTTCGCCTTCGTCTGTCTTGGGTCCACCTCATGGCTTACGATCGCTGCTTCACCACCTACAGGCCCCTGGAGTACGGGGCAGCCATGCGTCCCCAGGCCTGCGTGTCCCTGGTGGCGATGGCCTGGGGCAGCGGGCTCTTCTTCTCAGCCTTCCATACAGCCAACACCTTCTCCCTGCCCTTCTGCAGCCCCGGGGTGATCAACCACTTCTTCTGCAACATCCCCCCACTCAGGCACCTAGCCTGTACCAACGCGGGTGCCCACGAGGCTGCCGGGTTTGTGACCAGCAGCTGTATCATCATGAGCTGCTTCGCCCTCACCATCCTCTCCTATGTCCACATCTTGGCCACGGTGGTCCAGATCTGCTCGGCCTCCGGAAGACCTTCTCCACTGGCGCGTCCCACCTGGCCACGGTGCTCCTGTTCTACGGTACCGGTGGCTCGGCCTACATGCGGCCATCTGCGCACTACTCCCCGCTGGAAGGGCTCGTGGCTGCCATCTTCTACTCTGTCCTCACCCCTACCCTGAACCCACTCATCTACAGTCTGAGGAACAAGGACATGCAGGGAGCCCTGCAGAGGCTCTGTCTTCAGGGCTGTGGACTCAAGTCTGGCCTTTTTCCCCCCTCGTGTCCAAATTCCTAAGTGACAGGTTTGGGGAGTCATGCCTGGAAGGGACTCACCCGATGGGTTTGTTTTCCAACCTGACGCTGGCATAGCATTGCATAACAGATACAGGAGGGAATCAAAATATTTTATGGCCCTGCAAAGCTGTCTCTTGGGTATGCCGAGGTTCCAGGCACCTTGTCCTCTATGATTTCCAAAATTCCTTAGGTAGGAATGAAATTCCCCTTCAAGAAATCCTTGGGCAAACCCCTGGGGTCCCCTCCCACTGTGGGAGCTTTTCTGTTCCCTCAATAAATCCTGCTTTCTAAAAAAAGAAAGAGAAAAGAAAGAGGAAAAAAGGAAATCCTTAAATCCACCTGTAACCTTCAAGCCCCCACTTGGAAATGTCCCTCCTTCCGGGTCCTAACCAGGGAAGATCTCACGTATATTGATTTATTGTTTTTGTAACTTCTGCATTCCTAAAATGTATATAATCAAACAACAATTCATCAACCCCAGACATGCTCTCGAGACTGTGTCCTGGGCCTAGCCACTCGTAGACAGCTCAGAGTAAACTTCTTCAAGTGTATTTTGACTGAACTTGGAATTTTTGTGCCAACAGGTGCCACCTTAGGGCCTGGCATCTGGATGTGGTAGTAACCCAAAAATCCGCCATCCCAGGATCTGCCTTGTAGTCACAGTGGAGGTGTTTGTGCCTCCAGAGACCACTGGAAACACACCTGAAGCTGAACAGAGTTGTCGACAAGTTGGATGATGGTGAGTCGTGCAGGAGGCCCCTGACTGATGTCTGATTAAAATGGAGATGCGTGCAGTGTGCATTTAATTTAGGCAAATAGTACTCTGTGTACACAGGGGATAGCGAAAAAGAGGAAGTGGATAATGTAAACAGCGTGGGTCATTCTGCTGGGGTGTGAATCCCACGGGGGATGCTCCTCTCAGCCAGCCTCAGTTTCTGTGTGATTCCCCCACCCCATCAGATGTGCCCCACCCTGCTTAATGTTGAATGGCACTCATTTTCCATCTAGTGTCTGTCCTGGCTGCAAGGCAAGCCTTCATCAGAAGCAGCATCTATTCCAGAAGAAGCACCAGCTATGCTAGACCTGCAGAGAGTTGGTCTCTAGTCTTCATGAAGGTGCTTTCTAAGGGAAATGTCAGGGCTACTTTTGTTTTTCTGCAATGTTTCTCTGATAGCAAGCTCTGATTAGTTGAATTTTTGGTTCAGTTTCTTTAAAAGAGACCAAATAACAGTGGCTTAAATAATATAGAAGGCTTGTTTCTCTTTTGTGTACACATCTGTGCTTGAAAGGGGTCCTGGGTGTCCCTACATCACAAGTCACCCTGAGACCAGCTTCCTCTTGTCTCCTTGTTCTCCTGGCCATTATGACTTCTTGGGTCACAGAAACCTTATTCACAGCCCAGCTATAGAAAGGGAGACACATAGCATGGGGGGCAAGCAACACAACCTTAAGATGTGACCGGGCAGCTACACACTTCCCTTCTGCTACCATTTCACTGGCCAGAGCTTAGTCATCTGTCCATATTTGCCTGCAAAGCAAGCTGGGATATGTTGCCTCCAGCTGGTGCCCAGATAAAGGAGAAGACATTATTTACTAATTTTTGGTCACTCCTCCACGTCTGATATCTTGATGGGCCACCTTAGGAGGACTAGGCTTGAAACTAGCATGCTTTCATTTCCACCTCATTCTTTTGGCCAACACAAGTCATATGTCCAAATTCAAAGTCAAGAGGTGGGGAATTACACTAAAGTCCCAGGCACGAGGCCACTGCAGAGATGGACCAAGGCCAAGGCCAAGGGCATGACTATGGGGGTGTGAGGAATTGGGGCCTTTAACACCACCGACTGCATTAACGAACTCATGTTATGCTTACCAATGATCTACAGGTAGATTCTATTCTTGTCCTCATTTCTCAAATGAGGAAACTGAGGCTCAGGGACAGGTCACAGTATGTGTCTGTAGTAGTAGATAGTAGATCTGGGATTCAAACCCCGGCACTCTGGCTGTGGAGTCTGTGCTCTTAACTCCAGTGGAGCTGCAGGAAACAATGACTGTGTACCTTTGCCCTGACACACAGGAGGTGTAGCTGCCCCTGGTCTCCTGAGAGGGGCTGGTTGGATGGCTGGGCAGGACTCACTCCTCCCTCAGTGAAGCTCTCAGGCCACCTCCGGGAAAATCTATCTGGAGAGGAGGGGAAGGGTCTGGGGCTTGTGATTGCAAGGACCCAGTACGTTGGTTTGCTTATCTTCCCTGAAAGGTGACCTCCATTCTGAGCTCCTTGCCTTGTGTAAAGCATGGGTGCCCAGAGCATAGGGTAATGGTGAGCATGCCTCACTCAGAGTCAGCAAATACCCACAGAGGGCCTGCTAGGTGCTGGCCTCTGCTTTAAGCCTGGGTGAAATCTGATCAAGACTGACAAGGTCCCTGCTTACATGGAGACCAGGAGTAGTGTGAGGAGACTGTAAACGGACACATAAGCATGATCATCTCAGATGGCAGTAAGTGCTATGAAGAAAATCAAACAGGGTGAAGGGACAGAGGGGGGAGTCAGAGGTCAGCTCCCAGTTGGCTGATGAGAGATGGTCCTTCTAAGAGGCAATATTCAAGCTAAGAGCTATAAGACAAAGATAATCACAGTAGATGTATTGGCTATCTGTTGATGACAAAAAATTGCCCCCAAACTTAGTGGCTTAAAACAACAAACACCTCTTGAAGAAAGACTTTGCGGCCAACACAAGAGCGAGGGTTTGCTGAGCCCTTCCTGTGCGTTCCACACATGCTCACCCTTCACTCGTGTTCATCTTTGAAGACTTTACTCATGTTCATCTTCAGCTCTGACGCTTCAGCATTGAATGCTCATCAATAAGCTAATAAGGTGTGCATTCTGTCATCATACTACTTGCCCCTTCTACAAATGAAGACACTGAGGAACAAGCAGTTACAGATCCTGAACGGGCCACACAGTCCAGCCATGGAGCCTGTGTCGCCCTCCCTCAGGGGACTCAGCCTGCAGAGCTCCAGAAGCCCACACTCAGAGGGAAGAGCTGAGATTACAAACTGGCAGCAAATCCAGCCTGCCGATGGCCCTCGTGGTGCTTTACACTTTTTAATTCGTTGCCGACATCTAGAAATCCAGTATCTCCTGGAAAATTGGAAGATCAGGCAACATCAGGCCAACACTGTCTCACGACAACTCTAAGCTGGGCTGAGGAAGGATACCCCCTTTGGATGGAAGTCTTCTGTTTGTCACAGTCCCCACCCTGCCTATTGCGTTCCCAGCACCCAAGTAATGTTTCAGTTGTTTTGTCTTGTTTCTTACATAGAGAATTGCTTCCATTAGAATAGGGAGAAATGGAAGCAAGATGGAGAAGGACCACGGGTTTCAAGAAAAATGGGAGCAGGCATTCAGTCAGCTCCCCTTAATTCATCTCCATTGTTTGGCTGGCCCCAGTAGCCACTTTAGTTTGTGATCCCCAGCGAACCAGAGAACTCCCAGGCCTTTGTCAAATTTGCAGGAATCCAGACTCCGTACTGTGAGACACTGATTATTTGGACTTTTGTGCTCACAACCACCAGATCCTGCAGAGAATGAAAGCCTCTCTTTCTCCAGCAGTTCTAGCTAGCATATGTCCCAGACCTGAGTGCTATCGGACCAATCTGGGCCCATTTTCTTTCTCTAAGACAATGAGGCCAGGAATGGAGCTCTGCAACTGCCCACACCTGGATTGCCCATTATTGGCATCTGACACCTATTGAACACTCATTATGTGCCAGTGTGTGGCTGGGGTGTGTGAGGGAGGGCGAGAGAGATGCCAGATGAGGTTGGCAGAATTGGCAAGGGTCCGGTCATGTGGGGGTCTTGAAGGGTGCCACTGTGAACATCTTAGCTCAACTTAAAGTCTTATTTCTTTCCTTTCTTTTCTCTCTCTCTTTCCCTTTGTCTCTCTTCCTCTCTTTCCATCCCCGTGAAAGCACTAACTGCCCTTGTGTCAGAGTTCTTGTTTCTGCCAAAACCTATGGTAGGCTGAGTGCAGTAGCTCATGTTTGTAATCCCAGCACTTTGGGAGGTTGAGGCGGGAGGATCGCTTAAGGCCAGTAGTTTGAGACTAGCCTAGGCAACATAGCAAGAACCTGCCTTTACCAAAAATAAAAATAAAAAAATAGCTGGGCATGGTGGTTTGTGTCTATAGTCTCAACTACTTGGGATGCTGAGGTAGGAAGATCGCTTAAGCCCAAGAATTTAAGGCTGTGGTGAGCTATGGTCACACCACTGCACTCCAGCCTGGGCAACAGAATGAGACCCTGTTAAAGAAAGAAAGAAAAGAACGGAAGGGAGAGAGAGAGAGAGAGAGAGGCAGTAAAAGGTGTATTTTACTTCCCAGCCCACTACATGTAGTAAATACATGTCTCATATAATTGAAATCAAATTTTTACAAAATAATATTTATCCTTATTACAGTGCACTCTGATATTTTCTATTCAAATCCATTCTATTTCTTTTCTTTTTTTTTTTAACTGTCACAACTTACTAAGACAATGGTCTCAACTGGGGAAGATTTTGCCCCTCAGGGAACATGTGGCAATGTCTGGAGACATTTCTGGTTGTCACAGCTGATAGAACTGTTGCTGGTGTCCAGTGGGTGGAGGCCAGGGATGCTGTCAACACCTTACAATGCCAAGGACAGCTCCCCACAGTAAAGGATTGCCCTGCCCAAACATCAGGAGTGTGAAGTTTGAAAAAGCTGACCTCAAATTGGCTTCATGACTCATTGATTAATTATAACTGCCTGATGTCGAATGTCCAAGGGATCCAACTCCTCTGAAACCCAGCTGTGAGGTAGTAAGGGTTCATTTTAGCCCGTGTGGACATCCTGGGCACTAATATTCTGATCTTCTGTTTAACTGACTTTCCTGTCTGCCCTTTCCAAGTTCTCATCCTTCCAGATAAGCTGAATTTATCCTCCATGCTTTTTCCCCTCTGTCTTTCCCCTTTCCCAGTCCAAGATGTTTAGCTTCACTAGAGACCTGTTTTATCAGTCAAGGTTCTCCAGAAAAACAGAACCAATAAGCTATATCTATGATGAAATTTATTTTAAGAAATGGTTCGTGAAGTTATAGGGGTTGGCAAATTAAAGGTATGTAGGGCCATAAATCCAAAAGGTTCTTTCCTCTCTAACAATAACAATTGTCATAGTAAAATTAGTCACAAATTCTAAAAAAGAAAGTTTGCTAAATTGGCATCAAGAAAACTAAGGCACGAAAATCTCACCTTCCTCTCAAATAAGAAACTTTCTTATTGGAATTAAAATGATCAGTAGGCTAAAGCCACTAGCCCATTTGGAAGAAAGGAAACATGCCAACACTTTCACTCTCTGGTCCAGCTACTACACTTCCTAAATGAACCCCATTAAGAACAAACACCCATAAGTGCATCTCAAGTGTTTTGTGTCACTAAAGTCCATGACCAGTCCTTGGTTTTCCTCATTTCTAAGCTAAGCCTAAATTTCCCCACAGGCAAAATCAGAAGGATAACATCCACCCATCTACCACTCTCAACACAATGAGTGACATGAAAGTTTTGTGAACAGGAAGAGTTCTGTGGACTCGACCTGTTAGAGTCAACTTTCTTGCGTGTTACTGAGTTAGCTGAGAGAATGGTGTAGAAGGACCATGCCCAGACTAATCCTAGCCTCACTTCTAACATGCAGCATTTCTCTTCATGACTTTGGCAGGTCATTCTGCTGATTAAGAAAGACAGATGCACTTGATAACGGGCTCTGTTTGTTCCACAGATGAGTTTTTCAAAAGACGTATTAACTGGAAATAAGTTGCACAGCTTCGATGGTTATTTCAAATTTAAGAGCTGAATATTATATATCTGGCAGTTTGAAAATGCCCCCACATAAATACTGAAATAGTTGGCTTTCAGGGGTCTCCTCTCTCATTGTAAGGACGAGTCCCAAAGGATAGGAAAGGTCTAAGAGGCTGTCGTGGAGCAGTGAACAGCATTATCATTTTCTTGACCCTTGGGATAAGCAGACAGGATGGACTTCTTTCCAGTAAAGGAAGGAAGGAGGAAAATAAGGAATTGTAAAATATCTACATATAATCTGTTGACTACATAAGCTGTGGAAGATAAGATAGAAAGATCCAGCCATCTCCCACAGTTTACAGCCATAGATGGAGACAGCTCTACAGTGTTGAAGAACTTAAGTGATTTTATGCATAAACCTGAGGTTTTGAATCCCAGCTCTGCCACTACTAGCTTGTAGCCTTGAGTAAGTCATGTCACCTCCCCAAGCCTTACTGTCCTCATGTGTAAGATGTGTTGTTACCCACTTCACAGAGCAATGGTATGAGTGACGGATATGAATCTCTCAGCATCTACAATGCCTCCAGCTGGGACGGATATGAATCTCTCAGCATCTACAATGCCTCCAGCTGGGACAGTTTCAATGCCTGAAACTGTCAAGAAGTGGTCAGTTAGGAGAAGCAAAACTGGAAGTAACAATCCTCAAGCCTTTATTCACTGACTTTGATATGGTAAACAGGAGAAGAGTGCCAGCTCCTCTGTTCTTTCTTCCCACATTGCAGCACTGGGTGATGATTAGGTGAATCCATGAAGACCACCTCACCCTTGAGGGAACCTTGAACAAATGACCCAAGGTCATATTTCACAAGTGTGGACATCGACATTTTTGGTTGTCACAGTTGAAGGAGGTTCTGCTGGCATCCAGTGGGCAGAGGAGAGAAATGCCGCTTAATAACCTGTGATGCGTAGGACAGCTCCCGGCACCAACAAAGAATTAGCCAGCCCCACATGTGAACAGTGCCAGTTGGGGAGCCCTGCCTTGATGATCAATCCTGACTTCCCTCATATCTGACCCTCTTACTACCAGCTCTCCTCCTGTGTCCTCCACCAACATACAAAGCTATTTCTGACCAAGAACCTTTGCTTATGCTGTTCCTTCTGCCCAGAACACTCCTCTCCAGTGTTCCAGGCTGACTTTTCATCTAATGATCTTTGCTCAAAGATCACATCCTCAGAGACTCTTTCTTGCACCAGACAGTCTTAATTAAGTTATCCCTCTCACTTCCACTGTAACTTCTTCTCTACCCCCTTTGCAGTTTTATTTTTCTTCACAGCCCTTACCACCTTATTTTTCTTATTGTCTGTCTCTCCTGTAATGCACATTAAAGTTTGAGAAATACTAATTTCAGGAAAGTGTTGAAAATTCAGGTGCCTACAGGAAAGGGCCAGAAAGAGTTATCATGGGAGGTTCCAAATGAAGCAGCCAAATGTTGTAAATTTCAGAATCCCTTGGCAGTGTTGAAGTGACCCTGTTTCTTGAGATGCTGGCTTTTCATGAGAATTAGAAGAAAAACTCATACAAGAAAATCCACAACTATAACATTATGTAGGAATAACTAAGGAAAACTTGTGACTTCATGAGAAAACAATAAAACTTTATTGACTGATACAAAAGTTTGAATAAATGAAAGAACAATATAGTCCTGGATGCTAAGATTAAATATAACAATGTTAATCCACCCTAATTCATTTATACTGAAACAGCTAACTTTTAGGGATCTTGGTATAAGAATGAGTCCCTAAGAGAGCTATATAGTAAAGTAGTGAACACTTTCTTGACTCTTTGGGTTAAGCAAACAGGAAGATCTTTGCTCAAAGACCCCATCCTCAAAGAGCTTTTCTTGCACCAGCCAGTCAAGTTATCCCTTTCACTTCCACTATAACTTCTTCTCTACCCACTCACCCAGTTTTATTTTTTCCACATTGTCTTTCTTCCCACATTACAGCACTGGATGCTGGAGGAACGAGTTCATTGTACTAATAATCAAAAGACTGTTTTTAAAGTAATAAACATAATTTTTCATCTGAAATAACAGGAAGTTACATATTTTTCACATAAATATACATACATATACATACACATACCTTTTAAGGTATGATGATGGAAGACTCATTAAATATATAGCTATAGAAATGAAAAGTAATACAGATCTAGGATAAAATAGGGCAACAATAAAACAAAACAGATAGCCCAGATATAGATCCTACATTATTATCTATTATACTATATTTATTATTTACTAATAATTGATATTGGCACAATTAACAATGGAGAGGGGTAAGTTTGCATCTCTTTTCATATAATAACCCAACCAAATTCAAGAATTTGAAGCATATTAGGAGAAAACCCTCCAGAATCACTTCTTGGTCTTTTGGTTAAGATTAAATATAGAGAAAAAAACCTACAGGTTAGATTTTATAGGGTTAGAAAAGTAAACAGAAGGATTGAACTACATAAAAATGAAAAACTTGTCAAGAAATAATCTAAAGAAAATGCCAAAAGTACTGGGGAAAACATTTGGAACCAAAATGATAAAAGAGTATCCTCATTATGCAAAGAAATTGTTCAGATTCATAGAAAGATATTAAAACCACATAGACAAATGACTGAAAGACACATAGACAATGCAACAAGAGGATATACAATTGTTTAAGCTTATTGGAAAATGTTCAATATCCTTAAACATCAAATAAATATGATTAAAATGAGATGCTCTTTCCCCTGTTAAATTATGTTCTTATTACTTAATGCCAGATGAGGGGTGTAGCACACATATCCCACGTGTTACTAGTGTGGTACAAACTGCTATAACATTAACAAAAGAAGCTTGGCTATATCAATGACCTTAAAACAATGATATGCCAGCCGGACTCGGTAGCTCAGCCTGTAATCCCCACACTTTGGGAGACTGAGGTGAGTGGATTGCCTGAGCCCACAGGTTCGAGACCCGCCCAGGCAACTTGGCAAGACCTCGTCTCTACAATAAATCAAAAATTCACCGGGCATGGTAGCATGCACCTGTAGTTCCAGCTACTTGGAAGGCTGAGGTGGAAGGATCGCTGGAGCCCAGCAGGTCGAGGCTGCAGTGACTAGGAGCGGCCACTGCACTCCAGTCTGTGTGACAGAAAAACAACTCAAACAAACAAACAAACAAACAAACAAAAACAATGATAAGCCTTGTGACCCAGCAATCTTTCTTTGGCAAAATTCATCTTAAAGAAATCCTAAATTTGGAAAAATGTCTAAATACCAGAATGTTTATTACAGTATCATTTATAATTATAAAAAATCAGAACTAAATTAAACATCCAAAAAGAGGAGTGGTCATATATATAAGGTGCTGGGTATACCATGCAACTGTTGAGGACACATGAAATGGTCACAGCGATAGGACAACTCTCTATAAACACCTTAAAATACATAATACAGTGACATGGGTAACAAAGAGAACAGGCACAGACCATGAAAATGAGATCATTATTCCATCACTCCACAGAAGCAACTTCAAAACCTGGAAAATGATAAGAAAACAGGTCAGGCATAATGGCCCATGCCTATATCTCAGAACTTTGGTAGGCTAAAGCAGGAGGATCGTTTGAGGCCAGGAGTTTGAGGCCAGTCTGGGCAACAAAGTGAGACTCCCATCTCTACCAAAAAAAAAGAAAAGAAAAGAAAGAAAAATTAGCCAGTTATGGTGGTGTGTGTCTATAGATCCAGTTACTTGGGAGGCCAAAGCAGGAGGATCACTTGAACTCAAGAGCTTAAGGATGCAGTGAGCCATGATCGTGTCACTGTACTCCAGCCCGGATGACAGAGTAAAAACCCTCTCTGGAAAAGCAACAACAACAAAAAACCTACACACTGAAATGTTAAGTGTTCATAGTGTATTTTTCTTTGATTTTGGGCAGAGGGAGGGAGAGAGATCTTCTGTCTTTCTATAAAGTAGAAGTTATTCTTCATGAGCCAAATATTACCTCAAAATGTAAAATAAATATTAATCCTTTAGAAATGCATACTTTAAGAAAGGAAAGTGAGTTCATGCAAATCAGTAAGAAAAAGCACAAAGACAAAAAAGCTAAAGCGAAAAAAGCCTAGATTATACACAAAGTTTAGAAAATTTCTTTGAAGAAAAATGCATTTATAATTTAAAAAATCAGCCGGGTTCAGTGGCTCAGCCTGTAATCCCAGCACTTTGGAAGGCCAAGGCGAGTGGACTGCCTGAGCCCGTGGGTTTGAAAGAGCCTGCGGGTTTGAGACTAGCCCAGGCAACTTGGCACGACCTTGTCTCTACAATAAAATTTTAAAAATAGCTGGGCGTGGTAGCGCACACCTGTAGTTTCGGCTACTTGGAAGGCTGAGGTGGAAGGATCGCCCATGCCCAGCAGGTTGAGGCAATACTTCCACTTTGGAAGACAGGGCAACAGAGTAAAACTCCAATTCAAAAAAAAAAAATCGCTTTTTTGGCTTATCAAATAGGCAAGCTTTTTGTTGTTCTTGGTCAGTGATGAAAAAGTTATTCAAAGAGAGTACTTGTACCAGGAGTGGCCAAGATGTTTCTTCTCACATACAAATTCTGCCAGATGTGTCCCGTCTGCTTAGCAGGCTGTGTTGAGAAGATCCTGACCCTGTTCTCAAGTTCACTGGAACCAGAGAGAGCAGAATTGGCTGGTAATACCTATAGGGACTCAGGAGGGAGGACAGTTTGTTACCTATTTCACATCTCTGGCCCTTCCAAATGGCACAACCCTCCAGAAACAAATCCAGCAGGATCTTCTGACAGCCAGGGAAAATGTTCATCACATTTCATCTATGTTATAACTTTTTGGAAATCTCTCCTAAGAAAACAACTATAAACACAACAATTTATGCTCTATTAATAAAATCTTTATATAGTTAGTCATTTAAATTGTCATTACAAAATAAATGAGAAAAAGAACTTCAAATTTGTGATATGTGTTATTTAAAAAAACTTACACATAGAAAAATTATTTGTAGAAAGAATACTAAAATGTGATAAACTGGTTTCATTTTGATGTGTAACTGGGGTTTATAAGTCTGTAGCTTATAAAACGTTAAAAATAAATTTTAAGGCCGAGTATAGTGATTCACGCCTGTAACGCCAACACTTTGGAAGGAAAAGACAGAAGGATTGCTAGAGCCCAGGAGTTTGAGACCAGCCTGGGCAACACAGAAGACCTTGCCTCTAAAAAAAAAATAATAAAAAATAAATAATGTTTAAAATCTTATATGAAAATATACTGTATTAGTAGCTGCTGGTTATTCAGTGCCTACTAAGTACCAAGCACTGTTGGGTTCTTTTCTATAAATAAACTCTAGGCCTTTTAGCAGTTCTTCCAGGGGAAGTTATTCCCACTGGTATCCCCACTTTCCTAAGAAAATGAGGTTTAATCAGCCTAGAAGAAGGGGCTGAGATTTGGCCTCATATTTGCAGGGCTCCAAAATCTACACTCTCCTTTCTCTGCCAAGGGGCACTTCTACCTGTGAAAATAACCACATTTCTGAGCTTGAACTAGTTAACAATCTAGGACTATTAGGAGGTTTACTAGCATTTTTTGCTTTCCAAAAATTTTTTTTAATGCAAAATATATTTTTAGTGAGTCAGCCATACCTAATAAAACTATGTTAAAATTAAGGTTCAAACGAATTGCTTCATTTAATCTGTGGCTCTTTCTAAGATTAACCTCAGTCTTATTATTTCCTGAGACTGGGTCATAACAAAATAATGCAAATTCTCCAAACAGAAGAGAGTTGTGGGGGAGAGTTGAATGGTTTACAGTCGTTTCCTAGAAAAAAAAAACAATCAGCACAACTTTTAGACCCTATTTGGGTGAGGATAGGAGTATCTCTTCATCCTTCAAGATATACACCTTTTGATCCTGAAATCTTTCTGCTGAGAATTTCTCCTTAGGAAAAAAGACCATATACAAAGACATAAGAGCAAATTCATAAGGACAATGCTAAAACCCCAGAGATAAAGGGGAGGAAGTGTAACTACAGCAGAAATGTGCATATACAAGAAAGATGATAAGCAATCCCAGTTTCTAGTCCTAGAAGGCCTGGTGAAATAAATTAGGACATATCCATGGAATCAAGTGTCAGATGATCCTGAAAAATGAAACTTTGGAATATATTTATGATATGGAAAAATGTTTATGATATATGAAAATGATGATCTTGGCTTTGAAAACATTGTTTATGGCAATATTTCATTTCATTAAAATATACCTTTATTTTAAAAGTTATAGGTATCTATGCATAAGAAAAATGTCTGGCACAAATTTTAGCAGCAAGTATATCTGGAAGGGAAAAACACAGATATTCACGTAAAAAAATAAACATATATTTTTTATTTTTCTTCAAGGAATATGTATTACTTACATCACTACCAAAAAGTCTAAAACATGGGGTTTCTAAATTTAAAAAAATTAACTTGAATATAAGAGCAGCATTAAAACAGTCAGATATTGTTAGATTGGTGATTGCCAGGGATTAGAGAAAGGGAGAAAATGAGGGGTTATTGTTTAACAATACAGAGTTTTAGTTTTGTGAGATGAAAAAGTTTTAGGAATCTGTTGTATAACAATGTGAATATACTTAACACCACTGTACACTTAAAAATGGTTAAGATGGGAGCCAGGCTCAGTGGTTTATCCTGTAATCCCAGCACTTTGGGAGGTCGAGGCAAGTAGATTGCCTGAGTTCCTGGGTTTGAGACCAGCTCAGGCAAATTGGCAAGACTTCATCTCTACAATAAATCAAAATTAGCCAGGCATGGTAGCACACACCTGTAGTTCTGGCTGAGGCAGAAGGATCACCAGAGCCCAGCAGGTCAAAGCTGGGGTGGCCATGAGTGTGCCACTGCACTCTAGTCTGAGTGACAGAGTGAGACTCTGACTCAAAAAAAAAAAAAAAAAAAAGATTAACATGGTAAACTTTATGTGGTTTTTACCACAATTAAATATAAAATTTTTAAAATATGTGTTTCTAAATTAAAAACAGTTAAACCTGAAGAGGAATGTCTAAACTATTAGATATATTAGAAATTGGGTAGGAACAGGAAGGAAGTATATCTTTATATTAAATGTAGAGTCACACAAAGCATCAAAAAAAAAGTAAGAGGGGAATCACTTCAGATTAATAGAGACTAGAGATATCAAACAACCAAATGCAGACCATGTTGTGGACCACGTTTAGATTCAGATTGAAATGAGCCAATTGTAAAAGGATATCTTGGAGATGATGAGAAAAGTCTGATTATGAATTGAGTAAAACCCATTATCTGAGGTGATTTAAAATTTTCCTTTTTAAGTAGATGCACTGAAGTTAAAAATAAATGAGTCGAAATGCATTAAGCAAATAACAGTCCAAGTAGAATGTAGATTTAGCAAAAATTGCAGGAGAAAAAATGACTGAGATTGATAAGGGCATTAGAAAACCCTGACCCTGAAGAAAGAAGCAGATTTCACAAGATAGTAATGAGTTAGGAACTATCATAAAGATATTACAGGGTTTTCCTGAAGGTGAAGGGAAAGAAAATAAGGAAGGTATAGAATGGAAGTACTTTCAGAAAAGGATGGGAGCTTCTTGAAAGGGCACAGAAGTCAACTTGAAAGAACTCCCAATGGCCAAAGCTGGAACATTTGAACAACAAAATAAATAATGACAATATTGGAATAAATATCACCAAATAAACATCTATGAGTTCACACTGATATAACTACTGGATAAATATATGAAAAGGACAACTCTTCCTCATGATGAATACCACCAAAGAAGGGCAAAGTCTATTAGCTACTTTCCTATGCAAAAAAAAAATTTTTTTCTGTGTGACACATGTGTTGAAGTATCTCTTGGAAAAAGGTTGTCCAGTGCCCTTGCAATCATTCGGGTTTTTTTAATTACACCTTGATGAACTTTCAAGTTGTTAAGGGTGTGAGGGCTAGTGGAAGACCTTCTCACATTCAGAACATTCTTTCCAGAACAAAGCCAAAAATGTTGAGAAAAGTGTGTTTGCTCTCTGACTAAAGGTTTCTCAACAGTTTCTACTCTCAACAGGTTTCTCTTGAAAATGGAGTTGATAATGTTGAGTGAGGTATGAGGGTTGGTTGAAGCATTTTCCACACAGCTAACACTGGTAAGGCTTCCCTTGCACATGAATTCGAGAATGCTGAATGAGATTCGAATGCTGACTGAAGACTTTGCCACAATCACAACATTCATAGGCTCTCTCTCTGACTTCATTATGTTTCCGCTGATAACGAATTAAATATGTTTTGTTGCGGAGCAACACAGAAGGAAGGACTTTTGCTGCCTCATGGGCTTTGAGATGTTGAAAAAAATGCACATCCTGAATAAAAGCTTTTCTACACTGAAAACATTCATAGTAGTCCTTCTGACTATAAATTCTTACACGTCCACAGAGATTTGCTTGCTGGATGAAAGACTTTCCACCTTCATTGTAGCCAGAGGGCTTCCCATGAGAATAAGTCCTCTGATGTCTGATGAGGTGTGGCAGAGGTAGAAGGCTTCACCACACTGTTTACATTCAAAGAGTTTCTTCCCAGTATGGATCTGCTCATGTCTCCCAAGTGCCATTTGGGTACTAAAGGTTCTTTTGCAAAATTCACATCTGATGTGTTTGTTCTCTTGGGACACTGACTGGGGACTGGTTCCAGGAGAAGCACATTCCTGGGGATCCTTTCCTAGAAAACTCTTTGACTGTTTAGTAACATTAGAGCTTCTGTTAAATTCATCACTGCCATAGCTTCTTTCCTGAGTGAAAGTCTTGAGGCCACTCATTGCTACAGGACTCAAAACTTTCTCCCACTTGCTCTGGTGTAGTTCTGATGGGTTGTCATAAAAAGACACTCCTAAAGAGACATGCCAGAAGTTACCTACGCCATATCCTCCATTCCTGCCCCAATAATGATTTTCCTATAGGTAGACTTTACCCTGGAGTTATTTATTTGATTCCGGGTATTTTCTCCCAATCTAAAAGAAATGTACACTGAGCTTGGTGGCTCAGCCTGTAATCCCGCACCTTGGGAGGCTGAGGTGAGTGAATTGCCTGAGCCCGCGGGTTCGAGACCCGCCTGGGCAACTTGGCGAGATCTCATCTCTACAATAAATCAAAAAAATTAGCTGGGCGTGGTAGCGCGCGCCTGTAGTTCCAGCTACTTGGAAGGCTGAGGTGGAAGGATCGCCAGAGACCAGCAGGTCAAGGCTGCGGTGGCCGGGAGCGGCCACCGCACTCCAGTCTGGGCAACAGAGTGAGACTCCAACTCAAATACAATAAAATACAATAAAATAAATGTAAAAGTTCCACCATTCTTTTTACTCAGAGAGACACACCATTATAATAGAAACAGAAGAAAGGGACCAAGAATAGCAGAACTCCTTTTAGGGAGGTTGAGGAGTTTTCTGGAAACCTAAAGAAAAAATAAGAACAGGATAGGAAAAACAGTAAGCAGAGAAGAGTGAAGAAGAGGCAGAAAAGAGACCAACATCCAGGAGGACTCCATGTTGAAAAGATGCCAGAAATAATTAGAATAAAATGAAAAGGAAATCAGAGAAAGAGCAAGAATTGAGGTTTGTCAGTATTATCCAAACCATGCTTGGTAGATCATTAATATTGTGAAAAACTAACAGCTGGGTCCATAAAGAAGGCTCCATTTGTCAAGTCACCTTGAGAAATAATATTTAGAACCTTCAATATGCCCCTCAAATTCAAAAGAGAGAAGACACAGAATGCAGCATTTCTCAAACCGATTTTATCATGAAACATTTTTTAGAACACCTATTACCATGGCTCTTCAGGACCACTGAGAAAACATTGGAATGAATAGGTCAACAACCTCTTGCTCTAAGCAAAAGGATTCCAACTCTTTTCTTGGCTCCTAATCTCTCATTTTACCCCAATCTACATTGCCAACCAGCTAATTCCCTTCAATTCAACATTTGTTATATGCCTATTTTATGCAAGGCATTACCTAACCAGATGGCCATCAGAAGTCTGTACAGAAGACTTTAATCAGACTATAAACACTGACTACAGGAGCAAAGATGAAGGAATTGACTCCATTTAGGAACAGGAAATGATTTGTAGAGGAGATAACAACATTTGGGCTCAGTAGGTGGTGAAAGGATAACAAACTTATAAAACAGACTGAGCTAAGCCACAGAAATGTGAAAACACACAGTCCTGGGGAACCAGATACACGGAGCTTTAGTTAAAAGATCTATAGGAGATGAGACTGGGAAATGAATTTTGGCCACATTGGGAGGAAACTAAATGTTTTGCTGAAAGTTTGGATATTCTCTTGTGGGGGGGTGAGATGCTGGTCAAAAATTTGTATTTTTTAAAGGAAACTCTCTTGGTGGGAAAGAAACTGAAGTCAAGGAAATTAAGTATAAAATTGTGGTTTAGAAGAGACAGTGATGAACACAGTGGTCACATCCTGGGAGACATTCAAAATATGTGAGCAGAGTACAGGTGAAGTTGCACAGCCAGAATACAGCTTAGGAAGTCATCAGAAGAGGGATAATTGGAGCCATTATAATGGATTAGATCCTTTAGGAAATGGTCTTTGAAGAGAAGACTCCAGAATGGAAGGCCAAAACAATACCCAGTCCTCATTGACTATTTTCCTCACCCTCTCATACAGGCATTATTTCTATAGGTTCTGTCAATTCTACTTTCAGAGAATACCTCAAACCTGACCACTCTCCAACCATAGTCCCAACCTCCATCATCTTTAGCCTGATAGACTTCAACAGCCTCCTGAACTAGTTTCTCTGTCTCTCCTCCTAAAGCCCATTCTTCATAGAATAGCCAGATGGATCTTTCTATAATAGCACTGAACAACAGAACTCTCTGTGATGAAGGAAATGGTCTATATTTTTCTTGTCCAATACAGTAACCATTAGTCACAGGTGATTATCAAGCACTTGAAATGTGGCTGGTATGACCGAGAAACTGATTTTTCAACTTTAAATTCTAACTAGTGTAAATTTAAGTAGCCACATGTGCCTAGTGTCTATCATATTGGATAGCACAGTTCTAAAGCATTAATAACACTACCTATTCCCCTGCTCAAAACCTCCCACCACATTTGCATCTCACTTGTAACAAAATCTACATTCCATAACATACCTCCACGTGGGCTGGTCCTTGACTATCTCTACAACCTTATCCCCTATCCTCCACTTCACTCAGACCACAATGCCTTTCTTCTAGTTCCTGGAATACCCAATTTCATTCCAATTCCAGGGCTTTTGTATTTGTTGTTCCCTCTGCCTATAACACTGTTCTTCAAGATTTCCATGTGGGCCAGTCCTTATTGCATGCAAGTCTTTCTCAGTAAGGTATTCCCTGACTATTCCATCTTAAGCAACTTCCCATATGTCATTCCCTCTCTGCTTTATACTCAGATACAATTATTTGTCTATTTGTTTTCAACTATCACACTCATTAGAATACAAAGCTCTAAGTGGGAAAGGATTTGTCTGACTTATTCATTACTGTTTCCATAGAACCTAGGACAGTGCCTGGCCCACCACAGAATTTGATAAATATCTAAGGGATGATTTAATGAATGAAAGAATGAGTGAAAGAAGAGAAGGCAAAGAAAGAAACAGAGAGACAAGTAGAGGAGTTTCCCTGGCAACTTCCTAAATTTTGTTTGGATATCCACTTCTCTATCCACACAGAAAAAGGCAGTGGGGGCAGAGGGGCTGTGTTAATTATCATTATATTAGACACAACTGCTGATTCAGAAAAGGGATGTGACCCAATACAGAACAATAAAAAAAATCAGGAGAGGTATGTCAAGGGCTTCTGGGAAAGATGTTCCCTCACTCTGGAGAATGCTTTTTGGACACATCATCTTTTTCTCACTCTTTCTTTGTACAGAAACAAAAACTACATCTAGGATTTGTTGTCAGAGTTGAAGGCCGGGGAGAAGGAGAAAATAAAACTAGGTCCTTGATGATATCATTGAGCCCCTAAATCCTACCCCTCTCCCAAAGCTTAACTGTCAGTATTATAAGCTAAGAATCCCTTTATGATATTGGTGGGAACCTTTTGTGGAAGTTTTACAAGAGAGTGTACATGTATGTGTGTGTTGGCAGACGCAGGGGCATCGAAACCAGATGGTGGGGGTTAAGAAAAGAAGGGAAGGAAGCCTTTGAATGTCAACCAGTCTGAGGAGCTGGCTTGAGGGAAAGTGAAAGGTAATGGGAAAGAGAAGTGCTATCTGATGAAATTTTTTTGCTTGTCTCAGTTAAAGAGAAAAGATCTATGATTTCTATCTACAAGGAGAAAGGCACAAGTAAATGGAGGGGTTGAAACACTAGAGTAAAGGGAATCTGGCCTTCATAGAACTGGGCAGGAGAGGAACTCAAGCTGCAGAAAGATATGAGCTTCAGAAAGAAGATGAGGGGAAGTACTGAGGATAAAGAGCCCAGAAGTGAGAGCACCTACCAGCTTTGTCTCTGACCTGGGTGAGCTTTGAGGAACACTTCCTCACTACTGTCTCCTGTACCCTTTCCCAACAAACTGGGTGGGAATGGGCTGGGATGTTACCTTCCTGTGATTCCTATCTCCACTGACTTTCTCCTCACTACTCACCTTGACAAATCCCTGTACTGTTGTCTTCCTCCACTGCATGTGATTCCTCCTCTTCCAGGTATGAAATAATGTCGGGCTTAGAGGATTGATACCCTTTTGGAGAGGAAACACTAGTAACTTGTAGATTCGGTAACTTTCAACCCTGGGTCCTAAAGACTTTGGGATAATAAGGAAGAAGCAAACTCTCATGAGAGTAAAATGAAAACTGTTTCTAAGCCTATAGAGATATTTTACTCCCAAAAGGACATCTGGTAATGTATGGAAATATCTTTGGTTGTCACAACTGAGGGAGAAGATGGGGGTGTTCCTGGCATCTAGTGGGTGGAGGCAGGGTTTCGGATCAACATTCTGCAATGCACAGAAATGGCCTACGCAACAAAAATGATCTATCTGGTCCCATGTGTCAATAGTGCCAAGGCTAAACAACTCTGTTACAGAGTAAACACAAAAAGAGGACTTGAGGGCAGGGTGCTGAGTTCTATACTTCAGCACGGGGAATCTGAGGTAGCTGCTCAAAAAATCAACATTATGGTTCTTTCCCTCCTGTGATAGCCTCCATTTCCCTTTGTCTTGAAAGTCTGTTCCTCCCCCTCCCGTAGTTCCTTGTTTTCCACATTTTAATCATTTGCATGTCGTATTATGGTCTATTTGTTTATTGTCTGTGTCTCCTCACTCAAATGTAACATCCATGAGAACAGCAATTCTCATCTATTTTATAACCTCAATGTTTATACCAGACCCAGCACATCATGATTTCACTACAAACTAACGAATGACCCTTGCATTTTGGCCATATTTATGTGCCATTATTAGAACTATTCAGTATTTATTTAATATTTTTATTTAGATCACCTCTTTTTTTATTTTTATTTATTTATTTATTTTTTTGAGTTGGAGTCTCACTCTATTGCCCAGACTGGAGTGCAGTGGCCGCTCCTGGCCACCGCAGCCTTGCCTGCTGGGCTCCGGCGATCCTTCCGCCTCAGCCTTCCAAGTAGCCGGAATTACAGGCATGCGCTACCACGCCCGGCTGATTTTTTGATTTATTGTAGAGATGAGGTCTCGCTGCCCAGGCGGGTCTCGAACTCGCGGGCTCAGGCAATCTACTCACCTCAGCCTCCCAAAGGCGCAGGATCACAGGCTGAGCCACCGATCACCTCTCTTTTTAACTTGAATACATTTATTTTAAATGGAGGCTTTATATCAACCCTATAAATACAAACCATTGTCACTTGCAAGAAAAAAAAAAAACCCACCCGGGCTCGGTGGCTCAGCCTGTAATCCCAGTGCTTTGGGAGGCTGAGGTGAGTGGATTGTCTGAGCCCGCGGGTTCGAGACCCACCTGGGCAACTTGGCGAGACCTCATCTCTACAATAAACCAAAAATTAGCCGGGCATGGTAGCGTGTGCCTGTAGTTCCAGCTACTTGGAAGGCTGAGGCGGAAGGATCACCAGAGCCCAGCAGGTTGAGGCTGCAGTGGCTGGGAGCGACCCCTGCGCTCCAGTCTGGGTGATAGAGTGAGACTCCAACTCAAAAAAAAAAAAAAAACAAAACCCCACAGAAGGCAATGTTATGATAAATACAACAGAAACTAAGGTTATTAAGTGCTAGTTAGTGTCTATTGCCTATCCAAGATTCAGGGTTTGGGGTCTGCTCTCTGGAAGAATAACAAATTGCAAAGACATGTTAACAACAAACTGACATTCTCTACCTGATATAATCAGAAAGTTTAAAAGAAAATTAGAAGAGAAACCTCTTATTGAAAACTTATTGAAAGATTATTTCATGCTCCCGTGTACTGCCTAAAATAATCTTCTCTTTAACCTACTGTACTCATTCCATACTTGGCAAGACAATGTCCTGGGTGATATATAAGATCTCTATTTGCCCAAAACCTTCAGTGTTACAAGAAGCCAAGGACTCACAGAAGAAGGGCTAAAAAGATATCCTCTCTTGATACCCTTTCCTTTATTTTAAGCCACAAAATATGGTTATCTAAAGAAGGGTGAAAAATATGTTGGAAAAGGACCAGGTTTGGTGACTCAGCCTGTAATCCCAGCACTTTGGGAGGCTGAGGCAAGTGGATTACCGGAGCCTGAAGGCTTGAGACCAGCCCAGACAACTTGGCAAGAACTCATCTCTACAATTAAAAAAAAAGGCCGGGCTCGGTTGCTCAACCTGTAATCCTGCATCTTGGGAGGCTGAGGTGAGTGGATTGCCTGAGCCCGCGGGTTCGAGACCCGCCTGGGCAACTTAGCGAGACCTCATCTCTACAATAAATCAAAAAATTTGCCGGGCGTGGTAGCGCGTGCCTGTAGTTCCAGCTACTTGGAAGGCTGAGGCGGAAGGATCGCTGGAGCCCAGTGGGCCAAGGCTGCAGTGGCCGGGAGCGGCCACTGCACTCCAGTCTGGGTGACAGAGTTAGACTCCAACTCAAAAAAAAAAAATTAGCCGGGTGTGGTAGCTCACACCTGTAGTTCTGGCTACTTGGAAGGCTGAGGCGGAAGGATTGCCAAGCCCAGTAGGTCGAGGCTGTGGTGGCTAGGAGTGTGCCACTGCACTCCAGCATGGGCGATGGAATAAGATTCCAACTCAAAAAAAAAAAAAAGTTGAAAAAGGAACTTCATGTTGGCCAATAAAAACCACAGTAAAAGTGCCCACCCTTGTGCCAGGTCTGAGGTAAGATGCATCCATCTCCCTGCTAGGTCTCTGACTTCACAAGGATAAGAGCACAAGGTTACTGCCAGCAGAAGAGTGTTTGGTTTTTATTTTGTTTTTCAGAAGAGCTCACCCTCCAAAAAAGCCATTGAAAGAAGATCCTGGCACTGGCAACAAAAACTTTTTGCTTGTGAGAAGAGATAAGCAATTCTCCCTCTGGATGGGAAGAGAGACTGGCAGTCTCTGACTCTTAAACCTCAAGACCAGTAAAAATCTTTGGAGCTCCTAGAATTTTTTGCAATTCCTTAATTCATCCAAAAGACATAATTTCTAGCCTTCTATTGTGCTGATAACTGATGAAGCAAAATCCCTGTCAGGTAGCACATCAGAGTTTATGGTAACAGATTCTGGAGTCGGACCTCTTGAGGTCAAAGCCCAGCTTCTTGAGTTGCCTCATGTTTAAAATGTCAATAGTAGTAACAACAATAGGAAGTATACCTTCCCCTCACAGGACTAGTGTGAGGCTTATAGGAGTTAAAATATGTAAAGCACTTACACCAGTGCCTGACACACAAGGTGCTCAATATGTCTTAGCTATTATATAATTAACATAATATGTGAACTTGATATTAAAATATTCCGTCTGACCTGGGTTGAGACTCTCTGGCATGGTGAAACACAATTACTGATACAAGGACACAAAAGAGTTGAGAACCACTGCCCTAGTGGGCAAAAACGGAGTCCTGTGGGGAAGGCATACTTACCTACAGAGACCAGGTTCTGGTAATTCTCCAGCATCACCTTCCAGTAAAGGCTCCTCTGAGCAGCACTAAGATAGCTTAATCCCTCTGGGCTAAGTCCACAACCACATCCTCAAAGGCGACCAACTCCTAAAACACCAAAAAAATGCTCCTAAATTATCAATGTCCAAAAAAGCATCCCCAAGGGAGGAGAAGGAGCCTGGTCAGAGAATACTGAACATGAAGAAGTCATTCAGACCAGCAGAAAGTTTACAAGTGTTCTAAACCAGAGCCACAGATATCTAGTATTGCACCTTTCTTAGTCTTGTAGTCTGAGGCAAGTGGGGACGTTTCTGAGACAGTTCCTGTACAAGTTACTACAGATTTGGATTGGGGGACAAAGATGCATTTAAGCCACTTTATAAAAAAAGAAAACATTAATGAAAATACTTAAAATCTCAGCAGTATGCCTCAGTCTCAGGTATCAGAGAGTTGGATTTAAGTTCTTGCTCTGGTTCTTATAAACTTTGTGAGTTTGGGTAGGTTAAATCTCAGTGCCTTATATGTAAAACTCAAAGAGCTGATAATTGTGAAAAGATATTCAATCTTATTAATAAATGGGAAAACGTAAATTGAAATGACAATTTCAACACCTTATACCCACTCAAATAACAAAAATTTAAAAGTCTGTCAATATCAAGTGGTATATATATATATATATATATATATATATATATACACATATATGTGTGTATGTGTGTGCATATATATATATATATGCATATATATATATATATATATATATTTTTTTTTTTTTTTTTTTTTTTAGTTAGATTCTCACTCCATAGCCCAGGCTGGAGTGCAGTGGCACACTCACGGACAGCCCAGCATCAACCAGCTGGGCTCCAGAGATTCTTCCACCTCAGCCTTCCAAGTAGCTGGAACTACAGGCATGCGCTACCACGCTTGGCTAATTTTTGATTTATTGTAGAGATGAGGTCTCACCAAGTTGCTTGGGCTGGTCTCAAACCTGTGGGCTCAGGCAATCCACTCGCCTCGGCCTGCCAAAGCGCTGGGATTACAGGCTGAGTTACCGAGCCCAGCCAAGTGGTATATATTAATAGAACATAGATTCACAGGAGATGTTGAGAAAAATGTCAGCCAGCAAACCACTTTGGACCCAGAAATTCTATTCCTAGGTATATTTGTTCATATGTACTTGGAGACATGTCTGGGCATGTTTATAATAGCACTGTTTGTAACACCCAAAACCTGGGAAATAACCTAAAAACAACCCAAACATCTATTAACAGTAAAAGAGGGTGAATGATGAGAAATTACTTAATATATACAATGTATATCATTTCAGTGATGAATATTATAAAAGCACCAGACTTTACCAATATGCAATCTATATATGTAACATAATTACACTTGTACCCCAGAAATTTCTCTAAATAAAAAGAAGAAGAGGGCCGGGTGTAGTGGATCATGCCTGTAATCCCAGCACTTTGGGAGGCCAGAGCAAGAGGATTGCCTGAGTCCAGAAGTTCAAGACCAGCCTAGACAACATGGTGAGACCTTACTTCTACAATAAATCAAAAAAGAAAATTAGCAGGTGTGGTGGTGCACGCCTGTAGTCCCAGCTACTCAGGAAGCTGAGGCAGAAGGATCATCTAAGCCCAGCACGTGGAGGCTGCAGTAGCCATGATCATGCTGCTGCACTCCAGCCTGGGAAATAGAATGAAACTCTGACAAAAGAGAGAGGGAGAGAGAGAGATAAATACAGTATAGTCATACAATGTAATAATAACAATATTCCAGCTATACAAACTAATTAATTACAGTTACATACAACAATATTGGTACTTTAAGGTTGAATTTAAAAGGCAAATACCATAAGACTACATAAGACTATGATACCTATTTCATTAAGACACATCTGCTGTGTTGTAATGGAAACTTTCTAAAATTTTTATGGTGATCAATGAACATGGAATTAGATTAGTGTTCATGTACTGGCTGCCCAGCTCCTACAGAGAGGTCTAATTTTGGCTCAAATGGGTTTTCATTCCTTTTTAAAAATTCATATTAGCTTCCAACACCAAAAAAGAAATTAGGAGGTTTCATATTATGAACTGTATTTTTGGCATTTCTTTTCTTTTTCTTTATTTCTGAGTCAGGGTTTCACTCTGTTACCCAGGCTGGAGTTCAGTGGCACGATCATGGTTCACCGCAGCTGCAAATTTCTGGGCTCAAGCAATCTTCCCATCTCTGTCTCCCGAGTAGCTGGGACTGCAGGCACACACGACCATCACCCCACTTTCAGAACATTTTCATCGCCCCCAAAAGAATCTCTGTATCCTCTAGCTGTCATTCTCCAATGTCCTCCAACATATCCCCCCAAGCCCTAGACAACCACTAATATACTTTCTGTCTCCATAGATTTGCCTAGTCTGAATATTTCACAAAAATGGATTGCACCCAGCTTTTTTTATTATTATTATTTTTTGTAGAGACTAGGTCTCACTATTGCTGCCCAGGCTGGTCTTGAACTCCTGGGCCCAAGCAATGCTCTTGCCTTGGTCTCCCAAAGTGCTGGGATGAGGGCTGTGAGCCACCATGTCTGGTCTGACTTCTCTTTTAAAAATCCAGAAGATCTGGGGACCTGGTTCCACTTCTGGGAATATACCCAAAGGAACACAAATCGCTTTACCAAAAAGACAAGTATGTTTATTGCAGCACTATTCACAATAGCAGAAACATGGAACCCACCCAGATGCCCATCAAAGGCAGACTGGATAAAGAAAAATGTGGTACATACACACTATGGAATACTACACAGCCATAAAGAACAAAATCATGTCCTGTGCAGCCACATGGATAAAGCTAAAGATTATCATTCTTCGTGAATTATAACAGAAACAAAACACTGAATATTGCATGTTCTCATTCATAAGTGGGCACTAAACATTTAGCACACGGGCACAGGGATGGGAATAACAGACACTGGGTGCTGCTAAAGGAGGGAGGAGGAATAAGGGTTACAAAACTACTCATGGGGTACCATGCCCACTACTGGTGGAAGGAGCAATCATCAGAAGCCCAAAGCTCGCCTTCAAATCCTCACATGTACTCCATTATTCTAAAGTAAAAGTAAATAAAGAAGATCTGAGGGCCTGGGCCCACATTCTCACATAGCACCATCAGCAGAAGCTGAGCCACAGCTTTATTGTGGGGCAGGCACTCCCCCATTTGTCATATCCACCCAGACCAATTCCTTGTTTATATTACCTCAGCAGTCCCTGGGGGCATCTTCACCTGGGATCCCTAACACAGACAAGATAAAGACAGAAGGCTACTCCCAGGAGCAAATATTCCAGAACAGTGCTTCTCAACCTTTTTTCCTTATTCCACACCACTCCCCTCACCTCAAGTAGCCATTATAAACCATTTTTCCTAATCACAACCCTGAATACAATTTTTTTTACTCTAAAAAAGCACAGCATATTAATTTCATTACTGCATTTTAGGTTTCTAAAATGTAATTCCACAAGAATGTTAAGGAGAACATTTTTGAAACAAAAAACCAGAAAACCTTATAACAGTATCATATCCTATAAGAACGGTCATGTGTTGACAACCTATCACAGGCCACAAACTTTGCATGAATAAAATTATTTTCATTTTTGCCAAGTACCTTCCAATTCTTGTCATGGGTATGTTTTGGAACAATTATAAATTAGCATTGATTCATATGGACACTTATTAGATGCTTCTTAAATTTTTAACAGGCACAGAAATCACCTAGGGATCTTCTAGAATGCAGGTTTGGATTCAGTTGGTAGGGGTTGGGCCACAAATGCTGTATATTCTGCTTCTTTAATAACATTTACTGAGATGTAATTCAAAAACTATACAATTCACCAATTTAAAGTACACAATTTGATGGTTTTCTAGCATATTTGCTGTTGTGCAACCACTAACCCAATTTCAGAACATTTTCATCACCCCAAAAAGAAACCCTGTACCCTCTAGCAGTCACTCTCCATTTTCCTTCAACATTCCTCCCAGCCCTAATCAACCACTAATATACTTTCTGTCTGTACAGATTTGCCTATTCTGAACATTTCACAAAAATGGATCATACAGTATAGCTCCACAAAATTTTAATATTGCAGATAGACTTTGTTATTGTTTTATGTACTCTGTATCTGTACTTTACACATAAAAATAAGATGTTTTCACACCTCAAATCCAATTTTTGCCCCCATGTGGCAATATTACCTTCATTGAGAAGTCTAGAACATGACTTTCAAGGAAGAGTCCCTTTTCAATTGCTCTGTGACTTGCACATTCTTTTCTTCCTCAGACAGGGCCTAACACAAGTAAATAGTCAATAAACATTGGTGAATAAACTAACAAATGATGACACTGCTGGTCTCATTTGTGCAATCTTGTATAAGGTGAAAGAAGATTTATGTTTGGCAATTTCATTAAAATACTATTCACTATTTTGGAAAAAATACATGATAGGACATATGATCTTTCATTTTTAAAAAATTGGGGTTGTTCTAGCCTGCTCATCCTTCCCAATGAATCCTAGTCTCTCAAATTTCCAAATCTAAAAATTTAGTTGGATTAGAGTGGCCAGATATTCAAGCCCAGTTAAATTTGAATTTCAGTAAGTTTTAAGGAGTTGAGTTTTTGGGAGCCTCAATTTCCCAACTGTAAAACAGAAATAACAATAATACCTATACAGTGGCCCCTCATCATCCAAGATTTTGCTCTCTGCACTTTCAGTTACCTAAAGTCAATTGAGGTACAACAGTAGTTAATAAAAATTCCAGAAACAACCAATTCACGTTTTAAATTATACACCATTCTGAGTAGCGTAATGAAATCTCACACTGATCTGCTCTGTCCCACTGGGGACATGAATCATCCCTTTGTCTAGCGTGCCCATGCTGTATATGCTACCCACCCATTAATCACATACCAGCTGTCTCAGTCATCAGATTAACTGTTGCAGTATCACAGTGCTTGTGCTCAAGTAGCCTTTCTCTTACTTAATAATGGTCCCAAAGCACAAGAATAGTGACACTGACATATTGTTCTATTTTATTATTAGTTGTAAATATCTTGCTGTGACTTATTTATAAATTAAACTTTAAGATAGGTAGATATTTGGAGGAAGAAACATAGCATACATAAGGTTTAGTACTATCCACAGGTGAAAAATCCACTGGGAGTCTTGAAATGTATCCTCCTTGGATAAGGGAAGACTACTGTACCTCTAAGGCCTCTTGTGAGGACTAAATATGATATATGTAAGGCACAAAGTACTTTTATGAGTGGCAGCTCTTATAATTGAGCCTTTTCTACATTTTTTTTACTCACTTATCTAGAAGACAATCAACCCCTTCCATTTCAGGAGCCTGACCCGAAGGCCTTCCTTGCCTATAGCCTCTTTTCTGAGTGCTCTTCTCATTAATCTGTTCTTTCTTTCCTCCACCCTAAGGAGAGCTGTCTTTCATTTTCCCTGAGCTCCAGCTCCACCAGTAGCCAAGTTTTAAACCTCTGGGACTATACTATGTCCACCTGAAGCAGGTAACACCATGATTAAGAGTACAGGTGCTGGAACTGGCAGCCTAAGTCTGAATCCTGACTGCCACTAAGAAATTGTGGAACTGGCCGGGCGCAGTGGCTCAGCCTGTAATCCCAGCGCTTTGGGAAGCCAAGGCGAGAGGATTGCCAGAGCCTGGGGGTTCAAAAACAGCTTGGACAACTTTGTGAGACCTCGTCTCTACTATAAATCAAAAAATAAGCCAGGCATGGTAGTGCGCGCCTGTAGTTCCAGCCACTTGGAAGGCTGAGGCAGAAGGATCGCTGGAGCCCAGCAGGTCAAGGCTGCAATGGCTGTGAGCAGGCCACTGAACTCCAGCCTGGGCGACAGAGTGAGACTCCAACTCAAAAAAAAGAAAAGAAATTGTGGAACCATGGGCAAATTAATTAACCTCTTTATGTCTCTGTCTCCTGGTCTACAAAACGAAGATTATACTTCACAGAGTTGTCAATAGAAGTAAATGAACGAATATGGAAGAATACCTACAATAATACATTGTAAGTGTGCAACATGTTCACTATTATTAGTATTTTTAAAATTCTAGCCAGGCATGGCAGCACACACCTATAATCTCAGCACTCTGGGAGACTGAGGCAAGAGGATCACTTGAGCTCAGGAGTTTGAGACCAGCCTGGGCAATATAGCAAAATTTTGTCTCTATAAAACATCAAAAAATTAGCTGGGCATGGTGATGTATGCCTATAGTCCTAGCTACTCGGGAGGCTGAGGTAGGAGGACCACATTAGCCCAGGAGGTCAAGGCTGCAGTGAGCCTTTATCATGTCACTGCAGTCTCCAGTCTGGGAGACAGTGAGACTCCAACACAAAATAAGTAAATAAATAATCTTTTGGTCTACTATGATTTTTTATTTTCTTCTCTTTTAAAGATGTATTAATACCCAGCCTATGAATTCAAAGAAAACTTTTTAATGTGAACCAAAGTGGTTGTTCTATACACAATGCTTTACAGTAGTTCTTGATTTCCACTTTATTTTTATAGAATTGTTACAAAATCTTAGTCTTATCACCCAATTAGATAATGGTAGTTTTGTTTTTGTTATCTCATGTTAGATTCAGAGAGTACATGTACAGAACTACCATTTGTCCCAGTAATCCCACTATTGGACATCTACCCAAAGGAAATCATTTCATCAAAAAGACACCTGCACTCGTATGTTTATCACAGCACTATTCACTACAGCAAAATCAAGGAATCAACTTAAGTGTCCATCAATGTTTGACTAAATACAGAAAATGTGGTATAAATAAACCATGGACTAAGAATTCTTTTAAGAAATGTAGGTGCACAGAACTAGATTAATCATAATCCTCAGTTCATGATATGCTGGCAATATTGAGCCATAGATAGTCCTTATGTTTAAATTCAATCATTAATATTTTTAAGTACTATTAAGGCCCGTGAATTCCATCCCCCAAACTGGAACATTCACAATGACTGACATCTACCTTTGTGCTTCTTTCCTGTCTATACTGCAGCCTCCCCTCCAGAAATAACCATGGTCTTGGGTTTGTACTGTTTCCTTGCCCTTCGTTCATATATCTGCTTAGTGTGTATATCTATATTACTTTTTTTAGTTAGTACTATTTTTATTCAAAGGACCCTATGAGGACTGAGTGACTTTCTTAACTTATTCTCGAAATGACCTCTTTAGCTTCAATCTAATAACCTGAGTTTCTAAAAGACCAGGCAAATTTTGGCAAAGGTTGCACTTCCAGGCCTTGTATCTCCCATATGTAATGCCCTCTTGCAACTAAAATTTAGTCATTCAATCAACAAATCATTCTTGTTCTTGAATAGAAGGACTAAACAACATGAAGACCAATTTTCCCCAGATTTGCACTTAAGGTTATGAGCAATCCCAGATTTATTTTGTAGTGTTTGGACCCGTATGTTGTTTGGTGTTGATACTAAATTTAGTCTAGATAAGAAATGTGGGAGGAGGAGGGGACAAGACTGGTACTCTCTGAGAAATAACTATTAAAAGACTTATCAAAACCCCAAATTTCTGTCATCTCCTACGTGAGATTAGGCAGATTAAACTGGATATGTCAAATCCATTCATTCAGTCAACTAATTTTTATTTAGCTTCTACTATGAGCCAGACATACAGAAGATATTCAAGAAACAGAAATGGCTTCCTTCCTCTCTCACCTTTCTTCCCACATGCCTGAATCACGTCTGCCACAAGGGTTCCTGCCTCCTTGCCGTTCTTGGGCTGTTTTGACCTCACCCATGTCTGAATCGCCTCTGGTAGGGTGCTCAGATACTGCTCCAGCACCAGTTGCTCTATTATCTGCTCCTTGGTGTGGGTCTCCGGTTGCAGCCATTGCATGTAGAGTTCCTGGATTTGGTTGACAGCTTGGTGAGGTCCAATCACTGACAGGTACTGAAAATGCCTTAACTTCTGGTGAGAAACTTCCAGAGTCCCTGAATTTCTTATGGGAATGGTTTCTGGATTCTTCTCTTGACTACATACACGAAAGACATAAGGATTCTTCAAGATATCCCAAACCTCTGTGATATGCACCATCTTTACAGCTTGGTCCTTTACAGGACAGAGGTACTCTCAAAAGCAGACTGCTCTGGAACACACTGTTGTGGAAGATGATGGACAGAGTTATGTCAGATGAGAAAATACAGAAACCTCAAGACCTGCAGAAATTACATAGAGAGACCTACAAATGGCCTGTAGAGCTATGATTGAATAGTGGGGTGTAGATGATATGAAGCATTTCACACAAATGCCTAAACACACATTCATAAAGATTTGTACATATACAGACACAAATGCTGCCTCCACCCCATTCCCAGGTCTGAAAAATCCAAAGGCACAGAAGAATGTGTGAAATAGCACTGAAGGGAAAGAAAACTTGAACTCCAAACAGCAATGAACCAAATTAATTTGATGAACCACAGAAGAAAGCATTTCCATTTTTTTTTTTTTTGAGTTGGAGTCTCACTCTGTTGCCCAGACTGGAGTGCAGTGGCTGCTCCCAGCCACCACAGCCTTGACCTGCTGGGCTCCAGCGATCCTTCCGCCTCAGCCTTCCAAGTAGCCAGAATTACAGGCATGCGCTACCACACCCAGCTGATTTTTTTGATTTATTGTAGAGGCGGGTCTCGAACCCGCGGGCTCAGGCAATCCTGAGCTCAGCCTCCCAAAGGCGCGGGATTACAGGCTGAGCCACCGAGCCCAGTGCCATTTTAAAAAAATTAACAAGTTAAAACATCTGTGTATTATACAGAACAAGAAAGATACCTAGAATACATATATATCCTATAAAGGACTGGATTCATATACAGTCATGCATCACTTAACATCGGGGAATATGTTCCAAGAAATGTATTGTCAGGCAATTTTGTCATTTTGTGAATGTACTTACATAAACCTAGATGTACAGTCTACTACACACCTAAGCTATATGGTATAACCTACAGCTCCTAGGCTACAAACCCAGTTTGTTACTGTACTGAATACTGTAAGCAACTATAACACAATGTTAAGTATTTGCATATCAAAACATATCTAAACATGGAAAAGATAGTGAGTTGTTCCACAGCTTCAATCTGACTAGGCTTCATTATACCTTACAGGTCCACAATCATATATGCAGTCTATCATTGACCAAATTTTATGTGGCACATGACTGTACAAAAAGCATAAAAACTCATCCAAATTAGTAAGAAAAAGGCAGACAAAACAAGAGCAAAAGCTTAAAAGATCTGAACAGGTATTACCCAAAAGAAGATAGCTAAATGGCCAATAAACATAAAACAGGTCTCAACCTCATTAGTGATCAGACACGTGAATCAAAACCACCATGGGATAAGACTACACACTCTCCAGAACGTCCAAATGAAACAGTCAGACAGTACTAAGTGTTAGTGAGAATAAAGAGCCACAGTAGAATGCTATTATTCATATACTGGAATTCTAAATAGAAATAAGAATATGGATGTATATTGATGTTAAGTAAAAGAAACCAGGCTCAAAAAAAGTCTGCATTATGTGATTCCATTTATATAAATGTATAAAACAGGTGTTAGAAATCATAATAGTGGTTACTGTTGGGGGGAAGGGTGGTAGTGACTAGAACCAGCAACATGAGGGGGCGTCTGAAAAGCTGGCAATGTCCTATTTCTTAATCTGGCAGTTCATGACATGGATACAGTGTGTTAACTTTATGAAAAATGAACTACACATTTGTGGTTTGTGCCCTTTTTTGTGTGTATGTTTTACTAAATATTTTTAGCTGTATTATAGTTGTAGGGAAACATCTAGGTCATATTATTAAGTGAAAAAAAAAACCAGGAAATAAACTTGTACATACTATATGCTTAACCATATAAAGCAGGGGTCCCCAACTCCCAGGCCATGGACCAGTACCAGTACCAGTCCAGTACCAGTTCGTGGCCTGTTAGGAACCAGGTCACACAGCAGGAGGTGAGCAGCAGACACGCAAGCAAAGCTTCACCTATATTCACAGATGCTCCCCATTGCTTGCATTACCACCTGAGCTCTGCCTCCTCTCAGATCAACAGTGGCAAGAGATTCTCATAGGAGTGCAAACCCTATTGTTAACTGCACATGTGAGGGATCTAGGTTGCACACTCCTTATGAGAATCTAATGCCTGATGATCTGAGGTGGAGATGAGGCAGCAATGCTAGTGTTGTGGAGTGACTCCATATACAGATTAACATTAGCAGTTGAAGTTTGCACAGAGATCATAATAAATCAGTTTCTTACAAACATATCAAAATCCTATCAGTGAATGGCAAGTGAGTTGATGTACTTCAATTGTACAGTTGTATCTGGTGGTAGGCTTTAAGTCAGAATCCAACACTTGTTTTAGTTCACATGTGGCCTAGCCATTATTTTATTTACCACTTCTGTGTCTTTTTTTCTTTAATGGTGAGTTGTATAATTATTTCATGATATATTACAATGTAATAATAGAAATAAACAGCACAATAAACATTATGCATATGAATCATCCTGAAACCATCCTTCCCCCTGAGTCCATGGAAAAATTGCCTTCTGCAAAACTGGTCCCTGATGCCAAAAAGGTGGGGACCACTGATATAAAGCACAGAAAGTAAATCAAAATACTGGAAAGTAAACCAAAATACTGTACTGAGCTATCTATAAGCAGTAAGTTTATAAGTGATTTTTACAGGTGATTTTTATATTTTCTCCCTCAAAACTATTTTCTAATCTCAAAATGTTCTACAATGAGTCTTCATTTCTTTTATAATCAGAAAAATCTTTAAATGCTTTCTTCTATAAAAGCTACATTCCTTCTAAGAAACCATAAACAAAGATGCCACTTGGGGAAACTTTTTTTCTTTTATCCTCCCCACTAAAACTTATGTCTATTATTTTTACAGTTTTTCCCTTTGAAGGCATCTTTCTTTGTTTTCCATTACTGTAAATCATAATCAATGAATATCACTGAACCCAAGCATTTATTCACACCTCTGATATTTTCCTGAAGGATACACTAATCCAAGTGGAATTATCTAGACAACATGTATACACTTTTTAAAAGTTCTGGACACAGTCAGCCAAATTTTCCTCCCAAAGGCTCCCACCAATTTTTTTTTCAGTCTCAATATATAAGATTGCATATCTCACAGTTCACCTTGCAAACCAACAGGGCCAGCTTCATGGGCTTCAGACCAGTGCAGTTACACAGGTCCTCATTCTCAGAAAGAACCCAAACTTAGTTTAATGCTTCTCTGTTACTGTCTTAAAATTTTTCATAAATGTTTTAAACAAGGAGCCCTACATTTTCACTTCACACTAGATTCTGCAAATTATGTAACTGGTTCTGTCAACCAAGACTATTATCATACCTCAAAATCTGTTACCAATTGGGATTGATTTTAAAATATCTTTTTATCCCTTAATTGTGCATTTCTTTTAATAATAGAGCTTACTATTTTTTTCAGATGTACTGGACAATTATAAATTGCTTGTGTCCTTTGCCCTTTATTTCCATTGGAGTGTTTCTGTAGCTGGTTACTAAAGTCTCTGCATAAATTAAGGAAATCTACAGCCTGTCCTATCTATTAAAAAAAAAAAAGTTTACAACTGTGCCACATCTTCTCTTTAGTCCTTGTGAAATTTTAACATTTAAAGTCCAATTTATCACCATCCATTCAGAAATCAGTTAAATATTATATTTCTTGTTTTATTTAAACATTTTAGTTATTTATGTGGAATCTAATCTGTCACAGGATGTGAGAAAAGTACAACATTTTCTGAAAACCTTCCCACCACCACCAATTATTAACTTTGCTATTCTTTCCTTCTTGGGATATGTGATGCCCTTTGAATTTTATTTCTAGGTCTGCAGACTCCAGGAAAGAATCCTGACTAAAGTGTAGTGGAAATGACTGTGAAATGTTACCAGTCTGTCTCCCTAAACCAACTAAAGTAGAAAGTCACAAGCATTTCTCCTAGCCCAGAGTAAAAAAATATGCCCTTGAATAATCAAGGATCTCTAGTACAAGAGAAATGGAAGAGAGCTCATGACTCTGCCTCCTCAGAGGGTACCCTCAGTATCCCTCGCTTTCCCTCTTTTCTGTAAACACTTAACTCTGCTTCTCTTAAATTTTGATGTTTTATATCTCAACTCGATCTTGATCCTACATCCCCTATTATCCTACCTCAACAGTTCTTTGCATGTTTTTTCCTCTAACATTTTTTAAATCAAACTTTATTTTGTATATCTCAATACTACTAAAACCATCTGTGAAGGCGGCTTTCTAATGTCAACTAATTATTCACTTTTTTCAATAATCATTGGTCTATTCAGGTTTTTTGCTTCTTGAATCCAGTTTTTAAAAATATTTGGCTGGGCTTGGTGGTTCAGCCTATAATCCCAGCACTTTGGGAGGCCAAGGCGAGAGAATTGCCTGAGCCCGCAGGTTTGAGACCAGCCCAGGCAACTTGGTGAGACCTCATCTCTACAATAAATAAAAAATTAGCCAGGCGTGGTAGTGCACGCCTGCAGTTCCAGCTACTTGGAAGGCTGAGGCGGAAGAATTGCCAGAGCCCAGCAGGTCAACGCTGGGGTGGCCATGAGTATGCCACTGCACTCCAGCCTGGACGATGGAGTGAGACTCCAACTCAAAAAAATATGTATTTTTCCAGGAAAACCATCCACTTGCTTGACAATGAAATATATTGACACATGACTGAGCACAGTATTCGCAGAATATTAAATCTCTTAAGTAAATGAGTTCTCCTTTCTAATCAATGATGCTGCTTTATTTCTAGTTTGTCATGTTTTTACTTATTATTGTTATGGGGTTTGGTTTTTTTTTCAGTCGTAGTCCTACTCCATTGCCCAAGCTGGAGTGCAGTGGCATGCTCACGGCCACCCCAGCATCAACCTGCTGGGCTCATGTGATCCTCCTGCCTCAGCCTTCCAAGTAGCCGGAACTACAAGTGCACACTACCACACCTGGCTAATTTTTGATATTGTAGAGACAAGGTCTCACCATATTGCCCAGGCTGGTCTCGAACCCACAGGCTCAGGCAATCACTTTGCCTCAGCCTCCTAAAGTGCTGGGATTACAGGCTTGAACCACTGAACCTGGCCTGTTTTTTTCTTTACTGCTATCTTCTTCCCTTTCATCCTAAGTATCAGCTTCAAATTCCAATGACATTATTTTTGTTTTTTTCATGTATTAGTTTCACTTATCTTTATTATTTTCTTACTCCTGGTTTCTTTTTAATTTTATCAGTTTTTTGGTTTGTGTGGGGACTTTGAGAACTACTTAAAATAAATTTATAGTTATTTTCATTCTTTGTTGACTACTGAAAGCTGTCAATTTTTGTTATATGTCAGAAGTTGGGGGATGTCATCGTTTTTATTTTTGTTTTTTTTGATAATTCATAATTATACTTCTTATTTCTCCATTAATCAAAATTTCCTTAGAAGAGTGTAATTTTATCTCCACTTTAAACATTATTAAAAATTTGACATATGGGAAATAAACAGTTTCTGAATTTTGAAACGTTGATCGCCTCCACTAAATGACATACCAACCTGGGTAATTAGCATCAGTTCTCTAAATTTAGGTTTTCTCAACTTTATGAATTAGAAAAAAGAGGGACAAGAGGGGTGGCAGAAAATAAGGGCAGGGAGAGAGGGGGATGGAGAGAAGAGGTATAAATAAGGTAGAAAAGAAGGAGTAGAAAAGAGCGTCTGGGTTGAGAAAGAAGTCTGCCTCAGAGAGCAGGGTCTGGGCCAGGGTAGAGGGAAAGAACACAGAGTGGAGGGGTGAGAATTTATGTAGAAGATCAGAAGGAGTGGAAGTGCTGAGGTGGAGGGAGAAAATGGGGCTGTAAAGGGAGAGGCGGGGCCAGGGCTAGGGGAGAGAAATTCTACCCACAAAGAGGGGTGTGATTGAGGTAGACAGAGAAGTAGAATTAAGTGGAAGGGCTGAGGGACAGGGCAGTGGGAGGGGCACAGAGAGGAGGGGTGGGACCTCTAAGACACGGGAGAAGAAGGAAGGGCAATGGCTGAGGAAGGAGGGGCAGGGATGGGGAGGTCGCAGAGAGAAGGGGTGGGATTGAAATATAGGGCTGAAGAACAGAAAGGAGGGACAGATACTGAAAAGAAACGGGAGGGGTGGGGCTGTGGAAGGAGAGGTGGATCTAGTGAGAACAACACAGAGAGGAGGGACGGGATGCGGACGAGGAGGAGAGGGGATGGGCAGGGCAGAGTTGAGGGAGAGGGCAGGGCTAGAAGAAGAGTGGCGGGACCAAGGTAGAACACAGCGAGGAGGGGTGTAAATGCAGAAAAGGAGGAGAGGAAGAGAGGAGAAGAGGAGAAAGAGAGGGATGGAAAAGAGAAGAGTGGAGGAGGAGAGGGAAGGGCAGGACTGAAGGAGGGGGCGGGGCTAGAGGAGGAGAAGTGGAGCAAGTCAGGATAGAACACGGAGAGGAGTGGGATGGAGAAGAGGAACAGGAGGAGAGGAGAGGAGGGGAGAGGAAGAGAGGAGGAAAGGGATGGAGAAAAGAAGAGGAGGGGAGAAAGAGAGGACGAGAGGGGATGGGCAGAGCTGAGGGAGAGGGAAGGAGCTAGAGAAGAAGAGACAGGACCAGGTCAGGGCAGAATAGAGAGGAGGGGTGGGATGGAGGAGAAGAGAAGAGGGTATGGGCAGGGCTGAAGGAGAGGAAGAGAGGCTGGACCAGGTCAGGGCAGAACACAGAGAGGAGGGGTGGAATGGAGAAGAGGAGGAGAGGAAGAGAGGAGAAAAGAGGAGGAAAGGGGAGGAGAAGAGGTGAGGGAGGGGCGGGGCTGAGGGAGGGGGCGGGGCTAGAGGAGGAGAGGCGGGGCCAGGTCAGGGTAGAACACAGAGAGTGGGATGGAGAAGAGAACAGGAGAGAAGAGGAAGGGAGGAGGAGGAAAGGGATAGAGAAAAGAAGAGGAGGGGAGAAGGAGAGGAAGAGAGGGGATGGGCAGAGCTGAGGGAGGGGCTAGAGGAGAAGAGATAAGACCAGGTCAGGGCAGAACAGAGGTGGGGCGGGATGGAAGAGAGGCCAAGGGGGGGATGGGCAGGGCTAAAGGAGAGGGAAGGGCTAGAGGAGGAGAGATGGACCAAGTCAGGTAGAACACAGAGAGGAGTGGGATGGAGAAGAGGAACAGGAAGAGAGAAGAGGAGTGCAGAAAAGGAGAGGAAAAGAGGGGATGGGCAGAGCTGAGGTAAAGGGAGGGGCTAGAGGAGGAGAGGGGTATGAGGTCAGGATAGAATAGAGAGAGGAGGGGTTGGGGGGATGGGCAGGGCTGAAGGAGAGGGAGGGGTCCGAAGCTGGGGCAGTGAGAAAGAGCAGAAAGAAGGGGTGGGACCACCCAGGCAGGAGAATGAGGAGGGGCAGGGCTGAGGGAGGAGGAGCTGGTTGACCAGAGCAGGGGTGAAGGGCACAGACAGATGAGTTGAGCTAGGGAGGAGGGGCAGAAGGAGGGCGGGTCTGAGGTGGAAGCAGAGGCCAGTCGGGGGCAGGAGAGGGTCAGGGCAGAGGCGCGCGGCCTGGGGGCAGGAGGCGGAGCTAGCACATCTGAGGCTGGGCCTTTGCGATGAGGCGGGAGGTTGTGGCGGCGGTGGCAGGGGTGGGGGTGGGGGTGAGGGTGGGGTGGGGTGGTGTAATTGTGGAGAGGGCACGCCCTCCCCTTCCTCAGCTCCCTTAAGTCCAGTCGGGCCCTCCTCAGAGCTTGGGACCCTGAAGACCCCAACCCTGGGACTCCGACCCTGGGGGCCCTGACCCTGAGGACCCCAACCCATGACCTAAAGGACCGCAACCCCTGACTCTGAGGATCCCGACCCTGGAGGACACGATCCTGAGGACCCTGATCCCTGACCCTGAGGACCCCGACTTGAGGACTCTGATCCCTGACCCTGGGGGCTCTGAGAACCCTGACCCTGGGAGCCCCGACCCTGGATGCCATGACCCTGAGGACCCCAACCCTGAGAACCCCGATCCTGAGAACTCCTGATCTTGGGGGCCATGACCCTGAGGACCCCAACCCCTGGCCTTGAGGACCCCTGGCCCTGGGGACCCCAACCCTGGAGACCCTAACCCCAACACTGAGGACTCTGACCCTGGGGACTCCGATCCTGGAGACCCTGACCCTGACCCTGGGGGCTCCAGCCCCGACCCTGGGGAACCCGACCCCTGACTCTGACCCTGGAGGCCCCAATCCTGGGGGCCATGACCCCGAGGACCCCAACCTCTGACCCTGACGGACACCGACCCCCGACCTTGAGGACCCCGACTCTGGAGGCCCCTGATCCTGGGGGCCAAGACCATGAGGACCCCTGACCTGGGGACTCCAGCCCTGGGGACTCCCGACCTGAGGACCCCTCACCCTGGAGGCCCCGGCCCTGAGGACCCAGTCCCCTGACTCTGGGAACCCTGCCCCTGACCCTGGAGGCCCTGACCCTGGGGGGGACTCCAGCCCTCTGCCCACTCTCCCCCCCAACAGGCCCCTTGCACTTCAGTTCCTGTTCCCCCACAGGCACCCCCAGTACCCACCAGGAACCCCTCAAGAATCCCCCACAACCACGCTCGCTGCTTCCCCCCCTCCGCCCTTCCTCCCCACTTCCCCTCACCCCTCCACCGGCGCCCTGGCGTCCACTCGGCCCGCCCCGGCCCAGGTTGCCCGCCCGCCGGCCACTAGCTGCTGTGGCCCCTTGGGCTCACCTTGCTCGCCCGACACCCTCCCCTGACTGGACTGCGCAGCTGGAACTTGGCGCCGAAACCCCTTGTGCATGCGCTGTGGCGGGGACTGCGTTCCTCCCAGCCGGGCCCACTAGGGGGCGCCCGAGGGCGGGGGAAGAGGGGCCGCGGGGGACCGCGGGGGACGGGGCGACGTGCCGGGAACTGGGCTCTCGAGAGGCCTACCTCCTTCAAAGTGACGCTTTATTTACGTTTTTGGAGAGTTGCTATACTACATGATTTCAAACATCTGAAAATAAGCTCGACAGTGAAAACTTTTCCTTCCACTAAGCGTCGACAGTGAAAACTTTTCCTTCCACCACGTGTGCCCTATCCACCAAAAGTTTACACCCATAAACACTGGTGACCAAGTTGAAAAACCTTAAGTCTCCGCTAAAAACTATTTGAACTGATAAACAAATTCAGTAAAATTGCAGGACAAAGCCAACATGCAAAAATCAGGAGCATTTTTATAGGCCAATAGTGAACGATCTGAAAGAGAAACCAAGAAACCAATATCATTTACATCAGCTGCAAGTAAACTAAAATACCTAGGAGTAAAGTTAACCAAAGAAGTGATGAAAACTGCAAAACATTGATGAAAGAAATTAAAGAGAGCACGCAAAATGTAATAAATGGAAAAATATTCCACAAAGTTCCAAAAAGCAAAACTTTAATTCACCATGAGTGCCAAGTACTACACTGAATCCACGAGAATGACGTAGTATGTAGGTACTGTAGTAGGTATTATAATTTAAGATAATTTAAAGAATACAGGAAGATGTGCATAGGTTATATGCAAATACTATGCCATTTTATACAAGGGATTTGATTTGCAGTGTCTTTCCAGAGTTTCTTTATGTATGTATGTTTGAAGGGGGAACCCCCCAAAACTGGAATTTGTTAAAAATTGCATATTTATTCTTACATGTTTAAACTTCAATCATCTTCAAATTATTCTGTTTGATGCAATATACCTATCAAGATGTTTTTTCCACTGCTCAAAACAGCTTTCAAACTCGTCAATTTGATGCCTTTTAGTACTTTTGCAGTTTTTTGTTTCACCTCTTCCACATGGGCAAAATGTTTCCCTTTGAGGACATTTTTCTTACAGGGAAACAAACAAAAAAAGTTCCCCAGGACAAGATCTGGTAAACAAGGCGAGTGGAGCATGAGGGTCATGCTGCTTTTGATCAAAAACTGCTTAACACTCAGTACTGTGTGGGCAGGTGTATTGCCATGGTAGAAGAACCAGTCACCTGTTTGCCACAACTCAGGACATTTCTTTCACAAATCATGACACAACCTTCTGAAAGTTTCCATTTGATTGGTTGACCATTTGATCCAGAGGATCAAATTTTGAGTGTACTACAAGGGGCTTGCCCTCCAAAATATAATTTCGGTTTTTTGGGGGGGTCTCCCTCTCATAGAAGATATGTATATGTATATACAGTTGTTACTCAGTATCAGTGAAAGATTGATTTCAGGACTCATGAGGATATCAAAATCTGTGGATGCTCAAGTCCCTCATATAAAATGGCATAGGACTTGCATATAATCTATGCACATCCTCCTGTATTCCTTAAATCATCTCTAGATAAATTATAATACCTACTACAGTACCTACACATCACTTCATTCTTGTAGATTCAACATAGTACTTGGCATGCTTGGAAAATTAAAGTTTTGCTTTTTGGAACTTTGTGGTACTTTTTTCCTGTCTTTTTGTTGTTGTTATGCACTCTAACTTCTTTCATCAATGTTTTGTAGTTTTCATCATAGTTTTCAATTTCTTTGGTTAACTTTATTCCTAGGTATTTTATTTTATTTGTAGCTATTGTAAATGGGATTGCTTTCTTGATTTCTCTTTCAGATTGTTTACTGTTGGCATATAAAAATGCTACTGACTTTTGTATGTTGATTTTGTATCCTGCAATTTTACTGAATTTGTTTATTGGGTCAAATAACTTTTAGTAGAGACAAGTTATTTCTAAATATAAGATCATATCACCTGCAAACAGGGATAATTTTACTTCTTGATTTTCAGTTCAGATGCCTTTTTTATTTCTTCCTCTTGTCTAATTGCTCTGGCTCCGACTTCTAGTACTATGTTGAATAAAAGTGGTGAAAGTGGGAATCCTTTTCTTGTTCCAGATTTTAGAAGTAAGGTTTTGTTTTTCCCTGTTCAGTATGATACTTGGTGTAGGTGTGTCATATATGGCTTTTATCATGTTAAGGTATGTTTCTTCTTCTATACCCACTTTTTTGGCAGTTTTAATTATGAAGTGATAATAAATGATTTTTAGCATTTATTGAAATGATCATATGACTTTTATTCTTCATTCTGTCAGTATGATACATTATATTTATTGATTTGTGTATATTGAACTATCCTTGCATCCTCTGGATGAATTCCACTTGAGCATGATAAATTATCTTTTTAATGTGGTGTTGAATTCATTTCCTAGTATTTTGTTGAGAATTTTTGTATCTATATTTATCAGAGATATTGGCCCACAATTTTTTTTTGTTGGGGGAGGGTCTTTGTCTGGTTTTGGTATAAGGGTAATAATAACCTTGTAGAATGAGTTTAGAAGTATTCCCTTCTCAATTTTTTAGAAGAATTTGAATAGAATTGGTATTAGTTCATGTTTAAATATTTAGCAGAACTCAGCAGTGAAATCATCAGATCCTAGGCTTTTCTTTAATGGAAGATTTCTTATTACTGTTTTTTTCATATCATTACTTGTTATTCACCTATTCATATTTTATTTTCATAGTTTAATCTTGGTAGGTTGCATGTGTCTAGGAATTTATCAATTTTTTTCTGGGTTTGCCAATGTATTGGTGTATACTGCTCATAATAGTCTCTAATGATCATCTGAATTTCTGAGGTATCAGTTGTAATTTCTGTTTTTTCATTGCATATTTTGTTTAGGTTTTCTCTACTTTTTTCTTAATCTGGCTAAAGACTTGTCAATTTTGTCCATCCATTTTTTTAAAAATCAACTTTTTGTTCTGTTGATCTTTTGTGTGTTTTTATTTTAGCCTCAAATTCATTTCTAATTTGATCTTTATTATTTTTCTTCTATTAATTTTAGATTTGGTTTGCTCTTGCTTTTCTCATTCTTTAAGATGTATTATTAGGTTGTTTATTTGAAGTGTTTCTACTTATTTATGTAGGGTTTTTTTTTTTTTGCTATAAATTTTCCTCTTAAAACTATTTTAGCTGATTCCCACAGGTTTTGGTATCCCACTGTTGGGAGCCGGCCTCGGAGGCCCACTGAGTGTTAGGGATCAGGAAGGGCCGTTAACCCCGAGACCACTAGGATGCATTCGGGAGATATTGACCCCATTTCCTCCCCCTTTCTACTTAGCACTGTAACCAGAAAAAGCACCTGTAAGCTCAAACATAAAAACTCTGAGACCTGGTTCGTGACCCACCTGAGCAGCGAGACCTCATCTCTATAGTAAATCAAAAAATCAGCCGGGCGTGGTAGCGCATGCCTGTAATTCCAGCTACTCAGAAGGCTGAGGTGGAAGGATCACTGGAGCCTGGCAGGTTGAGGCTGCAGTGGCTGGGAGCGGCCACTGCACTCCAGTCTGGGCGACAGAGTGAGACTCCAACTCAAAAACAAACAAACAAACAAAAAAAAACTCTGAGACCTGGATGAACACAAGCTAACTTTAGAAGCTCATTGTTCCCATTCTTCCACAAACTGTGGTTTTGGCTTTCACACAACTTACAGTTCAAACTTGGGTCACATCTAAGAGCCTTAGTATTGGTCACAGGCTTCTAGGTTGTGATTTTAGGATTTATTGAAGTTGATTAAGGTGTAAATTGTAGAATATAGTTTTAGAAATATAAGTTTAAACAGCCATTTTGTTGAAAGAATGTGGCTAGGTTACTTGCAGGTAGCCCACTGTGAACTTTGGACTGGACCACATTCCAAACATTCTGGATGGGCTGCTTTAGATTGTAAAGTATTTAAGTTTCTATAGAAACATTTAACTTGGTATTAGTATAAATCAGAATAGGATGAAAAGGTTTATAGGATAGGCAGTCATGGATTAAGGTTAACATCTGTTATGGGATTTTCTTCCTCATACCTGAAAGAACATCTGGTGGGTGAGGGACGCCCCTCACGCACCTGGTTTTGTGTTCACGTGAAAGACATGTGAGACTGACTGTGCAAAATTTGACCTGTTGTAATTCCCAATAAATGGCTTCTGCACTAGACAGGAGTCCAACCTCTTTCTTTCTCTCTTTCTCACAATCGCCGACACCATCTCCACCTTTGGGAATCTCTGGACTCCAGCATCCCATAGGCTTTGGTATGTTGTCCTTCCAATTTGTTTTTATTTTGTTTCCAAAAAAATTATAATTTCTTAATTTTGTCATTGACCCAATGTTCATTCAGGAGCATATTGTTTAATTTCCATGTCTTTGTACAGCTTGTGACGTTTCTTGTTATTGATTTCTAGTTGTATTTTATTGTGATTCAAAAAGACACTGCTAGGATTTCATTTTTTCTAATTTTTTTTGAGACTTGTTTTATGGCCTAATATTTGGTCTATCCTTGAGGAAGTATCATTTTGCCGAAAAGAATGTGTATTCTGCAGCTGTTGAATAAAATACTCTGTAAGCGTGTATGAGATCCATTTGGTATGTGGTACAGATAAAGTTTGATGTTTATTTGGTTATTTTTTTTTCTAGATTATCTGTCCTGTATTGAAACTGGGTTGTTCAATTTTCCACTATTATTGTATTAGGGTCTATCTCTCTTTTGCTCCAGTAATATTTGTTTTATGTATCTGGATGCTACAGCAGTGGGTGCACATATATTTACAGGTGTTATATCCTCTTGTTAAATTGACCCCTTTAGCATTAATTACCTTTCTTAAATACAGATTTTATCTTGAAGTCTATTTTATCCTATGTAAATATAGCTACTCCTGCTACGCTTTTATGGTTTTAATTTGCGTGGAATATCTTTTTCCATCCTTTTATTCTCAGCCTATATTTGTCTTTATAGGTGAAATGAGTTTTTTGTAGGCAGCATATTGTTGTGTTTTGTTTTTCTATTCATTCAGTCACTCTATGTCTTTTGATTAGAGAATTGAGTCCAATTACATTCAATGTTGTTATTGGTAAGAACTTACTACTTCCATTTTGTTACTGGTTGTTTTGTTTGTCTTCACTTCCTTTCTGTCTTCCTTCCTGTCTACCTTTATGTAAAAGTTATTTTCTCTGGTAGTATGTTCCATTTAATCTTGCTTTGTGTCTTTTTTTTTTTTTTTTTTTTTTTTTTTGAGTTGGAGTCTCAGTCTGTCATCCAGACTGGAGTGCAGTGGCCATTCCCGGCCACCACAGCCTCGACCTGCTGGGCTCCGGTGATCCTTCCGCCTCAGCCTTCCAAGTAGCCAGAATTACAGGCATGCACCACCACACCCGGCTGATTTTTTGATTTATTGTAGAGATGAGGTCTCGCTGCCCAGGCGGGTCTCGAACCTGCGGGCTCAGGCAATCCACTCACCTAAGCCTCCCAAAGGCATGGGATTACAGGCTGAGCCACCGAGCCCGGCCGCTTTGTGTCTTTTAAATACATTATAGATTATCATGAGGCTTACAAATACTATCTCATAATAAATGATTTTAGGCCGGGCTTAGTGGCTCAGCCTGTAATCCCAGTGCTTTGGGAGGCCAAGGTGAGTGGATTGCCTGAGCCTGCGGGTTCGAGACCCGCCTGGGCAACTTGGCGAGACCTCATCTCTACAATAAATCAAAAAATAGCCAGGCATGGTAGCGCACGCCTGTAGTGCCAGCTACTTGGAAGGCTGAGGTGGAAGGATCACCAGAGCCAAGCAGGTTGAGGTTGAAATGGCCAGAAGCGGCCACTGCACTCCAGTCTGGGTGACAGAGTGAGACTCTAACTCAAAAAATAAATAAATAAATAAATAAATAAATAAATAAATAAACAAATAAATAAATAAATGAATGATTTTAAATTGTTGACAACTCTGATTACAAAGAAAAAAAAATAAGAGAAAACAAAAACCTACACGTTAATTCCATTGACCACCCTAAGTTTTTACTTTTTGTTGTCTCTATTTATATCTTTTTATATTGTCTATCTTTGAAAAAGTTGTTGTAGTTATTATTATTATTTGTTTAGTCTTCCTACTAAAGATATGAGAGGTTAACCCACCACAATTATACTGCTAGAATACTCTGTGTTTGTCTGTGTACTTGCTACTAACAGTGAGTTTTACATGTTCAGGTGATTTATTGTTGCTTGTTGACATTCTTTTTTTTTTTTTTTTTTGAGTTGGTGTCTCACTCTGTCGCCCAGGCTGGAGTGCAGAGTGGCAGACTGATGGTCATCCCAGCATTGACCTACTGGGCTCTGGCGATCCTTCCACCTCAGCCTTCCAAGTAGCCAGAACTGCAGGAGCACACTACTATGCCTGGCTAATTATTTATTTATTTATTTATCGTAGAGACGAGCTCTCACCAAGTTGCCCAGGCCGGTCTCGAACCTGCAGGCTCAGGCAATCCACTCGCCTTGACCTCCCAAATTGCTAGGATTACAAGCTAAGTCACCAAGCCTACCCAACATTCTTTTTATTTCAGACTGAGGAATTTCTTTTAGCACTTCTTTTATTTATTTTTCTTTTCTTTTCTTTTTTTTTGAGTTGGAATCTCACTCTGTCACCCAGACTGGAGTGCAGTGGCACACTCCCGGCCACTGCAGCCTCAACCTGCTGGGCTCTGGCGATCCTTCCACCTCAGCCTTCCAAGTAGCCAGAACTACAGGCGTGCACTACCATGACTGGCTAATTTTTTTATTTACGGTAGAGACAAGGTCTCGCCAAGTTGCCTGGGTGGGTCTTGAACCCACGGGCTCAGGCAATCCACTCACCTCAGCCTCCCAAAGCGCTGGGATTACAGGCTGAGCCACCAAGCCCGGCCTATTTATTTTTCAGTTGCGGTTTCACTCTGTCATCCAGTTGATTGGCATGATCACAGCTCACCATAGCCTCAACCTCCTGCACTCAAGTGATCCTCTCACCTAGGTCCCCAAAGTGCTTGGACTACAGGCAGGCGCCATCATGCTTGGCTAATTTTTTTGTAGACACAGTATCTTACTATGTGCCTAGGCTGGTCTTGAACTCCTGGTTCAAACAATTCTCCTGCTTCAGTCTCCCAAAGTGCTGGGATTCTAAGTGTGAACCACCATGCCTGACCCTTTTAGCATTTCTTATGACAAGACTGGTGTTGACAAAGTCCCTCAGCTTTTGTCTGTCTGAGAAAGTCTTTATTTCTCCTTTGTGTTTGAAGGATAATTTTGCTGGGCATAATATTCTAGATTGAAAGGGTTTTGTTTTTCCTTCAGCACTTTGAATATGTCAACCTACTCCCCCTTAACTTGTAAGGTTTCTATTGAGAAGCCTCCTGCCAGGCATATCAAAGCTCCTTTATATGTTACTTGCTTCTTTTCTCTTGTGCTTTTAGGTTCCTTTCTTTATCCTTTTCCTTAAAAATTTTTTATTATTATATGCCTTGAGGTAGTCTCATTTAGTTTGAATCTGCCTGGTGTTTTCTGACCTTCTTGTACCTGGATATTTATATCTTTCTACAGGTTTGAAAAGTTATGTTGATATTTTTTAATAAAATATTCCACCTTGATCTTCCAGCTACATCATCTTTAAGGCGAATAACTTTTAGATTTACTTTTTTGAGGCTTTAAAAAAAATCTTGTAGGTGTGCTTCATTCTTTATTATTTTTCTCCCCTGTTTTGTATAGCCTGTCTTTAAGCTAATTCTTTCTTCTGTTTAATTCTGATGTTGAGAGACTCTGATGCATTTTTCTGTTTATCAATTGAATTTTTCAGCTCCAGAATGTATGCTTTTATTATTTTAATCTCTGTGTTAAGTTCCTCTGATAGAATTCTGAATTTCCTCTCTGTGTTACCTTGAAGTTCATTGACCTTCCTCAAGACAGCTATTTTGAATTCCCTGCCTGAAAGGTTTCATATCTCTGTCACTCTCGATTGGTCACTAGTGCCTTATTTAGTCCATCTGGTGAGGTCTTGTTTTCCTGGATGTTCTTGATGCTTGTGGACATCTGTTGGTACCTGAAGTGTTAGTTATATATTCCAGTCTCCACGGCCATGGCTTATTTATATCCACCCTTCTTGAGAGAGCATTCCAGATTCAAAGGAGATCGAGTGTTGTGATCCAAGTCTGCAGTCACTGCAGCCAATTCAGCACTAGGAAGTGCCCTCAGCCCAGGAACTTGGTAAATCTTGAGGACTCCTGGCTAAACACCTTGGTGGACTTGGAATAATGGAAAATGGCTTGATTCCCAGGTGTCGGGGTGCCAGCCCCAACTTAAGGGGGAAACGGTTGGGACTGCAACAGTGGATCAAGACAGAGAGAAGAAACGACTCTGAGGCCATTCTTCTGGGAACAGTCTGATCAGGACTGAAGCCAAATTTTATTTGGACTCCTTCCAACTTATATACCTTTTTCTATATCCTCCATTAGTGTGATAATCACCTGTTGGGGGCGTACAAATTCCTATGCAAATTACGCATCACGAGACTTGCAAGTTCCAAGCAAACAATTACAATTCCATGTGCTTCACAAAACTTACATTAAATTCACAGGTGTACAATTTCAATACAGATTGTTCAAAGTGTTTTCCATAATGTTCAATAAATCATTCATATTATACTCTTTGTTCCAAACCCTGATTAATACAAAAACTTTTCTAAGTTAAATCCAAGTTTACTGACTCCTAATATTTTCAACGATTAATATTATCAACTTAACACTATACTATAATCTATAAGTTTACTTAAATGACTCAGTTATTCTATTAATCTATTATGGTTTAATATAGTGTCCTGTAATTCTATAACGATTAAAACTTATTCTTAAATTATAAAACCTTACCATGACTTAAATGAATTTCCTATGTCTAAACTTTAATTTTTCTAATGATTGACCTTTAACACTATGCTACATCCTATTAAGCCAATACCTTATCATTAATTCTTTTATAAATCATATAGTAACTATTATATTTGAATAATGTAGCCAAAGGAAACAAAACAGCAAGCATAAATTTACTCAAATATACTCTAAAATATAACTATAAGTGTATATGTATATATTTTATCCTAACAAGTCTACTCTAGAAATCATATAGCAGCTGTCACACTCTTGAGTAAGGAAATGCATGGCCACATGGCCTCGGGCTGAGGCAAACAGAGGCAGACAGAGTTTCGGTATGAAACAAAGGCATGGCCACCATGTTAATGGCTTTGGGCTGCAAACAGTTTTGGTATTTAATAAAACAAAAGCAAGGAAGTGCATAGCCTGTAACGAGACAAAAAGCTAGCTAGGGGCAGGGCAATAAGACTATGATGGTAATTTAGTCTCTAATCTTAGCTCTAGGGGAAATTACTTTCGGGAAACAAGAGCTGACTCACCAGTCTACCAAAAAATAGAAGTTTGAAAAATATCTAGAAAGAAATACAACTTAGAATCATATGAGATAATTCTGCTGAGCAGCTTTCCATCAGGCTTTACTGCCATTTATGCACACTGGTCACTAATCACATGCCAATATTATAGGTATAACTGATATCCTATGTCAGAGGCGCTCTTCCAGATGGGCCTTTACAGGCCTCAGCCATGTAGCTATAGATGTTGGCTCCCAACAACCTGGTAAAGTCTCTCACTCTCTTCCCTCTCTTTTCCCCATTCAGAAGTCTTTCTGCACTGGGCTGTCTGGAGTTGGGGAAGGGGTGCCATGAGCGCTCCCGTGGCCACCACAGCTGGCACTGTGCAGGTTTGCACCTGAAGCCTTGCAGACCAGCACAGTTCATCCAAGACCCATAGCCACTACTACTTCCTGACTGCTGCTGCTGTTTATTTGAGGCCTAAGGTCACTTTAGATAGCAGGTGGTAAATTCTGCCATGACTTGGTCTGTGCTATCAGGACATCAGATTCCCTTCTGGCTCATGGTGGACCTAGAAGTGCCACCAAGGAGTGAAGGTCTCAGATCAGGGACCTCAGGGATCTGCCTGGTGCTTTATTTTACTATGGTTGAGCTGGAACCCAAGATGCAAGATAAAGACCTCTGTATTCTTCCCTGTCTTTCCCCCAAGCCAAAGGAGTCTCTCCCTGAGCTGCACTGCCTGAAGTTGGAAGAGGGGTGATGCAGGCACTCCTTTAGGCCACTACAGCTGGGTGTTGCACTGGGTCGCATGCCAATTCCACAGCTTCGAAGACCAGTGAAGTATCAGGGCTTGCCTAAAGACTGTAGTCCTTGTGGCCTGACTGCCACTCAAATTTATTGGGTGCCCAGACACTTTAGTCAACCAGTAGAATCCAGCTGTAACTTTGCTTCCTCCTGGATTTTTCGGGAGGCCTGCCTGACACACGGCTGGTTAAATGCTTCCTCCAGGGTATTGGTAGAATTCTGCCCTCTGTTGTGATCCACTATGACAGGACGGCACTGAGCTCCAGTGCAGTCTCACATTCACTGTGCTTTCCCTTCCCCAAGCACACAATTTTTTTTCCTTGCTGTGCTGCCTAGGGTTGAGGGAAGAGAAGTATAGGTAATGCAAGACCGTTTTTCGTCTTCAGGGTGTCTTTCCTTGATATTTTGTTTAAGCCATGTACTATGAATGCTCACCTTTTTGTTCCTATGAAATGCTTTGTTGCATGGATAATTGTTCAACTTCGTGTTCCTGCAGGGGGACGGCTTGCTCCACATCCTCTCCTCCTTCAGTACTTTGAATATAGCCTCTCACTCTCTCCTTTCCTGTAGTTTCTGCTGAGAAACCCCCTGGAAGTTGTTTTGAAGTGCCATTGAATGTGGTATCTTTCTTTTCTCCTAATGATTTGAGTATTCTTTGTCTTTGATTTTTGCTATATTATGATATACCTTAGGGAATTTTTCTTTGGATTAAATTTTATTGGTGATCTCTTAGCTTCCTGTACCTGGATGCTATCATATTGCTCCAGAAATGGAAGATTTTTCGTCATTATTTTCTCAAATATACTTTCTAGGCCTTTTCCTCTCTCATCTGCCTTGGGAATTCCTATTACGCAGATGTTAGTCTACTTGACAGTGTCCCATAATTCTCTTAGGCCTTTATTTTTTTAATTTTAAATTAATTTTATTTTGCTCCTCTGGGTAATTTCCTATGTTCTGTCTTCAAATTCACTAATTCTTTCCTGTTTGATTAATCCTGCTATCGAAACTTTCTAGTGAGTTTTTCAGCTCAGTTATATTCTTTATTTTGGGATTTACATTTTTTTCATGGCTTCTATTTTTCATCAGATTTCTGTGTTCCTGGATTCTTTTCCAAATTTTAGTATTTGCCGATATTTTCTTATGATTCCTGAACACCTTTACGAGGATTAGTCTGAATTCTCTGTCAGGTATTTCATAGATCTTCAACCCTTCTGGGCCCATCCCTGGAGCCTTGTAAGTTTCTTTGGGTGGTGTCATAGAATATGGCAGAAGTGATACAGTGTCAATAATGGGCCCAGGCTGTAAGAGGTTTGGTAGCTTCCTCTTTTGCCCTCTTGGATCCCTAAGTCACCATGTGAAGCCACTACGCTGCTAGAAAGACCCCCTCCCCCCCACCGTCCCCAGCCAGAAAAGCATGGGAGCAAAGCCATTTTGCACTTGGCAGCCCTAGCTGAGCCTCCAGATCAGTGCATGCATGTTCACGCATGAGTGACCCTAGGTAAAACCAGCAGAACATTCCCGCTGAGCCCAACCCAGATTGCAGAACTGTGAACAAATGGTTGCTGGTGACTATTTTAGTCATTAATTTTGGGGATTGTTTGTTACATGGCAAAAGATAACCAAAGCCAGCAGCAGCTCTACTTCTACTTAATGGTTGGGACCAACCTCAGCTATCACCATACTCCTTTTTGCCTATTCATCTAATGGCAAGGGGAACTCAGAAGGCTAGGGGACAGTCTTGGCTTCTCATTCTATGGAACTATTGTGTCTTCTGGTAGAAAAATTCCCTTTGGTGGTTAACCTTGTAAATCAACAGGATCTCTGGTGGCAGATCAAAAAGCAAGAATTTTCAGTGGGTAACTCATGTATTGGGAAATGTAATGTTTTCAATTCTCTGCTGGTGGACATTTGTGTTCCAACCACAGACACATCATAGATTTGGGGGTGAATTCACAACTGGTAGAAGAGCTCTCCAACGTCACAGAGAGGTATCCCACATCAAAGAACACTGTGAGTCTCCCTTAGGCAATCTACGGGGAGAATTGGGGCATGGGAATGTCAGAAGAATGACTCAGTTATCAGCAAAGTGATGAGGTAAATGATGGTAAAGGGATTGCTTAATGCCATTTTGTCATGTGGACTCACAATTCCTCTCCTAAAGGTAGAGTATATTTCTCCCTCTCAGGTGACGCTGTGGCCAATAGGCTGAAGTAAGAGTGACAGTATACCAATTTCAAATCTGGACCTGAAGAGGCCTTGTGTTCTCACTTGTTCTCTTGCACTTCTGCCTGTACTATGAGGAGTTCACTCATCTCCAGAGACGACACTTGGAGCCTACCACCCTCAGCTGTAACTAGGTAAGCTGACAACCAGACAATCCCTAGACAAAGGAACAACTGCCAAGATCAGCAGGGCCATCTAGCCTACACTCAGCTGATCCTAGGTGTACGAGCAAGCCTTATTGTGTGCCATTGAGGATTTGTGGCTGCTTATGACCCAGTATTATTTGACTCTACATAACAGCTACATATGAGGTATACTGGGCACGAAGTATGCACACAGATATTGAGAGGTTGGTGGGCAGGAAAAGAAAAACCCAAATCCAGAATAAATCTCTATTCCACTGAGGCTATGACATTGTCCTCTGTGGTGAAAAGGGTTTGGTAAGATCAATCTGCCACCACATGTCAGGTGGGGGAATACAGTACCATTTCTGGCTTCTGTCTCATTGGTGCCTTTCTAGGGGAGTGACAGACTCAAGAGCAGGCATGCCTGCAGACAGCATGTTATATCTTAACCTTGCAATGTTCTCATCCTCAACAATTAGTATTTGTTTAGATTCAACATCCAGAAGTCCTTGGGAGGCTTCTTTATTTAAAAAAAAATAGATTAAGGGGCCGGGCTCAGTAGCTTAGCCTGTAACCCCAGCACTTTGGGAGGCCAAGGCAAGTGGACTGCCTGAGCCTGTGGGTTCAGCCCAAGCAACTTGTTGAGCCCTCATCTCTACAATAAATCAAAAAAATTGGCCGGGAGTGGTAGCGTGCACCTGTAGTTCCAGCTACTTGGTAGGCTGAGGCAGAAGGATCGCTGGAGCCCAGCAGGTTGATGCTGGGATGGCCATGAGCATGCCACTGCACTACAGCCTAGATGATGGAGTGAAGCTTTAACTCAAAAAAAAAAGAAAATAGATCAAGGAACCTAAGGGCAGGCAGTTCAGCCAGACTCCACAAGGCACTGGGGTGGCTGAGGCTCCAAGAACCAGAATTCCCTCTGGTCATGTGGTCTATCTCCTTCCAGGTTTGTTTGTTCATGAGTACACCTAGCCCCAACCTCCATGTCCATCCAGGTAGCCCTTAGTCTCCTTTGAGTCTGACTAGACACTGGGAACCCAAGAGCACCAGTCAGTCAACACCTAGGCCTTTATTTTTTTAATTTTAAATTAATTTTATTTTGCTCCTCTGGGTAATTTCCTATGTTCTGTCTTCAAATTCACTAATTCTTTCCTGCTTGATTAATCCTATTGAAACTTTCTAGTGAGTTTTTCAGCTCAGTTATATTCTTTATTTTGGGATTTACATTTTTTTCATGGCTTCTATTTCTCATCAAATTTCTGTGTTCCTGGATTCTTTTCCAAATTTTAGTATTTATCGATATTTTAAATAATAACAAGTACATTTTAGTTATGTGAGAGGGTAATTTTATATTTTATAAAGCCCAGGACTTTAGGGAGAGGTCAAATGTGACGGAATAAACATGGTAGCAGAAAGTTCATTATCCTTTCAACTGGGTGTGGGTGGAGGAATTTCTCAAGAGTATAAGGATTGGGTGAGGTAACCCTAAATGACACACACTTCCATTCTTCCCTCTACTACCTTTTGTAATACATTATTCAAAAAAATCAATCTTTAAAAAGTCCTGCCATCTCACCCTGACCGATGCTGAAGCCCCTTATCACAGAATGGTCACCAAAGCTGAGACCAAAATAATCAGATGCCACAAGAGATAAAGTTCTAAGAATATGAAAGAATTCAAGACTCTGTCAAATCCCGGAGTAGTCAGAATTAAATGAAAGGGAACTTTTTCTGTCTTAAGAGCAAAATCTAATCATGTGATGTGCAGGATATCAGGAGTGTGCAGAGTACATGACCATCTCCTGTGAGTTACAGACCCAGGGACAAAGCAGCTAACAGTTGGTTATGGTGCTACGCAATGTGGTCACCAAGTAACCTAGTTAGCAACTTGGCTGAAAATCTCTGGTCATTATGGAATCACAGCCATGTTTAAAAGCTACATTATCAGGAATGGCAACCTGATAACTTGCATAGCATGTTTCTGGATGATGAAGTCAGGGTAGAAAAAAAAAAAAAGGACATTACCCACCTGAGAATAATCACCATTTAAACCTCAGGCAAGAGTTAGGAATGGAGACCTTAAAGAGAGTCTAAAACATAATAACACTTTCATGTTAAAGGTTCACTGTTGCTATGTTTATATTTGAATCTCAGTATCTCCAATTTAAAATGCCCACTCACGGCCAGGCTTGGTGGTTCAGCCTGTAATCCCAGCACTTTGGGAGGCCGAGGTGAATGGACTACCTGAACCTGCAAGTTCGAGATGTTGTAGCACGCACCTGTAGTTCTGGCTACTTGGAAGGCTGACGCAGAAGGATGGCCAGAGCCCAGTAGGTCAATACTGGGGTGGCTGCGAGAGTGCCCACTGCCCTCCAGTCTAGGTGACAGAGTGAGACTCCAACTTAAAAAATAAAAATATAAAATTGCCCTCTCACATAACTAAAATGTACTTGTTATTATCATTTAAAAATACTATTGTGATTTATGTTTTAGTTTCAAAAGTGCAATTAAAAATGTAGAATTAAGTATTAAAAAAAAAAACCACTTAGGCCAGGTTTGGTGGCTCATGCCTATAATCCCAGGAGTTTGAGACTTGGCAACAGAGCAAGACCCCCAATAAAAATTTAAAAATTAGTCACACGTAGCACACACTTGTAGTCCTAGCTACTTAGGAGATTGAGGGAGGAGGAGGATACCTTGAGCCCAGGACTTTAGTGTTGTGCTATAATTACACCACTATACTCTACTCCAGAGCTTAGGTGAGTTTCTCAAAACAAACAAACAAACCTCTTAGAAGTATTTACTGAAATAGAAAATACTTAAAAATAGATAAGATTTGAAAGCCAAACTTTTCTAGACCTAAGAAGACACTAAGATTTTGGATTTATAACTTTAACAAAAAAATACATTTAACAACTCTGAACACTTAAAACAGACAAAACGGCCGGGCTCGGTGGCTCAGCCTGTAATCCCAGCACTTTGGGAGGCCGAGGTGAGAGGACTGCCTGAGGCCGAGAGTTCGAGACCCATCCGAGCAACTTGGTGAGACCTCATCTCTATAATAAATAAAAAACTAGCCAGGCATGGTAGCGCACACCTGTAGTTGCAGCTACTTGGAAGGCTAAGGTGGAAGGATCGCTGGAGCCTAGCAGGTCGAGGTTGCGGTGGTCAGGAGTGTGCCACTGCACTCCAGCCTGGGCCACAGAGTGAGACTCCGACTCAAAAAAAAAAAAAAAAAAAAAAACCGACAAAAGAAGAGACTGGCGAATATTTATTCTTTATTTTATTTTTATTGTTGACACTATTACAGATAGATAGAACGACCACAACCATATTAACAAACCAAAAACCTGTGCACAGAAGATGAAGAAAATATATCAAGATGTTAACCACAGTCTTTGGATGATGAAAATATGGTGAGTTTCTCTTCTACATAATTGTTAACTTCAAAGTTTCTATAATGAACACATACTTTGTATGTAATGGAAATATATGTAATAAAGGTGGATTACCAAAACACTTATTGTAACAATGAAGACCATTCAAGGAAGCCGAGACAAAATAACCATAATCCCACAACGACCACACAACTATTTAATTGTTTTCCATCTTTCTTCCTATCTTTGACATTTATGCACACTTATAACACCCTAATAACCACAAACTGGTGCTCAGATCAAGATATTAACAGTAACTGTTATTGTGTGTTGGTAATATGAATTTTTTTTCTTTCTTTCTTTCTTTCCTGAACTTCCAAAGTTTTCCATGTGTAGGTATTATATTTGTAATGAAAAAACACATACAATTTATTACTAAACCACCAATTATTCAAAGAATTTGAGACAAAATATTTAACCACAATCCCATAATGACAATACTATTTTAGTTATTTTCCACATTTCTTTTCATTTTAGATTTTATGTATATATTTTAACACTGTTATAATCACAAGCTTGTGCACTGAAATAAGATGGAGGAAACAGATCAAGATGTTAACAGTAGTTGTTGGGTGTTGGGCATATGGTGAATTTTTTTTCTTTTCTAATTTAATTTATTGTATTGCCTAATTTTTCCTCTGGGTATATATTATGCTTGTAATGAAAACATACATAATACACTTTGTTTTCAGGACACTATTATAAGGGACATTTGAAAAAATAAAGATGAAAGTACTTAACCGTAATTTCACAAAGATAACATAACAGCTATTTTGATTACACAGCTTCACATAGTTATACTCATAAACCTGTGCACAGAAACAAGAACAAACAAGATACTGAAGAGTATATCTCTCTTTGGATGGTGGGGATATGAGGTTTTCCCTCCACTTTTCTGTATTTTCCAAGTGTTTGATAATGAGTTCAAATTATGTTCACAATGGAAACATGATCATAAAATTTTTAATAACACTACCATAAAGAACACTCAAAGAATTTAAGAAAATAATGCTCAACTATAAGCCTACAACAACAACAACACAACAGCTTTTTACTATAAGCATACACTTTTAGACAGTTAACAGCTGTAGTATAAATATAATTTTGTGTCCTGCTTTCTCCACTTAATATTCTGTAAATATATTTCGACGTTGCTACATAACTCATGATTATCACTTTTAAACAGCTGCATAAGAGTCCACAGATACGTTTACTTAATCATTTCCCTATTGTTTACCATTTAACTTTTCACTGACTTAAGTTGGAATGGACACTCTGACTTTTGGCAAGTTGTTTTCTGAAAAGACTCTACCAGTTAACATTGCCAACAGTTCCACCAAGTTCATCCTAACAGCAACACTGAGTTCTGTTTCAAGAGTCCTCTTCCCAGGCAGTGCCTCTCATGCTTTCCCAATGTCCATTCCAACCTCCAGCCTTCCTATGCAGCAGACTCTCATCTACACCATGCCATCAAAGGTTTCTTCTTCCAAACTGCCAGGACACCCCACTCAGTTCATTCTCACCAGCGTGGCCTTGCACAATCCCTGCCTCCGGTGTTTTTTTTCTGTCCGTCTCTTCTCTCTCCCAGCTCTGGTGATGTATTAAGACTTCCTTCTTTGGCTTATTCATTTCTGCTTCTTGCTGTCAGCTCTTATAATCTCCCTAGACTTTGGCTTTCTGTGTAACTTTGATACACTCCCCACGAGCCCCAATCCTGCTGATCTAGGAGAGTAAGATTCAGACACATTTCCCCCACTGGGTATTTTAGTTTTTGTTGTTCAAGTGATCTGCACTTATCTCTTTTGCTCACTTGATCTATAGATCTGCTTTTTATAAGATTTTTTTTATTTTAAATTTTTTTTTCCAGACAACTCAAGGCCAAAAAATTTTTTAATATAGTCATTATGCGAGGGGAGGGAAAGCAAAGGAGCACAGGTGGTTCACAGAATAGGACACGGGAAACCTCAAGCTATGAGGTCAACTTGTGATTAAGAGGAAAACTGAGGAGATGAAACAAACATGACACTCTAATGAACAGCTCAGAAATACTTGGGAGGGCTGAAAAATAAGTAACAGATGCTAACAAAACAAATTAAGGCTGCTGGGGAACCTGAGTCCATGTTAAGCTTGGGTTGACTGTAAAGAAAGCATTTTTGTTTAAAAATGCAAGTTAAACATGGGGTTAGAGAGTTAAGGTAGGGAAAGAAGAGAATTAAGTTGAGCGGTAGAAATATCTAAGGATACTAGCTCCTGGGCACCCAGGGTACAAACTGACTTGTGGCAGCACACACTAAAGCTGCAGAGGACCCAAGCCATGTTGCTACTTGTCACTTAAGGCAGGAAGCGCACAGAGGAAGTGATAAAAGGTCGTTCGCCTGCATCCTTATTTACAGCATGAGAGCCTTTCCTTCGGTTCTCAACCTTCATTAGGCACTACCGTGATCTAGTGATGGTTGTAACCCGTTCTTTAAAGGCAAAGACATAAGATTTACAGGAACAAGCTTCGGGTTTTATGAATTCACTATCGAACACTGAGTTGGTTTTAAAAAAAAGTGAAATATTTTTTGCATGAGAACCACTGCAAGGTACACACAATGTCGCAACCAATCAATCTGGGTCACAAAAGGCCAATCTGCGTATTGTAAAGGCTTATACGACATTAGGTTCCAAAGTGTTGGTGCAGACAAAATGGCCACAGAAAGAAGCTAAAAGTGCTTCTCTCTTCAAGCAGTAAAGAGTAAAACACACGAAATCTTTCATGCCTACACTTTCACAAGTATTCAAGAATAAGAAACAAAACACAGCTAATTACTCAAAAAGATACTGGCAGGGTTCAAATAATGCACAATAAATCTTTCTCAGGACCTAAGACACTTACAAATATATTCTAATTTGTTGCTCTCTTCCTCCTCCAAAAAAAAAAAAATCAGAGTACCAGAAAAGGTATCTCTGCACAATAAACTGTAACTGTATATTATATTAAACCCAAATATATGTGATCACTGTTTTGCTGTGATTTGTTATTTTATATACACCTCATGAAACATTATATATAGGTTAAAGGAGTGTCATTTACAGTTGACTGAGGCAACCTTTGTAGTCTCAAATACATATAAGGTTTCTCCTCAGTCTGGTTATTTGGATGAAAGGTAAGATATGTGTTGTGTGGCCTCCCACATCTAGACACTGACATTTGATGGGGAGAGCTGCAACTGAAGGAGTCTCCGCCTTCAGTCTCTTTTCAGTTAGAGTTGTCTGATGTTAAGTCACGTGTGCATACACTAAGTTTTGTACTGACATTATCATGGGTTGGCTTGAATTTGCTGTTGTTTAGTAAGGGTCAAGTCCTGGGTTAAGGTTTTCCAACCTTTACCCCACGCTCTCAGCCAGTGTGGGTATTCTGGTGTCTGGCAAGGGACAGGCGGTCGTTGAAAAGCTGTCCACAGACGTCACATTTGAAGTACTTCTCATCAGCATGATCAGCACCACCTGTGCTGGTGCTGGTACTGGCACGTTCGATGTAGCCTGAGCACTCTCCAAAAGCATTTGCAGGCTCAAATACGATCATGCTCGCATGAGTTTTCAGGTGCTCACTGAATGCTGCGCTGGAAGTGAAGGTTTCTGTGCATTCATGGCAGTCATAGTATGGTTCTTCCACCTCAATCTCCTGATCCTCCCCTTCTTCTTCTGGGTCTTCGATCCCTGCGCCATCGGGCTCGTCAGCATCTCCCTCCGGCTCTTCGGCTTTTCCCTCTGGTTCTTCAGCTCTTTCTTCTGGGTCTTCAATGCCTGCGCCATCTGGTTCATCAGCATCCCCGTTGGGCTGTTCGGCCCCTCCATTGGGCTGTGGCTGTTCAGCCTCTCCATTCGGCTCTGCAGCTTCTCCATCTGGCCCTTCGGCCTCTCCGTTTGGCTCAGCAGCTTCTACTTCTGGCTCGGCAGCCTCCACTTCTGGCTCGGCAGCCTCCACCTCTGGTTCGGCAGCCTCTATATTTGTCCCCTGAATTCGCAGAACTTCTTGGGGAACAAGGAAATTGGCTTCAACCTCCTGGGCTGCCACTGCAGCTCCTTCTTCTTCTTCATCATCATCTTCTTCTTCAAGATGGAGCTCCTTATGTTTAGTGAGGACTGTGTTATGAATAAAGGACTTGCCGCAGTCCTTGCATTCATAGAATGGTATGGCTCCTTTGAGGGGCTCAACAAGAAATGAGGTATGAGTATAGGAGGACCCATACTCATAGGGCTCATCCTTATGAACACTGATGTGATCTGCAAGTTCCGATGCATTGACAAAGGATTCCCCACAGACTGCACATTCGAACAGTCTCTCTTCAGTCTGGCTTCTCTGAAATTCAGTGAGGGCTAAGCCTGGAATGATGGCTTCCTCAGCCATCTGGCTCTGCTCCAGTAAATCATCTTCTCGATGAAGTCTCATATGCTCGTTAAGGGCAGAGCTATGAATGAAGCCTTGTCCGCACAGAAGGCATCGGATGGCTGACCCAGCAAGAGCAGGATTTCTCTCTGCGGCTCGGTTTCTCCGTGGCTTCATGGGCAAGAGGGCAATAAAACCATCATCACACCCCTTCATGGAATACAACTGGTCTTGTTCATGGATTCTTTGATGCTCAAAAAGAAATGAGCTGTGAATGAAAGATTCTCCACACTTTGGGCATTCATACAGCTGCTCTCCAGTGTATTCTCTCTGATATTCGCTGATGGAATGGGTGTGAATTACAGAATGTGTGTACTCACGACTGTCAACGAGGCACTTCCTGCTGTGGACTTTCTGATGGTCTGTGAGGTCTATGAGATCCACAAAGCCCAGCCCACAGTCCTGACATTCATAAATTGTGTCATCAGGGTCATCCTTCTGAGGCTCTTCCATGTCTGAGCCCTGAATGACAGAGTCTTCAATCCCCTCCTGACCGTGGGTCTCCTCACCATGGGTCTTCCTGTCATGAGACTCCTCACCACTGATCTCCTCACCATGGGTCTTCTTGCCATGAGACTCCTCACCACGGATCTCCTCATAATGGGTCTTCTTGCCATGAGACTCCTCACCACGGATCTCCTTACCACAGGTCTTCTTGCTATGAGTCTCTTCACCATGGATCTTCTCACCATTAGACTCCTTGCCATGGGACTTCTCACCATTGGACTCCTTGCCGTGGGACTTCTCTTGGGCATTGATTTTCTGATGTGTGTTGAGGTCTCTGCTGGCATCAAAGCATTGCCTGAATTCCTTACATTTGTTTCGTGCTTGCTCTTTAGCATACTGCTCCTGGGCATAACTTGTCTGAGGATCAGTAGGAGCCAGGCTGCGAATGACAGATCGTTCATAGTTTCTACTTCCAGAGGGCTTCTCTCTATCGTGAATCTTACGGTGCTCTGTGAGGTCAGAGCTATAAGCAAAGGACTCCCCACACTCCTCACATTCATAGAGCTTCTCTCTAGAGCGAACTATTTGCTGTTCACCAAAAGGCAGAGAGTGAATTACGGAGGTCTCATTGCTCCTATGCTCAATGTATTTCTTTTTAGCACGAGCCTTCTGGTATTCGCGGACATTTGAACTAGGAACAGAAAATTCGCCATCCTTCTTAATTTCACCTGACCCTTCTCCAGTAAGACTTTTTTGAGGTTTGGCATGGGATACACTCTGTATAACAGACTCCTCGTAGCTGTTATTCTTACCTCCTTCATAAGGCTTCTCTCTGGCAGGAATCTTCTGTCGCTTATCATTAAGGTCTGAGATATAAATGGAGGATTCTCCCTTCTCATTAGATTCTACCAGTTCATTTCCATTGTGACTTTTCAGAGACTTGGGAGAAGCTAAACTATAGATAACAGATCTCTTGTACTCCCTTCCCTCACAGGCACTCCCTCCAGCACGAACTTTCTGATGGTTGATAGCATCCGAGCTCTGAACAGTAGACTCTGCTATCACTTTTGGTTTGTGGGACCCCCCTGCACTGTTACTTTTCTGAGCTTCAGCAGAGGATAAGATATGAATAACAGACCTCTCATATGGTTTCCCCTCACAGACATTTTCTATAGTGGGAAACTTCTGGTTTTCATCAGGGTTAGAGCTAATAGTGAATGCCTTCTCATCCTCCTCATTTTCAGGTGGTCTTGTTATAGTATGACTCTTCTGAGATTCAGTGAAGGGCATGCTATGAATGACAGATTTCTCATACCCTCTGCCTTCAAAGAGGTTCTTCCAAGAATGAATTTTCTGATGCTCACTGATGTCTGAACTTTGCATAAAGGCATCTCTGCCATCTTTAAAGTCATAGAGCTTCTCCTTAGTGTAACTTTTCTGACGCCTCTTAAGAGACTGACTGGGAATAAAGGTTTCCTCACAGACTTTACTCTTATTTTCAAAAGGGTTTCCTCTAGTATGAATTTTCTGATGTTCTTTCAGAGATGAGCTATGAAGGAAGGTCTCCCCACAAACCTTACATTCATACATTTTCTCTTTGCCATATATTTTCTGAAAGTTGTTAAGTGTTGAGCTGGGCATAAAGGCTTCCCCACGCTCACGCTCACGCTCATTATCTTTGTCATCACCAAAATGGATTTTCTGGTGCTCAATCAGGGCAGAACTATGAAGAAAGGTTTCCTTACACACCCTGCACTCATAAAATTTGTCTTTACCATATATTTTCTGAAGCTCACTGAAGGTTGGGCTAGGCATGAAGGCCTCCTCATACTCCTGATCCTTACATTCTGCAAGATACTCTCTAGCATGAATTTTCCGATGTTCCGCTAAGGCAGCGCTCTTATTGAAGGTCTCCCCACATTCCTTACACTCAAAGTGTTTCCCTCCAGTCTGACTTTTCTGAACCTCACTGACAGCCACACTGTGAATAAAGGACTCGCCATATTCATAAAGGTTCTCTCTAGTATGCATTATCTGGTGCTCGACAAACTCAGAGATGACACTGAACGACCTCCCACACTCGTCACACACGTATGGCATTGCCCCCAGATCCACCGGCTGCGACTCCGTGAAGGAGGGTGAGCTGAGGCTGCCCAGGCTGCTCATGCTCATGGCTTTTCTCATCTCACTGCCACATTCAAAGGGCTTCTTCCTGGGACAGCCCTTCTGATCATGAGTCAAGCCCTTCCCATCTGTATCGAAGTGATAGCGTCTTTTTCTCTCAAGAACTCTCTTTCTGGAAACAGGGTTTGAATTAAACCTAAAGCCGCCCCGAAACGCATTCCCTTCATAACCCCTCTCCTGGATCACTGACTCCCTCTTGTTGAACGAAATGTCCTTCCAGTTATCATCTGACATTCTGGCGAATCTCTGCAACCGATCACTCGACTCCCTTGCTCTTCCCGATTTGGAACTGCGTGACACATCCTTGATGAATTTTTCCATTATCACCCCATGGGAAGATTCATCTTCACAAATTCCCCGCCGATGGGTTGACTTTTTGGCTTCAGGCATAGTTTTCAGACCTGAGAAGAAACCCCAAATGTAAAAACTTCCTAATACCCTATACTTGTACAAAATGACAGTGTGACTTGGGGACCACCTTCTGTGATATCTGGGAATGGAAAGTGTAGGTTTCTCAATACCTATCGTCATTGGTTGTGTGGCTTCTCTGTGGTATCTGCCTGGTGCTTACCTCGGCTGGTGCTTGGGTAGGCACTTCTCTTGGACCTTGATGAGTGGCCCTGTGTCATGTGGGAGTGGCCATCATCTTCAGCCAGCTGCACCCCTGGTCACAAGAATAAGAGGATGGCTCAAATTCATCACCGAGACACATCACCATGAATTGATCTCCATCTTTCTCTGAACTACTAAATATGAAGCAGTCCATATCTGATTCTTTGGATGTCTGCTTCATCTGCTGTCTCATTTCCTACTACCCATTCTAATCTGCATTTTAATAAATTCTTCTGACTCCACTCGAAAATGTGTACAAAGGCCCCCATGTGCCCCTGAATCAAATGCATTGCCTTTTTGCCTTCACCTTACCTTCTCATACTACCTCTTGGATCTTGATTTACTCTTTTTCACGGGCCTCTATGGTCTTCCTCTTTCATCTGAACTGTTCTTTATCTACCTGCTCTTCAAACACTGGAGCTCCTCAAGGTCCCACAACCTTACAGAGCTGTACAGCTGTCTACTATTCACTTGAGCTAGATGTTGTCCAGGAGAGTCCACACAGGAACCCAGCATCCCATTTTGAATGTCTATTTAAAAACCCCCAGTGCCATTGCTCTAGAAAAAGTATCGACTCTAATGGCAAGAAGGTCTCCCACCCTGTACAAAGTATCTTTACCTGAAGACAGAGAGATTTCTTAAAAATACAAATCTCCTCATTTACTTCCCTGTTTGAAATCTTTCAAAGGTTTCTTATTACCCTTCAGGTCCAAATATATTAACTGGATTCTAATGTCCTGCAGCTTGAAAAGAGCAAAGTGACAAAATGTGTCAATGACTCGACTGAAAGTAACTATGAGAAGCTGCTACTTACCGAGGGACAGCAGTTTCCTATAGTTCTCCATGTTGTCCTGGATTGTATTGTGAGGTTTCCTTTCCTCAGTGAGGTCCACGACGTTTTGGTATGATTCGGCATCCTAAAATGTCAAACACAGACCTCTCAATGGAATCTGTCCCCACGGATGTGCAAAGAGAGAAGGATAATGTTGGCGAGATGGGAGCTACGTATACGAAGTTATATAGAAAGTGCTCACGGTACTGGGGTTCTGAGTGATCCAAGTCAAGTGTTACTAGGGGCCTACATCGTACCTACCTTGGCGCTACACTCTGAGGCAGATCCCAAAGACGCATGACACATATTCCTTGCCCTCATGCAGCTTATAATTTGGTTGGAGAGAAAAGACTCATGAAACAATTAGAGAACAATAAACAATAAATTGGGGTACAGATAATAAGTGCTAAACGGGTTTCATAAAGGAACAGTTCAGGGTGGGCCTGAACAGTGAGCAAAGGTTAGCAAAGGACAGCTGGGGCCTTAAGTAGTGGGTGAGATTATAGCATGTATAGAAGGGGATTGGTGGGAAAGTTTGAACAGGCTAAATATTAAACACACGTGACATACTCAGGGAACAGAAAGAAGATGTATTCAACCAGATCATCTGGTGAGGATATATGATCTTAACCTCCCTCCTGTTCCTCTACTACACAGCATGGCTACACTGGGGTGCTTCCAGTGTGTAGAATTTTCAAATAATCCAGAAATATCTGTAAGCACGGAGGGCATTTTTACAACTGCCTTTTCTATTTTGTTTTGTTTTGTTTTGTTTTTGAGTTGGAGTCTCACTCTGTCGCCCAGACTGGAGTGCAGTGGTCGCTCCCGGCCACCACAGCCTCAACCTGCTGGGCTCCGGTGATCCTTCCACCTTAGCCTTCCAAGTAGCTGGAACTACAGGTGCGCGCTACCACGCCCGGCTCATTTTGATTTATTGTAGAGATGAGGTCTCGCCAAGTTGCCCAGGCAGGTCTCAAACCCGTGGGCTCAGGCAATCCACTCACCTCAGCCTTCCAAAGGCGCAGGATTACAGGCTGAGCCACCAAGCCTGGCTGCCTTTTCTATTTTAATGGATAGTTTACCTTAAAAGGAATGTTAAAACTTGTTGCCTTACTCAGGAGAACCTTCTATGCAGAATCCAAAAGGACCTTTATTTACTGCCAGAGGGTAGCACTAAAACATCACCAGTTTCAGTGAGTCATGGTTCCAGGGAGGATGGCACTGAGGCCTAGAGAAAGATTTGAGGAGGGAGATGGTGTTGTGGGAAGCCTACAGGCTTTGGAGCTGGAGAGAACTCTGGGGTCAAAAGAGAATCACACTATTTATGGGCTGTGCAACACTGGGAACAGAATCTTTCTGAATTGTTCAGGTTCTTCATCTGTAAAATGGGGAGAAGAATATCTATCTGCCTTGCAATACTGTGTGCGAATTTTCTGCAATGTGACATATTGTTTAAATATCTAAAGAAATTATGAAAAGAAAATATAGATTTTTTGATATTAAATTTCCTAGCACAGTACTGTTGCTGGGAAAAGGCATGAAGCAATATGAAAAATGTAGCAAGAAAGGATTTGCTAAATAAGATACATCTACCGAGAAAGAGGCATAGGCAACTGGGTGTAAGGGGAAAAACTTACTATTCAACTGCCAGTGCAGCCATGAAAAAACAAAAACAACAAAAATTAAGTAGGGCAAAGAAATGAAAGAGAGTTTCAAAAATGAAGCTCTTACTCACATGCAAGCAAAAGAACACGCTGAGTTAAAATTAAGTTCATCTATGCAAGTAGGTAGCCCTAAATCAGGTGTTCACTTTGTTTGTAATCAACAATGACATCTGAATGTATATGAACTGCAGTCAAATTCAACTAAAAGAGATGCTGTGCTGAGAGTGCTAACATGGCGCAATTTAATTTTTGTAACATGACAACCTATACACATGAACAATTAAGAGATTTACACATGACACTGAAAGATAATGAAAGAATTTTCCATTTTGTACACTCTCAAAATGTAATTTATATCATCTGCTGCTGCTGTTTCTACCATACTATGTCTATTGGAAGCAGTAGTTTCCAAACTTTTGACTACATGGACATGGGGTTTGGTTGCCAACTCTTCACCATGCTGTCAAAGAAGGGCATTTAAAAGGCAATGGTGTCATGGTAGTTGGGCTTTGTCTTGCTTTGCCTTTTAAATTAATTTTTTTTTTAAGTTGGAGTCTCACTCTATCGCCCAGCCTGGAGGGCAGTGGCACACTCACAGCCACTCCGGTGTCAACCTGCTGGGCTCCAGCAATCCTTCCACCTCAGCCTTCCAAGTAGCCGGAACTACAGGCCCGTGCTACCAAGCCCAAGTAATTTTTTATTTATCGTAGAGACAAGGTCTCACCAAGTTGCCTGGGCTGGTATCGAACCCATGGGCTCAGGTAATCCACTCACCTTGGCCTCCCAAAGTGCTGGGATTACAGGCTGAGCCACCAAGCCTGGCCACTTAAATTAATTTTTTTTTGTTTTTTTTTTTTTTTGAGTTGGAGTCTCACTCGGTTGCCCAGACTGGAGTGCAGTGGCCGCTCCCGGCCACCGCAGCCTCGACCTGCTGGGCTCCGGCGATCCTTCCGCCTCAGCCTTCCGGGTAGCCGGAATTACAGGCATGCACCACCACGCCCGGCTGATTTTTTGATTTATTGTAGAGATGAGGTCTCGCTGCCCAGGCGGGTCTCGAACCCGCGGGCTCAGGCAATCCACTCACCTCAGCCTCCCAAAGGCGCGGGATTACAGGCTGAGCCACCAAGCCCGGCTACTTAAATTAATTTTAAGTTCGTGTTTTCTTTTACTTTCATGTGAGAAAGCTTTGTGGTGCCTACCTGGCCAATTCCACTCATGCCTCAAGTCTGTCTTCCCACCTCTTACTCCAGTCCCAGCCTCCTGGCCTTTGTTTTGTTCCTGTCCCACAACTTTAGCTGAGTTCTCACTAATCCTGAGACCCTTCCCCCAACACCTGTCCCAGCCTACACCTGCTTGACTCTCCACACAAGTGTTAATACCTCCAAGACAATTTCCTTCAATTCAAATCAAGATCCCTGTTATGATTTCCTGTTAACCCTCTATTTTTTCTTGAGCACGCTAAGAATGATTAGCAGTTATACACAATATTTACATGAATATTTACTTGTGCAACTGTCACAAACTTTTCAGGGCAGGACTCCTCTCTGTGTTGGTCACTGTTGTGCTCACTGGAGCCCAGGCCTGCTATCCTATATGCGGTGAGTGCTGCCATGTGAAGGAAACGAAGGCTCAGCCCACTGGCTCCTCCCTCCTTTGAATCCTATCAGTGACAGGGTCCTTCTCCACACTTTGCTATGTCTGTATGAGCCCCCTCCTCCTTCCTTAAAGGCAAGCTCGAAGTCCACGTCCATCTTTCTCTCACCAATCTCCCTGGCACAACCTCTTAACCCACAATTACCACAATTATGAACACTTTCAGTTGCCTATCTACCACGTGCCAGGCCCTTCATACACATTAGTGAATCTGACCCTTCATAGTAGCCCTAGGAGCAATCATCACACCCACTTTACAGATGAGGAAACTGAGGTTCAGTTTAGTTGAATAAATGGCCCAAGGCCACATGGCTAGCAAGTAGCAGAGTTGGGCTTTGAACCCAGCTCTCGTCAGCTCCAGAGCCTTTGCTCTCCCTGGTCAGTCTGCTCTGCAGACCCACAGCTCTCTTGGCTCCCTCTGAGGACCAGAAAGATCTCAGAGTCACTCAGCTTCCTTGGCCCCATAGGGAATGGCCAGTGCAACCAACCTACCAACCTACACACACATGCTGTGGGGCAAGAATTCCTCTGACTACACGGATGTATCAGGAAACAGGCAGCTGCAACTTGGGCTGCTCTTCACACGTGGAATGGGCCTAAGCACCTTGTGGAGTGACGGGGGCTCTCACCCCAGGTGGGACTATAGGGTGGATAAACACACCATCTGGGGAAAGAAAGGCATCTTTGCCATGAAATGAAGATGGCCTTTCTGGAAAGAAAAGAAACCTGAGCATACCTGGGATCGGGACTCATAATCCATCGAGTCCCTGTCGTCGTCTCTTTCCATTTCAAAACTTGTTTTTGCTATCACAGGAAGGGAAAGATCCCGTTGAGGCAGTCCTGGGAAGAGAAAAGGCATCAGGAAGGAGCAAAGCCTAGTACACCCCGTTGGCCTCAGGTTTGTACCACTGAACTCTGAACCCAGTTGGAGTGTGACTGCGTGCAAGTGAGTTTCTCTCTTGTCTGCATTCTGCAGCAAGCTCTCAGGAGCCCCACCAACACAGTGACCCTGCGACATCCCAATTTCAGGACAGGGTCAGGGCCCTGCCTCATCCTTCTGTTCCAAATCCCTGGAGGCAACTCGGATTGTGCCCCAAGATGTGCGGGTCCAAGCATAGTGCCGATAAGCCTCATCCTCATCCTTAACCTCTGGGTCTCCTTAGCTGTGACGTGACATAGGGATGCAACAGAGGCACCATCTGCCACAATCACCACTTTGAATAGTGCCCACGGCATTGTGACCCATCGCTACACATCACTACTGACACCCTTTTCCTGACCATAATTTTAGGGGCGCCCCGCTGCCTACTGCAGCATCCTTTAAGTCCAGGAGGAGTAGGAGATGATTTTTGGTGGTGAGGACACCAATAATACATCGATGTGATGATTGGCTCCTTTTCAAAATCTCAAGCCTGGTGCATGAATATGGCAATTCCCTACCATTGCAGGAAGCTGGGGGAGACATTTCTAGTTAACATCATTGGTACAATGCATTTTTTACTATCACACCATCTATGGCATTTATATTAGTTTTCAATTTTTGTAGTGGCATAGCCCTTTATATAGAAATTTCTAGTTTAAAAACAAAAGTGCCAGTTTAAGAAAAATACTGAATTAACAGTAGTACAGGTGGAAATAGGTATATGTGGCAAAACCTGCACAGGTGGTCCTACTGAGCACAATGTCAGAAACAAGGGGGAACTGAAATATATAGTCCAAATTGAGTGGCAAGGACTTCCAAAGACCAGCACCTTCCCCTCAAACTCATGGCACATGTGTCTGGGTACAGGCAGCAGGTGACTCACTGTTTCTTGGGTTCCTGGTATATGACCAGCGGTCTCGCGGCTCCATGTCTCTGCTTCTGCCCCTCCGGTCCCAGTCCCTGTCTCCATCACCTGAACAGATCAGACATTCAAATGGTTAACAAAGTACTCTGACCTGCCTGTTCTCCTTGCACGTGCATTCACACTCTGCAAAGAGACACTGACCCTACTCCTCCCGTAAGCGATGGATCCAAAACTGAGTGCCAGACTAGACTTCCAGGTTCATCTGGGCCCCTCCCCACCCTGTATCTGCAACACATTTTCTGCAGGCTTCATTGAAATGGGGTCTGCTACAAAGCAGTTCCAAAGCTAAGCCTAGAAGCAAGCTCTCCCCTCATACCCTCCGCTGTTCCTAAGGGGCCGAGTCCACATTCAAGAGAAGGGACTGCATACCCTCTGCTATCTGGCTCATGCAGCCAATCTCAAAAGCGCAAAGAAACAAAACCCAAGAAAACAAGACACCCCCACCAAAGCAATGCTCCCCTAAAAAGTTCACTGAAGCATCTTTAACAAATCCTCCTGGGGAGGGTGGGGGCACAGCTTGAAGCAGCCTGCTACAAATTCCAAACAGCTTTAAACACTTTATCATTTAAGAAAATCCTGTATTTCACACCATCTATTGGTGCCTGTTGAGATACAAAAATGTCTCACTACATCATCAATACTTTACTCTCCCCTCAGATTTCCAGGTGAAGTCAACCACTCCAAGGATGGCGGGTCATCTTCATGGAGGTCTCAGTGCCCACTGTACTGCCATCTGGAGGCATCTGGCAACAGCCACCCATGGGTGGTAAGACCAGCAGGTTAGATACTCACTGCTGAAAGAATGGACTGTACGAGGCAGTGGGGACTCTCCTCTGTTTCGGTTCATGTCGTCGTCGCTGTTAATGTCACTGCTAGTGTCGTCTGACAGGACACCAAACTCCAAGTTAATGCTTTATCATCTTTGGCCTGTGTTCTCAAAATAGCATCCCCCCAATCCTTGGGTCACTACCCCATAAACACAAGTACCTGGAGAAACCTGATCCTAACATTTCTCAGCTCAAAACTCTTCAGTGACTTCCAGCCACTCCTGCCACTTAAATACTGGGCAGGGAGCATGGCCACAACCACCCTGACCACACCCCAAGGCACCAATAACCAGCAGGCAACTTCCTGGGATACCATAACAAAAGGGCAAGGGTTACAAGAGGTTCTCTTCCTTCTGTGTCTCCTCTCCCTCTCCTGACTCTCAGCTGGGGCAGTTTTATACTCCAGGGGACACCTGGCCATGTGTGGAGATACATTTGGTGGTCACATCCAGTGGAAGAAGACCCCAGATGAGACTCAACACCCAACAGTGCACAGGACAGCCCCCTCCCTACCCCCAACAGAGAATGGCCTGGCCCAGAACGGCCACTGGTAGTCTCAAGGCTACGAACCCCAGGGAGAACCTGCCACCTGCACCAACAACCATCCACCTTTGGAGAGTCTCACCTTCTGGCTGGTACATCTTTGTGTAATTCTCCAGCAGAGTGACGAGCTTCTCACAGTTCTCTGGTTTTTTTGCCTGTACCCAAGGTTTGAGCTTTTCAGGGATGATTGTCAGGTACTGCTCAAGGACCAAGAGCTCAATGATCTCCTCCTTGGTGCGAGTCTCCGGCTGCAACCAATCGAGGCAGAGGTTTCGGAGTTTGATCAGGGTCTTTCGAGGCCCAACAAATTCCACATAGAGTAAGTTCCGAAATCTCTGATGAAAGAATTCAGAGTCAGTTGGGCCTTCTCCTATGATGACATCCGGCTCCTTAGTCAAGTCACTGTCTAGCTCATACAGATTGGGGGCCCAGGACTTCTTAGGTTTGGTGGCACACAAGTGCTTTGGATGCGGCATTTCTCTAAGTAAAATTTTCACTGGAGGAACCAAACATGAGTCAACAGGAAAGACGCAGCAGCCTGTGACAGTCAGTACTCAGGGACCTGTAGATCGTAAGGAGATATACACATGTCCCAGAAGTTGAGGACTAGGCAGCAGGGCGTGGCTACCCTACTGAGGGTATTAGCAATACTTTGGGATATGAAAGCCCCAGTAAACCAGACACACAAACGACTATACAAAGTCGGCCCCGGCACAGCAGCTACATTATGACCCCTGGACTTGGCATAGACCTCTGCTACTAACTCGTTAAGAGACTGTGTGCAACTTGTCTAATGCCCTGGAGTATCTCTGTAATACTGTGAGATGAGAACAACAGCATCTGTATTGCTTTTAGAACTGTGAAGCTTAAATAAACTAAGATACCTCAAAAGCTTTAACTGCCCAATGCAAGGCACTTGGGAAATGTCCAAGGCCTTAGCCATTACTAAAATCAGATGTCAATGTTTTTCTTAGCCGAAAACAAAAAGGGGAATTAGGAATGGAGATAAATCCTCTCATTTCTAACATTTCTTCCCTTAACACAATTATATTAAAACACAGTATACATGTAAAAGATGGAAGACTACTCAAAAATGTTAAAAGCACTCAGCACTGGATAATATGATTGCCAAGTGGTTGAATTTTCTCTTCACTGATTAACTTCTCTACACCTGTGATGCTGTATAACACAGCTGCTGGCCCTATATGGCCATTTCAATCAAAATTCAATAAATTAAAAATTAAGCTCCGCATCTGCACTAGCACATTTCAAATGCCTGGTAGACACAAGTGGCCCACAGCCACCATGCTGGATGATGAAGAATGTTCCAGTGTCACGGGAAGTTCCACTGGCCTGCTTGAGTTTGTAGGGAGGCTCAGGACTAGTCACAATGCTTGCCTTCTGAAGGTTGGCAGACCCAAAATGCAGTCCCTTGGAGCTCATGCTGATGCCACTTCCTCAGTGTCTTCCTGACTCTCCAATTCATCAGGTCTTCCACATATGGATCATCATTACTCTTAAATGTGTATTTGGGTTTATTTGCCTATCTTGCCACAATTAATTGTGAACTCAAGTAAAGGGAGATTGACTTTTTCCATCACTGCATCCCCTAGTGCTCTGCACAGTCAGATACTGACACTGCTGTGGCATACTGAAAATTATGCATGAAAATCCACTGTAAAATTAGATGCAGACAAGCACTCTTAACATAGGGCTGCAGCTGCATGGCATAATTTCTAGGGAGAGTCACCCTTGGGTAACTTCTATACCACTCTTTGCAAGAGAAATTCCAGGGTGTCAGCTCACCTTTACGTGCCCATCTTTCTACCAGGCCTCTTGGCACTCACGGACAACATAATGGAAGCACTAGGAAGCTCTCCTACAATAGTGCCTAGTGCACTGGAAACAAACTAAATATGAATCCACAGGAACTTTATAACCTGATCAACTGACATTAGTCAGACAGTGAGAACATGACATGTAACCACTGAGCCTACGCGCATCTGTCATCATCAATCTTGCCAAAGATCTAGTCTCAAAAGAACTAGCTTTCTGTTTGATAACACTATTGTTTCTTTACCCAGTTCAATTAAATACTCTTCACTGCTTCTTTACCTAGTTCATGTGTTTTCTTACCTGTCTCTATTATTTTATTATCCACCTCCCTGTTTTAACTTTTTAGATTGGGTATGTTTATTTTCAATCTCTCTTTTCTAACATAACCAAGTAAAGCTATACATTTTTTACCTAAATAATTTTCACTACCGTTTATGTTCTATCATGTAATGTTCTATTGTTGGTCAGCACAACTGCTGCAAATAAATAGAGAAAAATGGGAAAAGAAATATATGTTTGGGAGGGTAAATTAACTACCTAACAGTTTTGTTCATTACTGGGTTTACTTTCAGAGAAGAACAAAACATATGCAGCAAAAACTCTCTCTCTTTGTTTTAAAAGACAAAAAGTTTGAAGTTAATTTTAACTTTTAAAAAGCTCGGTGGCTCAGCCTGTAATCCCATGCCTTGGGAGGCTACGGTGAGTGGATTGCCTGAGCCTGCGGGTTCAAGACCCACCTGGGCAACTTGGCGAGACCTCATCTCCACAATTAAAAAAAAAAAAAAAAAAAAAAAAATCAGCCGGGCATGGTAGCGTGTGCCTGTAATTCCGGCTACAAGGAAGGTTGAGGCAGAAGGATCACCGGAGCCCAGCAGGTCGAGGCTGCAGTGGCTGGGAGCGGCCACTGTACTCCAGTCTGGGCAACAGAGTGAGACTCCAACTCAAAAAAAAAAAAAAAAAAAAAGCCTAAAGGAAAACTAAGGGTGTTTCAATTATTCAGTCTCTAACCAGATATTAACACTTGGAAATAAATGTGGCAACCTCAGTAAACTCAAGTTTTCTCTTCTCGGGGATGGGCTCCTATTTCTCTCCCTACACAAATCACCCTCCCACACTCTCTCCCTTATGTTATCATCTTAAGGAGGTTGGGTACCACCCAAGGCTAACACTGTGACAGTAAGGGCTTCAGAGACTGGACTACTCCCCCTCCTAGCCACAGGGAAGACCCCACAGATAATGCTATGCTGGGCAGAAGAATCCCAAAGCAAGGGAAGGCCATAAGCCAGAGTCCAGGCTCCAGATTACTGGTGTGACTCTAACCAAGGGTGGGCCAAGAGCAGAGTCCTTTGTCTGTGAGAGAGAGAGGCGAGGGCCGAGAGTCTAATCCCTCTATGCATCCAGACTCAGGAGAATGCTCCAGTACCCGAGATGACACTGGCCCTCATTCTCGGGTAATGAGACACTCTCAGGAATGTAATCACCTGTCTGGGAATAGGATCCTTTCTGGAACTTCAAACCAAGCAGCTATCCACAGGAACAGAGTCAAAACGCAGGTACCTGCAGAAGTTTTAAAGAAAGAGATATGCGGACTAAGAATAACATGGAAGACGTGTAGCAGGAGTGTCAGAAAACTAACTCCCCAAATGGCTGGGGACTCAAATGGCACTGAGATAAAGGCCTTCTGTACCTTCAGGGGAAGGCTATTCCCATGCCATATAAACCACGCCAGAGTTGAGGAATAGAGAGCTTTCAAACGGTTTTTAAGAAACCAGAACAATGCAAAAACCCAAGACAAAGACAGCACTAATAAACCACAGACCAAACTTACTTATGAAAGCAGAAATAAAAGTCTTAATTCTGCTATTATTGAACATTATTCTTTGGAGTTCTAGCCACTTACAAAAAAACAAGAAAAACAAATCTGAGGCACAGAGGAAGCAATAAAACTGTCATTCTCCTATGTAAGATTTATATTTATGCTTCTATATTAAATGGTTTTTCTCTTCCCAAAAGACATGTATTTGAAGCATAAAGCACTGCTAGGTGAAAACCATGTATCAGAGCTGTAGGCTTAAAAAGTTTGATAGGAAATCAACAATTTTTAAAAGAAAATGTAAACAGTCAAACCTGACTTAGGAAGCAGAGGAAAATACAACCACAAGAGAAGAAATCCAAAAGGTTTAAATAATTTAAGGAGCAACTTCCCAAATAAATACTTGAACCAAGTATTTACTATGTTATAAAAACCTTTCCAGAGCACAGAAAAGAGATGAAAGACCTCCTTAATAATGTGACCACCTGAATGTCCATAAGTATCTAATCACAAGGTAGATGCCAACTTCTGTGCAAAAACAAAAAATCACACTGCTTTCCTCAAAAAACTCAGGACTAGAGTAAACATATACAATCTTCAATAAACATGCTCAAAAGTTTCTGACTTAGGCCAACAGAGCATTGAAAAATGAAAGATTTTTAATAGAAAAACTTTTTTAAAAATCAGACCATAGCTGCTTCTTCCTATGGCAGAGGAAACTCATTTAAAAGTAAAGAAATGACTTTGGAAACAGACTAAAAAACAAAGATGGACAACATATATGTTGTGTGCATGTAAAAAAAGAAGCACACTCATACTACTTGTGGCAATGCAAATGTTATCAAAATTAAAAGTATACATATCCTCCTATAAATTTTACTTCTATGAATTTATTCCAGAGATATGTAGTAACATATTCAAGAATATATTCATTGAAGTGTTGTTAATAGTAGATAAGATATAATTATGAAACCTTTTAAAATAGCAAGGCAACGCTAAATAAATGGATCAGATAATCTCTAAGAAATTAAGTGCAAAACAGGACACAACAATATGTATACAGCATTCTAAGAAACTATAAAAACAAATGCATTTACACAGACGACTCTAAAAGAATATATAAGAAACTGTGAATGGTGATCAGTACAATGCCTCTGGGGAAGGGAACTAGGGACCAGAGAAGGGAAGGGCAACTTACTTTTTCATTGTATAGTCTCCTTTAGTTTTTTATTTTTTTACCATGGGCATGTATTACCTAGTCAAAAAAATAAATTCAAAGTTAAAACGAAACAATAAACAAAAGTATTAGTAGAGGCCTTTAGAGGTTGTGCTGTTCACTGAATAGGTGCAGGCAGCGCTAAGGACTTTACGCTGACACTGAATCTAGGCTCTCCTCCCATCCCCATCCATCACCAACCACAGCTTGAGTTCATGGTCCTGCCTTAACCTGGTCCATCTGCAGATGACATGACAGTCAATTTAGAAAACCCAAAAGAATCAACTCTGAAACCTCTTGAACCTAATAAATACTTACGATATTGTGGCTGCAATTTGAATATATTCCTCAATTATATTCAGCAATCACCGTACATAAATACAATGCCATTCCCTACCATGGCAATTCCACTTCTAAAAATTGCAGACCTATCTGCCCATGTGCACAAAGATATACAGTTCAAAAGTATGTTCACAGATGCACTGTTTACAACAGCAGAAAACAGCAACAGGTAGCATAATTCCAATGGCACAGACCACCGAAAAATCACCACAGAGGAGACAGGAAAATAAAGATGGGTCCACTTTTTCTATGCTATAAAAACCAACCAAAATAAAAGTCAACCAGAAATAGAGAGGGAAAGTGTTTTGCAACACAGACGATAGTTCATATTTGAGATGTAAAAAGCTCTCAGCATTAAAAAATAATAATCCAACATGAAAATAAAGAACACTAACACCCAGAGTTCATAAAATTAGTAATGATAAAAGCCAGTATTTAACATCAGAAATCTAAGAAACATAAAATGTTACAATGAACACTTTTTTTACTTGTCAAATGGGGAAACATCTGAATGATAAAAATTGATGCTGGTGAATGTTCGGAGAAACTGGCTGGTGCAGGCATGAACCACATTTCTGGATGCCACCTGGGCCTCTGTTTAAAGACGTTTTTTAAAAAAATCACCTATTCTTTTTGAACAAGCAAGTCTTCATTTAAAGACAAAGACAGTCAAGTAGATAGAATATTATTAAAAAGAAAAAAGCTAAAAAGTTAGCTATACAATACAGTTAAACCCTGGTATGTACATCTAATTATCAGTTTGTAAAAGTAAAACCTTGAGCACAGAATGATGACAGGTGAAACTTTTATAAGTGGAGCAGTGGGAAGGGATGAGCACCAGTGACAGGGATGCATTCTGCTGTGTTGTTGCTGTGTAACCGTGGTCCTAACACAGGTCACATCAGAACGAGCCAAAGCCATGAACAGGAAGTGCTAGCTGACATCCTTCAGCTGGACAACCCAACACCAGGCACGCCATATGCCATGAGGTTAGCTGCCCCTTGTATCTGGACTCACTCTACCTTTCACTTGGAGCCTCATAGGCAACTAACAGTAGGGCCAGATGCTGATTTAACATCAGGGCTCCATACTTACCTCACCCTTGTTCAGGAAGACCAGATGCCAAGTGACCTCCTCCTGTGACAGCAAGTCTGGCCAATCAAAAGCATAAGTGCTCTACCCACTTGGCCCCCATTTCCCCAGGCCAGCTTCTCCATAATAACAGCCAAGCATACCACTGAAGAAAACAGAAGATATGTATTTGCAGGTGGCCGAGGAGAGGAAAAGTCTAAAGGTTGCCTGACACCATCAAATGAAAATATTAAGATTGAGATGGAAGTCTGTCCAAGGATGGTCTAGAAAGACCGTCAATAAAACTGGGTCCAAGCCAGGCTCGGCGGCTCAGCCTGTAATCCCACGCTTTGGGAGGCTGAGGTGAGCGGACTGCCTGAGCCCACGGGTTCAAGACCCGCCTAGGCAACTTGGTGAGACCTCATCTCTACAATAAATCAAAAATTTAGCCAGGTGTGGTAGCGCGTGCCTGTAGTTCCAACTACTTGGAAGACTGAGGCGGAAGGATCGCCGGAGTCCAGCAGGTCAAGGCTGCGGTGGCCAGGAGTGGCCACTGCACTCCAGTCTGGGTGACAGAGTGAGACTCCAACTCAAGAAAAAAAACACTGTGTCCAAATAATCAGAGATGTGCTTGAAGATGTATGAACCCATCAGAACGTTAGAGTACCTGTACTTACACCATACCACAAGGTCCCCAAGGGCAAGAACTCTGTTGTATTTTCATCCCGTGTTTTTATAAAAGGTGTTCAACAAATACTTTTTGCGCATAGATGCAAAAATATTTCATAACTCTAATCTAGCAAAGTCTAAATCACAGCTCATGACCATGAAACGCTATTCCAGGAATACAAGAATGGCATCCCATCAGTAAACTGTTATATAATAGATGAAAAAGGAGCTCCCACAAGCAGTATTACCCATAAAAAAGCATTTGCAAACTTCAGTGGCCTCTCCTCATAAGTTCGTAGCAAAGAAGAAGACTAGGAGACCACCTAACAACACTAAAAACGTATTTCAAATAAAGACAAACAAGCATATTAGTAAACACTGAAGGTGCTCCTCTGGTAAGGAAGAGACACCTTCTATCACAGGTACCATTCAACATGATCCTAGAAGTTCTAGCTAATGCCAACTTAAGAATAAGAACAGTATAAAGATGGAAAAGGTATTATTTTGAACTAAAAAACCTTATCAGTAAATCTAGTAATTAAAAAATCCCATTGATAGCAAAATAATTCCCTGTAAATAAATTTAACAAAATATCTGCAACTTCAAACAAAATTTCAAAAATTTTCAGGTAGACATAAAATAAGTCTGAAATAAAAAAGGATACATGTATCCCATTTTAAAGGCTCCTTTTTTTTCCCAGGGTGGGGAGCTTTGACTTACTGATAATCCAGTTCTGAAATTATGTACAGGAATATCAAGACAACTCCGCACAAAGTATATGTGGAGTGGGAGGTGGTCTGTCTGTAAAAGGACCCAAACACATGAAAACAAAGTGCTCTCTTCCAAGGATACAGTCACAAGGACAAATATACCACTGGGTTGTAATTGAGAACAGAAATCAACTTGTGTGAAAGTATTTACACACATGGGAACTTATGTGTAACAAAGGAAAAAATTTTTAAATCAGCAAGAGGATTAACTACTTAAATACAAACTACAAACTTTTTCAGGACTCGATGGTAAAGAGTAACTTTAACAAAAAGGACAAGAGGGGACGGCCAACACTTCAGTGTCTCATCAGCTACTCAAGCATGCATTTCTAAAGTTAGAGTTGGTCTTTGAAATCAGGAAAGACCAACAAAACTAGTGCTGGTTTCAAGCCTCTCCCCCAAAATTAGGTATTTCAAATACATATCTCTGGAAGGTTAAGGCGCTAGGACAGTAACAAACATAATTTGTTCTCACTAAAATAAGTTATCACATCCAAAAAACAGCATTGCTTCTGAATTTTCATTAAACAAAAAATAAAAACAAAGTATTTAATAAAATGTTATATAACCATTAAGTCACGTTTTCAAGAAATTGTACAGCTTTATTTTCTGATTACAAACATAAAAGATTGCATTACATTCAGGCACTTAAAAATATTTACTGTAAAAACGGTAAGCCACACTCACTAATCAAGTTTATTGCTATTACGAAACCTTTTACAAATCCGTACATACTTATATGTTGTTCTTATTGCAAACACACCCGCTTATGTGTATACAGAAAATAAGAATGTCCACACGATGGAATATAATGCAGTTTTCAGAAAGCAAAGGTATAGATGGAGAACTTGAGTTTGAAACGTTTAATAGTATCATCTCACTTATATAAAAATGCAACTGTATTAATTACTTAAACATATGGTGGTACGTACAAATTAAACTGGAAGAAAACTTTCATCTAGAGTATAAAAACTATTCATAAAGTGAGGGAAATCAGAAAAAAAGATTATTAAAAACATGTTTCAGCCGGGCTCGGTGGCTCAGCCTGTAATCCCGTGCCTTCGGGAGGCTGAGGTGAGTGGATTGCCTGAGCTCACAGGTTCGAGACCCACCTGGGTGGCGAGACCTCATCTCCACAATAAATCAAAAAATCAGCCGGGCGTGGTAGCGCATGCCTGTAATTCCCGCTACTCGGAAGGCTGAGGAGGAAGGATCGCCGGAGCCCAGCAGGTCGAGGCTGCGGTGGCCAGGAGCGGCCACTGCACTCCAGTCTGGGCAACAGAGTGAGACTCCAACTCAAAAAAAAAAAAAAACATGTTTCTGGTTCTATTTAGCATGTTATTTTAACTTCTTAATCAGGAAAAATGGAATATAAGGATTTAGAAGCAAATAGGATGTTTTTTCCCTTTTGTACTGCTTGTTACAGTCCATCAACCCCACCCCTCTCTCCACTGGGGTTCCCTCTGACCCTCTTCATCTCTCCTGAGAAGTGCAAGGCATCCCCCTACTGCACACTCCTCTCCAGTAGGGGTGTCACTGAGGGAGCTCATTACCGGGCACCAAGCTCCACACCCAAATCCTAACTTCACTAACAACTGTCCCAGCTCTCTCTGGGGCTCAAAACTGAAGCCTGGCCATAGGGCAAACCCATTTCCTTCCTAGCTTGACGGTGGGCTCCTACATATCCATCATTACTAAAACTTCCACATCTCCTCTGCTCTCTTCTTGGAGCAGGACTCAATGTAAGTAGCAGCCAACAGCAAGCGGGGGCACACAGGGGTCAGCCAACTCTAGCCCAAGGGACTGCAAAAGGTCGCCAATTTTAAGGAGGAGCAAAGTGATAAGGCTAATAATAAATGATCCCTCTACAAGGCTGGACAGGAAGGGCAGCTTCTAGGTCTGTTCGTCACACTACACATAAATGCAAGAAACCTATACATACACAGAGTAAGTTTCATTCATGACCTAGAACATCTAGGACCACAGGACAGCGTCACTGCCTGCTGCACAACAGTGCTGCACTGGAGTCTGTGTGGTGGTGATGATAATGATGTCATTCTTTGGATATTTTGTAACACCTTACTTCTAGTCCATAAAAAAGAGTAGAAAATAAAAGTATAGGTCTCACAATTAATATATAATAAAAATGAAATTCATCAGGCATCCTCACCACAAGTGGGGAAGATCTTTGGCCTCAATCCAAGAAATCATGGGTCGGTGTTCGACTGAACAAGGAAAAGCTCAAAGTACAGCATCAGACACTGGACTGTGTCTGGAACCACGTGGAAGAAAGAAATCCTGTGACCCCACTGTTTGGCCTCAGGTTCCCACATCCCATAGATGCAAGAGAATTTCAGCATGTCTCCTTCGGTTCCATTTCTACTTACTTGCTTTGGTCCCTCATCATGGTGCACCCTAGATTCAGCCCCCTAACTTTTTCTACCTACCTCATTAAAAGGGGGCTGGAACCCTTTTTAAAGTCAGGAACCGAGGAGGTTACTCTCTTCATTTCTCAGTGACAGCGTGGTGTGCAGTCTCTTCTCTCTTCTCATTTGCTCCATTCTCCTGCCTCTTTCTGCAGACCAACATTCTCTACTTCAGCACACACATGGAGTAAGATGCTGTCCCAGCCCAGGCCTACCTCACCTCCCAGTCGAAGTGCCCAACACTGACAGATTCATCAGTCTATGTCCCTTCATCCAAATTCTCAGTCTGAAAGTGCATGCGACAGCCAGATTCTTTCTAGGACAGTGGTTCTCAAACTCAGCTGTGCAGAAGAGTCACCTCAAGTGCTTATTAAAAATGCAACTGCCTTTCTTGGTAGGATGATTTAGGAGATCTGTGGTTCCTCAGGAAAGCAGCATTCCAACAACCATTCTAGGAGCTATTCTATGAGAACCACTGCTCTAGGCTTAGGTATCCAATCTGGTTCGATCAACTATGAATAAACTACATATGGGACAATAGGGACTTTGGGGGGCACAATTTTATATGAGAACACATACAAGGAGTAAATGACCATTAACTATCACACTAGTCATGACCTCCACCCTTTGATGTATTGAGTGGCTCCTCTCAGATAATCTCAGCATCTTGGACTTACTTCTATCATGTAAGTTTAACACTTACCACGATGCAGCAAAATCTTGCTGTCTGTTCTTGGGGGGTTTCCCCAAGAAAGAGAGGAAATAGTATCTAAGAGTTCAGTTTCATGACCAGCACAAAAATGGCTCAAGATAAATAACACTTGATAAGTAGCAGACACACATGGCTACAATGAGAATATACAATCATATATCCCGATATGGATAATTGCTTGATCTTATTTTTTTAGGGGGAGGGGACATGAAAAAGCAGGCCTCAAAGTTTGGTCTACCCAACCATATATAGGAGAGTGAGATAGTCTCCTCAGATCTAACTTGAATGGAGCAGAGGGAGGGCCAAGGTGGTAGATAAGACACTTCTAGCATCCTGGTAACCCTAAACAAGTGCTTCGCGGAAACCACAGGGCTGAGCCAGGCGATGTCACAGGCTGGTGCTATGAAAGCTCACCCACATCCTCTTGGTTTTGATTCCATACTCACCAAGCAACCTTCTCATTATGGTTGTGTTTCCCATGTAGGTCTGCCTACAGGGAGAGAATTTGCTGATCATACACACTGTTGAGTACTTGGGTCCCTGCTAATGTGATCTCCTACCACAAATTAATAAACTAAGAACTATGGGAACAGAAACATCCTGTTTCAAGTCACATGTTAGTATAGTTTTAAGTCTCCTAAGCTTCATTAAATGTAAATCTACAAGCGTGAGTCCTTAACTGAAGGAAAGTTTTAAAGTCTCCAGTCTTGACCACCTCACTGGATACTCCGAGCATTCACTAAGGCCAGGAATACACCAAGCCATCCCCCTCAGGGGCCCACTTTATCATGCATGCCCCTCCCTAGTCAGTTTCCCACCACCACCATAGCCATCTATCATGGTAAGCATGTTTCCTTACTCTCCTTGTGATGGGAGTTCTTATTCAGAAGACATTAAAGTCAGAGACTACATAACTCACTTCTGGAGAGGTCAAGTCTGGAAAGATCCTTTCCTGGATCAAGTTCAGTATCGATGCTTACTAATGAATGAACAAATAGACAATCTTTGACTATCTGCTTGCTTCCTGCGTCATGTAATTCACAGCATCTCTGCTTAGTCAGTAGGCACAAAATAAAGCCTGTGGAGTGTTCCTCCTCAGCACCTTTCAAATCATCTAACCACGTCACTCCTCCCCATGACATGATACGGCCACAAGCCAAGCCACTATCTCTTACTCAGTCCCAAGGTGGTCTCCCCGTACCCACTGTGATCATGCTCCCCCTTCTATACCCTATAACCAGCTGATCTTTTAAAAACCACAAATCTGATTATCATGTTACTTCCATGATTAATACATCGTAACAGCTTTCTACTGTACTTCAGGTGAAGCCCAATTACTCACCACCAGTTGCAAGGCTTTCCGCAATGAAGTTCCAACTTACCTTTTACCCACCTCAGCCAGATGCCACTCAACTCTTCCCTTGCTCTAAGTATCCTGTATTTTCAGTTCCTCTCCCTACTTCCCTCAGGAAATCCCTGTCCCCTATGTTCAGATTACTTTTCCCACAACACACACCATTGACACTCCTTCAGGGCTCAGTTTTAATGTTCCCAGTGACCTCAGGGAAGCCCTATGTGGCCTCTCCAAGATTAAAAGTCAGCTGTTGCTAGTGAATTTTCACTTGCAAAGGCATAAATCACACAGTTATGCTTCCTATACCTTTAATTCTCCAATAGACTATAAACTGTTCCTTTCCCATTGGAGCCTTGTTCCCGGTATATGGCACAAAGTATATAATCAATCAACACTGGCAAATGAGTAATTTCTCACTTCTTTAATCACCAGAAAAATAAGAGTAGACCTTAGGAGTAGCTGAGTGTTGTAAAGAGACAGGTCATTGAAAAGGATGGTGTGAGGCCAAGGAAGAGAATTTCTGGTAAACGCATGATGGTTCAGAATAACATGTGTGTTCTCAGAGGGCACAAACAGTGCTCAGGTGGCTATGTGGACCCCATGTACTGCAGCGAACTGTCAGGGTGAGGAAGGATAGCGGTCACTCCAAGGATGGGTGTGGCACTGTGAAGAGAGAGTTCAACTCACCTGGACCCAGTAACCTAGCGTTTGGACTGAGTCCCTCTTCCTCTTGCCAGTGGTCTGTGAGAAGAGTGGAAGATCAAGAAGGCAGAGCTGTAGAAGGGGAAAAAAATGTGAGGCACCAAATTTATTCTGCAGTTTTTGGGTTTCTCAGGCTTCTCAGGAAACGACCCCACAACAGTTCCACTTTTATGCCCTAGGATGGCAGAGATCAAATGAGATCAGGATGAACACCTCATAGGATGAATAGCCATGGGTATTCCTGAGACCGTACAGTACCCTGGGATGTAATCACAAGCTTTTCCCCACAAGGTTACGCCAAAGGCCTTCAAGTCAATCTCTAAACCTTGTGTGGGGCTCTGGATTAAAGAATCAATTCAAGAACATCAATTGCCACTGGTTAACTATGTGGCCACTCCTGTATTAGGACCTCGGTGTCATCATCACCACCACTGGGCAATGGTATCATGACTTAATCAGGGTAACGTTTTAGGGTTCATCCACACACAGAGCTGACAATCTTCAAGGTCTCTCAGTGGCTCAGAGTGTGTGTCCAACCAATGAGAGACCGTTGGAAAAGGTGCGTCGTGCCTATGGCTCTGGTTTACGTTCCAGGAGTCAGCTGAGCACGTAGCAGTGAGGTCAGACCTTATGAAGGGCGACTCGGCGTTACCTGACACCCCACGTCTAAGCAAATGTGAACTGTCAACGCCACTGTCACTGACAAAGTACGCTTTCATTTGGGACTAGCTACGAAGGCGAAATGCGGTGTTTCGCTTTCTTTACCTCAAAAAAGGGGCGGGGCAGTCGGAGATGCAGAGACCACTGGGCGGGGCGGGGCCCGGGCGGGCTCAGGCTGAAAGTCGTCAGCTCTGAATTCAGGGGCTGTCTGCGCCTCCTTCCGCCCTGCCCCCAACTTCCCAGGCTTGATGACAGCCCCGCCCACCCCAGCGGGGGCCGCCCGGGACCCCAAGGGTGCCCGCGACCCTGTCCTATGTTCCACGGGCGAAGGGAGCTGGGGGAGGCCTCAAGCCCCGACTCCTCACGCGCCACCTCGGTCGCAGTCCGCCTCTCCGATCCCCCCAGCCGCCCAACGGGCCGCGGCGTCCTTCCCTAACCCCACGGGCCCACCCCTCCCCTCCTCCAACCCCCTGGAAACCCTGACTCCAGCCACCGCCGGTGCCCACGCTCCACCCGGTCCTCTCAGGACTCGGCTCGGGCGCCCCCAGTGGAAACTCGGCGCCACCACACCCGCGCAGCACCAAGATGGCGACACTGCGGCACCAGACCAAGATGTGGGCGGGTCTGACGGTCTCCTCCACAGCCGCTGTCATTCAAGCTAGGCCATGGCAGGCCCCGCCCAGCGCCACGCCAGGAAGAACAGGATGAATGAACTCAGCTGCGCGGGCCTGCCTACTTCCACAGTGGCTCCGCCTGCTGCCACTCAAGGCTGCGCGTGCGCAATACAGCCGAGGCACAGCGCACAGCATACTAGGATGGGCAGGACTCAGGCCCAGCCCTGCAGCTCGTCAAATGTCATTCAACATGGCGCCTGCGCAGAGCACCTCAGCGCCACCTGCCCCAGAGGCCAGGTAGGTGGGGCTCAGGATACGACAGCCCTTCCCTCGAGCCACCGCCACCAGTCACGCTAACATTCAGGAGGATGTCAACATAGAAAACCTCAAGAGCCGCCCCTCAGCCCCACAGGCTGGGGGGGCAGAGCACTGCGGCCCCATCTGTCACTCAAGACGAGACAGTCCTCCCCCAGGCCTCTCCCCCAAAGCCCCACTGTCACTCAGGATGGCGCCTGCGCAGTACGCGGCGGCTGCGTCCCTTCTGCCCACACACAGGGTAGGGCAGGCGGGGCTCTGGACCCCATCCATCACTCAGGACAAAACGGCCCCTTCCTCAGGCCTCTCCCCGATAGTCCTGCTGTCACTCAGGATGGCGCCTGCGCAGTAAGGCTCGGCACCCCTCCATAAGACAGAGCGGGTGGGTCTCTCCCCCACAGTCCCAAACGTCACTCAAGATGGCGCCTGCGCAGCACACCTGGCTGCCACCTATCAAACAGCAAAAAATGGCGCTGGGGTGGGCGGATCCCTGTAGCCATCAGTCACTCAAGACAAGGCCCCTCCTCCAGCCCAGCTGTCATTCAAGACAGCACCTGCGCCGTAAGCCTCAAGCGCCCCCCTGTGGCCAGCAGAAACAGAGACAGGCAGCCCTGGCTCAGGCCCGCCCCCTACAGCCAGCCAGCCACTGCGCAAGGGGGTGCCTGTGCAGTGAGTCCCTCTGGTCTCTGAGACGGGGGGGGAGGGGGGGGAGAGCAGGGATCTGCAAACCAGCAGCCTGCAACCCTGTCCTGCAGGACACACCACGGCGGCACAATGGCATTGCGGCCACCTTCAAGCAAGACCCGCCGGGCAAAGCGGCACGGCCCCATCTCAGAAGTCAGCGCGGCACTCACAGCAAGTCTGCACAAAGAAGATGCGAGGGAAGCGGCACCGCACGGCCCAGATGAGGACCCCCACAACCGCCGACCCCGCCCCCATCTGCTGCAGCTGGCCAGCCCAGGCCCCACCCCCACAGCAAATCTCCGAAGCCCCATCTAAGATGGCGCCAGAGGGCGGGGCTTGGAGTGTCACAGACCAGGGGAGCTGGCAGTAACTATAGCTCTTTGCCCCGCCCCATCTGCAGCCAACCAATCAGGGTAGGGCCCATGGGCAGCCCTTACCTCCCCATCAAGGAGGCCCAAGTAGGCGGAGAGAAAGCGCCTGAATGACAGGACAGTCCTCCGCCCCGCTCCCTGCGTCCCACCCTCAGCCACTGCGGCAAGACAAGCCCCGCCCCCAAGAGGAGGGCTAAGGGAGCGGGGGCGGGCCACGGAGACCCAGCCAATCAGAGGCTCCACGGGATGGGGGCATCCTCTGCGGCCCCCAGACCCAACCAGCACCTCCACAGCGCCCGGGAGCCTTGGCCCCACCCTAGACCGGGGGACAGCACACCGTGTCCACCGTGGCGGACCCATCCGTAGCAGCGGTCCTCAGCCGAGGCAGCGGCTGTCCCTGTTCCCACCCCCTCCCAGGCGAGAGGTCACTCCGGACCCTAGCCCCGAGACCCCGGCCCCACAAAATGGCGCGGGGCAGCCAGCCAGGCTGCACTCACCCTGCTACCCCAGCCCGGTGCCTCCACAGCCCCACCGTCCAGCCTCCCTGCAGCACCTGCAGGGCACAAACCCGCCCGCTCGCCCGCCCACCGACCGGCCCCCTGTGAGGGTCGTGGGTCATCGTCCCGCGAAGACATCGTCCTAACCCGCAGCTCAGGCCGGAGGGTGTGCGCGGGGCACACTCACCTCACCACCGCACGCACACCCGCCTGCCGCAGCAGCAGCAGTCGCCTAGCGCGCCCCCACGGCGCCCGGTGCCCGGTGGCGCCACCAGCCCTGCGTGGACATCGCGGTTCCTCCGGACCCGCGTCCTCCGCAGCTCCTCCGGCTCTGCGGCGAGCAGAGCCCCGCGCCTGCTGGTCAGGCTCCTCTGCAGAGGCGGGGCCTCATGCTGGCCAATCAGCAGCTGCACCGCCCTCCCTGGCCCCGCCCCGGCCCGCAGCGTGCCAATCAGGCAGCGGGCCGCGGCAAGCGCTTGGCGCGAAAGCAAGGGCTTGACGTCAAGCAGGCGGATGCGGGGGTCTGCAAGAGGGGGGCGGCAGGGTGGGGGTGCAGCCCCCAAACAAAGACATGGGGGCGAGATGGAGAAAAACCCATCAACGATGCCTGAACGCAGAGTGAAGGAAAAAATAGAAAATGTGCACACTTGTCTAAGTGAAAAAAATGAAAATCCCACAAGCAAAACCGTGCCCGCTGATGTCCAAAGACTCAGGGCTAATGGGAAAGACAAGACTTTTCCGCCTGGGACACAAGAAAGACACTGGGCTAATTACCTTAATAAACGAAGAGCTCTTGGAAACCAACAAGACAAAAGGCCAAGCCAGAAAAATGGGCAAAGGGGAGGATACCGGCAATTCGCAAAAAAATCCAAATGACTGGCAGACCAACGAGAGGAAAAATCGCAACCTATTTGCATAAAGAAATGCAAACCCACAACACGCGGCTTACGGAGCTGGCAGTCTCACATGCTACTGAATTGTTTCCCACTCGTCTTCCACTGTACTGCCGTTTAGTAAAATAACAAGAAATTGAGAGATGATTAACGTGTGAATAAACCACCCTGGCTCCGACTTGTGGAAATCCTATGTAACCTGGGAAAATCATGAGGTAGAGCTGTAAGAGGCTACTAAGAGCCGATTTCTCAATAAAGTAGTGAAATACACAGGTTGCTGAAGCTTGTAGAAACGAACTGGTAAGTGTTTTCTCATTTATTTGTTTGTTAAGGGTAAGCCCAAATATATGAAAAATTTCTAGAAAGGTATGCAAGAAATTGTCAGCTGACTGTCTAGGAAAAAAGAATGAAGGGTGGGGGGGAAGGAGGGACTTTTCCTTTCTGCCATCCATACTGCGATCTTCCTTGGCAGAAATACACTTCTCTGGTAGCAAAATCAATAAATTATTAAAAATGAATTAATGTACCCTTTTATCCAACTACTCTACTCTCAAAGAAAGCAAATACACAGATATGTACAAAAGATTATAGACAGGGATATTCAAGGAGTCTCATTTTCATCAAAATGTACTATGCAGAAATGAATTAAATTATATTTTGATAAATCTACACACTGCAATTTTAAGTGGCTCATAAAAATGCTGTTATGATTTTAATTTTAAAGGAAAAAATGCATAACATATAATTATAAAAAGGAATTTACCTACGAGGACAGACTATATTACCCCCATATTGAATTTTATATCTATACTCAAGGAATTACTGGTGGTTGCTTGCTACACTAAGAAGCTGTGGGCTTGGGATGGTGTATGTGTGTTAGATTCCCCAGGCCATTAACAGTTGCTTCTCACCCAGCAGGGCCACATAAAGTATGAATGAAATACTGTGCTTGCTATACAAATGTACCTTCAAAACAAGTTCCCAGCAGTACATACTACCCTGACTTAGGTCAGAAATTTTCAAATCTTATAATCTCCTCATTAGGCTCACTTGAGAGCTGTTAAACCACAAAGAAGTCCAGGATGGCACAGAAATCTTTGTTTCAGAAGTCCCCAGGGAATTTAAATATCAGCTGAGATTTTAGAAGTGATTTTAACATATTTCAAGGACCCATCAAAGACAGCACCAGAAGGGGTGGGGCTCGATGGGTCCATCGCTGCTGTGGGCTCTCTCTCTCTCTCTTCAAAGGCCTCTGTCTGCCCTAACACTTTCTCCCTGGATCCTGCATCATTCATTTCCACCAGACACCATATGCTCTCAGGGCTCCTGCAGCTACCATCCTCACTCTGAAAATGTCTCTTGATGGAGTAGTCTATTATCACCACCAACTCAACAGTTTTACCATACACGCTCTCCAGCTAACATATATGCTCCACAGGCTTCTAATGCTTCCATAGGCCTGAAACTGCTTGACAATTTCAGCAATTCCTTATGTGGCTAGGAAACTTGTTATTAATCTCATTGATCTCTCAGTAACATTCAGCATCCTCATTAAAACAAGCAAATACCAAAATCACACGCTCTCTTATTTTCAGTGACAGTACACGGCCTGGTTTTCCCCCTGCGTCAATGGTCTCTACTCCATCATAGCTGGCTTCTATTTTGCTCATATGCTGAAGGGTCTTGCCTTGGAACTAAGTCACATGTCTTTCCCCTCATCATCCACACTCTAGGTAGCACCCTCACCTTCTCACCTAGCCACATGATTTAAATGCCACCTACATGCCAATAGCTCCCAAATTCCAATCCTCTGCAACGGAACTCTCCACAGAAGCCCAGTCTCATATATTCAACTGTCTGCTTGGACCCTCACTACTCCACTTGGATGTTTAATAGGCAACTCCAAGCATTTAAAACACACATTAATTTCCCCTTTCCCCATTTCTACAAACAGCACTAGTTGACATGGCCAAAAAAAAATTCCACAATTGTTCCTGTTCCTTTTTTCCTTACCACCAGCATCCAACTTATCAGTGAAGTCCTGCTGACTCTACATCCAAGACACATCCCAAATTTGGCATGTTTTTCCTTTCCATAGCAGTCCTAATCACCATTCTCTTCTCTTCCTGACGTGACCTTTTTCCACTCCAAAGCCCTCCCAATATTCACCAAACAGCATCAAGAGTCAAGGCAAAAGAAGACATCATGCTTCAGTTTAAATGACCTCCTGCCCCCCACCTCAATCACACTTAGAATAAAGCTCAAAATTCATACCTATCTTGTCTTAGAGGAGAATTAAATATGGGTGCTGTAAAATTTCACAATCTTTTCCTTCAGATTTCTGTTTATGTCTTATTTAAGAAATCCCTTCCCACAATGAGGTCATAAAGTGAGACTCCAACTCAAAAAAAAAAGATATTCAGATAGCTTTAAATTTTGGTTTTTTAATGGTCATTTTTGCCTGTGTTCTGTAGTTGACATCTAACCTATCCTGACATTGTATCATGTTTCTATATATGAGTAGGCCTGTTTTTGAACTCTCATCTATCCTTTGGTACACCTTTGTCTATCTCTGTGCACTAAGCCACAATATTAATTATTACAGCTTTTTAATATCTTGAAATCTGAAAGGGCAACTACCCTACCTTGTTTTTCAAGAGCTGGTCCGCAAGTGATTTTCAGAATCAGTTTGTAAAGTTTGATGAAATATCCTATTAAGATTTCAACTGACATTTTACTAAATCCAGACAGCAATTTAGAAAAAACTGAAAATGTCATATCAAGCCCTCTCATCTTTGACCATAGTCTGTGTCACTATTTATTCATGTTTCCTATAGTCGTCAACAATACACTGTAATTTCTTCTCCTATAAAGGTCCTATCTGACTTTAGGAGGTCTTTTCTTCCTATTACTTGTATAATTGGTTATTTCTTTTTTAATTAAGAAAGGTAGATTTATTAAAGAGAAGACATGTTTTGAAGGGCACAATAAGAAGGACAGCAGTGAGAGTATCTGCTGTAACTAGTTATTTCTAATTGGTTATTTTAAAAATTATTTCTGATTTTTAAAAAAATTGTAAAGATAGTACAAAAATTTCTCAGTTTCTCCTGAGGTAATTAACACTTTATATAATCTTGGTACCAGGAACTTCCCATTTCTATCTTCCTTAATAAAGTCTAGAGTTTTAACTACATTTTTAACCAAAAAATTATTTTTACAGTCAACAATTATATTGATATTTTGAGAACTTATTCATCCTTCTTGTTTCTTGACTCTCACTCCTTTTCCCTCTAGGTTCATTTTTTTCCTCATTGCAATAAATCCTTAAATAAGTATTTCAGTAAGTGTATAGGAGAACTATTTGTATTTCTAAAAATGTTTTTATAAGGCATTTCTGAATGATATTTTGGACAGAAGTTCCATATCTTTATCTTCTATCTTCTCTTATTTTGAAGGTATATTCCATTGCCTTCTAACATCTATCAATGCCAATCTTTTGTTTTGAAAACCAGCTGGGCGTCCAAGCTCCATAGCTCAGCCTGTCATCCCAGCACTTTGGGAGGCCAAGGTGGGTGGACTGCCTGAGCCCGCGGGTTCGAGACCAGCCCGGGCAACTTGGCGAGACCTTGACTCTACAATAAAATAAAAAATAGCCAGGTGTGGTAGCGCGTGTCTATAATTCCGGCTACTCGGAAGGCTGAAACGTAAGGATCGCCAGAGCCCAGCAGGTCAACGCTGGGGTGGCCGTGAGCATGTGTGCCACTACACCCAAGTCTGGGCAAAGGAGTGAAACTCCAACTCAAAAAAAAAAAAAAAAAGACAGAAAGAAAACTGGCTGGGCGTGGTAGCGTGCTTATATTAACTTGTAATAGGTTTATTACTGTTAAAACACATAACAGTAAATACTGTTTAAATACTGTTACTTTAAATAAATCAGTAAGTATACATTTTAAATTATGATTTAAATTTTTTCCTTATAAGGTATAACTGTCAAATAAAAATTGAATACACTTATGGCATAAAACATGGTGCTTCGAGATATGTACACACTGTGAAGGGATTATATCAAGTTAATTATCACCTCACATACCTTTTTTGGTGTTAAGAACATTTAAGATCAGCAATTTTCAGGTGAAGGTCCATAATGATTTCACTTTCTTTGGATGTACACCCAGAAGTAGGATTTCTGGATCACATTAAATTTTTAGGAACTTACATACAGTACTGTTTTCCTTAATGCGTGCATTAATTTAAATTCCCACCAACAGGATACAGGGTTCCCTTTATCCGCATCCCTGCCAACACTTGAAGCTTTTTAATTTAATGGAATTCCATTTGTCTATTTTTGGTTTTGTGAAGTCTTATCCAAAAAAACCATTGTTCAGACCAATGTCAAGAAGTTTTTTTCCTTGTTTTCTCTCAGTAATTTTAAATTTTCAGGTCTTAAGTCTTTAATCCATTTGGAGACTTTTTAGATATAGAATGAAATGAGTCCAATTTCATTGTCCTGCATGTGGATATCCCATTTTTACAACCCATTCATTGTTGAAGAAAATGTCCTTTCTCCATTGTGTGTTCTTGGCACCCTGTCAAAGATCAACAGACTATAAATGTGTGCATTTATTTCTGGGCTATTTTGTCCATATGTCTGGTTTTATGGCAGTACCATGGTGTTTTTATTACTGTTGCAATAGGTTTTGAAATTAGGTAGTGTGATGCCTCTAGTTTTGTTCTTCTTGCTCAATATTTCTTTGGTTATTTGGGGTATTCAGTAGTTCCATGTGAGTTTTAGGAGGTTTTTCTATTTCTGTGAAAAATGTCATTGGAATTTTAATAGAGGTTATGCTAAATCTATAGATCACTTGGGTACTATGGACATTTTTAACAATATTAATTATTCCAATTCATGAACATGAGATATCTTTCAATTTATTTGTGTTTTCTTCAATTTATTTCATCAGTGTCTTATAGTTTTCAGTGAACAGGCTTTCATCTTTTTGGTTATATTCATTCCTAAGGAAATTTTCTGGTAGTATTATATATGTAATTGTTTTCTTTGTTTTTGGAAAGTTCATTGGTAGTACACAGAAACACTACTGGTTTTTATATTTTTGTTTTGTATACTGCAACTGTACTTTATTAGTTTATCAATTCTAACAGCTTTTTGGTGGCATCTCAGGGTTTTCCGTATATAAGATTATGTCATTAGCAGACAATTTCACTTCTTCCTTTCAAATCTGTATGTCTTTTTTTTTTTCTTGCCTAATTGCTCTGGCTAAGATTTCCATTATTATATTGAATAGTAGTAGCATGAGTGAGCATCCTTGTCTTATTCCTGATCTTAGAGGAAAAGCTTTCAGTTTTTCACCATTCAGCATGATGCTAGCTGTGGGCTTGTCACATACAGCCTTTATTATTTTGACATGCATTCCTTCTATACTTAATTAGTTGAAAATTATCATGAAAGGATATTGAATTTTGTCAAATAATTTTTCTGCATCAGCTGGGATAATCACATGATGTCCGTTCTTCATTCTGTTAATGTGGTATATCACATTTAACCGCCTGCACTCAGATGTTCCCTCTGAGGGGACATCATAAATCTAGCAAACCACTCAAATGTCTCCTCAAGGAACATAAAAAGACAGGACAAACTCATGCAAGCATAAATTTTTATAAAACGTGCGTATCCTTGAAGTTTTCCATTCAAATTGCATGAGAAAACAAAGAGATGGAATATATACTGAGATATGATCAGTTGAAAAGTAGTTTTCAGCCGGGCTCGGTGGCTCAGCCTGTAATCCCGTGCTTTGGGAGGCTGAGGTGAGTGAATTGTCTGAGCCTGCGGGTTCGAGATCCACCTGGGCAACTTGGCGAGACCTCATCTCTACAATAAATCAAAAAATCAGCTGGGTGTGGTAGTGCGCGCCTGTAGTTCCAGCTACTCGGAAGGCTGAGGTGGAAGGATCGTCAGAGCCCAGCAGGTCGAGGCTGCGGTGACCGGGAGCGGCCACTGCACTCCAGTCTGGGCGACAGAGTGAGACTCCAACTCAAAAAAAAAAGAAAAGAAAAGCAGTTTTCAGGAATCATGAGTACATCCTTCCACATCTTCTTCAAACAAACTAGACAATAAATTACATATTATTAATGTGAGAGGAATAAAATGGGACTGCATTGTCTACTCAAATAGAAAAACACCAGGAGGAAGACAAATTACTACTGCACAGCATGATACCAATGAGCCAGCAATACATATCAGTGACTATTTCACATTACCAAAATATAAGATATAAACATATACAAAATATATACCAAAATATAAGACATAAAAGTTTGACTTTTTGGTCATAAATAGGTTCCACAATCTCCAAAATTATAAGTCAAATATCATCATAATAAGATAGCTGGTGCCAATGCTATACTATTTAATATGATTTGTTTTTCACTATTTCGTAAAAATATGTAGTCGAGTTACTGGTAGGTGAGCTGCAACATGTATGCGAGTGCAGAGGGTTAATTATTTACATATGTTGAACCATCCTTGTATCCCAGTGATAAATCCCACTTAATCATGGTGTATGATTCTTTCGATGTGCTGTTGAATTAGGTTTGCTAGTTATTTTGTTTAGGATTTTTATATCTATGTTCATCAGGCATACTGACCTGTAGTTTGCTTGTAGTGTTTTTGTCTAGCTTTGGTATCAAGGTAATGCTGCCCTCATAAAATTAATTTGAAAGTTTTCCCTCCTCTTTAATTTTCTGAAAGCATTTAAGACAGCTTGGCATTAATTATCCCTTAAATATTTGGTAGAATTCACCAGTGAAGCCGTCAGGTCCTGGGCTTTTCTTTGTTGGAAAGTTTTTGAAATTTCAATCTCCTTACTCATCACCAATCTGTTCAAATTTTCAATTTATTCATTATTTCAGTATTGGTAGGTTGTGCTTCTAAGAATTTGTTCATTTCTTCTGGATTAGTGTGGGTGCATAATTGTTCATAGTAGTCTCTTATGATCCTTTGTATTGCTGGGGTATCAGCTGTAATGTCTCCTCTTTCATTTATAATTTTAAGTCTGTTCTTAGTCTAGCTAAAGGTTTGCAAATTTTATCTTTTCAAAAAACCAGATTTCATTATTATCTTAGTTTCAATTATCTTTTCCATTGTTTTTTTTCTAGTCTCTATTTCATTTATTTTTGCTCTGATCTTTATTCTTTTCTTTTTTCTGATGTTGAGCTTAATTTGTTCATCTTTTTCTATTTTCTAGGGATATAAAGTTAGGTTGAGATCATCTTTTTTTAATGTGGTATTTATTACCATGAACTTCCCTCTTAGAACTGATTTCCCTGTATCCCATAAGTTTTGGTATGTTGTGTTTCCATTTTCATTTGAATCAAGATATTTTTTATTTCCTTTTTTGCTTTCTTCTTTGACCTACTGGCTGTTCAGGAGTGTGCTTTTAATTTTCACATAATTGTGAATTTTCCTATTTTCCTTTTGTTATTGATTCCTAGTTTCATACCGTTGTGGTCAGAAAAGACACTTAATAAGATTCAGTAGTCTTTAATTTGTTAAGGCTTGTTTTGTGACCTAGTATATGATCTATCCTGGCAAATGTTCCTTATGCACTTAAAAAAATATACACATCCTGCTGCTGTTAGGTAGAATGTCCTATATATGTGTACCAGGTCCATTTAGTCTACGGTATTGTTCAAGTCTATTATTTCCTTATTGATTTTCTGTCTGGATGATCTATCCACTGTTGAAAGTAGACTACTGAAGTCCTCTGACTTTTTTATTTCTGAGTTTTTACTTTCTAAAACTACATATACAGATAGGAATAAGCCACATAAGGAAAAGTCCTTCGGGGTCCCCAGTAATTTTCAAGAGTATAAAAAGTTTGAGAACCACTGGTTTATAATAAATCTGTAATAGATTGGGCTATTTGGGTAGGTATGAATAGAAGTCTTTTTTGCTATTATGATCTTAAGGCCTAACACAAAGTTTTAATACATAGAAGTCTCTCAATAAATACTTATTCAGTTATTCTTTCAACAAATACTCAGGTACCTACTACATATAAGGCCCAATGCTACTACCATATTGGGGATTAAAAAATAAGCCAGGCTCGGTGGCTCAGCCTGTAATCCCAGCACTTTGGGAGGCTGAGGTGAGTGAATTGCCTGAGCCCGGGGGTTCGAGACCCGCCTAGGCAACTTGGCGAGACCTCATCTCTACAATTAATCAAAAATTAGCCGGGTGTGGTAGCACACACCAGTAGTTCCGGCTACTTGGAAGGCTGAGGCAGAAGGATTGCTAGAACCCAGCAGGTCGAGGTTGCGGTGGACTGGAGCAGCCACTGCACTCCAGTCTGGGTGACAGAGTGAGACTCCAACTCAATACATAAATAAATAAACAAAATAAAATAAAATAAAAAAGGTCCAGTGCTAGCTCAAGTTCATGGTTCACTGTAAATAAAACTGAAATGGCCTCTGCCCTAATTCATTTATTTAATAAATATGTCTTCAGAGTTTCAGTCTAGCCAGGAAGAAACATTCAATAAGTAAGTTGGCAAATAAAATAAACCTTTAAAGATTATGGTGAATACTTTAAAGAAAAAAAACAGGTACTAGGCATGGTGGCTCATGCTTATAATCTCAGCACTTTGCGAGGCCATGACAGGAAGACTGCTTGAGTCCAGGAGTTCAAGGCCAGCCTGGACAACATAGCGAGTCTCTATTTAAAAAAATAAAACACAGGAAGCCGAAACAAGGAGGGTTGTATTTGTACAGGCAGATACAGAACAGTCAGGGAAGGATTCTCTGAGGAAGAGAAAATGAGACTAAATTTTGATAAGAGCTAGCCCTGGGGAGAGCAAGGGAAAGAATATTCCAGACAGACAAAACAGCAATGTACAAAGACCATAAAGGAAAAATATAGGAAAGACACCAGAATAGCTAGAGGACAGCTAGGGGTACAAAATGAGGTATAGGTAGGCAAAATGAGGTATAGGTATGCAAGAGTCAGCTCTTTAGGAACTGTGGGCCAAGATAAAGATCTTGAACATAATCCCAAATGTAATGGGGGGTCATTAAAGACTTTTAAATAAGGTCTGACACAATCTATTGTAAGATGATTCATGCTGATCTTTGGAGATCTAGGAGGCTAAAGAAAGGTAAGAGAAGAAGCAGGAAGACCAATTAGGAAGCAGCTGTCTATGCAAAGGATGACAAGGCTCTGAACTATGGTGGCAGTAGAGACAGAGAAGTGAACAAGTAAGTGCAAGAGTCATTCTAGCCGGGCTTGGTGGCTCAGCCTGTAATCCTGCGCCTTTGGGAGGCTGAGGTGAGTGGATTGCCTGAGCCCGCGGGTTCGAGACCCGCCTGGGCAGCGAGACCTCATCTCTACAATAAATCAAAAAATCAGCTGGGCGTGGTAGCGCATGCCTGTAATTCCGGCTACTTGGAAGGCTGAGGCTGAAGGATCGCCGGAGCCCAGCAGGTCGAGGCTGCGGTGGCCGGGAGTGGCCACTGCACTCCAGTCTGGATGACAGAGTGAGACTCCAACTCAAAGAAAAAAAAAAAAAAAGGAGTCATTCTAGAGACAAAACAGACAAATCTTGCTGATGATTTGTGTATGTGTGGTCAAAACAAAAGACATCAGAAGTGATTCCCATGTTTCTGGTTTGGGCAACTGGGTAGATGAAGTGTTATTGGTGAGTCTTTGAGACACAGGTTTGGTCAGGGGAAGAGCACAAAATCAAGAGCTGTCTGGAATATGTAACATTTGGTATGTATACACTAAATAAAGTGGAGAAGTTGAGTAAGGATTCTGGAGAGGTCTTTGCTAGAGCTCTGGAAGTCTTCTGCACACAGCTGGTTTGCTGTGTGAATAATCAGATGAAAATAACACTACTTAAAATAAAGAAAGAAATCAGATCTTCAGCATTTAGGACTCATGTATATATTCAGTGCTAGATAGGCAAATATATTTGTATTCAAATTTGTATGCAGTTCCTCAATAATGCAAATCTAACAAAGTCTCCTTAAGAAAACTTTTATTTTTATTTTTTAATTCTCTCAAGGAGTTTCAGGACACTATAAAGCCAAAGAATTCATATTAAAGGCAACCATCTCTTTCACAAAAGCTGTTCTTAAATCCAAATATTAAAAGATCAGTTCCCCAAAGAACTTAATTACAAGATTAAAGACAGGCAAAGAACCACTCCATCATAAATCAGATGTTATAAAAGAAAATATGTCAAGTATGGCAGACAATGTTAAGGCTGAGAACTAAAGTTCAGCTCATATGTTCCTGTCCAAAAGGGCACTGTGCACCATTTCTCATAGGAAACGAAAACATTCAGAAGTCAAGCTATAACATGATAACCAAAGTACTTTACTTATTTAGAAAATGCAGAGTTATTCATCCACTTTTTGCTCAAGTTGGTTTACCAGCCAGAAAGCCATAATCCTGAAGTGGTAAAATGGTAGATTTTAATAAACAGCTAATAAATATCAGCTACATCCATATAATAGGGATACAACAATAAACAGATGATCATAGTTTTTGCCTTCATGGAGCTTATAATCCATTGATGAAGCCAAGCAATTAAGCAACCACACAAATAACATGAAGTAACAAGTAACAAATATAACAAAAGAAACACTATGATATAATGCATATACTACAGAGCCTGCCCTGGTGCAGACAATGAGGACAAACATTCCATGCCTAGCTAACAGTATGAACAAGGTTTATGAGGCAGAAAGGAGTATGGAGACCTGTGTAGCTAGAAAACAGAATGGCTACCAGCCTGTGACCTGTTAGGAATCAGGCTGCACAGCAGGAAGTGAGTGGTGGTTGAGCAAGGAAAGCTTCATCTGTAATTACAGATGTTCTGCATTGCTCACATTACCGCCTGAGCTCTGCCTCCTATAAAATCGGCAACGGCATGCACAAACCCTATTGTGAACTGCACATGCACAGGATCTAGACTGTGTGCTCCCTAAAGATCTAAGGTGGGGCTGAGGCAGTGATGTTAGCACGGGGGAGCCACTGCAAATACAGATTAACATTGGCAGTAAGGTTTGATTGCACAGACTCCATAATAAATCAACTGCTTGCAGACTCATATCAAAACCCTAACAGTGAGTGGCAAGTGAGCTGACGTACACTTGCAACTGGTGGCAGGCTTTAAATCAGAATCGGATACTTATTTTAGTCCGCACGTGGCCTGCCCATTATTTTATTTACCACTTCCATCGGCTGTTGTATAAGTATTTCATTATATATTACAATGTAATAATAACAGAAATAAAGTGCACAGTAAATGTTATGTGTTTGAATCATCCTGAAACCATCCCACTCCCATCCATGGAAAAACTGTCTTCCACAAAACCAGTCTCTAATGCCAAAAAGGTTAGGGACCATTGCTATAGGCCATTAAAGGAATGGAGATTCCAGACAATTCCAGACAACCACAACCTCTAGCACACTAAAAGAATTCCTCATAGATAAGATCTGCAGTCAAATCTCACCCATGTTCTCTACATGGATTTCCACACATACTCACACGTCAACGTTTCAGGACATAATCAGAATGATAAGGAGTGGTACTCCTGCTTTCACAATGCAGATCATCAGGCTGATAGAGAAAATGCATTCTTATCTGGCTGGTTTTAAAGGTCCACAAATCTAAGGGGAACAGAGAAAATGACAATCATTGAGATCAAAGTAAAACATGAATCAGAAAACAGAAAAACAGAGATAAGAAATATAAATTTTAAAAATTCTAACAATGACCAAAATGTTCACAAAGAGGGGACTGGTTGAATAAATTATGAAACATACAATTAATAGAAAATTTTACAACCATAAAAAAGAATGGAAAAATTCTTACAGAATAATCTCCAAGATACATTGTTAAATAAAAAGTTAAGGTATAACCGGACTCAGTGGCTCAGACTGTAATCCTGCGCCTTGGGAGACTGAGGTGAGTGGATTGCCTGAGCCCGCAGGTTTGAGACCCACCTGGGCAACTTGGTGAGACCTCATCTCTACAATCAATCAAAAATTTAGTCGGGTGTGGTAGCATGCGCCTGTAGTTCCAGCTACTTGGAAGGCTGAGGCGGAAGGATCGCCGGAGCCCAGCAGGTTGAAGCTGCGGTGGCCAGGAGCGGCCACTGCACTCCAGGCTGGACGACAGAGTAAGACTCCAACTCAAAAAAAAAAAAAAAAAAAAAAAAAAGAAAGAAAGAAAAGTGAAGGTGTTAAACAGTGAACACAGTATGCTTCATCTGTTAAATAAAAGAAAGCAAACATATGTATATTTGCTTCTATATGCATGGAATAACTGTGGAAAAAAATATATATATATATTTTTTTTGAGTTGGAGTCTCACTCTGTCGCCCAGACTGGAGTGCAGTGGCCGCTCCCGGCCACCGCAGCCTCAAACTGCTGGGCTCCGGCGATCCTTCCGCCTCAGCATTCGGAGTAGCCGGAATTTCAGGCATGCGCTACCACACCCGGCTGATTTTTTGATTTATTGTAGAGATGAGGTCTCGCTGCCCAGTCAGGTCTCGAACCCGCTGCCTCAGGCAATCCACTCACCTCAGCCTCCCAAAGGTGCGGGATTACAGGCTGAGCCACCGAGCCCGGCTTAACTGTGGAAAAATATTAACAAAACTAATGATACTGGTTATCTACAAGGAGGGAAATTGATGACTGGGAGATTGCAAATGGGAAGGAAATTTTCAGTGTATACCTTTTCCTTTTTGAATTTTGAACCCCAAAAGTATATTACCTATTAAAAGTTAAAGCAAACATGTTAATATTCAATATGATTTGAGATTAATACAAATGAAATTTTTAATGAAAATGAACATTTCCAAGGAAAATAAAAATCACCAAAATGACTACCAAAGGAAGAGAAATAAAAGAAAAAAATCGGGAAAGTCTTCCTGCAAAGAATAGTATATAGTAAAACTTCCCAGTACATATTAATAACCTAGCACCCCACAGGCTCCATGCGATAAAACTAAGTATTTATTGAAAATTTCCTGTGTGCTAGATACTGCATCAAGCATTACATGTATTTGCAATTCATCTTCACAATTCCCAAGATAGGTGTCCTCATCACCTCTATTTTACATATAAGGAAACTGAAGCTCAGTTACTCAAATTGCATAACTAGTGACTCCAGAGGTCAGACTCTGGAACCACTATCCTGTGCCACTAAACTGAAAAACCTTAAAGAAATGTATCGTTCTCTAGAGAAACAGAAATTACTTGAAATCTCAGTCTGACTCGAAGTGTCCTTCAAATGTTCAAAGAACCAATTATTCTTGGCCTGCATAAATCATTCCAGGGCATATATATTTTTCAAAAAGGCTTGCCAATTCATTGAACTAAATTAGAAAACTGACTTTCAAGACTCTCTCTATATTTTTTGAGTTGGAGTCTCACTCTTGTCTCCCAGGTTGGAGTACAGTGGCATGCTCACGGCCACCGCAGCACGACCTGCTGGGCTTAGGCAATCCTTCCGCCTCAGCCTTCCAAGTAGCTGCAACTACAGATGCAGGCCACGTCCAGCTAGTTTTTGTGACTTATTGTAGTGATGAGGTCCCACCACGTTGCCCAGTCTGGTCTCGAACCAGCAGGCTCAGGCAATCCTCTCGTCTCAACCTCCCAAAGTGCTGGGATTACAGGCTAAACCACTGTGCCCGGCTACCTATTCCTTTCAATTAAAATGTGTTATGACAAATAGTTATCTTGTATGGGGTAATCACTCTGTGCCAGGCATTAGGGTGTTTTTAAAAAGATCTGAGTGCCACTTAAAGTAACCACATGACCCAGCAGTTTTGCTCCTAGGTGAAGTGAAAACACATGTCCACACAAAAATCTGTACAGGAATGGTCACAGCAGCACCATTCACAATACCCAAAAAGCAGAGACAATCCAAATGTCTACCAGCTTATAAAAAGATAGATAAAATGTGGTATTATCCATATAACGGAATATTATTTTACTGTAAAAGAATGAAGAACTGGCCAGGCTCGGTGGCTCAGCCTGTAATCCCAATGCTTTGGGAGGCCGAAGTGAGTTGACTGCCTGAGCCCATGAGTTTGAGACCCGCCTGGGCAACTTGGTGAGACCTCATCTCTATAATAAATCAAAAATTAGCCAGGCTTGATGGCTCAGTCTGTAATCCCGCGCCTTTGGGCGGCTGAGATGAGTGGATTGCCTGAGCCCACGGGTTCGAGACCCACCTGGGCAACTTGGTGAGACCTCATCTCTACAATAAATCAAAAATGAGCCGGGCGTGGTAGCGCGCCCGGAAGTATTTCCAGTTACTTGGAAGGCTGAGGCGGAAGAATCGCTGGAGCCCAACAGGTCGAGAGCGGCCACTGCACTCCAGTCTGGGCGACACAGTGAGACTCCAACTCAAAAAAATAAGTAAATAAAAAATTAGCCAGGAGTGTAGCACACGCCTGTAGTTCCAGCTACTTGGAAGGTTAAGACAGAAGAATCGCCGGAGCCCAGCAGGTCAAGTCTGCTGGCCACTGCACTCCAGTCTGGGTGACAGAGTGAGACTCCAACTCAAAAAAAAAGAATGAAGAACTGATACATGCTACTGCATGAATGAACTTTGAAAATACTAAGCTTTGCCGGGCTCGGTGGCTCAGCCTGTAATCCCATGCCTTTGGGAGGCTGAGGTGAGTGGATTGCCTGAGCCCGCAGGTTCGAGACCCGCCAGGGCAACTTGGCAAGACCTCATCTCCACAATAAATCAAAAATTAGCCGGGCGTGGTAGCGCGCGCCTGTAGTTCCAGCAACTTGGAAGGCTGAGGCCGACGGATCGCCGAAGCCCAGCAGGTCGAGGCTGCGGTGGCCGGGAGCAGCCACTGCACTCCAGTCTGGGTGACAGAGTGAGACTCCAACTCAAAAAAAAAAAAAAAAGAAAAAGAAAATACTAAGTTTAGTAAAAGAAGTCAGTCAGTCACAAAAGCCCACATATTATATGATTCCATTTACATGATACATCCATAATAGCAAATCTACCGACAAAAGTAAATTAACAGCTGCCTAGGATGGAGGAAGAAGAGAATGAGGAATGAGGATTTCTTTTTAGGGTAATGAAAATGTTCTTAAGAGTGACTGCAGTGACGGTTGTGCAACTCTTGACTATATAAACCACCAAAGTACACTTTAAATGAATAAATTGCATGGTATGTGAATTATATCTTGATAAAGCAGTTATTAAAATGCCTAGGTGAATTCTCCCAACAACTTTACTGAAATCTGAAATTAATATACTTGTTTTATAGATTAGAAATTTACAGCCAAGAGGATGTTATCCACTCACAGTTATAATCTAGTTGAGAGTCAGAATTCAAATCTGGGTTTTTCTGTCTATATTGCTTACTACCTCCCAATACAATCCTATGCAAATGTACTGAAGATCTTCAAGAAATGTTCCTCATTTTTGAGAAAATATAAACTGGTAACTAACAACTTCATGAGGGCAGATTCCTAAGAATAAATAATTCCCATACGGGTTGAGAATCCCAAATCTTAAAAAGCAAAATCCAAATCTTCTGGTGCCAAGTATTTCATATGAGAGTTCCTCAACCTGTAATACTATTAAACATTTCAAGTGTCAAATAAGAGAGAAAGCTGCCCATTTAAGAACCTAGTAAATGGTTTTCAATCTTAAATGGATCTTACTTCAAGAATGGCCTGGAGAATAATAAAAGTAATAGCTATCATTTATTTATAAAACTTTACAATGATTAAGACCTGGCACCGAGCATCTTATGTGAATTATTATGTTTAATTATCCTAACAACTCAATGGGCAAATTATCCAGGTTTTATAGATGAGAGGCAATTCTTGAGAGGTTTGTATCTTTTCCCATGCTACAAGCTAACAGGTGGCAGGACCAGGAATCAAACCCAAATTTGTCAGATTCTGAGCCTGAGCTCTCAACCACCACTGGGAACATTTCTGGGCTATTAATTTTTGAAAGCCATAATGAAATTGATCATTCTTGGAAAGCAGATAATGATAACTTGGCAAATGTCAAGGGAATGCTTTCCTCAAAAGCACACTAAGCCTTCGCTGTTTATGGGCAGCTTTCTTCACAATTCCAAGGAACAAATAATTTCTATGCCTTATAAATTTTATCACTCCAGCAAGAGGCAAAATTATTTTATTTGAACAATAAGGCACACGGATTTTCAACCCCAAATGTACCTTACTTTGAAATAATACCAGCTAATATTGGCAGAGAATTTTTATGACAGGAATGTTTCCAAGCACTTTATAATTGTTAGCTTATTTAATCTTCATGACAACTATCTAAGTCAGGTACTACTAATAATCTATATTTTACATATGAGGAAGGGGAGGCATCAAGAGGGTGAATGGTACAAAATTAATCCTGGCTAGAGAGTTGCCAGGATTAAAACCCAGGTCATCTGGCTCTACCTTCTAGTACTTATCTTACTTGACTACCTCTCAGAAAAGAACATGATATAGCTAATATATGAGTCACTGGACTCCCAGCACTGTGCATTATCACACAGACTTCAGTATTATCCCAAACTAATGACCAAGAATATAGATATATGTATTGCCCATCTGCAAGATGGAATAACATGAGGCTCAGAGAGAAATAGTAAGTTGCCCAAATACACTCAATTAATACATATCAGAACCAAGATTTAAACCCATGTCTTTCTGATTCTTGATCACACCATTAGTCCCTATGTTGCAGGCCAAATCCAGCCTTCTGTCTTTATAAAGTCCACACAGCCCACATACATAACGAATCAAAAATACTTTTTTGTTTGTTTGTTTTGTTTTGTTTTGTTTTTTGAGTTGGAGTCTCACTCAGTCGCCCAGACTGGAGTGCAGTGGCCGCTCCCGGCCACCGCAGCCTCGACCTGCTGGGCTCCGGCGATCCTTCCGCCTCAGCCTTCCAAGTAGCCGGAATTACAGGCATGCACTATCACGCCCGGCTGATTTATTGTAGAGATGAGGTCTCGCTGCCCAGGTGGGTCTCGAACCCGTGGGCTCAGGCAATCCACTCATCTCAGCCTCCCAAAGGCACGGGATTACAGACTCAGCCACCGAGCCCGGCTTGTTTTTAAAAATCAAAAGAATAATATTTCATAACACAAGAAAAACATATATAATCGGGAGTTCAATGTTCATAAAGTTTTACCGAACATAGCTATCCAATAATTTGCCACACCCATGTGGCAAATGTTACAATGTTGTCTACAGCAGCTTTGCAGAACAGAGTAATTTCAACAGACACTGTACACCCTGCAATGCCTGAAAATATTTGCTCTTTGGCCCTTCACAAGAAAAGATCTGATGAGCGCCTTTCTTTGTTATTAAATTGGAAACTCCCATTGAAATGGAAGAGTATGCAAAAGAACCCCCCCCCAACAAAAGGAAGAAAAAGCCTGGCTTCAAAGGGTGACTGAAGAAGGAATGGAAACTTTGAACTTTCAAGGAACAAATAATTTTCTGTTCCATAAAGTGTTCCAAGGCCTAGAAAATAGTGGAGGGCTTCCCAGTTCATTTTAATTAACTGGTTCACAGAGGTTTACAATCCCTAAGCTGTTTTAATTGGAAAGAACTCTGCATAATGAAAATAACAACAGCTGACAGCTATGGAACTTTCCCTATGCTGCCAGGTGCTGTGGTTAAGTAAAAGATTTATTCTATGTAATCCTCCTGACAACCAGGAAGGTTGTGTGCCATTGTTATCAAATTCTGTGGGTGAAACTGGGGTCTTAGAAGTCAAGCAAACCACCCAGTGCCCTACATCTAGTAAGAGCTCCGGACTCTAACCCTCATTTCTGCCCCCTCAGAGACCACACTCTTAAAACCACATCAAGGCCGGGCTCGGTGGCTCAGCCTGTAAACCCAGCACTTTAGGAGGCTGAGGTGAGTGGATTGCCTGAGCCCGCGGGTTCGAGACCCGCCTGGGCAACTTGACAAGCCCTCATCTCTACAATAAAATCAAAAATTAGCCGGGCGTGGTAGCCCGCGCCTGTAGTTCCAGCTACTTGGAAGGCTGAAGTGGAAGGATCGCCGGAGCCCGGCAGGTTGAGGCTGCGGTGGCCGGGAACGGCCACTGCACTCCAGTCTGGGTGACAGAGAGAGACTCCAACTAAAAAAAAAAAACCAAAAAAACAAAACCAAAAAAAAACACATCATGTACTTTTTAATCTAATAACTCTGCAAATATTAAGGAAATACGTAATTTCCTGGGGAAAAAAAATAAAGTACCCAAAGTAACTATCAAAATAATCTCGGTGATGGGTGTACGTTTCCTACCAACTCCCAGGGAGCAAATAAATATATGCCACGAATTGATCTGGGTCATTAAAAAACAGGCTTCAAAACACATTTTAATACCCTAGCCCAATGGGTTGCCATAGCACTCATCTTTCTTTAACCCATCACCCTCTCATCCCAAATAAAGTATCCGTGTACGAAAATGGCAGCTGACCTTTTTAGTTCAGCTAAAATGTGCCAAACACTATTGCAAACACTTCCCATGCAGTAACTCATTTTAACTAGGCAAGCGTATGCCCTGTACGAGGAGACACGGGAAGGCTGAATGGTTGTCCAAAGTAGCAGAAGCGCAAGGGCCTGGATCCAATGCCAAGCCAGGCAATCAACATAGTCAGCATCCTTAACAAACTTTCAGCTAATAAATCTTAATTCAACCCATCCAAATTTAATGAGTTAAGGGAGCTTCTGGCATACCTAGTCTCCAATCAACAGTTGTCACAACGCTCCCAGCCAGGTAGTTGTGAACCAAAACTGTCTTCTACAAGAGGCCGAACCACAACTCCAGGTATCACCACCGGTCAGACTCCGAAACGTCCAGAATTGGGAAATCTAAACAAAGAGGCATAAAGCAGGCGAGAGGTGACCAGGGGCCGGAAGCCGCAACCCACTGCAAATGGGCCCGAGGGACCTGGAGGGCGGGGAAGGCGAGGGAAACGTTCTCAAAGTGGACTGTGCCGTAGACGACAAGGCGGCACAACTCCAGATGTTTACTAAAACACAGGTGAACGCGGGTGCCCTCCAGCTTCCGGTGGACAGCCGCTTCCTAGGGGACTCCGCGCTTCCGGTGGACGGCCGTTTCCTGGCCTCGTGCCCAGCATCTCCCAGGCCTCGCTCAGCCACAGGGACGCAAAGCATCGGAAACACCACGTGCTGTCGAAGCACGAGGGTGGAAGGAACTCACGGTGGGCATGCCGCGGACTTTGGCAGCCTTCCCGAAGAGCCTCCCCTTCCAGGAAGGCCCTGGGGCCGGCTGAGAAGGAGGCACGCACCGGCGCACAAGGACACCGAGGCTGCGCGGCCCGCAGGAAGGCCTGCAGTCCAGAGGAGCCGCGAAGGAAGGGCCGCCCCCCGGCCACAGAGACCCCGCGGCGTGAGACCGTCGACCTCGCCGCGTGGGCCGAGATGGCTCACAGGCCCAGGCGGGCACCTCGGCGTTCTCGCCCCCCCACGACCCCCGCGGCGGGGGTGGGTCAGTCGCCCGCTTCCTCCAGAGAGGATGGTCCGCAGCACCGTGGCCTCCACTGACCACGTCCTCAGAGCCTCAGGTCTCTGCAGCCGGGACCCACTCCCTCACGCGGCAGGGCCTGGCCGGGAACCCGCCCTTTCCGAGACGCGAGGACGTCTGGAGTGCGCAGGCGCACAGTGCAGGGTGGTGCGTCCTGGGAAGCCGTCCGTGGCGGAACGCGGCCCTGCCTGCACGGATGCGCAGCGACCCGAAAGCAGATGGAGCCCAGCTGGCGTGACGTGAGCAAGCCGCCCGCTGCCCTCGAGGAAGTGGGTGTGTGGCTGTGTGGCTCTTACAGCGCCACCAAGGCCCGGAGGTGATTCTGTTTGGCGGGGGGGTCGGAGTCTCACTCCGTAGCCCAGGCTGGAGGGCAGGGGCATGCCCACGGCCACCCCAGTGTTGGGGTGGTCTGGTCTCCGCGATCCTTCCACCTCAGCCTTCCAAGTAGCCGGAACTACAGGCACGCGCCACCACGCCCGCCTAATTTTTGATTTATTGTAGAGACGAGGTCTCGCCCAGTTGCTCAGACTGGTCTCGAACCTGTGGGCTCAGGCCATCCTCTCGCCTGGCCTCCCAAAGTGCTGGAATGACAGGCTGAGCCACCAAGCCCGGCCAGAGAGTCTTTTAAAAATGAGTTTCACTGTCATCCCAGCACGTTGGGAGGTGGAGGCCACAGGATGGCCTGAGTCTAGGGGTTCGAGACCAGCCCGGGCAACTTGGTTAGCCCTCGTCTCTACGATCAAAAAAATTAGCCTGGCCTATGCCTGCAGTTCCGACTACTTAAGTGGAAGACAGAGGCGGAAGGATCGCCAGAGCCCAATAGGCTGAGCTGGATGGTCGTGAGCATGCCCCTGCCCTCCAGCCTGGGCGACGGAGTGAGACTACGACTCAAAAAAAAAAAAGTTTCTTCAAAGAACCGAGTATCCCTCGTTCTCACCCAGAAGCAGACCTTGAACAGTGATTGAAATACTCGAAGGGGATCGGCAGTTGTGGGAAACTGCAGGGGGAGGTCACACCTCATCCACAAGGGCACCTGCATAATTGAGCATTGGTGTACCTAACCCTAAATTGTGCCCCTCATCTTCAAAATAATAAAATTTTTAAAAAATGAGTTTCGGTTTCAGAACTTCAGCATTTCAATTTGGGCTTTATCTCTTTGTTTGTTTGTTTTTTGAGTTGGAGTCTCACTCTGTTGCCCAGACTGGAGAGCAGTGGCACGCTCCCGGCCACCGTAGCCTCCACTTGCTGGGCTCAGGCCATCTTCTTCCTCAGCCTTCTGAGTAGCTGGAACCACAGGTGGATGCCACCACACCCCACAAATTTTTTTGATTTATTGTAGAGACGAGTTCTCACCAAGTTGCACGGGCTGGTCTGGAACCCCTGAGCTCAGGCCATCCTCTCGCCTCGGCCTCCCAAAGTGCTGGGATGACAGGCGTGAGCCACCATGCCGGCCTGGGCATTATCTTTAATCGCATTTAGAACACATTGTCTTATGGGAAAAGACGCAGGATCTGTGGCTAGAATGAAGACCCTGAGATGGCAGGCTGCAACGAGTGTCCATGAGGTGTCCCCAGCGCCTAGAATGGTCACTCATCTGGAATGGGTGCTCAGTGAGTATTTCTCGAGGACTGACTGGTTGAAATCTTGGGAAAGGGTTCCCGGGGTCTGGAGTGACTGTGGGTGGAACCAGCTGAACGATCTGCTGACGACACCAGTGTTTCATTTGCCACAAAACAGCCTCACGTGAGAAGTAGGGTCACTAGGTTTGGCACATAAAAAACACAATCACCTCATCAAGTACAAATTTCAGATAAGTGGTGAATAATTTTTTAGCATGAGTGAATCCCCTTTGGATCTACTGGGTGTCCTGTATCAGGTACCCTAGTGAGAAGACAACTTGCTAAGGTGGGAGAGGAGATTATTTCATTCCTCTTAGAATAAGAGCTGAAGGCTGGGCTCGGTGTCTCAGCCTGTAATCCTGCTCCTTGGGAGGCTGAGGTGAGTGGATTGCCTGAGCCCGCAGGTTCGAGACCCACCTGGGCAACTTGGCAAGACCTCATCTCTACAATAAATCAAAAAATTTAGCTGGGTGTGGTAGTGTGCACCTGTAGTTCCAGCTACTTGGAAGGCTGAGACGGAAGGATCACTGGAGCCCGGCAGGCTGAGGCTGTGGTGGCCGGGAGCAGCTACTGCACTCCAGTCTGGGCAGCAGAGTGAGACCCCAACTCAAAAAAAAAGAAAAAGAACTGAAGGAGGAAGGAAAGTGGTACCTGGAGTTTACGCATAAGTACCCCCACACAACTATGAAGCAGGTTGGAAGGCCACACTTGAGAAACTGGGATTTTTTTTTTTTAAGTTGGAGTCTAATTTTGTCGCCCAGACTGGAGTGCAGTGGCCGCTCCCGGCTACTGCAGCCTTGACCTGCTGGGCTCCAGCGATCCTTCTGCCTCAGCCTTCCAAGTAGCTAGAACTACAGGCGCACGCTACCACGCCCGGCTAATTTTTTGATTTATTGTAGAGATGAGGTCTTGCCAAGTTGCCCAGGCAGGTCTCAAACCCATGGGCTCAGGCAAACCACTCACCTCAGCTTCCCAAAGTGCGGGATTACAGGCTGAGTCACAGAGCCTGGCTGAAACTGGGATTTATAAGGTTTGTGGTAAGTGTTGTATTTACTTCACCTTTACTGAAAACTACTACACAGCGGAATGATAATGATTCTTATTTTACAGGTGCAGGAGGCTTAGGGACAGGAAGTCCTTTGTCCAAGTTCTCACATTTTCATTAAGCCACCCCCCCAAATATTTATTGAGCACTGACTGTGTGCTGGACAGGAATTTTGATTTCACACAGTCTGCCCCTCCAGAGCTGGAAAATTCCAGTCTCTACCCATTCCTCAGCCTCCCTCCCCTTCCCCACTCCAGCTGCAGTTTCTATGGTAACAGACCGGAACCTTCCTCTGTAGCTAGCAAGAGCCAAGAGCTCTTGAGGGGGATTACGGCAGAACAATTGACTTCAACCTAGCCAGGCTGGGGGATGGGAAGGACTGCCTGAAGCCCTCGAGTCTGTTATTCTCCATCGATGGTTTATGCAAGAATTTTGTATGTGCTGAAATCTGTTATTGGGTGGGGTCTTGACAGACTAATAAAAAGTTGCCTATGTAAATCTCTGCAACCCCATGAAGTTATAGGTTTTCAGTTCAGAAGCTGTGGCAAAGGCTAGTGACATTAACTTGATGCCTCCTTATCATTTGTTAACTTAGTCTATTATTCAGTCAAACGATGGGGTGGGTGAGGCATCCATGTGCTAGGTCCTGAGGATATAATAGCTGTCAGCATGGACATGGTCTCTATCTTCTTGTTTCTTAGAGTCCACCTGGAGACACATTTAGTTCTTTGTTTATTCTTCAGTGTGTGTTGAGCCTCCGTTATGTGTGAGACATTTGTTAGGGTCTCAAGGACACCCTGGTGGGATTGAGGTCAGACGTTAAATAGATAATCAGGGCCGGCGCGGGCTTAACCTGTAATCCCGGCACTTTGGGAGGCCAAGGCAAAAGGATTGCCTGAGTCCGCGGGTTCTGGCGTGTATCTGTAGTTCAGCTATTTGGAAGGCTGAGGCAAGAAGGATTGCATAAGCCCAGCCAGTCGAGGTTGCAGTGGCCATGAGTGTGCCACTGCAATTCAGCCTGGGCAACAAGAGTGAAACTCCAACTCAAAAAAAAACCAAAAACAAACACAAACACATAAACAGCAAGTATTTACTGAGCATCTACTGCGATGCCAGGCGCTGTTTTAAGCAAGGGGATGAGAGGAAGGAACAAAATTGACTTGTATCTGTTCCCATGGAATTTACGTTCTGGTGGGAAAACAGGAAAAAATTGTAAATGAATTAGTGTGCTTTCAGATACAAGAAACAGGATACATAAACTCAATTTGAGTTAAATAAAAACAATTTATTGGCTTAAGTCATTGAAAATGCCAGAGATAGAATTGGTCTCATCAGTATCCATGAACATAACTTATATTGTCATAGTCCTCTAGTTTTTGTGACCAAAACTCCTTCCCCATCCTCCTTGCCACAGAAGCTTTCTTTCTAGTAGGGAATTGGTTAGCATCTGACCCAGGCCTGGTCATTTCATGCTGTTGTCATTTCATGCCTATAGTGATTGGTTCAGGGGTGGGCACATGACTCCAGATGGGCCAGTATGAGACTTACTTATCAGGGACTTTTTCTTTGGAATTAGGAGGAATGGCATTCTCTTTGCTCAGATGCTAAACTGATCCTAAGTGTGGCTGGCCTACAGCCATCTTTTCTGCTTATCAAGAAATAAAGCAAGAGAGTTAGATCATCCTGCCATCTTTTTTAAACTTTATTAAATAATGCATGTAGTATGCTTAGCACATAATAAGTTCTCAATACATACTAGCCGTGTTGTCAGTGATTTACCAGGAGGTGAGCAAATAGAAATTTGTAGGGACTGAAAGATTTTAACCACTTCAAAATGGAGGTAAGTCAGGAGGTTTTGTGGAGAGCACGGAATGAAAACAAATGGAAGTACACAAAATAGAGGAATGTTTCTTCTTCCAGGCCGTAGTGAGGTTCTATGAACTATCTAGAATTCACTGAAGAATTGCTTCCCTGGATTCAAGGTGCTTGTACCAACCCATTCAGTCATTTGCTGACCCCTTTCCCTGGGTTAGATTCTATAGAAGAGAAGGTGCAAAAAACATGATCATAGACGTTAAAAACCTTCCACTCAAGTGGGGTAGCAGAGAAGTCAAGAACCAGTTCAGGTTCTGAGTTTCTGTGACATTTCTATTTATAAGGCCAGAGGAAGATGAGCCAAGCCTCATCTGAACATTCATTTTCAGAAAAAATACATTGGAACATATATAATATGCCAGGCGTGGTGCTATGTGTCAGAGACTTTGTGTTGAACTACCTTGATGTCTTTTTTAATTGGAACTTATGATCTAGTGCAGTGGCTATAAAAGACCAGATAATCATGTAGGCTTTGTGGGCCATGTGGTCTCTGTTGTAACTATGCAACTCTAACATTTAATACACAATTTGCCAAAGATAATATGTACATAAATGAACTTGGCTGTGTTCACACAAAATTTGAATTTCATAGGATTTTTTTCCCATGCTACAAAACATTTTTTTTTTCAGCCTCTTAAAAATATTAAAACCATTCTTAGTTCACGGGCTATACAAAAACAGCTGGATTTGACACACAGGTCATAGGTTGCCAACTCCTGGTCTCATGGGAAACACAGTTAAAACAAACAATTAACCAATTGATAGCATTGTTGTAAATTATTCTTGCTTTTCTGGGTTCACCACTCCATTCATAAGGTATACAAGGGGAGGACCCAAAAAGAATTATTTTTTGGAGGGCGGGCCCCTTGTAGAATAGGCAAATGTTCTAGGAATCCTATGGCGTCAGTGGACCAGCTAGCATTGTTATGAGATGCTGCTTTCGGCTTCAGTAATTTTTTTGTTTTTTGAGATTCTTTCAACATGTTTGCCCATTTTGTGATGGATGAGTTACGAGCATACCTGCCCATACCACACTGAGTGTTCAGCAGTCTTTGACCAAAAATGGCATGACCTTCCCGAACCCCACACTCCCTATTCACCTAATTTCACCCTGAGCAACATTTTTTGTTTTCCAGATGAAAAAATCCTCAAAGGGAAACATTTTGCCAATGTAAAAGAGGTGAAACAAAAAAGAGCAGAAGCACTAAGCGGTTTTAAAATTGACGAGTTCGAAAACTTTTGAGCTGTGGGAAAGCATCTTAATAGCTACATTGCAGCAGAGTATGTCGAAGGTGGCAAGTTTAAACATATAAGAGTAAATACACTTTTTTTAAATAAATTAATTCTGGGGATTGATTTTGGGAATCCCCCCTCATATATTCCTTCCTGAATGGAAGGATGAATGGACAGATGGATGGATGTTGTGGTTGCAACATTATAAACACTCTAACTTGAGCACACAGTCTCTTGCTGGGTCCATCCCTCCCTCTAGGTGTTCCCTGATGGGCATCTGCATCACCAGGCTGGGAAATTCATGCCTTGAGAACTTAAATATTATTGGGCAAGAGTAGAGGAGAAAGCAGTTAATTAATGAATGAGCCCAAGCCTTACCTTTGTCTCAGGGTGTTAGATAGCTTCTGTTGGTTTTGTAATGTTCTATGCATTGGAATTCATCCTCTCAATTAGATGGTAAAAGCCTTAATGTCGAGTTCATCCTTTCTCTGTCCTGGATTTGTTATTCTCTATCTATACTTTCCCTGGAGATCTTACCCATCCACATGACTCCAAAGACCAACCTTGAATCCTTGATCACACACTCCCTTCTGGGTCCCTAAACTGTATATCCACTTATTACCGGGGCATTCACCTGTGTGGATCTGACATCTCAAACTTGATCTCACCATTCCTGAAGGCTAGAAATCAAAGACCAAGGCATCAGCAGGGCTGCTTTCTTCTGAGGCTGTGAGACAGGATCTGTTCCAGGTCTCTCCCCTAGCTGCATGGCTGTTTGCTCACAGTCTTTGGCCTCCCTTGGCCATCAGCCTGATCTCTGCCTTCGTCTTCCCAGGCGTTCTCCATGTGTGTGTGTCTATGTTCAAATTTCCCCGCTTTATAAGATATCACTCATATCGGATTAGGGCCCACCCTACTCCACAGCGTGACCTCATCTTAACTAGTTAACATCTGCAATAAACCTGTTTCTTCATAAGGCCACATTCTGAGGTCCTATGGGTTAAGACTTTAATGTATGAATTTCTGGGGTGGGGTGAGGAGGGGGGACACAATTCAGGCAGCAACAGCAGGTATAGCAGCCTCTCTACTGGTCTCCCTGCTTCCACTCCTCCCTGCTTCCACTCTTCCCCACTTCCACTCATTCCCCAAACTAGGCAAGGCTGACCTTTGTACAATACAGGTGAACCCAGGAACCTGCTGTGAGTTTGGGCTCATTTCTTGAGTTTTCTAGGGAAAAGGCAGAGGCACCCAACACTTTGTCCTCCTTTTCGGGGTGAGGATGGAGTTCTCAAGGATGCATACAGCTGTGGGGCAAGTCAGGGTGCTATGGTCAAGCCTTGCTCCCATGTCTCCTTCTTCCTCCTCTCCCATTTTCTGGGGGACCCTGTCCTTTGAGGTGGCCCCTTTGCACTTTCAGCACTGTTGGCTGGTTGGCCCTTTTCTCTTTCAGGCAGGGCCAGCATAGTGGGTTGAATGGCAGCACCCACAGATATATCCACATCCAAATCTCTGGAACCTGTGGATGCAGCTTTATTTGGAAAAGGGCTCTTTACAGATGCAGTTAAGTTACGGATCTTGAGGAGACGCCATCCTGTAAGAATAAATACACAATTTTTTTTTTTTTTTTTTTTTTTTTTGAGTTGGAGTCTCACTCGGTTGCCCAGACTGGAGTGCAGTGGCCGCTCCCGGCCACCGCAGCCTCAACCTGCTGGGCTCCAGCGATCCTTCCACCTCAGCCTTCCGAGTAGCTGGAATTACAGGCATGTGCTACCATGCCCGGCTGATTTTTTTTTTTTGATTTATTGTAGAGATGAGGTCTCGCTGCCCAGGTGGGTCTCAAACCCGTGGGCTCAGGCAATCCACTCACCTCAGCCTCCCAAAGGCACGGGCTTACAGGCTGAGCCACCAAGCCTGGCTAATACGCAATTTTTTATAAACAAATGCCTGGTTTTGGGGGTCCCTCTTCGTATATTCCTTCCTGGATGGAAGGATGAATGGGCAGATGATTGGATGTTATGGTTGCAAAATTATATACACTCTGATTTGAGTACACAGTTCCATCTCAGTGGGACTTAAATCCAACAAGTATTATTATTGATGAGACAGTAATAATGTATGCTTGAAATCTTCTAAGTGCATTATCGCAAGTGTCCTCACCACACACAGTAACTAGGTGAGATGATGGGTATGTTAATTACCTTGAATTTGATAATCAGCCCGCAATGTATACGTGTATCAAAATATCGCATTGTAACATCCTATTTATAATTTTTGTCACTCATACTTCAATAAAACCAGAGAAATATTATTTATAACCATGTGAAAAGCATGACATGGTATATTCTCAACTGTTCTAACAAATTAACATAGAATTATAATGATTATTTTATTACTTTCTATTTTATGTAATTGTTGGAAATAAAAATCTACTTCATTGAATTTTTAAAAAGAGAGAGGCAAAGAGAGATTAGACAGAAAAGGAGGTGGTATGGAGGTGGAGGCAGGGTTTCCTCAGCAGGCAACTTAGGGAGAGCAGGCTTTTCATTCACCCTGGATCAAGGTAATTTTTTTTTTTCTTTTAGTTGGGGTTTCACTCTGTCACCCAGGCTGGAGTGCAGTGGCACGATCATGGCCACTGCAGCCTCGACCTGCTGGACTCAGGTGATCCTTCCGCCTCAGCCTTCCAAGTAGCTGGGACTACTCCTGGCTAAATTTATTTATTGTAGAAATGAAGTCTCACCAAGTTGCCCAGACTGGTCTTGACCCCATGCATTCAGGCAATCTTCTCACCTCTGCCTCTCAAAGTGTTGGGATTATAGGCGTAAGCCACTGCGCCTGGCCCAGGTAATATTTCTGTTCCTGCATGAAGGTTGCAAGACCTCTGGGAATTGTCCATTTACCCTGTGTTGGGGTAGTGTGCCCATTTCACTTCCCTGCCCTGAACAGGGCAAGATGCTTTGCTTGGCCCTTAGGGAGGAGGTGCCCAGAAACCGGCCACATACATACCGGTTGCCTGTGGCCAAGGGAGTGCAGACTATTTGCCAAAGGAAAAATACCAGGACTGGTCACCAGAGAGATCATGGAAGAACGGAAAAAGCAGTACCTTTTAGTACCATTGATGTTCTTTTCCCCTTCTGCTTTTTGAACAATTTTCATTTTGCATTGGGTCCCACCACCTATATAGCCAGCCCTGCTTTTAGGAGTTAACCTCTTGTCTCCCAGAGGGTGGACACACTTAGCTTTTGAACTTAGCTACAAGTCTTTGTAGGATCCTGGCAGGCACATGGGCATTGTCCTCGTGGGTCTCCTGTCTGTACCTGGTGTATCTTTTTTTTTTTTTTTTTTTTGAGTTAGAGTCTCACTCTGTCGCCCAGACTGGAGTGCAGTGGCCGCTCTCGGCCACCGCAGCCTCGACCTGCTGGGCTCTGGCGATCCTTCTGCCTCAGCCTTCCGAGTAGCCGGAATTACAGGCATGAACTACCACACCCGGCTAATTTTTTGACTTATTGTAGAGATGAGGTCTCGCCTGCCCAGGCGGATCTCAAACCCATGGGCTCAGGCAATCCACTCACCTCAGCCTCCCAAATGTGCGGGATTACAGGCTGAGCCACCGAGCCCGGCTTGGTGTATCTTATTAATCACCAATGCTGCCTCCTAAAAATAGTTCTTTCCTCAGACCTGACCTCATCATTTCCTATATGGTGAAGGCCACCACCATCTCAGCTTGCATTCCTGCAATCACATCTTCCTTGCATTCTTAGACCCTTGTCATCTATACTCCATGACTTTTCTAAAAGGAAAAAAAAAATGTATCCTCCAAAAGATCTTCAAAAGATCTCAAAATAAGAGATTATTTTAGCTGGAGACCCAACCCCTGACCAAGGCTTACACAGATACTCCAAGTTCTGTTTGGAGGGCACGCAGAATGGCAGTTGGCTGAAAAAATGGATGAGCATGGCTTGAGCTCAGGCGTTCAGGGCTGCAGTGAGCTATGATTGTGCCACTGCATTCCAGCCTGGGCAACAGAGTTCGACTCTGTTCGACTCTGTCTCTAAAATAAATTTTTTAAAAGGGTATGCATGAGCCGTATCTGAGTGTGTCTAGAAGTTGCATTTATGTCACCTGAACCATTCCATCCTGTCACCATTCCAGAAGGCAGACAGTGCCCATCACTGTGTACCTCATGTTGTGGTATGTGGGTAGATCCTGAAATAGACACAGTGCGAGCACAAAGTATAATAGTAGAAAACTTTTCATTTCTTTATTGTTAGACTTGGGATATATTTTGGAATTTAGTTCAACAGGTGGGAATCAGGTCCTTTCTCTGTGCTGGTCATCAGGAAGGGGATTGAGAACACAACTGCTGTGTTATGGGGAGAGGGGTGAAGATTCTTAGCCCCCCAAAGTGGGAGAAAAACTGGTGAAAACCAGGACCTATGAGACAGACTATTATCAGAGATGTCTTTTTCTGATCTGGGAATGTGCATCTCCAGAACACTGGATGTGATGTGCCCTTTCTTTCTTTATTTTTTTCTTAGTTGGAATCTCATTCTGTCTCCCAGGCTGGAGTACAGTGGCACAATCACAGCTACCACAGCCTTGACCTATTAGACTCAAGCGATCCTTCTGCCTCAGTCTTCCAAGTAGCTGGAACTACAGGTGCATGCCATCACGCCTGGCTAATTTAGTTATTGTAGGGATGAGGTCTCACCAAGTTGCCCTGGCTGATCTCGAACCCCTGGTCTCAGGCAGTCCTCTCAACTCTGCCTCCCAAAGTGCCGGGATGACAGGCGTGAAGCCACCACGCCTGGCCTGATGTGTCCTTTCTTAGAAAAACTTTCATTCCCTCCCCTCCACACACCCACACACCCCAGACTACAACATGCACATCACGTGACTCCAGCCTAGCATTTAGCTCTAGAGTCAAGGGAACATTCTGAGGTGGGGCATTTGGTCAGAGTCTCCTGTGGATGCTCAGCTTGAACATTTTCAAGCTGCTTCTCCTCAGGGAGCACAAGTTTCAGCCAGAAGTTTCTCCCTCCTGTCTTCAAATTTCTATACCTGCCCAAAGAAATCCGATCACCTCCCACGATCCCAAACCTCTCAACTGGATCCGTTGGTGTTTGCCCTTGTGACCACGTCCTTGTTGCCACCATCTCTCCTTGGGTATCTGCTTCGGCCTCTTAAATGTTTTTCCTTTTCTACCTAGCCACCTTCCACCTACTCCACACACTCACAGCTGCCAAGAAGAAAGTCTGACTGATCACCCTGTGTTCGAAATCCCTCGAGGTCTGCCCATCCCCATCAGGATAAAGTACAAGCAGCCAACATGGCCCCCAGAGTCCTTGAAACCCAGCCTAGCCCCAGGCCCAGCCTCACTGTTCACTATTCCCCCTGTGGGTCTCTATGCTGCTGCAATAATGGCAATCTTTCTGTTCTGGTGGATGTCACATCCCTTCTGGAGAGTCGTCTGTTCTCACTGTCTCCACAAACTCATTCCTCATCTCCCATTTTCTCCTCAGTTCCATTCAGGATTTCTTCCTTGTCAAGATCAGCAATGACCTCTTAGTGTGTTTTGTCTTGCTCTGAAAAAATACTGAAAACTGGATATTTTTTTTTTGGAAAGCAGGATTTATTAAGAGGACAGAACAGCTCCCACAGTGGGAGAGGACCTGAAGAGGTTGCCCAAGGCTGAATAAATAGACTCATGATTCTGTACAACAAGAAGCATAGCACCAGCATCTACTTCTAGTGAGGGCCTCAGAAAGCTTTCGCTCATGGTGGAAGGTTCAGGGGAGCTGACATCACACGGCAAGAGGGGAAGCAAGGGAGAAAGGGACGGGAGCTGCCAGGCTCTTTCTAACACTTCTCAGAGGAACCTACTGGAGCAAGAAGCCACTCATTACCACAAGGAGGGCACCAAGCCATTCATGAGGGATCCACCCTTGTGACCCCACACCTCCCGCTAGGCCCACCTCCAACACTGGGGACCACATTTCAACATGAGATTTGGAGGGGACAGTGGTCCAAATGCTGTCAGCTTCCATGTTGTCTAATCTAACGGCCACTTCTCTTCTTCAGGTTCCTCGGTACCAGTCAAGCCAGTTGGCCTGTCCCTCCTGTTTTCCTGGCCTTCATGGACTACGTACTCTCCGGCTTCTTTCTGTCTCGGTTGCTGCCCCTTCTGTATCTCCTTTGTTCGTGCTTGTTCCTCTGCTTCTGTTATCAACATCAACATGCAAGTATCAACAATAACACTCCCATTAGCCCAGAAATCCTACTTCAAGGAGTCGAGTCCAGATGAAGTTTTTGCACTGCAGAGATCAATGGAGTGGTAACCACATGTGGGCCCTGAGAACACAGCAGTGAAAAAAGATGGCAAAAATTTCTACTCATGGAGCTGACTTGGAAATTAAAAGTAAACAATGTCAATAAATAAGATATATTGGGGGACCAAATCTGGAATTTATTTATTAAAAAATTGTGTATTTATTCTTACATGTTTAAACTTTAGTCACCTTCAAAGTACTCTTTATTTGCTACAACACACCTATACAGACACTTTTCCCACCACTCAAAACAGTTTTTGTACTTGTCAATTTTGATGCCTTTTAGTACTTCTGCTGGCTTTTGTTTCACCTTTTCCACATCTGCAGAACATTTCCCTTTGAGGACATTTTTCATCCAGGAAAACAACACAGCCCAACAACAGAAAGCCCCTCGAGATGGAGTGAATAAAGAGGGTGGGGCATGGGATTCATGCTGGTTTAGTTCAAAAACTGCTGAACACTCAGCATGATGTGGGCAGGTGCGTTGTCATGGTGAAAGAACCAGTCACCTGTTTGCCACAACTCAGGACATTTCTCGAGAACACGGCCCCTCACGACAACACTAACTGGTTCACTGATGAGGATGAGTTCCTAGAACATTTCCCTAGTGGGGGAGGCCTGTACTACAAGGAGCTCGCCCTCCAAAAGATAATTCCAGTGTTTTGCGGGGGGACCTCGTATAGGATATTACTTGGGGGAGAGTGGCAAGGAGGAAAAGCATACAAGGGTAGTGTGGGTAGAGTCTCAGTTTAATTAAAATGGCCAGAGAGAGACACTGTGACGACATTTGAATAAAGACTTGAAGTAGAAGTGAGGGACTGAGCTGTGCAGATATCTGGCAGGAAAGCATTTTTGCCAGGATTTTTAAATAAATTTTTTTTAAACATTTTTAAATAAATTTTTAACAACAAATCCTGATAAAGAACAATGAGGTGGGTGTGACTGGAGCCCGGAGAGTAAGGGAGAGAGTTGTAGCACTTGAACCACAGATGCAGGTCCCCATTCAGTTCCTGCATCACCTTTTGAAGGTGACATTCACAGGAACGTGCACAAAGGCAGGTAACGGCAGTCTTAGTAGCTAAAGTTTTATTGAACAACTACTCTACGCCAGACACTTTCTAGGTGTTGGGAGTGTATTGACAAGAAATCAGAGAGACAATTGTCTGTGGAGATGGTGACTTGAAATTAACACATAAATGGAAACAAAATGTGGTCTACCCATAAAATGAACTATTATTCAGCCTTAAAAAGGAAGGATGTCCTGACACATGCTACAACATGGGTGAACCCTGAGGACACGATTCCAAGTGAAATAAGCCAGTCACAGAAGGACAGACACTGAATGATTCCACTTATATGAGGATCCTAGGGGAGTCAAATTCATAGGGACAGAAGGGGAACAGTGGTTGCCAGGGGCTGAGGGAGAGGGGAGATGGGGAGTTGTTTAATGGACACAGAGTTTCAATTTTGCAAGTTGAGTTCTGGAAATGGATGGTGGGATTGGTTGCATGACAATACAAATGCATGTAATGCCACTGAACACTTAAAAGTGATTAAGGTGGTCAATGTTATGTTATGTGTGTTTTCCCACAATTTAAAATGAATTTTGAGGGTTAACACATAAATAAATGACACCTACTTTCTAAGCTCCTGGGAACACAGTTTTCCTCTTGGGTTAGATTCCCAAGAAGTACATTACCCCAGAGTCTCAGAGATACACACTTCCTAGTCTTGATCTAAGCCAATTCCATTCCAGGCCAACTCTCCCAGTTTTAAATGGCTTCCTTGTGGGAACACCCACATCATTCATCTGAGAATGTCATGATTTGGCAATTTAATGATCTGAGGGCAAAGATGCAGGGAAGATATTACCCACTGGCGTGGTTTGGAATACCAGCTGGAGTGGCTCAGTGCTGTGTTCAACTTGGCCAAAACAGAACTGTGATTCCCAGAATCCTCTTTCTACTATGGTTCTGAGATTAGGAGCACATGTGTGAAGCAGCAGCTGTGTGTGCGTTTAGACGTTATAGGTCAGGCCGGGTGCGGTGGCTCATGCCTAAATCCCAGCACTTTGGGAGGCCGAGGTGTGAGGATTGATTGCCTGAGCCTGTGGGTTCGTGACCAGTCTGGACAACTTGGCGAGACCTCATCTCTACAGTAAATTGAAAAATTAGCCGGGCATGGTGGCACATGCCTGTAGTTCTACTTGGAAGGCTAAGGCAGAAGGATCGCCTGAGCCCAGCAAGTCAAGGCTGCGGTAGCCATGAGCGTGCCACTGCACTCCAGCCTGGGTGACAGAGTGAGACTTCGACTCAAAAAAAAAAAGTAAAAAAAAAAAAAGAAGAAGTTACAGGTCGGACCAGGTACTGTGCAGCCCACATATATCATCACACACCTGCCCTCTCCCCTGTGGCACCTGAGGACATGTCCAGCTCCCTCTAACTTTTCCTGGGCTGGGTGCGTGTTTAGGCTCCATGTTGAAGGGCGCCAGGGCCTCCTGCAAAATGCCCCATCATCGCAGGCTGTGAGGGACTGATGCAGGTTCCCATTTACTTCCTTGGACACCGACAAGTCCTCTCAGGTCCTTTGCCTTGTTCTGAGTTCTCTTTTTTTTCTTTGAATTGGAGTCTCACTCTGTCACCCAGCCTCAACCTGCTGGGCTCCAGCGATCCTTCTGCCTCAGCCTTCCAAGTAGCTGGAACCACAGGCACGCGCTACCACGCTCGGCTAATTTTTGATTTATTGTAGAGATGAGGTCTTGCCAAGTTGCCCGGGCGGGTCTTGAACCCGTGGGCTCAGGCAATTCACTTGCCTCAGCCTCCCAAAGTGTTGGGATTACAGGCTGAGCCACCGAGCCCAGCTCAAGTCTCTAATCTAACATCAGAAATGAAAACATACCCCTCTTGCTACATCGCCCCTAAGGATTCCATCACCCCAGATCGAACCCTGTGCCAGGCCCACCCTCTTTCTCAGTGTCTCCTATGTCCCGGGTCTGGATCTCTCTTCCAATCTCACACGCAAACCTACTGCATCCTAATGTTTCTGTTCTGACCTGGTTCCAGCTGATCTCCATCTTTTGTCCCCAGACTCCAAATTGTTTTCCTGTCAGTGTCTCCCAGATGATCCAGCACCCACCCAGGCATCAGCTCAGAAGGCTGGGAGACATCTTGGATCCTTCTGTCCCTCAGATCCTTCCATTCTGTCTCCAACAGAAAACTTCGGATCATTCACCACCTCTGTTCCCAGTTCCTCCATCCCACTGTAGCCCTCCTTAGCTTCTGGGCTATCATCTCTTCCCTACCCTAGAAGGACAGTTTCCCTGGTGGTCCCGGTCTCCACTTTGCCCCTCACCCATCCATTCTTCACACATGGCTAAGGTCACCTTTCCAAAAACCACCCTGACCTTGAATGCACCAGGGGCCTGGGAAGAGCTAGACCCCAGTGGGGAACTGCAAAATCTCTCTAGCAGGGAAAACCCAGATCCCTCTGTCCCCACTATGAGCAGGAACAAGGAGGGGGCCAGAGAAGGGAAGTCAGGTTGCTGCCAGGCGAGGCTTGCCCCTACTGGTTCCCTACCTCCTCCCCTCTGTCTACCTCTCTGAGGCCCCCGCCCTCCTTGGGGAGTTGGTGTGCAAGGGGAGACAGGCTGAGGATCTCCCCACCCTGCCCAGCCGGCCCTTCCCTCTCTCTCTGGAATTTCCTCTTTCTTCACGAAGGGTAGAGGCCATCAACTTTACCTGAAGTTCTTTGCTCACCTGTCATTTCTTAGTTGCTCCCCTGGGTACCCAATGAATCCAACCAATCTCTCATCACTCAGTTTTGCCTCTTTTTTTTTTTAATTGAACACTTCATTTACAATAACCCCAAACTTGAAATAGCCCAAGTATCTATCATCAGTTTATTGGATAAACAAATTGTTTTATATCTTTAAAATCAGACTCTGCAACAATAAAAAAAGAACAAACTATTGACAGATGCATCATTGTGTTTAAATCTCAAAATCTTGCCCAAACTGAGGAAAAGAAGAAAATCATAAGAGACTACGTACTGTATGATTCTATTTGCATGAAATTTTAGAGAAGTCTGAACTGGTCTGTAGTGACAGAATTCTGGTCAGTGGTTTCTGGGGGTGGAAGTGGAGAAATTGAACTGCAAATATTCTTTTCAAAATTAAAAAAATAGGCTGGGCTTGGTGGCTCAGCCTGTAATCCCAGCACTTTGGGAGGCCGAGGTGAGTGTATTGCCTGAGCCCGCGGGTTCAAGACCCGCCCGGGGCAACTTGGCAAGATCTCATCTCTACAATAAATCAAAAAAAAATCAGCCAGGTATGGTAGCGCATGCCTGTAATTCTGGCTACTCAGAAGGCTGAGGCAGAAGGATCACCAGAGCCCATGGGTCAAGGCTGTGGTGACTGGGAGCGTGCCACTGCACTCCAGTCTGGGCGATGGAATGAGACTCCAATTCAAAAAATAAATAAACAAAAATAAAATAAAATTAAATTAAATTAAATTTTAAAAATAGACAAAATTGTATATATCAACTTTACCTCTTGATACCGGACTTCATCTCCCCAGCTTCCAAGGGTGCCATTCCAGGCAAGACCACCAACATCTCTCATTTACTCTGTTGCTCTGAGCCACTGAACTGTGCCCCTCCCCCACCCAAATTCTTGTGTTGAATTCCTAAACCCAGTGCCTCAGAATGGGTCTGCTTGTGAAAGTAGCGTCTTTAAAGAGGTAATTAGGTTAATGTGATGCCCTCAGGGTGGGCCCTGATCCCTGGACTGCTGTTCTTACAAGAAGAGATTAGGGAGTGAAAACACCACACTCTTGCCAGTTTCTTCTAAACAGACTTCTGCCCCACAAGGTTCTGCTCCAAAGCCACTATGCTGGCAGATCTAACAGTCACTGATCTGTCCTCAGGTTACAAAGGCTTCCTTGTGGCAGTCAACACAGTTGACCTCCTTGTCCTTGAAAACACATCCAGCTGAGCGTGGTTGTTCAGCCTGTAATCCCAGCACTTTGGGAGGCCAAGGCAAGAGGATTGCTTGAGCCCGGGTGTTCGAGACCAGCCTGGGCACATTGATAAAATCACAAAAACTAACCAGGCATGGTGGCTTTGCATCTGTAGTTCCAGCTACTTGGAAGGCTAAAGCGGAAGGATCACCTAAGTCCAGCAGGTAGAGGCTGCGGTGGCCCTGAGTGTGCCCCTGTACTCCAGCCTGGGTGACAGTGAGACTCCAACTCAAAAAAGAAAAGAAAAGAATAGCCGGGCGTGGTAGTGCGTGCCTGTAGTTCCAGCTACTTGGAAGGCTGAGGCAGAAGGATCGCTGGAGCCCAGCAGGTTGAGGCTGCGATGGCTGTGAGTGTGCCACTGCACTCCAGTCTGGGCGACAGCGTGAGACTCCAACTCAAAAAAAAAAGAAAAGAAAAGAAAACACTTTCTTCCTGTGCCTCCTCAGCCCCTCTATTCTCCTGATTTTTCTGGCCCTTCTCAGTCCTGCTGTTCCCCTCTGCTTTTAGGAAGTCTGAACATCCTTTGACCTAGACATTCTTATTCGGGGAGTCCAAATGACTGCTCCCAATAATGCACAGGGAGTGAGCAGTAATCATAATCCAGCACGTACTGAGTGCCTCCAGCGGACCACTCATGCTCCGCATGGGGGATGTGTTTAGATGTTGTCCAGATCTCATATTTCACAGGACTGAGTGGGAACCACAACTGTCCAAAAAAAAAGAAAAACAGTCAAGAACAAGAAAGCTCCCACAGGCTTAGAAAAAGATGGCTTGGTCTGCAGCCAGGGAAATGAGTCACTATCAGAATCTGTCTTACACCCATTCCTCTGATCCGTGGCAGACCACCTCAGTGAACGCGCTTTTGCAAGCCAGGTAATCACTCCGGTTTGGAGAGTCGAGCCTATCTAGGACGGACTCACTCGGATACACACATCTCTGGGAGCCAACCAGTCCTCAAGGGTCCCACTTGAGAGACTGAGGTACTGCAAATGATGTCAGGCCCTTTATTTTCCAAAAGCCCGACAACCCCTGAGTTCCACGTTGTCCCTAAACCCTCCTGTAAAACCCTCTTGCTGCAGAGAGAGACTGCCTGGTTAGTGTAGCACTCCCTTATTATGGTAAGAAAGTCAGCATCATCCTTTTTTTTATTTTTTGAGTTGGAGTCTCACTCTGTTGCCCAGACTGGAGTTCAGTGGCCGCTCCCGGCCACCGCAGCCTCGACCTGCTAGGCTCCGGCGATCCTTCCGCCCCAGCCTTCCAAGTAGCTGGAACTACAGGCACGCGCTACCACGCCAGGCTAATTTTTTGATTTATTGTAGAGATGAGGTCTCATCAAGTTGCCCAGGCGGGTCTCGAACCCGCGGGCTCAGGCAATCCACTCACCTCAGCCTCTCAAGGCACGGGATTACAGGCTGAGCCACCAAGCCCGGCCCAGCATCATCCTTTTATTTCAGAGTTTGAGTTTTATTATTTGCTCGGGCTGCCATAGCAAAGCACCACAGACTGAGTGGCTTCAACAGCAAAAAGTTATTTTCTCACAGTTCTGGAGGCTAAAAGTTCAGAGGTCTGAGCAGGGTTGGTTCCTTCTGAGACCTCTCTGCTTGGCGTGCGGATGGCTGCCTTCTCCTGTGTCCTCACATGGTCAACCCTTTGTCCTAACCTCTTCTTCTTATGAGGACACCAGTCATATTGGATTAGGCTAATAATCTCATTTTAGCTTAATTACTTTTTAAAAGACTCTACAGATGCTGTCACATTCTGAAGCACTAGGGGTTAGAACTATTGCCCAGGCTGGAGTGCAGTGGCATGATAATGGCTCACCACAGCCTCCACTTCCTGGTTTTCTGAGTAGCTAGGATGACGGGAACACACCACCACCCCTGGCTAATTTTTAAAATTTTTCTGAAGAGACGAGGTCTCGCTGTGTTGCCTAGGTTGGTCTTGTCCTGGACTCCAGCAATCCTCCCTCCTCAACCTCCCAAAGTGCTGGGATTATAGATGTGAGCCATTGTACCTGGCCTTTTGTTGTGCTTTGACAAGATAAATACACTACGTATGTGGTTACAGAATATTCCTTCACTTCTAATCTCTCTTTGCTTTCCTGGGAATGTGTTTCTTTCCTCCAATGTGAGACGAGAAGTCCCATCATGCCTGGTTTTGGGATATGTGCTGTGTGTTCTCCGTAGGACTCAAATCTGTTTCACATAAGTACTCCACGTTCTGGACTCTCACTCATCACTTGCCTGCCCCTCCTGCTGGGGGCAATGGGAACTTGGAGAATTTTTTTTTTTTTTAGTTGGAGTCTCACTCTGTTGCCCAGACTGGAGTGCAGTGGCTGCTCCCGGCCACTGCAGCCTCGACCTGCTGGGCTCCGGCGATCCTTCCACCTCAGCCTTCCGAGTAGCTGAAATTACAGGCATGTGCTACCATGCCCGGCTGATTTTTTGATTTATTGTAGAGATGAGGTCTCACTGCCCAGGTGGGTCTCGAACCCGCGGGCTCAGGCAATCCACTCACCTCAGCCTCCCAAAGGCGCGGGATTACAGGCTGAGCCACCGAGCCCGGCAACTTGGAGAATTTAAAGTTCTTGAGCAAAGCCAGTGGCCCTATGGAGACATCATGCTCTAGCCTTTGTCTCAGGATGCTAAACAGCTCCAGAGACTTGGGTCATTTCTCTCTGGTGTCCTGTCCTCCCAGTTAAAGGGAAGAGCTGCAGAGTGATTCCATAAGGCTGGAACCAGCTTCCCGCCCAGTAGAGGCGTGTGTAGTTGCCAGGTTATTTAAGCCCTGTTAGGCTGGCAGCAGCTGCCCTAGGCCCTACTGTGGACCAGGGAATGAAGGGGCACTCCTGGCTTGTATCTCCAGGACAGATTTGTTTTGGGCCCTTTCCAGCCTCCTCCCAACACTGTCTCTGGGGGCCCAGCTTTCCCACAGGAGAGGAGAGATGACCCCATGTTGTTCCCAGACCTGTCCTGCTCCCACTGGTCTTTCTTCTCTGTAAGAGAGTGATTTCTTGTTTTCAGATGATTGCCTTGGCTGGTCATCAACTTCTAAAGTCTCTGGAAATCAAAGTCCCACCTCTACATCTCCTGTGAAAGGGAATTGCCTATCACACAGGAGTGAGGCAGAAGCTGGGATGTCAACCCAACACACTCCCTGTCCTCAGTCCCACACGCCACAGACCACACAGTCCTGTTGGCTGCCCCCAAAACACCCCCTTCTCCAGACCAGTCCTCACTGCCTCCTTCGCTGGCTTCCGTGTCCTGTCCCACCCACCGCGTCCTGATGGTGTCCCTGCATTCATTCCTGTCCACCCTCCCATCACCCCACACACAAACAAGGTTTTGCACTTTACTTCAAGCCAACCAACTGGCACCTCTCCATTGCCATTAGAATAAAATCTAAGCTCTTTTGTTAAAAAGTCATTGGATATTATTAGCCCTGGGGGCTCTAAAATCTCCACCATGTGCTGGGAAAACTGGCTGACTACATGCAGAAGATTGAAACAGGACCCCTACATATCACCATCCACAAAAATTAACTCTAAATGGATCAAAGACCTAAACGTAAAACCTCAAACTATAAGAATCTTAGAAAACACAGAAGACATCCTTATGGAAATTGGAACTGGCAACCAATTCCTATTCAGAACCCTAAATGCCCTTACCTTAAGAAATAAGATAAAGTGGGACCTCATCAAACTGACGAACTTCTGCAAAGCAAAAGAAACCATCAAGAGAGCAGAGAAACAACCCACAGAATGGGAAAAAAATATTCGTGAACTGTATATCTGACAAAGGCCTAACATCTAGGATCTACAAGTAACTCAAACACACTGAAAGGAAAAAAACTAACAGCCCCATTCAAAAGTGGGCAAAAGACATGAGTAGACATTTCTCAAAAGAAGATATACGGACAGCCAACAGACACATGAAAAAGTGCTCAGCCTCACTCATCATCAGAGAAATGCAAATCAAAACCACATTGAGATGCCACCTAACCCCAATAAGAATGGCCATCATTAATAAAACAAACAGCAACATATGCTGTTGAGGATGCAGCAAAAAAGGAACGCTTCTACAATGCTAGTGGGAATGCAAACTAACACAACCTCTTTGGAAGACAGTGTGGCAATGTCTGAAAGAACTAGAAATTGACCTTCCATAGGACCTAGCAGTTTCCCCTATTAGGAATATACCTGGAGGAACTCAAATCATTCTATAAAAAAGATACCTGTATGTTTGTTGCAGCTCTATTCACAATAGCAAAAACGTGGAACCAATCATGCTGCCCATCGAAGCTGAACGGGATAAAAAAAAAAATACGGTACATATACACAATGGAATATAGGAGCCATAAAGGAGGACAAACATATGGACTTCGCAGCAACTTGGATGAATATCATACTCAGTAATCTATCACAGAAACAAAGAACAGAGTACCATATGTTCTCACTCCTAAGTGGACCTTGAACAATTATCATAATACTATAAGAAAGGGATTGGCACTAGTGGGAAACTGCCAGGGGAGGAAGGGGCACACCTCATCAACAAGGGTACCTGTATAATGAACATTTGTATAAGTAACCCTGAATTGTACCCCATATCTTTAAAATAAAAAATAAATAAAATCTCCAGCATTGATAGCTCAGGGGTAATAAATTTCTTACATAGTATGGGGTAAGAAGAGGTTATTCAAGTTTTTTTGAAGCTGTATTTGTGCAGTTTTTCTGTCACACAGCATTTGTCATTGCAAAAACAGATGATGGCTATGAATATTGGTTTGTGTGTGTGTTTAGGTATTCACAGAGCTGGGTTTCTCAACCTCAGCACTATTGGCATTTGGGATCAAATCGTTCTTTGCTGTGTGGGGCTGTCTTGTGCATGGTAGGATGCTGAACAGTGTCCCTGGTCTCCACCCACTAGATGCTAGTAATAATCCTTTCTAGCTCTGTACCCTCCATGTGAACAAGATTGCCTCCAGATATTGCCTAGTGTCTCCTGAAGGCACAAATCACAGGCTGCCTTCTCTGAGAGCTGCCACCATAGAGTGGGGTGATAAAATTTTTTTTTTTTGAGTTGGAGTCTCACTCTGTCGCCCAGACTGGAGTACAGTGGCCGCTCCCGCCACCGCAACCTCGACCTGCTGGGCTCCGGCAATCCTTCTGCCTCAGCCTTCCGAGTAGCTGGAACTACAGGCATGCGCTACCATGCCCGGCTGATTTTTTATTTATTGTAGAGATGAGGTCTCGCCAAGTTGCCCAGGTGGGTCTCGAACCCACGGGCTCAGGCAATCCACTCACCTCAGCCTCCCAAAGGAGCGGGATTACAGGCTGAGCCACCGAGCCCGGCTGATAAAATTTTTTAAAGTAAAATTTTTTCATCGTTTTATAGTTAAACTTGGTTTTTATTCAGCTTGAGAAGCAGCCTTTATAGATGCTATTGTGCTCGGTGATATGAAATAAACTCAACACATTAAAAAATGCTGGTGTAAGAAGGTTAGTACCCTGAAAATTAAAGGGAAAATTATTAAAATAGGAATCAGGGCTATACTTCCAAAACAGATGGCTGATCTTTATACCTCTTTACATTTTGGAATGGGTATTTTCCAGAATACTGGACCCCTTGTGCCCTTCCAAGAAAATTGGCCCCTTCACTAATTATTAGATACCAGTATATGCATAGCTTGGACTTGAGCCCAGTGTTCAGCTCACGAATCAGGGAAAAATCCCACGGGAGGTTGTTGACCTGAAATTTTCACCTGGACACTGCACCTTGTGTTAATGTTCTAGTGAAATTTCCAGACATAAACTTTCTCTCCTAACTGCCTTCTTTATTCCAACCCTGCCATCAAAATCACTCAGAGTGCTCTACTTCTCTCCCTCCCCAATGTCTCACGCTGGAGTCAGCTGCCATCTTTCCTGCAAAGGCTACATAACTTCTTACTGTAGCTTCTTCTCTTATTCCCTCACAGCCATTCCTCAAACAACCATCAGACGAATGTGAAAACACAGGTGGTGTCCCTTCCAGCCTAAAACCCTTCCATAGCAAACTATTGCCCCAACACCTCACATGAGGTGGCTACTATTGTTTAAAAAAGAAAAAAAAAGGCTGGTCGCAGTGGCTCAAGCCTGTAATCCCAGCACTTTGGGAGGCCAAGGTGAGAGGATTGCCTGAGCCTGCGGGTTCAAGACCAGCCTGGGCAACTTGGCGAGACCTCATCTCTACAGTAAATAAATAAAATTAACCGGGCATGGTAGCATGTGCCTGTAGTTCCGGCTACTTGGAAGGCTGAGGCGGAAGGATCTCCTGAGCCCAGCAGATCAAGGCTGCAGTGGCCATGAGTGTGCTACTGCACTCTAGCCTGGGCAACAGAGTGAGACTCAAACTCAAAAAAAAAAAAAAAGAAAAGAAAAGAAAATAGCAAGTGTTGAGGAAAATGTGGAGAAATTGAAACACTTGTGCACTATTGGTGGGAATGTAAAATGGTGCAGCCACTGTGGAAAACAGTATGGAGACTCCTCAGAAATATTCAGATGGAATTATTATATGATCCAGTAATCTCATGACTAGGTGTATACTCAAAATAATTGAAAACAGAGATAATGTGTACACCCACATTCATAGCAGCATTATTCACAACAGCCAAAGGGTGGAAGCAACCTGAGAGTCCATCCACAGATGAATAATTAACAAAATGTTGTGTCTACATACAACGGAATCTTATCAGCTTTAAAAAGAAAAGTTCTGACATGTGCTACAACCTAGATGAACCTTGAGAACATGATGCTAAGTGAAAGAAGTTAGTCTCAAGAAGATGACCACTGTCTTTCCACTTATAAGAGGCACCTAGAGTAGTCAAGTTCATTTCTTGACTTCAGATGATAACCTTGGCTGGTCATGAACCTCCAGAGTCTCTGTAAATCAGAGTCTCACCTACACATCTCTTGGGGAAGGGAACCTCCTATCAGTTTCCTTCCCTAAATGGTGGATGCCAGGAGTAGGGGAAGGTAGGGATGAGGTGTTATTGTTGGATCCAGAGTTTCAGTTTGGGAAGATGAAAAGATTCTAGAAAATGGATGGTGGCAGTGGTTGCATAACAATGTGAATTATTTAATACCACTGAACTTAACGGTTATAAAGGTGGTCAATTTTACATTATATATCATTTAGCACAATTAGAAAAACAAAAACAAACTAGTGCCCTCAGGACAAGTCTTACCTCTTTACTAGGGTCTCAAGACTCTTTGTAGTTTAGTTTCTACCCCAGGCTTTAGCCTCATCTCATCCCTCATTCCTCCCAACTCTGCGCACCCCAGAAATACAGGACTAGTTTTCTAGGGGCCACCTGCTCTGTCCAGGTTCTACTTTGTCACCTCACATTCTCTCTTCAACATTTTCTACTAAGACTTCTGTCCATAAACTCCAAGGAAAGTTCTGCTTTGTTCATGGCCATGGTGTCCTTCCACCCAACTCCTATGGGTACTTCCCCATTCTCGGGTTCTAGAAAACCCAGTGACTTTGAGCACGGGGGAACTCTCTCCTCATTAAAAAGTCTTTTCTTGACATCAGAGGGACCACACCCTACTGGTTTTCCTTCTTCTTCACTGACTGTTTCTTCTCAGCCTCCTGTTTTTGCTCCCCATCCCATGCTGGACCTCCAGATTTCAGGAATCACCACAGATGGAGACTTAGCACCTTCCCTTCTCCATCTACTCACCCACGCTTGGTGAGCTCAGCCATCCTTTTATCTTTCAATGTTATCATTTTTTTTTTTTGAGTTGGAGTCGCACTCTGTTGCCCAGGCTGGAGTGCAGTGACACACTCAAGGCCACCGCAGCGTCAACCTGCTGGGCTCCAGTGATCCTTCCGCCTCAGCCTTCCAAGTAGCCAGAACTACAGGCATGTACTAATATACCTGGCTAATTTTTAAAAATTTATCGTAGAGACGAGGTCTCGCCATGTTGCCCAGGCTGGTCTTGAACCCATGGGGCTCAGGCAATCCACTTACCTCAGCCTCCCAAAGTGCTGGGATTACAGACTGAGCCACTGAACCCAGCCTCAGTATTGTCTTTATGCCGATGACCCTCCAGTGTTTCTCTCCAGGACTGATTTTCTCTATTGTGTTGACTTAAAAGAACCTATATGGCACTAAAGTTGAGAGAAGAGTGGAGGGAACCATCCAGGACTGATTTCGGACCCATTTCCAAGGTCATAGAGCCAACAGCCTCCTGCATCTTCCCTTGGATGTCTAATTGGTATCTCCACATCCCAGCCAAATGCAACTCTTGATTTCCATCCCACCTTACACACATCCTCACCACACTCTTCCCATGCTTCCTCCAAAGGGCTGACATATTGGGTGTGAAGCGTCTGGAATCAGATTGATGGGGATCAATTACATGTTGATCATATTTGAGGATGGTCTTTCATCTCATGGGTGAAATGACAAGCATGTGTCTTCCTGGCAGTGTTGTCTTGAGGTTCAGCATGTATATAAATAGAACACGGGGGGTAAATGTATCACACACGAGGCACGTTTGAGGTCACATATGAGGTGTCACTGTTGCTACACTTTAAGTTGGTTGATCTCCTACAACCTACCTAGTTGATGAGAACAACAACAAAAACCATCTAGGAGTTACTGTTGCTTTCTGCTCCTTCTTCTCGGCCCCAGTTCAATCCACTGGCTCAACCTCCCCAACAGACCCCAAACCTGCCCACTTCTCTCCATGACTGCCCACCCCCTGCCCCCTGGCAATACTCCAGCTATGACTTGGACTCACGGATATTCTTGTTTCCGGTTCTCTGTTTAGAAGCAGCTTTCAAAAATGTAAGTCACATCATAGCAATCTGCAGCTCAGCAGTATCCAGTGGTATCCCAGATGATTAAAAAGTAAAATGCAAAACCCTTACTTTTGCCTACACGCATCCACATGCCCCAGATCCCTGCCCACTTCCTTAAATCACCACCTAAGTGTACACTTCTTCCTCTGAATTCTGCTATTGAGTCAACTAACTTATTTTCCTTTAACACACCAAGCACATACCTTCCTTGGAGCCTGAGAACTTTCCAAGTATTTTTTCCTTCCTTCCTTCCTTCCTTTATTTTGAACCAGGGTCTTGTTCTGTCACCCAGGCTAGAGTGCAGTGGTACAATCATACCTCACTACAGCCTCAAACTCCTGGGCTCAAGCGATCCTCCTGTTTTGACTTCCTGAGCAACTGGGACTACAGGTACATACCACAACACCCAGCTGTTTTTTAAAAATTTGTTGTAGAGATGGAGTCTTGCTAGTCTCGAACACCTGGCCTCAAGCAGTCCTCCTGCCTCAGCCTCTCAGAGTGCTGGGATTACAGGCATTAGCCACCATACCTAGCCACTTTCCATTTTTCTTGCCAGCTCTTTCCACCACTGGCTACTCCTTATTCTTAAATGCCACGCTTCCTGAGAGACCATTTATTGGCCAACCCAGCTGAACTGGCTCCATTAGGACCTCTTCACTTACTGTGTTATTTTTCCCTTAAAGCAGTAATTGCCATCTAAAAAATGGAACTATTAGCGGGACAGTTTAGTGGTTTGCTTCTGGAGACTTTGATGTGACTCTTCAGTGTGTTATCTATTATTGTAGAACTAACTACCTCCAAAATGTAGTGGCTTATAACGATAAACATTTATGTCTTGTACAGTTTCTATATGTCAAGAATTGGATAGTGACTTGGCTGGATGGTTCTGGAGCAGGGTTTCTGTCAAGACATCAGCCAGGGCCACATTTGTCTGACACCTTGACTGAGGTTGGAAGACCCACTTCCAGAATGGCTCACTCAGGCATTGGCAAGTGGATGCTGGCTGTGGGTGGGAAGCCTCAGTCTCTCCCCACATAAGGCTGCCCGAATGCCCTTACAACATGGCTGCTAGCTTCCTTCAGGTGCCTGACCCGAGAAAGCAAGGCAAAAGCTTCAAAAGGCTAGCTTTTATGACCTAGCCTCAGAAGTCACACACAGCCATTTCTGCAACAGTCTATCAGTTGCACTGATCATCCCTGCTTGGAGTGGAGAGCACATCACAAGGAGGTGAGGACCATAAGCACCACCTGGGAGGCTGCTGTCAACTCCGGTGAAGAAGGCACATGCAAGTTGACTCTTCTCCAAGGCCTCCAGAGACGAGCCCTGCCCAGCCCATGACTTGATTTCAGCCTTGCGAGAGCCTAAGCAAAAGAACCCAGCTGAGCCCACCTGGACTTCTGATCCATAGAATTGCTAGACGATAGATGGGCATTGTTTTGCCACTAAGCTTGTGGTACTTGTGAAAGCAACAATAGAACATGAATACAGAGTGATTGTCAGATTGGACCATGGAACCTAAATGACATGCGGAGGGATATGAAGTCAGGTGTCGTAGAATTCAGCATCAACACCATCACAGAAGTGTGTGTATGTGGGTGTTGTGTGTGTGTGTGTGTGTGTGTGTGTGTGTGTGTGTGTGTTGCAAGGGTAGACTTGCAGGAGCAGGGGCTAATGATAAAAATAAGGACATGATAAAAACATGTTTCACATCTTGATTTGAGGCGAGTGGATTGCCTGAGCCTGTGAGTTCGAGACCCGCCCAGGCAACTTGGCGAGACCTCATCTCTACAACAAATAAAAAAATTAGCCAGACATGGTAGTGCACGCCTGTAGTTCTGGCAACTTGGAAGGCTGAGGCGGAGAGATCGCCGGAGCCCAGCAGGTCGAGGCTGCAGTGGCTGGGAGTGTGCCACTGCACTCCAGTCTGGGCAACAGAGTGAGATGCCAACTCAAAAAATTAAAAAAAAAGAAAACATGACCTGACCATAGCTCAAATACCACATGGCCACATCATATCAGGGTAATGGTGACTGGCTGCTCGCAGTTGACTCCTTTTAATCCTTGGCAGGGTGGGGGAGGTCATTAAGGTGATTGGGTGGTGGTCTACTCCGTGTCATCACAAAGGGGCAGGCAAGCACATGTAACCTCGTCAGGTGATGGACAGCAGGCAGATGGGTGGGTTAGTTACTTAATTGCTGCCGTGGCGGTGGGCTGGATGGGAAGAGACAAGACTAAGAAGTTTTCCTGCAAGAGACCTGTCAGACATTTCCAGTCCAAGAGCACCTTAGCAAAAAGTTGGTATTATTACCATTTTTATGACTTCAACCAGCTAAGGAGTGATCTTTGACCTTCCATCTTTGACAAGGAAACTGAAAGCTTCTTAGAGATGATTATGTTAAACCATGAACTGAAAGGTTGGGCTGTCCTGGTCTTGCATCTGATGGAGATTTGCTGAGGGGGTGGGGTAGGCTGCCAGCTTGGCCTGCAGTAAAATGAACCCTTCCTAAAGCCTGCCTATTGGAAATCTGTGTCTAACCTATGCTAGATTCAAAGCAAGTCAGTCTAAGCAAAAATGGTTATGCTGAGGCAAAATGTGAACTAAGTTTATTCGAAGTTTCTTGGGATCCTTCCTTTCAAAATGTAAAAGAGGATGTGGAAAAATTGGAACATTGTGCACTGTTGGTGAATGTGTAAAATGGTGTCACTGCTGTGGAAAACAGTATGGTTGTTCCTCAAAGAATTAAAAATAGAGCCACCATAGGATCCAGCAATCCCACTTCTGGATATATACCCAAAAGAAAACACCTCTGGGAGTACCCCTACTCTGAAGGAAAGGGGGAGGAGGGGTCAGAGGAGGCCTCCTGGAGGAAGTGTCCTGAAATACACAGGCAGAACCTGGAAGGTGTGGCAACAGGAAGGGAAGTGTTTCAGGCCAAGAGATCCACAGCTCCAAGTATGGCCACTAAGAGTGTAGCCTCCAAGAAGTTCATGTCAAGAGCATGACAGTGGAGATACAGCCTGTTTGGTTTTGCTTTCAACTGTGGTACAATACAGGTGACAAAATTACCGTCTTAACTACTTTTCTCTGTTCCCGTCAGTGCTGTTAAATACATTCACCTTGTTGTGTATCCATTGCTACTGTCCATCTCCAGAACTCTTTTCATCTTGCAAAGTTAAAACTCTGTAGTCATTAAACAACAACTTCTTCTGTCTCTGGCAACCATCGTTTTACTTTCTGTCTCTCTGAATTTGACTATTCTAGGTACAGCATAAAAGTGGAGTCGTACAGTATTTGTCTTTTGTGACTGACTTTTTTCACTTTGTATAATATCTTCAAAAGTTTCATCCATGGTACAGCAAGTATCAGAATTTCCTTTCCTTTTAGGGCTGAATAATATTCGTTGTATGTGTATATTACAGTTTGCTTATTCATTCATCCACTGATGAACATTTGGGGTGTGTCTACCTCTGGGTTATTGTGAATAGTGGTGCTAAGAGCATGGCTATACAAACGTCTCTTCAAGACCCTGCTTTCTATTCTTTGGGTGTACAGCCAATAGTGGAATTGCTGGGTAGAAATCCAGTCTGTTTTGTAGATTACTCTTGCCCCAACATAGTGCCTGGCACTTGGTAGGTGCTTGGAAAATACTGAGCTATGCTTAGAAAAGGGTCCTGGGAAGAATCTGACTTACTCAGCACCAGTCAAGAACTCTGTGCAGGCGTACATTGCTTAACAATGAGGATATGTTCTGAGAGATGTGTTGTTAGGAGATTTTTTTTTTTTTGAGTTATAGTCTCACTCTGTCACCCAGGCTGGAGTGCAGTGGCACACTCACGGCCAACCCAGTGTCGGCCTCCTGGGCTTCAGTGATCCTTCCGCACAAACTAGATGGGATAGCCTACTACACATCTAACTAGATGGGATAGCCTACTACACACCTAGGCTATATGGTACAGTCTACTGTTCCTTGGCTGCAGACCTGCATGGCACATTACTGTCCTGAAGACAGTAGGCAGTTATAACACAATGGTGAGTATTTGTGCATCTGAATGTGGAAAAGGTAGAGTAAAAATACGGTATTATATGCTCATGGCACCACCATCATATATGCAGTGTGTCGTTGCCTGAAGCATCATTATGCCGCACGAGACTGTCTGTGTGATCTCATTTGAGGCAGGAATTATTGTGATACCCATTCTCCAAGGACTCAGGTGAAATGACCTGAGTGGGAAAAGCAGCAGTAGAGGCAAGATTGTGGGCAGAGGCTGGGTCTACTGGAATGTCCAACAAAACACTGAGGGAAACGGGCTTCATCCAAAGGAATGTTGACCAGTTTCAAGCAGGGGTTGATGTGGTCAGATCCTTTTCTTGTGGCAATCCTTTTGGCTGCAAGTGCAGAGTGTGTCAGAAGCTACCCGCTGTGGAAGAGGAGGTTAGGAGGCCATTGCAAGATCTAGGGAGACACAGGGAGACCTGGGACAAAGCCATGGCCGTGGAGTCATGGAGTGGTTGGAAGAGCATCTGGAGAAACAGTTGAGTTAATGTGCAAGATGTGAGACTCGTGACGTCATGGAAAGCGTCCAGAGTTCCTGCCTTGCTCTGTGTGGCTGGATGGTCGCTCCCTTTCCTAAAATGCGACCACATTTAAGTAGAAATGGTTAACAGTTGCTGGGCAGGAATCTCCTGTAGCCAGGGGAATCGGGTGCTATGTGTTTCCCCATACGCTGAGCCAGCAGATAGATGTGTCCTCGCTCAAATGACAGAGAGGGCTAGAATCAGGAGGAAGCGGGAAGGACTGGGTAAACCAGCCCAGACTTAATCCTCTACAGTTGCTCTGCCTTTGAAGTGAGTGCGACATCTGGGCTGGCCCATACCCTAGTTTTCTCTTATAAATAAAATTGTTTTATTCTTCTTATGATACATTAAATAAATAAATGCCCATTGTTGCTACTTTAGACATTACAGGAAAAAAAAAGTCAAAGGGGTAAAAATTAAAATCAATAACAAGCAGAGCAGCAAGAGATGAATTCTGGAAACACTCTGGAGTACTTTTATCCATTTTTTTTTTTTTTTTGGATGCAAGCATATTCATAAACATCACCTTTAAAGAAGTTGGGAGCATACTATTCATTCAGTTGCTTACCAATTTTTAATTGAGTGTCTATTGCAAAGCATTGTTTCAGTTACCAGGGATACAGAAGTGTACAAAATGGACAAAACCCTCTGCCTTTAGGGAGTTTACGTTCTGCATTACATGCAGTTTTTGTTTTCATGTGACATTATTTCATCAGCACAGCCCCACACTCATCAAATATTTTTTAGAAACATGACTTGTGATGGTAGCCTACATTTTCACCTTATGGATACACCAAAATGTATTTAACATTCAAAAATTATTGGACATTTGGTTTATTTCCTTTTTCTTTTTTTTTTCTTTTTTCTTTTTTTGGTAAATTCAAAAAGAGCTGGAATGAAAAGTCCTTGTACTCAAATTATTTTGTGCTTTGCTTCTTCCTTCCTTATGGAAAATTCCTAAAAGTAGAATGACTTGGTCAATGGGAACAAATAATTGGAGATTACTGACATATATTAAAAATTTCTTCTCCAAAATAAGATAAAATAGGAATAACTGTTTTTAACGTTTAGGGATGTTTATTCCATTTTCCCCGTCCTATCTATCTATCTATCTAATCATCTATCATCTATTTCTCCTTATCATCATCAGAAACTGCATTATGTCTGAAATCAAGAGTGCTCGGATTACAGGCTGAGCCACTGAACCTGGCCAGGCCATGTTTTCTTAGGCATTGGCCCACTCCCCTACCTTGGGGAGGTGAATCTCCCCTCTGTCTCTTTCTAATTTGGTTTTTAAATAAACCGTATTTTCTAATCTAACTGCTGTGCGATTCTTTACATCTTTCACGCGGCATCGGATTGCACGCCAGACACCCACATCCCTGGCGAGCCTGACCTAACATTCTGAAGGTTCCCACTGGGAGTATGACCTGACACATTTATTTTCTGGTTTTTTGTTTTGATGGTAGCCATCCTAATGGGTGTGAGGTGATATCTCATTGTGGTTCTGATTTGCTTTTCTCTAATGATTAAGATGTTGAGTATTTTTTCTTTCTTTTTTTTTGAGTTGGAGTCTCACTCGGTCGCCCAGACTGGAGCACAGTGGCCGCTCCCAGCCACCACAGCCTTGCCTGCTGGGCTCCGACCATCCTTCTGCCTCAGCCTTCCGAGTAGACAGAATCACAGGCATGTGCTACCATGCCTGGCTGATTTTTTGATTTATTGTAGAGATGAGGTCTCGCTGCCCAGGCGGGTCTCGAACCCATGGGGTCAGGCAATCCACTCACCTCAGCCTTCCAAAGGTGCGGGATTACAGGCTGAGCCACGGAGCCCGGCTGAGTATTTTTTTCATATGCCTGTTGCCTATTTGTGTGTCTTCTTTGAAGAAATGTTCAATTCTTTGCCCAATTTTGAATTGGGTGATTTGATAATTTTTTTTGTTGAGCTGTTGGAGCTTTTAAATATATATATACATCCTTTATCAGATTTATCATTTACAAATATTTTCTCTCATTTCATAAGGTGCCTTGCACTCTGTTGATCGTTGTGTTCTCCAAGGCACCAAAGGTTTACATTTGATATAGCCCCATTTGCCTATTTTCACTTTTGCTGTCTGTGTGTTTGTTGTCATACCCAAAGCATTTTAAAATGAACCCTGTTCATTTTTTTGGTGTTTGTTTTTGTTGTTTTTTTGAGTTGGAGTCTCACTCTGTCACCCAGACTGGAGTGCAGTGGCATGCTCCTGGCCACTGCAGCCTTGACCTGCAGGGCTCCAGTGATCCTTCCACCTCAACCTTCCAAGTAGCAGGAACTACTGGCGCGTGCTACCACGCCTAGCAAATTATTTATTTATTTATTTATTTACTGTAGAGACAAGGGCTGGTCGAGTTGCCCGGGTGGGTCTCGAACCCACAGGCTCAGGCAATCCACTCATCTTGGCCTCCCAAGGTGCTGGGATTACAGGCTGAACCACCAAGCTGGACCCCGTTTGTTTTAAAAATAATCTTGACTCTGTTTCTGGAGTCCCCGCTGCCTACTGCCCATCCCCACTTCCAGGAAAAAAGATAAATAAATGTCTTGATGAACTTCCCTGGACTCCCCAGAATTTAACACAGTGCCTAGGGCACAGGCATTAAAAAAAAATACTTGTTGAGCAAGTATTTGATTGTTGCTGATATCTGACACAATATTACTTATAGCCTACACCTGACTGTCCCCAGGCAAGGTCTCTGAATTCTTCTGGTAGGCATGATGTAGGGAGGGACAGAGAGGACCCACCTGCTACCATCCTGTGATATGGCACCCACGGGGCAGACAGACCACGGCTCCTGGTCCCCCCAGAAAGCTCTGCACTGGGCCCAAGATCTGGGAGCCTTTCTGCCCTCGGATTTGCAGGGTGAAATGGGGTGGAGCCCTTCTTCCCCTCCCTACCCCCACTCCTGGTATGCAGAACCTGAGGCCTTCTGGGGAATTAAGAAGGACAAAGGCTGAGAGAGGGGGGAAGGGAGGGCGTAGAAGTTTCCCTTTCTCGCTGGAGTCGTTCCCTCTGCAGCTGCCCCAGAAGGGGATGGCAGTTAAGGCTGGGACTGCACCGACCAACCCCCATTCCTGAATATGGAGACACGAACAAGGTGACACTTCCCCCAAGGCTGAATGTAAAGGCAGAAACCCTTTTCCCCCTTTCTAGCTCGACTGTACTCCCCAGGCCCTACTGGTGTAAAAATCCCATCTCTTGGATGTCAGGCAGAGGTCTCAGACAGCCCCCCTCTGCTGGGGCGGAAGATGGAGGGGCCGGGTCCTTGCGAGGGCCTCTAGCAGGCAGCCAGGGGGATTAAGGGAAAGAGGCTCCTGGCGTCCCTGAGTCTGGCCTGGCTGCCTGGGAGTGTCCCAGGGGAGCTCAGTGGACCAGAGGGCTGGAGACCCTCAAATCAATCAGAAGTCTGAGGGTCATTGGAGCTGTGGCCTTCAGATTAGGATACTTGTAGCCCTGGGTTTACACACCCTCCAAGGGAGGGGGTGGGGGAGGAAAGTGGACCTTTTAAGAGAATCAGCTTCCCAGAGAGGACCCTGGAGCTCTTCTCTTGCCAGGACCCTTCTAATACTTTACAGATGAATTGTTTACTTCCCTCCCTCCCCCCACCTTACCGGGTGAATTGCCCCTGGGCATAAGAAAAGCCTTTGTATCCCAAACCTAGAGACTTCTTGAAAGACAGCTTTCCCAGACAACCCCCTTAGGAAGGCCCTGGGCTGCCACCCCAGGGCACGTTTTGCAAAGTTGGAAGCCGAAGGGAGTGAAAAATGCCTACATTTGCTCCTGAGGTGCTAAAGAAAAAAAATCATTCAATGATCCTCGTGAAAGCCCAGCAAGGTAGACTTTATTCAGGACCACCATGATAGGTGTAGAGACCACAGCAAGGGGGTCTTGTAGGGGAGAGAGGTTGGGCTCAGCTCTGGACACTGCCTGGGCAAGTAGAGATGCATAACCAAGCAGCAGGGTGGGGGTTGGAGGACTGAAAATTACCGAAAGAAAAACCTGGTGATAAAAGGAATTCTTGGGTGGCTAAACCAACCTAACAGGATTCTTGCTGTAGACAGGCCAGGGTGATCAGACATGACCTGGGGGCAGTGAAGGTGAAGGATGAGACACAGATCAGATATTGAGGGTTTATCAGATCAGATGTTGAGAGCGATTGCATAGCCAGGTTGGGGGTTCTTGCTAAACTGACTTAGCAGGGCTCTTTGCTGAAACTGGATTTTACAAGGAGGTACATAGATGGGCCTATCAGAAGATGCAGAAGGCTGACCAAAGTTTGGCCAAGCAAAAAATCCTCGTCCAAGGATCAACGTGAAGAATACACCAAGTAAAAGAACTGTGTTGGAAATAATATAGTGTCTTCTATTTTCCTGAATGTTTATCTGGATTTGTAGGAGAAAGGCTTCCACTAGCTTTGGTTGAAAGGTGGCTGTGTATTGCAACTCTGTCTTCGACGTGATAAATATTAAATAATAATGCATAATTAATATTAATTATGAATTATTAATAATAATAAATATTCTGTTTACACCAGTCAGTCACTCTGTTACTAGTTTGTTCCCCCCAAACATTACTTCACCAGGCAAATGAAATGAAGACTGTGTCATGGATCCTCCAGTAAGTGATGGGTCATCATATAATATTTATTTACTTATCACATATGAAATATTAATTAATATTACATGTATAATAATAGGCTATACCAATATAGCATATATTAAATGTTATCAGATATATTGTATATCAATATATAATACATATATACTATAATATAATACATGCATAGCTATCCTATATATACTATGTATTATTATATAATTATTGTGGCCAGGCTCGGTGGCTCAGCCTGTCATCCCAGAACTTTGGGAGGCCGAGGCGAGTGGATTGCCTAAGCCCGTGGGTTCGAGACCAACCCGGGCAACTTGGTGAGACCTCATCTCTACAATAAATAAAAAATTAGCTGAGTGTGTTGGCATACACCTGTAGTTCCAGCTACTTGGAAGGCTGAGAGGCAGAAGGATTGCCGGAGCCTAGCAAGTCGACACTGAGGTGACCATGAGTGTGCCACTGCACTCCAACCTGGGTGACAGAGTGAGACTCCAACTCAACTCAAAAAAAGATTACTGCATTATATATTTAATTGTATGTGATATATATGACTGATTATTATGACAGTAATAGTATATAATAACTATCCTTTTTGCAAGTCATGCACTTGTCTGATTTTGCTGAATACTGTCTCATTCTGGCAATAAGTAACATTAATCATAGATACAGGCCTGACCACAGTGTTTTCACAAAGCGTTTTCACAAAGTATTCTCACAATAACCCTTTGGCTGGATACTATGAAATCTTTGTTATTTTTTTCCACATAGGGAAACTGAATCACAAAAGGGAGAGGTAATTTGTCCACCGGCTAGGACAGAACAGAGTCAGGTGGTCTGGATGGGCATCCTGACTCCTAATCACTGCACAGCTCTGCCTCAGGCTGGAAGTGTTGCACTAGTCAAAGCTCCAGTGTTCATGGTGTGGCAGTTTGATGCTCTGTTCAGTATCAGAACCTTCTTCTCAAATACTCGGAGTCAAAAGGTGACTGCCGTGTTCTGCCAGCCCCTCCTCTGTGCCTGTGTCTGAATCTGATCATTGCCTTCCCCGTTGCTGTGTGTCAAGGGCTGCGCTCCTGCCCAAGGCCACCCTTTCCAGCTGATTACATTCCACTCTGTTCAAGGGCATAGTTCTCATTTGCTCTTGCAACACCCAAGTTTCCCCTTCCATTGTAACACTCCCATCCATTCAGAGCACACTGCAATATAGTCCATCCTAAAAAGTGCACCTCGACCTGTCTCTCTTCATTCAGCAACTACACCGTTTCTCCCCAACCAACTACCCACCCCCCCAGAGCTAACTGTATAGCTGCTGTCCCTACTTCCACATTTCTCTTTCTTTCTTTTCTTTTCTTTTTTTTATGTTGGAGTCTCACTCTGTCGCCCAGACTGGAGTGCAGTGGCACACTCACGGTCCCCATAGCCTTGACCTGCTGGGCTCAGGTGATCCTTCCACCTCAGCCTTCCAAGTAACTGGAACTACAGACACACCCCATGGTTGGCTACTCTTTTTGATATATTGTATAGATGAGGTTCGCCAAGATGCCCAGTTGGTCTCAAATCTGCGAGCTCAGGCAGTCCTCTCACCTCGGCCTCCCAAGGTGCTGGGATTATAGGCGTGAGCCACTGCACCTGGCCTCTCTTTCTTTCTTAATGCCACTTCAATCAAGCTCTCATTTATACTATCCTACAGAAAGGCTACCAATAATCTCCACACCGACATATTCAATAGTTGAGTTTCAGCTTAGAAAGATTTGACAGTTCATCACGCCCTCCTCAATAGAGTCAAGAGTCCACGCTGAATTGGCTACACCAGACTTCCCTGCAATTCTCTCTTCCATTTTTCTTCCTACCTCAGTGATCACATGTAGTAGCCCACCTCCAGGTTGGTCTGCAGTAATCCTCGCTTCTTGGTAGGATTCACACCCTTCTGTAGGCCCTTCTCACACAGACTCAGGGCTGGTCATGACCAGTAGGACATGAAGGAAGGGAGAGTGTGTGCAACTTCTAATGCAAAATCATAAAGGGAGTTATAGCTTCCACTTGCTTTGGGGGAGGGGTGGGAATTCAACCATCATGTTGAGAGGATACTCAAGCAACCTCATGGATAGACTCAGGTGCAGAGGAATAAACTTGCCAGTACCAACATGGCAGCCTTGCAAATAAGCCAAGTAGATTCTCAAGATCCAGCCAAACCTTCAGATGATGACAGCCCCAGCTTATAACTTGACTACAATGTCATGAGAGACCTCAGGCCAGAACTGCCTATCAGAGCTGTTTCCACATCTTTGACCCTCAGAAACTGTGAAAGATAATAAGTGATTATTGTTTTAACTTACCAAGTTTGGGGATTACTTGTTATCCAGTTAATAGCCAACCAATACATATTTCTTCTCAGATTATGTTCTGATATTTTTCTCTATCGTTCTCTAATTTCTAGAGTGCTCCAGAGCTCGGTGCTCAGATCTTGTCTAGCATCTGCATCAGGGATCTACCAGCATGAGCCTACACAGTCCTAAGCCTTGAAATACCATATATATGCTGTTAACTCCCAGGTTTATAGCTCTAGACCTGTCTCTCCCATGAAGTCCATCAACTCACTGTATGCATAAAATGTCCACTTCGACGTCTTATGGGACCCTGTGTCTTAACGTGGCTAGAAACAAACTCCTTATTTCATCCAGCCAGCCTCTCTTATCCCTGACACATCTACCCCTCCCACCCCCTGTCTACCTGTCTCAGTAAATGGCAACTCAGTCCACCTCTCAGGCCTAAAGTCATCCTTGAGTCACAGCTCTGCTTATCCATCCATCAGCAAATCCTGGTTCACCTTCCATAAGATGGTAATAGTGATTAGATTCGAGAAGAATGTTCCAGGCAAAAGGAACAGAGGGGCAAAGGCTCAAAGGCAGAAACAAGCTTTTGTTCTTGAGGAAGTTCATGGAGGTTGTGGTGGGCTCAATGTTGCTCTCCCCAAAAAAGATGCATTCATATCCTAATTCCTAGAACCTGTGAATGTTGTCTTATTTGGAAAAAAAGCGGAAGGATGGGAGGCATCTTTGCATATATAAATTAAGGTTCTTGAGATGAGATCACCTTGGATTGTGCAGATACCCTAAATTCAGTGGTAAGTGTCTTGGTAAGAGTGAGGCAGAGAGAGATTAAACAGAAAAGGAGAAGGCAACGTGACCACACAGCTGAGATAAGAGAGATGTGGTCACAAGTCAAAGAATGCCAACAGCCTCCAGAAGCTGGAAGGGACAAAAAACAGATTCTCCTCTAGAGTCTCCGGAAGGAATGGGGCCCTCTGGGTAGCTTGATTTCAAAGTACTTTGCTGATACTTTGATTTCAGACTTCTGGCCACCAGAACTGTGAGAGAATAGATTTCTGTTGTTTTGAGCCATTCGGTTTGTGGTAAGTTGTTACACCAGTCATAGGAAACTAATTGAGAGGTAAGTGTGGTTGGTCCTTAGTGAGTACGGGGCAAGCAGGAGGTGGTCAGGTCCGGCAGGGTGTTTCCATACATGATGAGGCGTTTAGACCTTATTCCAGACACCATGGGACGCCACCAGAGGGTTTTAAGCAAGGAGATGATGTAATATACTTTGTGTTTACAAGCATCTCCTTTACATTCTGTCAAAGGTCTTTTTTAAAAAACAAATGACAGGCCAGTCTCGGTGGCTCAGCCTATAATCCTGCGCTTTGGGAGGCCGAGGTGAGTGGATTGCCTGAGTCTGCAGGTTTGAGACCCGCCTGGGCAACTTGGTGAGACCTCATCTCTACAATAAATCAAAAAATTAGCCTGGTGTGGTAGTGCATGCCTGTAGTTTCAGCTACTTGGAAGGCTGAGGTGGAAGGATCACCGGAGCCCAGCAGGTTGAGGCTGCGGTGACCAGGAGCAGCCACTGCACTCCAGTCTGGGCAACAGAATGAGACGCCAACTCAAAAAAAAAAAAAAAAAAAAAGAAATGACAATAATTATGGTCAAATACATATAACACAAAATTTACCATTTTAGCCATTATTTTAAGCATTCAGCTCAGTGGTATAAAATACATTCATAATTTTTTGCAGCCATCACCAGTCTGCCTCTCTAGAAGTCTTTCATCTGTTCCCCAACTAAAACCAATAGAAGAATAACTCCCCATTTTCCCCTTTCTCCAGCCCCTGAGAACCACCTTTCCATGATCTGTCTCCATAAACTTGGCTACTCTAGGGACCTCTTGTAAGTGGAATCTCACAGTATTTGTCTTTTTGTATCTAGCTTATTGAGCGTAGAATTATGTCCTCAAGTTTCATCCATGTTGTAGCATGTGTCAGAAAATTTTTCCTCTCTAAAACTGAATCATATTCCATTGTGTGTGTGTGTATATATATGTGTACACACACACAGATATAGATGTATATAGACATATGTATATCTATATATTTATACATACATATATATAGACATATCTACCAGTACCAACATGGCAGCCTTGCAAATAAAACAAGTAGATTCTCAAGTCCCAAACCTTCAGATGATGACAGGCCCAGCCTGTAACTTGACTACCATCTCATGAGCGACATCAGGCCAGAACTGCCCATCAGAGCTGTTTCCAAGTTTTTGACCCTCAGAAACCATGAAAGAATATAATATATACAAATTACATTTTGCTTGCCCATTTATCCATCAGTAGACACTTGGGTTGCCTCCAAGTTTTAACTAGTGTGAATAATGCTGTTATGAACATGGATGTACATATATCTTTTTGACAACCTGCCTTCGGTGTTTAAAATATATACCCAGAAGTGGAATTGCTGGATCATATGGTAATTCTTTTTTTTTTTTTTTTCTCAAATTGGAGTGTCACTCTGTCACCCAGACTGGAGTACAGTGGACGCTCCCGGCCACCGCAGCCTCGACCTGCTGGACTCCGGTGATCCTTCCACCTCAGCCTTCCAAGTAGCTGAAACTACAGGCACGCGCTACCACACCCGGCTAATTTTTTGATTTATTGTAGAGATGAGGTCTCGCCAAGTTGCCCAGGAGGGTCTTGAACCCGCGGGCTCAGGCAATCCACTCACCTCAGCCTCCCAAAGCGTGGGATTACAGGCTGAGCCACCAAGCCCGGCTCATATGGTAATTCTCTTTTTAAAACTTTGAAAGTACTGTTTTCCATAGCACTGTGTAATTTCATATTCCCCTCAACAGTGCACAAGAGTTCCATTTTCTCCCCATCTTCACAAACACTTGATATTTTCTGATGTGTTTTTGTTTCTTTTTTGATAGTAGCCATCCTTAAACGTGTGAATGATATCTTACCGAAGTTTTGATTTGATTTGCATTTCCCTAATGATTAGTAGTGTTGAGCACCTTTTCATGTGCTTTGTATGACTTCTTTGAAGAAATGTCTATTCAAGGTCTTTGCCCATTTTTCAGTTGGGTTGTTTTTTGGTTGTCAAGTTTTAAGAGTTTTCTACATATTTTGGATACTAACCCTTTATCAGATATATGATTTGCAAACATTCTCTCTCGTTCTGAGTGTGGCCTTTTTTACTACATTTTTACTCTTTTATCCTGTTTCCTTTTGACTCGGGTACTGTCTTTTGACGCACAAAATGTTTAAATGTTCAAGTCCGATTTGTCGTTAGTGCCCTCTCTCGGCTAACATTTGAGTCCTCCATCAGACCACGAAGTACATAAAGACAAGAAAGAGTCTCTCAGCATCACTGTATGATCTCCAATGCCTGGCACAGCAAAGCATCCAGGTAAATTTATTCTGAATGGAAGAGTGAGAAGATGAGTTGAGGGCAGATTGCAGTAAAGTAGTTTGCTTAGGCTTATGAATCTGGGAGGAAGTCAGCAGGGTCGGCCTCTCTACTTTCCTTCCCTTTCCTGGTTTCTTGGGACCCAGACTTTTCCAGCAGTGAGCCAGAGAAGGGGACCATTGGACTTATGGGGGCTGGGACCACATCAGGAGAAATCTTTTTGCTCCTAGATTTTCCTGTCTGATATGACAGCCATTAGCTATATGTGGCCATTTCAATGTAAGTATGTTAAAATTAAGTAAAATAAAAAAATAATTCCTAAGTCTAGCTACAGTCCACATTTCAAGTTCTCAAGAGCTACACCTAGCTGATTGCTGTTTTATTGAACCACATAGATATAAAGCATGTTCCATCATCACAGAAAGTTATCTGGACAGCACTAATTTAGGAAGAATTGTTTTTTTCCCTATTTTGAAGTTTTTCTTTCCACGAAGTCCCTTTCAATACTTTAAGCCAAATTACTTTCCAAAGAGGTTAAATCAATGTATAACTCAATAAGCAGAGTATATGAATGATTGTGTCTCCACATCTTCACCAGCACTGGGTGTCTTAAGGTATTTAGATTTTTTGTGGCTTTTTTAGACAATTTAATAGGTAATAGAATCCTATTGTTTTAGTTTGCATTTTGAAAAATAAGCAAAGTTAATCCACCTTTAAAACTTTTATTAGATATGTATCTGTCTTCTTTTGTGACTGTCCTGTTCATATCCTATTTCCATATATTTTGTTTTATCTTATGTTATTTTATTTTTAGAGATGGGTTTCGCTTTGTTGTCCAGACTGGAGGGCAATGGTGCAATCATAGCTCACTGCAGCCTTGATAGCTGAGATTACAGGCGCACCATACCTGCATTGCTTCTGTATTTATTATCCTTTATTTCTTTTCATTGATTCATGCTAGTTTCCCTATATAGTTAGCATTGTATGAATTAGACTATTAACATCAGTCATAAATATTAGACTCTTTTTCTATTTCAGCATCATTTTTAGTCACCGCACTTTCAGCAAAGAGGGATTTGCCCCTTGACATATATTTTGATTGAATTCTGATAGCATAAAGGTCTTATTGTCTTGGGGGATAAAATATGAAGTGACCCATTCCTGTCATATGTGGAAGATCAGCCCAGTGGAAAGGGCTTGGGGTTTGGAGCCCCACATGCTTGAACTAAGCCCAAGTCAGGCATTTACAGACCGTGGGACTCCAGATAAACACTTAACTTCCCTGCGCCCCAGTTTCCTCTGCCTTGTGCTGAGAATCTTAACTCCATTTCTTGCAGTAAGCTTGAAGGATTACATAACAAAGGGGACGGCACAGTAGCACATTTCTTTTTTATATTTTTTATATTTTTTATTTTATTTTTCAAATGTGGGGTACAATTCAGGTTAAGTACATATGTGGTCATCTTACAAGTAAAGTGTGGGTACCCTTATTGATGTTATGGTACATTTCTTTTAACAAGTCTTTAGATGGGAAAAATTCTGCTTAATAATTCATCATTTACCTTGAGTGTGTGCTTGTTTCAGCTTAAGATTTGCATTTGTACAACTGGCTGGTATGAGAACCGCCAAGCCAAGAAGTTAACATAAAAGTGATTGTTTCCTGGCAGAAAGAGGGGTAAAGTCTCTTTGGAGGGAGTACAACCTTACCCCAGGCATACAAGATTTCTGCTGATAAGTCCCTGGTGAAGACAAGTTCACAATCCAAAATTACAAACAATAAAAAGTTCACCATGAGATAGCAGAAAAATCAAATCAGCAGGTTCCTCAGAAATCTCAGCTGACAAAACTTCTGCCATTTATTTATTCATTCATTTAACAAATATTTATTGATCATGGACCATGTTCTAGGTACTGTTTTAGGTATTTTGGGTACACAGGTATACAAGCATATAAAAGTTTTTGCTCTTGGTGAAGTCGGGACCAAAGGGAAACCCAAACTTTACCTGTAGGATGAACACTCATACCTAATTCTGAATTGTACCCCACATCTTTAAAATTAAAAAAAGAAACAAAGTAAAAAAAATAAAAGTTTCTGCTCTTATAGGGTATAATTCTAACATTCAGTAGAAACTTTAAAAGAAATATATTTAAGGATCATTATACGTTGTATGCCTGTATCAAAATTTCACATGTACCCCATAAATATGTACAATCATTATAGTCATAAACATTTAAAATTAAAAAGTTAAGAAACACATACAGTTGAAATGATTCACGACAGCTCAAACAATAACAAAAACAACCTGATTTAAAAATGAGTAAATAACTAGAATAGACATTTCTTCAGCAAAGATATAAAAATGGCCAAAAGCACATGAAAAGATGTTCCACTCCCTAATCATTAAGGAAATGTAAATCAATACCCCCAATGAGATACAATTGCACAACCATTAGGAAGTCTACTGTATTAAAAAAAAATACCAGACAATAACTAGTATTTGTGAGGATGTGAAGAAATTGGAAGCCCTGAGCCTTATTGGTGAGAATGTAAAATCATGCAGCTGCTGTGAAAAACAGTATGGTAGCTCCAAAAAAATAAAATTGCTATGTGATTCAGCAATTCCACTCCTAGGTATGCACACACACAAAAATCGAAAGCAGGGACTCAGAAAACTGACATCTGTACACCAATACTCATAGCAACATTATTCACAATAACATAAACGTAAAAGCAATCCAAGTGTCCATTGACGGGTGAATGGATGAATCGAAATGTGGTATAGTCATATAATAGAATATCACTCAACCTTAAAATGGAAGGAATTTCTGATATATGGTACAACATAGATAAACCTTGGAGACATTATTCTAAGTGAAATAATCCAGTGACAAAAAGACAAATGTTGTAGGGTTTCATGTATATGAGGTTTCTGAAGTAATCAAATTTATAGGAATAGAAAGTAGAATGGTGGTTTCCAGGGGCTACAGGTAAGAGAAATGAGTTGTTGTTGAATGGGTGTTGAATTTCAGTTTTGTAAGATAAAAACGGTCTGGAGATTGGTTGCACAGCAATGTGGACATACGTAAATTGAACTATACACTTAAAAATGGTTAAGGTGGTAAACTTCATGTTACATGTATTTTACCACAGTTAAAACATCATTCAAGACATAAAAGAATCCAAATATTTAGGGAAAAAACAAGACATAATCAATTAAAAAACAGTAACACTGAAAAAAACAACTTGTTTTTCAAGAAATAAGACATAAAGGCATTGGCTGCGCTAAACTGCAGATTAGACCCATCTAATGAGATATCAGTGAACTGGAACATAGCTATGAGGAAATTACATAGAAAGTGGCCTGGAAAGATATGTTAAATATGTGAGAGAAGTTAAGAGACATGGGAGATGGAACAAGAATTCTGAAATATGCAATATCTATGTAATAAAGTTGACTCAGTTGCAAGTGAGAGAAGCCAGTTAAAAGGGGCTCAAGACAAAAGGACGAGTGGTTTTATGGACTCCAGAAGCCGCTAGATCCAGGCGTTCAAAGCTCACCCTAGAAATTCCATCTCTTTGCCGCTGTGCTTTACTTTAGTCTCTGTTGGCCTCATCCTCAATCAGGATCTCCCCATCCAGGCACTAGAAGTTACTGCTTCCCCTCCTCCCAGCTTCTCAACCCAAGTGGGAATAGCAGCTCTTTCTCAGTGGTTTCAACAAAAGTCCCAGGTAAGAATATCATGGCCTTGCTTAGATCCGGTGCCTATTCCCAAACCGATCACTGAAATCAAGAGGATGAGCTTCCCCTTGGCAGTCCTGGGTCCTGGGACCTTTCCTGGCGTAGATCATGGACTAGGCCTGGACCACATGAGTTAAGAGCGAAGGAAGGAGTTGTCTCAGAAGAAGCCCTGTGAACAGTTGGCAGGAAAAAAACAGCATTTGGGGTTGGCGACACGGCCGCTATTATAAGAAAAGCAAGAAATGCACATGTGTTCAGAGAACGAAATGTGTGTATGGCTTCATTCAGATCCACGCCCGTGTTTTCCCTCTCCGCACACACATTCTTAGTGGAGTAGCAACTGTTCCCGCACCCTTTCTATTCGACATTCTGCAAGTGGGAGCTATTCACAGCTTACACTTAAGTGTGAGGCATGGTTTGGTGTGCTCTGCATAGATTTTTTAATTTTTCTTTCTTTCTTTCTTTTTTTTTTTTTGAGTTGGAGTCTCACTCTGTTGCCCAGGCTGGAGTGCAGTGGCACGCTCACAGCCACCCCAGCATCGACCTGCTGGGCTCCCGTGATCTTTCCGCCTCAGCCTTACAAGCAGCCGGAATTATAGGTGCGCACTACCACGCCCGGCTAATTTTTTATATTTTGTAGAGATGAGGTCTCACCAAGTTGCCCAAGCTGGTCTCGAACCCACTGGCTCAGGCAATCCACTCGCCTAGGCCTCCCAAAGTGCTGGGATGATAGGCTGACCCACCAAGCCCGGCCGAGATTTTCTGACTTTATCCTCACCACAATCCTACAAGGCCATACATTTTCATTCACTTTTTCAGCTCACCCATGAGGAAACTGAGGTACAGAGAAGTGAATTAACTTGATTGCAGACACACAGAAAGTATTTGTGGGGTTGGAACTGGACTTGAGACAGTGTAGGTCCACATTCTATCCTGTATCTACTATATGCTGTGCTCTGTCCCTCAAGTTCAATTCACTTTGGACAGAATTCCCCAAGGTGGTACCGCCAGGCAGAAATGCCCTTTTGTAGGTAGTTCCTCAAGTGGCAGTAGTTTGGACGTTAGTATGAGTATGTCTAGCATGTGTAAAGTTCGTCACTGTGACGATGGCTCCCTCTGGGTAGACTCATAGCGATGCCGGGTGTGGTGCATTGCGATGTCCTGTGAGTTCTTGACTTCACCATGGAAAAGAATTTCAGAGCAAATCCAAAGTATAGTTTAATAATTTATTAGAAAGAAAAAAGACATGGTCAGGGAAGGCGTGGATATCTTAAGAAATAGCGCGCATGTTTGCCTTTGACAGGAAGTTTTATATAATTTTACGATGATGATTAAGCAACCATGAGCTAAGAGGAGTGGGCTGCAGGCGTCTAGCTGCAAGTTTTGATGACCATCTCTCCACCTTCTATGAGATAAGAAGGGTGGGCTGCAGGTGTCTGGTCATGAATTTTTTGCCATCTCTCAAACTTTTTTTTTTTTTTTTGAGTTGGAGTCTCCCTCTGTCACCCAGACTGGAGTGCAGTGGCCACTCTCGGCCACCGCAGCCTTGACCTGCTGGGCTCTGGTGATCCTTCCACCTCAGCCTTCCAAGTAGCTGGAAGACAGGTGCACGCTACCACACCTGGCTAATTTTTTTTATTTATTGTAGAGATGAGGTCTCGCCAAGTTGCCCAGTTGGGTCTCAAACCTGCAGGTTCAGGCAATCCACTCACCTCAGCCTCCCAAAGGCGCAGGATTACAGGCTGAGCCACCGAGTCTGGCTTCCATCTCTCAAACTTTTAAGGTGACAAGGAACTTCTAAATAATGAAAGTTACTGTCTAACTAGATTTGGGCTTTTCTTAAAACTTCGTGTCTGTGTTTTTGGTAATTCTCTATTGTTTCTGTGAATGATTGCGCTAGTAGATCCACATTCCAACCCACGAGGTGGTCATGTCTGATACGACCCGCCAGTCAGGTGAAGGTCGTGTATGAACAAGAAAGATATATGAATGCCTACCCTATTTTAATTTAGATCTGCCTAAGTACTTCTAACTTATGTTAACTACACCTGCCTCAGTAGGACTATTTTGGTTGCAGAAGAAAGGGGCCCCAACATACTTCACCTCAGGCCTCCCACACCCATGAGTGTTATCAGTCGGCACACAGGGCCACCCTGTGGAATGCAGGAACACAGCTGGCTCCAACCAGGGGTCAACTTACTAGTTTGGACAAAGGGGGAATTTCTTGGCTTTGGTAACCACATCTCAGGAAGGGAAGGAGTGTGGGCTATCCTCCTCGGGTGGTGGAATGCAGCCAGTGGTTGTTTCTCCACCACGCAAATTGTATTGGTAGTGTATGTCATTCAAGGCTTCCCCAAGAGGTCAGAATGGCGCTGTTCTTAGGCTCTCCACCTGTGGAGAGGAGACTGGCCTCCCTTGTCCCTAGAAGGCTTTTAACTGACCTGGTGGTCACACACTCACTCCCAAGACCAAGGCATGCAGAATACTATAGTTGATTACCTCAATGGGAATATGGGTGCAAGATAAGCAGTCCCTAAAATAAGAGGAAGGGCGAGTCTTCCCAAAGAAACAGGAAGGCATATTCCATAGGTCAAACCATTAATATCCACCTTGGGTACCAAGTCTCGTGTTGTGGGGTCTTAGGAGCTTCTTCATGGAGGAAGTAAGCGATGTGGTGAGGCCTTGAAACCATGCAGGAGCTTGCTGAAAACAGAGACATGAAGAGGCATGAGCATTTGGGGTTGGAGGTAGACACATGGAAGTCTAGGAGTGAATGGATTATTCTACTAGGGTGTGGAGGTCATAGGAGTGGTGAGGTAAGGTGAGGCATGGCTGTAAAAGCACAGAGAACCACATGGAGCCTGAACTAGACCTTAAATGTACTGGTGATCCTCGGATATAAGGTTTTGCTTACCCAGCGTTCACTTTTTTCTTACCAATAAGACCACATTTCCCTTTGAAGAAGCTCCTCTCCAACCCTCTCAGTCTATGGAGTTTATGTGGTCCCTCTCTCCAGCTCTTGGGACTTACCTGGTCAACGGAAGTCATTGTAATTGGCTCAGGATGGATGTGTGACCCAATCTGGGCTACGAGGGCCAGCCCTAGGAGTTTTGTTGGAAGCGTTGGGACCTATTCCAACTAGGAAATCAGAGGCTAGAGATGGAGAGAAAGCAATCGCTGATGAAAGGGGTTTTTATTTTTTGTTTTGCTTCTTGAGTTGAGGTCTCACTCTATTGCCCAGGCTGGAGTGCAGTGGCAGGATTACAGCTCACCACAGCCTTGATCTCCTGGGTTCAGGTGATCTTTCCAACTCAGCCTCCCAAGCAGCTGGGACTACGGATTCATGCTACCACACCTGGCCAATTTTTTTTATTTTTTGTAGACAAGGTCTGGTTATTTTGCCCAGGCTGATCTCAAACTTCTGGGCTCAAGCAGTCCTCTTGCCTTGGTCTCCCTAAATGATGCCATCTCCACTTAAACTTCAGAGGCCGAGAGTGGGGTTGGCCTTGCTTCCCAAGTAAAATAGAAAAGTGCTAGAATCAGAATTAAGAGGGAATGAATGTGGGTTGTGGAACACACAATGGAGAAGGGTCTGCTTCAGTGTGTATTTTCTGAGACGATTTTCTGAGTAACACAAAGGAGATGGTTTTATTTGGGGCCTGGATCTAGCTGCTATTTCTGACAGGGTACTTGGGAAAAGCCTCATTGAGGAGATGGCATTTATACTGAGCCCTACAGGATGGCCCCAGCCCTTATCTGAGGGGAGGATGGTTGGGAGGTAGGAATTACCATGGTATGATCAGGTGAAGTGAAGAGCAAAGTGAAGACCGTGAGGCCAGAGCATAGTGCATAGTGGGGGGCCAGGAGGCAAGATCTGGCAGGTCTGGTAGATTCCGCCATGAACACTGGTATGGACAGCCATGACAGAGTCCTAAGTGGAATCAGTAGGGTCTGTACCGGAAGGAGGGACAGGCCAGCTGTAATCATGCTAAAAAGATGTGAAGGAGGGAAGAAGAGGCAAGGGCCATTTCTCTACCACCGTTCCCTTCCCATTCCACACGTTGAATATTGAACACAACCCAACAAAGCTTAGTAGGCTCACCCTCACTTTACAGACAAGAAATCTCACTTTCCCAAGGCCACAAAGCTTGTGGGTGTCTGAGCCAGGATGTGTCTGAATAAGAAGATCCTCTTCTGAGGGCTGATTCCCAGAAGCACTAAGGGTGGTTGTGAATCTCGTGGATTCTACATGTTCTCTCACCGGGTCGGGTGCTGGTCAGCCTATTTTGCAAAGAAGGAGACCAAAGACCCCGGAAGTGTGCTCACCTGACCTTGATCACCTGGGCCTGGAAGGCCCTCAGCTCAAGGTCCCCGGGTAGAAGGGGTTAAAGCGTTTGTCCCTGGAACCTCAGCTTGCATCCCACCCTGGAATCTTCCTCTGAGCTGCAAAGCCAGGCCAGCTGCCAAGTCATATATACATTGCTGGTAGCCAGGCAACGCCGTGCTTTTTCTGGGAAGGAGCACAATGTGGTCACTGTGCTGCGGACACCAGGTTCCAGATGGAAGAAAGACTTTAATCCCAGCTTCGCGGCTGTTTGGCACATTTCACTCCCTGAAACCCTGCTTGGGCCAGTCTTCACTGTGACTGTCCAGTGTGGCCATTCTGTCACATACTGTTTCTGATGTTTGAATTTTAGTCCTTTACAAGTTGGTTTTATTGAAGCAAAACATGGGAGAGAAAAAGACTGGAGGTGAATTTAGATGCAACGGGGACACGGCACTTATGTCTTACGATGAACAAGATGTGGGAGCGCAGTGATTAACAGACAAAATTCAGAAGGGCAAGGGGGGCCCATGAAGTCAGAGGAAGAGGCTCAAATTCTTGTATGACTGGGGAGTGCAAATCAGAACCACACCAAGCCAGTTTTAAGGTTCAGAGTGATCAAAGAATTAAAATAGTGAAAGACACCTTCACCCACATGTTCTTTACAACACGATTCAAATGGCAAGGATGTGGAATCAACCTAAATGCCCATCTACCAATCAGTGGATCATGAAAATGTAGTGTATATACACCATGAAATATTATTCAGTCCTCAAAAAGAGTGAAATAATGTCTTCTGAAGCAATGTGGATGGAATTGGAGACCATCACCCTAAGTGAACTGAGGAGCAGAAAACCAGACGTCGCGTGTTCTTATAAGTGGGAGCTAAACTAAGGATCTGCCAAGCACAGAGAATGGTGTCATGGACACTGGAGACTCAGAAGGGGAGGGTGGGAAGGGGTGGAGAGATGAAATATCACCTGTCGGGTACGGTGTGCACAGGTGGGGATGATGGGTACATGTAAAGCCCAGACCAAAAGCTATTTGTACCCCCTAAAGCTATTGGAATAAAAAAAATAAAGAATTGAAATCGTGATAAGCACCAGGGCTAGCGAGGATGGGATAAGTGTGTGCATGTATGCAATTGTCTGTATTTACCTGTATTTTTGCATACATACAAAAAAATTCTGGAAGGAAAACAAAATATTCATACTTATTAGCACTTTAGCATTAAAAAGCTGTCAAAAATGCAATGTTGGTTTAAAAAACAACGAAAAAAGGAAAATTGCCAGTTAGTAGAATATGATTTCATTGTTATAAAAAAATAAAGCTATGTGTATATGTACTAGTGTGCATGTGTAAGTACACACACATATATGTACTATATACATACATATATATATATCTTTTGTACAAAATAAATCTGAGAAGGAAAAAACAAGAAAATCTGAATAGTGATTGGCCCTATGAGGTGCAGAGGGAATATTTTTACATTTCTGTGTTGTTTGAAGGTTCTCAAGGTTTGCATACTATTTCTTTAAATTTAAATAATCATTAAAGATTTCTCAAAGAACTCAAAGTGGATCTACCATTTGATCCAGCAATCCTACTGCTGGGTATCTACCCAAAGGAACAGAGATACTTTCATAAAAAAGACGCCTGCACCCACATGTTCATTGTAGCACAGCTCACAATTGCAAAGATGTGGAATCAACCTAAATGCCCATCCACTGATCAGTAGATCATGAAAATGTGATACACACACACACACACACACACACACACACACACACACACACACACAGTATGGAATACTATTCAGCAATCAAAAAGAATGAAATAATATCTTATGCAGCAACTTGGTTGAACTTCACCTTTAGTGACATAACGCAGGAACAGAAAACCAAACACATTTTCTCACTAGTGAGTGTGAGCTAAACCAAGGGCCTGCAAAGGCATAGAGAATGGTATCGTGGACACTGGAGACTCAGAAGGGGGAGGGTAAAGGGACTGAGGGATGAAAAATCATGTGACAGGTACAATGTGCATGGGTTGGGGTGGTGGGTGCACATAAAGCTCAGACTTCTTTGCCACTATGCAATGCAACCACGTAACCAAAAATGAATTGTACCCCCTAAAGCTATTGAAATAAAGACAAAAGACCATTGAAAATATCTTTAAGAACTACCATAATCCTACTATCCTACCAGAAGTATTTTTAGCAATTTTCCATATGATTTTCTCCCTCCATGCACACGTGCGCGCGCACACACACACACACACACACACACACACACACACACACACACACGATGCCAAAAAAATGCATACATATTTTTTAAAAGGAAAAGCTATATTAAAATTGTAGATGCATACAGGTCATGTTTGGCTTCTGCAATTACAGGAGGTGCTCAAAGTGGTTACCATCAGTGTCCAGACACTTCTGATCTACCTAAATATAAAACTAAAAGTAATATATAGATAACATCTCTTAAAATGTGTATACATTTTTTGGCATCCCTGGTGTGTGTGTGTGTGTGTGTGTGTGTGTATAGATATATATACACACCCACACAAACCCCTATGTCTACGTAGTTGTATAATTTTCCTATATAACTATATATTAAACAGATTTATAGACATATAATGGTATGTATATATTATTGCTAATGTGTGTATATTGTATATACACATATATTAACATTATGTGTATATGATTAATGTTACATAGGTACATACATGATGTTACTTTTATATCCACACACATATAATGTTAGTAATTAATATTTTTGGAGTCTTGTTATGTATCAGGCTCCGTGCCGATGGGCACCGTTGGGTGTCAGAGAGGAGAGAGGTTGGTGGTCGTAGCTAGAGGTTCAAGAGGGCCTCTGGGGAGTTGCTGGCTAGTGCAGTCACCCAGAAGCCAGGGTCATGTGGTTTGGCCCAAACCAAGGCAGCAGGGATGGCCGCAGCCTGGACAGATCTGAGAGAGGTTCAGACCTTGAGTCAGGGAACAGTTCTGAAGAGGCCTAGATGGAAGGGGGCAGGGAAGAGAGGCATTTCAAGTCAGAAGCAAGGGGATCTGACTGCTCATCTGAACAGGTGAGGAAGGCACAAGGAGTGACCCTATGATCAAGGAGATGATGGCAAAAAACACTGGAGAGGCAGCACTGGATTGGGGAGAATGAGATGGGAGGTAGACCTGGAGTTCACTGAGTGCCAGGGCAGCCTGGTTATGAGTTGAGGCAGAGGAGGACAGTTCCTCAATAAATCAAACAGAGAATTGCATATGACCCAGCCATTCCACTTCTGGGAATATACCAAAAAATAACTGAAGGCAAGAACTCAAGAAGATATTTTACATATATATATATATGTTTGTTTGTTTGTTTGTTTAGTTGGAATCTCACTCTATCGCCCAGGCTGGAGTGCAGGGGTACGCTCATGGCCACCCCAGCATCGACCTACTGGGCTCCAGCAATCCTTCCACCTCAGCCCTCCAAGTAGCAGGAACTACAGGTGCACACTACCACACCCGGTTAATTTTTTTATTATTATTTATGGTAGAGACAAGGTCTCACCAAGTTGCCCAGGCTGATCTCAAACCTGCAGGCTCAGGCAATCCTCTCGCCTTGGCATCCCAAAGTGCTGGGATGACAGGCTGAGCCGCCAAGTACAGCCTCAAAAAGATATTTTATAGCCATGGTCAAAGCAGCATTATTCACAATAGCCGAAAAGTAGGAACAACCCAAGTGTCCATCGAAGGATGGATGGATGAGCAAAATGTGGTCCATGTACACCGCAGAATATTAATCCAATCAACCTTAAAAATGAAGGAAATTCTGATGCTTGCTACAACATGGATGGACCCTGAGGACACTGTGCTCAGTGAAACAAGCCAGACTCAAAAAACAAATAGTGTATGATTCCACTTACATGAGGTACCTGGGGGTTCAAGTTCATAGACACAGAAAGCGTGGTGGTTGCCGGGGGCTGCGGGGAGGGAGAGCGGGATATTGTTTAATGGGCTCAGAGCTTCAACTTTGCAAGATGAAAAGGGTTCTGGGGTGGATGGTGGTGATGGCTGCACACCAGTGTGGATGTCCTTGATGTTACTGAACCTTTTAAATGGTTAAGAATGAAATCACGTCCTTTGCAGCAACACGGATGGAGCTGGAGATTGTCGTCTCAAGTGAACTGACCAAGAAACAGAAAACCAAACACTGAATGTTCTCACTCATATGTGGGGGCTAGATGTCCACAAAGATGGAAAAAATAGACACTGGGGACACCAGTAAAGGGAGGGAAGAGGGGGTTGGGGTTTAGAAACTATTATACCTACAGGGCACAGTGTTCTCTCTCTGAGGAATAGACCACCTGAGACCCAGTCCCGCCCCTATACAATATGCCCAACATGCATGTGTATCCTGAATCCAAAATAAAGGGATTAAGATAGTACATGTTGTGCTGTATTGTGTGTTTTCTCACAATGAAATCTTTTTTTTTAAGTTGAGGAAGGAGCCGGGCTCGGTGGCTCAACCTATAATCCCAGTGCTTTGGGAGGCCGAGGTGAGTGGATTGCCTGAGCCCACGGGTTTGTGACCCGCCTGGGCAATTTGGTGAGACCTCATCTCTACAATAAATCAAAAAAAAAAATTATCTGGGTGTGGTAGCGCGCGCCTGTAGTTCCAGCTACTTGGAAGGCTGAGGCGGAAGGATCGCCAGAGCCCAGCAGGTTGAGGCTGCAGTGGCCGGGAGCGGCCACTGCACTCCAGTCTGGGCAACAGAGTGAGGCTCCAACTCAAAAAAAAAAAAAAAAGTTGAGGAAGCGGATCTGGCCACAATTGGAGGTTGGGAGTTATCTGACTATCTCCCTCAATGGGGAACAGCTTAGCAGAAAAGGGAACGAGGTTGAGCATACTCCATCTGGGAACTTAAAATTGCAGGAGAAGCACTACCAGCAACCGTCTCTGAGACAACTCAAGAAACCCAAGAAGAAGTGGCAGAATACAGATGCCCACCTGATCAAGGATGCAGTCACCCCTCCTCCTCCTTTTTAGAAACAAGCTCATTGAGGTAAAACAGCATGCCGTAGACTGTGCGTACGTTTGGTAAGTTTTGGCATGTGCTTGTACCCATGAAATCTCCACCACATCAAGGTAGTGAACACTTTCACCACCCTCAAAACTTTTTTTGTCCCTTTATAACTCCCCACCCTTCCCCCCTCAGCAACCAACCACAGATCTGCTGTGGGCCCCTGTATTTTGTTTGCATTCCCAGAGTTGTACACACATGTACATTTAGTATGTTCCTTCTCTATTTCTTTCTTTCTTTTTTTCCCCTGAGTTGGAATCTCACTCTGTCGCCCAGGCTGGAGTGCAGTGGCACACCCCCAATGTCGACCTGCTGAGCTCCAGCGAGCCTTCTGCCTCAGCCTTCCAAGTAGTTGGAACGAAAGGCACGCGCTACCACACCTGGCTAATTTATTTTTATTTTTATTGCAGAGACAAGGTCTCGCCAAGTTGCCAGGGCTAGTCTTGATCCCACGGGCTCAGTTAATCCTCTTGCCTTGGCCTCCCAGTGCTGGGATGACTGGCTGAGCCACCAAGCTTGGCCTCCCTCTCTATTTCTAATCTGTTTTATTCCACCTAGGTTAATTATTTCTAGATAATTATACATTGTTGCAAGTATCAACAACCCATTCCTTTTCTTTGTGGAATAGCGTTGTATGGGTGTATCCATTCATCTGTTGATGGACGTTTGAACTGTTGCAGGTTTTTGCCATTCTGACAACTAATACGAATATCTATGTCCTGGTCTTTGCATAGACATAAGTTTCCTTTTCTCTCAGGAGGAAACCCAGTAATGGAGTGGAGGTTTTCTGTAGTGTGCATATGTGAGTTATTCTTCTTTATGGTTCACGGAACACTGATTGGTTTGAGTGGCAACGTACAGAATGATGTTGTAGTGTAAGTACGTCCCAAGTAGCACATGCATTCGGTCTTTACCTGAAATTCAATTTTTGTTTGTTTTTGAGTTGGAGTCTCACTCTGTCGCCCAGGCTGGAGTACAGTGACACACTCACGGCCACCACAGCCTCAACCTGCTGGGCTCAGGCCATCCTTCCGCCTCAGCCTCCCAAGTAGTGGGACTACAGGTGTGTGCCACCACACCCAGCTAATTTTTTGATTTATTGTAGAGATGAGGTCTCACCAAGTTGCCCAGGCTGGTCTCGAAACTGCGGGCTCAGGCAATCTTCCTACATCTGTCTCCCAAAGTGCTGTGATAACAGGCTTAAGCCACCACGCTCGGCTGAAATCCAAATTTAACTGAATGTCCTATATGCTCTTTAGCTGAGTCTGGCAATTCTATTTATCTCTCGCTTCCTTGAGGTCTCGGCTCAAATGTCATCTCCCTAGGGAGTTCTTGGCTGACTCCATCCCCACCCTGCACTTAAATTGTAGCCTCTGCCCCTCTCCCCCATCACTCTCGAACACCTTAGCCCACCTCATTTTCTTCACACCACTTCTCACGACCTGGTGCCATGCATCCGTCTGGTCTGCTCATCTTCCATGTCCCTGTCACCACATCAGCAGCAGGAGGTCAGGGATTTTGACCATGTGTTCACTCTTTTTTCTCCAGGCTTTATCTATGCCTGGTATGTAGTAGTAGATACTCAAACAGTGTTTTGGATAAATCTAAGCCCTCACTTCCTTTTGCCACACCCAAGCCCACAGCTCCTGCTGGCAGTTTTAAACGAAGAGTTCCTGAGGTCTGCCAAGGTCAAGCGTGCACACGTGTGTCTGGGCAGTTGCATTCAAGGACACGATTGACTGCTAAGCCCCTGGATCTGCGCGTTCCCTGGTCAGCACATTCTCTCCCCGGTCAAGGAGAGAGACCCAGCCATGTTACACAATCCCCACCCTACCCCATGGGAGATAAATCCTCTAATCAACTCAGTGTCCAGATGAGGGATTTGAAGCAGAGTCGGCAAGGACAGATCAAGGTAGACACAAGGCTGGTCTTGTTCTAGGGAGTGGGGTAACCAGGACCCAAATGGGAATCAAGAGGAGACATCTACTTGGGGGTGGAGAGAAGGAAGCAGGACGTCATCCTGGGGCCATCCGTCGTGGCATTGGGATCTGTGGTGAAGGACAAGGGTCTGAGCTTGAGTGGGCACACACTGGTGGGTGGGCCATGGCTGGGCCTGAGAATGGGTATGAGGACCCCCACACCCTTTGTGGAAAGCCTGAATTCTGGAGCAAGCTATATCTCTTCAGACTGATCTCAACTGAGAGTGCTAGGAAAACCTAGTGCAGGCCCGGTGCAGTGGTTCACGCTGTCATTCCAGCACTTTGGGAGGCCAGGGCAGGAGGATTACTTGAGCCCAGGAGTTTGAGACCAGCCTGGGCAACACAGTGAGAACCCCATCTCTACAAAAAACTTTTAAAAAACAACAGCCAGATGTAGTGGCACACCTGTCATCCCAACTACTGAGGAGGCGGAGGCTGGAGAATCATCTAAGCCCAGGAGGTGGAGGCTGCAGTGAGCTGTAATTGTGCCCCTGCACTCCAGCCTGGACAGCAGAATGAGACACTGCAAAACAAACAAACAACAACAAAATCCTACCACATTTTTTTTTGTTGAATTGGAATCTCACTCTGTCGCCCAGGCTGGAGTGCAATGATCCACTCACAGTCACCTGTGTTGACCTGCTGGGCGCTGGCGATCCTTCCACCTCAGCCTTCCAAGTAGCCATGGCTGGCTAATTATTTTTTATTTACTGTAGAGATGAGGTCTCACCAAGTTGCCTGGGCTGGCTTCAAACCCGTGGACTCAGGCAATCCACTCGCCTCGGCCTCCCAAAGTGCTGGGATGACAGGCTGAGCCACCGAGCCCAGCCCCTACCACATTTTTAACTGAGCACAATGTCAGAAGCTGTCGGTATTGTTTCTAAAAGAGCAGAGTGGATACTAGGTCGGCCAGCAGAGTGCCCGGCCAGCGGCAGTGTGGGAAGAGAGTTCAGAGGAGGGTGTGAGAAGGAGGGCGGGGTCTGGAGGAACATGAGGAAGGGAGCTGAAATCCCTCTCAGATGCCTGCTGTGAGCCAGACACTGGTCAGGCCTTCTTCACAGTGGTCATGGTGAGTCCTCCTCGTCTCCTGCTGACAGGGACATCATCATTCTTCCTTATTGATGGCGGCGGAACAAAGTCTTACAAAGTTAAGTGACTCTTGTCATCAATGCAATGTCTTTTGCTTTTTTTTAGAAGACAAGGTTTTGCTCAGTGGCCCAGGCTGGAGTGCAGTGGCATGATCATGGCTCACCACAGCCTCCACCTCCTGAGCTCAAGCGATCCTCCTACCTCAGCCTCCCGTGTAGCTGGGACTACAGGCACGCGCTACCATGCCCGGCTAATTTTTTATTTATTGTAGAGATGAGGTCTCGCCAAGTTGCCCAGGCAGGTCTCGAACCCGCGGGCTCAGGCAATCCACTCACCTCAGCCTCCCAAGGCGCGGGATTGCAGGCTGAGCCACTGAGCCCGGCCCATATGTTATTGTTAACGATAGTTGTCCCACAGTGGTATAGAACACTACCACATATTCCTCCTATCTGCTGGTTGACTTTTTAATTTTTTCAGTTGAGTCTCGCCCTGTCACCCAGGCTGGAGTGCTGTAGCATGTTCATGGCTCACTTCAGCCTCAACCTCTGGGCTCAGGCAATCCTTCCACCTCAGCCTCCCAAGTAGCTGGGATTACAGATGTGCACCATCAAGCCTAGCTAATTTTTTGATTTTTTTCTTTGTAGAGACGAGGTCTCACTATGTTGCCTAAGCTGGTCTTGAGCTCCTGGGCTCAAACACTCCTGTCACCTCAACCTCCCTATGTGCTGGGATTTCAGGAGTGCGCCACTGTACCCGGCTAAATATTCTTTAAAAACAACAAGAAACATTTGTTTTTAAAGAATTTACTGCAGACTATAGCACACAGAATTACTACCACCATTCTCATCCTTTGGGATATGTTCCATGCACTTTTTTTTAGTTTCTTGTATTAACAGACAACATTGTCATAACCCCCAAGAAGAGGTGAAGGGCTTTTGTGGGAAGGGGGGTTCAGGTGGGTGGGGAGAGCTCCAGAAGTGGAGTTAAGGTCAAAGGTTATGTGCATGTTAAATTTCTATAGTCACCTGGCTACTTTCTTATTTTTTGTAGAAACGAGGTCTCACTATGTTGCCCTGGCTGGTCTCAAACTCCCGAGCTCAAGTCATCCTCCCACCTCAGCCTCCCAGAGTGTTGGGATTACAGGTGTGAGCCACCATGCCTGGCCTTGCATGTTGGCTTGTTAACCTAACAACATATCTTGGTGACTGTCCTCTGTGTGAGTTTGGGTCCTCTAAGAAGTAGACCCCAAAACGGTATGAGATGTGGAAGAAACACATGAAAGGAAAGCGCTGTAAGGGACAATGAGCAATGAGCTGGGGTGTGTGAACAAGCTGTTAAATTTGGGAAGGTGAGAAGGAAGGAAGGTTGGTAGAGACCAGCCTTCAGGGCCTTTGCCAGAAGCCTCAGCATAGAGGCCAGGCAGTCCACCCGCTGAAATCACCTGCCAGAGAAGCCCCTGCCCCCAGGAGTGGGTTTGCGTGGGCAGCCCTGCTACCCTGCTACGCTCGCCGCCTGGGATCAGAACGTGTGGAGTAGGCCTCGATGCCACTGTGAGAATAGACTTCAGAGGGCGGCCCCAGGACCGGACACTCTCTGTGGTAGTAACCTCCTCCATGCTGCAGGCACTGCCTCATTCTCTTCTGCAGGAAGAAAATACTCCATTGAATAGACAAATCGAAGTTCACTTAACCACTCCAGGTAGTGGGCATGGAGTTGGGGGGGTGGTTTCCAATCTCCTGCTGTTACAGAGAATGCTACCAAGTGAAACCTTGCACATGAGTCCTCTTGCAAGAGTGTGTCTGCGATGTAAAAACTCAGAAGAGGAACCATTGCCTCAAAGTGCACAAGGAGAACTCCCAAAAAACCCATAATTTATTTATAAAAAATTGTGCATTTATTCTTACATGTTTAGACTTCAGTCACCTTCAAAGTCCTCTGCGTTTGACCCAATACCCCATTGAGATGCTTTTTCCACTGCTCAAAACAGTTTTTCTGAGCTTGTCCATTTTGATGCCGTTTAGTGCTTCTGACGTTTTCTGTTTCACCTCTTCCACACTGGCAAAATGTTTCCCTTTGAGGAATTTTTTTCATCCAGGAAACCAAAAAAAGTCACTTAGGACAAGATCAGGTGAATAGGGAGGGCGGGGCATGGAGGTCATGCCATTTTTGGTCAAAAACTGCTGAACACTCAGTGTGGTGTAGGCAGGTGCGCTCGTCAATCACCCATCATGAAATGGGCAAATGTGTTGAATGAAAGACTCTCCAAAAAAAATTTCCTGAAGCTGAACACAGCCTCTTACAACAACGCTAGCTGGTACGCTGATGCCGATGGGTTCCTAGAACACTTACCTAGAGAGGAATCCTGTACTACAAGGGCCCGCCCTACAAAAGATAATTCCGGTTTTTTGGGGCTCCCCTTGAATATGAATTTGTAACTGGAATAAATATCACTGCATGGCTTTTCTGAATTTGCACCAATTCCAGGCCTCCCCCCATTCCCTCGACCCCAACCCAACCAGATAAGAGGTGAGCTGATCCTCCACACCTTCCCCACACAGCATGTGACTGGGTTCCCATCTCTGCTTGCTGCTGAATGGGAGATGGCGGGCCGAGGTCTTAGATTGTATTTCTCTGACGATGCTGAGGCTGGCCATGTTTTCATGTGTGTAAGGACTATTTGTGTTTCTTTCCTGTGCACGGTTGGTATTTAAATTTGCTTGACTCAGGAACAGAAAACCAAACACCACATGTTCTCACTTATAAGCAGAAGCTAAACTGGGGATCTGCCAAGGCATAGAGACTGGTATCATGGGCACTGGAGACTTAGAAGGGGGTGGGGGAAGAAGGGGTGGAGGGAGAGAAAATCACCTTTCAGGTACAATGTGCACGGGTGGGGATGGTGGGGGCACTGAAAGCCAAGGCCAAAAAACTGTTTGTATCCCCCAAAGTTATTGAAATAAAGAAAGAACACACACACACACACACACACACACACACACACACAAAATGATTTTTAAACGTGCTTTTAAAGAAAAAAGCAAGGAAAAAAATGTGCTTGAGTGCTTGTTATCCACTCGACCATTTCAGTTTGAACTCTAAGAGGACAAGGACGGTGTCTGGTTCTACTCACTGGGTCCCCTGGCATCTAGAAGAGGGCCTGACCCAGGGCTGGAGGGTCAGATGAACTGGTCCCTTGGAGGGAGGGGGCAGTGCTGGACATGGGATCCCGTTTATTGGGTCCCCAGATGATTGCGTTTGCTATTACCGGAACCCTGCCAGGCACAAGGACGGTTTAGGGCAAGTTTAGGGCAAGCATCTCCTCCATCACTATCTTTGCGTGGCTTTTACCCCTAACCCACTCCAGTATCACCAATGACTTGACCTTGGCTGCAAGAAGTATTGACTTCAATAGCGTGTAACTCCAGGGCAGAGGAAAGTGGGTTTTGAGCTAGGGGCAGGCAAGTTAGAAAGTTGGTGCAAATCAAGGCAGGGCTGTTTGATGTTTAACACACAGCCGGGTTTCCAAAGCAAATTCAGCTCATCAATCCACCATGCGATTTCCCCCAGGTTGAAAAGCCAGATTGGATTCCAAGAAATATATACATTGCAGTGTAATTAGGCAAGGGAACGGTGCTCTTGGAGCCACAGAGACCTGTGGTCAGTATTTGGGAGACAGTCACTTCCTGACGGTAAACAGATTTAAATACACCATCTGTTTTGCAGTTATCTCCTGGGACCTGTTTTTAGTCAGTTTCTCTCTCTAACTTTCAGGTTTTGACAACCTTGTTTTCTTTTTCTTAGAAAGAAAAAAAAAGAAGACATAAACCACGATGCTTCCCCTCCATGTGTCAAGCTTGATTATTTTAAGCTCATTTATATATCTTTATTTGCTCCATAAAAGTAAAAATGAAATCTTTTTTTTTTTTCTGTTTGTTTTATCATCAGGCACAAAGAATAAGAACTTTCAAAATGGTGTTTGGTTTTGTCCTTTAACTGTTGAAAGGTTACCATTTTATTTAATTTATTTTTCTTTTTTTTTGATAGACACAGAAAAGAAAACTGATATGCAAAAAATGGATAAAATGAGATAATACACTGTTCAATTAATGTTAACTTTGAATGATTCTAATGATGTTTCTTCTTTAGGAAATCAGGACATCCCTTTGGGCAAATTCTTTTTTTTTTTTTTTTTTAATTTTAGATTCAGCAGTCCTTATGCAAATTCATTACATGTCCATATTGTGTCGTGGTGGAGATTGGATCACAAGTGGCCCTTTGGACAAATTCTTATGGTAGGATCTTTATTACAATATGTGTTATTGGAGCGTGTAGCTTATCTCCATCATTTGACAATTTAGGAAATATCAGAAAATAGGGAGGCCGTGGACGCCTCCTCTTGTTCATACTGTGAGCTCTCGGGTGTGTGAACACTCCAAATGAGAATGGAATGGATTAGTTCGGTCTTGGGATACCATTTGAAGCTGCTTTAGGAAACCCGGAAAGTTGATTTTCAAAAATATTGTATAGGCCATGCTTGGTGGCTCAACCTGTCATCCCAGCACTTTGGGAGGCCGAGGTGAGTGGATTGCCTGAGCCCATGGGTTTGAGACCAGCCCGGGCAACTTGGCAAGACCTCGTCTCTATAATAAATTAAAAATTAGCCAAGCATTGTAGCACACACCTGTAGTTCTGGCTACTTGGAAGGCTGAGGTAGAAGGATCACCGGAGCCCAGTAGGTTGATGCTGGGGTGGCCGTGAGTATGCCGCTACACTCCAGCCAGGGCGACGGAGTGAGACTCCAACTCAAAATACATATATTATAGCTGGGTGTGGTGGCGTGTGTCTGTAGTTCCAGCTACTTGGCAGACTAAGGCGAAAGGATCGCTGGAGCCCAGCAGGTCAATGCTGGGGTGGCCATGAGTGTACCACTGCACTCCAGCCTGAATGATAAGAGTGAGACTCCAACTACTCCAACTAAAAAAAAATTGTAGATTATTTAATTTTTAAATTACTAGTTTTTTGTAACAAGAAGTGATCTCCCTCTAATTGTTCAACCCAGTGTTAAAAGACCTGCTGGTTTCTACCTCCTTCTGCTTCTCAACTGTCTTGTGACCTGATGTTGTTTATCAAACAATTTGCTTTAAAATGCACCTAATCCTTTCTGCCTAACCAATTTATTGTTAATTTTGCATACCCTTGCCACTCCCTACCCTGCAAGTTGGTATATCTTTACCCAGTTGCCTGCAGGACACACAACTCTAGCAGCCTGACATCTCATGGGGCCCCATGAGTGGGTTTCCATCAACCTCCTTTTGTTTGCACCATTAGTCACTTTTTACTACCTGCCTACAGTGTTCCAGGCCACGGTTTTCTAAATTTCCTGAAGGTTATGATGCCCTGAGTGTGCCTCTGCCCTGCTAAATCAGTTCCGCTCACAATCACCTGTGTGGAAATTTCTATGGCTGAATTGAATAGAAACCCACATCAGCATCTGAGAGCTGTTGCAACTTGGTGCCCAACCTAACATTTCATGGAACACGTCTTTGGGGGAAACCAATGTTCCCCACTCACATTAACTTTCTGAATGCCCGTTTGCCAAAAGTTGGTTTTCCAAATGATCAGCTTTTTAAAACTTCCCAATAAACCCACTCACCCCAAGATTTTTCCTGAGAAAACCAATTTGAAACATTTAATTTCACTTATTTAACAAATAATTTATGGGGCACTCACTATAAATGAAGTGTAGTTTTAGGTGCTGGGATTAACATGGTGAGTAAGAGAGTAAAAGTGCTCATCCCTGTGGAGTTCCAGGCCAGTGAGGAAGGAAGGCAGGAAAGACAGGAACAAACAACGCAGTCAGTCATAAAACGTGTCACGCAAGGCGGAGTTGGAAGACCCAGACAAGAAATGATGAAATATGAAATGTAGTATAACACAACATGCAATATGATTATATATATGTTACTATATAATATACAATGTAATAAAATGTAACAATACAGTATACAGTCGTACATTTGACCCTTGAACAACGCAGAAGTTATGGGCACCAACCCCTACACAGTTGAAAACCTACACATCACTTTTGACTCTTCAAAAATCTAACTACTCATAGCCTACTGTAGACCAGAGGACTCACCAATAGCATAATTGACTAACATATTTTTTATGTGTATTATATACTGTATTCTTTCAATAAAGTAAGCTAGAAAAAATAAAATGTTATTTAAGAAAATCATAATCGGGCTTGATGGCTCAGCCTGTAATCCCTGCACTTTGGGAGGCTGAGGTGAATGGATTGCCTGAGCTCGTGAGTTCGAGACCAGCCTGGGCAACTTGGTGAGACCTCGTCTCTACAACAGATAAAAAATTAGTCGGGCATGGTATCACGCGCCTGTAGTTCCAGCTACTTGGAAGGCTGAGGAGGAAAGATCACTGGAGCCCAGCAGGTCAATGCTGGTGTGGCCGGGATTGTGCTACGGCACTCCAGCCTGGGCAACAAAGTGAGACTCAAAAATAAATAAATAAATAAATAAATAAATAAATAAATAGAAATTTAAAAAAAGAAATCCACGTATCACTTTTGACTCTTCAAAAACCTGATTACTCATAGCCTGCTGTAGACTAGAGGACTCACCAATAACATAGTTGACTAACACATACTTGTCTATGTTATATGTATTATATGCTGTATTCTTTCAATGAAGTAAGCTAGAAAAAATAAAATATTATTGAGAAAATCATAAGGGACCAGGTGCAGTGGTTCATACTTATAATCTCAGCATTTTGTGAGGCCAAGCCAAAGTGGGAAGATTGCTTGAACCCAGGAGTTCAAGACCAGACTGGGCAGCATAGTAAGACCTTATCTCTGCAAAAAATCAAAAAATTAGCCAGGGGTAGTGGCACCTATAGTCCCAGCTGTTCGGGAGGCTGAGGCGAGAGGACTGTCTGAGCCCAGGAGGATGAGGCTGCAGTGAGCCATGATAATACCACTGCACTTCAGCCTTGGCAACAGAGTGAGACTTTGACTCAAAAAAAAGAAAAAAGAATAAAATGAGAAAGTAGGGAACAGGGCTTGGCCCAACTCTGGGCTCTTACTTGTATACTCCATTAATATTCATATTTTCACCATTATCATCATTATCATAACCCTATGCCTTGGTTTTTGTTGTATTCACTAAACACAGTGGAAAGCGGGGAGAAGTAAAGGCAACCGACCCTTGAAACTGGAGTCTCCTCCCTGGGGAAAACTGAGGCTCAGGGAAAAGGAGGGATGAGGCAGAGTCAGGATGGACACCAGATTTTCTAGGCCTCATCTCTACAAGAAAAAGTTTTAAAAAAAAAATAGCTGGGAATGGTGGCATGTACCTGTAGTCCCAGCTACTTAGGAGGCCGAAGAGGGTGGATCACTTGAGTTCAGGAGGTTGAGGCTGTGGTAAGCCATGATTAAGCAGAGAGAGAGAGAGAGAGAGAAAGAAAGAAAGAGAAAGAGAGAGAGAGAAAGGAAGGAAGGAAGGAAGAAAGGAAGGAAGGAAAGCAAATCATAAGAGAAAATATATTCACTATTCACTTAAGTGAAAGTGGATCATCATAAAGGTCTTCACCCTTGTCTTCACATTGAGTAGCTGAGGAGGGAGAGGAGCAGGGGTTAGTCTTGCTGTTTTAGGGACAGCAGACGCAGAAGAAAATCCCCTTATGAGTGGGACCACACAGTTCCAACCTGGTTGTTCAAGGGTCAGTTGTATAATATGTAATGCAATACATGGCATAATAATATAATAATATGATATGATGCAATATAATGTGTAATGAAATAATATATGCTATAATGTATAATAATGTAGTCTATAATAATATTGCTTAGAGAGTAGCCTTTAAGTATTCTCTCCACAAAAAATGATAAGCATGTGAGGTAATGCACAAGTTAATTAGCTCGATTGAGCTACTTTGCAAGGCTTGCATATTTCAAGACTTGTAGTGTCTGATAGATATATACAATTTTTGCTTGTCAATCAAAAGTAAATGCAATTAAAAGATAAAGATATAGTATAATGTAATGTGATCTCATATGTAATGCAATGATATAACACGACATAATAATACATCATGCCACGTCATCATATGTAACATAACACAAACGGAACAGCACCATACTGTGATTTGTTGGATAGTGGGAGAAGTCGAGTAGGTTGAGGGGACAGAGCATGGAGGAGAGACAGATGGCTGATGTGCACAGGCAGGCAGGTTTCTCCCTGCAGGCGATAACTGACTCCAGGGCTGAAGCAGACCATCAATTGTACGGAGGGAGAGAACATGTTGGGGAAATGCAGGGAACTTTGGTGCGGCAGGAAAGGAGTGAACAGAGGGGAGAGTAGGGGAGGAAAGGGCAGGTCAAAGAGCAGTAGTCAGCCCCGTGGGACCTCACAGGCACAATCAAGGAGTCTGGGTTTTTTTGTTTTTGAGCTGGAGTCTCACTCCATCGCCCAGACTGCAGTGCAGTGGCACGTTCCCGGTCACCGCAGCCTCGTCCCGCTGGGCTCCGGCGATCCTGCTGCCTCAGTGCGCGCTACCACCCCTGGTTAATTTTTGGTTGATTGTAGAAATGAGGTCTCACCAAGTTGCCCGGGTGGGTCTTGAACCCACGGGCTCAGGCAATCCACTTGCCTCAGCCTCCCAAGGCGCGGGATTACAGGCTGAGCCACTGAGCCTGGCCAGGAGTCTGGGTGTTATTATGAGCGTGATAAGTTTGGATCTTGTTCTGAGCATGATGAGACACCTTGGATGGTTTTATTCAATGTCATGACATCATCCTTGTTTTTATTTATTTAATTAATTTTTTTTTGAGTTGGAGTCTCACTGCATCGCCCAGGCTGGAGTACATTGGCATACTCATAGCCACCCCAGCGACAACCTGCCGGGCTCTGGCGATCCCTCTGCCTTAGCCTTCCAAGGAGCTGGAACTACAGGCATGCGCTACTACTCCTGGCTATTTTTCATTTTATTGTAGAGACGAGGTCTCACCAAGTTGCCTGGGGTGGTCTCGAACCTGCGGGCTCAGGCAATCCTCTCACCTCGGCCTCCCAAAGTGCTAGGATTATAGGTATGAGCCACTGAGCCAGCCTTCCTTGCATTTTTAAAGGCAATGTTAGCTGCTGTGTGGAAAATCTTCTGGAGGAGGAAGAACGGAAGTTGAGACGGCAGTCGTGAGGCTTCGTGTGGCTCGGATGAGAAATGTGGCTCCTTGGTCTCCAGTGGCAGTGAAGGTGGAGATGAGTAGTGGTTGGATCGCAGGTGTATCTAAAAGGAAAAGCCAACAAGATGGGCTATCAATTGCATAGGGTGGCAAAAGGGAGGAGGGAAAGAAGCCAACAATGACTTCTAGTGACCCAACAGCCAGATGAATGGGACTGCTGTCTACTATGGTGGGGAAGATTGAGGGAAGAGCAGGGTATATTAGTCAACCGGAGCTGCTATAACAAAATGTCATACACCAGGTGGCTTGTACAGCAGATGTTTAATTCTCACAGTTTTGGAAGCTGGAAGTTCAACATCAAGATGCCAGCAGATCTGGTTCCTCATGAGGGCTCTCTTTCTGCCCTGCAGACAGCCACCTTCTCACTGTGTCCTCACGTGCCTGAGGGAGAGTGTGCTCTGGTCTCTCTCTGGGGGCCTTACTCTCATAACCTCATCAGAACCTTATTATTTGCCAAAGGCCTAGCCTCCACACCACATACCATCGCATTGGGGATTAAGCCTTCAGTATATGAGTTTTTGGTGGCACACAAACATCTGGTCCGTAGCGCAGAACTAGGAGGAAGCCAAGAGTCCTGTTTCGGGTATGTCGATTTTGAGGTGTCTACAGGATACTCAAGTGAAGACAATAAGTAGGCAGTGGTTATAGGAGTCTGGAACTCAGGGGGAGAGCTGGGATGAAGATGCAAATTTGTGAGTGCAGTATTAGCTTCCTAGGGCTGCCATGACACATTACCACAAATGCAGTGGCTTTAACAACAAAAATGTGTTATCTCACAGTTCTGGAGGCCAGGAGTACAGAGTCAAAGTGTCAGCGGGAGCTGGTGCCTTCTGGAAGCTCTGGGAGAATCTGTCTCCTGTCTCTTTCCAGCTTCTGGTAGTTACCATCATCCTTGGCACTCCTTAGTGTGTAGACACATCATTCCAGTCTCTACCTCCATCTTCACAAGGCATACTCCTCTGGCATCTCTGGGTGTCCTCTCCTCTTCTTTTTTTTTTGAGTTGGAGTCTCACTCTGTCGCCTAGACTGGAGTGCAGTGGCCGCTTCCGGCCACCACAGCCTCACCTGCTGGGCTCCGGCGATCCTTCCGCCTCAGCCTTCCAAGTAGCCGGAATTACAGGCATGCGCTACCACGCCCAGCTGATTTTTTGATTTATTGTAGAGATGAGGTCTCACTGCCCAGGCGGGTCTCGAACCCACGGGCTCAGGCAATCCACTCACCTCAGCCTCCCAAAGGCGTGGGATTACAGGCTGAGCCACCGAGCCCGGCTCCTCTCCTCTTCTTATAAGAATACAAGTTATTGGATTTAGGACCCATTCTAATTTTTAATATGACCTCATCGTAACTAATTACGTCTGCAAAGACCCTGTTTCCAAAATAAAGCCACATTCTGAGGTCCCATGTGGACCTGAATTTGGGGGGATACATTCAACCTAGTAAAGTGAATGCTTGTCATAGATGGAATACTGAATATGATGGGCTGGATGGAGTGAGTGCAGGCAGAAGAGAGAAAGGGGGAGAGGGCTGAGGAGAAGCCCTGGGGTCTCCCACTGGGCAGAGGTGGGGAATAGAAGGAGGAAATGAAAAGAAGCCCTAGCAGAGGTGCTCGGTGATGGAGGAGGAAGACCTGAAGATTTTGGGGTATTGAGACCAAATGAGGAAAGACTTCAGGAAGGAGGATGGGGTACAGGTTCTCAGGTGTGATTGAGAGATTGGATCAGATGGAGACTGAGAGTTGGCTTCGGTGAAAAGGAGGATCCTGGTGAATTTGACAAGAGTGAGTCGGTTTGTGTTGGGAACAGAAGTTGGCTCAGGACAGAAAGGATGGGAGAAAGTCAGGGGAAGGGGTAGAGAGAGGTTCTGGATGTGTCTTGCCTATGAAGGGGCAGAGAGATGGGATGGTAGTTAGGAAGAACTTGGGAGCTAAAAGGCATTTGGTTTTTTTTTCCAAACCAGAAAGTATCATAGTGAAAGGATAAAGTCAGAACAGACTGACCTAGCTAGAGAATAGCCATTCTGATGTTGCTTAAGCTTTGCCATGCTTTGCTAGCTGCTCGTTCCACTCCCTACCTCCTAATCATTGGCCAAGGACAGAACCAGCTTTCCGGAGGTAGCTATTGATCATTGCTTTGTAACTCCCTAAGCAAGCCTTGTACTCATGACCCATCTATTCCAGGTATTTGTTTTCCAACTACACAAGACCAAGCTGACCTAATCTACGGTAATCAATCTTCTGTAACAGCCCACCAGTTCACCGCCTGGAGTCACAAGACTGATTGCCCGGGCAACGCCAAGGACACTTAGAAATGATACTTTATCGATACTTAGAAATGCAGCAGCTGGAGAATTTTTTTTTTAACGCTGTTTCCTTGTTAAAACTTTCAAGGCCTTCCTTCCTCATCCTCCACACAGCACTGCCTCTTAGCGCCAGTCCTGTTCTCCCTTGGGTGTGAATAAACTTTCTTGCTTTGCCTTTGCAATTCTTTGCTTTCTTCCTATAGCACTGGCCCACCTTGCCTCAGTTTATCCTAACACATAGCGTGTCTGCATGTTGATGGGAATGATCTGTTATAGGGGAGGAAATGGATCAGCTGATACAGGTGAGAGAAGATGACAAACCAGCTCTCCTGTCAGGCAAGTGATGGGAAGGAGGGAGAAGCTGGAAAGTAGATCTGCCAGATAATGGATTCGCTGCAAACTGACTTCTAGTAAGTATTTATCACGTGACACCAAGTCATGCTACCCAGGATGGTGTTAGCAGACGTCAAGGATCATCGTTTTCCTTTGATGTTTTAGTTTCATTTCAGTTTAAGTTTTTGTTTCACTTTGACAGGATGATCTCAGCTTTGCAGCTGATTTGCAGATCCCGTTCCATAGCACATGAGATTCGGGTGCAATTCTCACTGTAGGCACTGGGCATTTCTCAAATGTTTGAAACACATTGAAAACATTTACGATCCTGCCGGGTAGCGTGTCTGTTAAGAGAATCTCAAAAGACAGAAATAGGAATGAAAAAAAGATCAGATGATAGAAACAAACCTCTTCTATCATTGACAACATCCTTGGCATTCAAGATCCACAAAAAAGCCGGGCTCGGTTGCTCAGCCTGTAATCCCGCGCCTTTGGGAGGCTGAGGTGAGTGGATTGCCTGAGCCCGCAGGTTCGAGACCCGCCTGGCAGCGAGACCTCATCTCTACAATAAATCAAAAAATCAGCCAGGCGTGGTAGCGCATGCCTGTAATTCCGGCTACTCGGAAGGCTGAGGTGGAAGGATCGTCGGAGCCCAGCAGGCGAGGCTGCGGTGGCCAGGAGCAGCCACTGCACTCCAGTCTGGGTGACAGAGTGAGACTCCAACTCAAAAAAAATAAAAAAGACCCACAAAATCCACTTGGTTGAGACACTCAGAAATTCTCATGTTAAGGTATGAAAACCCTCAGAACACACCAAACCTCAGTTTGGCCACCACAAAGCAGCTAAAATCAATATATATCTGAACTAAGACTTAAACGACTGCAAAATGAAACTAAAACTTCAAGCCAAATCGTTCAAATGTCCTAGAAATTTCCAGAAACTCCCTTTCAGATGGGGTTGCTGTGACTGTCAGAAAGAGTTAAAGGAAGCTTTTTTTTTTATTATTAACCAGGTGAATCTGGTGAATTTGGCAAATTTGGTCTTTAGGGAATTAATCCTCAGCACAAATAGGCATCTGAAGAGCTGATTTTCAGCAAATTTACTTAGCATTGGTAATACCTAAAAGTTACACGTGTGAGTATTGGTTACAATTATCTTTAGTGTCCAGTTCTATCTTCTTATAACAATCTTCTCCCTGGGTGATGTGTTTCACAGACCGATAAACTCCCGTGGCTTTTAAAGGATGGAGATCGAATTTAAATTTGTTGTTTGGAAGAAGCTCATGGGCCGTCAAGGGTATTTGAATTTTTATAAAAAATGGTGTGGTTGCCGGAGGTTGTCTCAGCATATATCTCTGCCATGGAATTTTGCCTCAAGGTAAAAGCAAGCTTTGATTCCTGTAATAGTATATACATCGCAGGGAATTTGGGCAAATGAATGATGGTCTTCAACACACAGCAAACGTGCTTGGCATTCAAAGCACCTCTGTTGCCGACTGTAAACAGACTTAAATACACCATCTGTTTGCACATCGACTGTTTGCATGGAATCTTGTTTTCCCCCTCTTCTGTTTATTTTTCTCTGTAAGTTTAATGTTCTGACAACTTTATGTTTTTTCTTTTTTAAAAACAGAAATCTGTGTTTTTATTTATTTATTTATTTTACCATACTCCTGGGCTACCTCTGATGATTCTCAGGTTAATTTGTGAAACTTCATTTGTTCCATAAAAGAAAAAAGTATCGCCTTTCATTTCTCCTGATTTGGGTCACAAAGGTTAAGAACTTTCAAACCAGAATTTTGTTTTAGTCTTTTATAAGGAGACTTGTCTTGCTTTTTCAGATGTATGGGCAAAGAAATGACCATTAATAACCTGGAGTTGGTGATGTTTGATGATTTGTTCTTAAGATCTGATATCTATTCCCATCTGATGATGTCAGTTGTTTTCCTGGTTTAGATCTTCTACTTCCTTACTTGACAAAAATCTTTACTTGAGGACTTTATCTCATTATGTATTTATGTATCTCAGCATATAGTTCCTTGACCTTTTAGCTTACTGCGATCATTCAAATATTGTGAGATATTCGTGTTAGAAAAACAGGAAGAGAGTGTGAGACTTCCCATGTGTGCCATGCCTCCTCCCGCCCCCCGTGAATTGAACTCACCACTTCCAAATGAAGTGACGGAGAAAATCCCAGAAAAAAAATTAGCCCCATCTTTTTTTATTTGAAGCCAGTTGGCTCTTTGTGTGAATACTTGTATTCTAAACTTTCCTGGCTTGAAACAAAAATTCAGAGTACATATGCGTTTGTTTTGACAGGAAGATCATGCAGCACCCTGCCCCCCCCACCACTGCTGGTGTAACCGTGTTAAAATGCTTCGAGTTCCCTTCCTCTCTCTGTAGAATCACACAAAAGCCTCATTTCCTGATTGATTCTTTTTTTAAATTCTTTGTTTTGATCACTTGCACCTAATTTTGAACCCATGAAAATAATAAGACATTCTAAAAAAACAAACAATTACTATCAGGCCAGTGAAAGAGATTTCCTTTTTAAGTGTTTCCTTCCAGTTTATTTTTATTTTCTGAGTCAGGATCTCACTCTGTCACCCAGACTGGAGGACAGTAGTACGATCATGGCTCACCACAGCCTCAACCTCCTGGGCTCAGGTAATTCACCTCAGCCTCTCAAGTAACTGGGACCACAGGCACACACCACCACACCCAGCTAAATTTTTTCATTTTTTGTTGAGACGGGGTCTCGCTATGTTAAAGCCCAGGCTGGTCTTGAACTCCCGGGTTTAAGCAATCCTCCCACCTCTACTTCCCAAAGTGCAGGGATTACAGGCATGAGCCACCATGCCCGACTCGTTCCAGCTTTTTAATTTGTATCTTTTCATAGTTGCAGCAACCGCTCATGTGCATTCTTCTATTTATTCCTAACAAGAAAACATGGCAGGGAGATTTTTACAAGCTCCTTTCATGGCCAAGGAAGGTGAAGTTCTGAGGCATAAAGAGATGCACTTAGTCACATGGCGAAATCTGGTGGAGTTGGGATTCAAACTCTGATTTGCATTATATAGACATAAAGTGGGACATTTTGCCTGTTTCAGTTTATTTTGGTTTTGTTTTTCTTTTCTTTCTTTTTTTTTGAGTTGGAGTCTCACTCTGTCGCCCAGACTGGAGTGCAGTGGCTGCTCCTGGCCACCGCAACCTCGACCGGCTGGGCTCCAGCGATCCTTCTGCCTCAGCCTTCCAAGTAGCTGGAACTACAGGCGTGCACTACCACACCTGGCTAATTTTTTTGATTTATTGTAGAGATGAAGTCTCGCCAAGTTGCCTCAGCGGGTCACGAACCCGCAGGTTCAGGCAATTCACTCACCTCAGCCTCCCAAGGGGCGGGATTATAGGCTGAGCCACCGAGCCCGGCTTGTTTTTCTTAATAAGATATCATAAATGTGTTTCCACTTTTCAACTTCTTCCTTTAAGAGATATTTGTCAAGGACTGATACATGCTTGGTATGTGATCTAATCAACACAACGGCAGCATGACTTGGAGAGTACAGGCACCCCGATTCTGGACACTTTCCTTTATATTCATTGGCTTCCTTGTCAGGTTAAACGGAACATCGTTCACCTCGTGACTATGGAAGCCGCCACCTGTGTCACCCATGGCGGGTGAAAGCCTCCTATGCGTGCCATGAACATTCCCCACTGGCCTCAGCCCCGACGGGCGCTCAGGGTCCCTCAGCATCTAACTGCAGTTGCCAAAAGCAAGACCAGGACACAAAAGACGGTTCCCCTGGAGGTGGTGATTTCTGAGAAAACACAAATGATCTCTGAAAACTGGCTGTTGGGGTGTTCAGCTCAGTCCAGTTGCCAGGAAAACCCGGGGCAGCCACCCACAGAGGAATTTTCCCCTGATTAATGCCCTCCAAATGCCCGGCTCGAGTCCAAGCTCCATATACATTGCCATCCAACTCAGGAAGGGAATGGTTTTTCCAGAAACAGCACAACACAGCCAGTATTCAGGAGACAACCATTTCTCAGTCGTAAAAACTATTCCATACTGGCCATCTGTTTATAGATTATATCTCTGGGCCATGTCCATAACTGGCCTTTCTCGAGTGTTCTGGAGTGAAAAAACTTGTGTCCTCTTTTTGAGATGAGTTGAGTGCTTGTTCCAAATGTCCTTCACGGGCCTCGGTGCACAATTTTCTCTGTGTAGGAAGGTTTTAAATGTTGGCACCAACTGGCCACCTACTTGCAGACGTGTTTGTTGAACCATACCACATAAACATTGAAATAATAAACAGTGAGCACGTTTTCACTCTCATTCCTCAGCCTCTAGCTGTATAAGGTCTCTAAAGACACACATTCAGAGGAGCTGCATGCCTTTTCCAACAGCTGCCTTGTGTAACCTCAAACCTCATTGTGCAAAGACAGCTGCAACATGGGCCCCACTGCCCCCAACCTCGGTCTCTCGCAAGCCTCTCCTGCGTGAATATTCTGAGATTCCAGCTGCTTGCAGGATCTCTTTGAGCTGAGTATGTGTCTACAGAGTAACGGGAACCCATGGAGGTGTCCCAGCAAGGTGGCGAGGTAGGTTACTCTGCAGGTGAGACACAGATAAGTGTCATGTAGGCAGGTTTACACTACAATAGGGTAAGCATTCAGACTTCTTTCTTATTCTACTCTATTTTTTGTTTTCAGTTGTTTCAACACCATTTATGGAAAAGATTTTGCTTTTCCCAGTGACAACTTTGTCAGAGAAGAAGGAGGAGGAAGAGGAGGAGGAAACTGAGGACGATAACCATGACAACAGCAAGATGCCTGTGGTCACACAAATGTACATGGGGAGTGAAGTTGCATAGAGCTAAATACACACCCCAAGACTAGACTACTAATAGCTTTCTGTTGACCAGAAGCCTTACCTATAACATAGTTGATTAACACACACTTTGTATGTATTATACACTGTATTCTTACAATAAAACAAGTTTAAAATGGCATTAAGAAGATCACAAGGAAGAGAAAGTATGATTACTCTTCAGCAAGTGGAAGTGGATCATCCTAAAAGTCATCATCATCTTCATGTTAAGTAGATGGAGGAGGAGGAAGTAGAGAAGAGGGGTTGGTCCTGCAGGCTCAGGGGTGGCAGAGGCAAAAGAAAATCCATATGGAAGTGGCCCTGTGCTGTTCAAATCCGTGTTGTTGAAGGGTCAACTGTATACATTCATTTATTTGTAACTTGCTTCTGCTCATTCCTCTGGTAAAAAACAAATCTTGGAAAACATATGAGGAATACACATTTTCAAGAAGTAAGGTTGAAAACATAGGAACAGAGGTTTCTCTATTTTCTTCCAACAACAGACCAACTTAGGGATGATTGGTCTAGCCGTTAGACTCCAGGCAATGAATGATGTGGTCTTATCTCAGGGGGTCACAGAGAACTCAGAGGGCACGAGATACATAGGAGATATTCAGTGGCAGGTAGAGACAAAGTCTATAGTTGTGCTGTCCAGTGACTCCAGGCAATGAATGATGTGGTCTTATCTCAGGGGGTCACAGAGAACTCAGAGGGCACGAGATACATAGGAGATATTCAGTGGCAGGTAGAGACAAAGTCTATAGTTGTGCTGTCCAGTGTGGTGGTCAGTGGTTTTCGAGCATGTGAAGTGTGACTGGTGTGAAATGAGAATAAATGTAAAACACACACTAACATAAATGTACCATTTTAACATTTAATTTTTTAATTTTAAAGATGTGGGGTACAATTCAGGGTTAGATATACAAATGTTCATTATGCAGGTACCCTTGTTGATGAGGTGTGCCCTCCCTTCCCCGGGCAGATTCCCACTACTGCCAGTCCCGCCTCCTTGTCCCAATCCCGGCACTTTTCCCGCTACTGCCAGTCCTTTTCTTATAGTATTACGATAATTGTTCAAGGTCTGCTTATAGTGAGAACATGTTTAACCACTTTTAAATACACAGTTCAGGACATTCACACCATTGTACAACCATCACCACCATCCATCCCCAGAACTTTTTTCATCTTGCAAGACTGAAACTCTGCCTATTATACAATTTTCCATTTCCCCCTTCTCCCAACTCTTGGCACCCATCATTCTACTTTCTGTCTCCATGAACTTGACTCCTACAGAGATCTCTTATGAGTGGAATCATACAGTCTTTGTCCTTTTGTGACTAGTCTTTTGCGCTTCGTATCATATCCTTCACATTCATCCATATTGGAGTGTATGTCAGAATGTCCTTCCTTTTTGACCTGACTAATATTCAGTGGTGTGATGGACTACCTGTTGTCTACTTGTACACTTATCAAGGGATGCTTGCATTGCTTCTGCCTTTTGGCTTTTGTGAATAACACTGTTGTGGATGCGTGTGTTCAAATATCATCCCAGATTTAAAAAAAATTTTTTTTCAAGCATTAAAAAGTAGCATCTTGGGAGAAATCAAAACTTTGTTGAATTTCCTAATACATGTTATATGGATTATTATGTTTTTTTTAATTGTGATAAAGTCTATATAACAATATTTGCTATTGTCACCAGTTTAAAGAGTAAAATTCAATGGCTTGTATACATTTGCAATGTTGTACAACTATCACTGCTCACTGGCTTTTGAGTAGTGTAAGTACTCAAAGTAGTATAAGAAAGAATGTAAAATAGTTAACTAATAATTGTCTATTGACCACTTAAATGATAACATTTTAGATATATTTGGTAGAATAAAATATATTACTATTATCTGTTTCTTTTCTGCTTTTTGATATGTGGCTACTAGAAAAAGTTTTAATTGAGTACAAGGTTCATATAATACTTCTAATGAACAGTGCTTTTTAAAGAGAGTGCTGATAAATCGTGATCTTATAAATAGTCTGATCAATTTTGAAATGTATTAGTTCGGAGAGCCAAGTTCCATTGTATTTTTTAAAAGACTTTAATAAGGTAAAATTCACATAACATAAAATTAACTATCTTTATTTCAAAATGTATTTAATTGACAAATAACAAGTTATATGTATTTATGGCATGCAGCATGATGTTTTGATCTATGTATCCTTTGTAGAATGAGTAAATCAAGCTAATAAACATAGCCATCACCTCACCCCCTCATCAATTTTGTGATGAAAACATTTAGCAATTTTCAAGAATACTGTAAATTAATTTTAATTACAGTCCCATGCTTTACAATAGATCTCCAGAATGTATTCCACCTAACCAAAACTGTACACTCTTTAATCAAAGAGAACAATTCAGAGTCACATTCACAATGTCATGCAACCCTCACCTCTCCTTCAGATCACGTTCACTACCCTCAATGGAAACCCCAAACCCACCGGGCAGTCACTCCCCATGTGTCCTTTTTCCTGTCCTCGGCATGTGTGCACAGAGGGAGGCTGGAAGTGGGGAGAGATGAGATGGGTGGCATCGGGATGCAGCTCTGAGAAGGACAAGGGGGAGCCTGGGAGTGCAGAGCAGAGACCTGAGGACTTGTGGTAAGGTGTTTCCTCCTACCTGATGGGAAACGGTAAGGGAGAGATTATCGATCCGTGGTGGGAGGCAAAATATTGGATTTCTGACAAGTTCATCATACAAATATAAAACTCATGACTGTGATAGATCACTTGGCCATCTCAACCCGGCCCAGGGACCAGTTTGGGAGTCACTGTAGAGATGATGATTAACCCACAAGCCACTCATTCTCCCCACTTACTCCTCCATCCTCTTCATCCATCCTTCACCTCAGCCCCAGCAGAACAAATTTCTCCATATCATGCCTTTCTCCATGTGGGGAGGATTTTCAATCAACAAGGAGGTCCTCTAGAATCTGGAAACTTGACCTCATAGGATGTCAACACTTCAAGAGGAACCTTAGGGGAATCGGGACTGGGGGATGGTGGGCTGTCTCCTCCCTGGGTCCTCCCCACCCCCACAGCCCTCCTCTTTGTCCTTGCTCCATACCTAAGGTACCAGGCAGGCATATCCGTTGCCATGGAAACTGCAGGCCACACGGGGAGGGGAGGAATTGGTAGAAAGCTTTGAGACTGGAATTTTCCACACTCTAGAGGCAAACATGTATGGGTTTAAAAAAAAAAACTCCCATAGTATAGTGGTCACGTCTGTCTGATTGTCGAAAGAGGGAACAAGTATAATTGTACCAAATGGAATGAACTCTTCAAGGAGGGTCCGCGTTTGGCTCCAGCCCACCCCCCTCTTTGGCTACCCCATCCATGGAATTGGGGCTGGTAGAGCTCAAAAACAGTAAATCAGGGCTTTGAACAAGTAACAAAAGAAGCCAACGCCAGAAAATGGCAACTGCGTTGAGGAAAATATCACAGGGACAGAACTGAGAAGTTGGAGGTGTTTCATGTCTCTGGCATCATTTAGTGACTATCTTTCCTTAGGCAAGATGCTGTTCTTGAGATGTATTCATGTTGAAGTGTGTATCTTGTATTCACTCATTCAAATGGCTACGTAGTATTCTATTAAGTGAATTCACTCTATTTTTTAAAAAATTATTATTATGAGAGTCAGAGTCTCACTCTGTTGCCCAGGCTGGAGCGTAGTGACATAATCAGCCTCGACCTCCTGGTCTCAGGCGATCCTCTGGCCTCAGCCTCCTGAGTAGCTGTTTCTACAGGACTGTGTCCAGGATGCCTGGCTAATTTTTTGATTTATTGTAGAGATGAGGCCTCGCCAAGTTTCCCAGGCTGGTCTCGAACACCTGGGCTCAGGCAATCCTCTCACCCCGGCCTCCCAAAGTGCTGGGATGACAGGTATGAGCCCTCATGCCCGGCCCTGCACTCTATTTTCCGTACCCATTTTCTTGTGGGTGGATGTTTAGATTTGCTCACTAAACAACACTAGACAAGATGGTGTACGGCAAGTATTTGCCAAGCAAATAAGTACTGAAGTGTACATTCTGGTCTACTTGCTCTCACACGGAAGAGCTTCTCCAGAGTTTTTGTCTGGGAGTGGAATGGCCAAATGGTGGGGTAGTCACATCTTCAACATGTCTACATGCTACCAGATTGCTCTCCCTGTTGGTGGATTGTTTTCTGTTTCTCCCACTGAAAGGAAGTCCCATGAGGGCAGGACTTCTGTCTTTGATTGCCACTGTGTTCCCAGAACTTTGTGGAGTGTCTGGTAGATGGTAGATGCTCAATATGTTTTTTTTAGATAAACAATGAATGTATAAATAATGAACGAATGAATTATTCTCGCTCAAAATTGGGATGGTGGCACATATGTGAGTTTTCATTGTTTGTGTTATTTCATTATTTAATTGACAGATATTAATTGTGTATATTATGGACCACGATGTGATGTTTTGATGTAAGTGTATACAGTATGAATGATTAAATCAAGCTAATTAACATATCTATTAGCATATCACCTCACCTATTCATCATTTTTTATCCTTTTTCATAGAACATGCTCCCATGACATTAAATATTATTTTTTAAAATTATTTGTGCAGTGGCACACTCATGGCTTACTGCAGCTTTCTGGCTCAGGTGATCCTTCTACCTCAGCCTCCCCAGTATCTGGGAATAAAGGTGTACACCATCAAGCCCGACTAACATTTAAATTTTGGGGGAGAGATGAGATCTCACTGTGTCACCTAGTCTGGTCTCGAACCCCTGGGCTCAAACAATCCTCTCTTTGGCCTCCCTAAGTGTTGGGATTACAGGGGCGAGTCACTGTGCCTGGCTAAATATTTTTTTAAAACAACAAGAAATGTTACAGCCCAATCCATCGACTGCTATCCCTTGTGGCCAATTAAAATAAGAGAGGCAGTGACTGGAAGAAGGGGAGTGTTTAATTTCCATAACCAGGTTATAGAAAGAAAACAAAAAGGCCGCTCAAAGCAACACAAATTCACTCCAGAATTTATATCGAACTTTCATAGCCATTCACCCACCCCAAGTCTGAAACCTCTGTGCAATTTTCGTATGAGTCATGACTTACATTAAAGATTTTTGATACGTGACCACTGACATGACACAAAGTCTCCTGGTCATGCTGACCTTCTAGATAACATTTTGGAATTAGCAGTATGTTCTTTTACAGTATTTTAGAGGAAGGGGAAAACAATTGCAGTACTTGGTGGGAAGGGAACACATAATTGTAACAGTTTCTCATTCCCAGAGCCCTGGCCTATAACAGTCCGATGTCTTTGTATTCACAGATAGAGGGAGGGGGCAGCACCCACTCCAAGCTTTCAGACACACGCCCGCCCACCTTGGACAACTCTCCTAATCATTAGGGGGTCTGGCTTGCCGACTGTTTCTTCTTCAACACCTTCAATGGCTACTAGATAAGAGTGGCCAGTCGGGCAAGGAGAAACTGGGAGGGTAGGGGGAGGAGGGAATAGGAAAAATGTCCACTTTTGAATCTAAGTGGCTTTTACAATTAGCCCAACTCAGCTACAAAAGAATACCAAGCTTTTAAGTCTTTTCTAAACAACTGTTCTACCATAACCAAGATGGCCTCTTTTCAGCCTATAACAGAAACATTTGTTTTTGGAGAATTTACTCCAGACTACAACACACAGAATTACTGCCCCCACTCTCCCCGCTTGGGGTATCTTTCATGCATTTATTTTTAGTCTCCTGTATTAACAGACAACGCTGCCATAACCCCCATGAGGAGGTGAGGGGATTTTGTGAGGGGTTCAGGTGGGGTGGGGTAGAGCCCCAGAAGTGGAGTTAAAGTCAAAGGTGACATGTATGTTAAACTTCTATAACCATTGCTGAAATATTTGCTAGAAAAGATCGCCCAGTCTCCCGCCGGCGGTGAGTGGGCCCATTAATTCACCTTATTGCTTGCTGTGGGTGGTGTCAGTGCTGTCATCTGTGCTTGATAGAAGAAAAATGACATCTTATTTTGGCTTCAAAGTCTGAGTTCTGGAATGCAAGAAAGATTGGAGCATTTCTCAATATTTAACATTTGACCAGGAGCAGGTCTAAGTTTAGCGGGGCCTGACTCAGTTTAACAATGTAAGGAGACCTGTTTGAGACAAAAAATACAGAATGACAAATATGCACATTCTGTACAAATAAGTGAAAATTTATTTAGAATGAGTAAAGAAATCACAACAGCTGACTCAAAGTGCTACTAAGTTACTCAAATGCTGTAAAGTACCACAAAGTCAAAAAATAACATACAATGTTTCATTAGTTAACTGCCTATAACACACCTTCTTAATAATTTTTCTCCTTCATTTTTTGGATGACATACTCTTTGGTTACCTCTTATCATGAAAATAATCTTGTTAACAGTATTTTTCTTAGAATGAGAAGATAATATAGCTTTTGCTCTAGGGTGGTTGAACAACTACGACCAAAATTGTCATTGATGGCTGAGAAAATTTCCTTTTCACATCCAACCCGTAGTTGGTAATGTCTTGTAAGTTTTTAGGACCATTGACCAATTTGGGAATACTTCTCAATCTTTTCTCTTACAGGAAGATTAAGTATGGAAGGCAGCTTTCGAGATGATCCTCCATGCTTCCTGCCTCCTGGTATGTGAGTCCCTGTGTTACTCCATGCCGTTGAGTGCATGTTGATCTGAGTGACTTCATCCTAACAAATAGAATATTGTGTTAGTTTGCTAGGGTTGTCATGATAAAATACCACAGACCAGGTGGCTTAAGCAACAGAAATTTATTGTCTCGCAGTTCTGGAGGCTGGAAGTATGTGATCAAGGTATCAACAAGGTCCATTTCTGCCTTGGGCTTACAGATGGTATTTTCGTCTGTGTCCTCACATAGTCAGCCTTCTTTGCGTGTCTGTGTCCTAATTTCTTCGTATAAAGACACCAGTTATATTGGATTAGGACCCATCCTAGTGCCCTCATTTTACCTAAATCTCCTCTTAGAGACCCTATCTTAAATACAGTCATTGACTGGGCAGGGTGGCTCACACCTGTAATCCCAGCACTTTGGAAGGAGGAAGCAAGAGGCTTGCCTGAACCCAGGGGTTTAAGACCATCCTAGGTAAATTGGTGAGACCGTGTCTCTGCAAAAATTAAAAATCAGCCGGGTATGGTGGTGTGCACCTATAGTCCCAGGTACTTGGAAGCCTGAGGCGGAAGGATCCCCTGAACCCAGCAGGTGGAGGCTGCGGTGGCAGTGAGCGTGCCACTGCACTCCAGCCTGGGCGACAGAGTAAGACTCCAACTCAAAAATAAATAAGTTGTTTAATTAATTTAAAATGTTTTTAAATGATGAATTATAGTCATGTTAAGACGTATTGGGGGTCAGGACTATAACATACAAATTTGGGACAAGGGGACACAATTTGATCCATGGCAAATATGAGTTGACAGAATGATGGGAGTCACTTCCAAGATGAAGTTACAAAGAATGATGTCTTAGCAGCCTCTGTCTTAGTCTCTCTCTGTGTTGCTGGCCTCTGCCTCTCTCTGTCTTTCTCTAGCTCTTTCTATTTCTGTCACTGTGTCTCTGCCCCTCTATGCCCCTCTGTCTCTCTGTCTTTGTCTCTTTCTCTCCTTCACAACTCACACTGAAAAAAGCCACCTGCTCTAAAGTGGGCAGCCCCCTGGAGATGCCCACATGGCGAGGACCTGAATTCTCAGTCCAGGGACCCAAGAGGAGTTGAAACTCACCAACAACCACATGAGTGAATTTGGAGGTGGATGCCTCATAGATGTCATGATTGTAGCTGAGATGATGATTGTAGCTGGGTGACATCTGACTGCAGCCTCACAAGAGACGGAGACCCAGAGCCACACCCAGACTTCTGGTGCACAGAAACTAGGGTGGAATGCATGTCTGTCATTTTCAACTGCTAAGTTAGGGGGCTGTTTGTTACACAGCAATAGGTAACAAAAACAGTCATGTTTCGGTGCCTTTCATGTTTCCTTCCTCTGTCACTGCTTTAAATATTCTGTTACTTGACTTGTGGTCGATGTCCTTGTTGTAGTGACTTCTCATGCATCGTATACATTTTGCCAGTTCAGCTTTTCTTGTCAATTCAGTAAAAGATTTGACTCTTTTTTATTTCTAGTATGTTCATGTAATTTGTTTTTCTTTGTTAACTGAGTCATCCATCAATCCAAGAGCCTATTAACTTCTACAGGTTATTTATTTCTTCGTAAAGTATGACTTTGGTAAGATCTGAAAAAAAATTGTGCTAAATTTGTTGCCCACACCACAGAAAATTTCTGTTGGTTTTGTTAATCATCCTTTTTATGCATATTCCCATTTTCATTACATTTTTGTCAGAATTTTCTCTTCTTGATTACATTTAGTAAATTTAAATATCACATATATATATTTTTGGAAAATTTTCAACGATACTTTTTTATATTGTAGTGGAAATGGTGTATTCAATCTTTAGTAACTTTTTAAATAGATGTTAGTGTCATATTTGTGACTGGGTTTCTCTTCAGAATCTTCAAGGATGTCTTTTAGTATCTTTAAAGTGATGCCTTGTCCGTGTTGCAAGACTTGAGTAGTTTTATAATGGGCAGGTATCTTGGTATTCTTGGAGTCTTTGAGAAAAATCTAGGTTGGCAGGTGGCTTTAAAATACCCTATCGCCTCACACCCATTGGTAGGGCTACTACAAACACAAACACACACACACATACGTGCACGTGCACACACAGAGAATAACAAGTATTGGCAAGGATATGGAGAAATTGGAACCCTTGTGCCCTGCTGATGGGAATGCAAAATGGTGCAGCTGTTTGGAGAAAAAATACAGCAATTAATTTTAAAAATCAGGCTGGGCACAATGGCTAATGTCCATCATCCCAGTACTTTGGGAGGCAGAGGCCAGAGGATTTCCTGAGCCCAGGGGTTCAAGACCAGCTTGAACAACTTGGCAAGACCTTGTCTCTATGATAAATTTTTTTTTTAAATCAGCCAGGCATGGTGGTGTATGCCTATAGTTTTAGCTGAGGCGGACCCAGCAGGCCGAGGCTGCAGTAGCCGTGAGTGTGACACTGCACTCCAGCCTGGGTAACAGAGTAAGACTCCAACAACAACAACAAATACATAAATAAATAAAAAATTAAATTAACAACTGGGTATGGTGGCTCACACCTATAATCCCAACACTTTGGGAGGCCGAGGCAGAAGGATAACTTGATACCAGGAGTCTGAGACCAGCCTGGGCAATGCAGTGAGAGGCCATCCCTACTCAATTTTTAAAAATGCTTTAAAAATAAAAATAAAGTAAAATAACCATATAATCCAGCAATACCATTGCTGGATCTACATCCAAAAGAATTGTAAGCATGATCTTGAAGAGACACCCACATTCATGGCAGCATTATTCACAGTTGCCAAAGGGCAGAAATCATCCAAGTGTTTGTTCTGTAAAGAATGGGTAGACAAAAATGTGTAGTCTATTCTTACCATGGGATATGATCGTGCCTTAAAAGGAAAGGAAATTCTGACACACGCGGACAATGCAGTTGAACCTTGAGGACATTGTGCTAAGTGAAATAAACCAACCACAGAAAGACAAATACAGAAAATACTTGGAGTGTACAAATTCACAGAGGCAGAAAGTAGAATGGTGGGTACCAGGGGCTGGGGGTAGGAGAAAATGGGGAGCGGTGGAAGAGGTATCGCGTTTCAGTTTTGCAAGAAAAAACTCGAGGGTTGGATAGCAGTGATGGCTGCACAAATGGTGAATGTTCTTAACACTCCTGAGCTATACTTTGTGTGAGTGTGTGTTGAATCCTCACTCCATCACCTAGGCTGGAGTGCAGTGGCACACTCCCAGCCACCCCAGCATTGACCTGCTGGACTCCGGTGATCCTTCCACCTCAGCCTTCCAAGTAGCCGGAACTATAGGTGCATACTACCATGCCTGGCTAATTTTTGATTTATTGTAGACATGAGGTCTCGCCAAGTTGCCTGGGCTGGTCTCGAACCCGCAGGCTCAGGCATTCCTCTTCTCTTGGCCTCCCAAAGTGTGGGATGACAGGCTGGGCCACCGAGCCCAACCGAACTATACATTTTAAAGGTTATTAAGATGGTAAATTATGGCCAGGCACATTGGCTAATGCCTGTAATCCCAGCACATTAGGAGGCCGAAGTGGGAGGATCATTGGAGCCCAGGAGTTTGAGACCAAGCTGGGCAACATAGTAATACCCCATTTCTAAAAAAAAAAAAAAAAAAAAATTAGCCCAGGTGTGGTGGTGCATACCTGTAGTTCCAGCTACTCAAAAGACAGGTAGGAGGATCACCTGAGCCCAGGAGGTCAAGGCTGTGGTGAGCTGTGATTGTGTCACTGTGCCCCAGGCTAGGTGACAATGAGAATCTGACTAATTTTTTTAAAAAAGGTAAATTTTATGTTATGTGTATTTTAGCACAATTTTTTTCAAACGTTGGCTATAAAAAAATTTTTTTTATACCCCATCCATGAGATGGTCATGAAAAGAAAATGTCTGTTGCCCAACATGGGAGCAGTCAAAAACCTCACATTCTGTAGCGGCAGCTTCTTCCCCGCCAGGGTTAAGGGGGGGGTCACACGGCACCCCGACAGATTTATTGATGTTCTACTGCACTCCAGTGTGAGCGACAGAGTGAGACTTCAACTCAAAACAAAAACAAAAACAAAAAAAGCTTTCTGCTTTTCCCCTCAGGTGTAAGAACAGCTGCACCCATGTGCACTGGCCATGAATGTTCAGGCCAGGTTGTAGTTGTTACTGTTGCCCAGTATTTATTGAAAAACATCTTGGGTAGATGATTTTCAACAGGCAGAAGAGGTTTTTGTTTGTTTGTTTATTTCTTATCTCCCATGGTTTTTTCCATGATAACAAATGCAGGTAAATCACCATGTGATTGGTGCCTGTTAAATCATTGTAAGCTTTTCAAAACTGGAGTCGTGTTTGGCATCTGGTTTAGGTTGTTTGATTTGCCGCTGCTGCTGGGCTGTGTAAATATTTCCCTCAGTATTTTAATTCATTCAGTATAAACAGTTTTGTTTAAATAAAGTACATTTGTTTTCTTGCTTCAAAGTGGTTTTATTTCCCCGAAATTATAATGTCTTCCATGAAATTTTTGTTATTTGAAGAATAAATATTCTTTTGAGTCTATTCTGGTGTAATTTTACTTAAATAAGGTATCATCTGAGTACACATAGCTTCCTGTGTTCTGTGAAGTCTCCATCTTGTTGGAAGGTTCTTAATACATTTGCTCAGTTTGAAAACTTGTCTGAGGTAAGTAATATTATTCTGGTTGCAAACCATTTACAAATAAAACAATGGTGTGCAAGCTTTAGCATTCCTAAAGATTAGCCTATTGCCACTGCATATTCAGTGAATGTTTTCGGTAAATATCATTAAGGCCACACTTTTGGGAAAGAACATAAGAACCAGTTTTCAACAGTGTGGAAAAGAATGTTGCTCAACTCAGCCGGTCACGATAAAAGCTCATGGTTCTTAAAATCAGCAAATTTGTTGCAACGAAGTCAGTGCTAACCTCCTTGCATGTGGTTTGGTGACTACAAATTGTGCTTTTTAGCGCTATTATTTGTTTTCTTCCTGCTTTTCTTAGTTGGAAGAGTCTTGGTTCTTATAATTTAAAAAAATGTCCTCTGCAATTGATTTCATTTTTTAACATCTTTCTCTTTTTGACTGTCAAGATTCTTTTTCTTATCATCCCGTGTTTGTCCAACAGTGTTTTTAGTAATTTTTTTTTTTTTTTTTTGAGTTGGAGTCTTACTCCATTGCCCTGGCTGGAGTGCAGTGGCACACTCATGGCCATCACAGCCTCAACCTGCTGGGCTCAGGCGACCCTTCCATCTCAGCCTTCCAAGTAGCCAGAACTACAGGTGCACATTTTAGTTATTTTGATATTTTGAAGCTCCTGCCATTCTTCCTTCAGACTGAATCTTGGCTTCTACTAGGATACTTCTTTTGGCGTATTTGAATTCTGATGTGATTGATAATTATGGAAAAAAAAAAAAACAACCCAGGAAACACAAAACAGAAACCAAACTGAATCTGAAATTATATTGCCCATGAGAGCAGTTCAAATGCCTTTTGAAATTGCCATTTCATTGTATCGAGTGTGCTGGAAGATTGTGTAAACCGAGTTCTGCTTCACTGTCATCACTGATGATTGATATATTGGGGAAGGTGTGCAGGAGCCGAGTCACTAGAGCATCTGCCTCTTGGTCCCCTCCTGTGCATTGGACGGAACTTTGTGTGACATTTTTCCTGGAGCCACCAGACTCCCTTGGGAGCGATCCCATCAGACATACATCTTCACAAAGGCTCACCCTCATCCTTTGTAAAACTCCGTCAGGTCTGCTTCGAGTGAAACAGGAATGCTGCTAAATTCAGCGGTCATGCTTTCCCCAGGATGTTATAATCCTAGCCCACATACTGTGTTCACACACGCTGTGTGACCATACACACTGAGCTGACAAGCCCATTGCTGGCAGGGGAGAACTTGCATCTTGATAAGCATCCGTGATCACCAAACCCTCTACTTACACATTTCACACTTCTAGTGTTCACAGGAACTTTTCACAGACTGGCTTCTAGCTTTGTACCTTCTTTCCTTCTTTCTTTCTTTTTTTGAGTTAGAGTCTCACTCTGTCGCCCAGACTGGAGGGCAGTGGCGCGCTCCCGGTCACTGCAGCCTCGACCTGCTGGGCTCCAGCGATCCCTCCGCCTCAGCCTTCCAGCTGGGACTACAGGCGCGCACTACCACGCCCAGCTAATTTTTTTTATTTGTTATAGAGATGAAGTCTCACCAAGTTGCCCAGGCAGATCTCAAACCCACGGGCTCAGGCAACCCACTCACCTCAGCCTCCCAAAGCGCAGGATTACAGGCTGAGCCACCGAGCCCAGCTTACTTTTTTTTAATTGTAGAGCTGAGATCTCACCATGTTGCCCAGGCTGGTCTCCATCTCCTGGGCTTGGGCAATCCTCTTGCCTCAGCTTCCCAACATGTTAGGGTTACAGGTATGAGTCACCGCTCCCAGCCAGGCTTTGCACATTTCAAATCTTGTTTCTCTCCCATGATGGCTCCCACACTTCAGGAGCCCCGAACAGCAGAACGTGTTCCTAGTTGACGTATTCATGCTTGGATGTGGGATCGGCACTGTGGGGAGGTGGAGTATTCCAGAAGCTATTCTTACATTTGTATATAACTCTATCATGTACAATATAATTGTATAATAACCTCATATATATGCAACTTTATTATTTTTTATTTATTTATTTTTGAGTCAGGGTCTTACTCTATCATCCAGGTTGGAGTGCAGTGGCACAGTCATGGCTCACCACAGCCTTGCCCACCTGGACTCAGGCAATCCTCTGGCTTCAGTCTCCCTAGTAGCTGGGACTACAGGTACACACCACCACACCTGACTAATTTCTTAAATTTTTTGTAGATACAGGGTCTCACTATGATGCCTAGGCTGGTCTTGAACTCCTAGGCTCAAGCAATCCTCCCACCTGGGCCTTCCAAAGTGCTGGAATTACAGGCATGAGCCACCACACTCAGCCTTATATATAAATGCATAACATGTAAATAATCTCATATTAAATGTTACCATAATTAATAACAGAGATAGAGTCGCCAGATAAACAACTGTCCGCTTATTCTGCTATAATAAAACACCATAGGCTGGGTGGCACACAAATGACAGAAGTTGATTTCTTGCAGTTCTGAAGACAGGACACTCAAGGCGCCCGCAGACTCCATGTCTGGTGAGGACCTGTTTTCTCGCTCTCAGTGAGCACCTTCTTGCTGGTCCTCCCACATCTGAGGGGGTGAAGGAGCACTTCCTCTAAGGGCACAATTCCACTCACGAGACTCCTCCCTCATGATCTTGTCAATTCCCAGAGGCCCCGTTTCCAAGTACCATTGCCTCGGAAGTTAGGATTCAACATACAAATCCCAGCACTTTGGGAGGCAGAGGCAAGAGGATTGCCCGAGCCCAGGGGTTAGAGACCAGATGGGCAACTTGGCGAAACCCTGACTCTACAAAAAAATAAAAAACTTAGCAGGGTGTGATGGTGTGCACCTGTAGTTCCAGCTACTTGGGAGGCTGAGGTGGAAGGATCGCCTGAGCCCAGGAGGTTGCTACTGCAGTGGCCATGATCGCACCACTGTACTCCAGCCTGGACATCAGAGTGACACTCCAACAAAACAACATCAAAAAAACTTCACTATTCAAAGCTTACACATGACCACAAGAACACTGCTAGGACCCCTCCCAGACCTTTTGGAGAGAGACCCTGAAGCTCAACCTTCACTGGAAATCTGTACTCCGCGAGCAGATTCTTTGAGTTCCTTTTTCTTCTGTTTTGGTGTTTGTTGGGGTTGAGTGGCATCCCTCCGATATCCTCGCCCACCCAGAACCTTAGGATGTGACCGACCTTAGGGTCGTCGCCGATATAATTAGTTAAGGCTCTTGAGATGAAATAATCTTGGAGTTAGAGCAGTTCCTCAATCCAGTGACTGGCATCCTTATAATAAGAGGATGGAGCAGGGGAAGTGGGCACACAGAGACACTGAGGAGGAGATACGTGAGGCTGGAGGCAGAGCCTGGAGTGATGCATCTGTGAGATGCCAGGACCCACCAGCGCCGGAAAGAGGCGAGGAGGACCGTGGCCCTGCTGATATCTTGATCTGGGAGATCTAGCTTCTACAACTGTGAGAGGAAAACTCCTATTACTTTGCCCAGTGTGTGGTACTTTGTGAGGGCAGTCCCAGAACACTGATAAGTGATCTCCTATTGATCCAAAAGTAAAATTTATATAATTAGTGATTAAAGATAGTGATTTGAAGCCAGGCGTGGTGGTTTATTCTTGTAATCCCAGCACTCTGGAAGGCCAAGACAGGCAGATTGCTTGAGCCCAGGAGTTTAAGACCAGCCTGGGCAATATAGCAAGACCACAATATATACATACATATTTTACAGTTGGGGTCTTACATATATCCAGGAGTGGTGGCACTTGCCTTTAGTCCCAGCTACTCAGAGGCTGAGGCGGAAGATTGTCTGAGCCCAGGAGGTTGAGACCAGTCTGGGCAACAGGGTGAGACCTCGTCTCTACAAAAAAATTAGCCAGGTGTGGTGGTGTGCTCCTGTAGTCCCAGCTACTGGAGAGACTGAGGCAGGTTTGCCTGAGCCCAGGAGGTCAAGGCTACAAGCGAGCCATGATCGTGCCACTGCACTCCAGCCTGGGTGACAGAATGAGATCTAAACACAAAAAGCAAAAGATAGCCGGGCTCGGTGGCTCAGCCTGTAATCCCACGCCTTTGGGAGGTTGAGGTGAGTGGATTGCCTGAGCCCCCGGGTTCGAGACCCACCTGGGCAGCAAGACCTCATCTCTACAATTAATCAAAAAATCAGCCGGGCATGGTAGTGCATGCCTGTAATTCCGGCTACTCGGAAGGCTGAGGCGGAAGGATCGCCGGAGCCCAGCAGGTCGAGGCTGCAGTGGCCGGGAGCGGCCACTGCACTCCAGTCTGGGTGACAGAGTGAGACTCCAACTCAAAAAAAAAGAAAAGAAAAAGATGTGAATTTTGGAGAGGACACAAAACAACTGATGATCATGAGATTTTCAATTTTGTGCAGTTAGATTGGAGCTGCTTGTTAGGTTTGCTGACTTTTTTTATGCGATGCTGAGTGAGGTCTTCTCTACTCCATGATTATAAAAGCATTTGCGCCGGGCTCGGTGGCTCAGCCTGTAATCCCGCGCCTTTGGGAGGCTGAGGTGAGTGGATTGCCTGAGCCCGCGGGTTTGAGACCCGCCTGGGCAGCGAGACCTCATCTCTACAATAAATCAAAAAATCAGCCGGGCGTGGTAGTGCATGCCTGTAATTCCGGCTACTTGGAAGGCTGAGACGGAAGGATCGCCGGAGCCCAGCAGGTCGAGGCTGCGGTGGCCGGAAGCGGCCACTGCACTCCAGTCTGGGCGACAGAGTGAGACTCCAACTCAAAAAAATAAATAAATAAATAAATAAAAATAAAAGCATTTGCCCATGCTTTCTGGTGGTGAATGAGCAGAAAGGGTCCACAGACCCTTGCTCCTACCCCAAATGCGTCCCCCTTCCCCAACGCCAGCAAAGCTTCCATCTCCAGGAATCAGCGGGGGCAGGGGTGGGGGGGTCGAACTTGAAGAGAAAAGAGAGCTCAGACGGGCCAGGAAGCCCACAGTCCCGAGAAGAAGCATTCACATGTCAACACTTGGCTCAGGGGCCAAGTCAAACAGCCCAACCTGGAATTTCACCCTGATTCATTCCCTACATGCTGGACGGGCGTCCAGTGGAGTATACGTTTCCATCCAAGTCAGGAAGGGCCTGGCTTTCTGAGAAACAACTCAATGTAGCCTTTCTTCTTCTGGACTTGTCTGTTCCTAAACATAATAGTATTTTATACCAGGCGTCTGTGGGCAGGCTAGCTCCCTAGGCCCTCTGGTCAACAGTGTTTCTCTAGTTTTCTGTGGCAAGGGTTTGAGTCTGCTGTGGGGCCCAGACACTTACGTGTGTGCATTTTAGACCGTGAGGCAGCGAGGTCGCCTACCTGCTGCTACTTGAGTGTGCATGAACTCCATCAACACTGTGAGATCAATGCCAACTGAGGAAACCACTTCTATTATACTTTATGTATGGAATACAAGAGGACTCAAAAAATCCCGGAATTAATTTACAAAAAGTTGTGTATTTATTCTTACCTGTTTAAATTTCAGTCACCTTCAAAGTACTCTCCATCTGATACAAGACACCTATGGAGACGCTTTTTTCACTGCTTGAAAGTTTTTGAACTTATCAATGTTGATGCCTTTTAGTGCTTCTGCGGTTTTTGGTTTCCTCTCTTCCACATTAGCAAAATGTTTCCCTTAGGGGACTTTTATCGTCCAGAGAAACCAAAAAAAAAATTGCTTTGGGTGAGACCAGGTGAATAGGGACGGTGGGGCATGGGGATCATGGAGGAACAGATTTCATCATGGGTTCTACAGGAAGGAATGGGCAAGGCAGGGTAAGCAGGAGAACTTCAGGGGCTCCGGGTATAGGAGCTGCCTTGCATCGCTGCTTCCTGGCCTGGGGCGGTCAGGACAGGGCAGTATTTCCCCCTCAAAGTGGTGGAGAGGGTTGGAGTCTGGGCTCTGGACTGGTTAGTTACATTACAAAAGGCTGACTGGCCCTGGGTAGTAGCCCATGACAGAAAGCTCTCTTTCTTCATAAGATAAAGATGTGGCGGGAATGCTGGATATGGCGGTTCACACCTATAATCCCAGCACACTGGGAGGCTGAGGCAGAAGGATTGCTTGAGGCCTGGAGTTCAAGGCCAGCCTGAGAAACATATATGTGAGATCCTGACTCTCCAAAAAATATATAAATTAGCTGAACTTGGTGGTGAGCGCCTGTAGTCCCAGCTACTTGGGGGGGCTGAGACAGGAGGATGGCTTGAGCCCGGGAGGTGGAGGTTGCAATGAGCCTTGGCCTTGTCACTGTACGGCATGATTATGGCTATCTCAACAAGAAAAAAAAAGATGTGGCAGGATGACACCTCCTATGGCAGGATGACACCCATGTACACCTTAGAGTCTATCCCAGAAAGGATATGTCTTTGCTTGGAGTGTGTGCAAGCTTGAACAGTGTGCCCTTCCAAATTTATATCCACCCGGAACCTGTGAAAGTGACCTTATTTGGAAATAGGACCTTAGTAGTGGAGGAAAACGATGGCTTGTCATCATCCGTCCAGGCTGCTGTTGCAAAATACCACAAACTGAGCTGCTCACAAACAATAGACGTCTACTTCTCACCGTTCTGGAGACTGGAAGTCTAAAATGGAGGCACCAACAGGTTTGATGCTTAGTGAGGATCCGCTTCCTGGTTCACAGATGACCATTTTTTCACTCTTGCCTCACATGGCAGAAGGGCAAGGGGTCTCTCTCAAGCCTTTTAGGAGAGGAGACCCTGAAAAACCGGAATTATCTTTTGGAGGGCGGGTCCCTTGTCATACAGACTCCCGCCACTAGGTACGTTGAAAGGCGGTACCTACAGAAATCTAGAATAAACTTAGTTTAGCATAATTTATTTGCCTCAGCATAACCATTTTTGCTTATACTTGACTCTGACAGGCTTTGAATTTAGCACAGGTTAGACATAGATAAATTTCCAACAGGCAGGTTTTAGGACACGTACAGACATTCTACTGCAGACATTCAAGCAGCAGCCTACCCCACCCCCTCGGCAAATCTCCATCAGATGCGAGACCAGGACTGCCCAACCTTTCAATTCATGGTTCAGCATCATAATCTGTAGTAAACTTTCAGGTTCCTTGTCAAGGCAGAAGGTCAAAGATCACCTCTTGGCTGGCCAAAGCCGTAGAAATGATCATAGGACTACCTTTTGGTCAAGGAGTTTGTGGGTTGCAAATGTCTAATGAGTCTCTTGCAGGAAAACCCCCTCCTCTTGTGTCCTCCCATCTAGCCCACCACCTAAAGGCAGGAGATGATAATGTCTGGTGGACCTCAAGATCTAAGACCCATGTGACTGCAATCAACATCAAAGACCCGCAGCCATGGACACTCCTTTGGGCCAAAATCCCCCTGCCCAAAGGCCCTTAAATATATCCATTTCGTGGCCCTTCGAGGCCACACTTGCCACTGAGTTTCAGCCCCCTTTCCGATCTGTGAAAGGTGAATAATAAACTTTACTTCTTTCTACTTTATTACTTGGTTGCAATCTTGCATTATTCCTGTAGCCCTGGCACCAGCCCTGGCACTGGCACCGGCACCGGCACCGGCACCGACTCCGGCCCATCTTGCCTCAGTTGACCCTTTCAAAAATTAATTTTGTAAGGAAGTCATGTCTCTCCCTGACTCCCCCAGGACAGAGACTCTGTCTGTTGGCAGTTGTTTTTGTAACCCCGGCTCCTTGCCTGGCAAATGGAAGGGGCTTAGTCGATTTTTTTTTTCAGAGTTGGAGTCTCACTTCATCGCCCAGACTGGAGTGCAGTGGCGCACTCACGGCCACCTCAGTGTCGACTTACTGGGCTTCAGCAATACTTTCACCTCAGCCTTCCACGTAACTGAAACTACAGGCACGCACTATCACACCCGACTAATTTTTTTAATTTATTTATCGTAGAGATGAGGTCTCGCCAAGTTGCCTGGACTGGTCTCAAACCCATGGGCTCAGGCAATCCACTCACCTCAGCCTCCCAAAGTGCTGGGATTACAGGCTGAGCCACCAAGCCCGGCCTGTCAATTTTTATCACATGAAAAAATGCGTGAATGAATGAACGAATGGAAGAATGGATAGATATGCTCATGACATACCTATGGTATGGCTTCTAATCAGGTGTGCTGAGACCAAAAAATGCCCGTTTTGCTTTCTTGTGCAGGTTTCCATGGGTCAATGCTGGGTGTGCAGCATTGATGGGGCATCTCTCAAAGGGGCCCTTCCCCCCAGCCTGCTCATCCTCCAAGCAGGCTGTTTTGCTGTGAGTTGCTCTCAAGGGCGCTCATCCTCTGTCACTGCTTGAGCTGTCACCATGGAAACCATAGCCAGTGTTGCCATGGAGAAAGATCCACAGAGTCTGGAATTTTCCAGGCTCTAAAAGGTGAGCGCATATGGGTTCAAAAACACCTCAATACCCTCTAGACCTGGGCAGTCCAACATGGTAGCAGTTGGCCACATGAGCTACCGACCACTTGGAACATAGCTGTCATCGAAAAATACACACTGTTGGGCCAGCACAATGGCTCACACCCGTAATCCCAGCACTTTGGGAGGCTGAGGTGGGAGAATTGCTTGAGCCCAGGGGTTTGAGACTAGCAGGGCATTACAGCGAGACCTTGTCTTTACAATAAATCAAAAAATTGGCTGGGTATAGTAGCACGCACCTGTAATTCCAGTTACTCAGGAAGCTGAGGTGACAGGATCACCTGAGCCAGCAAGTCGAGGCTGCAGTAAGCCATAATTGTGCCACTACACTCTAGCCTAGTCGACAGAGTGAGACCCAAACTGAAAATAATAACTGTAATAAAAATTTTTTAAAAATACAAAATACACACTGAATTTCAAGGAATTAGTATACATTTTAAAAAATCTGTAATAATTTTGTATTGATTAATTTCACACATGTATTTTTATTTTTTAAAAATGGTGCTAGAAAACTTAGAATTACATACATAGCTCACATTTGTGGCTGAAATTTTACTGGGTAGCACTATTTTAGAGTATGCATAAATGAATAAATTAATAAATTATCTTTAGTCAAACAGGGATTATTATTCATAGACCATTTTCTTTCCAGCCCTTTTTCTCAGATAGTTTGGTTTTTTTTATTTTTTATTCATCTGTTGAATCAATGTTCCATTTGTTTTTTTTAAGTAGTTCATTAAATATCTTTGTTAAAGGGTATATAGATACAATTTTCAGTAGTGAATTAGACTGAGGGCTAATTATGATTCTTTGACCCAGGCATTAAAAAAGCCATTCACATTCTTTAAAGGGGAGTTGCGTTCTCCTGATTGTGAAATGCTGTGTCATACTGCAGTTGACATCCTGTGCGTACACTCTGCCCATCAGCTTCAAACGTCTTGCTGACATTCGCAATGTCTTCATGGCCTCCATGTGCACACAAACCTTCCTGAGTGTCATGTTGACCAGATGCTCAGGGACAGGATTGCCAAGTCAATGGGTATGTATGTGTACTTGGTGCTTTGATGGCTCTTGCTAAAATGCTCACCAGAAAGACTGCCTACCTGCACTTGGGCTGGCTTCCTCTGAAGGGATCAATGTTGTCAGAGCAATAACAATTCATTTTGGTTTTGGTTTTCAGGTTTTAAAAAAATGTGATAGAATACACATAACACAAAATTCACACAATTTATCATCTTCAAGTGTACAGTTCAGTTGCATTAGGACATTCCCATTCTTGTGCAACCATCACCACCCCCCATCTCTAATATACTTTCATCTTGCAAAACTGAGGCTCTGCACCCATTAAACAACACCGCCTCCCCTTTCCCATCCCCACCCCCAGCCCTAGCATCCACCATACTACTTTCTCTCTCTATGAATTTGACTACTCTGGGTCTCTCACATGAGGGGAATTACGCAGCATTTGTCCTTTGTGTCTGGCTGATTTCACTGAGTGTCCTCAAGGTTCAACCATGTTGTAGCAAGTGTCAGTTCCTTTTGAAGGCTGAATGATACGCGATTAAGTGTGTAGGCCACATTTTGCTCACCCGTTCATTCCTGCTGGACACTTGGGTCACTTCCAACCTTTGGGCTGTGGCAAACATTGACTTCCAAATTTGTGTCAACTGTGGGCTGGAGCATCCTTTTATGTTTCTTGAGTTTTGTCTTTTTCTTTCATGAGCTCCCTTTTCTAAACTCTTTCTGATTTTCCTAATTCGACTTTCAGTTTCTCTGTCTCGACCCATAAGTCTCCCCTGTGTATGAGTGATAGGATTCCTTCAACATTATACGAAGCAATGATCTCACCCAATAGGTTGTTAAATCTTATTTGTGATAAAGGTTTTCACGTTCCCACATTCTTAGTGTTTGCTTGATCAGATCAAACACACTTTTATTTTGTGATTGTTGGTGTGTGGGTTGCCCTGAATAAGGCATTTCCCACCTTGTAATTGTAAGCATACAGCCTAGCACTGAGCTAATGAACCACAATGAGTCTTTGAACTAAACTACTGTCCAGTGACCCAGCCAGGAAGTGACACCCAAACTCGAGTGGTCCAATTCAGAGAGAGAAAGTAGAATGGTGGATGCCAGGGCTGAGGGTGGGGAATGGGGGGCTGTTGTTTAATGGGTGCAGAGCCTCAGTTTTGCAAGGTGAAAAGTATATTAGAGATGGGTGGTGGTGATGGTTGCACAACGATGTGAATGCAACAATACTCTCCTGATTTGTACTGCACCAGCCTCAGAAAAGAACTGACTTCCTGCCACAGGCACTGTCCCCTTCCCTGCACCCAGAAACTCTAGTCCTCGTGAAGCCTCCAGACCCTATTGCTATAGAAGCCAGATCTGAGCTGTGTCCTAGGGTCCAATGGATGGCCTGTGTCCAGCTGGCAGCTCGTGGGCCTCCAGAAGAAGCCATGTGGGCGTCATTTCCTGGCCCAATCATCAGCCTGTACTTTAGTTCAAAGACTCACCGTGGTTCATTAGCTCAGTGCTCGGCTGGAAACCAAGAAATACATGTGCTACCTCCCTAGCAGGAAGTGGTTGGACTTCTTGGAAACAACTCAACATTGGCCTCGGTTCTGAAGACTTGCGTTTCCAAACCATGAAAACCCCTAATGCTAGCCATCTCCTTTCCAGACAACATCTTTCCCTTTTCCTCTCCCTTAGTTTCTCCCCTTGTTCCCTGGGGGAGACACCTCCACCTCTCCACTTTCCGATGGACTGGGTGCCTGTCCCAGGTCCCGGTCTAGAGATGGTACCGGTCTGTGTGTGCATGCTGCTGGTTTTTAATACAATGGTCATCTGGTTCTGGATAAGTGTGGCTCACCTAAATTTTAGAATGGGTTGAAATCATGGCTGGGTCATTGAGAAAGATTTCAGTTGTATTCCTTTGCATGCACAAACACACACACTTGCACACACAAACACATATACGTGTGGATGCACATATATTCAAAGACATCGTCTGTGTTTTCCTAAAAAGAGGAGGTGAATGCAAAGAAATCTTAGAAGCAGGCCAGAGAGGCATCCCCTCCACCACCTCCGCCCTTCCCCATCCCTCACCGCCACACCCCACACTCTCCCACCCTCAGCCCTCCCTTTGTAGGAATTCTGGAGAGCCAGCTGCTTGTAGATCACAGGGGGAAGGAAGTCTTTACTTCCTGAGTCAAGCAGAGGGGATTTCAGCAGGGGAGAGAGGCTTAAACCCTTTAGGGTCTATTATTCCCCTGGGGGCGGGAATGATTTGTATTTATTTTTGTATACACATACACACACACACACACACACACACACACACACGCGCGCACGCGCGCGCGCGCGCACAACCAATAATTATTGGTCAAAAAGTATGAACATTCCTGAGCTCTGGACTTTAAAGATCCAAAAGCGATCCCCCTTCATCAGGCTAGTGTAAAACAGTGGTCCTATGTTGCTGCGTTTCTTGTCTTTTTTTCAATGCGTATCTCTACGTAAAGTTTAACGTGAAATTGAAATGACACTTTATTTGCAGATTGACATCTTTTTAATTTAACACATGAGCATTTCCACATGTCATGAAACATACTTTAGACTAGGACTTCATTTTGACAAGAAAAAGTGCTTAACTATGTGTGTATCTTCCCCTTTTAAATTATGTTTATTTTATTTTATTGTGGAGAATATTTGCCATGAGATATGCCCTCCTCATAAATCTCCACGTGTGTAGTATGGCACGGTAGACTCCTGGTATGGCGTTGTGACAGCAGGACTCTGAAGCTTTTCTTCTCGCTTGACTGAAACAAACTCGGCTTCCGATTAGAACTATGTCTGTCATTCCGGCTATCTGGAAGACTGAGGCGGAAGCATCGCCAGAGCCCAGCAGGTAGAGACTAGGGTGGCTGTGAGTGTGACACTGCACTCCCACCTGGGTGACAGAGTTGAGACTCCGACTCAAAAAAAGAAAAAGTATGTCACCTGCACATTGGATTCACCATTCCTGGTGGGGATCATTTATGGCTTTGACTGCAATTTGTGTATTTTACCAACAAGACGGTCCAAGTCTCAGTGATAAACACTCTTGGTACATCTGGGCAGTTTTCCCTGAGGGCAAATTCCTGGATGTGGAGTTAACCACTGGGTCAAAGAGATATAACATTACAGCTAGATAGGAGGAGTAAGTTCTAGTGTTCTATACCAGCGGCCCCCAACCTTTTTGGCGTCAGGAACCAGTTTCATGGAAGACAATATTTCCATGGCTGGGGGGAGTGGGAGAAGGAATCATCAAGGATTAGACTCTCATAAGGAGCATGCAACCTAGATCCCTCGCATGTTCACTTAACAATAGGGCTTGCACTACTGTGAGAATCTAATGCTGCCACTGACCTGACAGAAGACAGAGCTCTGCTCACCCAGCTCTCACCTCCTGCTGTGTGGCCCAGTACCCAACAGGCCACGGACTGGTACAGATCTGCTCCCAGGGGCTTGGGGACCCTGTACTGTACCATTCCAAAAAGCTAGAAGGAAGATATTGAATGTTCACGACACAAAAAAAATGATGAACATTTGAGAAGATGGATGTGCTATTACCCTGACTTGAGACCTACACACATATCAAAACACCACTATGTACTCTACAGATATGTACAATTATTATTTGTCAATTTAAACATAAAATTGCTTAAAAATGTAAATTAAATGTGACACAAATCGACTAGTCGCTCACCACCTACAAACAGGTGAGGGCTGTTTTAACTGGAGGACTGTGGAGAAGGGCCTTGTTGGAAAAGGGCCTTGGTGATCAGCTGGGGACTCATCCACAACGTGGTGGCTTAGACAAGGGCAGGAAGTGACTGGTGGGAGAGGATGGGAATGGACTGAGGGATGGTCGGGAGGGCTCCTGCTTCCGGCATTCCTTAGAGCAGGGGTCCCCAACCCCCAGGCCGCGAACCCGTACCTGTCCGTGGCCTGTTAGGAATTGCACGGTGGGAGGTGAGTGTCCAGTGAGCAGAGCTCAGACTTCTGTCAGATCAGTGGCAGCATTTGATTCCCATAGGAGTGAATGCTATTGTGCACTGGCTTGCGAGAGATCTAGGTTGTGAGCTTCTTGTGAGAATCTAATGACTGATGATCCTCACCCTCTTCTCCCGCTTCCCCATGTATGGAAAACTCTCTTCCATGAAACTGGTCCCCAACGCCAAAAAGGTTGGGGACCGCTGCCTTAGAGAGTTAACTCAGCAATGCCGGGACCCAGCTCTCAGACCAGCATTCCCTCCACCCACCCAGGATGTCCCCAGTGTGTGAGCTCATGGCCAGAGTCCAAATATATCCAGTTAAATAAGGAAGAGCACAGCTCACCTGGAATCAGCACCACCGCCACGCTGAAGGTGCCCACTGCTCAGATCGTCCATCTATCTTATTTTAAGCTTTTTATTGTAACAATTTTGACTCATATAGACACAAAGCAAGAATGCCTAACTGTATACTCAACACTTTGGTTCAGTATTTGTGAACTTTTATCCATGTTTGCTAGCTGTGTACATTTTAACCATACACACACAAATCTGTTTTAAAGTTAACATTTTAAGGATAGATAACAGCATCTAACTGCAATGTCATTTTTTCGCCTAAGAAATTAAGAGTAATACCCTCTATGAATGAATGAATTAAATGAATGCTTTGATTTGTTTATTCTGTCGTTCAGGAGATTACATGTCTGAATGCTGGTTTTTAATTCAAATTAAATTTAAAAAAATTTTTTTAGTCAGATTCTCACTCTGTTGCCCAGGCTGGAGTGCAGAGGCACGATCACAGCTCACCGCAGCCTCCAACTCCTGCATTCAAGTGATCCTCGTACCTCAGCCTTCTGAGTAGCTGGGACTACAGGTGTGCACCAAAACACTCAACTAATTTTTTTTTTTTTTGTAGAGATGAGGTCCCACTATGTTGCCCAGGCTGGTCTCAAACTCCTGGGTTCAAGTAATCCTCCTCCCTCGGCTTCTCGAAGTGCTGGGATTATAGGTATGAGTCAAATTCAATTTTTTACTTTGAGATAACTATAGATTCATATACAGTTGTGAGATGTACTCATTACCCCAATTCTCTCCGATGGTAGCATTTTGCAAAACTTTAGTACAATATCACAACCAGGATACTAACGAAGATACCCTCATTTTATTTCGTGTGTGTGTGTGTGTATGTGTGTGTGTGTGTGTGTGTGTGTGTGTGTGTGTGTGTTTGTGTTTAGTTCTTTGCAATTTTATCAGACAAATAGTTCCCCATATTCACCACCTCCCATGAGAGTTAGGCCAAAGTTCATGTTTTTTGCCTGTGGATGCCTAATTGCCCCAGCACCGTTTGTTGTAAAGGCTGTCTTCTTCCTTGGGATTGCATTTGTACCTTTGTAAAAAATTAGCCCGGATTCAAACAATGAAATCTTACTTAGCGCTGAAAAGAAATGAGCTATTAAACCATGAAAAGACATGGAGAAATGTAGATGCATATCACTACATGAAAGAAGCCAATCTGAAAAAGCCACATATAATTTGATTCTAACTCTAGGACATTCTGAATGGCTATCATTTAAAAAAAATTTTTTTTTAAAGTAGATGCTAGCACAGATGTAAAGAAAAGGAAACACTTACACACTGTTGGTGGAAGTGTAAATTAGTACGACCTTTATGGAAAGCGATGAGGAGATTACTCAAAGAACTAAAAGTAGATCTACCATTCGATCCAGCAATCTCACTACTGGGTATCTACCCAAAGGAACAGAGGTCCTTACATAGAAAAGACACCTAAACCCACATGTTCACCACAGCACAACTCACAGTTGCAAAGATGAGGAATCAACCTAAATGTCCATTAACCGATCAGTGGATCATGAAAATGTGATATTTGCGCACTGTGGAATACTAGGCAGCCATAAAAAGGAATGAAATCATATTCTTTATCATAACATGGACAGAGCTAGAGAGCATCACCTAAGTAAACTGACTCAGAAACAGAAAACCAAGCGCCACGTGTTCTCACTCATATGTGGGAGATATGTGGGTCACAGGGATGGAAATAACAGACACTGGGGACACCAATAGGAGGGGAGGAGGAAGGGGCCGGGGTTCAGAAACTACCTACAGGACACAATGTTCTACGTGGGGAATGGGCCACCTGAGACCCAATACCCACCACTATACAATATGTCTATGTAACAAATAGGCACGTGCACCCCTGAATCGAAAATAAAAATAATTTTTTAAAAAAAGAACTGCTGAAGAGAAATCTAACACCTAGCATCTAATTAGTTCTATTACTCCAGTTATATTCTATACCTGTTTCCTCTCTCAAAACAAAGAAATCCCAGGCTGAACGCAGTGGCTCATGCCTGTAATCCTAGCACTTTGGGAGGCCAAGGTGGGAGAATCGCTTGGGGCCAGGAGTTCAAGACAACCCTGGGCAACATACTGAGACCTCATCTCTAAAAAAACCAAGTAAACGCTTACCTAAATGATGACCACTTATGTACCTAATCCTGAATTGTACCCCACATCTTTAAAATAAAATAATAAAAAATAAAATAAGATAAAAGCTATGTTTAAAAGATTTTAAAAAAAAAAAAGACACCAGAGAGTGCTCTCTCTCTCTCTCTTTCTCTCTTTACAACGTGAACACACACCAAGGAAAGGTCATGCGAACACACAGCAAGAAGGTATCATCCACACGCCAGGAAAAGAGTTCTTACCAGAAATTGAACCCTGCCAGAACCTTGATCTTGGACTTTCCAGGCTCTAAGATTATGAGAAAATAAACCTCTGTTGTTTAAGCAAAAAAAGAAAAAACAAACAGAAAAACCCCAAACAACAGCAGCAACAACAAAAACAAAACAAAGAAATCCCAAATGACAATTTTGCATCATTTTTTAAACGTTTTTAACCAAAATTCTAGCACCTCTATTCTGGAGTTTTATTATTCATCCTTTTCCAAAAGTTTCTTATTAGTAAAGAAGTTCCAAAATGAAGTCACTATTTTGACATACACCAGGACGCCATCTTCAGTATTGATGTTATGGTTTTAGTTTGCAATGTCCCTAGCTTCCAGGGCTTTTCCGTTTATTTCCTGTCACACCACCCGCTTTTAAAACCCTCAGTGAGAGGTAAGGTATTAAACAATTCCAATAAGGCAGTTTGGAGGTAGATATTACATTGGGAATGGCAGAAAACCTTTTCAAAGAAGATCAGCGACCTCACACACTGAGCCCTGCTCCAGTGAGGGAGTTTTTTCACTCAGTAGGAACCACCTGCTACAGGCAACGGTCAGTGAATCAACCAGGAGAAGTGGAGCTGCCTCTGAACTCAAGGAGACCTGGAAATGGGCCAGTGTGAGACTTCTTTCCAGCTGACTTCAAAAGGCAAGACCAGTGCAGAACCTTCAGGCATGAATATTGCAAGTCTTCTCCTCCAAACTGGAGGAGAAGACTTGCAATATTCATGTATTTTTACCTAATAAGTGAGAGAGTATTTTTTAAAAAAAAAAGACAACAAAATCTATTATTTATTTTTTATTATTATTATTTTGAGTTGGAGTCTCACTCCGTTGCCCAGGCCTGAGTGCAGTGGCATGCTCATAGTCACTGCAGTCTCGACCTGCTGGGCTCAGGCGATCCTTCCACCTCAGCCTTCCAAGTAGCTGGGACTACAGGCGTGGACTATCACACCTGGCTAATTTTTTTTTTTTTATTGTAGAGATGAGGACTCACCAAGTTGTCCAGGTGGTCTCAAACCCGTGGGCTCAGACAATTCTCTCACCTCAGCCTCCCAAAGTGCTGGGATTATAGGTGTGAGCCACCACGCCTGGCCATTAGTTATTTATGTATTTAATCTATTATTTAAAAGCCCATCAGGCCTATTTATGTGTGGGATGCCACTGATCCAGTTTTTCTTGTTCGCATATTTCCTAAAGGGTATAGTGGGTGTTCTGTGACTTATTTTCCTTTGGACTCTTTATATAATGTGTTGATTTTATGCTGCGGTTCTTGAAGTGTGGCCCTCAAGTCAGCAGTGGTGGTATTTCCTGGGAACTTGTTCAAAATGCACGTTCTCTGGCCTTCCCCCAGGATTCCTGTTTCAGAAATCCCGGGAATGGGACCCATCCCTTTGCACTTGGACAAGCTCTCTGTGGGGGGCATCTGAAGCCCCCTGAATCTGAGGACCCCTGGTCCAGGTGAGAGTCTTCCTTTACTAAGCTTCCTCACGTGACCCACAGAACTCAGAAAACAGAGTTGCACTCACTCTTTCTCAATTCTTCCAAGGATGCTACAAACTTAAGAGCCTTTTAGGCGCAGAGGAGGCAGGCAAGTGGACTGAGTGCACACAATGGCTGCCTTAGGACGGGGGGATGGTGAATCACAGAGGAGAAAAGAGTAAAGGCAGGTTACCCAAGGGTGGGTGGAGAAAAGCTCCAGAGAGAAGACTCCTTTCGTGGTCGTTGAAGAGGTCAGTTTTGAAATGAGTGCAGCTGAGAGCCCAGGGGTTCAAGAACAGCCTGGGCAACATAGTGAGACCTTGTCTCTACAAAAAAAAATTTTTTTTAAATAAGCCAGGTGTAGTAATGCACACCAGTAGTCCCAGCTACACAGGAGGATGGGAAGAGAGGTTTGCTTGGGCCTAGGAGGTCGAGGCTACAGTGAGCCACAATTCTGCCACTGCAGACTAACCTAGGCAACACAGTGAAACTCTGACTCAAAACAAACAAAACAAAAAATCCCAGTGCAGAGTAGTCATGTGGTATGTCTTTCTGAATGAATGGGTAAGTAAATGCCATCTCAGCCCCTGCCATAAATCTGTCTGTAATAGAATATTCTTGTTGCAGGACAGACATTGTCATCCAGGGAACACTGCTCATTTTGTTCTGCTTATGATTTCAATTCCGGTAGTGGATCTCTAGAGAAATAACTAAGAACTGTGAACGAGAAAAGAAAGATGGTTCTTGCAGAGGCATGTAAGGGCGGTGACAAGAATTAAACAGAGTGATCACATAGGTGGTGACTGCCTGTGGGGTCACATCGATGGTGCAGTGTTGATGGCATCACTCCACAACTCACTGTCATGGCCCCCTCCCATTTTTTAGATTTATCTTGTTAAGGCAGTAACTTTTACTCTTTCCTTTGCAGTAGCTTAGAGATCACTGTGTCAATACGCCATTGTCTTGGTCTGTTCAGGCTACTCTAGCAAAAATGTTATTGAGTGGGTGGATTATAAACAACAGAGATTTATTTCTCACAGTTCTAGAGGGTAAGTCCAAGATCAAGGCAGATTCGGTGCCTGGGAGGGTCCCTTTCCAGGTTCATAGACTAGTGTCCTCTTACTGTGTCCTCACATGGTGGAAAGGCAAAGGGAACACTTTGGAGGGCTTTCTAAAAACTAATCAATCAATTAACTGTAATCAATCAATTTTTAATTGACAATCAAAATTGTGTATGTTTATGGCATACAATGTGTTGTTTTGAAATACGTTTACAATGTGGAATGGCTAAATCAAGACAATTAACACATGCATTACATTACATACTTATTTTTGTGTGTGTGTAGTGAGAATACTTAAAGTTTCTCTTTTTTTTTTTACATGATGGAATATTATGCAGCCATAAAGAAGAACAAAATCATGAACTTCACAGCAACCTGGATGGACTTAGAGTCTATAATACTGAGAGATCTTTCACAGAAACAAAGAACGGAGTATCACATGTTCTCACTCATAAGCGGACCTTGAACAATTATTGTAATACCATAAGAAAAGGATTGGCAGTAGCGGGAAACTGCCAGGAGGGGGACAGAGAAGCGGGATTGGCTGTAGTGGGAATCTGCCGGGGTGGGGCGGGCGCCACACCTCACCAACAAGGGTACCTGCATAATGAACATTTGTATACCTAACCCTAAATTGTACCCTACATCCTTAAAATAAAATTTAAAAATATAAAAAAGTAACAAGAATTAGAAAAATAGTGGGCAAAAGATACGAATCGGTACTTCTCAAAAGGATATATACAAGCAGCCAATAGACATATAAAAAAATCCTCAGTCTTACTAATCATCAGAGAAATACAAATCAAAACCACATTGAGATACCACCTAACTCTAGTAAGAATGGTCATCATTAATCAAAGAAAAAACAACAGATACTGGTGAGGATGTGGAGAAAAGAGAATGCTTCTACACTTTTGGTAGGAGTGCAAACCAATTTAACCTCTATGGAAATCAATGTGGCGATGCCTAAAAGAACTAGAAATTGACCTTCCATATAGTACAGCAATCCCCCTTCTGGGAATATACCTGGAGGAACTCAAATCATTCTATGAAAAAGATACCTGTGCATGCAGTTTATTGCAGCACTATTCACAATAGCAGAAACATGGAACCAACCATGCTGCTCATCAAAATTGGACTTGATTTTTAAAATGTGATACATATACATGATAGAATATTATGCAGCCATAAAGAAGGGCAAAATTATGGACTTCGCAGCAACCTGGATGGATTTGGAGTCTATTTATTCAGTGATCCATCACAGAAACAAAGAACTGAGTACCACATATTCTCACTCATAAATGGACCCTGAACACCTATCATAATATGACAAAAAAGGGATTGGCAGTAGCAGGACACTGCCAGGGGAGCAGGGACACATAACATCAATAAGGGTGCCTGATCCTAATCCAGTCGAAGTGAGGTCCATTGGAAGGCCCAAAGCTTCACCTGTACCTAAACCTCCTACGTATGCAATCCTGACTTGTACCTCACAACTCTAAAACTAAGTTGATTTTTTTAAAAAAAATTTCTCTTAGCAATTTTCAAGCATGAAATACAAAAGGAGACCACCAAAACCTGGAATTTATTTATTTAAAAATGTGTTTAAACTTACAGTCATCTCCAAAGTACTCTCCATTGGATGCAGTATGCCTATCAAAACACTTCTCCACTGCTCAAAACAGGTCTTGTGTTTTTTTTGTTTTTTTTTTTGAGTTGGAGTCTCACTCTGTTGCCCAGACTGGAGTGCAGTGGCACACTCCTGGCCACTGCAGCCTCGACCTGCTGGACTCTGGCGATCTTTCTGAATCAGTCTTACAAGTAGCCAGAACTATAGGCGTGCCCTACCACACCCGGCTAATTTTTTATTTCTTGTAGAGACGAGGTCTCTCCAAGTTGCCCAGGTGGGTCTCAAACCCCTAGGCTCAGCATTCCACTTGCCTTTCCCTCCCAAAGTGCTGGGATTACAGGCTGAGCCACCAAGCCCAACCCAAAACAGGTTTTGAACTCATCAGTTTGATACCTTTTAGTACTTCTGCCATTTTTGTTTCACCTCTTCCACATCAGCACATTTCCCTTTTAGCACTTTTTTCATCCAGGGAAACAAAATAAAGTCACTTTGGGTGAGATTGGGTAAATAGGGAGGGTAGCAGGGGTCTTGCTGTTTTCGGTCCAAAACTGCTGAACACTCAGCAAGGTGTGGGCAGGTGCATTGTCATGGTGGAAGAACCAGTCACCTGTTTGCCATCACTTGGGACATTTATTCTGCAAATTTTGACACAACCTTCTCAGATAAAAACTTTTGTTGAGGTCAGGTGCAGTGGCTCAAGCCTGTTATCCCAGCACTTTGGGAGGCTGAGATGAGAGGATTACCTGAGCCCACAGGTTCAAGACCAGCCTTGGCAACTTGGCAAGACTTCATCTCTACAATAAATCAAAAAATTAGCCAGGTATGGTTGCGTGTGCCTGTAGTTCCAGCTACTTGGAAGGCTGAGGCAAAAGGATCATCTGAGCCCAGCAGGCCAACACTGGGTTGGCCATGAACATGCCACTATCCTCCAGCCTGGACAAAGAAATGAGACTCAAACTCACAAAAAAAGAAAACTTTTATTAACCATTTGATCCAGAGGAACACATTCTGAGTCACTACCAGGGGCCCACCTTCCAAAAGATAATTCCAGTTTTTCCTGGGTCCCCCTTCATACGTTGTCATAAGTCTCCATGCCCTAAATAGACCTCCTGAGTTCTAGAGTCTCGGGGCACTAATTTCATTCACAAGGACTCCACCTCATGACCTCATCACATTTCAAAGTCCCCATCTCCCGACACCACTACCTTGGAAGTTAGAATTTAACTTGTGAAATCCATGGGGGACATAAACATTCAGTCTACAGCAATTATCCTTCATTCATTCATTCTCCTTCCGATGGGCATTCTGATTGCTCCTCACCCTGATTTTTTTATTTTTTTATTTTTAGGGTCAGAATCACTCTGCTACATCATTGCCACTTAATAAATATGTATTGAATGAATGAATGTTGCACGGAACAATCTTGTATTTGTTGTTCTGCGCACGTGATGGAGAATCTCTCCAGATCATGTGTGTAGGGGTGGAACTGTGGAAAAACACATCTTTTTTATGTGTGTGTGAGTTGGAGTCTCACTCCGTCGCCCAGGCTGGAGTGCAGTGGCACAATCACAGCCATCCCAGCATTGACCTGCTGGGCTCAGGCGATCCTTCTGCCTCAGCCTTCCAAGTAGCCAGAACTATAGGTGCATGCCACCACATCCAGCTAATTTTTTGATTTATTGTAGAGATGAAGTCTTGCCAAGTTGCCCAGGCTGGTCTCAAACCCGTGGCCTCAGGCAATCCTCTTATCTTGGCCTTGAGTCTCAAAATGCTGGGATTATAGGCTTGAGCCACTATGCCCAGCCCAACTTTTATTTTTAAATAGTGCCAAACATCTCTCTAAAGAGTATTTTTTTTTGTTTCTCTTGTCAGTTCTGTAAGCAAGGGCCAGCCTCGATTTTGTTCTCTGCCATCTCCCCAATGTGTCACACTGAGTCTGGTGCACAGAGGGCCTCCATTTGTGTGTCTCAAAGACACATGAGCAAGTGAATGGATCATTTTTGCTTCAAATTGGCATTGAGGTGGCTAGACATATATTTAGTCTATCTTTCACATGGAACACATTGTCATGGTATTAAATGTTTCTCCAAACAAATGTCTGTTTTAGGAGGAAAGAGTTCATTTAATTGATGACCACATGCGGCATTGTGGCTGCAGGTAAACAGTATACTCATTGTACACACTTATCACCAACTTTGTGCCAGTGTAGACAAAGATGTGATAACTATTTTGTAGGTTCCCAAACAACTGTGAATGTTTACAGACAACAGATTCCCAGAAATAGACTGTCTAGGTCACGGCACACACACTTTTTGAACTTTGGTATCTATCACCAAACCTATACTCAGTCAATAGCATTTGAGAATGTCTATTTTTCTACAATCTTCCTAACTCTAGTGTTATTCTTTTTTTCAGTTTCATCAGTCCAAAAAGACACCTCCTTTTCTATTTGAATGTCCATTTTGGTATTAGCAGTAGGGTGGAATTTTTTTTTAATGCTTGTTGCACATACAAATATTCTCTTATAAATATTCTGTTTACATTCTTTGCCCATGTTTCTATTTGGCATTCAATTTTCCTCTGATTTTGTATTGTTTCCATTTATATTTATAATTTATGTATTGATAAGTACTTATGCTAGTAACATAAAGTCCTTGACTATCCCTGTTTTTGCATATTTGACCTGGGCTGGCTCTTGAAGTGCTGTGTACGGTGAAGATTCTCCCCATACATGCATTTTCAATTATTGTGAAGTATAGATTTGTTATCTTATGTTCATTGACTTTCATGTCATGTTGGTAAATCCTTCTTCATTCCATAGCTTCAAAAATATTTTCTTCAATTTTCTTGCCATGACTGCGAAACGAAGACCATTTACCTGCCCCAAATGCCATTTTCCCTACTCAGACAAAGGGACGGAGAGACTGAAATTTCCAGTGGAGTGGCCACAAGTCACACGTGGTTATCAAGCACTTAACATGTGGCTGGTGTGGACTGAGACATGCAAAGGATTTCAAAGACTTAGTATGAAAAAAGCATGTGACGTATCTTGTTAACCATGTCTATATTGATTACACATTGAAATGATACTATTTTTGAAATATTCAGTTAAATAAAATATGTTATTAAAATGAGTTTCCCCTATTTTTTAATAACTAGCAGAAAATTAAAATAGGGACTACAAATGATTCACATAAAATAGAAATATTTAATAGAAAACTTAAAGTGATACCCTTAACTTACATTATAATCCTATAGGACAACATTGCTCTAGGGTCCTTCAAGAAGCCCTTGGTTGCTGCAGGGAAGATTTGGACTTAAATAAACTGAATAGCAGTTTAGATGGTAGGGATCTTTCTGACTGAAGACTCTTAGTCTTTGAGAAGTAGTTTGAATGTCAACATCTGGCCCAGTTGCCCAATAAAACCTCAGTTCAACAACCCACCGTGGAATTTTTCCCTGATTAATGAGCTTAAATTCTGTACTGGAATTCAAGCAATATATATGTTGCCATCCAACTCAGGAAGAGACAGCCTTTCTCGGAAAGAGCACAGCCCAGCCAGCATTCTGGAGACCTCTATTTCCAGACCATAAAAATATTAAACACTAGCCATCTGTTTTGCAGACCATGTCCCTGATTTCTGCCATTCATCAGTTTCTTTTCTCCTCCCTCTCCTTTCCTGGGTTGAACATCCTGCCCCTTCGTGTTCTGGGTTCCCATCATGAGGATCTGCATGAGGCCTGGCATGAAGCTGGTGGTTGTGAGCGATGCATAATGCTATTCTACTTCCACGGAATGGAATTCTGTATTGCATTCAGAGCAAAACTGAGTAAATGAGAATTCACTTGAAAATTTTTAATAAGGGCTTTATTGAGATATTCACATACTATACAATTCACCCATTTAGAGGATATAACGAAGTGGTTTTCAGTGCATTCACAGAGTTGTGCAACCATCACCACAATTAACTTTAGAATATTTTTCTCATTCTTCCCCAAAAGAAATCACAGGTCCCTTAGCAGTCATGCCCCATATCCTCCCAACTCTCCCCAACCCGAGGGAGCATGGGAATTTTACTTTATGTTTCTATAGATGTTTCTGTTTTAACTCATCTGATCTATGACTTGTTGGGTATGGTTTCTTTCACTCAGCTTAATGTTTCTGAGTTTATCCATGTTGTAACATGTTTCAGCACTTAATCCTTCTTTATGACTGAATAATATTCCATTGCATGAATGTACCACATTTTATTTATCTATTTATAAATTGATAAACATTTGGGTTGTTTTCATTTTTCAACTGTTATGACTAATGTTGCTATGAACATTTGTGTACAAGATTTTTAAAATTTTTATTTTGAGTCAGAGTCTCACTCTGTCACCCAGGCTGGAGTACAGTGGCACACTCATGGCCACTGCAGCCTCGACCTGTTGGGTTCAGGCGATCCTTCTACCTCAGTCTTCCAAGTAACTGGAACTACAGGCACGCACCACCATGCCCAGTTCATTTTTTTATTTATTGTGGAGACGAGGTCTCACCAAGTAGCCCAGCCTGCTCTCGAACTCCTGGGCTCAAGCAATCCTCTCACCTCTGCCTCCCAAAGTGCTGGGATGACAGACGTGAGCCACCACAACCAGCTGGACTTTGACTTATGAATTTTGGGGGACAGAAGTAAGCCCATAGCACCCCTGGTTTCATTTCTCTGGTAGAACCTAATGGAGACTTGGGGCTTTCTCCGTTTCTTCCTTAAGGAAATAGGTCGGCAAACTCCTTCCCTGAGAAAGGGAAGGATCAGAAGTCTAGTGGATTCAACTCAGCTGGGTAGAAACTGCCTAAGAAAAGAGCCTCAGTCTGTCTCAGTGGAAGGAAATGTTTTTCTAGCATTTCACTGTTCCAGAGAAAGATAAAACGTCCACCCTCCATTTAGATGTGTCTGTGCGCCTCATCAATTCCCTAGAAAGAACCACTGGAAGTCAAATTACTGGGTCAAAGGGGATAAAAGGTCCTCATGATTTTTTGATATTACTGGAATTTTATTCCAAGTCAGGCACCTCAGCTAGAATCCCTGTTTATCTGTCACTACATTTCTGTTTAGTCATCTTTGCTGCATAGATAGAACATCAATTTTTATTTGAAAATTAAAACTATGTATGTTTTTGCAGTTTATCATCCTATGTTTTTAACTCATGAGAATGTCATGATATAAAATGATCCAACATTTTGATTGCATTGTCCAAAGGAAAGGAACTTGCTATCTTCTCTTGACTATAGCAGTACTAGGTTTTCATTTCATATACCATTCTTGTGTTTTATAATCATGTTTTCCGTTACTTTGCTGCATGAATATGCTGTGGTGTTTCCTTGTATTGTATCTGTAACTTTGTGTACTGGGGCTGCATTCTTTTAAAAAATTACATCATTGAATTTAATTAACGAGAAGACCAAAGTCAGATATACTAGGAACTTGATACCTACAGTATTGACAATCTATTTATCAGAAAGGTTCAGACAACTTCTCCCACCATCAGTATCCAAAACCATCCCCAGGTCAAGAACCCACCTTGACTTTTCTTCCTAGTGGTAATTAGCAAATTTAGAGACTCTGATGGTGACAAGCACATGAAATAATATAATGCTGTGTTATCAACAGTCATTTATTCATTCACCTAAACATCATCCATCATCCATCCATCCATCCACTCACCTATCATCCATTATCCATTCACCCATCATCCATGCATGCATCATCTATTCATGATCCATCCATCCACACATCCATTCATACATCCATCCAAGCATTCACCACCATTCATCACCCATCAATCCATTTACTCATTCATCCATCATCCATCCAATCCATCCATCCTTTCAAACATACTTTCACGCATCCATCCAAACACCCATCACCATTCATCAATCCATTCACTCTTCCATTCACTTATCATCCATTAATCCATCCATCAACCATCCTCCATCCATCTACACGTTCATCCATCATCTATCCATTCTTCATCCATCCATCCATCCTTCCATCCACTCATCATCCATTATCCATCCATCCATCATCCATCCACATACCTATCACCCATTCTCTATTTATCCATCACCCATTCATGCATTCATCCATTCATCATCCTTCATTCACCATCCACCCACCAATAGAGGAGGGGGCACACCACACCACGCAGAGCCACATTGAGAGTACGGGGGCCGGTCAGGAGGCAGGGAAACAAGGGGGAAACATGGACAAGAGCCTTTGGTGTGGATTCCACAGCAAAGAATGAGTGAGGCTGGGTGAGCAGGCTTGGGATCGACTCATCCGAATACTCTAGTGGCTCTGGGCACAGGACCTCCCCTAGTTGTCTGGTTCTCTGTCCTAGCCATCCTGGGGGCAGGTGCACAGTGTCCCTGAATATGAGAGTCAGTGAAGCAGGTGTCAGGGGGTAGGCTTTGGGCAGGTAGTTTGCATATGAAAGGCATGGCTTCAGGAGGTTGTTCACCTTCTGAGGATGTAAAGCGTCAGGATGTGGAAAATTTACAAAGCCATGGTCAATACACCCAGGAGAGGAGTGGGGTGGCCCTGGTCCCTCTGGATGGTGAGGATGGAGGACCTAGGCTTGATACAGCTGAGTGGGGAGGCAGGATGCTGTCAGAGAAGGCTTATTTCCACCATCTGTCTCTCCTCAGCTTTCCCTCCAGCTTCTCAGTCTCCAGCGCGCATTCCACTCTCCTGGGGGGTCTGGTTTAGTAGGTCTGGCGTGGCCTGTTACTCTGCATTTTTAGCAAAAGGCCATGTTTTAAGAGTGACAGACTTTGCTGGTTTCCCTGAGATGCTCTCTGTTTTAGCAGGGCCCCAGGGAGCCCCTCAGCTGTGGACGAACCGAGGTGTTAGTCACCCCACTGGGGATGCCGATGGTACTGGCACCTGCTTTGCTCTTTGAGCAGAAATGTCCTGGTGGAATCTACCCTTCCTGAGACAGGATCTCAGAATAAAAGAGAGGAGATACTTTTCACTCTGCTGTCATCCCTGTTCCGCAGTGCCAAGCATTCCTTCTGGTGAGCATTGCATTTTCTCTGCCTAGCGTGTGGTCTTCCTGCTGGGCATTGCACTTTCTCCTTCTGGTGTGTGGACATGCTTGGATTTTCTCCCGCTGGACAGATACATTCCCACATGACCTCTGGCTCAGGTCAGGACTCTCCAACTGTAAGTGTGCAGCTATAAGTTTGCTGTCTCTCAGGTGCTTCCTGTCCATACCCTGAACAATCACCCACCATCCAAACCCTCTTTTCTACTCACTCTGAGCCCCAGATTCTTCTGTCATCACTGGAGCCTGGCACTGCCCGACCACCACAAGGTAAAAGGGTGAATATTTTATTCATCATACAGTGTGAAGCATCTCATTAAAAGACACAGCCACAGCCAGCACACGTCAGAGAAAAGGTTGATAAACCTGTCTCCATACGTTTTGAAAATGTAGGGAACTGGGAAAATCATACCACTGAAGCAATATTTGGACAGAGAAACTGGCAGAAACAGACACAACCGAGTTCAGTGAAAATAGTTCAAAAAGACAAAAGTTGAAAGAGAAGAGTGGACAAAGGATGAGAACAAGCTGCTAATAAAAAAATGTTTTGAGTCAGGGTCTCACTGAGTGCAGTGGCACGATCATGGCTTACTGGGCTTAGGTGATCCTCCCTCCTCAGTCTCCCGAATAGCTGAGACTATGGGGGCACGGCCCACGCCTGGCTACTTTTTAAAAACTTTTTATAGGTCTCACTATGCTGCCCAGGCTGGTCTCAAACTCCTGGGCTCAAGAGATCCTCCCAGCTTGGCCTCCCAAATTGCTGGGATTACACAGGTGTGAGCCACTGCAATTGGCCAAAAAAAATTTTTTTTTTAATTTTTTTTGAGTCAGGGTCTCACTCTGTCACCCAGGCTGGAGCGCAGTGGTGTGTTCCCAGTTCACTTCAGCCTCAAACTCCTGGGCTCAGGTGATCCTTCCTCCTCAGCCTCCTGAGTAGCTGGGAGTACAGGTGTGAGGCACCACACTGGGAGTACAGGTGTGAGGCACCACACCTGGCTAAATTTTAGATAATTTTGTAGAGATGAGATCTCACTGTGTTGCCCAGGCTGGTCTTGAACTCTTTGGCTCAAGCAATCTTCTTGCCTTGACCTCCCAAAGTGCTGGGATTATAGGCATGAGTCACCTCGCCCAGTCCAAAATGTCTAAGAAAGATGAAAATGTTTGCCACTGACGTTCTAACAAATCTGTCAAGAATCGCAATGAAATGTCACTTCCTACCATTTGGATGGAACAAGATGAAAAATAATAATATATGGAGTGGCAAAATTGTGGCATGGGTAAAAATGGGTTTGTGTGAGGGTGGTGGTGAGTGTGGGCTGACACCACGTCTGACCCGTATTTTGGCAATAAGTTTGCACACCCTTTGAGCAGTTACCCATCAGGGAGCTGGGTCTTCATCAAAACTGAAAGAGAACGTGTCAAAGGAACAAAGCAGGCAAGCTTCCAGCCTACCAGGCACTACAGGTTAGTGGAAGCAACATACAAAAACCAAACAAGTAGGCTGGGTGCGCTGGCTCACACTTGTCATCTTAGCACTCTGAGAGGCCAAGGGGAGAAGACTGCCTGAGCCCTGGGGTTCAAGACCAGCCTGGGCAACTTGGCGAGACCGCGTTTCCACAAAAAGTCTAAAAATTAGCTGTGCGAGATGGCACGCACTAGTAGTTCCAGCTACTTGGAAGGATGGCACGCACTTGGAAGGATCGTCTGAGCCCAGGATGTCAAGGGTGTGGTGAGCTGTGATCATGCCACTGCACTCCAGCCTGGGTGACCAAGTGGGATGCTCACTCAAAAAACTAACTAACTAAATAAATAAACAGGGGCACAAGAAACTGAGGAGCATGGCTGAGGCAGAAGGATTGCTGGAGCCCAGCAGGTCGAGGCTGCAGTGGCCGGGAGCATGCCACTACACTCTAGTCTGTGCAACAGAGTGAGACTCCCAGTCAAAAAAAAAAGAAACTGAGGATCAATCTGGCATTATCTAGTCAAGCTGTCATCAGTGGTTCCCAGGGAGGGGATGATTTTGCCTCTCCCACTCCAGGGGACATTTGGCAATGCTTAAGAGTTATTTCAAATTGTCACAACAGGGATTGGGGGGGAGTGTGCTACTAACACCCACTGGTCAGAGACCATCGATGCCACAAAACACCCTTCAATGCACAGCATGGCCCTCCCCATAACTAACAGTGACTAGCCCCAAAGGTCACCTATGTTGGAATCGAGGAACCAGCAATTCTGACAAAGGGGGCAGGTCAGACTAGCAAAGCTTCAAGGCTGTAGGATGCCGGCAGCAGCTGGTGCAGAACCACTCATGTAAGCAAGCAGCCTAGCTGTAGGGAACTCACACCTACCTACCTGTGCGACTCTCATCAGACACACCCGCAGCACTGTAGTCCACCTACTTAGGACCTTGTGGTCCAGAGCCGGCCACCAAGGTAGGAACTGGCATAAAGACCCCCAGAACATAGCACCGCTCGCCAAGGTTGTCCTCAGAGAATGATAACCCACCTTTACCTTCATTGTGATACTATGAACATAAAGTTACCTGAGAGGAGCCGGCAACTCCCATCATATACCTGATGCCATGACAGTCCCTGCATGATATTACCAGGTATGAAACCCCCTCCCCTGATGTAAGGGAGGAATAAAAAAAAAACCTAGTCAAGCCAGGCGTGGAGGATTATGCCTGTCAACCCAGCACTTTGGTAGGTGGAGACAAGAGGATTGCCTGAATCCAGGGGTTCAAGACCAGCCTGGGCAACTTGACGAGACCTCGTCTCTGCAATAAATCAAAAAATTAGTCAGGCAAGGTGGCACATGCCTGTGGTTCCAACTACTTGGAAGGCTGAGGCGGAAGGGTCACCTGAGCCCAGCAGGTTGAGGCTGTGGTGGCCATGAGTGTGCCACTGCACTCTAGCCTGGATGACAGAGTGAGACTCCAACTCAAAAGACCCAGTCTTAAGACCACCCATTTCTAAGAAAACCCCACCCCTCAATAACCCTAAGAATAAAAGTGATAGCTCAACAATAATTGGATGCAGAAGCAGCAGCTTTCTGTGGGCTGTTTCTGGCCACTCTCCTCACAAGAGTGTACTCTTTGTTTGATGAAGCTAATTGCTTCTCCCGCTTCTCCGTGTATTTGTTTGTAAGTGCACTCCAAACATGAACATAAGTACCCCTCCGCGAACCCCTCACACCTGAGCAGCCCTTCCCCTCTAGCAATTCCACTCCAAAATGCATGCCCTGGGGGAGCTCCCTCCACACCCACAAGGACTTAGCAACAGCCACGCTCACTGACGCATTCATCCACGCAACACAGGTGGGGCACAGGTCAACTGTACACCAGGCACTGTGCTGAGGACGGGCTATTTTTTTTTTTTTTTTGAGTCGGAGTCTCACTGTTGCCACTGCAGCCTCGACCTGCTGGGCTCAAGGGATCCTTCCACCTCAGTCTTTCAAGTAGCTGGAACTACAAGCACCCGCCATCATGCCCGGCTAGTTGTTGTGATATGTTGTAGAAATGAGGTCTCACCAAGTTGCCCAGGCTGGTCTCAAACCCACAGGCTCAGTCAATCCTCTGGCCTCGGCCTCCCAACGTGCTGGGATGACAGGCTTGAGCCACTGCACCCGGCTACTCATATTCTTTGCAGTGAAAAAAGTGGGGGGAGCCACCTACATGTCTGTTGACTAGAGCATGGAGAAATAAATACATCTGGTACATCCATATAGTGACTGTGATGTAGCACATCAAAGGAAACTGTTGTGAGTGTCTCTATAGAGTAGTCTCAACTGAGGGGAGCAAGTCGCATGGGCAGGACGCCCTTCCCTGTCACTACTGCCTGAGACCGTCCTCTTGCTCCGTGAGCACACAGATCTGTATTATTATCTGGAGTTCCCACAGCAGGGCAGTTCATGGGACCTTGAAGGGTGCCGCTGAGGCTGCCTGCAAATGTCCACACAGAGATTTCAGCCCCATAAAAAAGGGACACATTTCACAAGACATCTGCAGACTGGGGCGGGAGACTGGAAGAACGAATGAAGTCACTCATTCTTTTTTTTTTGAGTTGGAGTTTCACTCTGTCGCCCAGACTGGAGTGCAGCGGCCGCTCCCGGCCACCACAGCCTCGACCTGCTGGGCTCCGGCGATCCCTCCGCCTCAGCCTTCCAAGTAGCTGGAACTACAGGTGCGCACTACCACACCTGGCTAATTTTTGATTTATTGTGGAGATGAGGTCTCGCCTGCTCAGGCGGGTCTCGAACCTGCAGGCTCAGGCAATTTACTCACCTCAGTCTCCCAAGGCGTGGGATTACAGGCTGAGCCACCAAGCTAGCCAGCTCACTCATTCTTTCAACAAACTTTTATCATGCACCTAAGGTGCGCTTGCTGGCATTTTAAACCCCCCCACCCACTCCCCCCGCCCACCCCCATATACACCCTCTGATATCAGAGCCCAGAAAATTCCAGCCCCTGGGCTCCCATCTTCAGTCCTCCCCTCCTGCTCCAGCGGCTGTTTCCATGGCAACTGCCTGGGGGCCACCTCAGTTCCCAGGAAACAAGTAATTGCTCTTGGAAGAAAACAAGCCCACACCACAGAGGAGGGGAGGGAGTGAGGACAGCTTTAACCCATGTCCCCACTGCAGTTGTCCGTGAAGTGTTTGGGGGGCGGAGAAGGGGGTGGTGGGAGGAGGTGGGGATGGTGCCAACCTGGACTCCACAGCGGTCTTCGTGTCCCTGAAAATGCATCCTTGACCGGGGCTTTGCAAAAGGCCACCAAGCCGGCTCTGTCAGCAATCACACCTCTTTATTTTGTTTTATTTATTTTTATTATTTTAGAGTTGTGGGGTCCAAATGAGGGTTTACTACATAAATAGGCTGCGTGCAGATGATGTTTGGGCTTCTACCTGGCCCTCTCTCCCCTCCCCAGAGTGGACCAGTGTATTGCCATGTGCCCCCTCTCTCCCGCCCCCCCAGCAGTGTCCAGCATCTGCCAATCCCACCCTTGTGCGGGAGTGACCAGCGATCGGGCCAAGTAAGAGAACATGAGGCATTCAGTTCTCTGTTTTTGTGGTGGTTCACTCAGTATGGTCGTCTCCAGCTGCGTCCACACACACCAGTGGCATATGCAGTATCTTTTCCTAGACTTGTTCCTTCAGTTATTTATTTACTCAACAAATATGAACCAGCAGACTGTTCTGGAAGCTGGTCATACAAGAAACAAGCAAACAAGCAAAAAAAAGCAAAAAGGCACAGTCTTTGCTCTAAGAGAGACATTTGTCCCTTCCAGGATTTTCACAATTCATTCAGCCAGGATTTACAGGAGGACCATGGCATTGGGGTGGGGCAGGGAGTGGAGGGGGGAGCACACTGGGCATAGGGGATGCATCACAGAGAAAGACAAAGCTTATGTCCCTGCCCTCTCTTAAGGAAAAAAGCACTCAGTAATCCTTGCTAGAGTGCAGCGAGGACCCTCGTGATGGATGCAGGGACCACTACCCTGGGGTCTGGTCATGGGGAGAGAGTTTGGGCCTGGGCGAGGGGAGATATGTGTGGAGGAGTGGGGTAGGATGCAGGTCAAAGGATGAAAAAATGACTAAGGGGAACCGTAAGGGGAAGGGGCATTCTGACTAAACGAGTCTAACAGGTTTCTTACTGAAGCCAGGCCAGGGTGACCAGACCGGAGGGTGGGGCAGCGGTGTTCTGAAGTCCAGGGTGGCCTGGCTAAATTTTCTTCAAGCCAAGCGGAGAATCTGTTCCTTCACAGAGCTTACTCCAGCTGATGCGAGACGTGGTCAACCAATACTTATTTTTGTTCTCTTCTGTATCCTCGGTGCCTAGCAGAATGCTTGGGGCATAGGGTCAACGAACAGGTCAATGGATTCCTTTTAGCTCAGAATTGGGAATCTGGTGCCTGTAGCCATTTAACACAATGTCATTTAACACAATGTTACTGTGTCAAGTTTCCTTTCTTGGATGAATGGGTCGTGGGTTGGACATTGGATATCCCAGACAAAGACACACTGCCTCTTCTTCTGGGTCGATGTCATTTTAGACTAGATTCTGGAGGTGCCTGGTGCTGGCTGCTCCCCTGGGGGTGTGTTAGAGGGTCAGGTGAGTGAATGAAGAGGAGAGAGGATGTGTAACCAGCACTGAGGGGTCTACTCCTGTCGGCTGCTCACCCTTGCTACGATTAAAACAAGAGGCAAGGAACTTGTAGAAAGAAGTTTCTGAGTTCTAATTCAGGGAGCATAGCCAGACTCAAGATTTTTCTAAAATGGTTCTGCGCACTGTCCAGGTTTTTACAGTTCACTTTTATAAGTCCAGATTCGTTAGTACCTGGTCATTAACCATGTGACCAGAGCATTGTATAGAACCTGAGTTTCAGCCACGTTTATGGATAGTGACATTTTTCGGTCCAGAATTCCTGATGCCAAGTATCAGAGGTATCTCGTAGTTCTTATCGGTAGGGCTGTGCAGAAGCATTAGTCAAGCTTGCCATAGAGAAAAGGGAGTTTACAAGGTTTAAGACATCATGCATTTTGCAAAAGTCATACAAATCACAAAACTTATGATTATATTGATACAAAAGTTATACAATTCACAAGGCTTACGGTTACTAATAATATACTAATATACTAATACTATACCAATACTATAATAATACTATATTATTCAAACTTAGGACCACTTAGAAAAAGGAAATAAAGGGATTTGCGTCTTTTAGTTGATGGGGCATGGTCTACAGGGAAGTCAAGGATCCCCTGAAGCTACTTCCTGGGAATGCATAGGAAATAAGGGGGGCTCTCAAGAATGCTGTTCAGGAACGTACAGGAGCACTTGAACCCTTGCCATGCCCTTCTCTAGGGACTGTGGCAAAATGGATGGACATTAGCAGAGGTAATATTCTTTCTAAAGGATATAAGGAAAGACTTTTAAAAACATATTTTTACATAGTAAAATGCACATAACATGAAAGTTACCATCTTAACAATTTTAAGTGTACAGTTTAGTGTCCTTGAAGTATATTCATACCGTTGTGCAACCAACACCACCCTCCATTTCCTGGAACTAGAAGAGAGTTATTTTGAAAAGTTTTACAAAACAAAAACTATATACCCACTTAGAAATCCTCCGCCCACTCCGCCTCTAGCAATAGCCACTCTCCTTTCTGTCTCTTTGATTTTGACTACTGTAAGCAGCTCATGTAGGTGGAATCATACAGTATTTATCTTTTTGTAATTGGCTTATTTAACTTAGAGTGATGTCCTCAAGGGCTGTTCATGCCGTAGCATGTATGAATATTTATTTCCTTTTAAGATTCCATGGTATGTGTTAGGGTCCAGATAGGGGGAGGATGGATGAATGGAGAGGGAGAGAGGCGCAGGGAGGCACAGCACACCAGGAGCAGGCATGCCGGAGGTGCTGCGCTGGCAACCCAGAGATCCGAGTAAGTGTAAGGAATTGTAATACACAAAGAGGTGAGAGAAGATAAGATTTATTTAAGAAAGCTTCACGCCCCACAGTCAGGGAGCGGGCCTACACTCTAGGTCCCCTCAAAGCCCTGGCTTAAATCCTTTTCCTTGGAGATGTTGCAATCAGGTAGACGTGACTGCCGTGACTTCCTTATCAACCACTTGCGGCTGTCTTGGGGAACCCGTGACACAGAGACCCACTATATCATAGCCCCTAGAGAAGGGCATAGCAAGGATTCTAATGCTCCTGCACCTTCCTGAAGACATTCCTTAGAGCTAATGGAGGGTGCACTTCCCCATATCTCCTAGGCATTCCCAGTGGGTAGCTTCGGGGATCCTTGGCTTCCCTGTAGATAGTGCCCAATTTACTGGAAGACCAAATCCCCACCTGCTCCCCCTTTGAGTGGTCATAACTTTTGTAATTATAAGTTTCATGACTTTACAATCCTTGCCCAATGTATGATGTCTTAGGCCTTGTAAATTCCCTTTACTCTGGCAAGCTTGATTGCCACTATGAGATACCTCTGATACCTGGCACTAGGAAGTCTGTTTCTGAAAAGACAAAGTCGGCAAAATTAATTTAACCTTAGTGTGCATTTCTCCAAAAGCATAGCTTCTACTGTCTCATCACTGTGTCAGGGTTTAAGAACAAGATGAAAAATGGCTTCCCACTCTCAGTCTGTCCTTTCAGTATGTATAGACTACCTTTTGTTTATCCATTCATCCATCCGTGGGCATGTGAATTGCTTCTGCTTTTTGGCTATTGTACTAATGAATCCATGAGCTTAGGTATTCAAGTTCCTGATTTCAGTTCTTCTGAGTATCTACCCAGATACCCAGAAGTGGGACTGCTGGATCATATGAGGTCCGACAATTAGGTTCATGAACCATGCTAGAAAAAGCACTACACACCTCGTTGTTGAATATCAGTGCAGTCACTTTTGAAGCACTCCTCTTGGGAAGCTGTGCACCAACACTAGCGCCTAGTCCACCCGTCCAAGCAATTTTGAACTCTTTGTCTGGAATGGCCATCAGAGCTGTTGTTGTTATTTATTATTAGTCTGACAATTAGGTTCGCAAACTTGCCATCGTGCACTTATGTTGGCAGCCCTAATAATTGGCAGTGCAAATAATTGTCTTGAAACATCCTCCCTACTCACCTGATTTGGTCCCCAGTGACTTTTTTCTTTACCCAAAGATAAAGAAAATATTGAAAGGAAAACGCTTGATGACAGTCAGGACCTCAAGGGTCCATATACGACAATGGCTGTGATAGCCATTCCAGAAAAAAAATTCCAAAATTGCTTTGATGGGTGAACTAGGTGCTGGCATTGGTGCATAGCTTCCCCAGGGGAGTACTTTGAAGGTGACCATAGTGATATTCAGGAATAAGGTATCCTTCTGGGATGAGTTCACGGACTTAATTGTCAGGGTCCGTATGGTAATTTTATTTTAATTTTTTGAGGAGCTGTTGTGCTGTTTTCCATGGTGACTGCACCATTTTGCATTCCCACCAACAGTGCACAAGGGTTCCAACTGTTCACATTCTTGATGATGCTTGTTTTTTTTCTTTCTTTCTTTCTTTTTTTATTTATTGTAGAGATGTAATCTCACCAAGTCACCCAGCCTGGTCTCGAACCCGCAGGCTCAGGCAATCCTCTTGCCTTGGCTTCCCAAAGTGCTGGGATTATAGACTACCACGCCTGGCCTTTTTTCTTTCTTTTTTTAATTTGGTAGTAGCCATCCTAATGGATGTGAGCGGATAGTTCATGATGAGTTTTCCCCAGGTTTATTGAGGTAAAATTGACAGATAAGAATTGTATACACTGAAAGTGCACAAGTGATGTTTTGATATACATATCGATTGTGACATGAACACCACAATCAAGCTAATTAACAAGTCCATCACTCCATAGTGCCCTTGTTTGCTACTATTTCATTCTCAGCTGGAGTCAGGGTCAGGCCAGTGAGGTACTAGCCCTGAGTGCAAAATTAAGGTGGCACCAAAAGAAAAGAAAAGAAACCAAAAAACCAAAAACTCAAGAATCAAGATAATTATTTCAAGGCAATATTTTTAAAAGTAAAAATCAAAGCAACAAAAAAATTTTTTTTTTTTTTGAGTTGGTGTCTCACTCTGTCACCCAGACTGGAGTGCAGTGGCCGCTCCCGGCCACCGCAGCCTCGACCTGCTGGGCTCCGGCAATCCTTCCGCCTCAGCCTTCCGAGTAGCTGGAATTACAGGAGCGCTACCACGCCCAACTAATTTTTTGATTGATTGTAGAGATGAGGTCTCGCTGCCCAGGCGGGTCTCGAACCCGCGGGCTCAGGCAATCCACTCACTTCAGCCTCCCAAAGCACAGGATTACAGGCTGAGCCACCAAGCCCGGCGCAACAAAATTTTTATTCAAATTTTTGAGTAGAATGATAAAATTTTATTTTTTTAATTAAAAAAATATTTTGTAGAGATGGGGTTTTGCTATGATGCCCAGGCTGACCTTGAATTCCTGGCCTCAAGCAATCCTCCCACCTCAGCCTCCCTAAGTGCTAGGATTACAGATGTGAGCCACCATGCCTGACCACAAAATTTTAAATAAAGGCAGGAAATAAAGGCAGGACCAGTGTTTCTAATTTGTCCTTTACCTCAGATCCCAGTGTGGCTCCATATGACACTGTGACTGATCTTGTCTTCACTAAAAATGTTGATATTTTATTCATCATAGATTTTTGCACTAATTTGATTTTTTAATACATTTTCTTAAAATAGTACTTATGTTGATTCCTGAGTGTTTTCTTTGTTTGTTTGTTTGTTTGTTTGGCTTCTGAGTACCTCACTCACCATCTACATCCTGGTGACTCCCAAATCTCTTTCCCCAGCCTCAGAAAAAGCATCTCTCCTCAATTCCATTCAAATACTGAACTGGATGTTTCAGGACTTCGAGTCACCCACTTTCCAGATTTCTCTCATTGTTGGTTCAAAAGAAGGAAGAAAAGAAAGGAGGGAAGGAGGAAGGGAGAGAAGGTGGGGGGAGAGGAAGGAAATAAGGAAGGAAGGAAAAAATGAAAGAAAGTGGGGGAGAAAGAAAGGAAGGAAAGAAGGAGGGAGAGAGGTGGTGAGAAAGGAAAGGAGTGAGGAAGGGAATAACAAAGGAAGGAAAAAGGAAGGAAAAAAGGGGGAAAGAAAAAGAAAAGAAAGAGAGAGAGAAAAAAGAAAACCCTAGTCAGTTGGCCATCTGCACAAGACTCATCCCGAAACATACCTCACCTATACACCAGTAACCACTCTTGTTTTCCAGCTCTCCTGCCTGTCCCAGAGCCCAAGATTCTGGCATTCTTTGCCTCCATCCCTAGTCCCCGTGTTAGCAGCTGTGAGAAGGAAATATGAGAACTCTTGGCCATGTATTCCGTCCTGCGGAGGTATAAACACTGTTTGACTGCCATGTACGCATCATTTACAAGAGAATTGATCAACACATATCTGGGGTATGTGTTTAATTTTTAAAAAGCTATTAAGGGCAACAGATGATTGCAGTACCCTTGCTGGGTCTCACTGCCTGTTTGACCAAGGCCCTGGGAGTCCCAGTCACGAGCAGACCCCTCAAGTCAGCGTCGGGACCTCCAGTCCCTCCACAATCCCAGGAATGGTGAGGAAGCCCCAGGCCTCACCCAGCACCCCTGTGGAGCACACCAGGAGGGCAGAACCAAGTGGGACGGGGGCCAGGGCAGCCCCACTGCACCCTCTCTCTGCCACCTGTGTGATGTACTCCATGGCTCTCCAGTTGTCTGAAATTCTTTCTCTCTTCTTGTCTCCCATTTTTTTTATTGGGGTGAAATACGCATATCATACTATTTACCACTTTAACCATTTATGAATGCACAGCCCAGTTGTATTAAATACATTTATAATGTTATGCAACCATCACCCCACCCATCTCCAGAAATCTTTTCATCTTGCAAATTGGAAATTCTGTGTCGGTGATGCATAGGGAGACCTCATCTCTATGACTGACTCCCCATTCCCCCTCCCGTGCCCCAACACCCACCATTCTTCTTTCTGAATTTGACTCCTCCAGGGACTTCATGCAGTGCTCGTCCTTTTGTGCTGGGCTTTCTTAGCCTGACGTCTTCAAGGGTCACCCGTGGTGTTGCATGTGTTCACTTTTCCTTACTTTTTACTACTGAGTAATATCTCATTGTATGTAGATGTCCATTCTGTTTATCCTTTCATCCACTGATGGACACTCAGGTCCATCCATGTTTTAGCTATTGTAATAATGCTGTTATAAAAATGGGTGTAGGCTGGGTGTGGTGGCTCACACCTGTAATGCCAGCACCCAGGTGTTTGCAACCAACCTGGGCAACATAGCGAGACCTCGTCTCTACAAAAAAAAATGAAAACTTAGCCTGGTGTGGTGGTGTGTGGCTGTAGGCACAGCTACTCGGGAGGCTGAGATAGAAGGATCGCCTGAGCCCAGGAGGTCCCACGGTCAGTGAGCCATGATCGTGCCACTGCACTCCAGTCAGGGTGAAGAATGAGACCCCCGACTCAAAAAACATGCATATAAGGTATCCCTTCGAGACCCTGCTTTCACTTCTTTGGGGATGTACTCAAAAGTGGAATTGCTGGGTCAGAGTAGATGGAAGCTCTGGTTGTAATTGTTTTGCTCTCTCCCTCTTTGTCGGCTGCTTTTGGGGTTAGCATTGTTTGGGGTTTGAATTTGATCAGGTGGACTGAACATGTGCCCCCCTACCCCTACCCCCTGGAATACACAACCACGAAGAGACAGACTTGGGGCTGGCGGGCAGAGCATCCAGGCTCTCAAAACAACTCTAGGCTCGAGGCAAGCGTTCTGATCTCAACAGGGTTCTGCCTTCAGAACTGGAAATTTCCAGCCTCCCAGGCGCTCCCCTCCCTTCCTCGGCCTCCTTCCCTCTCCTCAGATGCTCAAGCTGTAGTTTCCATGGCAACACAGGAGCCTGCCTCAGCCCTGCACACCAGGCAACCCTTGTTGAGGGAAAACAGATGACTACCACCCCCCACCAAGACCAGGCCCCGCTGGGCAGGGGAGGGGTGAGGGGAGGACTTGAGGGGGCTCACCCCCGCACCCCTCCTCCCATCACTGGGCCAGGCACGTCCTGTGACTCCCAGATGGGGCCACTGCAGAGGAAGACAAAAGCCGCAGCAGCCAGGATGTCAATTGCCTTTTTTACATCCATTCATTCATTCATTCATTCGGCATACCCATCCTGCTCCACTGGGGGCCTGACACTGGTCCCCACACTGGAACGCAACAGCAGGAAAGACAGGCGGTCTCTGCCCTGAGACGATAATATCCCAGGTCTCTGTTCATCTGAAACATGAGTTGGATTATCCCACCCACATGGACTGAGGGCTCGTGCAGGGGTGAAGGTGAGGGTGGGGGTGACAGCAGACACTACAGGGGGAAATTCCTCCTTTCTGGAGTCCTCATCCCAGTGGGGACTATGGATAGGGAACCGTGTGACACACACAATCACCCATGGCAAGACTGCTGGAGAAAAATACACTGGTGATGAGATAGGGAGTGACTGGGGAGGCGATGTCAGCCGGAGGCCCAGGGGGTAGGTGATGGGATTTGAGCAGAAGGGAAGGGAAGGGAGGGAACAAGTTGCCAGGGACCAGCCCCCGGGGCTGACAGCAGGGCCAGGGCTTGGAGGTGGGCTCGAGGGGGCGGGAACGGGAGGCTTGGGCCATGAGGCATGAGCTACTGGAAGGCACCAGCTGAGTGGGCCAGCAACAAGGCCGTTCCTCCTCTTCTTTTTTTTTTTTGGAATTGGAATCTCACTCCGTCGCCCAGGCTGGAGTGCAACGGCACACTCACAGCCACCCCAGAAACTACAGGCACGCGCTACCACCCTGGCTAACTTTTTGATTTATTGTAGAGACAAGGTCTCACCAAGTTGCCTGGGCTGGTCTCAGGCAATCCTCCCGCCTGGCCTCCCAAAGTGCTGGGATTATAGACGTGAGCCACCGCGCCCGGCCCATCTTCCTCTTCTTACTCCTCAACCTGCTCTTCCTCTTCCTCTTCCTCCTTCTTTTCCTTATTCTCCTCCTCACCCTCATCCTTCTCTTCCTCTTCTTCCTCCTCTCTCTTCCTCCTGTTCCTCCCCTCCTCTGCTCCTCCCCTTCCTCTAACATTCCTTTTAAAATGTAAAACCGTCCCAGCACTCTGACTGCCCAGCTTTCACACCCCTGACCCGTCCCAGCACTCTAGCTGCCCAGCTCTCACACCCCTGACCGGGAGTAGACTGACTCCCAATCACATATACATTTTATGCACATACATATGCTTATTTGAAAGTCCGGGGAGATAAATAAAAATTGTACCTCCGGGCTGTCTGAATATGGAATGAACATGGATATTCTAGATTAAAGACCTTTTGATCCAGTAACTTGACACCAAATCTCGCTCACCACCACCCCCAACCACGAGGGGGTGGTTCATGAGGGCGGAGCCAGGTGGGGTTGGAGGCTGCTGTTCGTCTTTCCCTGAAGTGCTGAAAACCCTGTTCTCTCTTCCCCGAGAGACACCATGGTTTTCTTTTTTTCAACCTTTCCAAGGAGGTCTTCCCAGAAAATCAACACCCAGTATATGTGTAAGCATTTCTCTTCTCAGAGAAAGTAGCCCCCACCACTCATTTTCCGAGACAGACACTTGGGACTTCTCTCTGCCACACAGGGACGTCTGGCCACAGACACCTCCTGAACCGGCCTCCGCCCTCCGTCTCCACCACCTGTGTCTCCTCTCTACCAGACCCCTGCACCCACCATGCCTGACTTTCTTTGGTTGTCCATACAGAAGACAGACCAGAATTTCTTAAAGGCAAACCTCAACTGCGACTCTTCCTTGCCTAAAACACCATAGAGAATTAGTTCCCTTTTTGGTTTATATAAATGCTAGAATTCTTCTCCATATTCTCAAACTGTTGGGGCTCTAGGACTTCTCCATGGAGGGACTGGGGATAGCAGAGCTAGAGCAGGGATTCTCTGAGGCTTGCCCTGAAGCCCGTTTACAGAATGTTGCTACCAGTCGTGGGGGGAGGGCGAAGGAAGGGGAGGAAGGAAGGAAGGAAGGAAAAGAGGGAGAGAGGAAGGGAGGGAAGGAAGATGAAAGGAAGGAGGGAGGGGAGGAGGGAAGAAGAAAAGAAAAAAGGAAAAAAGAAAAAATAACAGGGCTTTCTTCCCCCAATATGTTTCTATGGGTACATTTACAAACACACACACAGAAAGTAAGGTTACAAAATATTAAAGATTACTTTATTTATCAAATCTCATTTATTATACATTTATGTCATTTATTATAATTATTCTTGTTGATTTTTGCTATAATTCAACATTATATAGAATTTTGGAAATAAGTTTGTGGAATCCCAATTGATTCGCTCAGTAGAAGAACTAAAACCATTAGAAAATTACGGTCAAGGTTTTTAACCCCAGGAGAGTAGAGAGAAATTCATCCATAGCTGAACCAGGGGTATAATCTATAAAACAGATGACTAGTATTAAACATGTTAATGGTTTGGAAATGACCATCTCCAGAATGCTGGCCACATTTCACCGTATCCGAGAAAGCTGTTCTGTTCCTGAGTTAGAGTTGTAGAGGCCTGGCCTTCACACGGACATGGAGGTCGTTCATCAGGGAACATGCCAAGGCAGGCTGATTTACTCGGTCCCTGCGCTGGATACTGACATTTTTACAGCTTCGTGCAAAAGCCACGAGATTCCAGGAGTCTCTCCCATACGAACCCTGTTTTCAGTCTAAGTCCTCTGTGAGCATCAGAGGCAGGGCCTTCCTGAAGAACAGAGTCTCTACGTCCCTCTCCTCGGCTGGATGTGAGTCTAATTGTTCTGATCATCATGGGAAGGAAGGCAAACACGAAGGAAAGGATGAATAGGCTACCACATAGAGACTGGATACCACCTCACACCCGTTAGGACAGTTACTGTCAGAAAAAAAAAGCAAGTATTTTTTTTTTGTTACTGTTTTTGTTTTTTGAGTTGGAGTCTTATTCTGTCACCCAGACTGGAGTGCAGTGGCATGCTCCCAGCCACCGCAGCCTCGACCTGCTGGACTCCAGCGATCCTTCCGCCTCAGCCTTCCAAGTAGCTGGAACTACAGGCATGCGCTACCAGGCCCGGCTAATTTTTTTGATTTATTGTAGAGACCAGGTCTCACCAAGTTGCCTGGGTGGGTCTTGAACCCGTGAGCTCAGGCAATCCACTGGCCTCGGCCTCCCAAAGTGCTGGGATTACAGGCTGAGCCACTGAGCCTGGCCAAAAAAATGCAAGTATTGGTGAGGATGTGGAGAAATGGGAGCCTTTGGGCACCGCACGGGGCAGCCACTGAAGAAAGGATCTGAAAAGGATTTTTTCACAAAACAAAACAAAAAAATCCCAGTGATCAGGCAGCATCATGGAGGTCTTACCTCACTTGTCATCCAAAACTGGTCACAGTGGCTCACCCTTGTCATCCCAGAACTTAGGGAGGCCCAGGCAGGAGGATCGCTTAAGGCCGGGAGTTCAAGACCAGCCTGGTCCAGAGTAAGACTTTGTTTCCACCTAAAATAAAAAAAATTAGCCGGGTGCAGTGGTGTGTGCCTGTAATCCCAGTTACTTGGGAGGCTGAGGGAGAAGGATCAACTGAACCCAGGAGATCGAGGCTGTGGTGGCCATGAGTGTGCCACTGCACTCCAACCTGGGCGACAGAGAGAGACCCAACTCAAAAAAAAAAACAGATGCCAAGACTGAACTGGACCATAGTTCCCACCGTATCCAGTATGCAAACATGAAAATATCAACCACATGCATCAGGCCAGTGCCAGGCCACAGGTGGTGTGTACTCATACATCCTGTCTGCCCAGACAGCATGTAGCCAGGTATAGACTGTGTTTGCCCTCTGGCCCAGCAATTCCATATCTGGAATGCGCAGGAGCCCTCATGCCTGCCTTGAGGTCGACACAGGGACATTTATGAGGTGACCAAAAAACAAGGACCAGGTGGCTTGCAGCCAAAAGAAGAAAGCACTTTCCTACAAAACAATGTATCGTGGAGGGGCGTGGGGGCTCACATCTGTCATCCCAACACTTTGGGAGGCCGAGGTGGGAGGGTGGCTTGTATCCAGGAGTTCGAGACCAGCCTGGGCAACATAGTGAGACCTTGTCTCAAATATAAGTAAATAGATAGATTGATCAATCAATAGATAGATAATAAAGTCAGCAACATGTTGTGTGTGCCAAAATTTTCAAGGCCACCAAGTTTCAGGACTTGCTGGAGGGACTCCCAGGACTCTGCATATAGCTGTCCTGGTGAATGTGACACAATGTCAGCAAGAGGAAAAGGCGCACGGAGCAAAGTCGGGAGGAAGCTGGGCACCAGCATCTAGCAGGCACCACACCTCCAGCCATGGCTGCTGCAACACGTGGGAAATGTCACCTCCCAGGGCACTCACTGGGAGACTCAGTGCCACGGTCTCCCCTGCGCACTGGTCACACAGATACCTGCTGCCTGGCACATTCTAAAATTTCAGACTTCTGGAAGGAAAGCAGGTCCCAAGCATAGACCATAGGATTTGTATGAACAGCACAGACACAGTAAGATGCCACCAAGGGCCAACCCACCCTGGTAACACTTTCTTGCCCGCCATCACAGCAAGATCAACCAGGAGAAAGACTTAGATGTAGAATTGTGTCTCAACGCTGAGCAAACAGAGTCCATATCCTCTTTTTGTTTTTTTTTTTTTGAGTTGGAGTCTCACTCTGTCACCCAGGCTGAGTGCAGTGGCATGCTCATGGCTACCCCAGCATTGACCTGCTGGGCTCAGGCGTCCTTCCTCCTCAGCCTTCCAAGTAGCTGGAACTACAGGCGCATGCTACCATGCCCGGTTAATTTTTTTTTTTTTTATTGTAGAGACAAGGTCTCACCAAGTTGCCCAGGCTGGTCTCGAACCCTTGGACTCAGGCGATCCTCTCACCTCTACCTCTCGAAGTGCTGCCATGACAAGTGTGAGCCACCTCCCCTGGCTCATTTTTATTTTTCATCTAGTGATGCTTCATGATGGTAACAAGAAGAAATAGTAGGGTCGGGCACAGTCACACCTGTATTCCCAGCATTTTTGGAGGCTGAGGTGGGAGGATGGCTTGAGCCCAGGAGTTTGAGACCAGCCTGGGCAACATAGCAAGACCTTGCCTCTATTTTTTAAAAAATTAGCCAGGTGTGGCAGTGCGCATCTGTAGTCTCAGCTACTTGGGAGGCTGAGGCAGGAGGATTGCCTGACCCCAGGAGGTCGAGGCTGTGGTGAGCTGTAATTGTGCCACTGTACTCCAGTCTGGGCGACAGAGTAAGACTCTGACTCAAAAGAAGAAGGAGGAGGAGGAGGAGGAAGAAGAGGAATAGCAAATTCCTGCCATCCTCCTACCTTTCTTTTGAAACATTGTGACTTGGGAGAGTAATTTGGCCCCATCTAGGAAACTTGAATCTGTGCCTTTTCTCTCACCCAGCAGTTCATTCCTGGAACTTTCACCAGAGCAAATTCTCCCATGTTTGGCGAAGGAGAGAAGCGCAAGAATGCTCCTGTGACATCCAGGTGTTTGATGAAAGTGTAGCAGCCGACTGTGCCAGGTGATGTCCCAGGCCCCGAGAGACTCAGTGCAGTAGCAAAATACCCTGGGGCCAAGCAAGGTGTCCATTGACAGGAGAGGGAATGAGTAGGACTGTGCTGTGCTCACCCCATGGAAAACTATGCAGCCATTTAAATCCATGACCAAGAACCCCACGTGCCCCTTTGGGTAAACTCAAGATGATGTGATGTGGATGGATGGCAAGTTGCAAGGCAGCACCATAATGTCACTTACCACCAAGCTGCTATATTAGTCTGCTTGGGCTCTGTCACAGTTTGTTGGTGCTGCTAGAACAAAATATATGTGACTGGCTGTCTCTACAATAAATCAAAAAATTAGCTGGGTGTGGTGGCATGAGCTTGTGGTTCTGGCTACCTGGGAGGCTGAGGCAAAAGGATCACCTAAGCCCAGCAGGTTGAGGCTGTGTTGGCCGTGAGCGTGCCACTGTACTCCAGCCTGGGCTACAAGAGTGAGACACAGACTCAAAAAAACTCAAAATGGGAATCTGGGAACCAGGCACATAGTTCACACTAGTAATCCCAGCACTTTGGGTGGTGGAGAAGGGAGGATCACTTAACCTAGGAAATCGAAACCAGCCTGAGTGAGACCCTGTCACTACAAAAAAAAAAAAATTAAAATAAATTGTGTTCAGTGGTTCACACCCATAATCCCAGCACTCTGGGAGGCCAAGGCAGGAGTCTGAGACCAGACTGGGCAACACAGCAAGACCCCGTCTCTACAAAAAATGTTTTTAAAAATTAGCTGAGCACAGTGGCTCATGCCTATAATCCTAGCACTTTGGAAGGCTGAGGCAGGAGGACAGCTTGAGCCTAGGAGTTCAAGACCAGCCTAGGCCACATAGCAAGATTTCTGTCTACAAAAATAAAAATATTAGCTGGGCATGGTGGCATGTGCCTGTAGTCCCAACCACTCGGGAGGCTGAGGAGGAAGGACCGCCTGAGCCCACGAGGTCGAGGCTGTGGTGAGTCATGATCGCGACGACACTCTATCCTGGGCCCCAGAGTGAGACTGTGAATCAAAACAAATAGTCCCCCCAAAACACCCCAAAACAAGAATTGTCTTCACAAGCCCCTTAGGTAAGTGCCAGTCCAAAGAGGCCCTCAGGGAACACCTTTCTCACAGAAGACGGAGTGTGCCTCATCTTGGTGTGTCTATCTCACTGAGGAAGGAAGCGTGCTCGCTCTGTTGGGGACAAAGACCCACAATGGATTCATCTGCTCATCGCAAAGGAAAACCCCAGCCTCCAAGGCTCCCTCCACTCCCTGGCAGCCCCCTCCCTTTTCCATCTCAGTGAGGTTTCCAGGGCAACAGCCTAATCCATCCTGGATGCAAAACCAAGTAGAGTTTCTGAGTGGGACCTGGAGAGTTGCTGACAAGCCACCCCCATGGGGGAAGGAGAGACTCTTCCAGCTGCAGGCAGCTCACTGGCAGCTCACACACGTCTAAGTGTTTAATTATTCTTCTTATGGTGAGATATACACAACACAAAATTTACCCTTTTAACTATTTTTTGTGGTTGAGTCAAGGTCTTGCTCTGTCACCCGGGCTGGACAACAGGAGCACGATCGCAGCTCACCGCAGCCTCGATCTCCTGGGTTCTGGGATGTTCCCACCTCAGTCTCCTGAGTAGCTGGGACTACAGGTGTGCACCACCACGTCCAGCTAATCTTTGATTTTTTTTTTTTTGTAGAGACGATGTCTCACTATGTTGTTCAGGCTAGTATGGAACTCCTGGGCTCAAGCAATCCTCTCGACTTGTCCTCCCAAATGCTGGGATTACAGGTGTGAGCCACTGTGCCTGGCTTTTTTTTTTCCACCCAGGCTAAAGTGCAGTGGTGCAATCACAGTCACCACAGCCTTGCCCTCCTGGGCTCAGGTGACCTGGAGGGACTGCCCCTCCCAGGATTAGTCCATTGCTAAAGATAGTAAACAACCCTTTTTATGTGAAAACTAACCCAGTGCCCACCCCTGTCACCTCTTGTGCTGTGGTCCCACACTCAGGATCACTGTTCCCCTGCCCTGATCACCCAGGGCAGGCACAAGACAGCAAGGACGGCCCCCGTACCCCAGAGCTACTGAAATTATCCACATGTGTGGATCTCAGGCCTATGTTCTTCCCCCACCCCCCACCCCATCTACTTCCTCAGAATCCACACAAAAGGCCCTGTCTGGCCCACATTCCCTTTTCACACCCTCTGCCCCTGACAGCCTTCCCCATGGAAGTGCTTCCCTGTTGGCTCTCCCCTGGAACTGTGAGGCCAGCTGTCTTTTCACTGGCCATGGTTTCCTGAACTGAGGGCCTCACCTTACCTGAACAGTAGTAACACCTACAATTTTTTTTTTGAGTCAGTGTCTCACTCTGTCACCCAGACTGGAGCGCAGTGGCATAATCACAACTCATGCAGACTTGATCTCCTGGGCTCAGACGATCCTCCTGCCTCAGCCTCCTGAGTAGCTGACACTACAAGCATACGACACCACGCTCAGATAATTTTTTATTTTGTATTTTTGTAGAGAGAGATCCTCTAAGCTGGTCTTGAACCCCTGGGTTCAAGCAATTCTCCCACCTCGGCCTCTTGAGTAGCTGGAACTACAGGTGTGCCCCCTAGGTAAGTGCCAGTCAAAAGAGGCCCTCAGGGAACACCTTTCTCACAGAAGACGGAGTGTGCCTTATCTCGGTGTGTCTTCCTCACTGAGGAAGGAAGCGTGCTCACTCTTTTGGGGACAAAGACTCACATTGGATTCATCCGCTCATAGCAAAGGAAAACCCCAGCCTCCAGGGCTCCCTCTGCTCACTGGCAGCCCCCTCCCCTTTCCTCCTCGGTGAGATTTCCATGGCAACAGCCTAAGCCAGCCTGGATGCAAAACCAGGTAGAGTTTCTGAGCGGGATCCGCAGAGCTGCTGACAAGCCAGCCCTGATGGGGGAAGGAGAGACTCTTTTTTTTTTGAGTTGGAGTCTCACTCTGTTACCCAGACTGGAGTGCAGTGGCTGCTCCCGGCCACCGCAGCCTTGACCTGCTGGGCTCTGGCAATCCTTCCGCCTCAGCCTTCCAAGTAGCTGGAACTACAGGCGCGCACTTCCATGCCCAGCTAATTTTTGATTTATTGTAGAGATGAGGTCTCGCCAAGTTGCCCAGGCGGGTCTCGAACCCGCGACTCAGGCAATCCACTCACCTCAGCCTCCCAAAGCTGCGGGATTACAGGCTGAGCCACCGAGCCCGGCTGAGAGCCCCTTACAGTGTGCCCAACCAATATTTTAATTTTTATTTTTTGTAGAGAGAGAGTCTCACTAAGTTGTCTAAGCAGATTTCGAACCCCTGAGCTCAAACAACCCAACCGCCTCAACCTCCCAGAGTGCTAGGATTATGGGCACGAGCCCCGGTGCCCAGCCAACACGTATATTTTAAAACAGAGTTCAGTTCTAGTTTCTCCTAGTCATCAGGGAAGACCCTGCGTCTTGGCCTCGGGCCTCTTTACCTGTCTTCTCCCAGCTCTGTTTTCTCAGGACTCCAGTTCAAAAGACAATATGGGGTCCAGGAAGGGAAAGATGTCCGAGCATCATTCCAGCCCTGTGTGCCGAGGGCCTGGGGCTCTGACCTTTCTGGCACCACTGCTTTCGCTGCCCACAGATTGGCTGCACTTGGCTTTCCCTCCTTTCGAGACACCTTACTCGGGTCAAGCACGTGAACACAGGACTTGGTTTCAGGAGGAGAACCAACATCCACTCCCGCCCGCCCAGCCTGGGTCAGCCTTGCCTTTCTGCCCATATGTCGAATCCAAATCATTCTGAAGATCCCACTCCACGAATTACTACCCTGTGATCAGAGAACTCTGCTCTTGTTCCTCAGCTGAAACACCACAGTCGCTTTCAAAGGAAAATCTGATCATCTCACTCCTGTGCTTGACTCTGCAATGAATTACTTTCTTCCTTGCTTCCTTCCTTCCTTTTTTCCCCTCCTTCCTTCCTTTTCTTTCCCTTCCTCCAATCCTTCCACCCTCTCTTCGTTCTGTCAGAATCTTACTTTGTTGCCCAGGCTGGAGTGCAATGGCACAATCATGGCTCATTGTAGCCTTGACCTCCTGGGCTCAGATGATTCTCCTACCTCAGCCTCCAGAGTAGCTGGGACTACAGGTGCAAGCCACCATGCCCAGCTATTTTTTTTTTCTTTTTTGTTTTGATTTTTGTAGAGATGAGGTCTTGCTATGTTGCCCAGGCAGGTCTTGAACTCCTGGGCTCAAGCCATCCACCCGACTCAACTTCCCAAAATGCTGTGATGACAGCCCGCTATCCCCACTTTCCAGAAGGAGCGTACCATTATTGTTGGGGTAAAATCAATGGTCGATGAATGGACAAATTGATCAACGAAAGATTAAGACAGATAATGATTGATTACGGTGTTTGCACTTGGAATGTTTAGCTGTCATCACACCACTGCATTTTAGCCTGGGTGGAAAAAAAATAAAAATAAATTTTAAAAAAGCGGGGCACAGTGGCTCACACCTGTAATCCCAGCATTTGGGAGGACAAGGTGAGAGGGCTGTTTGAGCCCAGGAGTTCCAGACCAGTCTGAACAACATAGTGAGACATCGTCTCTACAAAAAAAAATCAAAGATTAGCTGGGCGTGGTGGTGCACACCTGTAGTCCCAGCTACTCAGGAGACTGAGGTGGGAACATCCCAGAACCCGGGAGATCGAGGCTGCGGTGAGCTGCGATCGTGCTCCTGTTGTCCAGCCTGGGTGACAGAGCAAGACCTTGACTCAACCACAAAAAATAGTTAAAAGGGTAAATTTTGTGTTGTGTATATCTCACCATAAGAAGAATAATTAAACACTTAGACGTGTGTGAGCTGCCAGTGAGCTGCCTGCAGCTGGAAGAGTCTCTCCTTCCCCCATGGGGGTGGCTTGTCAGCAACTCTCCAGGTCCCACTCAGAAACTCTACTTGGTTTTGCATCTAGGATGGATTAGGCTGTTGCCCTGGAAACCTCACTGAGATGGAAAAGGGAGGGGGCTGCCAGGGAGTGGAGGGAGCCTTGGAGGCTGGGGTTTTCCTTTGCGATGAGCAGATGAATCCATTGTGGGTCTTTGTCCCCAACAGAGCGAGCACGCTTCCTTCCTCAGTGAGATAGACACACCAAGATGAGGCACACTCCGTCTTCTGTGAGAAAGGTGTTCCCTGAGGGCCTCTTTGGACTGGCACTTACCTAAGGGGCTTGTGAAGACAATTCTTGTTTTGGGGTGTTTTGGGGGGACTATTTGTTTTGATTCACAGTCTCACTCTGGGGCCCAGGATAGAGTGTCGTCGCGATCATGACTCACCACAGCCTCGACCTCGTGGGCTCAGGCGGTCCTTCCTCCTCAGCCTCCCGAGTGGTTGGGACTACAGGCACATGCCACCATGCCCAGCTAATATTTTTATTTTTGTAGACAGAAATCTTGCTATGTGGCCTAGGCTGGTCTTGAACTCCTAGGCTCAAGCTGTCCTCCTGCCTCAGCCTTCCAAAGTGCTAGGATTATAGGCATGAGCCACTGTGCTCAGCTAATTTTTAAAAACATTTTTTGTAGAGACGGGGTCTTGCTGTGTTGCCCAGTCTGGTCTCAGACTCCTGCCTTGGCCTCCCAGAGTGCTGGGATTATGGGTGTGAACCACTGAACACAATTTATTTTAATTTTTTTTTTTTTTGTAGTGACAGGGTCTCACTCAGGCTGGTTTCGATTTCCTAGGTTTAAGTGATCCTCCCTTCTCCACCACCCAAAGTGCTGGGATTACAAATGTGAACTACAAGCTGGGCTCGGTGGCTCAGCCTGTAATCCTGTGCCTTGGGAGGCTGAGGTAAGTGGATTGCCTTAGCCCGCGGGTTCAAGACCCGCCTGGGCAACTTGGTGAGACCTCATCTCTACAATAAATCAAAAAATTAGCTGGGTGTGGTAGCGTGCGCCTGTAGTTCCAGCTACTTGGAAGGTTGAGGTGGAAGGATCACTGGAGCCCAGCAGGTCGAGGCTGCGGTAGCCGGGAGCAGCCACTGGAGTCTGGGCGACAGAGTGAGACTCCAACTCAAAAAAATAAAAAAAAAAACAAGTGTGAACTGCGTGCCTGGTTCCCAGATTCTCATTTTGGGATTTTTGGTTTTTTTGAGCTGGAGTCTCACTCTTGTTGCCCAGGCTGGAGTGCAGCAGCACGCTCATGGCCAACGCAGCCTCGACCTGCTGGGCTGAGGTGATCCTCCCAAGTAGCCAGAACCACAAGCATGTGCCACCACGCCCTGCTAATTTTTTGATTTATTGTGGAGACGAGGTCTCTCCAAGTTGCCCAGGCTGGTCACAACCCCCCGGGCTCAGGCAATCCTCTTGCCTCGGACACCCAAAGTGCTGGGATGACTGGCTGAGCCACCTCGCCCAACCCAGATTCTCATTTTAAGGCAGATTCTCTCTCCAATTACTTTCTTTCAGTGAACATTTTTGTAAGAAGGAATAACACTATAACCATTCTCCTCCTTAGCATATTGACTGCTAGAAACAAGTTTTGTGCCCCTAAAATTTGAGTGAAATACAGTTTTTGCCTAATTATTTATTAGTTGGCTTATTTAGTAGGAACTCAAACTGTAGACCCGTTGCCCCCTAAAAGAGCATGTTTTCATTCTGTTTTGTTTTGTTTTGTTTTTCTGAGTTAGAGTCTCACTCTGTTGCCCAGATTGGAGTGCAGTGGCCGCTCCTGGCCACCACAGCCTCGACCTGCTGGGCTCCGGCGATCCTTCCGCCTCAGCCTTCCAAGTATTGTTTTGTTTTGGTTTTTTTTGAGTTGGAGTCTCACTCTGTTGCCCAGACTGGAGTGCAGTGGCCGCTCCTGGCCACCGCAGCCTCAACCTGCTGGGCTCCGGCGATTCTTACGCCTCAGCCTTCCGAATATTGTTTTGTTTTTTTATAGAGACGAAGTCTTGCTATGTTGCCCAGACTGGTTTCAAACACCTGGGCTCAAGCAATCCTCCTACCTCAGCTTCCCAAAGTGCTGGGATTACAGGCATGCGACACTGTGCCCGACAAAGAGCACATTTTTTTTTTTTTAATTGTGAAGTTGTGGGGTACAGTTAAGGGTTAGGTATACAATTGCGTTTCATTCAGGCACCCTGTTGATATAGGATGTTTCCCCGTACCCAGACAGATATTTGCTACTGTTAATCCCATCTCCCTCCCCCTACCATAGTTTTCCAGTACGGTCAGTCATTTTCGTATAGTATTGCATTGGATGTTTAAGGTCCATTATATGAGTGAGAACATGTGATACTCGGATCTTTGTTTCTGTGAGAGGTCACTCAGTATTATAGACTCTAGTTCCATCCAGGTTGCTGCGAAATTCATGATTTTGTTCTTTTTTATGGCTGCGTAGTATTCCATCATGTATATGTACCACATTTTTTTAATCCAGTCCTCTTTTGACGGACAGCATGGCTGTTTCCAGGTTCTTGCTATTGTGAACAATGCTGCGATAAACATGCGTGTGCAGGTATCTTTTTTATAGAGTGATTTGTGTTCTTCAGGATATATTCCCAGTAGGGGGATTGCGGGGTCATATGGGAGGTTGGTATTTAGAGCTTTTAAGAATCGCCACACTGCTTTCCACAGAGGTTGCACTAGTTTACACTCCCACCAACAGTGTAGAAGTGTTCCCTTTTCACCACACCCTCTCCAGCAGCTGTTATTTTTTGAGTTGTTGATAATTGCCATTCTGACTGGGGTTAGGTGGTATCTCAGTGTGGTTTTGATTTGCATCTCCCTGATGATTAGTGAGGTTGAACATTTCTTCATGTGTTTGTTGGCTGCTCGGATGTTTTCCTTTGTGAAGTGTCTGTTCATATCTTTTGCTCATTTTATAATGGGGTTGTTTGTTTTTTTCTTTTCAGCACAAAGAGCACATTTTTAAAAAGAAATTGTCTGCTCTTTCAGCCATTTGAAATATTGCTATATTCAGCCATTTGAATATTGTTATCTATTGCTGCATAACAAGTCGTCTGGATTGAGTGGCTCAAAGCTAAACGTATTAACTCAGGTTCTATGGGTCTTCCAAGCTGGAGTCAAGGTGTCAGATGGGTGATTCCTCTCTGGAGCTCAGAGTCCTCTTCCAAGCTCACGAGGTTGTTGGCAGAATTCAGTTCTTTAAGGTTGTAGGACTGTGGTTCCCACAAGTTTGCTGTACATGGTTTTCTGCGTGGAAGTTTACCTCCTCATGTGCTGGTTATTGCTCTTAGGAAATCATTTGTAGCCTGTAGTTTCACACTCTTGGGAGGTTGAGGTGGGAGGATTGCTTGAGCCCAGGAGTTTGAGGTTGCTGTGAGCTATGAGCATGCCATTGTGCTCAATCCTGGGCAACATAGCAAGACCCTGTCTCTAAAACAACAACAACAAATATTAGTTAAAAAATAATTTGTGGAGGTTCTTTCTGGTATAGGATGAGGTTGGTAAAATTTGCATTTACCTTGCCAGGGACATGTGGGCACTAGGATGAGCCCATTTTAGACAAAGTTCAGGGTGTGAGTTTCTCTGATCTCCCCAAAGTCCACATCTCCAAGTTTCAAATCCTAGAAAGGAGTGATCTATGGTCCCATGCACACAACTTCTTTGTGTTTTTCCATTTCTTTGTCCCCCCGTTCCCCTAAGGAAAATATTAATTTTTCTGCAATACTCTGGGATTACAAGAGGAGTGTATGCCTGTGTGTGTGTGTGTGTGTGTGTGTGTGTGTGTGTGTGTGTGTGTGCCATGGTTTAATTCTGGATTATGGTTTTTCTGAGAGCCTAGCTTGTTGTGGTCCTCATGTGGTGATGGGAGTTCTCCTAATGGACTGAACCTTCACCCTGGCTGGTCGCTACAGCCATGCCCTAGTAATCTGGTTTTACCATTTTCCCCATGACAGAAGTCTTGCAGGTAGCCCAGATTGTACTTCCTTCTCTGGCCCCAAGAATCTTCCCAGAATTTCTTTGTCATCTCTTTATTGGTTTAAAATTAATTTTATTTATATCTTTTAAAAAAAAAAAACAAAGAGACCCTATCAGGGTAGATTTTTTTTTTTTTACTTTTTTTTTTAAAGATGTGGGGTACAATTCAAGAGTAGGAATACAAGTGTTATTTGTATCTTACTCAAAAGTTTCAATTGCTTTAAAAGGCTTATTTGGTCCCATTAACCTAGTCTGCCATTTAAAAGAAAAAAGAGACCTCTCCCAAGGACATTTTCCTTTTTTGTGGCTTGGTCTTTTTGGAGGAGAAATAGAATCGTCTCATCTCCACACCCTGCCACTTTCTGACACAGGTGTGATGTCAGCTTTTAAGTAAAATCCTGTTTATTGACTACTAAGTGACAAGCTGTCAGTTTCTCTTATCAGTTTCTACACAGTTGACCCTTGAACAGCACAAGGGTTAGTCAAAAGTCTGTGTATAACTTCTGACTCCCTGAAAACTTACCTCCTAATAGCTTCCTGTTGACTAGACGCCTTATGGATAACATGGATAACATAAACCCTTGATGAACACGTATCCTGTATGTTGTATGTATCATAGGCTGTATTTTTTTTTAGGACACATTCCACATTTTATTTACATTTTAAGACTAACTTTAATCTCAAAATCACATATTCATATACCTATTTCCTTTATGTTTTCTTCATTTAAACTTAAATGCATGGTTTGTTAAACAAAGACTGTAAACAAATATTTACCATGTCTGTTACATGTAACACAGGCACAGTTTTAACAGAAATTCATTAATCCCCCAACTTTTTTTTATTATAAATACAAGTATCAAGACAATCCTGAACATATTTTTGATACCACTAGTAGTCAGCATGCACACTGCTTAAAAAATTAACACAATTTGTGACAATATTCATTATACCTGCTACTTTAAACAGTTTCAACTGCAGCTCTTTCACTAAGTAAGATGGAGAAAGCCTGCCATTTCTGTTTTTCTTACTTGAGATTTTTACTTTTCAGAAACAAACATGCTTCCACTGCCAGCTGACACTTCTCACTACGCTTTCATTTTGTAAACCTGAATTCTCTTTCGAGTACTCCAGGCTTATGTTTAAATGACAGTGCCTTAACAAGAGAAAAAAGTATGCTGCATTTTTCCCCCTATTACCTGAAAACATAATGGGTGTACCTATATTAAATATATTGTTACAAATATCCAGGTCATGTTTACCAGCTGGAATTATTTTGCTTAATGTGTGGATATTTCGCATTGTGATTTTTTATTGATATTTTTATTTTTTTCTTTTAATAAATTATTAATTTTGTTTTTAAAGATGTGGGGTGCAATTCAGGGTTAGGTATGTAAATGTTCATTATGCAGGTACTCTTGGTGCTCCCCACTTCCCCAGGCAGACTCCCACTACTGCCGATCCTTTTCTTATAATATTAGGATAATTGTTCAAGGTCCGCTTAGGAGTGAGAACATGGGGTACTCAGTTCTTTGTTTCTGTGAACGATCACTCAGTATTATAGACTCTAAGTCCATCCAGGTTGCTGTGAAGTTCATGATTTTGTTCTTCTTTATGGCTGTGTAATATTCCATCATATATATGTACCACTTTTTTAATCCAGTCCTCTTTTGATGGGCAGCATGGTTGGTTCCATGTTCTTGCTACTGTGAACACGCATTGTGATACTTAATCAAGATGTTAACATGAGTAAAAGGTTGCTGATCTAAGACAAGTTTGAAGTCCACTAAAATTAATTGTTGTATGTTTGTCCTTCTGGTGGCTGTGAAAGCTTCGTATTTTCTTTTTTTTTTTTCTTTTTTTGAGTTGGAGTCTCACTCTGTCGCTCAGACTGAAGTGCAGTGGCATGCTCCTGGCCACTGCAGCCTGGACCTGCAGGGCTCCTGCGATCCTTCCGTCTCAGCCTTCCAAGTAGCTGGAACTACAGGCACACACTACCACGTCCAGCTAACTTTTGATTTATTGTAGAGATGAGGTCTCGCCAAGTTGCCCGGGTAGGTCTGGAACCCGCAGCCTCAGGCAATTCACTCGCCTTGGCCTCCCAAAGTGCTGGGATTATAGGCTGAGCCACCGAGCCCGGCTGAGCTTCGTACTTTCTTTGGACATCATTAGACGTCTTAGTTCTTGAAGTACAACTGTAATGCTGTATGAATTTTGCCATTTTTGCTAACACTGGTATGCCCCGTGCATCCACCATCCCACTGGAATTATTTATTCCATTCCTATTAATCTTCGTTACAAATCTGATGGAGGAGCTGTATATTCTGTTTCCATCATTCATCTGTGGAGACCGCCAACTTCTGCAGCCTGACGCAGCTGCCATGTGCTGTATTCTTACAATAATGTGAGAGAGAGAAAAGAGATGTTAAGAAAACCACAAGGAAGGTTCTGTTTCCACTAAGTGGAACTGGATCATCATAAAGGCCTTCATCCCCATCATCTTCACGTTGAGTAGGATAAGGAGGGAGAGGAAGGGTTGGTCTTGCCGTCTCAGGGTGGCAGAAACGGAAGAAAACCCACATGTCCGTGGAGCTGCACAGTCCATCCCATGTTGTTCAAGGGTCAGTTTTCCGTCAAAACTCAAAGACGCCTCTTTGAAACACTCATTCATCAGGATTGGTCAGGTGACAAGTCTGGAGATGTGGCCAGATACAGTGGCTCACGCCTGTCATCCCAGCACTTGGGGCGGCCAAGGCAGGGGGATTGCTTGAGCCTAGGCGTTCAAGACCAGCCTGGGCAACATTGCAAGACCTTGTCTCTACAAAAAATATCAAAAAATTATCTGGGCGTGGTGGCACTCACCTGTAGTCCCATCTACTCAAGAGGCTGAAGTAGGAGGATCACCGGAGGCCAGGAGATCGAGGCTGCGTTGAGGGCAGTGGGGAATTAGAGGGTGATTTTCAAGATACAGGAAGTGGTGGACACCATCAAGGTTTCCCTTTATGAGTGTTGTCCTTTTCATGGGGAATTAATGGAAGCCTGTCCTACTGGAAAAGGGGAGTTTGCCAATGACCTGTTTTTCTGTCCCTCTACACCCACGCTTTGGCCTTCCCACCCTACTCTGAGCCCCAGCAGGCTAGTTCACACGGGGCATGACCGGGGCTCCCTGGACCACTGGCTTCTGGCCGGGGTCAGCCACAGGGAAGAGTGGGGGATGGGAGCACTTGCTGCTGACTCCCCCTCCACCTTGGGCTCTGTGTCTGACACCTGGTCTCCCAGTGGTCTTCTGGCACCCTCTCCCTTCAGTAGTTGGGTGGGGGCTCCTTGAGGTTAAAACCCCAGGGATTTCTTCACAGCCCGTTCACACCTTTGTGAGGAGTCCTTTTGGAGAGAAACTTGCCTCAGATGGTCTGATCTGAATGTGCCATCTGTTTCTCATTTTTTTCTTTTTCATTGCAGTAAAACACACATAACATAGTATTTGACTTTTTTTATTATAAAGATGTGGGGTACAATTCAGGGTCAGGTATACAAACGTTGATGATACAGGTACCCTTGTTGATGAGGTGTGCCCCTCCCTCCCTTGGCAGTTTCCCTCAACTGACAATCGCTTTCTTATAGTATTATAATTGTTCAAGGTCTGCTTATGAGTGAGAACATATGGTATATTTGACCATTTTTAAGTGTATGGTTCAGTGCCACTAAGTACATTCACTTTGTTGTGCAACCATAACCACCATCTATTTCTGGAATTTTCTCTTTTTGACCCAAGGTCTCACTCTATCTCCCTCTCCCAGTCTAGAGTGCAGTGGCATGATCACAGCTCGCCACAGCCTCGACCTCCTGGACTCAGGTGATCCTCCTGCCTCAGCCTCCTGAGTAGCTGTGATTACAGGTGAGTGTCACCAGGCCCAGGTAATTTTTTTGATATTTTTTGTAGAGACGAGGTCTCACTATGTTGCCCAGGCTGGTCCTGAAGTCCTAGGCACTAGCAATCCTCCTGCCTCGGCCTCCCCAAATGCTGGGATGACAAGCATGAGCCACTGTGCCCGGCCACATCTCCAGAACTTTCTCACCTTCCCAAAGAGAAACTCTGTCCTCATTAAACACCCACTGCCCATCCCCCTCCTCCTAGTCCCTGGCAACTCCCATTCTACTTTCTGTCTATGAATTTGACTTTTTTCAGGTACTTTGTATAAGTGGAATTATGCAATACGTGTGTGTGTGTGTGTGTGTGTGTGTGTGTGTGTGTGTGTGTGTGTGTGTGGCTTATTTCTCTTGGCATAGTGTCCTCAAGGTTCCTGACCAAAACAGAGGCTCAGTGTTCAGCCAGTGTCATCCTCCAGGGAGGTGGCAGCTATCTGCTCTAGTGTGGAAACTATGGACAAAGATAGCTGAAATAACTTAAGACCTATTTAGGCCAGGCGCGATGGCTCATGCCTGTAATCCTAGCAATTTGGGAGGCTGAGATGGGAGGATCACTTGAGGCCAGGAGTTCAAGACCAGCCTAGGCAATATAGTGAGACCTCATCTCTACAAAAAAATTTTTAAAAATAGCCAGGCATGGTGGCACATACCTGTAGTCCCAGCTACTCAGGAGGCTGAGGTGGGAGGATCACTTGAGCCCAAGAGTTTGAGGCTGCAGCGAGCCGTGATTGTGCCACTGCACTCTAGCCCTTGGACCCTGACTCAAAAAAAACAAACAACAACAACAACAAAAATACCTATTTAGAAGGCAAGAGAAGCCCGAGGATTTCACGGGGCTAGGAAGGCAGAGAGGAGAGACATTCTAGTGGAAGCTTCTGTGCTCTGGAGACAAGTCCAAGTGTTAGCATAGGGCCAGAGGCTTCCAAACATTCCCCTGATTTATGAGCGAAAGACCCCACTGAGCTGAGATTGAGTCACGTCAATCAGAGGGACTAAATGACTTTCTTGGAAGCAGCTCCACACAACTGACTACGTGAGACACCCATTTCCAGTACATGAAACGGTGTCAAATGTTAATGGCCTTTCTGGCAGATCAGATCTCTATTTAGGCCAGACTTAATGGCAAATGCCTAGCAATTTGGGAGGCTGAGATGGGAGGATCACTTGAGGCCAGGAGTTCAAGACCAGCCTAGGCAATATAGCGAGATCTCATCTCTAAAAAAAAAATCTAATTTTATGAGCATCGACCTTACTCTCATGTCTGAGGCATTGGCCATGATTGTGAATGCCTGTTGCTATGCGGGGCTCACAGAAGCACTCAGCAAACTTCACACTGGGTGGCAATGCAGCCCGGTCTCGTATTTCAAGTCCGGGAGACTCTCTCCCACCACTATTGAAAATAGCACCCTTGCCAGGCTTGGTGGCTCACAACTGTACTCTCAGCACTCTGGGAGGCCAAGGCAGGAGAATTGCTCCAGCCTAGGAATTCGAGAGGTGTGAGACCTCATCTCTACAACAAATAAAAAAATGAGCCAGGCATGGTGGCAGTGTCCGTAGTCCCAGCTAGTCGGGAGGCTAAGGCAGAAGGATCACTTGAGCTTAGGAGGTAGAGGCTGTGGTGAGTCGTGATTTTGCCACTGCACTCCAAGCTGGGTGACAGAGTGAGAAAAACAAAAGAGAAAAGAAGAAGAAAACAGCGCATCTTCCTCCGGTCCTCCCCCCATAATTTTGTTCCCACTGTTTCTCATCCCTGAGACTTTTTCCTGTTTCTCTTCTTGGCATAAAGCCTTCAGGGTGGGGGGAAGGGTTCTGTCTGAACCTTCCCCCCCCCGCCCCGTGTGAGTTCAGCACATAGCACCTAGCACTCTAAATGCCTGTGGAAGGACTGACTGTGTTTTTCCAATGGTGCCCGTGTTGACTGCCTTTTTATCCCCATGCCTATGACAGTGTCTGGGGACAATTGGCGTTTGCCGACTGACTCAGCAAGTGAACGATGGGACAGGCAACGTCTATCCCACCGGGGCTTGCAGTGGGGTCCTGAAAACATCCGCAGAGCCCATGGGTCTGTTCCCCAATCCCCCTCACATTCTGGAATATTCCTTTGCATTTTCATGGGATAGAATGTTGATTGAACCACTGCCACCTCTCCCATCCCCCGGGAGCCTGGCAGGGAGGGGGGTGATCCAGCCTGTTCTCCTCACCTGCTGTGGGGCCTATTGTGGAGGCTGTTGCCGTGGAAACTGCCTCCTGGCATGGGGAAGCACAGGTCTGAGGAGGACCCATTCTCATCACCTGCTGTGGGACCATGCCGGAGGTTGTTGCCCTGGAAACCACCACCAGTGTGGGGAAGAAGGACCCCGGAGGGCGTTGGAGCCTCAGAGCCTGAGGTTTCTCATAATTTAGTGGCTTCTGTGTGGGCAAATATTCATGGTCCTGCAGAACTTCAGAAATGCTTGTGAATGAATGAATGAATGAATGACAGTGTCTCGAGGACTCACCCTGTGGTTAGGGGATCACATACTGCATTTCTACTGTGATTGGGAGATGTTCTTCTCACTTTGGGGTAGAAGTCTATATATTTGGATGCATCCATCCACCCACCCACCCCTCACCAGCCCACCCACCCCTCAGTTATCCACCCACCCACTCAATTATCTACCCATTCACTCATTATCCACCCACTCTCTCAATTATCCACCCACCCACTCAATTATCCACTCACTTAATCGTTCACCTACTCACTCAGTTATCCACCCATTTACTCAATTATTTACCCACTCACTCAATTATCCGCTCACCCAATCGGTGATCAACTCAGCCACTCACCCACCCACTGAATTATCTGATCACCCACCCACTCAGTCATCTACTCACCTGCCCACCCTTCACCTACCCACCCATTCCTCTCTCCACCCACTCCCCAGCCACCCCCTCAGTTATCACCTCCCAACACTATAATATGACCCCATCTCACACGAGAACCCATCCTCCAGGTGATGTCTTCTGTCTCTGGCTCCTGGCACACAGAGACCCTCATCCCTAGGCAGTGGGGGGATTGACAGAGAGGAGAGATGGCACCTCTATCAGTGGGTGTTTATAAGATCTGTGATTTCTTCAGAAGTCCACAGAGACTCAGATAAAGAAATGTTGACCCTGCCCTTGGATGGTTTTTTAAAAATGGACTCATTGATGCATAATTTGCATACAGCAAAAGGCACCCATTTTAAGTGTATAGAAATAGGTTTCAACAAATGTATAGACCAGTGAAAACAATATCACAATTAAGATACAAAACAGCCGGGCTCGGTGGCTCAGCCTGTAATCCCGCGCCTTTGGGAGGCTGAGGTGAGTGGATTGACTGAGCCCGCGGGTTCGAGACCCACCTGGGCAACAAGACCTCATCTCTACAATTAATCAAAAAATCAGCTGGGCGTGGTAGCGCATGCCTGTAATTCCGGCTACTCGGAAGGCGGAGGCGGAAGGATCGCCAGAGCCCAGCAGGTCGAGGCTGCGGTGGCCGGGAGCGGCCACTGCACTCCAGTCTGGGCGACAGAGTGAGACTCCAACTCAAAAAAAAAAAAAAAAGATACAAAACAAGCCGGGCTTGGTGGCTCAGCCTGTAATCCCAGGGCTTTGGGAGGCTGAGGTGAGTGAATTGCCTGAGCCCACAGGTTCGAGACCCACCTGGGCAACTCGGCGAGACCTCATCTCTACAATAAGTCAAAAATTAGCCAGGCGTGGTAGCACATGCCTGTAGTTCCAGCTACTTGGAAGGCTGAGGCAGAAGGATTGCCGTAACCCAGCAGGTTGAGACTGCAGTGGCCGGGAGCACTCTAGTCTGGGTGACAGAGTGAGACTCCAACTCAAAAAAACAAACAAACAAACAAAAAAAACATTCCAAGGATAAAGTCAAGTAAAAAATAGAGGCAGGTCACAGTGGCTCATGCCTGTCATCCCAGTACTTTGGGAGGCTGACTGGGAGGATTGCTTGAGCCCAGGAGTTGGAGACCAACCTGGGCAACATAGTAAGATCAAGTCTCTACAAAAAAATCAAAAAATTAGCCGGGCATAGTGATGCATGACTATAGTCCTAGCTACTTGGGAGGCTGAGACGGGAGGATCGCCTAACCCCAAGAAGTGAGACCCTGGCTCAAAAAAAGAAAGACATGAAAGAAAGTCTGTGAGTAGTGGGGTGCGGTGGCATATACCTGTATTTCCAGCTACCCGAGAGGCTGATGTGGGAGGATCACTTTAGCCCAGGAGTTGGAGTCTGCAGTGAGCCGTGACCATTCACTACCCTCCACCCTGGGAGACAGTGAGACCCTGGTTTTAAAATTAAAAAATAAAAAAAATTTAAAAATCCATAAGTCACTGATGGGGCCCTGGTTACTTGATTGGGTCCACCCAAATACTGTCATCTCCACAAGAGATTATGTTTGTTTCTCTTCTCTCTCGAACATAGAGTCTGGGGCAAAGTGGACCCACTGTGAATATTAGTGGATAATTTTTTTTTTTTTTTTGCCATCTGCACATGTTCTTTATTCCTCATGTTTCTCTGACCCGAGTGGGGGTTTTGGAGGTTCAGTTCGGTGTATGTTTTCTTTTGGCCAATCCCCTTCAGCCCCGGGTTCAGCTGGAAGAGAAGGTGTCTTTTTTAAAGCCCCCAACCAGGTCCCAAAGATGGAACACACAGAGCCCAGCAGGATGTTGGATGGTGTGGAGAGTCCGGCTGCGCCCACCGACTATGTAAAAGCCACCAGACTGCCAACGGCAACTCCATCCCCGTTAGCGACAGCCGCTGCAGACATCATCTTGGCTGCCATGGGGGAGGCAGCAACTCCTGCCCTGGCGAAGTCCAGGGCACCGAGCACCATGGGCACAGCCCCCACTGCCAGAGCTCCTTTGACTGCAGCAGCAGTTGCCCGTTCTAGAAAGTGAGAGAGACAGAGACAGACAGACAGAGGAAAGAGAGAGACAGAGAGACATGGGGCGGGGAGAGAGACAGAGAGAGAGAAAATGAAAGGGAGTTGGGATAAATTACTGAATGGAAACATCTTCTAGCAGGTGCTAATCTCCACAAGAAAAAAAGTCACATATCTGTTTCTCTCACCATTGTATTCTTAGGCTCTGGCTCATTGACTTTCTGGCACTCAATACATGTTTGTTGAATGAATAAGTAAAAGAATGGACAAAAGTAAGGCAAGAACACTAAACGTTTATGTTACCAGCCACTGCGGATGTGGAAATGTGGGGCTTTCTAGACTTTGTGAGGGTCAGAGGCAACTTTTTGCCCTTCTGCAAAGGCCTCATCAAAGGACGAGCACAGGAAATGTGGGCTATCACCTCCCTGTCCTCGCATCCCTCACCCGGGCGCCTTTGACGACAGCAGCTCCATCGTGGTCCTTGGTCCTTCCTCAGGGCTCTTCTGTTCCTTAGCAACCCCGGCCAACTTACTCTGTTACCAGGGAAACTGCGGCTCAAATGAGGAAGTGGAGGGGGCCGGGGATCAGCAGAGAGAGCCCCAGAGAATGGAACATTCTGGAATCTTGTCTCAGACTGAGCGCGCACTTAAAATATTTAGCCTGGAATCCACTTGTTTTTCATTTGTTATTTGTGAATAAATAAAAAATGTGGGGACTGGGTATCGTGGCTTATACCTGTAATTCCAGCACTTTGGGGAGACCAAGGCAGGAGGATGATTTGAGCCCAGGAGTTAGAGACCAGCCTGGGCAATATAGGAAGACCTCATCTCTAAAAAATAAAATAACATAAAATAATTAGCCAGGCGTGGCAGTGTGCATCTGTAATCCCAGCTACTCACGAGGCTGAGGTGGAAGGATCGCCTGAGCCCAGGAGGTCAAGGCTGAGATAAGTGATCGCCCCACTGCACTCCAGTCTGGGCAATAGAGTAAGACTCTGAATCAAAAACTAATAATAATTAAAACTGCAAACTCCTCTCCCAAGGTCCCCCGGGCTCTGTGCTTGGGCCATAGATGGGTGGCTGCAGGCCTGAGTGCCTTCTGTATCCCTCCCCCGCCCCTCCCAGGCATATTAATCGAACCATGTGGCCTGCCCCCTCTCTGGGCAGTTTATCTGTTCTTAGCAACAGAGCCGGCTCAACCATCGCCATGGAAACCGGCCAAGTGCAGGAAGGTGGGGGGAGCTGAGGAAGGGGCCCCAAGAGCCCTGGCCACTGGAATTTTCCAGGCTTTGTCATTGGTTTCTAACCACTACCTGGCACAGACCTGACCTGCGTTAAGTATTTATTGAAAGAGTAATTGTTGGCGCCCCAAGGTGTTTGATGTGGACTCCCTTACCCACTTTTATCTCCAATGAGTGATTAAGCACCTTTGTTGGACAGATTAAAAAAAAAAATGATCACCTGGACCAGCAATAATTGTCATCATTGAGTCATCTCTTGTGAAATTAAAAATCACAACAGGTTGGGCTCGGTGGCTCAGCCTGTAATCCCAGCACTTTGGGAAGCCCAGATGAGTGGATTGCCTGAGGCTGCGGGTTCCGGACCCTCCAGGTAACTTGGTGAGACCTCATCTCTACAATAAATCAAAAGCTAGCCCGGTGTGGTAGCGTGCGCCTGTAGTTGCGGCTACTTGGAAGGCTGAGATGGAAGGATCGTCGCAGCCCAGCAGGTCGAGGCTGCGGTGGCCGGGAGTGTGGCACTGCACTCCAGTCTGGGTGACAGAGTGAGACTTCAACTCAAAAAAAAAAAAAAATCACAATAGTAGGCTGGGCACAGTGTCTCACACCTGCATCCCAACACTTTGGGAGGCCAAAGTGGGAACTTGAACCCAGGAGTTCGATACCAGCCTGGGCAACATAATGAGACACGTCTCTACAAAAAAATCAAAAAATTAGCCAGGCATGGTGGCATGCGCCTGTAGTCCCAGTTACTAGGGAGGTTGAGGCAGAAGGATGAACTGAGCCCAGGAGGTTGAGGCTGAGGTGAGCCATGATGGTGTCACTTCACTCTAGCCTGGGCAATAGAGTGAGACCTTGACTCAAAAATAAAAAAATAACAGCTAAGCATTACCCTTTATTGAGCACTGATCCTGAGTTAAGGGCTTACTATGTACTGTGGTCCGTGTGTTCCCCTAAAATTCAAGAATTAAAGCCCTAATTCCCAAGGTGGTGGCGTTGGGAGGTGAGGCCTTTGGGAGGTGATGAGGTCGTGAGGGTAGATCTCTCATGCTTGGGATCAGTACCCTTAAAAAGAGGCCCAGGTCAGGCTCGGTGGCTCAGCCTATCATCCCAGCACTTTGGGAGGTCAAGGTGAGTGAATTGCCTGAGCCCAGAGGTTCAAGACCAGCTCAGGTAACTTAGTAAGACCTCATCTCTACAATAAATAAAAAATTAGCTGGGTGTGGTGGCACATGCCTGTGGTTCCAGCTACTTGGAAGGCTGAGGCAGAAGGATCACCTGAGCCCAGCAGGGTGAGGCTGCGGGGGCCATGAATGTGCCACTGTCTCCAGCCTGGGGAAAAGGGTAAGATTCCAACTCAAAAGAAAAAAAAACCAAAAACATGAAACCACATGCCCATCCATGGTGGACTGGATAAAGACATTGTGGGGCCTTTATGCCATTGAATACTACGCAGCCTTAAAGAGGAACAAAATCGTGTCCTTTGCAGCAACATGGATACAGCTGGAGACCATCATCCTAAGTGAACTACCACAGAAACAGAAAACTGAATATGGCATATTCTCGCTCATAAATGGGAACTAAACCCTGGGCACACATGGACACAGGAACGGGAACAACAGACACTGGAGCTGAGGGACAGAGGAAGGGAAGGGGAAATGAAGGGCACCAAACTGCCCATCGGGCACTGTGCTCACTCCTGGAAGAGAGGAGAGCTCGTCAGAAGCCCACACCTCGGCCTGGCACAGTGGCTCACGCCTGTCATCCCAGCACTTTGGGAGACTGAGGTGAGAGGATTGCCTGAGCCCATGGGTTCGAGACCAGCCTGGGCAACTTGGTGAGACCTCGTCTCTACAGTAAATCAACAAAAATTAGCTGGGCGTGGTGGCACATGCCTGTAGTTCCAGCTATTTGGGAGACTGAGGCAGAAGGATCACCTGAGCCCAGCAGGCCAAGGCTGTGGTGGCCGTGAGTGTGCCACTGCTCTTCAGCCTGGGCGACGAAGTGAGACTCCAATACAAAAATAAATAAATAAAGTAAATAAAAGCATTTTTTAAAAAAAGAAGCCTACCCCTCACCTTCATGAAATATACTTATGTCACAAATCCTCACACGTACCCCCCCATGATTCTAAAAATTTTTAAAAAATTCATCTGCCAGCCTGACGTATCACACCAGAACGCTCATGTAGGGCCACCACCCAGAGAGACATTTGCCTTGGGGGGGCTCCCAGCCTAGACACATGGGCCTCGTGGGTGTGGATGGCTTCAGAAGGCCTCCAGCCCTGCATGGTGTCTCACCACAGCCCCTGGAGAGAGGATAGATGACAGTTGTTGCCCAAGCCAGCAGTGTGAATTGGAGACAGCTGCTTTTTAAAAATTTTTGTTTTATTTTATTTTTTGAGTTAGAGTCTTGCTCTGTCATCCTGGCCCGAGTGCTGTGACACCATCATGGCTTACCACAGCCTCAATCTCCTGGGCTCAGGAGATCCTCCCACCTCAGCCTCCCCAGTAGCAGGGACTACAGGCACATGCCACCATGCCCAGCTAATTTTTTTTTTTTTTTAGAGATGGGGGTCTCACTGTGTTGCCCAGGCTGGTCTCAAACTCTGGACTCAAGCGATCCCCCTACCTCGGCCTCCCAAATTGTTGAGGTTACAGGCGTGAGCTACCACGCCTGCCCTTCTTAAATTAAATTTAAAATTTAATTTTTAATGGACATGTTGAAACCTAGGGGTTAATTTGGCCAGGTCTGCCTGCCCCACTGGCAGACAAGCAAGTTGGTCACTTGCTGAAGGCCCCTGGCTGAGCACTGAAACCTGAGCTGCCCTGAAACCTGATCTTCACTGGCTGCTCTAGACAGGTTCATAGGTCACCATGGTAACGGTTGCTTCTGCTGTTTCTTTTCCCCTGGGGACTCAGGCCAGCTCCTGTCCAGTTCAAACTGGTTGAGACCGCTGACCCTTCACCTGGGCTTGTGCAAGTACCCGGGAGGTGGCCTTTGACGTCAGGGGGCAAAAATAAAATCCCAGCCTCAGCTCATGCTAATGCTGCCATTTTCTGTGCGTGAAATGCCATGAACCCCAAGGGCACTTGTACAGAATGGACCTGTGACTTCATTTCCCCACCGTCAATCACCTTCCTCCACACCTTAAACCGCTCCACTCACCTAACCCATAAGTATCCTTAAGCCTTATCCTCGGGGAAGCGGATTTGAGTGTTGATCCTTCTGGCTTGGTGGCCTTGAAAATAAATCTTTCCTCTTTTGCAAAACCCATGTCACAGCAATTGGTTTACTGCTTGTGGACAGAGCAGACCTAGGCAGCTAATAACAGAATAAAGATTGGGGGGGGGGACAGTGTGGTGTTTTGACGTATGTATACATTGTGGAAGGATTATATCAAGATAAGCAATATATCTGTTACCTCATCTACTTATCATGTGTGTTATTAGAACATTTGAAATCTACTTTTTTAGTCAGGCACAGTGGCTCACGCCTGTAATCCCAGCACTTTGGGAGGCTGAGGCGAGAGAATTGCCTGAGTCCAGGGGTTTGAGAGCAGCCTGGGCAACTTGGCGAGACCTCATCTCTACAACAAATCAAAAAATCAGCTGGGCGTGGTGGTGCGTGCTTGTAGTCCCAGTTACTCGGGAGGCAAAGGCAAAAAGATCACCTGAACCCAGGAAGTCGAGGCTGCAGTGAGCCGTGAGCGTGCCACTGTACTCCAGTTTGACAGAGTACAACTAAAACTCAAAATAACAACAATAAAAATGATGTCTATAATTATATACAGAGTAGATTTTAAATGTTCTCACCACAGCAAAAATGACAAGTATGTAAAGTGATGGCTATGCTGATTAGCCTGATTGAATCATTCCACAATGTTTACATGTATCAGAAATCACATTGTACCCTATAGATATGTACAATTATTATTTGTCAATTAAAATTCTAAAGAAATCTAATCTAAAATACTGTGGAATTTTTTTCCCCTAACAATGAATAATCTATTGGAATTAGGCCAGGCACAGGTAACTCACACCTGTAATCCCAGCACTTTGGGAGGCCGATGTGAGAGGATTGCTTGAGCCCAGGAGTTTGAGACCAGTCTGGGCAATATAGTGAAACCTCATCTCTACAGAAAATTTAAAAAGTAGCTTGGCATGGTGGTGTGTGCCTGTACCCCCAGCCACTCAGAAGGCTGAGGCAAGAAAATTGCCTGAACCCAGGAGGTTGAGGGTGCAGTGAACTGACATAAATAAATAAATAATCAAATGTCTATATTAAATATTGTATACATTTGTTGCTTTTCCTTTTTTGAGGCCATGGATTTTTTAAGATGCAAATTGTTGATTTTTAAAGTGCATCATAGTAAAAGAAAGAACCTACTTACTAAGTAATGGTAAAATTGTTAAATCTGAAAAATATGCCTCAGAATATGCAAAATCCACTATTCTCTTCCTTGAATGCCTATTACTTTACTTTTTTTTTTTTTTTCTTTGGCCTAGGACCAAAGACTGTGTTTCTGGTGCCCTGTTTTGCCCGCCAATCCTTCTTGGGAGCTCACTGTAGGATGTTAGTAGGAGCTAACAGATGACAGTTGACTGAGCAGATGCATAAAGGAATGAATTTTACTTCTGAAAAACACAGATCCTACTGTTTATAATTTTGGCCTCTACCTCTTTAAAAAAGTTTTTTTTTTTTTTTTTTTTGAGTTGGAGTCTCACTCTGTCGCCCAGACTGGAGTGCAGTGGCTGCTCCCGGCCACCGCAGCCTCAACCTGCTGGGCTCTGGCGATCCTTCCCCCTCAGCCTTCCAAGTAGCTGGAATTACAGGCATGCACTACCACGCCCGGCTGATTTTTTGATTTATTGTAGAGATGAGGTCTCGCTGCCCAGGCGGGTCTCGAACCCGCGGGCTCAGGCAATCCACCCACCTCAGCCTCCCAAAGGCGGGGGATTACAGGCTGAGCCACCGAGCCCGGCTCTAAAAAAGTTTTTAAACCTAAATCATGAACATATGAGAGAACATTAGCTGACCTGGTACTCAGTAAACATTTAAGAAACATTTGTCACTATTATTAATATTGTTTTTGCTGTCATGATTTAAAGTTGCCTGATTAAATTTGAATTTCAAATAAAGAACAAGCAATTTTTTTAGAATCCATAATTTACTACCATCACTGAGATGAATTTTATACTTAATATTATGCAGGATTTTACAATATCAATATTTACACAAGTATTTTGTCAAAAGAAGCAATCATTCCTTGAATCAACTTCTGAAGACTCTACTGCAGACACAAAAACTTATTCAAAATGTCTTCACGGTATAGAAATACAACAGTTTAGGGATAAAAATTTTACTACTTGAGAAGGTGTAAACAGATCAAGCAATGTCCTCTCATGGAGTAATAACATTTAAAAAATACATAACTGGCAACCCCCTCGGGTCCCCTCCCACTCTGGGAGCTTTTCTGTCCTCTCAATGAATCCTGCTTTAAAAAATAATAATAGGCCGGGCTCGGTGGCTCAGCCTGTAATCCCGCACCTTTGGGAGGCTGAGGTGAGTGGACTGCCTGAGCCCGCGGGTTCGAGACCCGCCTGGGCAGGTGAGACCTCATCTCTACAATAAAATCAAAAAATTAGCCAGGCGTGGTAGTGCGCGCCTGTAATTCCGGTTACTCGGAAGGCGGAGGCGGAAGGATCGCCAGAGCCCAGCAGGTCGAGGCTGCGGTGGCCTGGAGCGACCGCTGCACTCCAGTCTGGGCGATAGAGTGAGACTCCAACTCAAAAATAATAATAATAATAATAACATTTTTAGCCAGGCACAGTGTCTCATGCCTATAATCCCAGCACTTTGGGAGGTGGAGGTAAGAGGATTACCTGTGCTCACGGGTTTGAGACCAACCTGGGCAAATGGGCCAGACCTCGTCTCTACAATAAGTCAAAAAATTAGCCGGGCATGGTGACATACACCTGTAGTTCCAGTTACTCGGAAAGCTGAGGCAGAAGGATTGCCTGAGCCCAGCAGGTCAAGGCTGTGGTGGCCACATTTGTGCCACTGCACTCCAGCCTGGGCCACAGAGTGAGACTCCGACCCTCATCGCCCCCCACAAAAAACATAACATTTTTAAAAGAAAGATTTTGTAATTGGTAACCCAATCCCTATAATTAGAGAGGCAATTCTGTAATAAGTTAATTCATAAATATTTTCTGAAAACAGAGTCTAAGTTTTCTTTTTATTACAGTATTTTTATGTACAAAGAAATTTCTTTGCATTTTTCTACCAATAATAACCTAAATACTTTGTAATGAGCCTGGGTTTTTTTTCTTTTTTTCCAAAGGATTTTTGGTACTGTCTTTGATTTTGCTATGAGAGTAGCAAGAATACTTGCTATGAGTTAAATCTGAATAATTAGGGGGGGAAAAAACCTAAAAACTTGTCAAGACTATATTTTTACTTCTGTAATTTTAAATTATAGTGAAAACCTTGCACATTCTGTTGCTGGCATCTCACGCATCCCTTCAAGAAACGACCGTTACATTTAGATGAACACAAAATTCCTATCGTTGCATTCCTGATTCGCAGGGTCTAATGTTGCATATTACAAAAATTAGGAAGTGCATTAAGCAAAGCCAGCACACTATGTTCCAAACCTCTAACAATCTACACGAGAGCTTTCAGCCTTGGAATACTGAAGGGCATGTATCAGGTTTTTTTTCTTTTGGTGCTTTTTTTTTTTTTTTTTTAGAAAGCAAGATTTATTGAGGACAGAAAAGCTCCCACAGTAGGAGGGGATCCAAAGGGGTTGTCCATGTATCAATTTTATAAAATGTTGGACAGCTGCAGAAGGCTAATAAGGTTTTTTTGCTTTTTCATTAAAAAATACTGTGCCAGCTGGGCACAGTGGCTCACGCCTGTCATCCCAGCACTTTGGGAGGCCGAGGTGAGAGGACTCCTTGAGCCCAGGAGTTCGAGACCAGCCTGGGCAACATAGTGAGACCTCATTTCTATAAAAATTCAAAAAATTAATTGGGTATGGTGGTGCGTGCCTGTAGTCCTAGCTACTCAGGAGGCTGAAGTGGAAGGATCTCCTGAGCTCATGAGGTCGAGGCTGCCGTGAGCTGTGACTGTGGCACTCCAGCCTGGGTGACAGAGTGAGATCCTGACTCCAAAAAAAAAAGGCAGTGCAATATTGAAGTTTAAAGTTTGTTTGATATGACGGCGTGTCTAGAAACCAGAGTGTCGAAACTGCCATCTCACAACTGCAAACACTTGGTAAAAATTGTGTTTGCTTGTGTTTAGCTGAAAGTGTTAGTATCTATAAAAAAGGATTGGCAGTAGCAGGACACTGCCAGGGAGGGAGCAGAGGACACGACATCAATCAGGGTACCTGATCTCAAACCAGGTGAAGTGGGGACCCAAGGGAGGCCCAGACTTTACCTGTACGATGACCACTTGCATACCTAATCCTGAATCATACCCCACATCGTTAAAATAAAATTTAAATGTAAAAAAAAGAAATGTTGGTATCAACAGGTGTGGACACACCAGATGAACCTGGAGGTTGGTGTGTGCCCCCAAGATATGTCTGTGTGAGCAGTTCTTCAAGATACAAACTTGCTTTGAGAAAACCGGGTCTGTTGTGGTTTTGTCCGACTAAAGCGCTGCCTCTTCCTTTTATAAGCTTCCTTACACAGGCTGGAGGACTCTGAACCAGTCCAGCACGCCCCTGCCCCACCTCCCCCTCCTTCATCTCAGCAGACTGTGTTTGTTTGTCTGGGGGTTTTTTGTTTTGTTTTGTTTTGCATCTCATCCAGGCTCCCAGGCCCTCCTGGAGGATGGAGCAAGACAGATTCAAGCTCGACATGTCCCCACCACCCTACTGAAACTTGGAACTAGGAGGAGAATCCACCGTGTCCCTTGCCAGCAGAGGTTTCTTGCAGCTGCATGGCGGAAAGAGGGTGGAGAAGAGACAGGACCTCCAGAGCCGGGGCTGTGCTGTCCAGACAGCAGGCAGGGCCCCTCTGCCCACACCTGCCCTGCCCTGGTGAATGGGTTGGGGGGCAGGTGAGAAGGGGTTAGTCTGGGCCCTTCCTGACTCAAGAGATAATTCTGAATTTTTCTTACAGTGAGCTTAGAAAAACTCACAGAAACCCCACTTGAGATAGCCAGAGACGCAAAATGTTCTGGGAAGCTCTCTCTTCACTCATTCATTCAGTTGATATTTATCATGCTAGACATTGGAAGTGCATTAGGGGAAAAGAAAAAACTCCCTGCTTTCATGGGCATTACTTTCCAGCAGGTGAGAAGCCCATTAGCAGGGAAATCAATTAAAGGAATATTCACGGAGTCCGTACACTGAGCTGTCGCAATAGGGGTTGCAAGAATGGCAGGCTGAAGTGATGGTGGTTGGAATAGCTACTTTAGCCGGAGGGTTGGGGGCTATTTCTCCAAGGAGGTGACATTTCAGTGAATCTTTGAATGTTAAGGGTGACGTATGAGGAAGAATCCAGCCATGGGAAAATCCAGACAGCAAAAGAGGTGGGAAAAATAGTCAACTGCCCAGGCTTAAAGGGAGGACCAAGTTTGCACATCTAGGGACAAGGGCATCCACCTATCCATTTATCCATCCACCTATCCACCCACCCACCCACCCACCCACACATCCACTCACCTACTCACATATACACCCATTCACCCACCCATTTATCCACCATCCACTCACTCACCCACCCATCAAACCACTCACCTATCCACCCACCCATTCATTCATCCACCTATCCACTCACTCACCCACCCATCAAACCACTCACCTATCCATCCATCCATCTATCCATCCATCCATCTACCATCCATTCATTCATCCATCCACCCATCCATCCGTTCACCCATTCATCCGTCCGTCCATCTATCCATCCATCCATCCATCCACCATCCATCCATGCAACAATCCACCTATTGTTCATCCCATCATTTATCCAATTATCCAACCATCCACCCACCTGTCATTCTATACATTCATTCATGTACCACCCATAAATCTATAAGTCCATCTATCATGCACCCATCCATTCAATCATCCATGCATCCATCTATCCATCTATTCACCCACCATCCATTCACCCCTCCATCTACCTACTTACCCATCTATGGTGGGTTGAATAATGACCCTTAAAGATATCCACATTCTAGAATCCAGAACCTGTGAATTTTACCTGATGTGGCAAAAGACCCCATGGTCTAGGTTACAACTCAACTCTGCCTTTATAGCACAAGAATGTTCATAGACAAACATAAATAATGGGTGTGTCTGTGTTCCAATGAAATAGTATTTTATAAAAACAGGAAGGCTATAGTTTGCCAACTCCTGCACCAGACTGTCAACCATCTTGACCTGAATGATGGAGCTCCTAATTCCCTTTCTGACCAAATCTCCATCCACTTTCTCCTTTCCTCCCTCCACTATGGTCACATTAACTTCCTCACTGGTCCTCAGGCCTGACAGAGAGTTGTAATATCTATCTCATCTCTCTCTCTCTCTCTCTCTCTCTCTTTCTCTCTCTCTCTCTCTCTCTCTCTCTCTCTCTCTCTCTCTCTCTCTCTCTCTTTCTGTCTCCCAACCAGCTCAGGGCTTTTCAAGGTGTACACTCCTGTTGGGACTGTTTCTCTTCTAGATAGTTCCATAACTGCTCCCTCCCTCCATTCAGATTCAAATGTCACCCTGTTCAAACACCACCACCTCCAAGAAGCCATCCTGGACTGCGCAATCTGAAATCCCCACCCTGTTCTTTGGATCTGACTTGTGGTTCCTCATCACGCTCACCATCACCTTGAGTCTTACATGTGTTTCCCACAGGACACCCCACAGAATATTCTAGTATATAAAAATGTGTGCTGAGTTCCCCGTGGCGTCCCCATTCTTGGTTCAGGGTCTACCGCAAAGTGCGCTCTCAGTAAATGTTTGTTGAAGGACAGGATGGATGGATGAATAGAAGGTAGGAAAGGCTGCCTGGGCTCACATCACCGGGCTTGGGCAAGGCTGAGACCCGGCTCCTTTCTGGGCATCTTTTCACCTCGTCGGGAGCAGGGTCTGCCAGGCCCGAGAGGCTCGGTCGATATTTCTGACGGGTGGGGACGTGAGACGCAGCGCTTAGAAGACACTTGGGATTTCCACCCGCGTCCGCAGTGTGTCCTGAAGCCGGTTCTCGCCCCTGCAGAGACGCTGCGGGCGATGACGCATCTCGGCTTGTGCCAATCACGCACATGCGGCGTCCATGCGGGCGCCTCTGACGTCCGCCCCTCTGCCCGGCCCCCCCGCGGGTTCTCACCTCCCTCCCGCGGATGGGGCAGGAGCCAGCTGTTGCCATGGAGACCCCAGCCCGCCGGCAGGATGGGGAGGATGCAGAGAGAGCTGCGGAGGATGGAATTTTCCAGACCCTGCGGCGAGATTGTGGGCTCAACACTGGACGCCTGGCTCGGTCTTCCGACCTCACCGGCATCTCTAGTGATCCCCGTCGCCCCTCCTCCCCCCGGGTTAACATGTTCTCGGCAGTCTGGAGTCCTGGGTCCCTGCCCCATGAGAGGAAAGGAAATTCTCTCTCCCTCTCTCTCTCTCTCTCTGTCTCTCTCCCTGTCTCTTTCTGCCTCTCTGCTTCTCTCTCTGTCTCTCTCTCTGTCTCTTTCTCTCTCTCTCCTCTCTCTCTCTCTCTCTCTCTGTCTCCTGCTTCTCTCTCTTTCTGTCTCTCTCTTTCTCTCTTTGTCACTCTGTTTCTGTCTTTTTCTCTCTCTGCCTCTCTCTGTGTGTCTCTCTGTCTCTTTCTGTCTCTCTGTCTCTTTCTGTCTCTCTGCCTCTCCCTCTCTTTCTCTCTGCCCCCGTCTCCTCTCTGTCTCTCTCTCTCTCTCTCTCTCTCTCTCTCTCTCTCTCTGTCTCCTACCTCTCTCTCTTTCTCTCTCTTTGTCTCTCTGTCTCTGTCTCTCTCTGCCTCTCTTTCTCTCTGTCTCTCTCCCTGTCTCTTTCCGTCTCTCTGTATCTCTCTTTCTGCTCTCTCTCTGTCTCTCTGCCCCCCCCCGTCTGTCTGTCTGTCTGTCTGTCTCTCTCTCTGTGTCTCCTGCCTCTTTCTCTTTCTCTCTCTGCCTCTCTTTCTCTCTGTCTCTCTGCCTCTCTTTCTCTCTCTGCCTCTTTCTGTCTCTCTCTGTCTCTCCCTCTCTGTCTCTCTGCCCCCCGTCTCTGTCTCTCTCACTCTCTCTCTCCCCCCCTCTCCTTCTCTCTCTCCTCCTTCTCTTTTCCTCTCTCTTTCCCTCTGTCTTCTTCCCCCTGCCTCTCTGTTTCCCTCTCTCTCCCTCTCACTCTATCTCTCTTTCCATTTATCTCTCCCTCTCTTTCCCTCCCTCCACCCTCTCTCTCTTTCTCTCTCTCCCTCCCTCTCCCTCTGTCTTTTTTCCTCTCTCTCTCCCTCTCTCTCTCCCTGTCCCTCTCTCTGCCTCCTCTCCCCATGCTCCTCAGTCAAAATGCCTATCCAGGATCATTCCAGTGCCACTACCCTAACCCCCCATTTCAACCATAATAAACTACTTAAGCTGGTATAGTGATTCACATTTTTAACCCCAGCCATTCAAGGGGCAGAGGCAGAAGAATTGCATGAGACCAGGAGTTCGAGACCAGCCTGAGCAACTTAGCAAGACCTTGTCTCTATTTAAAACAAACAAAAGACCTTGACTGGGATGGGTTTCCAGCACTGTCACTTGTCATAGGATCACCTGTGGTAATTTCCGAGGGAGCAATTACGGCATGCCTGTGTGCTGTTCCCATGTTCCCCAAAGCTGAATCTACTCAGTAATCTCAGAAATTATGTATTATGTTGAGTTTAATAGGCACTTACTCTATACCATTTAGTCCTCTAAATTCTTAATTCATTAAGGCTCATTTGAGTATTATCCCAGTTTTCAGTGGAGGAAACAGAGGTACAGGGAAGTTGATAAGTTGTGCAGACTTACATATCTAGTAAGTAGCAGATCTGGAATTCAGACCCAGGCAGAGGACTCCTTAGTCTGTCCTTTGGAGCCCAGGCCTGTGCCCTTGCTTGGTAGATCTTGCCTATGCTCTGACATCCACCTTAGAGACAGGGCAACTGAGGCATCTGCCTGTGACCTTAAGAACGAGCTAGCCATTCTCTGATTCTATGATTTTACTCAGTGATTTTAGTAACAATGTTTTCAACAGAGTCATTGAAGAGATTAAGCTAAGTATTTATGTATTTCATGCTATGTGCAAAGTTGTGTGTGTGTGTGTGAAATACATCATTTTAAAGGCAGAATTTTAAACATAGAAATGAAGCATTTTAAACCTTTTCTCACAATGCCCTGTTTTAGACACCATTGGTCCAGGCAAGAGAAAGTAGTGAGTGACAACGGAGATTGAAAAGCCTGGGAGGATTTGAGAGATATGCAGGTGAGAGGTGGCCAGGGAAAAATATATCTTGGAAGCTCTTGACCTGTAACTGATGGATTCTTGACCTTGATGATGAGTTCAGTTCTGACTTGCACTGTTTGTACTGAATGCCATCTGATGGGAACGCTGACAGGGGCAGCTGATGGGTAGATATGTTTCTGGAGTTCACGAGAAAGTCTGGGCTGGGGATGACAATTTGGGGACCCATCAATGAAGAAGGTCACGGGAGATCAGGTCACCATGTTGTACACTGCCACAACTCCAGGGGGCACCATCCATGTGGGTGATGCTGCAAGTAAAAATTTTACCAAGATCACCCAAGGAGAGAGTGTGGGGAGAGAAAGGAGTACTCAGGCCTCTACTAAATATTCAGAAAGATGGGAATGGATGATGAAGACATCATTCAACCCCATGCAAAGAGAAGGCCGTCTTTCAATTGTCCTTACTCATTCCCCACTGCTCTACTTCTGAATATGTGTGTGTATCCCAGAGTCATCACAGTCACCATGGATGATACAGACAGAAAACAAGGGGGACATCTAAAATTCAGAATTGGCCCTTAGAGAAAAAAAATAGTGTTTACTGTATGTGTAGTATTCATCCAACCAACCACTCATTCAACTAAACATCGATCCACCTACCTTTCACCCATCCATTCACGCATTCATCGATTCATCCATCCATACACCCATCCATCCATCCATCGATCCAGCAAAGAAAGAAAATATATTGCCAGGAGAATCATTGTGAGCTGCTTAATGATCAACTGATGTGTGTATTTATACACTAGATGCAAGCTAGAAGGCACTAATGACCTCCTCCCCCTCCCTTTCTGAATTCGCTGCCACTCGGTTTCTTTCTTGCTGTCTCTCTTCTGATATCCCCGCCTCCCGTGTCTCCCGTGTCCCGTGAGCATGACAAAAGTGCTCCACCTTCAGGTGTGTCCAGATTCCCTTCACTCTGCCCAGATGATTGATTGATTTTTTAATTTTTTGAGTAGGGTTCTCATTCTGTTGCACAGGCTGGAGTGCAGTGGCATGATCACGTCTCACTGCAGCCTCAACCTCCTGGGTTCAGGCAATCCTCCTACCTCAGCCTCCTGAGTAGCTGGGATTATAGACGTGCACCTCCATACCTGACTTTTTTTTTATTTAAGAGATAAGGTCTTGCGCTGTTGCCCAGACTGGTCTCTAATTCCTGGGCTCAACCACTCATCCATCCTTAGCCTCCCAAAGTGCTGGGATTACAGGCAGGAGCTACCACGCCCAAGAAGATTGTTTCCCTAATAACCCAGTCTCCTGCCCTCCTTTCACTCAGATCTGCTCAAATACCACCACCTCCAGGAAGACCTCCTACATCAGCAGATCTGACAGACCCTCTCCATCCAACCTACTTACACCTAATGAAACTTGTCACCATCTGACCTTCCAAGTTTAATGTATTGACCGGCCAACCCCCAAAGACGGAAGATCCACAGGGAAGAGTTTATCTTGATCTCTACCCACTACTTCTAACTTAGTGCTGACTCACCGTGGGACCTAGTACACATTTACTGAGTAAACATGGACTTTTTAAAAATGAATAATCTTCCCCGGGCATAGAAATTGAGCATCCATTGGTTGATTTACTCTATGGTTTTATTTTCCAGATCGAGAAGGCACATGTGAACTCCATGTGAACCAGAAAGCGGCTCAATGAACACGCACAGGTCTACACTGCAATCTAATTATCCACGTTCACACACGTACCAAACCAGGGAATGGTTCGAGGACACGGTGTTTATGTCACCCGTGCTTACCGTGGATTCACGATTTTATTCTGAGGAGGCGGAGGCTTTGACAACTGCTTTTAACGTCCCTGCCCTCCAAGGATTGGTGCCGATGACGCATTTCAACACACAAAATAAGAGAGGGATGGAACGGAGGAGGGGCCTGGAGAGCGCCTTGGGGGACCCCACCCTCTGCAGTCAGGCTGTGCGCAGACCCCAGCCCTGGGCGCATAGTAGGGCCTCAGTACTGGCGGAGGGGCACCCCGGGGGCGCCCCCCATCACCCCGGAGCCCGTCCTCTTCCGGATGGGTTTCTGGCGGGCGTCGAGAGCCCGTGCCTTCGGATCTCGGTGTCTGCGCGCGTCTGGTCCTCCCCGAGAATCCGCACCACTGGCGACCCGTCCCCCTGGGAAGCACTGCGCGCAGCGGAGAGGGAAGGCCCTTCGCGCCCGGGTCCAAGGACCCGCCCGCGCCCAGGGTCGCACGTTGCCCCCGAACTCCTATCTCTTAAAAAAAAAGAAAAAATAGCCAGGCATGGTAGTGCATGTCTATAATCCCAGCTACTCAGCGGGCTTCCCGTGGCGCCACGACAGGCGAAGGGCCGAGGCCCCGGGGCCGAGTGTGGGGTAGGGGCCGGGCGGCTGCAGGGCCATCTGGACGTCGCGAAGACTTTCGTCCTTGACTTTTGCTCACCCCCGCCCCGCCCTCTCCCTGTGAGGACATCGGACGGGACGGACGTCTCGATGGCGCGGCTGGAGAGACCCCGCGTGCCCTGCCCGAGGGAGTCTCTGCCTCGTGTGTTCTCTCTCAGGTGTGCGTCTCGTGGAGATCTAGATGCGGGTTGGGCTGCGTCTCTGCAGAAGAGGAAGACTGACATAAACCTCAGCGCCGGGGCTCAGCTCTGCTGGAGTCATCACTCGAAAAGAGGGACTGGGCCCCTCCTGTCTGCCAGGAGCTGTTCTAGACACGGAGGGTAAAACAGTGAGCAGGCAAGGGCCCAGGTGCTGTCCCTCTGAAGCAGAGACTATTTAGAGAAGCATTCGCCCTTTCTTCCTTCCATTCGCCCACCCTTAACCACCCATGGTCTCTCCTTCCATCCACCCACCCACCCACCCATCCAGCCAGCCAGGCAGTCAGCCTTCCTTCCTTCTAGTCATTCATTTCTTCACCCATCCATTCTTCCTTCTATTCATCCATCCTTCCATCCATCCTTCCTTCTAGTCATCCATTCCTTCACCCATCCATTCTTCCTTCTATTCATCCATCCTTCCTTCCTTCTATTCATCCATCCTTCCATTCATTGCTTCATCCATCCTTCCTTCTAGTCATCCATTCCTTCACCCATCCATTCTTCCTTCTATTGTCCATCCTTCCATCCATTTCTTCATCCATCCCTCCATCCTTTCTTCATTCTATTCATCCCCCCACCCTTCCTTCTAGTCTCCCATCCATCCTTCCTATTCATCCATCCTTCCATTCATTCCTTCATCCATCTTTCCTTCCATTCTTCCTTCGAGTCATTCATTCCTTCACCCATCCATTCTTTCTTCTATGCATCCTTCCATCCATTTCTTCATCCATCCCTCCATCCTTTCTTCCTTCTTTTCATCCATTTCTTCATCCATTCTTCCTTCTGTTCATCCATCCTTCCTTCCTTCCATTCATCCATCCTTCCATCTATTGCCTCATCAATCCATCCATCTTTCCATCCACCATCCATGCATCCACCCATCCTTATTTCCTTTCATCCATCCCGGTGCCAGATGGAGTCTCTACATCCATCCATTCATCCACCCATTTTTCCATACATCTACCCATCCTTCTTTCCTTCCATCTATTTTTCCTTCCTTTCATTTATCCAGGTGCCTGATGGAGTCTCTACATCCATCCATTCATCCACCCATCTTTCCATACATCCACCCATCTTTCTTTCCTTCCATCTATTTTTCCTTCCTTTCATTTATCCAGGTGCCTGATGGAGTCTCTGCATTCATTTATCCATCTACCTGCCCATCCATCCTTCCTTCCTTCCATTCATCCAGACACCTGATGGAGTCTCTACATCCATCCAACCATCTTTCCATTCATCCATCCATCCTTTCATCCATCCATCCTTTCTTCCATTAATCAGCTGTCTTTCATTCATCCTTCTTTCCACTCATTTGTACATCTACCCACTAACCTATCCATCCATCCACCCATGCTTTCCTTTATTTCTTCAAAAATTTATTTAGCACTTCAATAATTCACTTTGTGCTTGCCTCTATGTTGGGTTTTGTGGCAACAACAGATGAAGAGGTGGGCACAGTTCTGCTGTCTTGGAACTTACATTGGAGTAAGGTGTTATAGGATTGATAAAGAGGAAGACACCTGCTGGTGGTGAGTGCTATGAACTTCCGTGAACCCGGTTGGGTGTTGGAGAGGTCAGGGGTAGCTTCTTCTGTTTTATTTTTAGAGATAGGGTCTGGCTATGTTGCCTAGGCCAGAGTGCAGTGGCAGGATCATAACTCACCACAGCCTCAACCTCCTGGGCTCAAGTGATCCTCCCGCCTCAGCCTCCTGAGGAACTGGAACTGCAGGCATGCACCACCATGCCCAGCTATTTTTAAAACTGTTTGTAAAGACAAGGTCTTACTATGCTGCCTGGGCTGTTCTTGAACTCCTAGTCTTAAGCCATCTTCCTGTTTTGACCTCTTAAAGCACTGGAATTACAGGCGTGGGCCACCACACCCACCCAAGGAAGCCTCTTTTAGATTGTGAGGGGCTATCAATCAGGTTCCTAAGGAAGGGGCGAGCCAGTGTGGAGTAACCTAGAAGAAGTCATTTCAGTCTGGTTCAGGTCCTGAAGCAGATGCAGCTGTGCCCTGCACCACTAACAGCAGGAGGCTTGTGTGGCAGGAGCCCTGGGCAGTGAGCCTTGCTGTCCCCACCTGCAGTGTGGGGGTTTCTCTCATACCTGCATCACAGACTTGTTTGGAGATGAGCCCAAACAAGCTGGTTCAGCTGGACAGAAGTCCAGATAAAGTCTGTGCCGTGGCCACAGCTGTCGTCTCTGCCTGCACTTCTTAAACTTCGACATGCACATAAGTCCTATGGATATTTTATTAAATGCACATTCTGATTGAGTAGGTCTCAGGTGGAACCTGAGATCCTGAATTTCAAGCAGGTCCCCAGGATGCCAGTGCTTCTGGTCTGCAGACCACAGTATGTGCAGTGAGGGAAGGGTCACAGCCTGATAAGTGTTTACCAGTGCTTAATTGTACCCAGAAAATATTTTTTAGTCAAATACAAATATATTTATATTTATAGAATAATTTAAGTATTTAACCACATAGATATGTATTTAGTTTGCTTACTATATAGTCAATGTAGTAATATTAAATTAACATATAGTATTAATATTACACATACATACATAATTACATGTATTTATGTTACATCATGTATAATATAAACAATATATAACATGATGTGTATATAGTATAACATATAGCAATGATGCATATATTATGTACACATAATATATTATGTATTCTATAAGATATATCATGATATGTCATATGAAGGGGAATCCAAAAATATTGGAATTATCTTTTTGGAGGGCAGGCATCTTGTAGCGTAGCCTTTTCTCGCTATGTAAGTGTTCTAGGACCCATCAGCATCAGCCTACCAGCTAGCATTGTGAAAGGCTGCATTCAGCTACAGTGATTTTTTTGTGTATGTGGAAATTATTTGAACACATTTGCCCACTTCATGATGGTGATTTACGAGCACACCTGTGCACACAATGTTGAGTGCTGAGCAGTTTTTGACCAAAAATGGTATGGCTATCATGCCCCACCCTCCATATCCACCCAATCTCACCTTGAGTGACCTTTTTGTTTCCTCAGATGAAAAAAAATCCTCAAAGGGAAGCATTTTGCCCATGTGGAAGAGGTGACTAAAAATGGCAGAAGCACTGAAAGGCATCAAACTTAATGAGTTCAAAAACTGTTTTGAGTGGTGGGAAAAGCAGTGTCTTTCATCAGACAGAGAGTACTTTAAAGGTGTCTGAAGTTTAAACCTATACAAATAAATACACAATTTTTTATAAACAAATTTCTTTTTTTGAGGGTCCCCTGGTATGTATCATATATTCATTCTATTCTATGTGATATTATATAATAATGACCATATATAATCATATAACATATAATTTAAGTTAAAAAATTTAATGTATAGTAATTTAATATATATCTATATATTTAATAATATTAAAAAATATATAATTTGTGTGACTATGGGGTACATATTTATAAATAAATGCATGTTTATAAGTGAATAAATAGAACACACTTGTTTATAAATCATGTAAACCACTGTAATAATGTATAACATAAAACAAGCACAAAACAGGAGTTTTAAGAGGACATGATAACATAGTAAATGCAAACAGAACTCACAACAGTGTCCCTCCCACCTCAGCCCTCAGCATATTAAACAGGAGATATTTCTGTGGTAGTTCACTCAGTATGGTCTCTAAGTACATCCAATTTCTGTGAAGTTCATGTTTTGTTCTTTGTGGCTGTATAATACTCCACTGCGTATGTGTACATTTTCTTTATCCAGTCCATGTTTGGTGGTCATCTGGGTTTGTTCCATGTTCACACTCATAAGTGGGCCCTGAACACTAGTCACATTAGCACAAGGGGGCATCAGCAGTCCTTGGGCACTGCTGGGAGGGAGAGAGAAGGAAGAGGGATGGGGGCATGTGAAAACACAGTGGTTGTCGGGCACAGTGGCTCACACCTATCATCCCAGCACTTTGGGAGGCAGAGGCCAGAGGATTGCCAGAGTCTAGGAGTTCGAGACCAGCCTGGGCAACATGGTGAGACCTCATCTCTACAATAGATAAAAAGATCAGCCAGGTGTGGTGGTACACGCCTGTAGTTCCAGCTACTTGGAAGACTGAGGTGGAAGGATCGCCTGAGCCCAGCAAGTAAAGGCTGTGGCGGCTGTGAGTGTGTCACTACACTCCAGCCTGGGCAGCAAAGTGAGACTCTGACTTAAAAAACAAAACAAACAAACAAAACAGGCAAGGTGGGATGGCTCACACCTGTAATTCCAGCACTTTAGAAGGCCAAGGCAAGAGGATTGCCTGAGCCCAGGGTTTGAGACCAACCTGGGCAACTTGGTGAGACCTCGTCTCTACAATAAATCAAAAAATTAGCTGAGAATAGCAGTGTGCCTGTAGTTTCAACCACTTGGAAAACTGAGGCAGAAGGATCATCTGAGCCCGGCAGATCAAGGCTGACCACTGATCTCCAGTCTGGGCAACAGAGTGAGACTCGGACTCAAAGAAAGAAAGAGAAAAAGAGAGAGAGAGAAAGAAAGAAGGAAGGAAGGAAAGAAAGAAAAGATAGTGGTTACCTGGTCTACTACAGGGTGATAGAGGGCCACTTAGAAACCACAACTTCACCTGTATTCAGCCTACTTACATAACAAATCCTCAGTCGTACCCCACAGCTCTGAAATAAAATAAAAAATAAGCAGGAGATGTGACTTAGAGTTGAGGGAGGTTGTGGAGGCAAAGAGAACAGTAAAATATAGAAAGCTGTTTCCTCAGTGGGGGTCACCTGCGGGTCAGTCTTTGAGTTCAGCTTGACCCGATTTCCAGGTAGGTGGGTTGAGGCTGACATTGAGGTGGATCTCTGACGCTTCGATCTGAGGTGCCAACTCCCTACCAGGGGAGCCGCACCCAGGTGTGTGTGCTGCTGACCACCCGTTAGCCCACGTCCCATCAGCTCTTCCTTCCAAGCACTCTCCTTCCCACAGCTCCTTCCCGTGTGACTGCCATCGCCCCTAACCTCAACCTCTCACCGCAAGACCATCCTCTCCCTCTCCTAGACCTTCCTTGGGCTCCTGCTGCCCGGGACAAAACCCCACACTCACCAGGCACCCAAGCAGTACATCCCCAGAAGGAGCATGGAGGGAGTCCGGCTGGAGGGGGAGACCCAGGGCCAATGGGGACTGGTCTAAGCTGTCTGCCTTCAAAGCTTAACACACAGGCTTTGTACCACGTGCGAGAGTGTGTCCTGGTCACTATGAAGCAACAATTATTTTCTTATATTTGCAGATTTGGAAAGTGCAAGGGGCGGATGGCTTATTTCTAGTCCACTGTTCTGGGCCTCAGCTAGGAAGACTCGAAGACTGGGAACAGTGCAACAGTTAGAGGGTTGTAAAGTGTGATTAGAAAGTAACAAGCAGGAAATCTGCACCATTGCTTATTTCTTCTTTTATTTTCCTTTCCTTCCCTCCCTCCCTTTCTTCCTTCTTTCCTTTCTGGCAGAGTTTCTTTCAGTTGCCCAGGCTGGAGTGTAGTGGTACAACCATAGCTCACTGCAGCCTCAAAATCCTTGAACTCAAACAATCCTCGCACCTTAGACTCCCAAAGAGCAGGGATTTCATATGTGAGCCTCTGCACCTGGTCATTGCTTATTCTGTACACTATGGCCATGGTTCTAAACCTGGGATGATGCCATCCCCCAGGGAACATTTGGCAGTGTCTGAAGACATTTTTGATTGCCACAGCTGAGGAAGGGAAAGTGCTACTGGCGTGGGTAGAGGCCAGGGTGCTGCTAAACTTCCTACGTGCACGGGACATCTCTCCCTGGGATAAAGAATCGCACAGCTCCAAATGGCATGCTGTAGTAATGGACTTACTTCAACAAGCCTATCTGAAAACAGTTTCGCATCATGGCACAGAAGTGTGAGACACACTCACACAAGAGCCAGCTCTGTGCTGCATCCCCTCACAAGCATGGAGGATAGGAATTCATCACGTCAGACAATGAGGAGAAAAGGAAGCCAACCCCAGGAAATGAAAGGAAAACTGGCTGTCAGCAGCAACTAGGGACATGATCTGCAGAGGAGACAGCTGCAGTGGAAGCACTGGGATGGGTTGGAGATGGACGACTCTGCTGGTCACATTGAGTTGTTTCCAGGACCACTCCCTCCCCAAGTCCGTGGAGACACGTATCTTTCTGAGCCCTCAGCTGAACCCTGAGCTCAGGCCCTGAGTGGAACTATCCACAACGTGTCTTGGGCTGAGCTCGAGTGTGGCAACTGGACTGAGTCTCAACATTCTAACAGCATCCTCTTGGGCACCATGGACTTTGTGTCAGAGTCTTTCTTCCATCTGAATCTTCTTTTCCATTCAGGACTGGACATGTCCATTCTCTGAGGTGTGTGGATGAAGAAAAAAACATTCAGGAGAGGCGCGGTGTCTCGTGCCTGTAATCCCAGCACTCTGGGAGGCTGAGGCAGGAGGGTCATTTGAGCCCAGGAGTTTGAGACCAGCCTGGGCGATACAGCGAGACCTTGTCTCTACAAAAAAAAAAAAAAAAGCCGGGCTTGGTGGCTCAGCCTGTAATCCCTCGCCTTTGGGAGGCTGAGGTGAGTGGATTGCCTGAGCCCGTGGGTTCGAGACCCGCCTGGGCAGCGAGACCTCATCTCTACAATAAATCAAAAAACCAGCCGGGCGTGGTAGCGCACTCCTGTAATTCCGGCTACTTGGAAGGCTGAGGCGGAAGGATCGCCGGAGCCCAGCAGGTCGAGGTTGCGGTGGCCGGAAGCGACCACTGCACTCCAGTCTGGGCGACAGAGTGAGACTCCAACTCAAAAAAAAAAAAAAAAAAAAAAGCAAAAAATTAGCCAGGCAAGGGTACCTGCATAATGAACACTTGTTTACCGTATACCTAACCCTGAATTGTACTCCACATCTTTAAAATTAAAAAAAAAAAAATTAGTCAGGTGTGATGACATGCGCCTGTATTCCCAGATACTTAGGGGGCTAAGAAGGGAGGATTGCCTGAGCCCAGAAGGTCACAGCTGCAGTGAGTTGTGATTGCACCAGTGCACTTCAGCCTGGGCCCCAACTAAGAAAAAATTGTTTAAAACTGTTTAAAAGCAGCCAGACTCAGTGGCTCAGCCTGTAATCCCATGCTTTGGGAGGCTGAGGTGAGTGGATTGCCTGAGCCCACAGGTTCGAGACCCACCTTGGCAACTTGACAAGACCTCATCTCTACAATAAAATAAAAAAAATTAGCTGGGCATGGTAGCGCACGCCTATAGTTCCAGCTACTTGGAAGGCTGAGGCGGAAGGACAGCCGGAGCCCAGCAGGTCGAGGCCCTGCGGTGGCCGGGAGCGTGCCACTGCACTCCAGTCTGGGTGACAGAGTGAGACTCCAACTCAAAAAAAAATTGTTTAAAAGCATGTTAAAATGATTAAGAATGTGGCATGGCCCCGAAGGAAACCTGTGCATACAGAGTCCTGCCGCAAGCAGCCTTTCCCCTCCATGGCCTTTCCCCCACTGTGCTCCTGTCCCCCTCTTTCTGAGCTTGCCTGGCTCACCCGTTCTGTCTGTTCATGGTTTACTGCTGGCCTCTAGGGGACCCATAAGCCCCTGAGCACTGAGATCCGGCCGGCATATCCACATCTGTGTTACCAGGGCCTGAACAGTGTTGGGTCCTTACTGATGCTTGACACACATGTTTTGGATGAATATAGGAGGCATCACAGGTGGTTTCAAAGGCATACCTGTCCTTTGACTCAACAATTTCACTTCTAGAATATCCTGTTGATATGCCCAATATAAGATGCATAAGGTCACTGTCTGCATCTTTTCTGGACTGAGGGAAAGAATGGAAACAATTCCATTGTCCATGGGAGGACAGCTGGTTCAATAAATCATGGAAGATTCTGCTGCAATAGAAAGAAAAGGAAGAGGTCCTTTTCTTCCTGTTTTTTTTTTTTTTTTTGAGTTGGAGTCTTACTCCATCACCCAGGCTGGAGTGAAGTGGCACACTCATGGCCACCCCAACATCAACTAGGCTCTGGCAAATCCTTCCACCTCAGCCTTCCAAGTAGTCAGAACTACAGGCACACGCTACCACATCTGGTTAATTTTTTATTTTATTTTATTGTAGAGACGAGGTCTCACCAGGTTGCCCAGGCTGGTCTTGAACGCGCGGGCTCAGGCAATCCCCTTACCTCGGCCCCCCAGAGTGCTGGGATTACAGGCTGAGCCACTGAACCCAGCCAGGAAGATGTTCTTTTTTTTTTTTAGAAAGCAGAAAAATAATTTATTCCAAAAGATGGCAGAAATAAGAAATTCACCCTGAAAATAGAGTTTAGAGTTTGGTGTCTCTGCTGGGACAGTCCTCTGAGCATGCTTTCCTGACTGGTACCCTGGAGCATGTTTGTTTTGCAGCAGTTTTTAAACACTTTGCTGACTCTCGTGTGGTGAGGAGACAGGAGTCATCTTCAAATCCAGATTCTGAGGCAAGAGCAGCAGAGCATCCTGTCTCAGGAGAGGGAGTCACCATCTTGTGAAGCAGGTACAGTTTAAAATACATAGGCACATCGAAGTGTAGAAAAGGGCACAGGAAGAAACACTGCATTGTGGAATAAGACACTCAACGTAGTATGAACATTTAAGGCAGCAGACACCCAAAACAGGCAAGGCAAGAAAGGTGGTCTGGGTGTGGCGGTGACCTTCCATCTAGAAAGAACTCTCTTCTCGTGACCTCCAAGACTGAGCACTGTAGATTATGTCTTCTTCCTCAAGGCCAGTGGTACTTCAGATACCAGATGGTTTCATTTTTCAACTGTGGTCCAAAGAGAGGGTTGAGCTGGGGCAGAATTGCAATCAGCCAAAAGAGCAGCAAACTGAACAGGTCACCAACAAGGTGATAATGCCCCGGAGAGGGCCCTTAGGGATGAACCAAGCCACCAAGAAGCCAATGAGGCTCCAGAACACGCTCATAACAATGAGGGGCACCATGAGGCCATGGTGCGCCATGGTCACCGCCGGAGCTGCCTGGCCCTGCCAGCCCCTGTCCCACACCACATTTGGGTCCCCAGGAAGATGTTCTTTTTTTTTTTTTTTGAGTCGGAGTCTCACTCTGTCGCCCAGACTGGAGTGCAGTGGCTGCTGCCGGCCACCACAGACTCAGCCTCTGGGCTCCAGCAATCCTTCCGCCTCAGCCTTCCAAGTAGCTGGAACTACAGGTGCACGCTACCACACCCAGCTAAGTTTTTGATTTATTGTAGAGGTTTTTTTTTTTTTTTTTGAGTTGGAGTCTCATTCTGTCACCCAGACTGGGGTGCAGTGGCTGCTCCCGGCCACCGCAGCCTCGACCTGCTGGGCTCCGGCGATTCTTCGGCCTCAGTCTTCCGAGTAGTCGGAATTACAGGTGCGCTACCACGCCCGGCTAATTTTTTTGATATTATTGTAGAGATGAGGTCTCCCTGCCCAGGCGGGTCTTGAACCCGCGGGCTCAGGCAGTCCACTCACTTCAGCCTCCCAAGGGCGCGGGATTACAGGCTGAGCCACCGAGCCCGGCTTATTGTAGAGATTCTTAACATACTGCTAGGAAGCAGTGCCCAAGAGGAATTGTCTCGTAAGGAAAGACAGGTGCCAGAGTACACATCATCATTTTGCATACTATGTTTGAGTATCTAGTCATGCATAATCGTTTATGCATAACCCATTATGCATATTCACAAATGCATAATAGATTGTGCACCATGATATTTGCATAATGTGTTTAGAATATTTTTGCATACATACATACGCAAAACTTAGCTCTGGGGAAAAACACCAGGGATTGGCATTAGGAAAATTACCACTGGAAGGCTGAGCTGAAAGAACAAAACTCAGGGACGAAAGATAAATTTCTTTTTGTTCCACTTAGCAATCTGTACTTTTTTTGAAATGAGTAAATGAATATGCAAGAGTAACTCAAATAACTATTTATATGACACTAAGTTATAATACATTATAATGTTATAAAAATAAGTATCAATAATTTACCATTTGCTAAATTGTTTATTTTATGTATTTATTTATTTTTGAGTTGGAGTCTCACTCTGTCATCCAGACAGGAGTGCAGTGGCCGCTCCCGGTCACCGCAGCCTCGACCTGCTGGGCTCCAGTGATCCTTCCACCTCAGCCTTCCAAGTAGCTGGAACTATAGGCGCACGCTACCACGCCCGGCTAGTTTTTGATTTATTGTAGAGATGAGGTCTCACCAAGTTGCCCAGGCAGGTCTCGAACCTGTGGGCTCAGGCAATCCACTCACCTCAGCCTCCCAAAGGCACGGGATTACAGGCTGAGCCACCGAGCCCGGTTGCTAAATTGTTAATTAAGAATTTATTGAGCAAATGATAAATTACTAATTATGATAAATTATATGCGATCAGAGTTCTATTTTATAAATATCTCCATAATCATTATTAGAGATTAACATTTATATGATGTGAGCTTTAAGATGTTCCAAAATATTATAACAGGGTCAGAAAAGAAAAATAAGATTAATAAATATGATAAGATTACTTATGGCCTTAATGTATAACATAAACAAAATTTAGAAAGTGTTCATCAATAACAATTGGAAAATGAAATTTAAAAAATACCAAGGTCATTAATACTAAAATATGTAACACCTAGTACAAATCTAACAAAAGGCATGGAAGACCTCTACTTTAAAAAAGCCACAAAACCATTGCTGAGAGAAATTAGATAAGACAAGTAAATAGAGATACGTGACATTCGGTTGGTCTTATAATCCCAGTCAAATTTTCAGTACCGTATTTTGTAGAAATTGACACAGTGATCCTAGAATTTATGTAGGATGACAAAGGATCTAGAACTGGCAAAAAAACAAAAACAAAAAAGAAAGAAAGGTCAAAAAAAGCACAAAATTGAGAATTTTTTCTGATGTCAAGATTTACAGTAATGAAGACAGCATAGTATCAGCACATGAAGAAACATACATCAATGAAACAGAAAAGACTCCAGACATACACCCATGTCTATGTGGTCAACTGGTTTTTGAAAAGACCCTAAGACAATGTGACAGCGAATGGAAAGTCTTTTCAACAAAAGTTCTGGAACACACATATAACTTAAGATGAATTATAGACCTAAACATTAAGACCTTCTAGGACACAGAAAAATATCTTCACAATGTTGGAATAGACAAATATTTCTTAGACGGGAGACAAAAATCTTACCATTTTTAAAAAGTCAGTAAGTTAAACTATATCAAAAGAAACACTTCTATTCATTAAAATATTTTGTTAGGAAAATAAATGAGCAAGCCATACACTAGGGGACTTATTTGCAATACATATTTCTACAAAAGGTTTTATAGCCAGAATGTGAAACGAATGCCTACAAGTCAATAATAAAAGCACAATCTAATTTTTTAAATGGACAAGAAACTTGAACTGGAACTTGACCAAAAACTATATACAATGGACAATAAACGTGTGCAAAGATGTGCAATATTATTAGCCAACACAGAAATGCCAGTTAAACTCAGAATGAGATCGTATTTCACAACCACTAGAATGGTTAAAATAAAAAAGACTGGAAGCATCGAGTATTGATGAGAATGGGAGGACTGAAATTCTCACTCATCCCCAAGGAGAGGATAAAATTTTCTGTGATGGAAAAACAGTCTGAGAATATCAGCTACATAAATAACCTTTGACTGGGCCATTTCACTCCTAGGTATTTGCCTCAAAGAAATGAAAACCTGTGCCCGTAAAAAGACATTGTACAAAAATGTTTATAGCAGCCGTATCCATAATGACCCAAAATTGAAAACAGCCCAACTTTCAACCAACGAGGGAGCAGAAAACATATTTTTAAATACCCATATAATGGAATGCTCCCCAGCCATAAAAAACAACAAATTACTGATTAACAGAACAATATGAGTAAATAGCAAAATGATTGTGCTGAGTAAATTAAGCCAAACACATAAGGGGGTTTACGTGTATGTGCTTGTATGTGTGTGTGTAGATCTATAGAATTATATTAATTAGATTCCACTTAAATATTGAGTTCTATGACAAAGAAAACTAATCCATGAGAACAGAGAAGTCAAAAATGGTTTCCTCAAAGAATGAGGGAAGATTGACTAGCAAAGGGCACATGGGAAATTTCTGGGCTGTCAGAAATCCATATTTCATTGTGGTGATGGTTACATGAGACTTCCAACTGCTTGCTAAAGATCTATTCATTTTGTAGAATGTAAATCATATCTCAATTTAAACAAATATTTAAAAGAATAATGAACCTACTGAAATGTGCACTTGTACTCTATATGAGAAAAAAAGATCTTAATAATAGAGAGAACTCTAAAAGATCAATAAAGAAAATAAATATATCACCCTTCTTGGAGTGAAGTCTATACACACATTCAATAATGTATGAGATGTGATCAGTCTCCTACTATAATCCAGGTTCCATTAAGTGCCCATACCCCAAAGGACAACAAAGAGCCAGTGGATCCCACATTGTTTCACTTTTTAATAAATTATCATTTCTATTTTTTTATAATTTTAGTTTTCTTTTAGGCAAAGATAGGAAGAAAAAAATCAGCTTAATTTTTTTGAATAGCGATTATAGTCATATAACACGAAACTTGGATGATAAAAAAGGATAATTATTCAAAAGTTTTCTTTCATTCTCCATCCCCCAACTACTGAGATCTCTTTCGAGATAACGGAGATTTCTAGATTTCTGGTGAGCCCTCACAGAGATTCTATGTATGCAAAACAAGAGTTCTTTACATTTTCCCTTTGTTAACACAAAGCATGATGATCTGCTTGTAAAGTTTTAAAATGTTTTTTGAGTTGGGGTTTCACTCTATTGGCCAGGCTGGGGTGCAGTGGCACAATCACTGCAGCCTTGGCCTCCTGGACTCAGGAAGTCCTTCCACCTCAGCCTCCCAAGTAGCTGGGACCACAGACACACACCACCACGCCTGGCTAATTTTTTCTTAATTTTTTAGAGACGAGGTCTCGCTATGTTGCCCAGACTGGTATCGAACTCCTGAGCTCAAGCAATCCTCTCCTGCCTCGGCCTCCCAAAGTGCTGCACCACAATTTTCCTAACTTACCAAATGTAGGATGTACCCAGTCTCTTGCTATTCCAAATTCTGCTGTCATGAATAAGCACGTTGGTGAAAGTTTAGGTCTGGGAGTAGTTGTGCAGAGAGGCACTTGCTTAAGGCATCCAGGTCTCCTTGTACCTGAACAGTGCAGGTACCCCTGACATGTGCATTTGAAAACCTCGGCCTGAGTTGTCTCAGGAATCCCTGAACGTGTCTACATGGCTACTTCCTGCCAGAGTCCATCCCTAGACTCCCTCTGAGGGTGTTTGAAGCACCGTCTCCCTCCTCAAACCATATGATCAGCTCAGGGCTATGACATTTTAGGTACACAATGTGGCCTATGTCATCCTAATTCTATACTGGTTTCAGAAATAAATGTGGTCCTTAATCCCCGGAACTGGGGATAAGTCTTCTGATGGAGACTTATTCCGTTTATTGAGAAGAAAATCTCCTGTTCAATAAAGCAGCTGTTTAAAAGCTTCTGTGCTTTCTTCCCCGACCTCTTTCCAGGGGTTCTGAGTGAGCACGCATTTTCTTTCCATCTCAGTAATTGCTATTTCGCTGTGACATTCCGGTCTAAGACTCTGACATTTAAATAATAAATCTCGCATCTCAAATCTCAGCACACAAACACATTTCTATGGAATCGCTAATAGCAGTCATCACTCTCCAACTCCCAGCCTGTACCTGTCTTCACAGGGTGGCATTATTCACGTAATTTGAGAAATGACTCACCGTCCTGAGTCGTGACTCTGTGAGGCACGATGCTCTCGGGGTGCCATGACACAGGCTTCCTCCCACTTTTAAATGAGGCATCCTCTGCAAGGCAGATAAGCATTCACCTTGTCTTTTCTTTCAAATGCCACAGAATGTTTTTCCTTACAGCAAAGACTCACAGTTTTTTAAATGTCCATAACACTTTTTATTACGAAGTATAAAGTTTAAGAAAGTGTACATAATGCTGACTGAGATGCCTTCCAGGCAAAGAAAGACCAGGACTGGCTTCCCAGGACCCCCACATCTTCCCACCTATGCCCCCGTCCCCCGCCACCACTAGACATAGCCGCTATTTCAGACTTTTCTAATAACGATTTCTTTGCTGGTCTTTATACTTTCACTGCCTGAGTAAGCCACTGTTTATTTTTGTTTGTAGAACCTCTTTACTTGTTACGAGTTCAGTAATTCTTGTTTTGTTCTTTTACCCCTCCATGTCTCCCACTTTCTTCCATTTACAGCAAATGGAGCTGGTTTTCTTGCTTCCATCTACTGTGGGGATTTAAGTGTCTCTCTCTCTCTAAAAATTTTAATTGTGGTGAAATACACATACCATAAAAATTACCATTTGAATGATTTTAAAAAGCATGGTTTAGTGGTATTAGTATATTCATATTCTTGTGCAATCACCATCACTATCCATTTCCAGAACTTTCCATCATACAAAACTGAAACTCTATGCCCATTAAACAAGTCCCCATTTCCTTCTCCCCCAACCCCTGGCACCCTCCATCCTCCTTTCTGTCTGTATGCATTTGACTCCTCCAGAGTTCACATATGAGTGGAATCATACAGTGTTTGTACTTGTGTGACTGGCTTTGATGCTGAGTGGGATGTGGTGTGATGCTCCCTGGGTTCTTTTGACTCAACCACATGAAAGAATTTCAGAGTGAGTCCCAAGTATAGTTTAAGAAGAGTTTACTAGAAAGAAAAAAGACATGTTCCAAGGACATGGATGCTTTAAGAGAAAGGATACGTGCTTGCCTTGACAAGAAACCGTGGATACTTTTTGCAATGATGATTAAGCAATCCATGAGTTGCAGGTGTCTGGTCCTGAGTTTCTTTTTTGGGTTTTTGTTTTGTTTTTGTTTTTTTGGTTTTTTTTTTTTTTTTTTTGAGGTAGAGTCTCACTCTGTCACCCAGGCTGGAGTGCAGTGGCACACCCCCAGCTACCGCAGCCTCAACCTGCTGGGCTCCGGCGATCCTTCCACCTCAGCTTTCCAAGTAGCTGGAACTACAGGCATGCGCCACCATGCCTGGTTAAATTTTTTTTGATTTGTTGTAGAGATGATGTCACGCCAAGTTGCCCAGGTGGGTCTTGAACCTGCAGGCTCAGGCAATTCACTCACCTCGGCCTCCCAAACCGCGGGATTACAGGCTGAGCCACCAAGTCCGGAGTTTTGATGACCATCTCTCAAACTTTAAGCTCACAAGGACCTTCTAAATAACGAATGTAACTGCCTGACTAAATTTAGGCTTGTCTTAGAACATCATGTCTATAACTCCTTGTTGCTTCTGTGATTTACTGCACTGGAAGTTCCACATTCCAGCCCACAAGGCTGTGGGATCTGGTGTGTCTGGTCGGTAGGGTGAAGGTCATGTACTGATAAGAAAGATGTTTGAATGCTTACCCTATTTTAATTTAAACTGGCTGCAAGAAACTTACCTATACTTCTAACCTGCACTGAATAACCTGCCTCAGCTTGTTTCACTGAGCACAATGTCCTTAAGTTTCGCCAATGGTATAGCACGTTTCAGGACTTCCTCTCTCCCAGAGGCTGAATGCTATTCCACCATGCAGATGAACCATGTCCTGCCCATCCACTCATGTGTCGGAGACACTGAATTGTTCCCACCTCTTGGCTATTGTGAATAAGAGACTGCTCACAGCTTTGTTCCTAAGACAGACAGAATTGAATAGCCCATATGAGGATATTTACCACTATTTTCATAACGAAGGCAGAGACTAAATAAATGAGTGAATGATGAGACGATTGTCATGTCTCAGACACCTGCCCAACAGCCAGAAAACTGTGATTTCTGAGCCTGCAGAGACTGAACCCAACCAGGTCTGTTTTCCTATAAGGTCCATCTCCAAGAGTACAATGGAACGTGCGTTAAACGTAGGCACAAGGCAGCAGCACTGAATGAGGGACCCCAGTCTCCAGTCCTTGCTCCCTCCTGTCTGTTCCCACAGGCAGGCCAGATTTCATTACATTAATCCAGCGCTCAATCATCCCCCCAACCCTAGCTCTCGGGGGCGTGGGGGATGGAGACCGACTCAGGTAATCGTCATGGAAACCAAAGCAATGTAGAAAAGGCACAGATCCTGAAAAACAGTCTCCAAAATAATTATCACGTGTAAAAGTCAGGTCAGTATGTACAAAAATGCTGGTCAGGCACAGTGGCTCATGCCTGTAATCCTAGCAATTTGGGAGGTTGAGGTGGGAGGATTGCTTGAGCCCAGGAATGAAAGACCAACCTGAGCAACATGGTGAGACCTTGTCTTGATTAAATAAATATATAAATACTAAGATTTGTGTTGTTTATGTTTTGGGGTGGTTTTTTCTTGGGGGGGGTTGTCATTTTTGTTTTTGTTTGAGTTGGAATCTCACTCTTGTCCCCCAGACTGGAGTGCAGTGGCACGCTCACAGCCACCGCAGCCTAGACTTTCCAAGTCGCTGGAACAACCGGTATGCACCACTACTCCCAGCTAATTTTTTGATTAATTATAGAGACAAGGTCTCACCAAGTTACCCAGCCTGGTCTCGAACCCCTGAGCTCAGGCCATTCTCTCACTTCTGTCTCACAAAGTGCTGGGATTATAGGCGTGAGCCACCATGCCCAACCATTTGTTTTAAAAAAAGAATTATAGTTTAAAATAGAGACATGCACCCACGCTCAATAACTTTGGAAGGACACACAGGAATACTGTCAATGGGAAGAAGCAGGGGGGACATAGCTGGTGTGGGAGGCAGATTTATTTCCACTTTCATGTTTCACTACCGTTAACAATGTATTACCTTTCCTAAACATCAAAAGTGACACAGGGAAGAGAATCCAGAAACTTTTAACTACTTCACAAAATTAAGTTAGAGACCAGTCTTTTTTCTTATGCCAAAATTATTTCCAGATACACTTAAACCAGACATTATAATTATTAAAATCAACACACACAACAAAGTTTTAATTCTTGGGAGAACTCAACCAAGAATTAGTTAGGCACGGTGGCGCACACCTGTGGTCCCAGTCACTCATGAGGATTGCTTAAGCCCAAGAGGTCTATGCAGCTATGATCGTGCCAGTGCATTGCAGCCTGGGTGACAGAACAAGACCCTGTATTTAAAAAAAGAAAATTATTGAAAATGACAATTTGGCGACCTCAGTTTCCTCACCTCGGAAATGAAGATTAAATTCCTGCCAACCTCACAGAGATGCTGGTGAAGATTGAAGCTGTTCAATCTACCCAAAGTGTCCGCATTTACATAGATGTGCAAAGCACTTGGAAGCACAGTCTTCCTCTGAAAAATATCAGCCAGGGCCAGGCTTGGTGGCTCAGCCTGTAATCCTGCGCTTTGGGAAGCCAAGGTGAGTGAATTGCCTGAGCCCGCAGGTGAGACCTCATCTCTACAATAAATCAAAAAATTAGCCGGGCGTGGTAGCGCGTGCCCGTAGTTCCAGCTACTTGGAAGGCTGAGGTGGAAGGATCGCCGGAGCCCAGCGAGTCGAGGCTGCGGTGGTCTGGGTGACAAAGTGAGACTCCAACTCAAAAAAATATATATATATATCAGCCAGCATAATAGCTGCAACATCATTGTTGACACTAAAGACATTTGTAAAATGCCTATCAAGGTCAAAAGATACAAAATCTCAGTCAAGTGGAATAAGTTCAAGAGATCTGTTGTACAGCATGGTGACTATAGCTAACAACATATTGCATGCTTTAAAATTGCTCCAAGATGGCTGGCTGTGGTGACCCATGCCTTTGGGAGGCTGAGGCAGAAGGAGCACTTAAGCCCAGGAGGTTGAGGCATGATTGTGTGACAGCACTTCAACCTGGACAACAGAATGAGACTTCGACTAAAAAAAAAATTACTAATTCCATTTTAAGTCTTCTCATCACAAAAAAAAAAAAGATAACATGGGAGGTAACACACATGTTAATTAGCTTGATTTGGCCATTCCATAATGCATGCATATTTCCAAACATCATGGTGTCCACTGTAAATATATGCATTTTTAATTGTGTCAATTAAAAAGAAGTCTAGCACAGTCCTGGTACTTCATGAGGGTTAAAGCAAATCAAAGTGACAATGACTAGACCCATATACTGCATAGAGTTGATTACCTGCCTATTTCAATAACAGTCCTCATAATTCTACTCTATCCATTGTTCTGTTACTTACATTTTCCATATTAATATATATATGTATACATCAAAAACATCCCTGAACGTCTTGAACCATCTCCCCATTCATGTGTATTTGGGTTTGTAGGAGTTTCCTGTTGCTACTGTAATAAATTTCCAAACACTTAGTGGCTTAAAGCAACACAAATGTATTTATTCGTTTAGTCTTTTTAATTTGCATGCATTTATAGAGCACCAGTATAATTTTGTTGTTTGCATAGATTGCCTAGTGGCGAAATCAGGGCTTGTAGTGTCTCCAGTACCCAAATAATGTACATTGTATCTGTTAAGTAATTTCTCACTCTTCAGCCTCCTTCCATCTCCCACCCTTCCCGGTCTCCAATGTCTATTATTCCAAACTGAGTTGTTTCCACCTAAGATAGCGGCCTCCAACGCCAAACATGTTGATGCAAAACAAAAGATTTCATTCTTTTTATGGCTGAGTAGTATTCCATGGTGTGTGTGTGTGTGTGTGTGTGTGTGTGTGTGTGTGTGTGTGTGTGTGTGTATGCACGCACATATTCTTTATTCATGTGTCTGTTGATGGACACAGGTTGATGCTAGATCTTTGCTTTTGCGAATGGTGCTGTGACAAATGTACAGGGGCAGGAGTCTGTTTATGTAATGACTTCTTTGAATTGATACCCAGTAGTGGGATTGCCTGGATCAAATGGTAAATCTATTTTTAGTCCTTCGGGAAACCTCCAGGCTGTTTTCCATAGAGCTAAAACAACACCAATGTATTATCTAGCAGCCCAGGAGTCAATTATCCAAAAACGGGTCTTCCTGGACTAAAATCCAGTTGTGGTCAGGGCTGTTCTTTCTGGAGGCTTCAGGAAGAATTCATTTCCTTGCGGTTTCCAGGTTCAAGAGGCCACCTGTTCCTTGCTTGGGCCCTTGTTTCTTTCTGTGTCTTCGAAGCTCTGTCTTTGCTTCCATAGATGAGCTTCTCACAGGAGAAGAAGGCCGTCTACAAATCAAGGAGAGAAACCTTGGGGGAAACTACCCCTGTCCACACCTTGATCTCAGACTTCCAGCCTCCAGAACTGTGAGAAAATAAATTTCTGTCGTTTAACCCCCCAGTCTGTGGTGCTTTGTTACGGCAGCCCGAGCTGACTTATGAGTCATCTATTTAAGAAGAAAAAAGCCGGGCTCGGTGGCTCAGCCTGTAATCCCACGCCTTTGGAAGGCTGAGGTGAGTGGATTGCCTGAGCCCGCGGGTTCAAGACCCGCCTGGGCAGCGATACCTCATCTCTACAATAAATCAAAAAATCAGCCGGGCATGGTAGCACATGCCTGTAATTCCGGCTACTTGGAAGGCTGAGGCGGAAGGACCACCAGAGCCCAGCAGGTCGAGGCTGCGGTGGCCGGGAGCGGCCACTGCACTCCAGTCTGGGCGACAGAGTGAGACTCCACTCAAAAAAAAAAAAAGTCATGTAGAAAAAGTAAGAAGCTTTTTGGAAACATACATATAATCAATAAGAAAATGAAGAATTACTTAACATCTTAGAAACTTTTAAAAAGACAACAGTTGTCTCAAATGAAATATAGACTACAAAGGCCAAAGGTGAATCACTCATCAGTCTTCATATTTAGTGAAAAATCACATGGAAATGCCTGCAACGCCCAGTTGTCCCTGGTAGTATAGGCCTGGAGTCGGAAGAATAGAAGTGTCTGCCCTCGGTGTGGGCGGGCAAAACCCAGCCACTGTTTCATGTTAATCGCGATAACATTTCAGGATGGCAATTTGACAATAGCTGCAACCTCCGTCCTTGATGAAAATTGCATATGATTTGATGCCACAATTCTATATCTTGTCTCCACAATAAAATGAAAAATTAGCCGGGCATGGTGGTGAGTGCTTATAGTTCCAGCTACTTTGAAAGCTGAGGTGGGAGGATCTCGCCTGTGCCCAGGAGGTCAAGGCTGCAGTGGCCATGATCATGCCACTGCACTCTAGCCTGGGCAGGAGTGAGACTCCAACTCAAAAAAAAAAAAGTGGGTAACTTGGTGAGACCTCATTTCTACAATAATCAAAAAATAAGCAGGACATGATAGCTGTAGTTCTAGCTACTTGAAAGACTGAGGTGGAAGGATCTTGTCTAAAGCCCAGCAGGTCAAGGTTGCAGTGGCCATGAGCGTGTGGCTGCACTCCAGGCTGGGCAACGGAGTGAGACTCCAACTCAAAAAAAAAAAAAAAAAAGTCCGGGCGCAGTGGCTCACACCTGTCATCCCAATACTTTGGGAGGCGGAGGTGAGAGGATTGCCTTAGTCCAGGAGTTCGAGACCAGCCTGGGCAGCTTGGTGAGACCTTGTCTCTACAATAAGCCAAAAAATTAGCAGGGCATGGTGGCACGCACCTGTAGTTCCAGCTACTTGGAAGGCTGAGGCGGAAGGATCGCCTGAACCCAGGAGATTGAGGCCGTGGTGGCCATGATTGTGCCACTTCACTCCAGCCTGCCTGTGAGTGAGACTCAGACTCAAAAAAGAAAAGAAAAGAAAAGAAAAAACTGTAGTGCTGATAGTAAGTGACCATGGCTGAGTACATGCCAAGAGCGGGCACTGTCCTAAGTGCTTGCCCACCCATGTTCATCCACTAAACTGTCACAGTAACTTCTGGCATGCAATTCCTCCCCACCTCGTTACCCAGAGGGGAAAGTTGCGGTTTCCAACTTGCACCGAGTTGCACAGGCAGAAAGTGGGAGATGCAGGACTCCATCCAGTATCTGACCTCAGGGACTCACGCCTGGAGCCTGCCCTGCTTGGAGGGAGGGGCCTACCTGAGTTTCCCAGGGCCGCGGGAAAAGATTACCCTAAGCAAGAGAAGTGCATTCCCTCACAATTCGGAGGCTGGGAGTCCGAAATCAAGGTGTCTACGAGGTTGGCCCCTCCTGGAGGATCTGAGGGAGACAGTCTCTCACCTCCCTCCTGGCATCCTTAGCGTCCCAAGGCTTGTGGGCATGTTCCCCAAATCTCCATTTCCACTGTCACATGAACTGTTTCTCTGTGTCTCCTTGTCAGTCTTGACAGGAGTATGTCATAAAACAGGACCTGCCCTAACCCGGGAAGATCTCACCTTAATGATGTCCGCAAAGACCGACGTTCCACATAACATCACACCCTCAAACGTGTGTTATTTGGAGGCAGGGAGGCACAGTCAACCCACCACAGTGCTGTTGTCACTCTCACTTCACAGACTGGTCAAGGGAGTGCCCGGTGGCACAGGGCCAAGCCGGGATTCACAGCAGGTGTGACTAAAAGGCCCATGCACCCGCCACCACCTGTGTACGCTCCATCTTTTTCTCAAAGGCCCCTTCCTGTTTTGTTCTTGTGTGACTCGAGTGCCCTTGGGTCCCCCAACCTTGCTGAGTCTCCCTAACCTTACTCAACAGCACTCTGGCCTGGGGGCTGGACACACGGACCAGCCTGTCCCCTCTTGATCATCCTGGGATCACAGAGAAGCCACCTTGGCTGCAGGGACCCTTCACCCTGACTCACTCCTTGCCTGCCTTATCCCACGTCTTCACTTCCTGAACTCCTCGGATCCATCTCCTGCCCTCCATCTCCACTATACCACCCTGGACCAGGGTACCCTGGTTTCTCCCCTAGGAGACCACGTGTCCTCCCCACGGGTCTCCCACCTCCACACAGCCCCGGGCCCTGCACACCCCCACAGGAGAGCCTGAAGACATAAAGCAGACCATGTTGCCACTTGGACCTACAACCCTCCTGTGGACTCCAGTGAACTTAGAATGAAACCCACACTCCCCAGCATGACAACAAGAATTTGCAAACATCTAGAAAAATGGCATGTACAATATCCCCTAGGCCCAAGGACAGTTGGTCAATACCTAGCTAAACTGCAAATACACATAGCCTTGAATCAGCAATTATTTTCTGAGAGTTCATCCAAAAGTCAGAGCACCATTTGGGCAATGCAACATCTGTGTAATAAGATTGTTGTGCACACCAGACTATTATTACTGTTGTTGTGGGAACAGAAACACAATAGAAACTCATCAGAAACCTTGTCCATGAAATTCTCGAAAATCAGAAAATGGAATGTTCTATGGACATGAATAAGAACGTGAAATTTCTTTGTGTATTGACATAGGGTCGTCACCAAGATATGGTGTTAAGTGATAAACATAGAATAGCAAATAATGCTGGTCTCCAGTGTGTGTGTGTGTGTGTGTGTGTGTGTCAGAACCTCACTCTGTCACCCAGACTAGAATGCAGTGGCACAATCATGGCTCACCACAGTCTCGACTTCCTGGGTTCAGGCGATCCTTCCACCTCAGCCTCCCAAGTAGGCGGAACTACAGGTGCCTGTCACCACACCCCACTAATTTTTTTTATTTTGTAGCGATGAGGTCTCACTATGTTTCCCAGGCTGGTCTTGAACTCCTGTACTCGAGTGATCCTCCCACCTTGGCCTCCCAAAATGCTGGTATTACAGGGTGAACCGATATGCCCAGCCAACCTGAATTACTTTCAAAAGCAAACAACTGTAGATACATGCTGCTATTTCAGGCAAAGACTACCAGGAACCCACAGATTTAATTAAATACTTCTTACAGCAAGGTAGGGCATGTCATGGAAAATCACAGAGCAGCCTGGCTCAGTGGTTCAGCCTGTAATCCCAGTACTTTGGGAGATCGAGGCAAGTGGATTGCCTGAGCTCGTGGGTTTGAGACCAGCCCAGGCAATTTGGAGAGACCTTGTCTCTACGATAAATAAAAAAATAAAATTAGCCAGGCACGGTAGCATGTGCCTGTAGTTCCAGTTACTTGGAAGGCTGAGGTGGAAGAATCACTTGAGCCTAGCGGGTAGAGGCTGTGGTGGCCATGAGTGTGCCGCTGCACTCCAGACTAACAGAGTGAGACTCTGACAAAAAAAGAAAGAAAGAAAGAAAAGAAAACCACAGAGCATCTCAGAAATAGATTTTCAGATGTTTTGTTTTGTTTTGTTTTGTTTGAGAAATAGAGTTTTCTGGATTTTTCACTTTGTTGCTCAGGCTGGAGTGCAATGGCATGATCACAGTTCACTGCAGCCTCAACCTCCTGGGTTCAGGTGATCCTCCCACCTCAGCCTCCCAAGTAACTGGGACTATAGGCATGTGCCACCACACCCAACTCATTCTTTTTTTTTTTTTTTTTGCAGAAACAAGGTCTCACTATGTTGCCCAGGTTGGTCTCAAGCAATTCTCCTGCTTCAACCTCCCAGAGTGCTGGTATTACAGGCGTGATTCACTGCACCTGGCCTGGATTTGGGGATTAAAAAAATATGATTAAAAAAAAAAAACACATCGGCAACCTCCTTCCCCTCCCACTGTGGGAGCTTTTCTGTCCTCTAAATAAATTCTGCTTTCTAAAACAAACAAAAATAACATAAAATGTACCATCTTAAATTATTTTAAAATTGTGGGGTACAATTGAGGGTTAGGTATACAAATATTCATTGCGCAGGTACCCTTGTTGATGAGGTGTGTCCCCCCTTCCCCAGGCAGATATAGACTTCTGTTCAACCGCTCCCTCCCCAAGACCGTTCCTGATCTCCCTTTCTGAAGTAGCCACCTTCCTCCATCCTGTCTACCCTGGAAAGTGGAATCTTGCTCTGGACTCCCTGGTACCTGGCAAGGCTCATACTTATTCCTGTTCAGGATCCTTCTGCTCACAAGCTCCAAGAAGGTGTGGCGATGGCCTGTGGGCTTACTGCCCATGCGCAACCTTCCGCACGGTGCCTGGCACACCCAAATGTGATTGGCCAAATGCTGTAGATTAAGGATGGTCCCAGAATCCTTGCTGCTCCATAGTTGGTGTCCGTCTCCCCTGATGCTTGGGTGGCAGGGTGATGCCTTGTGACTGCAATGGCAGGGTGATACCACAAATGTATTTGTAATGTCTCTATCTCTTTCCCATTCTCACACATTCTTGCGCTCTCAATCTCTCTCTCTCTCTCTCTCTAATACATCTACTAGTGGAACTTGTTTAGTGAGCATTTATTGAGCACTAACTGGCTTCAAGACACCATGAATGGTCCTTAGGACAGAAAGCTACTTTCGTTTTTGGTTTTTTTTTTGAGTCGGAGTCTTACTCTGTCACCATGGAGACAGGCTGGAGTGCAGTGGCATGCTCAGGACCACCACAGCCTCAACTTGCTGGACTTAGGTGATCCTTTCGCCTCAGGCTTCCAAGTAGCTGGAACCACAAGTGCATACCACCACACTTGGCCGATAGTTTTTATTTATTTTATTTATTTATTTATTTATTTATTTATTTATTTATTTATTGTAGAGATGAGGTCTCACCAAGTTGCCCAGGCTGGTCTCAAACTCCTGGGCTCAAGCAATCTTCTCGCCTCTGCCCCACAAAGTGCTGGAATGACAGGCGTGACCCACTGCACCCAGGCAGAAAGCCACTTCCTTTGCAAATAATGTTTCAAAAAGATCAGTTCCCAAATGGTAGGGAGAAAACTGGCCAAACACAGAATGTCGACATTCAATGTACCAAACAGATGGTTAGTGTTAAACGTGCTTGTTTCTGATGTTTTGGAAAGGGCTGCCTCTGGTGTGCTGTCTGTGCTGAGTTGTGTCTAAGGAAGCCGTCTCTGACCTTAATTACATGGATGTGTGTCCTGCTTGGAATTCAACCTAGCCTCTGGTACAAAGGAAACTCCATGGACAATGGGGGAGCTGAGGGTACATTGCAACCCTTCAGCCTCGAGTGGAAATTTTTTTTTTTTTGAGTCAGGGTCTCACTCTGCCACCAAGGCTGGCGTACAGTGGCACCATCATGGTTCCTGGAAGTCTCGACCTCCTGGGCTCAGGTGATCCTCCCTCCTCAGCTTCCCAAGTAGCTGGGGCTACAGGCGTGCACCACCATGCCTGTCATGTGCACTATTTTATTTAATTAAATAAATGTGCTGGGATTACAGGTGTGAGCCACTGCTCCCAGCCTCAGGTGGCAATTCTAACCACTTCTTCTCACTCAGAAACAAGTTTCTATCTGCTGTCCCCATTCCCCCAGGCCACGGCGAGGGAGATACTCAGACTGGGAGCAAGCATCTCAGTGATCAAGATAATCCTATTTCAAAGTAATATTTTTTTACTATTTCAGAATAGACACAAAAAAGCCAGGGTGGAAAAAATATAAGGATCTTACCTAAAGATGGGATCTGACCGGGTCAAAATCAGGGTGAGGAGAGAGACGTTGGTCATGCAAAGCATGGCATCGGGTCCTGTCTTTAGCAAGACTTTGGTGTTGTGTTCTTCATAGATTTTTCACATTATTTTTGACTTAAAAAAAAAAATACTGCATTAAGGCCAGGTGTGGTGCCTCACGCCCATCATCCCAGCACTTTCAAAGGCTGAGGTGGGAGGATCGCTTGAGCCCAGGAGTTCGAGACCAGCCTGAGCAATATGGGGAGACCTTGTCTCTACCAAAAAAATTTTTTTTAATTAGCCAGTATGGTAGCACACACCAGCTACTTGGGAGGCTGAAGTGTAAAGATCGCCTCAGTCCAGGAGGTTGAGGCTGAGGTGGCCGTGATGGTGCCACTGCACTCCAGTTGGTGTGGCAGAGCGAGATTCTGACTCAAAAAAGGGTAAAACTTGGGCAGACTCAGTGGCTCAACCTGTCATCCCAGCACTTTGGGAGGCCAAGGCAGGTGTAATGCCTGAGCCTACAGGTTCGAGACCAGCCCAGGCAACTTGGTGAGACCTCGTCTCTATAATAAATTTTTTAAAAAGTATCTGGGAGTGGTAGTGCGTGCCTGTAGTTCTGGCTACTTGGAAGTCCGAGGCAGAAGGATTGCCAGAGCCCAGCAGGTTGATGCTGGGGTGGCTGTGAGTATGCCACTGCACTCCAGCTTGGACAACAGAGTGAGATTTCAACTCCAAAAAAAAAGGGTAAAAATTATTGCAATCAAATGTGATTTATTTATTTATTTTTTATTATTGTAGAGACCAAGTCTCATCAAGTTCCCCAGGCTGGTCTTGAACCCCTGGACTCAGGCAATCCTCTCACCTCAATCTCCCAAAGTGCTGGGATGACAGGCTTGAGCCACTGCACTTGGCAAATGTGATTTATCTGAATGTTGAGGTTTCCAGCCCCCTTAGATTTTGCTCCAAAGCCAACGACTCACCTGCCAGACCCTGGCCACTCCCACTTGTCTAAAGTGCGCTCAGTCTTCACTCCATGCCCCTGGTCACTGCCCCGGTCCTTTCTACCATCTCATCTGGCTTGAACGACCACTGCCACCTTCTAACCGTCCCCTCTGTTATAGTCTTGTCCATCTTGAGAAGTGCTATCACCACCTAGCAGCTGCTCAAGACAAAATCAAGGACCAGTTCTTGCCTTGTTTCTGCCCTCCCCCACTGTCAGAAATCCCTAAACCCTGCCTACTGGTTCCTGCCCCTTTCCCACCACCTGTGGCCTGGATTACGGCAACTGATTCCATACGATTTTCTCACCCTCTGTTTGTCCCCTGTCCAAAGCTGCCTAGAGTCTGGGACAGATTGCAGGATTGGGGTGGCCTGTCACAGATGGCTCAGCATTAAAGATAGCTGAATTTCTGCTGGGTGTGGTGGATCATACCTGTAATCTCAGCACTTGGGGAGGTCGAGGCAGGAGGATTGCTCAAGCCCAGGAGTTTGAGACCAGCCTGGGCAATATAGCACAACCTCATCTCTACAAAAAAAATCAAACCATTGGCCAGGCAAGGTGGTGTGTGCCTGTAGTCCAGCTACTAGGGAGGCTGAGGCAGGAGGATCACCTGAGTCCGGGAGGATTGAGGCTGCGGTGATCCATGGTAGTGCCACTGCACTCCAGCCTGTACAACAGAGTAAGATACAAACCCAAAATTCAAAAACAAAACAACACCAGGCGCGGTGGCTCTTGCCTGCAATCCCAGCACTTTGGGAGGCGAAGGTGAGAGGATTGCCTGAGCCCACAGATTCGAGACCAGCCTGGGAAACATGGCAAGACCTTGTCTCTACAATAAACCAAAAAATTAGCCAGGCATGGTGGCAGGTGCCTGTGCCACCTACCTGGAAGGCTGAGGCAGAAGGGTCACCTGAGCTCAGCAGGTCAAGGCTGTGGTGACCATGAGCGTGCCACTGCTCTCCAGCTTGGGAGACAGAGTGAGACTCCGATTCAAAAACAAAAACCAATAACAACAACCTGACTCTCACTATAGCAGTGTCATTCTCTCATCGATCTTGCTACTTCAGTCAAGAGGAAGTTTCTTTGGATGTTGGGGTGACTTCAGCATCCCCAGAACGCTTGCCAATTACTTTTTTATTTTAAAGATGTGGGGTGCAATTCAGGATTTAGTAGGTAGGTACTTTTTAAACAAAGGAGAGCTTTGCTCAGATCCTTGACAGGTAACAGCTCCTAGTCCAGGGTTTCTCAGCCTGGGCAATGTGGACAGTGGGATTGGACAATTGTTTGGGGGGGATTGAGGGGAGCTGTCCTGTGCATTATAGGATATTGAGCATTCTCCCAGTCTCTACCCACTCGATACCAGGAGGCAGTCCCTCTCCTCCATGTGCCGTAAGCAAAAATATCTCCAGACATTGCCAGGTGTTCCTTCGTGACAAAGCCACCCCTGTCTGAGAACCACTGGGTTAGCCCCACTTGTGCACATGGCTTTGTCTTCGTTCTTTCTTTTACTCCTGTCTTCCATGTAAGGGAGGCGACACCAGCTTTCCATGTACGCACGTGGTGTCAAAATTTACAAATGATGTTGATTTGATGCTGAAAGTTAATGTGGAACAATGGTGAGTAGTGCCTCCTGATACAGTTAACACAGCTGGGTAGACATTTTCCAAAAGTGAACAGACAGGAAATGTGGCCAACATTGATCCCAGCAACTGTATCTACACTGCGTATTGAGTAAACTTTCTAAACTGCAAGTCCAACCATGTCCCTCTGCTCTTGTAGAAGCCAATGCCCTGTGGAAAAAGTAAACAAAACATATCTAATTATTATGCTGAAGTATATTTAAAAGAAAGAGAAAGAGAACAGAGAGAATGAAAATTTTTGCTTAATTCCCAGCACATCCGTATCAGTTTCTTGGGAAGAACATGAAAGTTCTTTTTTAATTATTTTTTTATTTTAAAGGTGTGGGGTACAATTCAGGGTTAGGTATACAAATGTTCATTATGCAGGTACCCTTGTTGATGAGGTGTGCCCCCCTGCCTGGCAGTTTCCCACTACTGCCAGTTCCTTTCTTATAGTATTACAATAATTGTTCAAGGTACTCTTATGAGTGAGAACATGTGATATTTGGTTCTCTGTTTCTGTGCTAGGTCACTCAGTATTATAGACTCTAAGTCCATCCAAGTGGCCCTGAAGTTCATAATTTTGTCATTCTTTATGGCTGCATAATAGTCCATCATGTATATGTACCACATTTTTTTTTTAATCAAGTCCTCTTTCAATGGGTAGCATGGTTGATTCCAGAACATGAAATCTTGATAAAGACCATGATTATATATTTGACCTCCTTGTCTAAGGGTTTCCATCCCAGGGAAGCAAAGTTCCCAGGCATTTCCCCACCCATAGTCATTTTATTGTAAAGCATGCATCTTTGAATTATGAATGATACATATAACATCTCGGAAATCATCAGCAATGTATTCTGTGTCAACTGCCAGAAGGAATCTTCCCCTAGAAATTCTCAAACTAATAGTCTTTGTTATGTACGCTGCCTATCCACAATCTGGGGTTCATATCCTGTTTCCTTGGTTATATTCAAACTCATGATTTTATTAGGCAAAATATAACTAAATGGTTGCAGCTAAATGTAACCATGCCCCATGCTCTGGCCAATAGGATGAAAACACATGCATCCTGTATGGATTAAGAGAAATCCTTGGCTGGGCTTGGTGGCTCAGCCTGTCATCCCAGCACTTTGGGAGGCTGAGGCCAGTGGATTGCCTGAGCCCACCGGTTCGAGACCCACCTGGGCAACTTGGCGAGACCTGTCTCTACAATAAATCAAAAACTAGTTGGGTGTGGTAGCATGCGCCTGTAGTTCCGGCTACTAGGAAGGCTGAGGTGGAAGGATCGCCAGAGCCCAGCAGGTCGAGGCTGCAGTGGCCGGAAGCATGCCACTGCACTCTAGTCTGGGCGACAGAGTGAGACTCCAACTCAAAAAACAAAACAAACAAACAAACGAAACACAAGAAAAGAGAATCCTTAAAGGGATTGTTGGGGGCAGAATCCTTCTTTGAACCATCTCTCTTCCTCTTAGCTAGAAGTCACAAGTGCAGCCTGAACTCAGACAGCTTTCCTGACAGTGAGGTGGAAGACACCTGGTGAAGACTACAGAGCAGCAAGACTTATAGAAGGAGGCTGGAATGCCATATTCATCAGCTCAGGTTGCCATAACAAAATGACGCAGATTATGAGGCTTAAGCAACAGAAATATATTTTCTCCCAGTTCTGGAAGCTGAAAGTTCAAGATCATAGTGCTGGCAAATTGGGTTTCTGGTGAGGACTCTCTTCCCAGCTTGCAGACAGCAGCCTTCTAGCTGTGTGCTCACATGACAGAAGGGAAATGGGGGTGGGAAAAGGAGAGAGAAAGACAAAGAGAGAGAGAGAGAGAGAGAGAGAGAGATCTGGGGTCTCTCTTCCTTTTCTTCTCAAGATAACAGTCCTGTTGGATTTGGCCCCCACCCTTATGAGCTCAACCTTTATTACCATTTTATTGGCCCTGTCCCCAAACACAGTCTCACTGGGGAGTTAGGGCTTCAACATATGAATTTAAGGGGAACACAAGTCAACCCATTAAAGCCCCTGACAGCATGGAGCACTGAACTAGATGACTCAAAATTTCTGCCACATGAGAGCAAGGGTAATTGAATTTTGCTTGATAAGTAGACCCCCTTCTCACACACACACACACACACACACACACACACACACACACACTCTGAGATCCACAGCGCCCAGCTATAGACTGACCGTTGTACACTCATTTCCTAATTTAACTTTTAGGGGAACCCCGGGAGGTGAGGACTATTCTTATCCCTGAAACAGAGGCCCTGAAAGGGTAAATCTCTTGCCAAGGCAGGAGAGTGAGTCTGTGCTGGTGAATTTCTCACGTGAGTTTCTGACAAGACACAGAGTAATTTGGGAATGAGGGGGCATGGAGGTGAATGAGGACGAAGACAAAGAACTGGGGAGGCACTGACAGAAATCTGTTCCTAAAAGCCCCACGGGCCATTCCCGGTGCTGCAGTCTCGTGGACTTTGGATTTGTGTGGTTGTCATCGTTGTGTTTTGTTTAAACATGTTCTGTTTTCTGAAACCACACCTAGAGGCTTTGCCTGGAGTTGGAGGGTTCTCTACCCACAACGAGTCAGCTGAAGCATGTCTCTGATTTTAGGAAAACCCGGGTGTGTGGTAAGACCTTGGCAACAGGCAGAATATTTGCTGAAGGGCAAGTCGGAGGGTGACCAAGAGGGTCTCAGACAATTCTCCTGCCTTTCATTTCCCGTGAATGCTTTTTGAATTTCACAGCAGGGTGAACTGTAGCTGAGTTGAGTCCTCGTGTGCGACAGATCTCACGGAGCCCGTGGCTATCAACAAGCAGCGCTTCTGCCAACAGTTTGCAGCAGCTGCAGCCGATCAAGGCTGTCAGCCCCTTCCCCTGTGGACATCCGTGAAGGGCCACGGGGCCGGTCAGAAACAGCCCAACATGCTACAGGGCCAGCCCAGCTGTTGGGGAGATTAGCTGTGAGGAAAGCTGCTCCTCTGACAAATGGTTTAGATATGTCCGCCCCTGGGAAATGTGACCTTCGAGGTTTGCATTGTCCAACTTGTTGGCTTCAAAAGATGGAGGACACTTTTTTGTTTCCCGAGTCCCCGGAGAATCGCAATGGAGACAACTTTGGACATGTCCAAAGAAGCAGAGTGCAAAACACCAATTACACATAAGGCTGCACACATCATAAACAGTGACTGGTTTGGGAGTTGCTGCGTGAAGCTTCCTTTTGGCAGTGTGCTCAGAATACACGATGTTTGAGTTCTGAGATGTTGCACGCACCACTTAGCATGGTTTTGCAGCAAAACGCTTGCAGGAGAGAAAATAGCTGTGAACTCTGTTCCCCGAGGAGGGACACCAGCTGGAGGGACCAACTTGTAATCACAGACTTTATCAAGATTCCATTTTCTTCCCACGAAACTGATAAGCATTCGAAGTCCCAGGCATGGTAGGAATTAAGCAAGATGTGCCTTTTCCTAACCTTCTTCCACAGGGGAGTGGGGATTTGAAATAGGAGAATGATGTGGTCATCTCTGCAGATTGGAAGGATTACTTTGCTTTGAGTGTGGGAAGTGATGGGTGGGGGGAGTGACATTGAAAAGTGTGAGAATACACAAAAGTAGGCAGAAGAGTGTCGTGAATCACGTTGTTGTGCTCATCATTTTGGCAAATCTTCAGCTGGGCACGGTGGCTCACACCTGTCATCCCAGCACTCTGGGATGCCCGGGCTGGGGGATCACTTGAGCCCTGGAGTTCAAGATCAGCCTGAACAACATAGCAAGATCTCAGCTCTACAAAAAAATTTGAAAATTAGCTAGACATGGTGGACACACCTATCATCACAGCTACTAGGGAGGCTGAGGTAGAGGGATCACCTGAGCCCAGGATGTTGAGGCTGTGGTGAGCTGTGATCATGCCACTGCACTCTAGCCTGGGTGACAGAGTGAGACCCTGAGTCAAAAAAGAAAGAAAGAAAGAAAGAAAAAATCATCAATTCATGTCCCAACCTGTTATATCTACACCCCCCAAAACGCTGACATTGTTTTTAAAGTACATCTCGCCAGGCACAGTGGCTCACGCCTGCAATCTCAGCAATTTGGGAGGCGGAGGTGAGAGGATTACCTGAGTCCAGGAGTTTGAGACTAGCCTGGATAACTTGGTGAGACCTTGTCTCTACAATAAATCAAAAAGTTAACTGGGCATAGTGGCACATGCCTGTGGTTCCAGCTACTTGGAAGGCGGAGGAAGGATCACCTGAGCTCAGCAGGTCGAGGCTGCGGTGGCCGTGAGCGTACCACTGCACTCCAGCCTGTATGACAGAGTGAGACTCCGACCCCCTCCCAAAAAAGCAAATCTCAAACATGACACCATTTCATCCACAAATAAGTCAGTAGCTAGTTCTTTTTTTTGAGTCAGAGTCTCACTCCATCACCCAGGTTGGAGTGCAGTGGCATGCTCACGGCCACCGCAACCTCAACCTGCTGGGCTCTGACAATCCTTCCACCTCAGCCTTCCAGGTAGCTGGAACTACAGGCATGTGCCACCCATCCCGGCTAATTTTTTTTTATTTATTGTAGAGATGAGGTCTCCCCAAGTTGCCTGGTCTGGCCTTGAACTCACGGGCTAAGGCAATCCACTCACCTCGGCCTCCCAAAGTGCTGGGATGACAGGCTGAGCCACCGAGCCCAGGCAATTAATTAATTTTTAAAAGAAGACACACTGATGGAACAGTAATAAAATAAGAAGCAAGACTAGCAGCAGGACTAGATGAGATTTACTGAGAACTCAATGTATCAAGCACCCAGAATACAAAGCAACACATTACTAGAAAGGACTATCTGCCAGGGATGGTGGCTTACGTCTGCAATTCCAGCACTTTAGGAGGCAAAGACAGGAGGATTGCCTGAGTCCAGGGATTTGAGACCAGCCTGACAACATAACAAGACCTCATCTCTACAATGAATAAAAAAATTATCTGGGCATGGTGGCATGCACCTGTAGTTCCAGTTACTTGGAAGGGTGAGGTGGGAGGATCACCTGAGCCCAGCAGGTTGAGGCTGTGGTGTCTGTGAGTGTGCCAACAGAGTGAGACTCTGAGTCAAAAAAAAAAAAGAGGGCCGGGTGCAGTGGCTCACACAAGCACTTTGGGAAGCTGAGGCAGGAGAATTGCTTGAGACCAGGAGTTCAAATCCACCAGAGTGAGACCCCTTCTCTATAAATAAAATAAAATAAAATAATTTAGCCAGGCGTGGTGGTCCCAGCTATTAAGGAAGCTGAGGCAGGAGGATCGCTTGAGCCCAGGAGTTCAAGGCTGCAGTTAAGCTGTGATTGCGCCCCTGCACTGGGTGACAGAGCAAAACTCTGTCTCGACCACCAGGAGTCTCCTCATTCTACCGAACCTTGTTTCAAAACTCTTCTAAACTGGACATGGTGCCCATTCCTGTAATCCCAGCAGTTTGGGAGGCCAAGGTAGGATTATCACTTGAGCCCAGGGGTTCAAGACCAGCCTGGACAACATAGCAAGACCTCATCTATACCAGATATTAAAAAAACAAATTAGCTGAGCGTGATGACACATGCCTGTAGTCCCAACTACTCGGGAGTCAGGAGGCTGAGTCGGGAGAATCGCCTGAACCCAGCAGGTCGAGGCTGGGTTGACTGTGAGTATGCTACTGCACTCCAGCCTGGGTGACAGAGTGAGACTCACCCTCAAAGAGATAAGCCTCTTCCTTTCGTTCCATCTTTTCTATTCCTGTTTAGACTTTTTCCATCTCCTATCACCCCTAGTCCAGACCACCACAGCTTTCTGCCTGGACAGTTACAGTAACCACTCACCAGGTACTCCTCCTCCTCCTCCATTGCTCTCTTATCATCAGTTCTCCACTTACAGGTCAGAAAAAGCAGTTAAAAAGGAAAATATAACCATGTTCTTCTCTCTTCTACTCCCCCCAACACACACATCACTCTAAAACAGACACACACACTCACACACACAGACACACACACACACACACACACACACACACACACACACACACATTTCACGGCTTCAGAACACATTCAGGCTTCTTACCATGGTCTACAAGAGCCTGACTATTTCACTCCAGAAGCTTCTCTGCTCCTGCTTCCCCAGCCTCCATGATGGCCCCTGAAGAAGCCAGTCCCTCCCACCACTCCCCACCTCTTCCCTGTCACCACTGGCCCCACAGCTCTTCCCCTTCTCTGGTCCAACTCTTATCCTCCCATTTTCATCATGGGCGTCACTCCCTGGAGAGAGCTTTGGCTTACCAATTGGGTGTTCCCTCTTCTGTGCTTCCCTAAGAACCACCTCTGATGCCAGGTGGGGTGTGGTGTAATTACTCCATGGGTTCTTGCCATCATCATAGGAAAGAATTTCAGAGCAAATCCAAAGTACAGTTTCAAAAAGAATTTCTTAGAAAGAAAATAACACGCTCAAGAAAAAGCATGGGTGTCTTCAGAGAAAGGGCACATTGCCAGGCGCAGTGGCTCACACCTGTAATCCCAGCACTTTGGGAGGCCAAGGAGGGAGGATCATTTGAGCTCAGGTGTTGGAGACCAGCCTGGATAAAATAGTGAGAGCTTATCGCTACAAAAAAAAAAATAGTAATAAATTATCCAGGCATGGTGGCGTGCACCTGTAGACCCAGCTACTTGGGAGACTGAGATGGAACGATCTCCTAAGCCCAGGACGTCGAGGGTGCAGACAGCCATGATTGCACCACTGCACTCTAGCTTGGGCAACAGAGTTAGACTCCAACTTAAAAAAGGGAAGGGAACACGTGCTTGCCTTTGACAAGAAACTTTATATACTTTTACAATAATGAGTTTTGGTGACCATCTCTCAACCGTCTAAGTTCACAAGGACCTTCCAAATAATGTAATGAAAATTACTATCTAACTAGATTTGGGTTTTTTTAAAGAACTTCATAAGTCTGTATTTGGGGTAATTCCCTACTGTTTTCATGATTTACTGAACTGGTAGTACTGCATTCCAGCCACAAGGTGGTCATTTTTTATGTGCCTGACCTGTCAGGTGAAGGTCATGTACAGATAAGAAATGCTTGTAAGGCCAAGCACGATGGCTCAAGACTCTAATCCCAGCACTCTGGGAGGCCGAGGTGAGAGGATTTCCTGAGCCCACAGGTTTGAGACCCGCCTGGGCAACTTGGTGAGACCTTGTCTCTACAATAAATTTAAAAATTAGCTGTGTGGTGGCACATGCCTGTAGTTCCAGTTGCTTGGAAGGCTGAGGCGGAAGGAGCCCAGCAGGTCGAGGCTGTGATGACCAGGAGCGTGCCACTGCACTCCAGCCTGGGAGACAGTAAAATTCCTACTCAAAAAAAAAAGAAAAAAGAAATATGTCTAAATGCTTCCCTTATGAGAACTCATCTATGTCTAAGCTACACTCGCTACCTTGCCTCACCCTGCCCCAGTTGTCAGGTTCGGCACCCCTTTTGGTACCCTCTTTGATATAATGTAGGATCACCTTCCCCTCCTTCACCTTCTCACATTTCTGAAATCAGGCTGTGTCTGAAATCTGTGGAAGTCACAGTTAAGTCACTGGCGTTTTCCTTTGGCCTAGGGGCACCTAAAATAACAATGCATCCAACAATTAAGATCATTAATTGCAGCGTCTCCAGACAGCAGCACATGCTTACACAGAGTCTGTCGTCCTGATGCTCCCCAAGGTTGGCCCTCATCCAGCACAGCTCCTGGTGCAAAGTGAGGTCTGACCCAATCAGGCCTGACACCCGGTGGGTGCTTTAGGTCACAGACCCAAGAGCCAGGTGGTTCCAAATTGCAGTCTGTTCTGAGGGGATAAAGAGAGGATGAACTCATGCTACAGGTGGATCAATGATAGTCTATCCATTCATGGGCAAAATGAGGTAAAGTGGATGGAGGATTTAGTTGGCATGGACTGTGGAGACCTTTGAGAAGATAAATAGGTAAACTGAAACCTCAGTGGGGCTGGGTGCAGTGGCTTATACCTGTAGTCCCAGAGGTGGAAGGCCGAGGTGGGAGGATTGTTTGAGCCCAAGAGTTTGAGAACAACCCGAGCAACATATAGTGAGACAAAAAAAAAAATCAAAAAATTAGCCAGGAATAGTGGTGTGCACCTGCAGTCCCAACTACTCGGGAGGCTGAGGCGGAAGCCTCTCTCGAGCCCAGGAGGTCAAGGGTACCGTGGCCGTGATCGTGTCACTGTACTCCAGCCTGCGTGACACAGTGAGACTCCAACTCAAAAAAAAAAAAGAAAAGAAAGAAATCTGACTGGGAGAAGGAAGGAACCAGAGATTTGGAGAAGGGGAGGTCCCGATAGAGCGTTTCCAGGTTGGGAGGTTTCTCAGCCTCACATCATTGACATCGGAGCTGGTCATGCTCTTGAAGAGGCACAAGGAAATTCGCCCCAAAATATAACTTTTGCCTCAAGGTTTCTCCCAGGCTGCTTCCTCTCCCTGTTAAAAATATTTCACTGGCTGGGCACTGTGGCTCAAGCCTGTTATCCCAGCACTTTGGGAGGCCAAGACGAGAGGATTGCCTGAGCGCAGGGGTTCAAGACCTACCTAGGCAACTTGGTGAGACCTTGTCTCTACAATAAATCAAAAATTAGCCGGGCAAGGTAGCGCTTGCCTGTAATTCTGGCTACTTGGAAGGCTAAGGCTGAAGGATTGCAGGAGCCCAGCAGATCGATGCTGAGGTGGCCGTGAATGTGCCGCTGCACTCCAGCCTGGGCTACAGTGAGACTCCAACTCAAAAGACAATAATAATAACAAAATAAAGTAAAATGGCCAGGCTCAGTGGCTAATGCCTGTAATCACTTTGGGAGGCAGAAATGAAAGGGCTGCCTAGCTCAGGGATTTGATACCAACCTGAGCAACTTGGCGAAACTTCATCTCTACAATAAATCAAAAAATTTTCCGGGAATGATGGCATACACCTGTAGTCCCAGTTAGTTGGAAGGCTGAGGAAGAAGGATTCCTTAGCCTAACAGGTCGAGACTGCAGTAGCCGTGAGCATGCCACTGCACTCTAGCCTGGGCAACAGAGTGAGACTCTGACTCAAAAAAAAAAAAATTATCTGGGTGTGGTGGCACCATAGTCCCACCTATTGTGGAGGCTGAGGTGGGAGGATCATTTGAGCCCAGGAGATCAAGTTTGCAGTGAGCTATGATCACGCCACTGTACTCCAAGGTGAGTGAGAGTTAGAGACCCTGTCTTAAAAAAAAAAAAAGACTGATTAGTGACTTATAAAAAGTTTTCAGGCCCAGCACAGTGGCTCATGCCTGTCATCCCAGCACTTTAGGAGGCTGAGGTGGGAAGATTACTTGAGCCCAGGAGTTCAAGACCAGCCTGGGCAACATAGCAAGACCCTATCTCTACAAAAAATAAAAGAAAATAAATTAGCCGGGCATGGTGGTATGTGCCTGTAGTCCCAGCTACTCTGGAGGCTGAGAGGGAAGGATCTCCTGAGCCTAGGAGGTCAAGGCTGCAGTGAGCCATGTTCACACTACTGCACTCCAGCCAGGGCCACAGAGCAAGATTTTGACTCAAAAAAAAAAAAATGTTGGGTGCGGTGGCTCACACCTGTAATCCCAGCACTTTGGCAGGCCGAGATGAGAGGATTGCCTGAGCCCAGGGGCTCGAGACCAGCCTGGACAACTTAGTGAGACCTCGTCTCTACAATAAATCAACAAAAATTAGCTGGGTATGGTGGCTCATGCTTGTAGTTTTGGCTACTTGGAAGGCGGAAGGATCGGCGGAGCTCAGCAGGTCAACGCTGGGGTGGCCGTGAGTGTGCCAATACACTCCAGCCTGGGCAATGGAGTGAGACTTCTACTCAAAAAAAAAAGAGTATCCCTTTTCTTCCTCCTCCCATAACCTGGGTTACCAAATTGCCAGCCCCCATTCTTTCTATAACCTCGAGGTGGTATTTAAGTTTCTGTAACTTATTGGGAAGTGGAGTCTTCGTTCTGAAGGCTCCTGGGTATACACATTAAATAAATTTGTATACCTTTCTCCTATTAATCAATCTTGCCCTGTGCCAGTGATTTTTCAGCAAACCTTTAAAGGACCAATGGCCATGGTTCTGTCCTGGGCTTTGTAGGACGTTGAGCAGCACCCCGGCCTCCACCCACTAGACGGCAGTAGGAACAACCCCTCCCAACCCCAAATGTCTCCAGATATTGTCGAATGTCCCCTGGGGGGCAAAATTGCCCCCACTTGAGAACCCCTGATGATAGACAGGATTGCCCAGAGATGCAATGAGTCTCGTGTGTTCAAACATCAGCAAGGAGGCCAGCACGGATGGAGCACAGAGAGTCAGAAGGAAGGCCATGTCAGAGAGCTTGGCAGGGACCAGATCACATGAGAGTGGTCAGGGTGCATATGTGGCTGCCTGTATAGCTCCCTCCAAAATGAAAAAGAGCTGAAGCCATGCCCAGGCTGTCTTCGTTCTTCTCCATCTCCATGAGGCAAGTAATTCAATGCAGGTTAGATACAGAGAGATGAGTTTCTTATTAGCAGGTTTAAGATGAAATAGGGTAAGCATTCAGACATTTTTTGTATCAGTACACGACCTCCATCCCTCCAACCAGTCAGGCACATAAGCCCAGACCACCTTGTGGACTAGAATGTGGATCTCCCAGTGCAGTAAATCACAGAGATGATAGGGAGTCACCCAAAACACAGCCATGATGTTTTAAGAAAAGCCCAAATCTAATTAGACAATAGTTCTAATTATTTAGAAGGTTCTGTTGACCTTAAAAGGTGGAGAGATGGTCATCAAAACCCATGACCAGGCATCTCCAGCCCACCCCTCTTAGCTCATAGAAGGTGGAGAGATGATCATCAAAACTCATGACCAATCAACATTGTTAAAAATGTCCATCCTACCAAAGACGAGCTACAGATTCAACACAATACCCATTAAATTACCAACATCATTCTTCTAAGACCCAGAAATGACAGTTCAGAAATTCATATGGAAACATAAAGAACCACGAATAGACAAAATAATCCTTAGCAAATGAAACAAAACAGAAGATATCACACTTCCAGACTTTAAACTTTACTATAAGTCTACAGTAATCAAAACAGCCTGGTATTGGTACAAGAACAAGCATATGGACCAATGGAACAGGATAGAGGTTCTGGAAGCAAAGCCTCAATTTCTCAACAAACTCATCTTTGACAAAGCCTCCAACAACCACCACTGGGGAGAGGAGGACCTATTCAGTAAATGGTGCTGGGAAAACTGGCTGACCACATGCAGAAGATTGAAATAGGACCCCTACCCATCACCATACAAAAAAATTAACTCTAAACGGATTGAAGACCTAAACGTAAAACCTCAAACTATAAGAATCTTAGAAAATGCAGGAGACACGCTTATGGAAATTGGAACTGGCAACTAATTCCTGATCAGAACCCTAAATGCCCATACCATAAGAAATAAGACAAGTGAGACCTCATCAAACTGATGAGCTTCTGCAAAACAAAAGAAACTGTCGAAAAAGCAGAGAGACAGCCCACAGAAGGGGAAAAAAATATTTGCCAACTGTATATCTGACAAAGGCCTAACATCTAGGATCTATAAGGAACTCAAACATGCCGAAAGGAAAAAAACAAACAGCCCCATTAAAAAGTGGGCAAAAGACATGAATAGACACTTCTCAAAAGAAGATATACGGGTAGCCAACAGACACATGAAAAAGTGCTCAGCCTCACTCATCATCAGAGAAATGCAAATCAAAACTACTTTGAGATACCACCTAACCCCTGTAAGAATGTCCATCATTAATAAAACAAACAACAACAGATGCTGGCAAGAACGTAGAAAAAAAGGAACACTTCTACACTGCTCGTGGGAATGCAGACTAGTATAACCTCTTTGAAAGACAGTGTGGTGATTTCTGAAAGAACTAGAAATTGACCTTCCATAGAACCCAACAATTCCCCTACTGGGAATATACCCGGAGGAACTCAAATTATTATATAAAAAAGATACCAACACACGAATGTTTGTTGTAGCTCTATTCACAATAGCAAAAACATGAAACAAACGATGCTGCCCATCGAAGTTGGACTGGATTTTTTTAAATGTGGTACATATACACAATGGAATATTATGCAGCCATAAAGAAGGACAAACATATGGACTTCGCAGCAACTTGAATGAATTTAGAGTCGATTATACTCAGTGATCTGTCACAAAAACAAAGAACAGAGTACCATGTTCTCACTCATAAGCAGACCTTGAACAACTGTCATAATACTCTAAGAAAGGGATTGGCAGTAGTGGAAACTGCCAGGGGAGGAGGGGTGAGATTGGCAGTTGAGGGAAGCTGCTAGGGGAAGGAAGAGCACACCTCACCAACAAGTGAGCACACCTCACCAATTACTTGCATAATCAACGTCTGTATACCTAACCCTGAATTGTACCCCACATCTTTAAAATTAAGAAGAAAAAACTTGTGACCAGGTCCTGCACAGTGGCTAACGCCTATAATGCCAACACTTTGGGAGGCCAAGGTGAGAGGATTGCCTGAGCCCACGGGTTTGGGACCAGCCTGGGCAACTTGGCGAGACCTCATCTCTACAATAAATAAAAAAATTAGTCAGGCGTGGTGGTGCGTGCCTATAGTTCTTATTTGGAAGGCAGAGCAGAAGAATTGCCTAGGCCCAGCAGGTTGAGGCTGCGGTGGCTGTGAGTGTGCCGCTGCAATCCAGCTTGAACTACAGAGTGAGTCTTCAACTAAAAAAACAAAAAACAAAAACTCATGACCAGACACCTGCAACCACCCCTCTTAGCTTGTGATTTGCTTTGCCATGGTTGTAAACATATGCAAAGCTTCTTGTCAAAGGCAAGCATGTGCCCTCTCGTAGGGACACAACCTCTCTCTTAAGCATGCCTCTTTCTCTCTAATACATTCTGTCTTAAACTATCCTTGGGACTTGCTCTGAAATGTTTTTCTGTGGCAAAGTCAAAGAACCCATGGTGCAACCCACTGGCATCACTTGCACACTCAGATTGGGTAAACTGAGCATTGTAATAGAGGAGTGTGGGCAGACTGTGGGGAGACCGCTGAGGGGGACAGTACTTGGGGGCTGGTGACAGGCAGGCACCAAGGAACACCTGAGGGGTGAGGGGGATTTACCGGAAGGAAGAGAGCAAAAGCTGTGTGGGGAGACAGAAGCTGCAGTCCCGGGTCCTGGGTCAAGAGGTGGAGCCAGTACCAGTGACCCCCCAGACGTGGTAAGATGCCAAAGAGAAAGCAAGTTGCTGTGAAAACAGGCAAACAAATAAGCCATTGTGAGGCTGTAGGTCAGGGTTTTTCAACCTCTGCGCTGCTGACGTTGGGGCAGGTCTTTATTTTTGTATCCCCCCTATTAAATTCAGAATTCAGTAAACTTTATTATAACTTAATTCTTGCTTCAGAATTAAGTAACTACATAAAATACTTTTTCCTCAGTTATTTGACACCAATTATAAAACACAGGAAAATGTGGCTGATGAATTATGTTATGATTGGCATTATCAGTAAGGAGAAAACGATTTCTAATTAAACTTTGTATCACTCGAATCTACGAAATCTTATGACCCATAGTCATTTCTTACATACTATTCAATATTCTGCCCCATTTTAGATTACACAGTAATTGAAAATCATGCATACTTCCTGTAGGAAATCCAGATTTTGACTATTGCTACCAACCGGTCAGTCTCTGTTGTGGGGCCACCCTGTGCCTTTCGGCATGTGTTGCAGCCTCCCTGGCCTCACCCATCAGATACCAGTAGCACCCCACTCCCCAGTGGCAGCAGCCACAAATGTCTTCAAATAACTCCAAGTGTCCCCTGGGAGAAGGCAAAATCGCCCTGGTCGAGATGTCCACCATTACAGAAATCAAGTCCATCACGCCTTTCAAGCCAAAAAGTGATGAGATCTATGGTTTTCAGGAAGGCAGTAGCATTCCAGGAGCCATGCCTCACTGGAGATGCATCATTTAACCATTCAGCAACCCCACAAGGCAGGTCAAGGCAAGTCCCGTTATATCACAAGACCCCTGAAATAGAACACTAGTGTAATGTTTGCCTAAAGGACAGGCTGGCCAAGACACGGGTTTATTATTACTTATAGGAAAGACCAATGGTGGCCAATTGATACAAAGCTCTCTGCGCCCCAATAGACATTAGAAAATGTTATATACCCCCAGTGGGGAGAAGGAATGAGACGTGAATGATAGCATGATGTGTGGAGAAGCAGGAACAAGGATGTTTACCCTCTTAGCACATTCCTTAAGAATGCAGGTGTGCACATCTCCAAAAACATCTTGGCCGGGTGCAGACGGACGTGGCCAGAGGCCATCCTCCCAGTCAGGAAACAGTCATCAACGGGAGAGCGGGACATACGTATTTACCCCACACCCAGTCACACAAGAGAAAACCAGAGGCTCTGAGGGTTCAACTGTCTCACCGCGAACCACAGGAGTAGCCGGTCATGTCCTGCACCCCAGCAGGAGATTCTGCTCACTCTGGGACCTGTGCTCTGTCCAATACCATCTCCCTACTTGCAGGTTGGAAAGTCGTACCTCCAACCTCTCAGCCTCCGCGCATGCCATTCCAGGTTTAAATACTGTTCTTTTCACTCCCCACTTCCCTCCTGTTCACATTGAGCTTCAGGACTCTATTAAGTGACCTATTAAGAGGTCACTTCCAACCAGAAGAGTTTCTTTTTTGCCCTCATTTCTTTTATGCTGTCTCCACAGGCCCTACTCTCCCCTTAGCTCCAATTACACTGCAAAGTAGCACGTGAACTGCTGCCGATCTGCTTACTGGTCTCATTGGCGGGAAACAGCAGTAGCGCCTACACCTGATGCCAGTTAGGGTATGGCGTGATTGGGGTGTGGTGTGATGCTGCATGGGTTCTCTGAATTCACCACAGAAATGAATTTCAGAGTGGGTCCAAAGTGTAGTTTAAGAAAATGTATTAGAATGAAAAGGGGCACGCTCAAGGAAGAGCATGGGTGCTTTAAGAGAAATGTCACATGCTTGGCTTTGACAAGAAGCTTTTACATACTTTTGCAAAGATGATTAAGTAAACCATGAGCTAAGAGCAGAGGGCTGCTGGTATCTGCTCACAAGTTTAGACTACCATCTCTCCACCTTCTGTGAGCTAAAAGGAGTGGGCTGCAGGTGTCTGGTCGTGAGTTTTGATGACCATTTCTCTACTTTCTTTTTTTTTTTCTTTTGAGTTGGAATCTCACTCCATCACCCAGGTTGGAGTGCAATGGCCCAATCATGGTCACCCCAGTGTCAAACTGCTAGGCTCCAGCGATACTTCTGCCTCAGCCTTCCAAGTAGCCAGAACTACAGGCATGAGTTACCATGCCCAGCTAGTTTTTGAGTTATTGTAGAGACAAGGTCTCGTCAAGTTGCCCAGGCTGTTCTTGAACCTGTGGGCTTAGGCAATCCACTCACCTCGGCCTCCCAAAGTGCTGGGATTATAGGCTGAGCTACCGAGCCCGACCCATCTCTCCACTTTCTGTAAGCTAAGAGGGGTGGCTGCAGGTATGTAGTCAAGAGTTTTGACAACGATCCCTCCACTTTCTATGAGCTAAGAGGGATGGGCTGCAAGTGTCTGGTCCTAAATTTTGATGACCATCTTTTCACCTTCTATGAGCTAAGAGGGTGGGCTGCAGGTATCTGGTCATGAGTTTTGATGGCCATCTCTCCACCTTCTATGAGCTAAGAGTGCAGGGCTACAGGTATGTGGTCATGGGTTTTGATTACCATCTCTAAGCCTTTTAAGTTCACAAGGACCTTCCAAGTAGTGAAAGTTATTGTCTAACTAGATTTGGGCTTTTCTTAGAGCATTGTGTCTGTGTTTTGGGTAAGTCTCTTGTTTCTGTGATTTACTGCACTGGTAGATCTCTACATTCCAGCCCACAAGATGGTCAGGCCTGATATGGCTGACTGGTTGGGCAAAGGTTGTATACGGATGAGAAAGATGTCTGAACGCTCACCCTATTCTAAATTAGACCTGCCTAAGAAAACCTGCCTAACTCCTAAAGTATGTCAACTATGTCTGCCTCTCAACCGTTCCACCTTCCTCCAGACCCTCCTTCTGTGTCTCCACTCCTGTGGCAAAGGGCTGTGTTTAGCTCCATAACAAAGCACTGCAGCTTTTCTGGGACACTATGGTCACCAAGCTGAAAGGCAACGAGAGTAGATATGCGTTTCAGTCCATCTTTGCAAGGTTCCATCTTGTCTTTGCCTTCTCTCACTCCACTTCCATCATTCCTTCTTGACTCCCATCCCTGTGCACTCCAAGCACTTACATCAGATGCAGCAGAAACAAAGAAATAGGCTTACAGAGACTTCTTTATCAGCTTCACGAGTGCCTAAGATCAGATCCTAGAATTCCTGCTTCTTAGCACTTACTGATATAGTTGGGATGGTTGGTCCCTCCAAATCTCAAGTTGAAATGTGATCCCCAGTGTTGGAGGTGATTGGGTCATGGTTGGGGGCAGATCCCTCATGAATGGCTTGGTGCCATCCTCACCTTAACAAGTGAGTTCTCACTCTGTTCATTCACACAAGAGCCGGCTGTTTATTTATTCTTGTTTGTTTGTTTTTTGTTTTGTTTTTGAGTTGCAGTCTAGCTGTCTCCCAGACTGGAGTACAGTGGCATGCTCCCGGCCACCATAGCCTCCACCTGCTGGGTTCAGGCAATCCTTCTGTCTCGTCTTCCAAGTAGCTGGGACTACAGGTGCACACTATCACACCTGGCTAATTTTTTATTTATTGTAGAGACGCGGTCTCACCAAGTTGCCCGGGCTGGTCTTGAACCTGTGGGCTCAGGAAATTCTCTCACCTTGGCCTGCCAAAGTGCTGGAATGATAGGTTTGAGCCACCACGCCCAGAAGCTAGTTGTTTAAAAGAGCCTGGTGCCACTTCTGTCTCTTCCTTCCACTCTCGCTATATAACCACTCAGTGCCCCTTCATCTTCCAACATGATCGTAAGTTTCCCGGAGGCCTCACCAGAAGCAAATGCTGGCACCATACAGAACCAAGCACCAAAATAAACCATTTGCTTTATAAATTACTCCGTCTCTGGTACTCCCTTACAGCAATTCAAAAACAGACTCACACTGACTAATCTATAATTTGGTATCAGACTGTACAGTCATCGCCTGTTTGCTTGTCTGTCTTTCCCCACCTGGTCTATAACAGCCCAGAACCCAAGAAATAAACCGGGCAGTGGGGAGATGAGGCAGAAGAGTTCTGTAAATCCAGATCTGGAGATTTATTTTAGGCCACGTTCAGTGGCTTGGGTTTCACTCTGCATGCAGTTAGAAGCCCCAGGGTCAAACTGTGTCTCGGCAAGATGGTGCTGGCTGCTCATGGCCACCAGTCTGGACTGAAGACCAGAGGAGGCCGTGTGGAAATCGAGGCAGAAATACTAGACACAGCTGGGCTCAACAGGGTGGACAGGCTGAGCGGAGTGGGGAGGGATTTGCACCCGAGACATCAACCATAAAAGTCTTTGCTTGTATCTCCCCCAGCAAGATGAGACGCATAAGAGGAAATGGCACCCCTGTCTCTGTTCTGTCCTGCTCTCCTTCTCCCTCCATGGAGAAGGGATTGAGGTTGAAGCCACAAACCTTTTGCTTTCTGGAGCTCTGCCGATACATTTTTTCCAAAGTTGTGTGGATTTCAGAATAACTCTACGCGCGTCCTCTACTGGCCACATGCTCCACATCATGACAACTGTCCAGCCCTGAGCAGTTCCCTCAGCAGCCAGACACCCGCCATTTTCAGCCCACTGGGCTTGAGATGGGGGTGGTGGGATTGCGGGGGGCTCTAAGGGCAAAACACATGCTGCATCTCGAAGACTTAGTTCAAAAAAAACCTTGTAAAATATCTCATTAACAATGTTGGCTAGGCACAGTGGCTCATGCCTGTCATCCCAGCACTTTGGGAGGCCAAGGCAAGAGCATTGCCTGAGTCCAGGGGTTCAAGACCAGCCTGAACAAATTGGTGAGAATGAGTCTCTACAATAAATTTTTTTAATGTATTAAAAAATATATTTTTTAATTTTTTAAATTAATAGCTGGGTGTGGTGGCAATCACCTGTAGTCCCAGCTACTCGGGAGGCTGAAGCAGAAGGATCGCCTGAGCCCTGCAGGCCAAGGCTGCCATGAGCCATGATCATGCCATACCACTCCAGCCTGGGTGACAGAGTGAAACCCCGACTCAAAAAAAAGTTTTATATTAATGACATGCTTATTACATGATAGTGTTTGGAAAATATTGGGTTAAAGAAGATGTAGCTTTAAAATTAATTCCACCTGTTTCTTTTTAACTTTCTTAATGCAGATACTAGAAAACTCTAAATGATATATGTGACTCATGCTATATTTCTGATTTCTTTCTGGTCTAGACTATGATGAATGTGTATGTACGTGTACCAGGGTTTCTCAGATTCAGCACTTTGGGCATGTGGGGCTGAATGCATCTTTGTGGTGGGGCCGTCCTGTGCATTTGTGGGACGTGGGGCAGCACCCTTGGTCTCTACCCCGTAAATGCCAATAGTAACGCCCCCAACTGTGGCAATGAAAAAATGTCTCCAGACATTTCCAAATGTCCCCTAGGGGAGCAAAATTGAAAATTGTTCCTAGTTGGTCAGGTAAAGTGGCTCACACCTGTAATCCCACACTTTGGGAGACTGAGTCAGGAGGATAAAATGAGCCCAGGAGTTCAAGACCAGCCTGGGCAACATTGCAAGACTCCATCTCTGAAAAACAATTTTTTTTTTAGCTGAGCATGGTGGTGTGCACCTGTAATCCCAGCTACTTTGGAGGCTGAGGTGAGAGGATTGCCTGAGCCCATGATCATGCCTCTGCACTCCAGCTTGGGCAACAGAGTGAGACCTTTCGTCTCCTTTTTAAAAAAAAGCTCTCTGTTGAGACCCATTCACACCCATACACACACAGACACACACACCCACACACACACACACACACACGAAAAACAAATGAAATCTAACAACACGCTCCCTGAGCTCCTGTTATGCACAGGCTCTGTGCCATTTCTCACCCACATTTCCCTCTCAGTCCTCACAATGACCCTGCATGTATAAGGAAATTTTTGTTTTTGTTTTTTGTTTTGACTCAGGGTCTCACTCTGTGGCCCAGGCTGGAGTGCAGTGATACAATCACAGTTCACCGTAGCCTCGACCTCCTGGACTCAGGCGATCCTTCCACCTCAGCCTCCCAAAAAGCTGGGACTACAGGTGCCCACCACCACATTCTGCTAATTATTTTTATTTTTGTAGAAATGCGGTCTCACTATGTCGCCCAGGCGGATCTCGAACTCCTGGGATCTCAAACAATCCTTCTGCCTCAGCCTCCCAAAGTGCTGGGATTACAGGCATGAGTCACTGCACCTGACCCAAGAAATGTTTTTTTTTTTTAATCAAGTGTCACTCTGTCACCCACGCTGGAGTGCAGTGACACTCTCACAATCACCCCAGTGTTGACCTGCTGGGCTCAGGCGATCCTTCCGCCTCAGCCTTACAGGTACCTGGAACTATAGGTGCATGCCACCACACCTGGCTAATTTTTTTATTTATTGTAGAGACGAGGTCTCACCAAAGTTGCCCAGGCTGGTCTCAAACCCCTGGGTTCAGGCAGTCCTCTTGCCTTGGCCTCCCAAAGTGCTGGGATTACAGAAGAAAATTTTTAAAAAAGAATTTCAGACAAGTTATCTGGAGTAAATAAGACAGGAAAATGATCAGGATGGGGGAAAGGTGTGGAAGACTCGAGAGCTATTTTTTTCTAAGCCATCACCCATGGAGCTCCGTGTTTAATAAGTGTTGATGACTCTGCCAGGGGGAGGAGTCTCAGGGCCCCCTTAGACACCCGGTCCACGACCAGCCAGGCTGGAGCCACAGGGACACCCAGCCTGGGCCAGCCCCTGGTCCCTGAGCTCAGACTCCTTGCTGTGGAGGGTCCAGTGTGTGCGGGGGAAGTCACTTGCCCGTAACCCCCTTCTCAGTATACCCCCAAGCTAATACAGAGCCCCTGTGGGGGATCTGGGCTGGGATTTGAACCCACATGCACGTGCAGTCTAAGTTCTGAGTCTGGAAGCTTCCAGGCTCTGCATCTCCCCAGGCATTGTGCGGCCCCTCCCGGTCCCTGTCTGACTGCGGTTTCCATGGCAACCGATGTCATGGAGCAGAGCTCTGAAAGAGACTGAGTCTCCCAAGTAGCAGGTGGGGGGATGGGAGGGCCCCATTCACAGTCAGCTTACAACGTTGATGCAATTAAAACGAGTCCTTGGGAAGGGTCTTTGGAGAAGGGGTGGGTGAGGGGGATACAGGTCTATGCCAGTTTCTGCAGCCTCAGATAGAAATCCCAAATCGCCAGGAAGGACTAATGGTATGAATGATATCTGTTCTCCAATGCATTCGCTCAGGCATTAGACCACTTGTTTGTTCCACAAATGTCAATTTCATTAATATACGGGGGGCCAAAAAAAGTATACACATTTTAGATGTTATCTGTGTTACTTGTCGAAGTTGAATTAAATGACAGTAGCAGTGCATAGTATGAAGTTCCCTCCACCAGGCTTCTGCCATTCTCTTTGACTGTCCTGCCTGTTGCATGGTGACGCTCGCATTCATTTGACGAACGCCGTCTTTTGAACGAGCATCATGCTTAAAATGCATATACATTTTTTGGCACCCCCTGTAAATGATCAATAAAGATAATTCAATGAATGTGCTAATTCTTCGTTTATTCTAAGCTGCTGGCGTTGTTCCAAGGATGGAGACAAAACCCTGCAGTTCCTATTTTAACGGTGTCTGCTCCTTAGAGGGGCAGTCACACAAAACACTTGTGGAAACCAATGTGCAATATGATGACTTTGATGAGTTCTAGTGAGACCCAGCAATTCATGTTGATTTGAGTTCAATTTCTTCATGTTTAAGCGGTGATACATTCACAGAGTTAAAATGGCACTTTAAAATGTAATAATTTTATGGGAAATATTGTGTCTGAAAATGCGACTTGGTCACTCTGCCTCTCACAGACCTTTCCTTCCCCCAAACAGCTCAGTGATATTTCCATCCATTCATCTAGCACATTTACATGAAATACCTACTGGGTCCCAGGTGCTGGGAGGGGTTGGGGGTGTGAGAGAGACCAAGAAGACAGAGTCTCCATTCTCATGCAGTGGTGAGGGAGGGGGAGAACAATGAAAAAGAGAAGACCATTCCGTTACTGGAGTGATGTATGCCTGAAGTAAGGCAGGAGTATGGGTGGAAGGTGAGGGCAGGGTGGGCTGTCTGCCTCCCCAGGTCTGAAGAGCAGCCTGGGACCTGGCATTTTTACACACCCATCTCCCGCCCCCTCCCCCTTCTCACAGGTGAAGTCTGCAACACATTTTTTTTTTTTTAATCCTGTGGCTCTCACCTGCAATCCCAGCACTTTGGGAGGCAGAGGCAAGAGGATTGCCTGAACCCAAGGATTCAAGACCAGCCTAGAAAACTTGGTGAGACCTCGTCTCTACAGTTAAAAAAAAAAAAATTATCCAGGCATGGTAGTGCACATCTATGGTTCTGGCTACTTGTAGGGCTGAGGTGGAAGGATCACCGGAGCCCAGCAGGTCAACGCTGGGGTGGCCATGAGTGTGCCACTGCACTCCAGCCTGGGCAACAGAGTGAGATTCCAACTCAAAAAAAAAAAAAAATCCTGGCTAAACCATGATGGTCACAGTGTCAAGTGACCCATAAGTGGCATTCCATCATCATCCTCACCACAATCTAGGGATTCAGAAAAAAAAATGTTTACCCATTTTGATTTTATATTTTTGAGTCAGGGTCTCACTCTGTCACCCAGGTTGGAGTACGGTGGTGTGATTACGGCTCACCGCAGCCTCAAACTCCTGAACTCAGGTGATCCTCCCACCTCAGTCTCCCAAGTAGCTGGGACTACAGACAAGCACCACTCTGCCCTGATAAATTTTTTTTAATAGAGACAAGGTCTTGCTATGTTGCCCAGGCTGATCTCGAATTCCCAAGCTCAAGCAATCCTCTCACCTCGTCTTCCCAAAGTGCTGAGATTACAGGTGTGAGCCACCGTGCCTGACCTGTTTTCCCATTTTTATTTTTTTATTTTTATTTTTTGAGTTGGAGTCTCACTCCATCACCCCGGCTGGAGAGCAGTGGCAAGCTCACGGCCACCCCAGCATTGACCTGCTGAGCTCCGGCGATCCTTCCACCTCAGCCTTTCATGTAGCCAGAATCACAGGCATGCACCACCACACCCTGCTAATTTTTGATTTATTGTAGAGACGGGGTCTCACCAAGTTGCCTGAGCTGGTCTCGAATCCATGGGCTCAGGCCATCAACTCTCCTCAGCCTCCCAAAGTGCTGGAATTACAGGCTGAACCAACAAGCCTGGCCTGTTTTCCCGTTTTTAGAAGAGAAAACCGAGGCTCAGACAAGTGAAGTCACTTTTCTGTGCTCCCATATTTTTGTTGAACACCCCACATACACTAACACACACAAATATTTATTGGGACTCATTCATAGGGCAGATTTGGATTCCAACCTACACACAATCTGGAAAGTTCCGTTCTCTGAGTGCCTCTCAGCCTCCTTCCCATCTCCACGCTGGCTGCAGTTTCCATGGCAACAGGCAGAGACTGCCTGCATCCCAGATACCCAGCAGATGCTCTTAAGGACCAGGGCAGAGCAATGGATTCCAGAGCAGCTAAGCCTGGGGAGGGCAAAAGCCTGCTGTACCCCCATCTGGGATTTGGTTCAGGCACGCCTCGGGGGCATGTTAAAACTTAAAATGTGCATATTTAAAATAGCATATCTGGACTGGGTGCAGTGGTTCACACCTATAATCCCAGCACTTTGGAAGGCCGAGGCAAGAGGATTGCCTGAGCCAGGGGTTTGAGACCAGCCTGGGCAACTTGGTGAGACCTTGTCTCCAAATGTAGTAAATCAAGAAAAGTTAGCTGGGTATGGTGGCACTTGCCTATAGTTCCAGCTACTTGGAAAGCTGAAGTGGAAAGATCACGGGGGCCCAGCCGGTCGTCACTGGGGTGGCCATGAGCATGTCACTGCACTTCAGCCTGGGTGACAGAGTGAGTCTCTGACTCAAAAAATAAAAAATAAAAAAATTAAATTAAATAGCATATTTGCAGAAGGGCAAACCCAACTGTGTGAGCCTTTGCAAACAGGGGTAGAAATCATAGGTATCTGTTTCACAGCCGCCACCAGCACCAGTGATATAAACAGCTTTTGTTCTCTCCAGTCATTAGTTATTTGATTGATTGATTCAACAAATATTTGTTGAGTGCTTACTGTGCCAGACCCTGTTCCAGGTGGCAGGCATCCAAGAAAGATATCGTCTTTGTTCTCATTGGAGTTGACATCCCGCTTGAAGAGATAGTAAATAGATACGGATGTGGAGACAGAGAGTAAGGGGGAAAAAAAAGACTGCAAGTCCTTTTGTTTTATTGATTTGGGAGTCACGGTCTCACTCTGTCACTCAGGCTGGAGTGTAGTGGTATGATCATTGCCCCCTGCAGCCTGGACCTCCTAGGCTCAGGCGATCCTCCCACCTGAGGCTCCCAATTAGCTAGGACTAGAGGCATGCACCACTACACCCACACCTGGCAATTTTTTTGTGTATGTAGAGATGAGGTCTCACTACATTACCCAGGCTGGTCTCAAACTCCTGGACTCAAGCAATTCTCTCACCTTGGCCTCCCAAAGTGCTCGAATTACAGGCATGAGCCACTGTGCCAAGCCACAGATCTTTTTAAATTATCACGTTCTTTACAGGAGGCCAGGCGCGGTGGCTTATATAACCCAGTAATTTGGGAAGCCAAGGTGAGAGAATTGCTTGAGCCTAGGAGTTCGAGACCAGCCTGGGCAACATAGGTAGACCTCATTTCTACAAAAAAATAAAAAGATTAGCTGGACGTGGTGGCTTGTGCCTGTAGACCCAGCTACTCAGGAGCCTGACGCAGGAGAATTGCTTGAGCCCAGGAGCTGGAGGCTGCAGTGAATGGTCATGCCACTGCACTCCAGCTGGGCAACAGAGTGAAACACCCAACTCAAAAATTAAAATTAAAATTTAAAAGATCAGTGGAGTAGGGGAAGAGGCAGTTGGAGATTGTTTTCGATGGTCCATTCAAAAATTAATTGCCATTGATTTCAAGATGCTGCATGTGTTCCTCACAACTCAAAAACCTCAGAACAGGCGCTTCTCAATGGAGTTCTTGATGGCTAGGGAGAGTTTCAGATGTTTTGTACCTCAGGAAAAGAAGCAGATAGCCTATGAGGCACTCAGCATTGAACATCTGTTCAAGCAAATTTTTAAATTCTTTTCCATAAAACTGCATACACTGTCAATGTTTTCTTCTAATGACTATGGGCCTTTTCACAGAATACATTTTCAAAGGCATGGCCATTCCGGCTCTAAAATATCACAGGGATCGGGTGTGACCTGTAATCCCAGCACTTTGGGAGGCCAAGGCAGGAGGATTACTTAAGCCCAGGAGTTGGAGACCAGCCTCAGCAACATAGCAAAACCTCCTCATCTCTACCGAAAATAAGAAAATTAGCCAGGCTCGGTGGCTCAGCCTGTAATCCCGCGCCTTTGGGAGGCTGAGGTGAGTGGATTGCCTGAGCCCGCGGGTTCGAGACCCGCTTGGGCAACTTGGCAAGACCGCATCTCTACAATAAATCAAAAGATTAGCTGGGTGTGGTAGCGCGCGCCTGTAGTTCCAGCTACTTGGAAGGCTGAGGCAGAAGGATCACCGGAGCCCAGCAGGTCGAGGCTGCAGTGGCCAGGAGCAACACCTGCACTCCACTCTGGGCAACTGAGTGAGACTCCAACTCAAAAAAAAGAAAAGAAAAGAAAAGAAAATTAGCCAGGCATGTTGATGGTGTCTGTCATCCCATCTACTCAGGAGGCTGAAAGGGAAGGATCACTTGAGCCCAGGAGGTCAAGGTTGTGGTGAGCCACTACTGTGCCATTGCTCTCCAGCCTGGACAACAGAGTGAGACCTTGACTAAAAAAAAAGAAGAAGAAGAAGTTGGCAAAGAATATATTGCACGTGTATGCAAAATAATGACTGATTATAATGTAAGAGACAGGTTTTCAGCGGCACCAGCGTCTGACTAGAGACTGATAACAGAGGACCAGGACAGTTTGTTGGATGGAACTGTTCCCGTTACAGACCCTCAACATTCATGGACCCTGCAGCTAAGGGCTTCACATGCTCCCCAGTCTTTGTGGCAATCAAGGAAGCCTCTGCGTTTTTCAGAGTCACCCACAGAGAAAGTAATATGTCCACTGAGAACCACTAATCTGCACCGGGGTTGGCAAGCGTGTTCAGGGCAGCAGAGCAAATACGTAAGGTCCTCGTCACAAGTATTTATCTCCAGCATTTCAGGGCAAATAGTCATAGATGTTATGCAAATGAACGGGTGCGGACGTGCCCATCAGACATTACCCATCAGACATTAATGCCCATCCGATATCATCTATAAAATCAGGCGACCATCTTGACTTGGCCCTTGCTAACCCCTGCTCAAATCATTTGAGGGCCAGGCGTGATGGCTCATGCCTGTAATCCCACTTTGGGATTATACTTTAGGAGGCTGAAGCAGGAGGATTGCTTGAGCCCAGGAGTTCAAGACCAGCTTGGGCAACATAGCAAGACCTCGTCTCTCATCTCTACCAAAAAATAAAAATAAAAAAATTAGCCAGGTGTGGTGGCACATGCCTGTAGTCACAGTTACTCAGAGGCTGAGGTGGAAGAATCACCTGAGCCCAGCAGGTCAAGGCTGTGGTGGCCATGAGCATGCCACTGCACTCCAGCCTGGGCAACAGAGCAAGAGCCCAACTAAAAAAAAAAAAAAACATTTTAGGGGATACCAGTGGGATGTATCCCAAGTGTGGAAACCTTGCTCAGGTTTTCCAGGAGGCAACGAGGTTAAAGCAGAGCTCAAGCCAGACTCGGTGGCTCAAGCTTATAATCCCAGCAATGTGGGAGGCCGAGGCAAGAGGATAGCCTGAGCCCAGAAGTTCGAGACCAGCCTGGGCATCTTGGAGAGACCCCGTCTCTACCAGGAATCAAGAAAAATTGGCCAGACGTGGTAGCACACGCCTGTAGTTCTGGCTACTTGGAAGACTGAGGCAGAAGGATTACCTGAATCCAGCAGATCAAGGCTTTGGTGGCCTTGAGTGTACCACTGCACTCCAGCCTGGGTGACAGAGTGAGACTCCGACTAAAAAAAAAAATAGAGGTTTGTTGCAGAAACTCAGGCTGTGATGGCTAAATCAATATGTCCATTTCTCCAGACTAAGGTGTTCTGTTGTTTGTTCAAACACCAAATTGTATAGTCTAGATATTGCTGTGAAGCTGTTTTGTAGATATTATTAACACTTACAATCACTTGAGTTAAAGTGAAAGAGTTTACCCTCCCAACGAGGTAAGTCTCATCTAATCAGTTGAAGGACTTAAGAGAGAAAAACAAAACAAAGCAAGCTGTGGTTTCTTTTTTTTTCTTTTCTTTTCGTTTCTTTTTTTTGAGTCTCAACCTGCTGTACTCAGGCGATCCTTCCACCTCAGCCTTCTAAGTAGCTGGGACTACAGGCATGCACCACCACGACTGGCTAATTTGATTTTGATTTTGACTTATTGTAGAGATGAGGTCTCACCAAGTTGCCTAGATTGGTCTCAAATCCCTGGGCTCAGGCAATCCTCTTGCCTCTGTCTCCCAAAGTGCTGGGATGACAGGCGTGAGCCACCGTGCCTGACCAAACTGTGGTTTCTTGAAATGGGAGAAATTCTGCCTCAGGACTGTAATAACATAGAAATCCTGCCTGAATTTGCCAGTCTGCCCTGCAGATGTAGGATTTATCAGCCCCACAATCACCTGAGTCAATTCCTTAAAATAAATTTTGGTAGAGAGCGAGCGATCCTCTCTGTATAAACATAAATATAGACATAGAGAGAGAGCAATCTTTAGAGAGAGAGGAAAGAAGAGCTCTCTCTCTAGCTATCTTTCTACCTATCCATTGAGAGAAAATTTATTGGTTGAGTTTCTCTGGAGAACCCTGACTGGTGACATAGTCCTAAGTTAACAGTGACCTGGTCTAGGGGAGAGGAGTATGTAGACCATATTTTTGACAAATACGTAGACAGCAAGAGAAGATGGAGTTCATTCAATGGGGCTTGCAGATGGGTGGGGTGTGGGGGTTCCAGAGAAGGGTAGGAGGAGGAATTACTCCCAGGTTTTCATTCTGAGCACCTCCGTGGGTCATGACACATTTACTGAGCCAGGCCAGCCTGGAAGGCAAGAGGGAGAAACTGAGCAGGTTACTACACCCACCCGAGGGACAGGGGGTGGTGGTGTGGGCAGGCGGGGGCAGCGTGAGTGGAGAAGGAAGGAGATTCGTGAGAGACAACGTGGAAGGAATGAAAGCACAAAGAGCTTGTGTTCCTGGGGAAAGAGCAGCCAGGGTGTTGATCGTCTCTGCAGAGACCAGATGAACCCCAACCCTCAAATCAGCCACAGAACTTTCCACCTAGCAAAGGGCCAAGCAGGATGCCAAGAACTACACACATTCCCGTGTCACTGAGGATGGGGCAGGTTTTCTGTTAGACACAAACAATGTGTGCAGGATTCTGGAGACATCTGTTTAAAGTCACATTTGTCTAAATGGCCATCTGTTCCGCAAATTATCCTGGATTTGGACCTCCACCAATTTTCATCCACTTGCTGACAACATGGAATTTTATTCTCTGCAGGTTTTATGTCTTTACAAGTGTTTATTGTGGTGTCTGGCACACAATATGGACTTGGTGGAATGAGTGTGAAATCAGTTTCTCTGATGTAGTCAATAAGGGACTAAAACATTTCACATTACCTAATCTTTTTAAGAGAGAGAGAGCTATAGTGTAAATATAAACTATATAAATTATATGTTATATAGGCCAGGTGTGGTGGTTCATGCCTGTAATCCCAGCACTTTGGGAGACTGAGGCAGGAGACTTGCCTGAGCTCAGGGGTTCAAGACCAGCCTGGGCAACTTGGTGAGACCTCATCTCTACAATAAATAAAAAAATTAGCTGGGCATAGTGGCATACACCTGTAGCCCCAGCTACCTGGAAGGCTCAAGTGGAAGGATTGTCTGAGCCCAGCAGGTCGAGGCTGCAGTAGCCATGAGTGTGCCACTGCACTTCAGCCTGGGTGACAGAGTGAGAATCTGACTCAAAAAAACCCAAAAAAAACAAAAATTAAAAATTAAATAAATTACATGTATATAAATTGCAATTAAATTGATAAAATATGCATTGCATATAATTATAAATAATATAAATTTCTAAATATATAATTTATAATATATTTAAGTATATAATTTTATAAATTATAAATTATTTATAAATCATACACAAGTATAAGTTATAATGTATATTTATAAATTATATATATACAATATATGTTTATAAAATTACATGTAAATATAACATATATTAAAGTGTACAAGGGGAACCCAAAAACCAAATTTATTTGTAAAAAATCGTGTATTTATTCTTACATGTTTAAACTTCAGTCACCTTCAAAGTCCTCTCCATTTGATGCAATACACCTATCAAGATGCTTTATCCACTGCTCAAAGCAGTTTTTCAGCTCGTCAATTTTGATGCCTTTTAGTGCTTCTGCCATTTTTTGTTTCACCTCTTCCACATCAGCAAGCTGTTTCCTTTTGAGGATATTTTTCCATCTGGGGAAACAAAAAGAAGTCACTCCGGTGAATAGGGAGGTAGGGCATGGGGGACATGGCACTTTTAGTCAATAACTACTGAACGCTCAGCACAGTGTGGACAGGTTGATCATTTGTAAATCACCCATCATGAATTATGCAAACGCACTGAAAGAATCTCAAAAAAAATTTCACTGAAGGTAAACGTAGCCTCTTACAACAACGTTAGTTGGTTCACGGATGCTTATGAGTTTCTAGAACACTTAGTTAGTGGGGGGAGGCTGTACTACAAGGGGCCCATACTCCAAAAGATAATTCTGGAGTTTTGGTTTTTTTTTGTTCAGTCCTCCCTCATATAATCGATCAATTGAGTATTTATAACTTACATAAATTTATAGTTATAATTTAGCATTAAATTCGCTGAGTACAGTGGCTTATGCCTGTAATCCCAGCACTTGAGATCAGTAATAGTTTGAGACCAGGCTGGGCAACACAGTGAGACCAAGTCTATATTTTAAAAATTAAATTATCATTATAAATACAAATTTGCCTTGTATATCCTATGTATGTCTGCCTAAGCACATCTATATGTGCACATGTGGAAGCACATCTGTAGAGAAGATGGGATTTGATAAGCTCGAGGATAAGTTAGCTTTCATTGTCTGGATCCTGTGCACCCAATATGGTGAAAAATGCCTTATTGTAATGGATCATTTCCATCTCAGCTTTTGAGAAATGGTTTTAAGATTTTTTCTCTCTTAGCCTGTGCTTTGAAGATATTTTTTTCCTTTCCAATGTCATTGTGTACTTGCTTGAGACATGTCAGAGGCTGACTTTGACATAACAGACCATGAAGACCCTAGGACAGATTCTCCATCGTTGCTCACTACAACCTGGACACACGCGGGACGGCACATAGGACAGATTCTCCATCGTTGCTCACTACAACCTGGACACACGCGGGACGGCACAGGCCAGCTCTCTAGATGGACAATTCAAGATGACCATCGGAGCGAGCTCTGCTCCCTCTGCCATTCCCAGATATTCCTCATTCCTTTCTTTCCCTCCTAAATCCTCAGTGCTCAGTCTAAGATTTTTAAATGATTTCTTTGGGGCACAAGCGTGGCCATTTCCCCATCTGCCAGTTTTTGGAATAAAATCACCTTCCTTTCACTAAATCTCTTGATTGTTCATTTCAGCCTACAAGCAACAAGCTGCAGAACTTGCTGTTGACTTATCCAAGTCATCTTGTTTCCCAAACGCCCATGAGGCAGGTGCAATTCTAGTGTCCATTTTACAGATGGGGAAACTGAGGCCTAGAGCGATTAAGTCACTATTGAACGCCCTCAACCATGTTGCTGGGCAGCTCCCACCCTCTTGCTGTGTCTCCACTTCTGACGTGATCTCTGCCACTCTTGTTCTCTGGCATGTATCTGGGTCAGAGAACCCACACGTCTCTCTTAGCTCCACACTGGGGTTTCCAGATTTAACAAATAAAAAATACAGGAAAGGCTGGGCACAGTGGCTCACGCCTGTAATCCCAGCACTTTGGGAGGCTGAGGTGGGAGGATCACTTGAGCCCAGGAGTTCAAGACCAGCCTGGGCAACATAAAGAGACCTCATCTCTACAACAAATTTTAAAAGTAGCCAGATGTGATACTTGTCGTCCCAGCTACTCAGAAGGCCGAGGCAGAAGGATGGCCTGAGCCCAGGAGGTCGAGGTTTCAGTAAGCCATGATCATGCCACTGCACTCCAGCTTAGGTGACAGAGTGAGATTCTGACTCAAAAATAAATAAATAAATAAAATAGAAAGGAAAAAAATGTTTTAAAATACAAGATGTGGCCAGGCTTGGTGGCTCAGCCTGTCATCTCAGCACTTTGGGAGGCCGAGGCAAGAGGATTGCCTACACCCTCGGGTTCAAGACCAGCCCAGGCAACTTGGTGAGACCTCTTCACTACAATAAATAAAAAATTAGCCAGGTGTGGTGGTGTGCGCCTGTAGTCTCGCTACTTGGAAGGCTGAGGTGGAAGGATAGCTACAGCCCAGCGGGTTGGTGCTGGGGTGGCTATGAGTGTGCCACGGCACTCCAGCCTGGGCAACAAAGCGAGACTCCCACTCAAAAAATAAATTAATAAATAATAAAATGCAAGATGCCCAGTTAAATGTGGATTTCATACAAACAACAAAAAGTGGACGGGCATGGAGGCTCATGCCTGTCATTCCAGCACTTTGGGAGGAAGAGGCGAGAGGATTGCCTGAGCCCAGGAATTCGAGGCCAGCCTGGGCAACTTGGTGAGACCTCGTCTCTACAATAAATCAAAAAATTAGTCAGGCATGGGGGCATGCGTCTGTAGTTCCAGCTACTTGGGAGGCTGAGCCAGAAGGATTTCCTGAGCCCAGCAGGTCGAGGCTGTAGTGGGTGTGAACATGCCACTGCACTCCAGCCTGGGCAACAGAGTGAGACTTCTACTAAAAAAAAAGTTTCTAATAAACTTTTATTTTAGACTAGATTTAGATTTGGAGGAAAGTTGTAGATAGCACATCTGGCTCCTCCTGTTATTAGCATCTTACATTCATTCAGATTTCCTTTGCTTCTGCCTGATGTTTTCCTTTTCTGTTCCGGGGTGCCATCCAAGGTGATCCAGCCCCTTGCACTTCCCATGTGTCTGAAGACCTCAGCAGCACTAGGAGGACTGGTCAGGTGTTTGGAATGTCCTCCTTGGCGTGTGTCTGATGTTCTTGTCACCGTCAGAATGGGGCCATGGACTTGAGGAAGACCACGGAGGTCATCACTCCGTGTCAAGAGCGTGGACCACCACCACGGCCCCTCCCTGCTGATGCCAACCTCAGTCACCCAGCTGAGTAGTGTGTGCTAGGTTCCTCCAGTGTGAGTCACTCTTTTTTTTTTTTTTTTTGAGTTACAGTCTCACTCTGTCGCCCAGGCTGGAGTACAGTGGCACGTTCCTGGCCACCACAGCCTCGACCTGCTGGGCTTGGCAATCCTTCCACCTCAGCCTTCCAAATAGCTGGAACTACAGGTGTGCACTACCACACCCAGCTAAGTTTTTTTATTTATTGTAGAGACGAGGTCTCACCAAATTGCCAGGGCAGGTCTTGAACCCACAGGCTCAGGCAATCCACTAGCCTTAACCTCCCAAAGTGCTGGGATGACAGGTTGAGCCACCGAGCCCAGCCCAGCGCGTCACTCTTTTTCCTCCCTGTCCATGCTGTGCTCTTCAGAAGGAAGTCACTGTGCATGGCCCACACTTGTAGAGAGCTGTGCTTGAGGGCAGAGCAGCTACAGGAATTGTCTGGAATTTTTCTCTGCAAGAAATTTGTCAGACTTTCCTTTTCCCCGCAAAAACTAATAATTTTTTTAGTGTAGGCATATATCTTCTGCAATATTTGGGACATACTTACACTAAAACGTATTTTGCTTATCCAAACTTCAAATTTAACTGGGCAGGCCTGGCTTAGTGACTCATGCCTATAATCCCACCACTTTGGGAGGCTGAGGTGGGAGGACGGCTTGAGGTCAGGAGTTCAAGACCAGCCCGAGCAACACCACAAAACTTAAAAAAAAACTGGGTGCAATGACTCACGCCTGTAATCCCAACACTTTGGGAGGTGCAGGCAAGAGGATTGCCTGAGCTCACGGGTTCAAGACCAGCCTGGACCAATTGTTGAAACCTCATCTCTACAATAAATCAAAAAAGTAGCCAGGCACGGTGGCATGCACCTGTAGTTTCAACTACTTGGGAGGCTGAGGCGGTAGGTCGCCTAAGCCCAGTAGATCGAGGTTGTGGTGGCTGTGAGTATGCCACTGAACTCCAGCCTGGGTGACAGAGTGAGACTTCAACTCAAAAAAAAAAATCATAAATTCAGAAGTCAGTTGCTAGCGCCATGATGAGCTTTCTTTTACTGCTTTCAGTTTGAGGTCTCCTGTTTTGTGAGCTGTTTTTTATAAACAATAAACTTTTTAATCTTAAAATTTTATTTTTCCTTGACAATAACGACTGAATATATTTATAAGGTACAAAATGATGTCTTGACATGATAGAATTATGAGCTCAAGCTAATTATCACATCCATCACCTCACATTTTTATGTGTGTCTGGTGTAAACATTGAAAAATCTCACTGAAAAAGGTATTAAGCACAGAAGAAAGAAAAAAAAGAATGACCAAACACTTCCCAAGAGAACAGCAGAGCACAGAATCAACAGAGAATACAGCGCAACAAGAAACTTGAAAACACACATATACATCAACCTCAAAGCCAAAAGAAAACAAGCAATGAAAAAACTTTATAAAAACTTAATGACAGGGATAAACAATCACATTTCGATAATCCACTTGAATGTGAATGAACTAAATGCACCACTGAAAATACACAGAATGGCAAACCGGATAAAAAACCATAACCCAATTATTTGCTGCATCCAGGAGATGCATCTCACTACAAGGGACGTACACAGACTAATTAAAGGATGGAAAACGAGTTTCCAGGCAAATGGATCACAAAAGAAGGCAAGAGTTGCAATCTTAATATCAGACAAAACAACATTTAAGCTATAAAAAATTTTAAAAGATGCAAAAGGATACTACATAATGATAAAAGTTTCAATCCATCAACAAGAAATATCCATCCTAAACATATATGCACCCAACACAGGAGCACCAGCATTTATAAAGCAACTATTAAGTAAACTAAAAAAAGATATTGACTCTAACACTATTAGAGCAGGGGACTTGAATACCCACTAACAGACCTAGATAGATCAACGAGGCAAAAAAAATCAACAAGTAGACCCAGAACCTAAACTTGACACTTGACAAAATGGACTTAATAGACACCGAGAGATTATTCCACCCAACAACCACAGAATATACATTCTACTCATTACCACATGGAATGTACTCCAATATCGATCACATCCTTGGCCATTACTCAAGCATAAACAAATTTCATAAGGTTGAAATCTTGCCATGCACATTTTCAGACAACAGTTGAATAAAAATAAACATTAAAACCAACAACATTTCCCCAAAGCCCGTAAAGACATGGACACTAAACAGCATGATGCTGAACAACAACTGGGTCAACACTGAAATTAAAGTAGAATTTAAAAGATTCCTGGAAACAAATGAAAATGAAGAAACATCTTACCAAAACCTCTGGGATGCCATGAAAACAGTTCTAAAGGGGGAATTCATATCTCTACAAGCACACATCAAGAAAACAGAAAAATCACAAGTGGAGAGCCTAACAAATCACCTAAGGAAGCTGGAAAGAGAAGACCACCAAAACCCCAACTTTAGCAGAAGAATCCAAATCACCAAAATACAAAAGATTATCATAGATTACTATGTACACCTATATGGAAACAAACTTGATAACCTAGATGAAATGAAGAACTTCCTGACATCACACAACCTCCCCAGGTTGAAACAAGAAGACATTGAGACACTAAATAGGCCAATAATCCAGGAAATTGACTCTGTCATACGAAAACTACCTCAAAAAAAAAGAAAAAAGCCCCGGGACACGACTTTCCAGCAGAATTCTATAAAACATACAAGAAGGAGCTAATACCAACCCTATTGAAAGGCAATTGAGAAAGACGGAATTCTCCCCAAATCATTTTACAAAGCTAACATCACACTGATACCCAAACCGGGTAAAGATCCAATTATAAAAAAGAGAACTACAGGCCAATATCCCTTATGAACATAGATACGAAGATCCTCAATAAGATTCTAGCAAATCAGATCCAAAAACACATCTCAAAAATCATCCACCATAACCAAGTAAGCTTCATCCTCAGGATACAAAGTTGGTTCAACATTCACAAGATCATAAATGTAATTAAATACATCAACAGATGTAAAAACAAGAACCACATGCTTATATCATTAGATGCAGAAAAAGTGTTTGATAAAATCTAGTATCCCTTCTTGATAAAACCCTCAAACACATAGAAGGAATATACCTCAAAATAGTAAGTGCCATCTACGATAAACCCTCAGCTAACATATTGCTAAATGGACAGAAACTGGAAACATTTCCCCTGAAAACTGGAACAAGAAAAGTCTGCCCACTCTCACCCCTCTTGTTCAATATTGTGTTGGAAGTACTAGCTTGGGCAATTAGACAAGAGAAGGAAATCAGGCGTATCCAAATAGGAAAAGAGGAAGTCAAGTTATCCCTCTTTGATGATGATATGAACCTATACCTTGAAAATCTAAGAGCATTTGTCAAAACCTGCTTGCACTGATAAAGTACTTTGGCAAAGTCTCAGGGTACAAAATAAATGTGCAAAATAGAGTTGCATTCCTATACACCAACAACAAGCAGACAGAGACCCAAATTAAAAGCACAATCCCATTCACAATAGCCACACAAATAAATGAATACCTCGGCATCTTCCTAACCAGAGAAGTAAACAACCTTTACAGTGAGAACTACAAAACACTGCTCAAAGAAATTCAAGAAGACACAAACAAATGGAAAAATATACCATGCTCATCGATAGGAGGAATCAACATTGTTAAAATATCCATCCTACCAAAGGTAATCTACAGATTCAATGCAATACCCATTAAGTTACCACCATCATTCTTCTCAGACCTGGAAATGACAATACAGAAATTCATATGGAAACATACACGACCACGAATAGCCAAATCAATCCTTAGTAAAAGAAACAGAGCAGGAGGTATCACACTTCCAGACTTCAAACTTTACTATAAGGCTACAGTAATTAAAACAGCCTGGTAGTGGTACAAGAACAGGCACACAGACCAATAGTACAGGATAGCGATTCCAGAAGCAAAGCCTCAATTTCTCAACCAACTCATCTTTGACAAAGCCCACAACAACAATCACTGGGGAGAGGAGAACCTATTCAGTAAATGGTGCTGGAAAAACTAGCTGACCACATGCAGAAGATTGAAACAGGACCCCTATCTGTCACCATACACAAAAATTAACTCTAAATGGATCAAAGACCTAAACATAAAGCCTCAAACTATAAGAATCTTAGAAAACACAGGAGACACACTTATGGAAATTGGAACTGGCAACCAATTCCTAAATGCCCATACCTTAAGAAAAAAGTTAGACAAGTGGGTCCTCATCAAACTAACGAGCTTCTGCAAAGCAAAAGAAACATCAATAGAGCAGCTCACAGAACGGGAAAAAATATTTGCCAACTGTATATCTGACAAAGGCCCTAACATGTAGGATCTACAAGGAACTCAAACGCGCCAAAAGTAAAAAAAACAAACAACTCCATTAAAAACTGGGCAAAAGATATGAGTAGACACTTCTCAAAAGAAGATATACGGGCAGCCAACAGACACATGAAAAAGTGCTCAGCCTCCCTCATCATCAGAGAAATGCACATCAAAACCACATTGAGATACCACCTAACCCCAGTAAGAATGGCCATCATTAATAAAACAAACAACAGATGCTGGCAAGGATGTGGAGAAAAAGGAACACTTCTACACTGCTGATGGGAATGCAAACTAGTACAACCTCTTTGGAAGACTATGACGATTTCTGAAAGAACTAGAAATTGACCTTCCATAGGACCCAGCAGTTCCCCTATTGGGAATATACCTGGAGGAACTCAACTCATTCTACAAAAAAAGATACCTGCACACGTATGTTTGTTACAGCTCTATTCACAATAGCAAAAACCTGGAACCAACCATGTTGCCCATCAAAGCTGACCTGGATTTTAAAAATGTGGTACATATACACAATGGAATATTATGCAGCCATAAAGAAGGACAAACATATGGACTTCGCAGCAACTTGAATGAATTTAGAGTCGATTATACTCAGTGATCTGTCACAAAAACAAAAAACAGAGTACCATGTTCTCACTCATAAGCAGACCTTGAACAATTATAATACTACGAGAAAGGTATTGGTAGTAGTGGAAAACTGTCAGGGGAGAGGGGGTGGGATTGGCAGTTGAGGGAAACTGCTAGGGGAGGGAAGGGCAGGGTACCTGCGTAATCAATGTTTGTATACCTAACCCTGAATTGTACCCCACATCTTTATAATAAAAAAAAAGAAAAATCCCTTTTTTAGGTTTTTTTTATTTTTGAGTCAGTGTCTCACTCTGTTGCCCAGGCTGGAGTACAGTGGCACAATCACAGCTCACTGCAGCCTCGACGTCCTAGGCTCAGGTGATCCTTTGTCCTCAGCTTCCCAAGTAGCTGGGACTGCAGGTGCGTGCCACCATGCTTGGCTAATTTTTAAATTTTTTTGTAGACATGACATTTCACTATGTTGCCCAGGCTGGTCTCGAACTCCTGGGCTCAAGCAATACTCTCTCCTTGGCTTCCCAAAGTGCTGGGATTACAGGCGTGAGTCACTGTGCCTGGCCAGAAATTTTGAAACACACATTGCATTAATATGCCATTGTCACCACACTGTGCAACAGACCTCAAAAACTTATTTCTGCTGTTTAACTGAAAGTTTGTACCCTTTGACCAATATCTAACTCTTTCTCCCCACCCCCAGCCCCTGGTAACCACCATCCTACTCTCTGCTTCTATGAGTTCGACTTTTTTAGGTCCCACGTGTAGGTGAGATCAGGCAGTGTTTGTCTTCCTGTACCTGGCTTAGTTCACTTGGTGTCATGTCTGCCACCGTAAACGCTTTATTTTTAACTTCTTTTAGTTTAAAGATGTGGGGTACAATTCAGGGTTAGGTATACAAACGTTGGTTATGCTGGTACCCTTGTTGATGAGGTGTGCTCCTCCCTCCCTTGGCAGTTTCCCTCAACTGCCAATCCCAACCCTCTCCCCCTGACAGTTTCTCACTACTGCCAATCCCTTTCTTATAGTATTATAGTTGTTCAAGGTCCACTTATGAGTGAGAACACATGGTCCTCTGTTCATTGTGTCTGTGATAGATCGCTGAGTATGATCAACTCTAAATCCATCCAAGTTGCTGTGAAGTCCATATGTCTGTCCTTCTTTATGGCTGCATAATATTAAACTTGGTCAGATTTTGCTTTTGACACTACTCTCCCTTCGTCAGCTTTCCTACCTCGGCTCTGGCCTCTCTTTCTCTTCCTTCTGGCCTCACTGACTTCCAGTAACCTGGGCAGGGCCTTGCCCCTTGGTCCTCCACCAGGAAAGAGTACGGTAGGCTTTCCTTGGTTCCACAAGTCTACTTACCTCATACCTCTACTTTTTTTTTATTTTTTATTTTTTGAGTCGGAGTCTCACTCTGTCACCCAGGCTGGAGTGCAGTGGCACGCTCCCAGCCACCACAATCTCGAGCTACTGGGCTCAGATGATCCTCCTGCCTCAGCCTCCCGAGTAGCTGGAACTACAGACAGGCGCCATCACACTCAGTTAATTTTTTATTTATCATAGAGGCGAGGTCTCATCAAGTTGCCTAGGCTGGTCTTGAACTGCTGGATTCAGGTAGCCCTCTCATCTTGGGCTCCCAAAGTGCTGGGATTGCAGGCGTGAGCCACCACGCCTGGCCACTCCTCTGCTTTTGATACCTGTGAGAAACTAACTCACTCATTCAAAATCAAAGGATGGACACAGAGACGCAGAGTGCAGCAGAAGCGAGATTTTAATGACGGTCTTGCAAGATCAGGTGTCTGGTGGGCAGCCACATCCAGAGCAGTTACGGCAAGCAAATTGTCTTCGAGTATGCAAGTCCGTCTCCTGGTTCATCATTGATCAGGGATTATGGGGTCACAATCTCTCCTGGACATTGCCTAAGCAGTTTTAGTCCAAATAAGGTTAAAATAAGTACTTGTTGCTATTTGATTGGAGGGCTTCAGTTTTCTTATTTCTAAGTTTTATTTTCCCTAAGACGACACGACTATCATCACGCCTCCTTTTCTAATGAGCTTTTATACATGCTTCCTAGTATGTGCTTTTGGTCACGTTCACAGACTTCTTTCCATTTTATGAAAATAAATCGTCTATTGTCTTTCACAATACCCCCTTCCCTTCTTCCTACGAATTTCTTTTGAGAAAAGAGAAGAGCCCTCCCTGGCATCCAGGGGCTGTCCAGGCATGTCACGAACTCTCACCAATGGTGTTCTGCTAGATAGCAGCGAGGAACAATGTCCTCACAGAACACCAGCCTCAGACAGGGCCACTCGGCCACCAAGATGGACCCAGACAAAAGCACGGCCACCCTGTGGTCACACCTGAACAGACAAGACATGGGCATCATCTGAGCCAGGCTGCAAACCCAAACCTGGGGCCCTGGTCGCTGGTTCTTCTGCCAGATGCCACAACAGGGGGCATTGGGGGCATCCTCTCCCCTGCCTCCATCTTCTCTGAGTGCATCTGTTGAAATTCACCATTTTTGCAGGAGCTGATATCCCTCCCCAGCTGTGCTCTTGCAGCGTCATCTGGTGGCCACTGGCCGCACTCACCGCCAGCTCCCGGGAGAGGCACCCAGGAACACTTCGTGTATTCCCAGAGCCCCACCACGGTCACAGATAACCCTGTACACCTGTATCTCCTGCTGGGCGGGAACCATCATCGTCTATTCTTCATTTAGGAAAGCAGTGTGGGCCCCATCCCCCTGGGGGTCAAGTTTGAGGTGGCCTAAATGTGGGTGTTGTAGTCTTGGCTTCCTCCCCGTGGTTTACTGGGCTGCCCTCAAGCATGGCTATTGTTTGTTTGGTTTTTAATTATGAATCTGAGACATGCTTATAGTTAAGTAAAATTTGGGAAGTTAAATGCCTGCATGGGGCCAGGTGCGGTGGTTTACGCCTGTTTTCCTAGCACTCTGGGTGGCTGAGGTGGGAGGATCTCTTGAACCCAGGAGTTCAAGATCAGCCTGGGCAACATATCGAGACCTCGTCTCTACCAAAAAAAAAAAAAAAAAAGCAAAAAATTAGCAGATGTGGTAGTAAAATCCAGTCTATTCAAGAGGCTGAGAAGGGAGGATCATCTGAGCCCAGGTGGTCGAGGTTGTGGTGAGCATGATCATGCCACCACACTTTAGCCTGGACAAGAGTTAGACCTCGACTCAAAAAAACAAAAAAATGCCCACATGAGCAGCAGATTGCACCAACTGCTAACAGATGGGATCATTGTCATTGTCAAAGATTGGCAAGTGCCCTCCTGACCTTAAAAAAATTAAATATCTCCCTTGTCTACAAGGGTTGGGCATGTCACGTGGATGAGCCAAGTGGATGGCTATGAGACAAGAGGATGGGGAGGGGCAGGGGGAGCTGAAGGGCCCCTCCCTCCCATCTAAAGGGCTTCCTGCCCTTCAGCTCCAGGTTCATGCTTGTCCTAACATGTCCGGAATGTCCTTCCTTTTTTTTTTTTTTTTTTTTTTAGTTGGAGTCTCACTCTGTCTCCCAGACTGGAGTGCAGTGGCTGCTCCCGGCCACCGCAGCCTTGCCTGCTGGGCTCCGGCGATCCTTCCGCCTCAGCCTTCCGAGTAGCCGGAATTACAGGGATGAACTACTATGCCCGGCTGATTTTTTTATTTATTGTAGAGATGAGGTCTCGCTGCCCAGGCGGGTCTCGAACCCGCGGGCCCAGGCAATCCACTCACCTCAGTCTCCCAAAGGCGTGGGATTACAGGCTGAGCCACTGAGCCCAGCTTGTCCTTCTTTTTTAAGGTTGACTAATATTCCATCATATATATACCCCACATTTTGCTTATTCATTCATCTGTCAATGGACACTAGTGTTGCTTTACCTTTGGGCTATTGAGAATAATGCTGATATGAATGTGGGTGAACAAGTACTTTTTTGAGACCTTTTTTTGTTTGTTTATTTATTTATTTATTTGAGTTGGAGTCTCACTCTGTCACCCAGGCTGGAGTGCAGTGGCATGCTCACAGCCACCGCAGCCTCGACCTGCTGGGCTCAGGGGATCCTTCCGCCTCAGCCTTCCAAGTAGCTGGAACCACAGGCATGCACCACCATACTGGGCTAATAATTTTTTTGATTTATTGTAGAGACAAAGTCTCCATGTTGCCCAGGCCAGTCTCAAACCCTGGACTCAGGCAATCCTCTTGCCTTCGCCTCCCAAAGTGCTGGGATTACAGGTGTGAGCCACTGTGCCTGGCTGAGATTGTTTTTATTTATTTATTTAATTTAATTTAATTTAATTTTGTTTTTTTGAGTTGGAGTCTCACTCTGTTGACCAGGCTGGAGTGCAGTCGCCTCGACCTGCTAGGCTCAGGTGATCCTTCTGCCTCAGCCTTCCAAATAGATGGAACTACAGACACGTACCACCATGCCTGGCTAATTTTTTCATTTATTGTAGAGACAAGGTCTCACCAAGCTGCCCAGGTTGGTCTCGAACCCCTGGACTCAGGCAATCCTCTTGCCTTCACCTCCCAAAATGCTGGGATTACAGGTGTGAGCCACCACACCAGGCCTTTTTGTTTTTTTTAACAATAGTACCCATCTTAATAGATGTAAGGGGCTTCTCAGTGATTTTGAACCTTTAACTCAAGTATAATATACATACACATAACATAGTGATAAGAATAAACTCTGATTTAAAAAAAAAGAAGAAGAATGAACCTTGATGAGCCAGTCGCAGTGGCTCACACCTGTCATATCAGCATTTTAGGCAGCATAGGCAAAAGGACTGCCTGAGTCCAGGGATTCAAGACCAGCCTGGGCAACTTGGCAAGAACTTGTCTCTACAAATCAAAAAAATTAGCTCTACGTGGGGGTGCACGCCTGTGATTCTGGCTACTTGGAAGGCTGAGGCGGAAGAATCGCCTGAGCCCAGCAGGCTGAGGCTGTGGTGGCCGTGAGTTTGCCACTGCACTCCAGTCTGGGCAACAGAGTAAGACTCCAACTCAACCAACTCAAAAAAAAAAAAAAGAATGAACCTTGATGAATTTAGCTACCACCTAACCCAAGAAGTAGAACCTCTCCAGCCCCCAGGATCCCCACTTCATTTCTATCCCCCTCATCAAAGTACCTACTATCCTGTATTTTAATAGCATAGATCTGCTTTTTCTATTTTATTCAGATGGAATCATTCTTTCTGTGTGTCTGGTTTCTTTTGTTCAATACCATCTGCAATGAACACTATAATCTATATTGTTGTGTGCAGTTATTGTTTTTGTTGTTATATACTGTGGTGTGAATGTACCATAATTTTCTTAGATTCTTACAGTTTTTCATATATTTTTTGTGACTTCCTCTTCCCTCCCCTTAAGATTTTATTTTTAGTTTACAGTTAAAAGACCCCTTGGGACATCTGCATTTTGCTAAGCCCATAGTGTCTGCGCAACTTATGAGAGAACAATAACTGCATTCCTGAAGATACAAATGTCTCCTTCCATTATTATCAGTGAGCCTGTGAGTTTCTTTGGCAGTTGTTACCTCCCCTACCTCTAGAGTTTCTGATATAGGAGGTCTGGGATCCTTACCTTGAGAACCCCCTGTTCTAAATATTAAATATTTCTCTCACTGTGCAGAGAGGTACTAGAGTCATCCACATAGGGAGGTGAGTTATGTCGACAGAAAAGAAACTCTGTAAAATGCATGTTTTGTTTTTTTGGGTTTTTTTAGTTGGAATCTCCGTCGCCCAGGCTAGAGTGTAGTGGCACACTCACAGCCACTGCAGCTCAGGCGATCCTTCCACCTCAGCCTTCCAAGTAGCCGGAACCACTGGCATGCGCTACCATGCCTGGCTAATCTTTTTATTTATTGTAGAGTCGAGGTCTCACCATGTTGCCCAGGCTAGTCTTGAAATAGGGACCGAGCACTTAATTCACAGACACCGACACCAAAAGTACAAGTTATAACAAGGAGAAGTTTATTAGCCAAGAGCCAGGCCTGAGGCCACTTGCCTTCTAGACATACCAGTCCCACAGCAAGGTCCCCCATTTGCTGTAGGAGCTTGCTTAAATTGGGCAAAACCACATTGGGACTTTCCAAGTGGGCCAAACCGCAACATCCCGGAGGCCTAGGTACTTTTCAAGCAATGCTAACGGGGTTCACAGAAGCAAAAAAAAAAAAAAAAAAAGCTATTAAATAGTTTAACCTAGCCAGCAAGTGCTGTTGCCAATTTCCAGGAAGGGAACTTTTTTTAACTGTGCAAAGGCTGAGTACATGCTTAACTGTGCAAAGGCTGAGTTCATGCTTAGCCTAATTTTTAGCATTGCAGATGTCTTTTTAAGCCCCCTTCCACAGTCTCAAACCAACAGGCTCAGGCAATCCTCTCACCTCAGCCTCCCAAGGTGCTGGGATTACAGGCTTGAGGCACTGCACCCAGTCACAATGTGCATATTTTAAAGAGGTTTATTCTGAGCCAGTGTGAGTGACCGTGGCCCAGGGAAAACACAAACCCAAGAAGCCATGAGTAAGTGGTCCCCAGGCAGTCAGAATGCAATTCTGTTTTACACATTCCAGAGAAGCAGAAGTTACAGGCAAAGTTGTAAATCAACATCCAGATGTTATACATTGGTTTGGCTCCCAAAAGGCAGGACAGCTCAAGGAGGGGGCTTATAGGTCATAGGAGGGCTCAGCGGTTCCTCAATTTGCAATTGGTTAAAGGAACAAAGCTTTGTCCAAAATTTGGGAGTCAACAGAAAAGGATGTTTACATTAAGGAAGTCTGCCAATCATCATGAGAGCAAGACACAAAACACTGGACCAGAGGGACCCTCAGGGCTATGTGCCTTGACCCTTGCTTGGCATGGTATTAAGGCTTGTCTATAGCTTGGCATGTTATTGTCACAGAATCCATTCACCAGTTCTATTGTTGCAGGAGTTTTGAACGCCACTGTCAGCTTAAACCAGCAACCTCGGGTTCTTGTCCTGCAAGAACGCGGACACCAAAAAGATGAGTGAAAGAAGGAGTTTATTAAGCAACAAAGCTCCCCAGAAACGAGAGGGGCCCTGAAATGGATTACCAGTACCAGGAGTTTGTTTGTGGTTTTATTTTATCTATTCTGGTGGAGTTTCTCTCATTTACATCTTACTTCCTTACTTCCCTTACTTCCTGAGACCCAATTTTTATTGCGTGTGTGGGTACTTGACCAAGGTTCCTCCATCTTGACTATTACCCATAAGTACCACAGAAAAGCCCACGGGGGGGGGGGGGGGGTAAAACCTCAATGTTAATGCTACGTTAATGATAGTATAATAAGCCAAGATCAAGTTAGGACATTTAGTTAAGCTATTGTGCCTGCATTTAAGCAGCAAAAAGTTCCTTGGGTACACCCTGGGCTGTGAGGATGTTCTTAACCACATTAACCACATTTTAAGCCAACAATTATTTAATGGGGGTGGGGGGAAGTGGCTTTCCCACAGGTTTATAGTCTCCTGGAGACCCTCCCTCTCTGCCTAACCAGCTTCTGACTGTCTCCTCTCTCACTATGCTCTCTGTTTTAACGTTAACGCTGGTCAGTTGTTGTGTCTAAACACAATAAAAGGAAGGGGTATAACAAGGCGTGTCTGATCCCTTCTCCTCATGGCCAGGAACTGTTTTTAAGGTTTCGCTGGGCTTTCCTTGGCCAAGGGGGCGTCTGTTCGGTCAGTTGGGGGCCTTAGAATTTTATTTCTAGTTTACATTAAAAGGCCCATTGGGACGTTCGCATTCGGCCAAGTCTGCAGTGTCTGTGCAATTTATGAGAGAACAATAACTGCATCCCCGCAGACACAAATGTCTCCTTGCATTATTTTCTCCGCCTTTGTTCTCTTCATTATTTTATTATTGGTGAGCCTGGGAGTTCCTGAGGCAGCTATTACCTGCTACCACTAGGTGGTGGTGGAAGCTGAGTAACCAAGTAGAATAAAGTGGGTTTGTTCTTTTGGTGCTTAATACTTATTTATCAATTGACAAGTAAAAGTGGAATAGGTCACGGTGCACAACACGATGCTTCGATCTATGCACCCGTTACTGAGCGGCCAGATCTATTTCTTTGTGGTAAGAATGCAAAGTCTACTCTTAGCAATTTTCAAGACTATCTTTCATTGTGACTTTTCCTCCGAGGTCGACCACGGGTCTTCCGTACGCGCGGTTTCTTGCAACGGGCCTGGGCGCCTGCGGTTCCACCTGGCCGCCTCCCCGAGGTCTGGGCTGACCCGCTAGGCCCGGTGTCCCCAGGACCATCGGGGAAGGGACAGGGCGCAGCCTGGAGCCCCCGCGCCCGTGGGGACCCCGGCCCCCAAGCGCCCGACCGAGCGCCCTCCTGCAGGGCTCCACGGAGCCCCCCCACCCCCTGCACCCCCCCCACCTCCCCCGCCCCCCTCCACCCCTGGCCGCGAGGGGCTCCCCAGGGCCTCGCTCGTCCGTCCTCCCCGCAGGAGTTCCCGGCCATCCTCCCCTCCTGCCTCCGGCGCGCCGAGGCTCACAGCCTTCGTGGTCCTCCACCGCCCAGTCGGTCCGAGGGACCCCGCGCCCCGTCGCTCTCGGGGTCTGTCCGCGCCCGCAGCCGCCGCCCCGAGCGCCACCGGCGGCAGGGACGAGCCTCGCGCCTGGGCCTCGCGGGTGTGGCCCCGGACTGGGGTGACACGCCGCCGGGACAGCCGGGCGCGGCGAAGCTCAGAGGGGACGCGCGCGACCCCCGCGGCCCCGAGGCGCGCCGGGCCTGGGACCCCTCCTGCGCCCCGCGAGGCCGCTGGGAGGGGTGCGGCGTGGGGCCAGGAGCCGGCCGCGGCGGGAGAGAAGTTGGGGGATGGGTTGGTTGGGGGGAAATATGGGGCGGGTCGGAGGGCTGGGGGAGGGCGGGGGGAAGCGCGTGGAGAGATGATTGGGGGAGAGGAGGCGTGCGGGGGGGACCCGTGGCAGTCCCGATTGAGTAGGGGGATTGTGGGGGAGTGGGAGAGGAGGGGTGGGATGGGACGGAGGAGAGAAGAGGGGCCGGGTGGGAGAGGGCAGGGGGAGACGCCTGGAGAGCTGATGAGGGGAGAGGGGAGGTGTGCGGATGGGGAATGGAGGGCAGGCCTGGTTAAAGAGGGGAGATTGTGAGGGAGCGGGAGCAGGATAGGGGAGGAGGAGGGGTAGGAGGGGTGGGGGAAGAGGAGAGGCAGGGTGGGAGAGGGCAGAAGGAGACGCCTGGAGAGTTGATGGGGGGAGAGGGGAGGTGTGCGGATGGGGAATGGCGGTGAGGCCTGGTTGAGGAGGGAGACTTGCGGGGGACGTGGGGGGATGAAGATGCGTGGCGGCCAAGCGCGGGAAATCCGTAGCGGCCCGGAGCCCAGCGCGGGAGGGTCGGCAGAGGCTCCCGGCTCCAACCCTGGCTGCAGGCTGCACGTCGCAGCAGCCAAGGTCAGCCCGAGCGGGCAGGGCTGGAGACCCCAAGGCCCAGGCCCGCCCGCCCCGGCAGCCTTACCTCTGACGGCCCGCAGCGTCCCCGGGCAGTCGGGCGGCAGAAAGGACTCTGTGAGTCTGCCTGCAAGTGGTGCGAGCTCTGGCCGGGGTTGCACTCCTCAACCTGGATCCTTGCAGGTTAAATCAAGAGTCCCCACGCCTTAGACTCCCCACTGCCTGCGTCACAGATTTTTCCAGTCGGCAGCTCTGCCACAACTTTTCTTAAAAAGACTCACTTTACAAACAAATGCATCTGAAAAGTGATACAACATTCTCAATGGTAGACTAGCAGCACCCATGACAAATAAAAGGTAATAGGGAGGAAGGGGATAATCTTCCTATTTAAATTTGCTATTTAAATATTTAAGTAGGCCAGGCGTGGCGGCTCAGCCAGCACTCTGGGAGGCCGAGGTGAGAGGATTGCCTGAGCCCAGGGGTTCGAGACCAGCCTGGGCCTCTTGGCGAGACCTCATCTCTACAATAAACCAACAAAAACTAGCCGGGCGTGGTGGCGTGCATCTTTAGTTCCAGCTACTTGGAAGGCTGAGGCAGATGGCAGGTCAAGGCTGTGGTGGCCATGAGCGTGTCACTGCACTCCAGCCTGGGCGACAGAGTGAGACTCCAACTCAAAAAATAAATAAATGTTTAAGTATCCTATTTAAATCTTCTATTAAAATCTTGCTAGAGCAGGTGCAGTGGTTCACGCCTGTAATCCCAGCACTTTGGGAGGCCAAAATGGAAGGATTGCTTGAGTTCAGATTGCTAGCTTGGACAACACAGCAAGACCTATTCCCTAAAAAACCAAAATGAAAGATGGTGCTAGCACGTGCCTGTAGTCCCAGCAACCGAGGAGGTTAAGGGAGGATTGCCTGAGCCCAGCAGACTGATGCTGTGATGAGCCACGGTGATGCCACTGCACTCCAGTCTAGGCAGCAGAGTGAGACCATGACTCAAAATAATAATAATAATTCTAGATAAGAGTCCCAGAAAAGTGCCGTTTCTTCTGCACTCTCATTAAAAGGGAAATGGATGTTTTAATAACATATTGACACCAAGCTGACCTATCTTTTAGATGCAATGAAATATGATGGAACATGGCATGTCCATATATAGCCTTAAAATTGTCTCTCGTGTTGGAAAAATGAAACAAACCATGTGTATGTCAGGCAATGCATAGTAAAGCTTTAGTAAACAATGTCTTTCACAATCAATTAGTAAAATTGGGCTCCAAGTCACGGTATTTCAGAAACAAAGGAGACCTCAGAGAGAACATTAAAATACTACTAATAAAAAACACTTATTCAACTATTACTTTATGCCAGCCGTTATTCTCAGTGTTTTCGTGAGTTCATTTCATGGGTGTTCACTCAGTTCCCACAACAAACTTAAGACTTGGGTTTTATAGCTCCCGTTTATAGCTCAGGGAACTGAGGTAGGCATATACCAGGCCCAGTCCTCTAATGTGTGTAAGAAATGGAATCCTGGTTGTTGAAGTGAGCTGATCAGCATACATCCAGACTAAAATTCTGTAGCTCTTTTGCATTCTTGTCTCACATGCATGAGGACATATGTCTGTGAACACTCACACGCACACACACACAATGACGCACACTCACCCTGGGGGAGTTGCTCCATGTTGCCACTAGGTAACAATAGAAACAAAGACACAGTATGCATCTATGTGTTCCTTGTGTTTATGCCTGTCTGAGCTCATCCTGGAAACACCTCACCAAGGAGGCAGTGCCCTGGATGAGCATGAGTCCTAAGGGGGTGGGATTGCAGGACAGGTCACCTGTTGCTTACAGAAGATAAGAAGGAGGTGTCCATGACCATGTTCCCAGGAATCTGATTCCACAAGGTGGTAAGCTAAGTATAGGATGGTTGAAGTGGAGATGCCAAATATCCTGAGAGAGATAGCGTTTGAGTATCTAGAAGTGGTGTGTGTGTGTGTGTGTCTGTCTGTCTGGGTGGAGGCTGACCTCCAGAGGAAGACATTAATCAGAATGAACTGAAAAGTGAAGCCCAGGGAACAAAAGCCTCTTAGATGTGAGAAAAGGGTGAGTGACCAACCACAGACACTGATGAAGTATGAACTGAAAGATTGGAAAAGAACAAGGAAAAAGTTCTTTCCTTGTAGCCAAAGGAGGAAAAAGGGATGCCTCGAGATCAAGGAAGCATGAGGCGTGATGGCTACATGCATGGTGTTTAGTAGCAGATTTCCTGGGTTTGAGACCCAGGCCCACCATGTATCATGTCTTGGTCTTTGGCAAGGTATTTAACCTCCAAGAGTCTCAGAAACCTTATCTGTAAAATGAGAGTGATAGCCCTACTTTCCTGGGTTATAGTTATAATGGGTAATTTTATGTGTCAATTTGACTGGATCATGGCTGCCCAAATAGTTGACTACATATAAGTTCTTTTTTTTTTCTTTTCTTTTTTAATTTATTTATTAGTATAAAGATGTAGGGTACAATTCAGGGGTAGGTATACAAACATTGATCATGCAGGTACCCTTGTTGATGAGGCATGCCCCTCCCTCCCCTAGCAGCTTTCCCCAACTGCCAGTCGGCTACATATTAGTTCTAAGTGTATTCAGAAGAGATCAGGATTTGAATCAGTAGACTGAGTAAAAGAGATTGCCCTCCCCAATGCAGGTGAATATCATCCAACCAATTGAGAGGGCCTAAGTAGATACCTCTTGTCAAATCTCTGCCCACCTGCTGAGCTGAAATATGTCTTCTCAAGCCCTTGGGCTGGGATTTACAACATCAGTGTTCCTGGCTCTCAGGCTTTTATTCCAGAATTTATGCCATTGGCTTTCCTGGGTCTTCATCTTGCAGATGGCAGATTGTGGGACCTCTCAGCCTCTCTAATCACGAGTCATTAGTCACACCTGTAATCCCAGCACTTTGGGAGGCCGAAGCAGGAGAATTACGTGAGTCCAGGAGTTTGAGACCAGCCTGGGAAACATAGTAAGATCTCATCTCTACAAAATAAAAATTAAAAAATTAGCCAGGCATGGTAGTGCACACCCTGGTCCCAGCTACTGGGCAGGCTAAGGTGGGAGGATCGCTTGAGCTTAGGAGGTCAAGGCTGCAGTGAGCCAAGATCATGCCGTTGCACTCCAGCCTGGGCAAGAGAGTGAGACCCTGTCTCAAAAAAAAAAAAAAAAAATCACATGAGTCTTACATAATAAGTTTAATTCCTTATAATAAATCTAATTACACAAAATAGCATAATATACTCTTACACAATATATATTATATCATATTGGTCTGTTTCTCTAGAGAATTTTGACAAATACAAATAAGAACATCTATTTTATTTACAATGCAGTCCCTGGCAATAGCAATAAATCAATTCAGGTAAACGTGTGGAACTATTATGATGCAATCCTGCTAAACATGAGAATTAGTATGAGAACTGACATTTTTTAGAAGGTGACAAGAGTTGTAGGGAAAACACCAGGGGATCCTGATGGAACAGCATTAACACAGGGGACCTCAATGGAACAGCATTAACACTTTCTACCTTGGATATACAGGAGCAGACAGAGGCCATCAGAAACTCCATTGCCCAACTGCAATATAGCTAAGTATCTTCTCATCCAGGAAGTTCCAAAACAAACATGGAAACATGAATCACAAAGCAGAAGGTAAATAAACAGTAAAAGATCCTCAGAGAGACCAGAGGTTATGCAACACTGGACTACACCAAGGGTTCATACAAACCCTATATAAGCCAGGCTCCGTGGCTCAGCCTGTCATCCCAGCACTTTGGGAGGCCGAGGCAAGTGCATTGCCTGAGCCCGCGGATTTAGACTAGCCCGAGCAACTTGGTGAGACCTCATCTCTACAATAAATCAAAAATTAGCTGGGCGTGGTAGCTCGTGCCTGTAGTTCCAGCTACTTGGAAGGCTGAGGTGGAAGGATTGCCAGAGACCAGCAGGTCAACACTGGGAGTGGCTGTGAGTGTGCCCCTGCACTCCAGCCTGGGTGATGGAGTGAGATTCCATCTCCAAAAAAAAAAAAGAACCTGTGAGCAAAGCTGTGGCACCAGGACCCAGCCTCAAGTGTGTGGTTTTTATAAACCCTTGATCAATTCCAGTGCAAGCATAACCTCTGACCTCTTCTGATGATCTTTTACTACTCCACCAAAGAGGAGATTAAGTTTCTGGAATTCTCCATAGGTCCATTTTAATCACTGTCACTTCAGGTTGGTCAAATAACTAGTAAGTAACTTTAAAATCTGAGAGAATTCTGTCAGCATCCAAGTGAACACACCTCTGCTTTAGAACCTTAGGGATGGATATTGCTTCTCCCTGGAATTCTCTATCTGCATGACTCCCTTTCTCATCTTCTTTTTAAAATTTTTTAAAATTGCAATAAAATAAGCTGGGCACGGTGGCTCACACCTGTTATCCCAGCACTTTGGGAGGTGGACCCGAGAGGATTGTTGAGCCCAGGGGCTCGAGACCAGCCTGGGCAACTTGGCAAGACCTCATCGCTACAGTAAATCACAAAATTCGCAGGCATGGTGACATGCGCCTGTAGTTACAGTTACTTAGAAGGCTGAGGTGGAAGGATCGCCTGAGCCCAGCAGGTCAAGGATGTAGTGGCCTTGAGCAATGGAGACTCCGACTCAGGAAAATAAAATAATAATAATAGTAATTGCAATAAAATATACATAGCAAAATTTATCACTTAATCACTATAAGTATACAGATCAGGGGTATTAAGTACATTCACATTGCTGTGCAACCATTGCCACCATCCATCTCCAGAACTCTTTTCAACTTGGATAACTGAAACTCTGTATCCATTGAACAAAGACTCCCTATTTTCCTCTCCCTTCATTCCCTGGAAACCACCATTCTACATTTTGTTTCTACGAATCTGACTACTCTTTGTACTTCAGGAAAACATGAACCCTTCATCAGTAAATCCTTAAAGCCAAAAAAATCCTTGAGTCTTTATTATTTCCAAATTTACCAGTTTCCCGAGCTAACAAATCCCCTTTACTGTTCAAGACAGTTTGTGTTGGATTTTCTGTTATTGGTAAATGTGACTCATTTCACATGCTAACATAACACACAACTAAAAAAAGTCATGTATTTTTGGGTAAAAAAGTGCCAAAGGCTGTCATATGTATAATGATATTAGCATTTTTTTCAGTGTGTGCAGATTTTGTCTTCCCCACAAGAACTCAAGTGTATTTATTTATTTACTTGTTTGTTTATTTTGTCTCTCTTCATTGAGCAGGGAACGGACGATCCAGTATCAATGGACATGGGAGGTAGGAACACTGAAAGATGCATTTTTTTCTGAGTCATCACCATATCACCACCAATGCAAGTTCAGGCTACTGGGAAAATATTTAGGCCTAGGAACCTTGGACACTCCAAGACAAAGGAAAACAAAATTGGGGAGCAGAGGTTGAATCAGGAAGAAAATTTTTAAAAGTCCTACTTAACTGGGAATTAGAGTGTCCAAAGGCCATAAATTAAACTGTTGCTGATGTTTAGAATAAACTAGTGCAAATAAGAAAAAGGTATCTCTCTGTTCAGACACAGACCTATAGGTACATGACTGAAGACAGCACCTTTGTGTGAAGAAGGCATCCCTTCCTCCAAGCAGGTTGAGTAGAGAGTAGTCATGGCATCGTGAACAGAGAGCAGTCTGAATTTCAGTCCCTACTTGTGTCCTTGGCAAGATCTTTTATAAAGTACACAAACCACCCAACTGTACACAAGGGTCATGTCAAAGGATATTCGTCTCTTTGCTGTTAAGAGCATAGACTCTGGGCTGGGCTCGGTGGTTCAGCCTGTCATCCTAGCAATTTGGGAGGCAGAGGCGCATGGATTGCCTGAGCCCACGGGTTCGAGACCAACCTGGGCAACTTGGGGAGACGCAAGACCTCGTCTTTACAATAAATAGAATTAGCTGGGCATGGTAGTGCTGGCCTTTAGTTCTGGCTACTTGGAAGGCTGAGGCGGAAGGATCGCCAGAGCCCAGCAGGTTGAGTCTGCGGTGGCCGTGAGCATGCCACTGCACTCCAGCCTGGGTGACAGAGTGAGACTCCAACTAAAAATAAAAAATAAAAATAAAAAAAAGAGCTAGACTCTGGAGTCAGATTGCTAGGTTTGAATGCCAGCTTTGCAGTTTTCTGTGTATGTCCTTGGGTGAGTTCATAGCCTCCTGTGCCTCTGTTTTCTCCCGTATCAAACGGGGACAGTGATGAGCCTTAACTCAGAGGGCTACTGTGGGTACTCAGGAAGTTAGTGCATGTAAAAAAAAGTGCTTAAAACAGGGCCTGTCACGAAGTAAATGTTCCCTATTATGGCAGGCAGAATTCTAACATATACACCCCAGATTCCACTCCCTAGTGTAGATGCCTTGTAAAATCCCTAGGTCTGTGAAAATGATTTAGTGTACTTCTCTGATTTGTCTGTATTATTTGACACCGTTGATGTTAAGAAAAGGGATTATCCTCAGTGGGCCTGATCTAATCATGTGAGTCCATGAAAGGGCTGGGTCCCTTCCTGTAGTCTGAGAAATCTGAAACATAGGTAGGGGAAGGGTTTAACACACGAGAAGTTTTCTGTTGCTGGCTTTGAAAACCAAGGGGGCCACATGGAAAGGTCCTGAGAAGAGCCTCTACACTTGAAAGAGATTCCTGGCCAACAGCCAGCAAAAAAACAAATTCTGCAACAAGCTAAATAAACTTGGAAGAGATTGCAGAGCACCAGATGAGAAAGCCGCCCTGGCTGATGTCTTGATTTCAGCCTTGAGAGAACTGGAGCAGACAACCCAACCACACTGTCTAGACTTACGACCTACAGAACTCTGAGCAAACAAATGAGAGCTGTTTTAAGCTGCTAAGTTTGTGGCAATTTGTTATGCAACAATAGAAACTATTACACCTAGTAATCACACTACTTTAGGAGAGTTGTATTCTCAGGTGTGGGTGGAGCTTTAATAAGGTGGATCTTTGCTTGAGGCCAGGAGTTTGAAACCAGCCCCGGCAACATAGCAAGATTCTGTCTCTATGAATTAAGAAAAAAAGAAGGCATATCTGGAGAAGAAGAAATACTTTCTGAACAACCAGCCTTGGTTTGAAGCCCTCAGACCCACTAGTCTAATAAAACTGTGTTTTTTGGCTGGGTGCAGTGGCTCACACCTATAATCCCAGCACTTTCAGAGCCCGAGGTGAGAGGACTGCCTGAGCCCAGGGGTTTAAGAGCAGCCTGGGCAACTTGGTGAGACCTCATCTCTACAATAAACCAAAAAATTACCTGGGCATGGTAGCATGTGCCTGTTCTGGCTACTTGGAAGGCTGAGGCAGAAGGATCACCAAGCCCAGCAGGTTGATGCTGGGGTGACCCTGAGTGTGCCACTGTACTCCAGCCTGGGTGAAAGAGTGAGACTCCGACTCAAAAAAACAGTGTTTTTCCCACCAGCTATAGGTGACACACCTCTCAGCAGCAGCAAGGATAGTAGCCATCCCCAACAGAGACCTTGACCTAGCATGATCTTGATTTCTTTTGCCCATAGTGAAATGCCTGTTAACAAACCAACTGTGGTGCTAAGTTTCCCCTCTCACCCCTCCTCCATGTAACTGCCTCAACCTTCCAGTAAGCAGTTAACCACATCCTGCTTGGCAGAAAGCCCAGATAAGCTGTTCTGTAACTGCTTGAGATGAACTGTTCTGTAATTGTTACTGTCCTGTTAACTGTTCTGTAAGCAAAATTTCCTGCTTGCACCTCACCCGACTCTGATGAAATTGCAGTTTTGGCTCTTATCAACCCCTTGCTTGCTCCATTTGGGATCGAGAGTTTTTTTCTGGTATGAGCCTACTCTTGACTGCCGGCAATAAAGGACTCAGTATTTGACTCTCAGTGTGTTGGTGACTCCTTACTCACAGTGCGGCTACAATAGCAGCCTTCAGTAATCAAGCTCTGGATAGAAATCAGAGCTTAGGACAGGCTCAGTGGCTCAACCTGTAATCCCAGCACTTTGGGAGGCTGAGGTAAGTGTATTGCCTGAGCCCACGGGTTCAAGACCAGCCCAGGTAACTTGGCAAGACCTTGTCTCTAAAATTAAAAAACAAAATTAGCTGGACGTGGTAGTGCACGCCTGTAGTTCTAGCTACTTGGAGGGCTGAGGCGGAAGGATCGTGGGAGTCCAGCAGGTCGATGCTGGGGTGTACCACTGCACTCCAACCTGGGCAATGGAGTGAGACTCCAACTCAAAAATAAAATAACGAAATCAGTGCTTAGGGAGGAACTTTGAAGTTGCCAAGATAACACTGCAGAAGGAAGAGAGAGAGTAAGTAAGAAAAGATAGCTCAATAAAGAACTGTTCTGTGACAACAAAACAGATTTTATTGTGCTACTATTCTTGTATTCTTAAACATCATTCAAAAAAAGGAATGTTAACTGCGTGCAGTGGTTCACACCTGTAATCCAAACACTTTGGGAGACAGAGGCAAGAGGACTGCCTGAACCCAGGGATTTGAGACCAGCCTGGGCAACTTGGTGAGATCTTGTCTCTACAATAAATAAAAAAAAATTAGATGGGCATGGTGGTGCATGTCTGTAGTTTCAACTGCTTGGAAGGCTGAAGTGGAAGGATCACCTGAGCCCAGCATGTCAAGATGTCGGGGCTGTGGTAACTGTGAGTGTGCCACTGCACTCCAGATTTGGTGACACAGTGAGACTCCAACTCAAATATATATGTATATGTATGTATGTATATATATAAAACATTGTTCTTGGCTAGGTACAGTGGGTACAGTGGCTCATGCCTGTATTCCCAGCACTTTGGGAGGCTGAGATGAGAGGATTGCTTGAGTCCAGAAGTTCACAACCAGCCAGGGTAACATTTAGCAAGACTTCATCTCCATAAAAAAAAAATTTTTTTTTAATTAGCTGGCATGGTGGTGTGTGCAGTCTCAGCTACTTGAGAAGCTGAGGTAAAAGGATTGCCTGAGCCCAGGAGGTCAAGGCCACAGTGAGCTGTGATAGTGCCACTGCACTCCAGCATGGAAAAAAAAAATTGTTCCTTGTACCCCACATTTTTTCAAAAAAATTGTTCCTACAAAAATTATATAGATGAAGAATATGAAAATTCTAAAGGATACGATTCATGACCCAAAATGTCACTTTTATTTATAAGAGTTGCAACTCATAATCCAAAATAGCATTTAAAATAAGTATTTAGGGCCAGACTCGGTGACTCAGCCTGTAATTCCAGCACTTTGGGAGGCTGAAGCGAGTGAATTGCCTGAGCCCACAGGTTCAAGACCTGCCCGGACAACTTGGCGAGACCTCGTCTCTACAGTGCTACTGTGCCTGTAGTTCCGGCTACTTGGAAGACTGAGGCGGAAGGATTGCCTAAACCCAGCAGGTCAAGGCTGCAATGGCTGGGAGCGTGCCACTTGCAACTCCAGTCTGGGCAACAGAGTGAGACTCTAAAAAAAGTATTTAGAAATATAGACATAATTTACTTATTAAATGAATAAAATGTACTTGGGAAGACATAATGCTAACAATAATGCAAAATATCTCCATTTCCCCACTGAATCAGTTTCCTATCACCTTAGCATGTAATGTTCTGAATGAATGATCATAAAATAGATACACTTTCTTCTCATTTCTTAAAAGCCAATACAAATTTATGTAAATGTTAGGAACTACTAAGAAGTAATAATTGACATTATATGACAATATAAAATACTCTAGAAGTGCATATATTATTCGGTTGTTCTGTTTATTTACTTAAATATGTGTTAAAACTTTATACTATACCAAAAATTTTTTTAAGGCCTAGCATAAGTATTTTCTAAAAAACATCTAATAATAAGCTGGCAAGAGGTCTGGAAAATGATTTCTAATATAGTAGAGTTTAAAGAAGTATGAGCTTCATTAAGCTTGTTAAATTACTAAAGTTAATCCATAATATGAACTCTCTAGTATCCAATATTGAGCTCTTTTTGAAGACTTTCCTACATCTAGTGAATCACAAGTTTTTTTGCCTGAATGAATTCTTGCATATTAACTGAGGAATGAACTGTGGGGGAAGACTTTTCCACACTCGTTACATTCATAGCATTTCCTTAGTATGAATCCTCACATTTGAGTTAGGGCTAAGCTATTTTGAAAGGTTTTCCCACATACATTAGATAGATGCGGTTTCTACTATGAACTCCCTGGTGTCAGATAATGTCAATCATATGGCAGATGGCTATCCACATTTGTTATATTTGTAGGATTTCTCCCCACTGTAAATTCTAATATGTTGCCTGGAGAAGGAACAATTACTGAAAACCTTCCCACATTAAGTACATTTAGAGAGTTTTCCCCCAGTATCAGTTATTTGATGAACAATGAGTTGGGGTGCCTTGTTGAATACTTACCACATTCCTTACAATCCTAGGATTTCCATACTGCATGAGTTTTCTCAAACTGCAAGAAAGCTAATTTGCACATGAAGGTTAAGCCACATTGATTGCACTCATGGAGTTTCTCTCCTGTATATGTTCTCATATGTTCAAAAAGAGATGAACTGTCAATAAAGATTTTCCCCCATTGATGACAATAAGGTTTCCCTTCAGTGTGTATTCTCTGGTGTCCAGTCAGGTTGACTTCTGTCTGAACACTTTGCCACATTCATCTCATAGGCCTTCTTACATTTATAATTTTTCTTATGCGTCATTTGAGATGAATTACAACTGAATGATTGTTTTTGCCTCCATTAAACTCACAAAGGGTTTTTTTCTCCTACAAGTAAGTAAATCTGACTTATGCCTCAAAATCCTTATGCTTAAGACTTGCTCACCAGGCTTTTTTTGCAATGAAATACTGTTTAGAAAAGCTTCGTATCCATATCCATAACCTCTTTGCGTAATACATGTTGTAAGCAAATCCTCTATTTTCTTGGGGCATCTCTATTTGGTTGCTAACTTTCCAGTTATCTCATACAGTGGAATACAGAATTCATCACCAACTATCATGCTATGGAATTATCATTTTTGACACACACCCTTTAATGGGTATATACTCTTGTTTTGCCCTATACAACTTGTTATTTTTTTTAACTTTTGGGTTCCTACATCTAGCTTTCATCAAATGTAAGGATGTTAAAGACCAGAATCTCTGTTCTAGACTTCAGGGGTTTCCTCACGACTGTTTTCCCTTCCTGCAAACTATGTACAATGCAATAATTAAGTGCTTCAGCACAAACTTACATTTCCCCTATCTTACACCAACTCAGCAAACATAAAAGATGAGGGCCAGAAATGCCAGTCTGGTAACCTATGTGTATGCATTCTTGTTCTTAACAAATACCTTCTGCTCCATTCAAACCAGGGTACAAAGTGACTTCCTCAGAAACTGCTCACTTTAAGATCCAATTCTCTATCGATGTTCACTGTCCCACTTATGCTGTCCTTTATCACGAACTTTTTCTTATTTTAGAATGAATTATGAATTACTTCATCACACACTTATGTATCTGTGTGTGCATGTGCAAACAGTCATTCCTTGGTATATGCAAAGAATTTGTTCCAGGATTCCCCAAATATACCAAAATCCATGCCTACTTCAATCTCGTAGTCAGAACACGCATATACAAAAGGTTGGCATTTCAGGAATACCGTTTTGGAGCTTGGTTGAAAAACATCCACAAGTAAGTTTATTTACACAGTTTAAACCCATTTTCAAAGTCAACTGTGTACGTGTTTACCAAAAAAAGAGGAAGATCTATGTACCTTCTTCTCAGCTTGAGAAACAGATGCCCTCAGCACTATCAGAACCCATGTGTACCCTCCTAAATGCAGTATGCTGTGTCCTCCCATCTCCACCAAAGTACCTTTATCCCAAAATTTATTATCCCCTTGCTTATCTTTGTAGTTTTTCTACCTATATACTTATTCCTAAATAACATATGACTTATTTGAATATGCGTTAAGTTTGTTTTTACTTTTGAGTAGGAGTCTTACTCTGTTGCCCAGGCTAGAGTGCAGGTAATCCTTTCAGCTCAGCCTTCCAAGTAGCTGGAACCACAGGCACATGCCATCACACCCGGCTGATTTTTGGATTTATTGTAGAGACAAGGTCTCACAAGGTTGCCCAGGCTGGTCTTGAATCTCTGGATTCAGGCATTCCTCTCGCCTCCACCTCTCAAAGTGCTGGGATGATAGGCGTGAGCCACCACGCCCAGCTATCTTACACCAATACAGCAAATATAAATGGTATCAAACTGGATGCATTTTTCTGTTAAATTTTTTTCCTCAGTAATGAGTTTGTGAAATCCATCATTCATGATGCTTTTAATTCTAAGTCACTCATTGTCAATGCTGTACTTATTTTATTAGCACATCACAGATGTTTCTCTGATAATATTTATTTCCAGCTTTTTATTTTTACAAAAGTGCAATAAACACTCTTGCTATATTTTGTGATGAAGGCATTTATTTAGGACAATGGTTCACAAAGTGTGGTCCACAGAGTTCTAAGGGTTCCTGGGACTCTTTCAAAAGGTTTACTAAGTAAAAAAATATTTTTATAATGATAAGAGGCTATGGTCAGGCATGATGGCTCATGCCTGTAATCCCAGCATTTTGGGAGGTCAGAGTAGGACTGCCTGAGCTCAAAAGTTAGAAGGCTTGCCTAATCCCAGAAGACCAAGGCTATAGTGAGCTGTGATTGTGCCACTGCACTCCAGCCTGGGTGACAGTGAGAGACCCTCAACTAAAAAAAAAAAAAAGAGGATGTCACAATTGTGGAAAGTTATTGTCCAAGGATAGTGATAAACAACTTAAAATGCACAAGACAGTCACCGCAACAAAGAATTATCTGTTCAAGAATGTCAATAGCAGAGGCAATAGGATTGCCTGACTCCAGAGTTCGAGACCAACCTGGGCAACTTGGCAAGACCTCATCTCTACAATAAATCAAAAAATTAGCTGGGTGTGGTGGTGCACGCCTGTAGTTCCAGCTACTTGGAAGGCCGAGGTGGAAGGATTGACTGAGCCCAGCAGGTCTAGGCTGCAGTGGCTGTGAGTGTGTCTATGCACGACAGCCTTAGTGACCCTAAGATCTAAGCATATTACCCATTATCACGGGGATCTCTATATCAGCAGATCTGGTTGCAATATAGGCAGAACAGAGATTGGCATTATAGGGATTAAGAAAGAATGTGACAGGAGACTGAAGGCCTGAATAAAATGCCGACATTACAGAGGAAATAAAAATAATGTAATGTTGATAGAATGAGCACAAGTGTCTAACAGTTATTTTTAAATAAGGCACACATATTTCTCTCTGATGGCATAAGGGCGAGGGTCTAGGACATGGAATGTGAGAGACAGGCAGAGGGAAGCAGAGAAGGTGGAGTCACGGAGAAAGCACCCAGAATAAATGGGCAGGGTGGGATGATCCAGAGGACAGTGAACTGACCACCACGTCATCTACAGTCAAAGGCAAGAGAGACCCTGAATCCCATATTTATGACTGCTACTCTATCTCTGGTGCACTCATTAATCCAGCAAGTCTACTTTTTTTTTAATCAGAGTCTCACTCCATCGCCCAGGCTGGAGTGCAGTGGCACACTCACCGCCACCCCAGAGTCAACCTGCTGAGCTTCAGCGATCCTTCTGCCTCAGCCTTCCAAGTAGCTAAAACTACAGGCGTGTGCTACCACGCTGGGCTATTTTTTTTTTTTTTACTTATTGTAGAGACGAGGTCTTGCCAAGTTACCTGGGCTGATCTCGAACCCACAGGCTCAGGCAAACCACTAGCCTCAGCCTCCCAAAGTGCTGAGATTACAGGCTGAGCCACCGAGCCCCACAATACCCACAATATATTCCCACAGATGTAAAAGGACAATTATGATTAACTACAGCAAAATAGTTTACTATTATTATTTTTGAGTTGGAGTCTCACTCTGTTGCCCAAGCTGGAGTGCAGTGGCATGCTCACAGTCACTGTAGCCTCGACCTGCTGGGCTCAGGTGATCCTTCTGCCTCAGCCTTCCAAGTAGCTGAAATCACAGACATGTGCCACCATACCCAGCTGATTTTTTTTTTCTATTTATTGTAGAGATAAGGTCTCACCAATTTTCCCAGGCTGGTCTCAAACCTGTGGGCTCAGGCAATCCTCTCACCTTGACCTCTCAACGTGCTGGGATTATAGGTGTGAAAAACCTTGCCCAGCCTTTTTTTTTTTTTAATTTGGCGTCTCACTCAGTTGCCCAGACTGGAGTATGGTGGCACACTCATGGCCACCACAGCCTCCACCTGCTGGGCTCAGGTGATCCTTCTGGCCCAGCCTTCCAAATAAAAATAATGTAAATATTTTGTGCCACCACGTCTGGCTGATTTTTTGATTTATAGTAGAGACAAGGTCTATGCCAAGTTGCCCAGGCTAGTCTTGAACCCCTGAGCTCAGGCAATCCTCTTGCCTCTGCCTCTCAAAGTGCTGGGATTACAGGTATGAGCCACTGTGCCCAGGCAGAATAATTTCTAAGAGCAAAAGATTGGAAACAACTTAAATGTCCATCAACAAAGATCTGGCTAATTAATTCTGATCCATTTAGACAGCAGGATATTATGCAGTCCTGATACAAAATAATCTCTAAGATATAGTTTTAAATAAAGGGAAGAACAAGGATATAGTATACTATCATTTTGGAAAAAAGAATAAGATTTTTAAAAGATGTTTATGGGCCAGGCGCAGTGGCTCAATCCTGTAATCCCAGCACTTTGGGAGGTCGAGGTGACTGCCTGAGTCTACGGGTTCGAGACTAGCCTGGGCAACTTCGCAAGTCCTCATCTCTACAGTAAATCAAAAAATTAGCTGGGCGTGATTACGGGGGGGCCAGCACCTTCAGAGAGATTTAGAGGGTCCCTGGAAGGTGGGGCAGCGTCAGCGATTATTCTGGAGAAGTAAAGAGAAAGAAAGAGACTGGACTCTGTCTAGTGCAGAAGCCGATTCTGTAGTAGGCATAGATATTGAAAGAAAGATAGAGGGATAGATATAAAGAGAAAGAAAGAAAGTGGACAACTGTTCAGTGAAATGAGCAGAAGCTATTTAATGGAACCAACTGTAAATCTTTTATCCTAAATTGTCACATGTTAAATCACAAGACTTTCACGTGAACACAAGGCCAGGTGGATGAGGCACATCCCCCTCACCCACCAGGTGTTTCCTTAAGCTTGAGGAAGGACAATCCCAATCAAATCACAGGACTATTACGTGAACACAAAGCCAGGTAGATGAAGGGCATCCCCTACCCACCAGGTGCTTTCCCAAGCATGAGGAAGGACAATCCCAAAATTATCTCACTGTTCCTTACGCTTGGTTTATGTTCCTCAAAAGCAATACAATTCTAACATCATAAGATCCTAATAATCAATAAATGCTAAAACTTATGCATACCCAACACCTAATGACTGACTTAAATCCTAATACCTTTCTATTCTGTGCTAATTTTACCTGTACTATAAAAAACTCTTAATTATAGCTCAAACCAGTTCCTAAAGAATATGGCCCAGTCCAAAGATCACGATGGGCCGTTTCCAGGAACAATTGATTATGATCTCTTAACAAAATGGCTATTCTAAAATCCTATGTATCTATCTTAATTTCTATAAAAGTTTCTAATTCCTAATCCTAATACATAAGACTGATCATCAGCAATAAAGCTTCTAAAATAAAACCCAAATACAAACTGTAATTGAACTAAAGCCAAAACCGCAATTAGTAGAAAGTGGGAACAATGACATATATAAAGTTAGCTGTATTCTATAAAACCTCAAAGTATCATGTTTGATCATGCTTGAACTAACATAATTCCCTGGCGTAGCATGACCTATTCTACAATACTTTCTATGAATAAAATAAATTCAGTTTCTATTATAAGTAGAAAAAACCTACACTAATTGTAACTAAAGAACCAGTTTAAAAGAATGCAGCCCAGCCCAAAGTGGACGCTGGGCCCTTAGGAATATGGCCCAGTCCAAAGTTCGTGCTGGGCCATTTCTGGTAACCCTAGATAATCATCTATACCATCTAAAGCTGGAAACAGCTCTCTAAATGTATATACTAATTCTACAAATATACTTTCAAATCTTATAAAGAAGCTTGTATCATATATAAGGCTCCCAAATGTGACCTGAGTTTGAACTGTGTTAAGTTTAAAGCCGAAACTGCCGTCTGTGAGAAACGGGAACAATGAATCCCTAGAGTCAGCCATGCCTGTCATATTCTCAGAACTTCATGCTTAGATCATCAAAGTCCCTGCTAGCGGGTCATGCCAAACAACAAAGAAGGGCGGAGGGAATGGGCCTTCAGCTCCTAAACGCAACATGGTGGTCTCAGGGTGTGCAGCCCGCCTGGATCCCGCTCAGGCGGGCCTCCACGGCCAGCTCCCAACATGTGATAGTGCACACCTGTAGTTCCAGCTATTTGGAAGGCTGAGGCAGATGGATTGCCTGAGCCCAGCAGGTCGAGGCTGTGGTGGCCGTGAGACTGCCCCTGCACTCCAGCCTGGGCGACAGAGTAAGACTCCAACTCAAAAAAAAAAAGATGTTTATGTTTACGTGCTGCATATGTGCATACTATGTGAATTTGTGTGTACCATATGTGTATTGTATATGTGCATTTACGTGCATTTTTATGTGCATGTCTTATATACATGAGTGTGGATATGGGTATGTGTGTATGAATATGTACATGAATATGTATTATGTATGTGTATATCTTATATATCTGTATGGACGGGTATGTATATGACCATGTGTATGTATAATGTGTGTATATATGTATGTATGTATATGTTGCTTGGAGTGGGCTTTTTGGCAATGATACCAAAAAGTACCTGTCGCCCTATAACCTGGTTGTAGAAATTAAACACTCCTGGGCAACCCCCTCAGGTCCCCTCCCACTGTGGGAGCTTTTCTGTCCTCTCAATAAATCCTGCTTTCTCATTTAAAAAAAAGAAAAGAAATTAACCACTCACTTTTCTCCCAGTCTCTGCCCCTTGTATTTTAATTGGCACAAGAGATTACAGCTAATTTCTTGGATCTGGCCATACAGAGGGGTAAGTGGGTGATACACGTAAATTATTAGAATGCGGCCCAGGAGAATCCGCGCTCTACGAGGTCAGGGATTTTGGTTTGCTATTTTCTTTTCTTTGAATTGGAGTCTCACTCCATCCCCCAGGCTGGAGTGCAGTGGAACACGGGCTCACGGCCACCCCAGCATTGACCTGCTGGGCTCCAGCGATCCTTACACTTCAGCCTTCCAAGTGACCGGAACTACAGGCATACACTACCACGCCCAGCTAATTTTTTATTTATTGTAGAGACGAGGTGTCATCAAGTTGCCCAGGCTGGTCTCGAACAGGGGGGCTCAGGCAATTCACTCGCTCCAGACTCCCAAAGTGCTGGATGACAGGCTGAGCCACCGAGCCTGGCCTGACTTGCTATTTTCACTTCTACATCCTCTCTACCTAGAACAAGGTTTCTCAACCTGGGGCACTACCCTTGGGCTGACTAACTCTTTGTCGTAAGTGGGTGAGGAGGGTGCCATCCACTGCACTGTGGGATGCTGAGCAGCTTCCTTGGTCTCTGCTGTGGCAGGAGCATCCTCCTAGTTATGATGACCAAAAATGTCTCCAGCTATTGACAAATGTCCCCTGGGGGGCAAAACTGCCACCAGTTGAGAAACACCGACCTAGAAAAGTGGGTGCTCAATACACAATACATGCTTGTTAAATGTAGTAAACAGGCTCAGTGGCTCAGCCTGTCATCCCAGCACTTTGGGAGGCCAAGGTGAGTATATTGCCTGAGCCCGCGGGTTCGAGACCAGCCCGGGCAACTTGGCGAGATTTCGTCTCTACAGTAAATTAAAAAATTAGCCAAGCATGGAAGCATGCACCTGTAGTTCCGGCTACTTGGAAGGCTGAGGTGGAAGGGTCACAGAGCCCAGCAGATTGACGCCGAAGTGGCTGTGAGTGTGCCACTGCCCTCCAGCCTGGGCAACGGAGTGACTCCAACTCAAAAATAAAATTAAAATGTAGTAAACAGCTGGAAAACAATTTAGAAGTATGCAGAGGTCACCTGGGTTTTGTTCACCTCCTCTTCCCATGGAATAATCTCACCTCAACTCTCCACATAAGCAGATACAGGCTACCCTGAAGTCTTCCAAAGGGCAGAAGTGGGGACAACCTGTCCACAGATGACTCACGTATATTCCTCAAGTTCAGCCACAGTCATTAAGCATGACTACACAAGCATGTCCCATGAGGCCACTTTTCACAGGGCCACTGAATTTCAGCAACATCAGCGTACACCAGAAACTGGTCAAGGAAATTAAAGCATGTTTGTACAACTTTAGCATCAAGAAGCCAGTGATATTTTGCAAGTAGTTCAAAGGCTGTAACTCCAAAATTAAGTAGGGTATCCTCCTCTGGTGCACAAACACCCTTGAAGCCTAGGGAATCCCAAGACACAGTTCTAGGCACTTTATAAAGACTAACTCAGCTGGGCTCAGTGGCTCAGCCTGTAATCCCACGCTTTGGGAGGCTGAGGTGAGTGGATTGCCTGAGCCCACGGGTTCGAGACCCACCTTGGCAACTTGGCAAGACCTCATCTCTACAATAAATCAAAAAATTAGCCAGGCGTGGTAGCGCGCTCCTGTAGTTCCAGCTACTTGGAAGGCTGAGACCAAAGGACCGCCAGAGCCCAGCAGGTCGAGGCTGAGGTGGCCGGGAGCGGCCAGTGCACTCCAGTCTGGGCGACTGAATGAGACTCCAACTCAAAAAAAAAAAAAAGACTAACTCCATGGAACCAACCGTGCTGCCCATTGAAACTGGTCTGGATTTTAAAAAATGTGGCACATTTACACGATGGAATATTACGCAGCCATAAAGAAGAACAAAGCTATGAACTTTGTAGCAACTTGGATGGATTTACAGTCTGTAATATTCGGTTATCTATCACACAAACTAAGAACAGAGTACCGCATGGTCTCACTCATAAGCGGACCCTGAACAATTATCATAATACTACAAGAAAGGGATTGGCAGTAGCAGGAAACTGCCAGGGGAAGGGTGGGGGGGCACACTTCATCAATAAGCATACCTGATCTCAAACCAGGCAAAGTGGGGACCAAAGGGAGGCCCACACTTGACCTGTACGATGACCACTTGTATACCTAATCCTGAATTGTACCCCACATCATTTTAAAACATTTTTTAGATTTTTTTTGAAAGCAGGATTTATTGATAGGATAGAAAAGCTCCCACAGTGGGAGGGGAACCGAGTGGGTTGTCCATACCCCACATCTTTAAAAAATAAAAAATAAGCCGGGCTCCGTGGCTCAGCCTGTAATCCCGCGCCTTTGGGAGGCTGAGGTGAGTGGATTGCCTGAGCCCGCGGGTTCAAGACCCGCCTGGGCAGCGATACCTCATCTCTACAATAAATCAAAAAATCAGCCGGGCGTGGTAGCGCATGCCTGTAATTCCGACTACTTGGAAGGCTGAGGCGGAAGGATCGCCGGAGCCCAGCAGGTGGAGGCTGCGGTGGCCGGGAGCGGCCACTGCACTCCAGTCTGGGTGACAGAATGAGACTCCAACTAAAAAAATAAATAAATAAAAAATAAATAAAAAAATAAAGACTAACCCGGCAGTTTTTCCTTGAAAAACTTGCCCATGGCAGATCTCTCCGCCATGAATCTTCCTTCTTTTTTCTCTTTTTCTAACAAACTTTGAAGACTTACCAAAGGAAAAAAAAACGACCTAATTTCTCACAATACTGCTTTGGAACTGGCACTACTGCCACCCCGGCTTTATCGTGGAGGAGACGGAGGCACAGAGAGCATAAACAGCTTGCCAAGGTCACCAGCCGGGGCATCCCGGGGACAGGACTCAAACCCGCGCGCCCGGGCTTCGGGTCTCCGCGTTTGCGCCGAGGACGCAGGAAGAAGCCGCCCGGGACCGGCGGAGGCCGCGCGCACACGGGCACACGGGGCTCCGCGCCCTGGAGGAGAGAAATGCCGCCGGGCGGGAACTGCACGCCCGCGCGACCCCAACCCCGCGCCGGGCACCTGCGCGCGGCAGAACGGCGCCTTCAGGAGGCTCTGGGCTGGAGGACGCGCGACGAGGCGGCACTGCGCCTGCGCGCGGGGTGGAGGGGGTAGTGGGAGCCGAGGACTACAATCCCCACAAGGCCCCGCGCGAATTCTCGCGCAAGGGCTGCCGGGAAACCTGCTCTTCCCCGTAAGGAACCTCGGACGCCTCGGCGGCTCTCCTCCCTCCTCCCCCCCCCCACCCCGCCCAGGCACAGCGGGAGGCCGATGCGGGAGGATCGGTGGAGCACGGGTTCGAGACCAGCCCGGGCAACACAGCGAGACCTCGCCTCTGTAAAAACGGATAAAAGAAAAATGAATCTTTCCTGGAGAATTCAGCCGAAAACAATACACTGGAAGACCTGAAACTCGTTTTTTCTCCACTTTTTTTTGAGTTGGATTCTCACTCTATCGCCCAGGTTGGAGGGCAGTGGCACGCTCACGGCCACCGCAGCCTAGACCTGCAGAACTCAGGTGATTCTTCCGACTCAGCCTTCCAAGTAGCTGGAACTACAGGCATGCGCTACTACATCCGGCTAATTTTTGATTTATTGTAGAGATGAGGTCTCACCAAGTTGCCCGGGCTGTTCTCGAACTCCTGGACTCAGGCCATCCTCTCGCCTCTGCCTCTCAAACTGCTGGGATGACAGGTGAGCACCACCGCGCCCGGCTAATTTTTTGACTTATTGTAGAGACGAGGTGTGTGTATCCTCTAATGTCCTATAAACTGACTATCTTTAAAAAAATAATAATAATAATTTGCTTTTAGGGCCAATGCCTTGCTAGATTCTGGTGTTGGCCATGTACTCTTTGAGCTACAGCCAGGCCATGTTTCCTGGCTTTGACCCCCTCCCCTACCTTGGGGAGGTGAATCTTCTCTTTCTCTCTCTCTCTCTTGAATTTACTTTGAAATAAACTCTAGTTTGTAATTTTTTTAAAAAATTGCTTTTAGACAGTAATCTTTAGAACAGAGGCATGCTACAATTATTGTTTTGTGTTTTGTTTGGTTTTTTGAGTCGGAGTCTCCCTCTGTCACCCAGGCTGGAGGAAAGGGCCACGGTCATGGCCACCGCAGCTTCCACCTGCTGAGCTCAGGTGATCCTCGCAACTCAGCCTCCCACCGTGGGAAGCAGGTTTCCGCCTCCGCATGGGGCGTCTGTTCACCCGCACGTGGAGACCATTATCTCTGTCCTGAGGAATCCAGTCTAGAAAGGTTGACAGGAAGCATCCTAGGGAATGGGAATGCTGTGCTGTGGGTAAGCAGGCAACTGCAAGCCCTGGAAAACGGTCTTTGTGAAACCATTCACACTTACGGCACAAGTAACACCTGTTGAAGCCATAGCAGATGCATGTGTGTACACACATGTCTCTGGGGAAACGGGATGTGTGTCTGTGTGTGAGAGAAAGAGACTGTGACAAGAGGGAATGTGCACTCCAATTTTTCACATGGTAACAATTTTTATTTGACTGTAGAAACTCAAACTGGCTGGGCGTGGTGGCTCACGCCTGTCATCCTAGCACTTTTGGAGGCAGAGGTGAGAGGATTGCCTGAGCCCAGGAGTTCGAGACCAGCCTGGGCAACTTGGTGACATCTCATCGCCACAATAAATTTTTAAAATTCGCTGGGCAGGGTGGCTCACACCTGGAATCCCAGCACTTTGGGAGGTGAAGGCAAGAAGATTGCCTGAGCCCAGGGATTCAAGACCATCTTGAACCAGGGGTTTAGAACTTGGCGAGACCTCGTCTCTACAATGAATTGTGTAGTGGCGCATGCCTGTGGTTTCAGCTACTTGGAAGGCTGAGGCAGAAGGATCGCCAGAGCCCCGCAGGTCAAGGCTATGGTGGCTGTGAGCATGCCACTGCACTTCAGCCTGGGTGACAGAGTGAGATTCTGACTCAAAAAAAAAAAATCTGCTTTTTAAAGCCTAGACAACATAATGAGGCCTCATCTCTACAAAAAATCAAAAAATTAACCAGGCATGATGGTGCATGCCTATAGTCCCAACTACTTGGAAGACTGAGGCAGAAGGATCCCCTGAGCCCAGGAAGTCGAGGATGCAGTGAGTCATGATCGTGCCCCTGCACTCCAGCCTGGGTGATAGAGTGAGACTTCTGTTCAAAACGAAAGAAACAAAGAGAGTCAAACTGAGTCTGGCAAGATCTAAAAGTGAAACATACAAAGCACAACTTCTACAAGGGATAAACAGTTGTAATCATTCATCAGAGTACAAGTGGAAACCAAATTAAAGCCAAAAGAAAAATGCTGGTACTATCGTCCACATCACACTACTTGGGAATTGTTGCCCTTATCATTTAAGAAGTACCTATTCTTGGATTTTAGGTTCTGGGGTGTGTGTGTGTGTGTGTTGTGTGTGTTCTATATATGTGAAATGTAAGGAAATGGCATCTTCCTACACTAAATATTTTATAAGATATTTCACTCAAAGATACATATTTTGTGACTAGGCAAGGTGACTTACATCTGAAATCCCAGCACTTTGGAAGGCCAAAGTTGGGGGATTGCTTGAGGTCAGGAGTTCGAGACCAATCTGGACAACATAGGGAGACATGAGAACCCATCTCTACAAATATATATAAATATATATATGTACATATAGAGAGATACATGTATATATCTTTTGCAGCATCAATGCTTTTTTGTAAATTTATAAGATTATAATATCTTGTAAAACTATATCACAGTATCAATAGAAAATCAACTACTCAGAAATTATAATTTAAGCCTAAATTGCAAATGTCAAATGATAAAAACTATTATGCAAATAAGAAATTACTAATATTGGCTGGGCATGGTGGCTCACACCTGTAATCCCAGCACTTTGGGAGGCCGAGACAAGAGGATTGCCTGAGCCCACGAGTTCGAGACCAGCCTGGGCAACTTGATGAGACCTCATCTCTATAATAAATCACAAAATTATTCAGGAACAGTGGCACACGTCTATGGTTCCAGCTGCTTGGAAGGCTGAGGTGGAAGGACCGCCTGAGCCCAGCAGGTCAAGACTGCAGTGGTCATGCCACTGCAGTCCAGCCTGGGAGACAGAGTGAGACTCCAACTTAAAAAAAAAAAAGACTAATATCCTTTATTTATAAAGAAATTTTATAAATTAATGAAGGAGAGATTAATACTTCAGATGCATAGCAAAAGCAGGAATGAGCAACCAAAGATAAAATGTACATGGTCAAAAAACATGGGAAGAAGTGTTAAAACTAATTTGTACTACAAATAAGATATACTTATGCTAACCTGAGAAAGATGAAGATGATTCTAATACTCAGGGGGCATGAGAATAGACACTCATGTGATCAAGATGATATAAATGGGTACACACTTTCAAAACCCAATTTGAAGTGTCAATTTAAATGGTTCATTTAACTCAGAATATGCACACATGGAATTGTAGTCCACACAAATTATATGTGTGTGTGTTTTAAGATGTTCGTTGAGTGTTTTGTTAAGTGGGCTTAATTGGAGGCTATTTCCTTCAGCCTAAGGCTCTAGGTTATTTCAGTCCTGGAATTCATTTTGGGAAGCCCATAGTATTTATGACTTGACTATGCATTGCATTGTTTCAGGGATTGAAATATTTGATGAGGAGTGGCATATTTGCAGAGTCTTAAAATATTCCCCTAAAAATGATGTAATAATTACCAAAGATGGACTGTGGCTCATGCCTGTAGTCCCAACACTTTTGGAGGTTGTCACTGAAGGATTGCTTAAGGCCGGGAGTTTGAGACCAGCCTGGGCAACATATTGAGATTTTGTTTCTCTTTAAAAAAAAGAAAAAAAGGCAAAGAAAGGATAAGGAAATGTTTCAGATAAAAGAATATTAACGAGGCATGACAACAGATAGGATATAATATATCTAATTAATATAATACAATTGGCCTTCCATATTCATGAGTTCCACATCTGTGGGTCCAACCAACCATGGATCGAAAATATTTAGAGAAAAAAATTCCACAAGTTTCCAAAACCCAAAACTTGAATTTGCCATGGGCCAACTACTATGTCGAATCCACTCAAATGAAGTGATGGGTAGGCATTGTATATTAAGTATTACAAGTAATGTAGAGATGATTTTTTTAAATACATTATACAGAATAATGTGTGTAGTTTATATGAAAATACTATGTCTTACTGTATTAGGGACTTGAGCATCTGTAGATGTGGTTATTTGAGGTGAATCCTGGAACCTTTCCCTCACGAATACCAAGGAATGACTTATATTAATTAGATGTAATATGTAATATTATATTGAAACAGATATCATATGCAACTATATCATAATATAGAATATATAATTCAGGACTGGACCCTCTATCAGAAACATTTTCCCTACAAGATATTGTTGGTGCAATTGAATTTGTATTGGTACAAATAGAATTTGAAGTTAATAAAATAATAATATAATATCTATGCTAACTTTTCTGAACTCAGTAATTCTGATGTGGTTATATAAGAGAATATCAGTGTTCTTAGAAAACGTACATGGAGCCAGGTATGGTGGCTCAAGCCTGTAATCCCAGGACTTTGGGAGGCTGAGGCGATGGATTGCCTGAGTCTGCAGGTTCAAGACCAGCCCAGGCAACTTGGTGAGACCTCATCTCTACAATAAATCAAAAATTAGCCGGGCATGGCAGCGCATGCCTGTAATTCTGGCTACTTGGAAAGCTGAGGTGGAAGGCTTGCCAGAGTCCAGCAGGTTGAACCTGGAGTGGCTGTGAGTGTGCCATGGCACTCCAGCCTGAGTGATGGAGTGAGATTCCAGCTCAAAAATAAAAAATAAAAAATAATTTTAAAAAGATACGTAGACACAGGCACACAAACACGCAGTACATGACCAGACACAGACACACACACACATGCACTCATACACACATGCACACACAGATAGACATATGCACAAAGATACACACAGACACATGCACACAGAGACACGTGTGCATACAACACATGCACTCACACACAGAGAGACACACACAGACACGCATCACATACACTTCTCTAAGGATGGCCTGGAGCACACCTGCCCTGAGATGCTCTAAGACCAGTAAGTTCTAGCATGCGCCTGTAGTTCCAGCTACTTGGAAGGCTGAGACGGAAGGATTGCCTGAGCCCAGCAGGTAGAGGCTGCAGTGGGCGTGAGTGTGCCCCTGCACTCCAGCCTGGGCGACAGAGTGAAACTCTGACTCAAAAAAAAAAAGAAAAGAAAAGAAAACTTATACTAAATAAGGAGTAAAAAACACAACTGCAGCCTATTTTCAATTAGTTCAGGTACCTGTAAAGAGAGAAAGAATGTAGACAGACATGGCAAAACGTACACAACTGGTGAATTTGGATGAAGAGAATGTGAAGAGCTATTTCTACTAATCTTGCAATTCTTATGTCTATTTGCAATGATTTCAAGATAAAAGTTAAAATTACATCATAAATTGAAATAAAGTAAAATAGGTCTTCTAACTAGCCTTTTCTAGGTAAACACTTTTAACGCTACTCTATAATTTAATCAAGGAAGGAATGTCCTGGAAATTACCTGTGAAATGGGTGGGGCCACCTAAAGGGATAAATAAAAATCACTGTCAGACTCACACCTGTAGTTCCAGCACTTTGGGAGGCAGGGAGATGGCTTGAGGTCAGCCTGGCCAACATAGCAAGACCCTGATTCTACAAAAAGTGTTTTAAACTTTAAACCCGTTTGTAGTCCCTGCTATGCAGGAGGATCGTTGGAGCCCAGGAGTTCAAGGCTGCAGTGAGCTATGGTCATGCCACTGCACTCCAGCCAAGGAAGACAGGAGGAGACCTTGCCTTGAGGAACAGGAAAAAGAAAAAAGAATTCTCATCCAGTCTCAGAGCCCAGGACAGCTCTCCAAACTGTAAGTTTCCTTCAGCTCCATTTAAAATGCGCTTGTTTGGATGGTGGGGTGCATGTGTGCCTTGAAAGGAGTAGTTGGCTATTCTTTTGTTGTTGTTGTTGTTGTTATTGTTGAGTTGGAGTCTCACTCTGTCGCCCAGATTGGAGTGCAGTGACCGCTCCCGGCCACCGCAGCCTCGCCTGCCGGGCTCCGGCGATCCTTCTGTCTCAACCTTCCAAGTAGCTGGAACTACAAGTGCGCACTACCACATCTGGCTAATTTTTGATTTATTGTAGAGATGAGGTCTCGCCAAGTTGCCCAGGCGGGTCTCAAACCCATGGACTCGGGCAATCCACTCACCTCAGCCTCCCAAAGGCGCGGGATTACAGGCTGAGCCACCGAGCCCGGCCTTGGCTATTCTTTTTTTTTTTTTTTTTGAGTTGGAGTCTCACTCGGTTGCCCAGACTGGAGTGCAGTGGCCGCTCCCGGCTATTCTTAATGCCCTAGAGATATTGTCAGATGTTGTGATGAGGGGAGTTTCAGCTTTCACCCTTTGTGGGGTAAACTGCAGTTTAGGAAATCCTAATTCTGGGTTTTGACTATGGAGTAATTTTCTGTTCTCTGTGGCATTGGATACTGGCATTTTCAAAAAGAAGCATGCATTCAAAATGAAAATGATGAAGGCTGCCTGTCTTGTGATCTTAGCTCAGGGAACAACTGAAGCCCTCTAATCTTTATGACATCCTTTTTAATTAAATCAAAGGGCCAGTGAAGGTACAGTTCCCCTAAGCAGACACTAATTTCTCGGCAGCAAAATGACCAACAAGAGGAGTCCTATTTTCACATTGTAGGTGTTATGTTAGGATCTTTCCAGAAATGGAAGACTCGTTCATTGTTATCATGGAAGAGTCTCTCTTTCCCACGCGTTTGCGGGTTCAACACAGTTCATGCTTTATACTGAAGAAATAGGGGCACTCCCCGACAGCAGTCATTTCTAGTCATGCATTTCTATTTCCTTAGCTGAGCAACTCAAAGGTGTACCATAATCTAATATATTTAGACTTCAGTTTCCTTACCTGTTAAATAGTAACAAATACCATCACTTGCAGAATCAAATTGTGTTGAGGTATGTAAGTCATAGAGAGTGCTGTTCTTCTTCAACAAGCAATAAACCTTTAGTAAAAGTCATTTATTTCCCTTTCCTCCCGCAACAGAGCCCTAATTTTCTTCAGATGAGGTATTTCTTTAGTTTAATATTTTCTTAGAATTAGCCACAAAAAAATTATGTTAGGTGGCGGCTCACTTCTGTAATCCCAGCACTTTGAGAGGCCAAAGTGGGAAGATATCTTAAGTCCAGGAATTCAAGACCAGGCTAAGCAAAGTAATGAGATCTCATCTCTACAGATTTAAAAAATTAACCATGCATGGTGTCATGGGCATGGAGACCCAGCTACTTGGGAGGCTGAGGCAGAAGGATTACCTGAGCCCAGGAGGCTGAGGCTGTGGTGAGCCATGACTGTGCCACTGCACTCCAGCCTGGGTGCCACAGTGAGACCCTTACTTCAAAAGAGTATATGATGTTGATAAAAATGGTAGTTAACTCTTGTATGAAGATCTGATTGCAGGCCATTTTTAGCCTATTGATATATCATAACCCAAGAGGTAGCTGTTACCATTACCATCTCTTTTTCACTTGTTTGAAAGTAAGACTCAGCCAGGTGTGGTGGCTCATGCCTGTAATCCCAGCACTTTGGGAGGCGGTGGCTAGAGGATTGCCTGAGTCCACAGGTTCAAGACCAGCCTGGGAAACATGGCGAGACCTTGTCTCTACAATAAATAAAAAAATTAGCTGTGTGTGATGGCGCACGTCTGTAGTTCGGCTATTTGGAAGGCTGAGGCAGAAGATCATGGCTGTGGTGGCCATGAGCATGTCACTGCCCTCCAGCCTGGACAACAGCTGAGACTCTGATTAAAAAAAAAAAAAAAAGGAAAAGAAAAATAAACTAAGAGGAGGGTTGAATTTTAAAGTTGATGGTATGGAAGTGGTAAATGGTGAAACCAGGATTTGAATCCTGGAAGTTGGAAATAACGTGTGATTTTAATGCATCCTCTCTGCATTACCTCTTTGTAACAAGAACAAAAGTAAAGATGCTTAAAGTTCTAAACTGAACAGAATCAGAACTAGTCTTTTAAGTTAGACACCCCTGAAGCAATAAATGTTGTTAGAATGTCTGGTGTGGCAGAGTTCCCAGAAAACTTAATCAATGTTAAATCTGTGGAGCTATTAATCTAATCTGTGTAATTGGGGTGGAGCATTTTTAGAGACACATGTGGAGGTAATCCCATTAACATTCAAGGTTTCTTCCCAGATTGAATTAATGTATAGGGCTTTGATGAAAGGTTGATTTTCTAGTAAGAAATAATACAATAAAATACCTCAAGAGATGGTTGGGTGCAATGGCTCACACCCATAATCCCAGCACTTTGGGAGACTTAGGTGAGAGGATTGTCTGAGCAAAATGCCACAAGAGAAGAGTGGGACTATATGTAGACTGATTAAATTAAGGTCAGTTTCAAGACTAGCCATTTTTTCTAGTAACAGTCTTAGCAGTCAGAACTCTGCCTGTAATGTGACCATGGACAGCTCTTCAAAGTTTAAATTTTCTTGAATTCAGGGGAGGGAAGACACATAACATCAATAAGAGTACCTGATCACAAACCAGAAGTGGGAACCAAAGGAAGGCCCAAACTTTACCTGTATGGTGACCACTGAATTTCACCCCACATCTTTCAAATAAAAATATATAAATAAATAAATAAATTTCCTTGAATCCCGATTCAAGTTTCTTTGGGAAGAACTGTGGGTGAGTAAAAGCCAATTTGTTTTCGTTGGTTTCACTGTAACTTTCCAACTTTTGCTAAAATTGGAATGCCAGAGGGAGCAGGCATTCCTGGCTGCCTGGAGAGAAATGGCAAATAAGTGAGGGGAGGGACCAAACTAAGAGACATAGAGAGAGACTGATCTTTTCCAAAACCTCTCAGTTTCTGTTTTGAGGTGCATGTCTCCCTCTTTATGTTTCTTTCCCACCCCATCCTTCTCATTCTCTCTCAATTTTGCTAATTATCTAGCACATCCATTCACCTTCCTAAAAGCATTCCAGTTTTTCTTCATGTGCCAACCCTTCTGCAATCTATTCCAGACATCACAGGGAATGCTAACTCATCAGGAATTGCTTCCATTTGCATTTCCTTGTTGAACAGTGATATTGAGCACCTATTCATATAACTGTTGGACATTTATCTGCTCTTTCTCATCTTCTTTCTCCCTTACCAGCTCCCTTGAAAGGATGTATCCCGAGTCTGTGTCTTCCAGAGAATTGGCATAGCTTCAGAATATTAGTAAGTTCCCAAATAAGTCTTTTATTTCGGGTATAGGGAAGAGACTTAAAGCAAATTACTATTGCATAGAGTTTTCTGTAAAACATCACTGTTAATACATTTTCAGTTAAAACGTATGTGCATGCTTTTTTCCCTCTAGGTTGCATGTGTTTTATTTGTAAAGAAAGGATGACTTCTCTAAAGATACCTGGATTTATTCAAATTTGGAGCAAGAGGACTGGGATGAGTAAGTTGAAAGAAGCATTCATTGAAACAGTTGAAGGAAAAAAGGGAACTAAACTGGTGGTCGTTTTCAAATCTAGAGAATTCATAAGGGTCTTCTTTCAACTGAGTAATAATATTAGAAGTGTGGTTCTTAGACATCGTAAAGGAAGAAAAAGTTTTCTGCACTTAACTTTGCAAAACAATATATTCTTACTTATTGACAAACTGTCCATCAGAGATGCTGAACAGTTGAAAATGTTCTTGGATGTAGTTCACCAAAACAAATTTCAACAACCTATGAAAACTGACGATGACTGGAATGTCTTTGGAAGCAGGAATGCACAGAAAGAGATTGGCAAGACTTCCCTTTATGACACCTGTCGTGAGTCAAATTACAAATCCCTTAATCTGGAAAAGAGAAGTAAAACATCTTGCTCTCAGAAGATACCTTTGTTCATGTCAAAATCCACAAGATGGGTCATAAAAGGGTTATTAAAAAATCGAGATGGGAAGAGGAAAAAAGTCATGTGGTGGGAAAGAAAAAAGTCATCTGGTCTAGAGATGACTGAGAATTTTCAGAAAAAGCATAACCCTGTAATAAGCAAGAAACCCAGGACCGACTTCTTGAAGTATGTAAAAAGCAATAGGAAGGAATCATCAAGTTTAAAAGATTTAGGAAAAAATAGAAATTCAAAACTTGTACCTTCATTGAAGACCAACTGTAATGGAAATCCTAACCTAGATGGAACAGTTTCAACCCAGACTTCCTCTACCAAAAGAGATTTGGCATTTCCATTGGACCCAAAGCACAGCCAGAGTGACCCAAGACAGAATGAAGCCCAGGTGCCCCTTGATCCTCACCCAGATCAACTGTGGGAAGGCTTTCCCAATTTGGGAAACACCTGTTACATGAATGCAATTTTACAATCATTATTTGCGATTCCATCATTTGCTGACGACTTATTCATGCAAGATGTCCCATGGGAGAAAATTCCCTTTGATGTTCTCATTATGCCCTTGAGCCAACTGCTTGCTTTGAAAGATATTTGTAATATGGAGACCAAAGAAGAATTGCTGGTAAATGTTAAAAAAGCCATTTCAGCAGTTGCAGGGATATTCTCTGGCAACACACAAAATGATGCTCATGAGTTTTTAAGTCAGTGTTTGGACCAGCTGAAAGAAGACGTGAAAGAATTAAATGCCAATTTGAAGACTGAGCGGGAAGCTGGTGACAAAAATGTATCTCCACAGACATATGCTGGTAATGCTGCCACTGAAGTGGTTGTTTGTCCTGTCGCCACTAATTTTGAGTTTGAATTGCACCTCTCTATTATTTGTAAAGCCTGTGGTCAGGCTGTTCTCAAGTCAGAACTGAGTAACTGTCTCTCCATCAACCTGCACCAAGAAACCAAACCATTTCCTTTGTCCATTCAAAATTTTGTTGATCTTTTCTTTAGAGCAGAAGAACTTGAGTATAGCTGTAAGACATGTGAGCACAAGAGTTCCGTGGCAAAGCACAAATTCAGTAGGCTCCCCAGGGTCCTTATTGTTCATCTGAAACGCTATAGCTTTAATGATGCTTGTTTGCTGGTAAAAAATAGTCAGAACGTTTATATTCCCAAATATTTAAGGTTATCTTCTCATTGCAATGGAAGCACAAAACTCCCTCGTCCCTTGAGTGGCAGTGCAGCTTCTTGGCACAGCAAAGTTCTGGGGGTCTCTCAGCAGGTGACCTCTGAGATCATCAGCCCATTGACACTATCGATGAGGTTGACCTCAGAATCCAGTGATTCCTCGGTTCTACACGCTGAACCAAAGAAGAATGGTGACCTACAAACCTGTGAAGCAGCAGGCCAAGAGCAGCAGCAGAAAGACCTGGAAAGTGGTGCTAAACTGAAGTCAAAGTTGGTAAACTCCAGAGATGGAACAGCCAGTGAAAGGGAGCTGCCAGGGACTGGCTGGATGATGGATCAGAGAGACACATTTCTGTCTATGATCCGTGAAGATGGAAGGAAGCCTATCAGTAGCCCAAACACAGGTCTCATAGAGGTTCATCTTCAAGAAGCACCTGAAAATCTAGAACTTCAGGACTATGAGAAAACCAAAACATTTGTAGAGCTAGATTTTGACAGTGTCACTGAATCTACCAATGGCTTTTGTGAGTGCAAAGAAAACGGGATTCCAGATGGATCTCAAGGAATGGTTGAACAACTCCAGCAGTGTATTGGAAAAAGCACCAAGGAGGAATTCCTTCAGCATGCACCACTGCCCAATGCCCTGGACCCTACAGAGAAGGCCCTTGAAAGATCTAGAGAATTTAAACTTCAAAAGGCTGATCTGAGCTCCCTTAGGGCATGGGTTCTGATGAGAACTCTGGGAACCAAGACCTTTTTGATCTGGAGAACACAGGAACGGAAGCCAAGGAACCAAAAAGAAATGTGAAGACGGAATACACTCTTCCAGACTACAGACTCATCAGTGTTGTCAGCCATATTGGGAGCTCCCAAGACTCAGGCCATTACATCAGCGACGCCTATGACTTTCAGAAGAAGGCCTGGTTCACATATGATGATCTACGTGTATCGGAAATCCAAGAGACCACGATGAAGAAGGCACGGCAATGCTCAGGTTATATCTTCTTTTACATGCACAACGAGACGTTTGAGGCACTGGAGGACAAGGCCGCAAATCCTTGGCCAGGAAGCCCACAGGCAGGGGCAGACCCCCAGGGAAACTATGAAGATGACTTTTTGCACAGACCTGCTTGACGCCTCCCTCAGTCCCACTCATCCATAAAGGACAAGTCTGGACTCTACCCAGAATGAGGAAACAAACAGCTCAAGAAGCAAATGTAGTGTTAGGGTGAGGCCCTCACTTCATCCAGTGACAAGCACCACGCCTGGCAGCTCCAACCCCGCACTGGCTGCACCGTGGCCTCCGTGTCCAAGCTGGCCCTCACTCTGCACGGTGATGAGGTAGTTGTCATGGAGGATAAGTCCAATGCCCTCGCTAAAGCAGCAGGTGTGAAATTCAAGCTTTTTGAACCTGGCTTGTTTGCAGAGGCCCTGGCCAATGCCAGCATCAGGATCCTCTTCTGCCATGTGGGGTGGTGGGCCTTGGCCTGCAGCAGGTGCCTAGCCAGGTGGAGCTCTTGCCACCTCCGCCGCTGCCTCCCCTGCTGAGGAGAAGAAAGGGGAGGCAAAGAAGGAAGAATCTGAGGGGTCTGATGATGACATGGGCTCTGGCCTTTCGACTAAACCTTTTATAACATGTTCAGAAAACAGCTGAACTCTCAAAAAAAAAAAAAAGCCAGGCACAGTGGCTCAGCCTGTAATCCCAGTACTTTGGGAGGCTGAAGTGAGTGGATTGCCTGAACCCGCGGGTTCGAGACCTGCCTGGGCAACTTGGCGAGACCTCATTTCTACAATAAATCAAAAATCAGCCAGGTGTGGTAGTGCGCACCTGTAGTTCCAGCTACTTGGAAGTCTTGAGGCGGAAGGATCGCCGGAGCCCAGCAGGTCAAGGCTGCGGTGGCCAGGAGTGGCCACTGCCCTCCAGTCTGAGCCACAGAGTGAGACTCCAACTCAAAAAAAAGAAAAAATTAGCCTAGTGTGATAGCTCACACCTGTAGTTCCAGCTACTCAGGAGGCTGAAACAGAAGGATTGCCTGAGCCCAACAGATCAATGCTGCCATGAGCATGCCCCTGCATTCCAGCTTGGGTGACAGAGTGAGACTACGACTCAAAAAAATAATAATAATAATGTGTTTTCTGTGTTTTGGGGCAATGATACTCAAAATGTTATTCTTGGTGTACTTTGCTACCAAGTACATGAATTGTTTGTATTATATAAATAATATTAATTGCATTTTTTGCATTCTTTTATTTTGTTTTACCAAACCTGAGGCAAGAATCGCCCCAAAAGTGGTGAAAGGAGAGTTCCAACAAGGGAGGGCCCCAGAGCGTCCTGAGATGGGACCGACTGGGATTTCAAAGAAAGAAGCATTAAATGCCAGAGTGATAGATTCAAAGCACATATAAGGGGGACTTATGTACAGGGTGCTGCCACACATCCTCAGGTGAACAGCAAAAGAAAAAAGGGAATTCTATGGAGGTGCATTCCCAGTGTGAGGGTCGGGGCATGGAGTCTTTTTCTTTTTTTTTCCTTCCTTTTGTTTGTTGTTTGTGTTTTAGAGACAGGTTTTCACCCAGGCTGGAGTGCAGTGGTGTGATCATTTCTCATTGCAGCCTTGAACTTGAACTCCTGGGTTCAAGTGGTCCTCCTGCCTCAGCCTTCTAAGTAGCTGGGACTATAGGTGTCTGCCACCACACCCGGCTAATTATTTTATTTTTATCTTGTAGAGGTGGGGTCTTGCTCTGTTGCCCAGGCTGATCTAACTCTTGGCTTCAAGCAATCCTCCTACCTTGACCTCCCAAAGCACTAAGTTTACAGGTGCATGCCACCACACCCAGTCTTGAGACATGCTTTAAATGGGGAAGGGACCAGAGGGGGCTGGCTTTAGGTGACAAGTCCAGATTGTGAATGGAGGAGGCAGTGAGGAGGCCAGACATTCGCAAGCCTGGGCTGCTGGGGTCTATCCTCCAGATACATCCAGGGTGCTGTCGTTTTGGAGGCTCCTGTGGGCTCTGCAAAGCCCTCTCATAGGACCAAGGCTCCTGACTCACTGGTCCCCACTTCTCAGTCTGGGCTGTGCCCGCCTTGCTGATCTCTGAGCCCTTGACCATTGCCCGTGCTTGACAAACTCCAGGGGCTTCCCAGCAAGGTCAAATCTGAAAAACTGAGATTCATGGCTGAGACAAGTGAAGTTTGAAATTTTACTAAGAAAACAAAAATTTAACTTATACAAAAAAGGAAAACCTTCTGTTCCAGCATCTATGTTTTTAAAAGTATAGTTATGGCAGTTTGCTTGTATGCTGGTCTTGAACTCCTGGCCTCAAGTGATCCTCCTACCTAGACATCCTCAGATTACATACCTGAGCCACCACACCTGCCCTGAGCCAATTATTTTGAGTGTTTTGGACAATATCTTAGATACTTTCATCTGTGTCTAGGATTGCTTCAAGCCTACTGGAAAAAACCATCAGTTGGCTGGTGACAGAGCAGTCTGGGCACTCTGTGACTTTTTAAATATCAGGACACAAAAAGAAAGTGGGGGAAACTGAAAAACCCTACATCCCTGAATTTGTATTCAAATGTGAATGCCTTTCCTTTGTAAAAAAAAAATTTTTTTTGAGTTGGAGTCTTACTCTGTCGCCCAGGTTGGAGTACAGTGGCATGCTCACAGCCACCACAGCCTCGACCTGCTGGGCTCAGGTGATCCTTCCACCTCAGCCTTCCAAGTAGCTGGAACTACAGGCATGTGCCACCATGCCTGGCTAATTTTTTGATTTATTGTAGAGCTGAGGTCTCACCAAGTTGCCCAGGCTGGTGTCGAACCTGTGGACTCAGGCAATCCTCTCACCTTGGCCTCCCAAAGTGCTGAGATTATAGGGTGAGCCACCGCAACCAGCCCCTTTGTAAAATTATTAAAATAAAACTCTATCAATTCATGTACCCTTGGCTGGCATGCATGTGTTTGTGACTGGTTACTGGTAAATTTTGCTACTTACCAGTCAACTATTTGCAGGTCTTTCCAGAAATCACAGGGCATAACATCAGGTTGCCTGAAAAATGCAGCAAATTGGATGGACAGACAATTGCAGCAGGGTCCATATCAGTGAACCATGTTTTGAATAACACTGCTGGAAAAAATCCTCTAATCCCTCAGCCCAATTTGCCTCTTGAGTGTCTGAGACAATGAACACTCAAGGCTATCTCAGTGAAAAGAGCTAAGAAATACATGAATATATACTGACCCACACATACGCACAGGTACACATTTATTTCTGCACCTCTCTGTTTGTATACTAAATATGAATTCATACTAATACCTCTGATTCTAATGAAGCACCACAGAGTTTATTTTAGCTTTCAAAAATACATTACTTGCAAAATTGGCAAAATTTGAATAAGGTCTATAGTTAATAATACTATGTCAAAGGAACTTTTAAAGGTGTTTCTCAATTAACTACTTTACAGATGATCTGTGACAACTTTTAAAACATCTGATAGTTTTGATGCTTGTTCTTTTTTTTTAACGAAATAAAATTTTATTGTATGGATGCCACATTTTGTTTATCCAGTGGACATTTAAATTACTTTCAGTTTTTGAGTTTTGCCTTTTTTTTTTTTTTTTTTTGAGTTGGAGTCTCACTCTTGTCGCCCAGGCTGGAGAGCGGTGGCACACTCACGGCCACCATAGCCTTGACTTACTGGACTTAGGTGATCCTTCTGCCTCAGCCTTCCAAATAGCTGGAACTACAGATGCATGCCACCATGCCCAGCTAATTTTTTTGTGATTGATTATAGAGACGAGGTCTCACCAAGTTGCCCAGGCTGGTCTCGAATACCCGGGCTCAGGAAATTCTCTTGCCTCAACCTCCCAAAGTGCTGGGATTACAGGCTGAGTCACTGCGCCTGGCCTGCCTATTCCTAAACTTCATATATTGGCCATTGCTTTGTTAAACTCTGCTGTGTTCACATGGCTCTTTGAGCTATGGCCGCCATGTTTCTTAGATTTGGCCCCCTCCCCTACCTTGGGGAGGTGAATGTTCTCTCTCTCTCTCTCTCTCTCTAATTTACCTAAATAAACTATATTTTTCAATCTAACTTTGGTGCAATTATCTGCAACTTTCACGTGGCACCAGATCACACACACACCCCCATTGGGCCTGACCTAATGTTTTAGAGGCCATACTGGGATTTTTAAACTAATATTTTTCTAAAAAACCAAAAAAAAAACCTTCATATATTGAAATATATAGTTGTTTGTGGTTTAAAAATTTTTTTTAATCTGATAGTTTTAAGTCTCTGACTCCCTTTCTATTCATTCCGTTTATGGAGCCCTTTTTGGAGACCAGACTCTCTGAAATATGCTAATGAATCAAAGGTAAATATATAGGAGACGGACTTGTGTTGCCCAATATGGCAGCCATCAGCCACACGTGGTTAATGAGTACTCATGATGAGGCTACTCCAAATTAAGATGTAGTATAAGGCCGGGCATGGTGGCTCACACCTATAATCCCAGCACTTTGGGAGACTGAGGTGAGAGGATCACATGAACCCATGGGTTCGAGACCACCCTGGGCAACTTGGTGAGACCCCGTCTCTACAATAAACCAAAAAAATTAGCCAAGCGTGGTGGCGTGTGCCTGTAGTTCCAGCTACTTGGAAGGCTGAGGTGGAAGAATCACCTGAGTCCAGCAGGTAGAGGCTGCGGTGGCTGGGAGCGTGCCACTGCCCTCCAGCCTGAGTGATAGAGTGAGACTCCTACTCAAAAAAAAAAAAAAAAAGATGTAGTATAAGTTTATGATGATTATTATTGTATGATGGAAACTTAGTTTGAAGGGATTTTTTTGTTTTCTATTAAATAAAGGATTTTAGGTAACTAAAGTATATATTTATGTAAGTTTTTCAAAAAATTCTTTTTTTGTTTAGAATCAGGATCTCACTCTGTCACCCATGATGGAGTGCGGTGGCACAATCATGGATCACCATAGCCTCAACTTCCTGCACTCAGGCAATCCTTCCACCTCAGCCTCCTGAGCAGCTGAGTCTACAGGCACGTGCCACCATACCTGGATAATTATTTGGGTATTTTTTGTTTTGTAGAGACGAGGTCTTGCTATGTTGCCCAGGCTGGCCTCGAATTCTTGGGCTCAAACAATTCTCCTGCCTCGGTCTTCCAAAGTGTTGGGTTCACAGGTATGAGCCACTGTGCCCAGTCAGTTTTACATTATGTTTTCTAACCCATTCATGTCCTCAAAAAAGTAGAAACCTGTTTGAGAAGCACATGCAATATATTGGAATGATGCTACCAATGTAGTGTTCAGTGAATGAAGTGATTCACAAAATGCTTCCTAGATCGGTGCTGTTTTATATGGTAGCTCCAGTCACATGTGCCTATATAAATTTCAACTAAAAAATTTTAAAACATTGTAAACTCAGTTCTGCAGTTACACTAACCACATTTCTAGTGCTCAACAGTTGATCATGGCTTCGATATTGGATAGCATAGATAGAGAACGTTTTCATCAGAAATTTCTATTGGAAAGTGCTGATGATCTTATTTTCAAATAGATGCATGTCACATGTGTTCATATGTGTGTGTGTGTGTGTGTGTGTGTGTGTGTGTATAAATGTATTTGACAGTTTTTTCATGTTATAAAAAATTTTTATTTTTTATAAGAATATCACTTTATTAACAGTAGGAAATGGTACATTATTCATCACTTCAAATATTCATGTTTCTTGGAGAAAACTCATTTGGCCACTTTTTTAAAAATATAGTTTCACAACAGGTGTTTATTTTAAAATGCCTTAACATATGATCCACTAATTCTGGGTATATATCCAAAAAGAATTGAAAACAAGATTGACCAGATATGTGTACACCAATGTTCATGGCTTCATTATTCACAATATCCAAAACATGAAAACAACCCATGTGTTGTATACATGTATAAATATATATATTGTTTTTAAAGACATAACGGCATTGTGCACTTATTAGACTATAGTATAATATAAACATAACTTTGATATGCACTGGAAAACCAAGCAATTTATGTGACTTATTTTACTGAGATATTTGCTTTATTGAGGTGGCCTGGAACTGAATCTGCAAGGTCTACCTGTACTTTCTAAATATTTCTTGTCAACCTACTTTTTCTCCATTCTCACTATCATTACTTTCTAAAAAGAGTTTTAAAGCAGTTTATTAGTGAGAAGAAGAGAAGGAAAAAGGAAGATTCATGGCAGAAAGACTTGCCATGGATGAGTTTCTCAAAAAATAAAAACTGCCTATCATTATTCAATCCATGTTTTGTAGTTGTTGAAGAGTACAGGAATGTTATATTGTGGACCACCATTAAATTTGTGTTTGTTTCAGCCTTTCTCATAAATTGTTTCATGTTACCCACTTTTTAGTCAGTAAAAGAGATTGTGTCGGCCAGGCTCAGTGGCACAGCCTATAATCCCAGCACTTTGGGAGGCCAAGGTGAGTGGATTGCCTGAGTCCGCGGGTTCGAGACCTGCCTGGGCAACTTGGTGAGACCTCATCTCTACAATAAATCAAAAATTAGCCGGGTGTGGTAGCGCGCACCTGTAGTTCCAGCTACCTGGAAGGCTGAGGCGGAAGGATCACCGGAGCCCAGTAGGTGGAGGCTGCAATGACTGGAAGCGGCCACTGCACTCCAGTCTGGGCGACAGAGTAAGACTCCAACTCAAAAAAAAGAGAGATTGTGTCCTTCTTTGTGTATCATATCAGGAGACACCTTACATTGGCTTGTACCATGACTGGGGAAGCGAATTTCAGCTGCTTGATTAGGGCGAAGTTGGTCAGGTCTCTCCACTGCAAGATTATACATTTTTCCACTGTAATTAATGAGTATTTGTGAGGAGATTCATTTATTATTTGTTTCTCCTTTCTTTCTTTTTTTCTTGACCTCACAGTCTCAAAGGAGATTCTTTGAGATGATGTATACATTTTGTTCATCAAACATTCACTTAAAATTTTTACAGCAATTGATGATTTTTGCCTAGGAGTAGATCAATAACTACTATGATGACTGAAAAATGATTACTACAAGTGTATTTTCATTGTCTGAAGGTCTGCTGAACTCCAGATCCAGGCTATGACAATAGGCTGTGTGGTGCATCTTGTACCTGCCGTCTCTGCCTGCTGACATTTTGTACTGTCTCCAGAAGCCTTAGCTTGCAGTTTCAGCAGAAAGATGGATTTCCAGGAAGACTTTGAGAGAGATTTGGGACCCAAGTTGATGATGTCAAACCCTGAATTTGTCTCTGTCCAAGATATTCTGATTCCAGGGAATTAAGAGAGTTATTAGTGAGGTCATGCCATTTTGTGCACCTTCTATACCTAAGGAAGAAAGATAGAAGGAAAAAAATCTAAGATGTCAGTTTATATTCACAGACAAGGAAAGTAGTCCTTTTCAATCCAGTACCCAGTACCTCCTGGGAAAGCTATGCCCAGCCTGCTCCTAGTAGAACATACCTGAGATTCATTCCTGGACTCGCTCAATTACACCTTCAACAAAAGCATATTGAGTGTTTATTTTGAGCCAGGCACTGGGGAGACATCAGTGAATAAAGTACACATCCCAATAGGGTTGCTGAACTCTAGTTGGAAAAGTTGATAGTGGAAGTCCTTAGAAGTTCCTGACTGAGGAAAAGTCTTCAGGGACTGTGTGACCAATCCCTTGACTCCATGATAAATAAGGCACTTGAGTGGGAACATCTTCCACCTCCCTAGAGAAGCAGTCAACTACTCCATCATGAGAAAGCCCTGGACAGCCAAGAGGCTCCTCCCATGAGCCAGCTTGAGAAAACAGGCTGGTTACCTTGAGCTCCCTCAGAGATCTGGTTCCTGATCTTGTTCTAAGGACTCATCAGGTGCTTTTTTTCTCTGGATATGAAATCTAGATCTTCGATTTTGGAACCAAGTCTAGGCGGGTAAAACAAAAAGATTTATTAAAACAAAGAATATCATGCAAAACTCATCATTGCTTTTTCTTCTCGTAAGGTAAAGGGGAGGGACAGCTCGTTCTTTTCAGGCCTAATCCCAAGATTATTATATTTTACATTTATTTATTTTAGACAAAGGGTCTTGCTATCTTGCCCCAGTTGGTGGGTTTTGTTGTTTTGTTTTGCTTGAGTCAGAGTTTTACTCTGTTGCCCAAGCTGGAGTGCAGTGGCATACTCACAACTACTTCAGCCTCAACCTGCTGGGATCAGGCGATCCTTCCACCTCAGCCTTCCAAGTAGCTGTAACTATAGGCACACACCACCAGCCCTGGCTAATTTTTTTAATTTATGATAGAGACAAGGTTTCACCAAGTTGCTCAGGTAATCCTCTCGCCTCTGTCTTCCAAAGTGCTGGGATTATAGGTGTGAGTCACCGCACCTGGCCTGCTGCCCTGGCTGGACTTGAACTTGTGGGATCAATGATCCTGAGTAGCTGAGACTCCAGGCATGCTCCACCATGCCCAGCCCAAGATTATTATTGACATTTCATGTGACATTTGTGGAAGCCCATAGGGCCTGAAGATAATACTCAGAAATCTGAGTCTCACATCTTGTCCCTTTGGGATGGGTTTCATACACTAAAAGTCCCCAGGTTCCTTTCATTGCAAGTTGTAGTCTTTCCCTAAAGTAACATCCTATATTACAGCAATTCCCTCTGGTTGGAATCTTTCCATATTTTAATCGTCCACTCAAAAATGTTCATTTTATGCTGGGTGCAATGACTCACGCCTGTAATCCCAGCACTTTGGAAGGTCAAAATGGAAGGATCACTTAAGCCCAGGAGTTCAAAACAAGCTTGGAAAATGCAATGAGATCCTGCCTCTATTTAAAAAAAAGAATCAATAATTAAATTTTAAAATGCTTATTTTACTTCCAAGACCCAGGATAGAGTAATACTTTATTCATCCCAGAAAACATAATTAACGTCTGTTCCTTGTTTGCATATACATAAATAAATTATATGTATATATGCATATAAAACATGTAGCTGGAACTACAGGCATGTGACACCACACCCGGCTAATTTCATTTATTTATTTATCGTAGAGACACGATCTCACCAAGTTGCCCCGGCTGGTCTCAAACCTGTGGACTCAGGCAGTTCTCTCACCTCAGCCTCCCAAAGTGCTGGGATTACAGGCATGAGCCACTGCACCTGGCCTATAGTGTAATTTTAATAATATAATTTTCTATATGCTCATATTACACACACTCACACAAACCCTTCATTTTCTACAAATACTACTTTTGGTTTTCACAGAATTTGCATGTAAGATAAAAGCATAGGTCTAGAGTCTAAATACCAGACCTTGGAAAAGTCATATAATATGAATGAAACTTCATTCTCCCTGAAGGCATACACTACTCTAGAGACGAATGATCATTTTGGTAGAACTGCACATCTGTAGCCTTGAATATGGTTTCTACACTCAAACCCCAAAATCTCTTTTCCCATCTTCCCTGCCTGTGGTATCTGTGAGAATTAGTCCCTGTTGGGGAAGTCATTCAGAGATTTCTCATTCTGTGTGCACCTATCAATATCCTTTTTTTTTTTTTTGAGTTGCCGCTCCCGGTCACTGCAGCCTCGACCTGCTGGTTGATCCTCCCGCCTCAACCTTCCAAGTAGCTGGAACTACGGGTGCGCACTACCATGCCCAGCTAATTTTTTGATTTATTGTAGAGATGAGGTATCGCCAAGTTGCCCAGACGGGTTGCGAACCCTAACAATATCTTTATGTGAAAAAACATATTCAGTCCTCGTTCTGGGGAGAAAACTAGCCCAAAGGGTATTGGAATGGCTAGGCTAGGATATAACCAGCTTTGTGTTTATTTTGTTCTATTTATGAGTCAGAGTCTCACTCTGTCGCCAAGGCTGGCATGCAGTGGCACAATCACGGCACACCACAGCCTTGACCTCCTGGACTCAGGTGATCCTCCCTCCTTAGCTTCCTATGTAGCTGGGACTGCAGATACAAACCACCACACCCAGTTAATTTTTCTATTTTTTTTTTTTTGTAGAAACTGAGTCTCGCTATGTTGGCCAGGCTGGTCTCAAACTCCTGGGCTCAAGCAATCTTCCCATCTCAGCCTCCCAAAGTGCTAGGAGTACAGGTGTGAGACATTACACTTGGCCAAAGTCCCACCTCTTAATACTGTTACAAGGGCAATTAAATGTCGGCATGAGTTTTGAAAGGGACAAATGTTCAAGCCACAGCAATCACTACCTAGTATAGCACCTTGCCTAGTAGGTGCCCAATATGAATGCAAAATGAAAGAAGAAGGAACAAGAGAAAGGAAGAGTAAGAGGGGAGAGGGACTAGGAAAGAAGCATCAGGACCACTAATGTACGTTAATGCCCTGCTTATGAGAGAACACTAGTTTCAATACACACACACACACACACACACACACACACACACACACACACACACACCACAATACAGACTGGCAGATTTATATCCATGTTAGGATTAATCAGGACTGAGTTTTTGAGCAGGCTGCTGTTTCTCTGAGCTACATGTTAGCTCCCTAAAGTGGACATCATAATTCTATCCCCAGGTCATAACTAGAGGGGCTGAAGGGTACAACAGATATAAAGACTTAGCCATGTATCTGGTTTAAGTTCAATGTTAACTAACACTCACTCAAGACATTCTTCATAAATTTAATGTGCTAGGCACCGTTCGGGGCCCAAAGGATACAACATTGATCACAACAGATAGAAAATACCAGAAGGATGGCTGGATGTGGTAGTTCAAGCCTGTGATCCCAGTACTTTGGGAGGCCAAGGAGAGAGGATTGCCTGAACCAAGGGGTTCGAGACCAGCCTGGGCAACTTGGTGAGCCCTCCGTCATCTCTATGATAAATCAAAAAATTAGCCAGGCATGGTGGAGCATGCCTATAGTTCCAGCTACTTGGAAACCTGAGGTGGAAGGATCGCCTGAGCCCAGCAGGTCAAGGCTGCAGTGGCCATGAGCATGCCACTGCACTCCAGCCTGGGCAACAGTAAGACTCCAATGCAAAAAAGCAAAAAGAAAATATCAAAAGGAGATCAACTGGGCATGCCTGTAATACCAGCACTTTGGGAGGCTGAGGTGGGAGGATGGCTTGAGGCCAGGAATTTAAGACCAGCCTAGGTAACACAGTGAGACCACGTCTCTACAAAACAAATAAATAAATAAATAAATTAGCTGGGCATGGTGGTGTGAACCTATAGTCCCAACAACCTAGGAGGCTGAGTCAGTAGGATCACCTGAACCCAGGAGGTTGAGGCTGCAGTGAGCTGTGATCTGGCCACTGTATTTCAGCCTGGGCAGCAGAGTTAAGAGCCTGCCTACAAAAGAAAAAAAAAAGGGATGTGAGGTTAGAGTCATGTGGGCACCTTTGAGAACATACAGACAGAGAACAGTTCATGAAGGGCCTTGAAATGTCCCTGGCGTGTTAAGCAACAACCCAAGGCCAGCATGGCTTCCCTTCCTGTATCTAGGAGACCAGGTGGCCACACTCCATGTCACTCACTTGGACTCTTGACTCTGGAACCCCAATTTCTTTAGCAAGTTGTTCTCTGGAATCAATCCCAGGGTAAGGGTTTTTCATAAATGCCTCGATGAGAGTGTGTAATTGAGTACAGCTATAGCTGGTTCGGCACCGTCTGGCTTCTCCACCTAGGGAAGGCATGATAAGATTGGGGGTGGTCAAGAAACATGTGAAAGGTCAGTTTACATATTCAAACACAGAACTGAAAACATGTTCCTCCATCTCCATCTAACTTGGAACCTGTGGACTCTCCCTGAGAGGACCTTCCCAGACTCATTTCAGGCAGGAGGTTCTAGAGGAGACACAGGATATGTCTGGGCTTCTGGACTCCAGTGGGGGGAAATCTAGGAAGGTGCATGAGCCAGACCCAGTGTCTCATGCCTGTAATGTCGGCACTTTGGGAAGTGGAGGTGGAAGGATCGCTTGAGTCCAGGACGTCAAAGCTGCAATGAGACACGATCACGCCACTGCCCTCCAGTCTGGGTGACAGAGTAAGATCTTGTCTCAAAAAACAAACAAACAAAAAACAATTGGCCAGGCACCGTGTGTTAGCCTGTAATCCCAGCATTTTGGGAGGCTGAGGCAAGAGGATTGCCTGAGCCCAGGGGTTTGAGACCAGCCTGCAACTTGATGAGATCTCATCTCTACAATAAATCACACACACACACACACACACACACACACACACACACACATACACACAGCAGTTAATTAAACATTTTTTTAAAAGCCGGATGTGGTGGCTCATGCCTGTAATCCCAACACTTCGGGAAGCCAAGGTGGGAAGATTGCTTGAACCCAGTAGAACAAGACCAGCCTGGACAGCGTAGCAAGACCTCATTTCTGCAAAAAAAGTCAAAAGATAAAATTTAAAAATTAACCGGGTATGGTGGTGCACATCTGTAGCCCCAGTTACTTGGAAGACTGAGGTGGGAGCATCACCTGAACCCAGGAGGTCAAGGCTTCAGTGAGCTGTGATCATGCCACTGCACTCCAGCCTGGGTAACTGAATGAGACTGTGTCTGAAAAAAATAAAAATGTTTGCTTGTTCGTTTTAGAGGAGGTCCACAAATAAGACAGAGAAGAACTTCCAGAGCCATGTTGAACCCGTTGCCACCATAAGATTCTAAATTGGATGTCAGCAGGGAGGAGCCAGCTTTTTTCTAATCAAAGTAGCAGCTGGCTGTGCTACAGAAGGGCTCTGCTGAGGAGAAACACCGAGTAGGCTCTTTATTCTGAAGCACCTCACCTGGTTGATCCTGCCTACGGCTTTGGCTTGATTCTAAAGGCTCTTCAAGTTCTGATCTTTTCAATCCATGCCTAGCTCTTCGATTCTGAAACCAAATCTAAGTGAGGAAAAGAAATTGAGAAATACGTTAACGTCATTTCAGCTCCATCGCTGCCTTTTTCCAACAAAGGTGAGCAATTCCTATTGGCTCCAAGTCCGAGATTATAACCTTATTACTATGTCTTTCACATTCTCCCGTCTTGGCATCTCCCACCTGCAATCTGCTCCCAGCACAATTTGAACTAATTATTATCCTTTAATTAATGAATAGTTGTGTAAACCAAAAATAAAATCTGAAGCTGTCCCCCGCACCCTGCCAACAGACCCCTCCCCCGGGCCAAGAAAAACTGGAAACACTAAATCCCAGGCCATGATAGAAAAGAAGGTCGGACAGGCCTCCTTATATTACCTCCCTTATGGAGTCATACGTGCAATTGACCAGCACTAACCTTAAATTAGAGATCATCAGACTGACAAAGCAGACTGGCAAATTCCAACCTGACTCTCTAGGGCAAGCACATGCCCTTTCTCTTAAGACACACGTGCTCTTCTTTGAGCATGCCCTTTTTCTTTCTGATAAATTATTTCCTAAACTGTATTTTGGATTTGCTCTAAACTTCTTTTCTGTGGCAAAGCCAAGAACCCACAGAGCAACCACACCACACCCCATCCGGCATGATCTCAAGATCCTCAAATCATGTATCCAAAGCTTGGCTTTATATATCTTTAGGGAGACAGAATCTACAGGCAAAACATAGATCATGATGGATACATCTCATGATGGATAATAGGCCCCAAAGGAAATAAAGATATTCTACTCCAAAATGTATTTCTTTAACATATTTTGAAATAGCCCTACAAAGTTGTCTTTTGTATGGAAATATTTACGTCTTTAGAGAACCTCCATTCACATAGCCAGATATTTCCCCTTCTGGGACTTCCCAGGTCCAGGAGGAATTAACTGAGTGTCTGAAAACTTTACAGCCTGTACATCAGACATCTGCCATCTCTCAAAGCTGCCACCCTTGGGCTTCACCTCCATATCAAAAACCTTGGCTTCCTCAACACCCCTTTATCTCAACTCAGCATTTCTTTTACTGATTTAAAAATGCTTTTTTAATCTTTTTTTTTTTTTTTGAGCCAGAGTCTCACTCTGTCACCCAGGCTGGCTGGTGTGCAGCAGTGGCAAGACCACGGCTCATCCAATTATAGCCGCTACCTCCTGGGTTCAGGCGATCCTTCCTTCTTAGTCTCCCAAGTAGCTTGGGACTACAGGTGCATTTCAACATTGTTGTACACACACACACACACACACACACACAACACACACATATATATATATATATATATTTTTTTTTTTTTTTGGTAGGGACAAAGTCTTGCTGTGTTGTCCTGGCTGGTCTTGAACTCCTGGGTTCAGGTAATCCTCCACCTCCGTCTCCCAAAGTGTTGGGATTACAGGTGTGAGCCACCATGCCCAGCCCAATTTCAAAATTCTTTAGACAGAACATCTTTGAATGTACCTATGACTGGCAAGCTCCCGCTTGGAGATGTCCCATCTTCCCGGGCTGAACCCATGTGCCCCTCGTGTGCATGGATCTATGTTTTGCCTGTAGATTCTGTCTCCCTAAAGATATATAAAGCCAAGCTTTGGATACATGATTTGAGGACCTTGAGATCATGCCGGGTGGGATGTGGTGTGGTTGCTCTGTGGGTTCTTGGCTTTGCCACAGAAAAGAAGTTTAGAGCAAATCCAAAATACAGTTTAGGAAATAATTTATCAGAAATAAAAAGGGCATGCTCAAGGAAGAGCACATGTGTCTTAAGAGAAAGGGCATGTGCTTGCCTTTGACAAGAAGTTTTCTATAATTGTACAACAATGATTAAGCAAACCATGTGCTAAGATTGGAGGGCAGTGGGTGTCTGGTTATGAGTTTTGATTACCTATCTCTCAACCTTTTTTTTTTTTAGTTGGAATCTCACTCTGTCACCCAGGCTGGAGTGCAGTGGCACACTCTGGGCCACCGCAACCCCCACCGGCTGGGCTCAGGCAATTCTTCCACCTCAACTTTCCAAGTAGCTGGAACTACAGGCACCCGCCACCACGACCAGCTAATTTTTTGATTATTGTAGAGATGAGGTCTCGCCAAGTTGCCTAGGCTGGTCCTGAACCGTGGGTTCAGGCAATCCTCACACTTCAATCTCCCAAAGTGCTGGGATTATAGGTGTGAGCCACCGCACCCGGGCACCATCTCTCAACCTTTTAAGGTCACAAGGGCCTTCTAAATAATGAAAGTTGCTGTCTAATAGATTTGGGCTTTTCTTAGAACATCACTTCTGTGTTTTAGGTAACTCCATATTGTTTCTGTGATTTACTGCACTGGTAGTTCCGTATGCCAGCCTGCAAGGTAGTCAAGTCTGATGTGCCTGGTCAGGTGAGGGTCATGTATGTATAAGAAAGATGTATGCTTACTCTGTTCTAAATTAGACTTGCCTAACAAAACCTAAAAATATCTGCCTAAAAGCCGAGCTCGGTGGCTCAGCCTGTAATCCCGCGCCTTTGGGAGGCTGAGGTTAGTGGATTGCCTGAGTCTGCGGGTTCGAGACCCCCCTGGGCAGCAAGACCTCATGTCTACAATAAATCAAAAAAATCAGCCAGGCATGGTAGCGCGTGCCTGTAGTTCCAGCTACTTAGAAGGCTGAGGCGGAAGGATCACCGGAGCCCAGTGGGTCAAGGCTGCAGTGACCAGGAGCGGCCACTGCACTCCAATCTGGGCGGCAGAGTGAGACTCCAACTCAAAAAAAAAAATCTGCCTAATTACTTCTAAACTATGTCAGCTATGCCTGCCTCAATGGGACTGTGCCATGAACCTAGGTCACACACATTTGGTTCAGAATAAAACAAAAAATATATTTTACAGTTTTGGGCTGGGTGCAGTGGCTCACACCCGTCATCCCAGCAGTTTGGAAGATGGAGCCGAGAGGATTGCCTGAATTCAGGGGTTCAAGACCAGTCTGAACAACTTGGAAAGACCCCATCTCTACAATAAATTTAAAAATTAGCCAGGTGTGGTGGCACATGCCTATAGCTCCTGCCACTTGGAAGTCTGAGGCGGGAGGATTGCCTGAACCAAGGAGGTCAAGGCTACAGTGGCTGTGAGTATGCCACTGCACGCCAGCCTGGGCAACAGACTGAGATTCCTACTCAAAATAAATAAATACATAAATATATATATATGTATTTATTTATTTATATAAAATCTTTTTTTTACAGAGCTTGGCATCTTTCAACAGTTGCTACCATTATCACACATTTTAAAATAGCTTAAGTATTTACTCTTCTTTGAAGGTAAACCTACATACTCCCTCCTAACTCCTGTGAGCCCTTTCATCTTTAGTTTCCGTATTTGTAAAGTGAGACTAAGCAACAGCTTTGTGAGTTTATTCTGAGTGTCAGTTGAGATACTCCACAAAGCCCTTAGCACACTGGCACATGATATGTGCTCAATTAAATCTATTCTCTCCTTCCCTTCTACTTTCAGTCTTGGAGATATAGAATTGTAACTCACCTGGATTCTTGACTCTTCAGTATTGATTTCAAGAGCCAGTTTTTGTTTGGTAGCATAACCTGGGTAAGGTTTTTGATTGAAGGTATTGATGAGGATTTTCAATTGATCTTCTGTGAATTTGGTGCGATTGCGCCTATGATTTGTTGCTAAGGTCTCTGTGAATAGTTTAGGAGAGAAAAAATATTTAATAGACCAGTTCATATATTCAAACTTCAGGTTCAAGCTAGTTCTTCATTCCTTCTTCCTGTTTCAAATATACTGGAACCCACTGGGGAAGAACTACCCTTATTCAACTATACAACACTTGAGTACTCAAGGGTGTTTTCTCAAATTCTCCAGCTGATCTGAATGGGAAGTCAGGGCTCTCTATTTTGAAAACCCCTGCAAAATGGATGTGTTCTGTTCACATGGATTAGGAATAGTGAGTCATGAAAATGCATGAGTTGACTAGGCGCAGTGGCTCGTGCCTGTAATTCCAGCACTTTGGGAGGCCGAGGAGAGGGGATTGCCTGGGTCCAGGTTTTGAGACCTGCCTGGGCAACTTGGAGAGACCTCACCTCTAAACAAAAATAAAATAAAATAAAACCAAGAAAATGCATGAGTCATTATAATAGTGAACCCATAGAAACGAAGAATTTGTGATACAAGCACCATTAAGCCTCTTTCAGTTTTATGGTGAAAATTCCTTGTACATATATTTTTTTATCGTGACCTCCATTGTTCAATAGAAGGAAAATAGTATCCGTTTCCAAAATATGTTTATTTTTTTCTTTTTAATTTTTCTTATTTTAATGTTTTTAGATGCAGGATCTTGCTCTGCTGCCCAGGCTGGTGTGCAGTGCCTTAGCCTCCCAAATAGCTGGAATTAGAGGCGCAAGCCACTATGCCTGGCTAATTATTTTTATTCTTTTGTAGAGATAGGGTCTCCCTAAGGTGCCCAGGCTGGTTTCAGGTGATCCTACCTCAGGCATAGCCACATCATCCAACCAAAGATATTTTGGCATGGTGGCTCATGCCTGCAATCCCAGCACTTTGGGAGGCAGAGGCAAGACTAAATTTTTGACCTTGGAAAATGGTTTCTTAAGTTTGACAACAAAAGTACAAATTTTTTTTTTTTTTTTTTTTTGAGTTAGAGCACAGCAGGTCGAGGCTGCGGTGACCGGAAGCGGCCACTGCACTCCAGTGATCCTTCCGCTCAGCCTTCCAAGTAGCTGGAACTACAGGTGCGCGCTACCACGCCCAGCTAATTTTTTAATTTATTGCAGAGATGAAGTCTCGCCAAGTTGCCCAGGCAGGTCTCAAACCCATGGCCTCAGGCAATCCACTCACTTTAGCCTCCCAAAGCGCGGGATTACAGGCTGAGCCACTGAGCCCAGTTTACAAATGATTAAAAAAACAAGTTAAGGCCAGGCGCAGTGGCTCAGCCTGTAATCCCAACACTTTGGGAGGCCAAGGCAAGTGGATTGCCTGAGCCCAAAGGGGTTCGAGACCAGCCTGGGCAACTTGGTGAGACTTCAACTCTACAATAAATCAAAAAGTTAGCCAGGTGTGATAGCGCATGCCTGTAGTTCCAACATCTTGGAAGGATAAGGTGGAAGGATTGCCTGAGCCATGAGCATGCTACTGCACTCCAGCCTGGGCAACAGAGTAAGACTCCAACTCAAAAAAAAAAAAAAGCTACATGCTTTAGAAACAGGCCATCTCCCTGAAATAACAAAATCTGGCAACATTTTGGACCACACATACCATTTTGTAACAGAATTACACTTAGTGAACTGAGATAAGACAAAAAGATACTAGAGAAAATATCAGTTAAAAGTCCAACGAATGTTTTTTGATCCTTGAATGCTTGCCCACATCTACAGCTTCATACCAATCACTACCTCCTGGTCCATTGATTTCCTTTTTTTTTAGAGTCAGGGTCTTGCTATGACACCCCAGCTGGAGTGCAGTGGCACAATCATAGTTCCCTGCAGTCTTGATCTCCTGGGCTCAAGTGATCCTCCCACCTCAGCCTCCCAGATAACAGACTACGGGCACAAGCAACCATGACTGGCTAATTTTTTCATTTTTTTGCAGGGATAGGGTCTCACTATGATGCCCAGGGTGATGTGGAACTATTGGCCTCAAGCAATCTTTCCGCCTGGACCTCCCAAAGAGCTGGGATTACAGATGTGAACCAACAACGCCTGACCCACTGCATTTCAGTGAAGAGATTACAGTCTCAAGAAACAGGCTCATACAATCCCCCTTGAACATCACCCGCCATTCTCTTGAACCTTCTCTTTGACCTTATCATACGTGCTGCTCCACTCATGTTTACACCATGGAGTGTTTCCTCTTGCCACGGCTAACTTCTGTCTGTCCCCCAACCAGGCAACTTCTTTGGGTTCCAGAGCCCTGCTTGCTCTCCTCTCTATCACAAGGCTCTCCCGATGAGGATGGACTAGCTCATTCACTCTGGTCTCAACTTGCGCACCCTCTTCCCCGAGTCCTTTCCTGGCCCTCCAGTCTAAAGTCACCCACACCTCACGCCAGTCTCTCACTTCACCCCTTCTTTCTTCATGGATCTTATCTCAGTCTGAAATCGTCTGCATGTTCTGCTTGTTTCTGTTTGTGTTTTCCCCCTCTAGAATGAAACTCCACAAGACATTCTTGCCTGTCTTGTTGACTGTGAAATCCCCAGTGAACTGGGACTGGGTACATGATTTGTGGAGTCCAGAACAAAATGAAAATGCTGGGTCCCTTGTTCAAGATTTGTTAATATTTCAAGATAGCAAAAAAAGCATTAAGCATAGCACAGGACTGGGCAGTGGCTCATGCCTGTAGCCCCAGCACTTTGGGAGGCAGAGGCAGGAGGATTGCTTGAGAAGACTGAAGCTGCAATGAACTACAGTTGCACCACTGCACTCCAGCCTGGATAACAAAGGGAGGTCCTATATCAAAAAAACAAAAGCTACAAAACTCAAAAAATCATAGTTCAGGAACTCATAAGCCTTCTTAATGTAGAAAACTACATCTCTTCCACAAACATTTGTTGAAAGGTTAACTTATTGAAAAACTGTTTGCTCTGGCAATGTATGATTACACTAATGGCAAAGTGATCTGCTCTCAAATTGGATTTACCTTAAAAATCAAAATCTTCCTCATAGCATCCCAACCATTTTTTATACTTTGATTTTCCTTATTCCCAGCTCATGGGTCCTTGCCTTATCCACTTTTTTTTTTTTGGAGTTGGAGTCTCACTCCACCACCCAGGCTGGAGCACAGTGGCACACTCACAGCCACCCCAGTGTCGACCTGCTGGGCTCTGAGATCCTTCCACCTCAGCCTTCCAAGTAGCCAGAACTACAGGCATGCACTACCATGCCCAGCTCATTTTTGATTTATGTAGAGATGAGGTCTCAACATGTTTCCCAGGCTGGTCTTGAACCTGTGGGTGGAGGCAATTCACTTGCCTCGGCCTCCCAAAGTGCTAGGATTACAGGCTGAGCCACCGAGCCCGGCGCCTGTATCCCCTTTTTTTTTTTTTTTTTTTTTTTGAGTCAGGTTCTCCCTTTGTCACCTAGGCTATAATGCAGTGGTACCAACATGGCTCACTGTAGCCTCAAACTCCTGGGCTCAAACAGTCCCCCCACCTCAGCCTCCCAAGTAGCTGGGACTACAGGCACATGCCATCACACTCAGGTTTTTGTTTTGTTTTGTTTTTTTATTTGTGACCCATGCTCATCTTCTTGAACTCCTGGCCTCATGCAATCTTCCCACCTCAGTCTCCCAAAATGCTGAGATTACAGATGTGAGCTACTGTGCCTAGCCTTGCATCCACTCCTTTTTTTTTTTTTTTGAGTTGGAGTCTTACTCCATTGCCCAGACTGGAGTGCAGTGGCATGCTCACAGTCACCCCAGCATCAACCTGCTGGGCTCCAGGGATCCTTCTGCCTCAGGCTTCCACGTAGCCAGAACTACAGGTGCATGCTACCATGCCCCAGATAATTTTTTATTTATTGTAGAGACGCGATCTTGCCAAGTTACCCAGGATGGCCTCAAACCCTCGGGCTCAGGCAATCCACTCGTCTAGGCTGAGCCACTGAAGTCAGCCGCATCCACTCCTAAAAGGAAAATTCCTTTAAGACAAGGAAGCTTAACAGGAACCTTAAACTCTTAAGTAGATATACCCCTGCTTCTAGCATGCCTTCTATACAGACCAACTCCCTTGGGGCATAGAGGATGGGATAAACAAATGAGGGACTTTTGAGACACTGAGAGGTTAAGACTGGCTGGGAGGAGGAGATGAAGGGACAAGAAGGACAAAAAAGGAGGGAGGCAAAGAGATAAAAGTTGAGTAAAATCTTTCTCTTCAACCCAGAATCCATGTTTTAGTCCAATAAGCTAAAGGCTTCTTGGGTGGATGTGGTACACCTATAATCCCAGCACTTTGGGAGGCCAAGATAGGAGGATTACTTGAGCCCAGGAGTTGGAGATCAGCCTGGGCAACCTAGTGAGACCTTGTCTCTACACAAAAATAAATAAAAAATATCCGGGCACACTGAAGCCTGAGCAACAGAGTGAGATCCCAACTAAAAAGAATATAAAATAAAGGCTCCTGAGAGCAGTATGATGATGGAGTTCGCCTCTGACACCAGAACAAAGGCATGGCAGAGGTACAGCCTGGTAGTTCCTGATATGTCTATGCCCTACAGGTACTCATAAATCATGTACACAATGATCCCAGTTATGTGGGGGGCTGAGGCAGGAGGAATGCTTGAGCCCAGGAGGTCAAGCTACGATCCCACGACTGCACTCCAACCTGGGCAGAAGAACAAGACCCTGTCTCTAGCTAAAGAAATACATGGACTCAAGCTCACCTATTTGCATGGTTGGAGGCAGAGCTGGTTGGAGAATAATTTAGTCTAGATAATCTGTCTAGATAGTCTAGCAATCCAGCTATGTTTGCTGAAACTACTACTAGTTTATTAGTAGTAGTGTAGTAGTTAATTATAATGCTGCAGCCCATTTCTCGCAGGTGTCTTTACGATATATTTAGGAGAATGCTATTTGCAGTAGCAAGCAGTAGAAGCAACTTACACGCCTATAACTATGAGAATGGATAAGTAAAATGTTGTAGGAAACACATAAGCTGTGGTAGATGATGTAATTTTATGCACAAGACCATCATCATAATGGGGGAAAAGTCAGACAACACAGATTGATCAAAAACATACTGTATCCGGTCAAAAAAGGAATACATAGTTGGGCATGGTGGCTCACAGCTACAATCACAGTACTATGGGAGGCAGAGGCACAAACACTGCCTTAGCCCAGGAGCTCAGGAGTTCAAGACCAGACTGGACAACTTGGCAAGACCTCATCTCTACAATAAGTTAAAAAGAAAAAAAACTAGCCTGGCATGGTGGCATGCGCCATCCCCCCCAAAAAAAAGGAAGACATAGAATGAGATTTATGGAGCAATGTTATTTTTTGCAAATTAAAAATGAATCAAACAATACACTTAAGATTTACATATGTTAGAGTATGCAGTTATATCTCAATAAAAATTAGAGACATTATTGAATGAGAATAAACTCATCTAAATAAACTCATCTACATGACACAAAGCAATGCTGTCCTTTTGTCAAGTATATACACATACATCAGTAGACACAGACACCTAAAGGACATGTAATTCACTACAAGGGATGGATGCCTATGGGTGATGCGGAGAAGGAAAGGAAGTATAGTTCGGGAAATAAAGCAGGTAAGGCTAGAACCCATAGAAAACAGAGCAGCCTTACTTAGAGCTACAATAGAATAGTATAAACTTTAGGAGTATAATTAACCCAATCAGATAACAAAAAGAAAGTTTGAAATTGTTTTGCAAATTTTTTCTCTAGACAGTTTCCCTAGATCAGTAACTTTCAAATGTTTTGATCTCAAGTCCCCTTTATACTCTTAAAATTTAATCCATACCCAAAAGTTGTCTCACTCTAGTACACATTAAAAGCGAGTACATTTATTAATAATTTTTAAATGTCAATAAATCTATTACATTTTAACACGAATAATATATTTGTATAAAATGACTCTTTTTCTGGAACAAAACCAATTACTGAGATGTGTTTTTGCTTTTTTGAGTCAGGATCTCACTCTGTCACCCAGGCTGGAGTGCAGCGGCACGATCACTGCTCATGGTGGCTGGGCGCAGGCCATCCTTCCGCCTAAGCCTTCCAAGTAGCTGGAACTACAGGCGCACGCCACCATGCCCAGCTTACGTTTTGATTTATTGTAGAGGTGAGGTCTTGCCATGTTGCCCAGGCTGGTCTCCAACCAATGGGCTCAGGCAATTCTCTTGCCTCTGCCTGCCAAAGTTCTGGGATTACAGGTGTGAGCCACCACGCCAGGCAAAAGTCCTCACTTGGATTACAGTTGCCCTTCTGTTCTGCCCCATTGTTCCAAGTAACCCCAGCCCTTTCAGAAGACCATCTTCATAAGATTAACATAGACTTCCCCTTTAACATAGACTTCCCCTGATGCCTTGGGAAAGGGATGATTTCTGCTTTTGTCACTAACCCCAGAAAGCCACTCCTAAATCCATTTTTATTTGTTTCAACTTCTACTTTTCTGGAGTAGAAAAACCTGGATTTTTTTTGTCTTTGTTTCACTGAATCCTGATTTCTAATCCTTCACCATTCTCCACACAACATTCACTCCTAGGAAGGGCAGGATAAGTCCTGATAGGATGAAAACAATACTATCATCTAATTTTTCAATTGCTCAAAAAATATCAAGTACCTACTAAAAGTCAGACCCTATTCTAGACACTGCAAACAAAACAATTAAGATATCCTTGATCTTATGGAGTACCAGGAGACAAAGAGCAAACAAGTAAAATGTATGGTCTGTCAGTTGGTATTTCCACGGCAAAGAAAAATGACGAGGGAAGAGTAGAGTGTGCAGGGTTGAGGACACAGCTTTCAGTGTAGTAGTTAGGGACATGTTCCCTGAGAGAGTGACATCATCAAAACTTGAAGCAGATTAGAGAATGAGCGAGAGATCAGTTAGGAGGCCACTGCAGTAATCTGGAGTGGGAGTGGTAGAGATGGACTGAGAAATGGCCAAATCCCTGAGATATCTGGAAGTTAAAGCCTACAGAATTTCCAGCCTGGTTAGATGTATGTCATGAAGGAACACCTGGAGTCAAGGACATTTTCTAGGTGTTAGGTATGAGAAACTGGCATCTCCTGAGCTAAGGAAAATGGGGGAAAAGTGGTTTAGTTGGCAGGCCACGGTGGCTCAAGCCTGTAATCCCAGCACTTTGGGAGGCCAAGTCGAGAGGATTGCCCAAGCCTAGGGGTTCGAGAGCAGCCTGGGCAACTTGCGAGACCTCATCTCTACAATAAATCAACAAATTCGCCGGGCGTGGTAGTGCGCGCCTGTAATTCCAGCTACTTGGAAGGCTAAGGCGGAAGAATTTACCCGAGCCCAACAGGTTGACGCTGGGGTGACCATGAGCGTGCCACTGCACTCCAGCCTGGGTGGCAGAGTGAGACTCTGACTCAAAAAATAAATTAAAAAGTAGCTTAGTTGTGAATATCAGGAGTTCCATTTGGGACATTTGTGTGTCAGACACCTTGAAGACAAATAAGCAGTTAGACAAACAAGTCCCAAGTTCAGAAGAAAAGTCCAGTCTGAAGAGAGAAATCTGGAAACTGTTTTGATTCCAATGCCTTTTGATCTCTGAACTTTGCGATGCCTCCCATAGTTCCTCTCTTTAGTGTCTCTCTACTCTCCTTTTTACCATCTGTTCTTCCCCCACCACCACCTTTCCTCCAGAAGTTCAAATTTGTCATTTAGTTCTTTTTTTTTTTTTTGAGTTGGAGTCTCACTCTGTCGCCCAGGCTGGAGGGCAGTGGCACACTCCCAGCCACCGCAGCCTTGACCTGCTAGGCTCAGGCGATACTTCCACCTCAGCCTTCCAAGTAGCTGGAACTACAGGGACGTGCCACCATACCCGGCTAATTTTTTGATTTATTGTAGAGATGGGGGGGGTGTCTCACCAAATTGCCCAGGCTGATCTAGAATCTGTGGGTTCAGGCAATCCTCTCACCTCAGCCTCTCAAAGTGCTGGGATTATAGGCATGAGCCACCATGCCCAGCCTGTCTTGTTTCGTTCTTGAACACCTGTACTTTTCTAAAATTTCCAATGCTCAAATGCATGGAAAATACATTTTCATAATGTCCACATCAGAGAAACTGGTTTTCCCTTACCGAAGTACAGTTATTTTTTAAAAAGAGAACTCCCACAACTTCTGACACACCCACTAGGTTTTTAGTCTAATGTTTCCCCCGAACCAACAAAAGCTCAGTCACGTGCGAGAACTTACTGTTCGAAGAATTGACTTCGGCCATGATGGAAGAGTGCTGCTGAGGGCTGAGGTTTAGGCAACCATTAGGCAGACTGTAGGCAGGAGGATGGCTTTTATACAATGAACTCCATGGCCCCACCCACTTATTTAATCACTTGGGTAATTCTGAAGTTCCACCTTTAGTGATCCTATCATTTCTTAGAATTATGTATCCTCTTAATCTAATTTTTAATTTTATTTTTGTATGACTAGACTCCTGGACTCCAACAGTCCTCCCACCTCAGCCTCCCTACAGGCAAGTGCCACCTCATCTAACTTTTTTATTTTTTTAACTCTCTTAATCTAAAAAAAGACTAGGTAGGATTCCTTTTCTTCAATTGATACTTAATAATGTATACCAATTTATACTAACCACTATGTCTAAATCATCATAAGAACATTTTTTAGTACTATTCTGTTTACACATCTTTGCCCATGTTTATTATATATAAGTATTCTTTTTCAAGTTGGTTTTTCATGTTTGTCCCTTATCTTTTGCTGTAGTGACCTTTCCTTATGATATTAGGAGTATTCTTTCTGGCCAAGTGTGGTGGCTCACACCTGTAATCCCAGCACTTTGGGAGGTCAAGGCAAGAGGACTGCCTGAGTTCATGGGTTTGAGACCACCCTAGGCAACATGGCAAGACCTCATTTCTAACAAGAAATACAAAAATTTAGCCTGGCGTGGTGGTGCACACCTGTAGTTCCAGCTACTTGGAAGGCTAAGGTGGAAGGATCGTCTGAGTCCAGCAGGTCAAGGTTGCAGTGGCCATTAGCCTGGGCGACAGAGTGAGACTCTGACTCAAACCCCCCCCAAACAAAAACAAACAAAAACAAAACAGTGATCTCATTTGCAAAAGACTTTTTAAAAAATTATCTATTAACCTCAGCATACACCAGAAGACATATATGACATTTTGTCACTATTTTTTCCCCAAATTTGTCTGGATGTCTAGAACACAATTTTCTGCTGTTTGTTTATATTGATGTTTATATTTAACATAAATTTTATATATACCTCCTTGGACTTTAGATACTAAAATTTGTATGCTTTAAGTTAATTGACCTAAATTGAATATTATATGTTACATTTACTCTGATTAAATACTATATTTATTTTTTCAACTTTATTGAAGTCAAAATAAAAATACTATATTTATTTTTTCAACTTTATTGAGGTAAAATGGACAAATAAAAATTGCATATATTTAAGGTACAACTTGAATTTTGATATAGGTATATAATGTAATATAATTACCACAATCAAATCAAACTAATAAATGCTTTTTTTTTTTTTTTTTTGAGTGAGTCTCACCCTGTTGCCCAGGCTGGAGTGCAGTGGCAAATTCACAGCCACTGCAGCCTCAACCTACTGGGCTCAGGCAATCCTTCTGCCTCAGCCTTCCAAGTAGCTGGAACTACAGACACACGCCACCATGCCCGGCTAGTTTTTGTGATTTATTGTAGAGACGAGGGCTCATCAAGTTGCCCAGGCTGGTCTCGAACCCCTGGACTCAGGCAATCCTCTTGCCTCAGCCTCCCAAAGTGCTAGGATTGCAGGCTGAGCCACCATGCCCAACCTTAATTAATGCACTTATAACTTCGCATCACACTGTGTGTGTGTGTGTGTGTGTGTGTGTGTGTGTGTGTGTGTGTGTGTGTGTATGGGTGTGTGTGTATATGGTGAGAACAGTTAAGATTTATCTCTTAGCCAGGCGGGTGACTCATGCCTTTAATCCCAGCACTTTTCGAGGTTGAGGTGAGAAGATTGCCTGAGCCCAGGGTTTGAGACCAGCCTGGGCATCTTGGTGAGACTTCATCTCTACAATAAGTCAAAAAAACAAAAAAAAGATTTATCCTCCTAGCAAATTTCAAGTATACAATTTAGTTTTGTTAACTATGTCACACTGCTGTGCTTTAAATCTCCAGAAGATATTCATTTTGCAAAACTGAAAGTGTATATCCCTGGACCAACATTTTCTCATTTCCTCTTCACTCTAGCGCCTAGCAATCACCATGCAATTCCCTGCCTCTATGAGTTTGACTATTTTAGATTCCATATATAAGTGAGAATATGCAGTATTTGTCATTCTACATCTAGCTTATTTCACTTAGCATAATGTCCTCCAAATTCATCCATGTTGTAACAAATGGCAGGATTCCTTTTTTATTATTTATTTATGTGTTTTTGTATGTATGTATTTATTTATTTTGAGTTGGAGTCTCCCAGGCTGGAGTGTAGGGGCACACTCACGGCCACTGCACCCTCAACCTGCTGGGCTCAGATGATCCTTCCGCTTCAACATTCCAAGTAGCTGGAACCACAGACATGTGCCATCATGCCTGGCTAATTTTTTTCATGTACAGTAGAAACAAAGTCTCACCACGTTGCTGAGGCTAGTCTCAAATATCTGAGTTCAGGCAATTCTCTCGCCTTGACCTCCCGAAGTGATGGGATTACAGGTGTGAGGCACCGCGTCCAGCTGATTTACTTTTTTAAAAGCAAAATATTATTTTAGTGTGTGTGTGTTTGTGTGTGTCAATGGACACTTAGATTGTTTCCATATCTTGGCTATTGCGAGTAATGCTGCAGTAAACATAAAAGTGCAGACATACCGATGTTATTTCCTGTGGATTGATACCCAGAAATGGGATTTCTTGTTCATATGGCAGTTGTATTTGTACATTTTTTAGAAAACTTCATAGTGTTTTTTATAAAGACTGTACCTGTGTGCTGCCCTGCTAGCTCAGTATGTGGAACTTGAGACTGTTATAAAAGCTGTACCAATTTACATTCCCATCAGTGGTATACAAGGGTTCCTTTTTCCACCAACACACACACACATATACTTACATATGTGTATGTATACATATATATATATAATAGTCATTCTAACAAGTGTGATGAGATACCTTATTGTGGTTTTGATTTGCATTTCCTGAATGGTTAGTGATGTTGAACAACTTTTCATATACCTGCTGGTCATTTGTATGTCTTTTTTTTTTTTTTTTTTTTTAGTTGGAGTCTCACTCTGTTGACCAGACTGGTGCAGTAGCTGCTCCCAGTCACCGCAGCCTCGGCCTGCTGGGCTCCGGCAATCCTTCTGCCTCAGCCTTCCAAGTAGCTGGAACTACAGGCACGTGCTACCACATCCAGCTAATTTTTTATTTATTGTAGAGATGAGGTCTCACCAAGTTGCCCAGGTGGGTCTCGAACCCGCGGGCTCAGGCAATCCACTCACCTCAGCCTCCCAAAGGCACAGGATTACCGGCTGAGCCACTGAGCCCGGCTGTATGTCTTTTTTTTGAGAAATACCTATTCAGGTCCTTTGTCAGTTTTTCAATTTGGGTTATTTGGTTTTTTGGTGTTATGGTGTTGTAGGAGTTCCTCATATATTTTGGATACTACCCCTTATCAGATGCAGTATATGATTTGCAAATATTCTCCCATTCCATATCAGAGAAACTGGTTTTCCCTTACCAAGTACAGTTATTTTGTTGTCTCTTTAAAATGTTGATTGTTTCCTTTGCTGTGCAGAAGCTTATTAATTTGATACAATCCCATTTGTCTGTTTTTGCTTTTGTAGTCCATGCTTTTAGTGTCATATCCAAAAAAGTCATTACCCAGACCAAAGTCAAGAAGCTGTTTCCCAGAGACTGGGTGCAGTGGCTCACATCTATAATCCCAGGACTTTGGAGGCCGAAGCTGGAGGATCATTTGAGCCCAGGACTTTGAGACCAGCCTGGACAACATAGCAAGACCTTGTCTCTAAAAAATTAAAATGTTTAAAGCCTTTCCCCTATGTTTCCTACTAGTAGTTTTATAAGCTTTGGATCTTATATTTAAGCCTCTAGTTCATTTTGAGTTGATTTTTGTATATAGTATAAGGGCCAGCTAATTTTTTTCAGTCTTCTGCATGTGGATATCCAGTTTTGCCAATACCATTTATTGATGAGATGCTCTTCCCCGTTGTGTGCTCTTCCTACCCTTGTCAAAGATCTGTTGACTGTGAATGCTTGGGTTTATTTCTGGGCTCTTTATTCTGTTCTATTGTTCTATACATGTGTTGGTATGCCAGTAGCATGCTGTTTGTTGTTGTTGTTTTATAATCTTTCCAGTCACTGTAAGCATACTGTTTAAATTACTGTGGCTTTGTAATATATCTCAAAATCAGAAAGTGTAACGCCTCCAGCTTTATTCGTCCTGCTCAAGATTGCTTTTGCTATTTGGGATCTTTTGTGGTTCTAGATAAATTTTATAATTGTGCTTTCTATTTCTGTAAAGAATACCATTGGGATTTTGATAGAGAATGCACTGAATCTGTGGATCACCTTGGGTAGTATGGGCAGTGTAATATAAATTCTTCCAATCCATGAACACAGGATGTCTTCCCATTTATCTGTATTTTCTTTTTCTTCATCAATGGTTTGTGATTTTCAATGTGCAGCCCTTTTGTTTCTTTGGTTAAGATTATCCTTAAGGATTTTATTATGAACCAGATTGTTTTCTTAATTTTTTTGGAAATAATTTCTTTTCTGTTTTTATGTAGAACATGAGTGATTTTTATATGTTGATTTTTCTCTCTTGCAATTTTGCTGAATTTATTAGTTTTAACAGTTTTTTGGTACTTACAATGTAGTCCATGTATATGATTGTATACCCTATATGTATGATTCTACATATATAATCAGGTCATCTATAAACAGATCATTTTACTTCTTTCCAATTTGGATCCTTTTATTTCTTTTTCTTGTCTAATTGCTCTGGCTAATGCTTTCAGTACTGTGTTGAATAGAAGTGGTGAAAGTGGCTATTCTTGCCATGAACTACATCTTTGAAGAAAATCTTTCCGTTTTCTTCCATTGATTGTGATGTTAGCTGTGGCCTTTTTTTTTTAGTTGGAGTCTCACTCTGTTGCCCAGGCTGGAGGATAGTGGCACACTCACGGCTACTGCAGCCTCGACCTGCTGGGCTCAGGCCATCCTTCTACCTCAGTCTTCCAAGTAGTTGAAACTACAGGTATGCACCACCATAATTTTTTGATTTATTGTAGAGACGAGGTCTTGCCAAGTTACCCAGGCTGGTCTCGAACCCGTGGGCTCAGGCAATTCTCTCAACTCGGCCTACCAAAGTCTGGGATTACAGGCATGAGCTACTGTGCCCAGTCAGCTATGGGCTTTTCATATATGGTCTTTATTGAGTTGAGCTAAATTCCTTCTATACCTATTGCGTTGACAGTTTTATTTGTTTGTTTGTTTGTTTTGAGTGGGAGTCTCACTCCTTCCCCCAGGCTAGAGTGCAGTGGCATGCACACGGCCATCCCAACGTCGACCTGCTGGGCTCAGGCGATCCTTCTGCCTCAGCCGTTCAAGTAGCCAAAACTACAAGCACACACTATCATGCCCGGCTAATTTTTTTCATTTATTGTACAGATGAGGTCTCACCAAGTTGCTTAGGCTGTTCTCGAACCACAGGCTCAAGCAATCCACTTATCTTGGCCTCCCAAAGTCTGAGATTACAGGTTTGAGCCACCGTGCCCAACCAGTGTTGACAGCTTTATCATGAATTAATGTTGAATTTTGTCATAGACGTTTTCTTTATTATTGAAATAATCATGTGGTTTTTTTCTCATCCTCTTAATGTGGTGTACCACTTTAATTGATTTGTTTCTGTTGATTCATCCTTGCATCTCAGGGATAAATCCTATTTGGTCATAGTATATGGTGTTGTTGAATTCAGTTTGCTAGTATTTTATTGAGGATTTTTGCATTATCTTCAGAGATATTGTCCTGCAGTTTTATTTTCTTGTGACGTCTTTTAAGTTTTTTGTTTGTTTATAGAGACAGGGTCTCATTGTGTTGTTCACTGATTCCAAACTCCTGGCTTCAAGTAATCCTTCTGCCTCAGTCTACTGAAGAGCTGGGATTATAGGCCATTGCTTTATTTTTTCTAATTTATTTTATTTTAAAGATGTGGGGTATAATTCAGGATTAGGTATAACAAGTGGTCATCATACAGGTGCAATTTAGGCCTACCTTTGGTCCCCACTTTGCCTAGTTTGAGATCAGGTACCCTTATTAATGTTATGTGATGTGCCCCCCACCTTCATTGCTTTATTTTTAACTTATTTGAATATCAGTGTATTTGAACTCTTAAACGAAATTTATTTGCTATATTTTAATTTTCCTTTCTTGATTATATTTTTAGACTTTCTTCTTACTTCTCAGGTAGAACATTCCTTTATGACTTACATATTATGTTGTATTTGTCCTATGTCCTGGTTTTTCTTTTTTCTTTCTTTTTTTTTTTTTTTTGAGTTGGAGTCTCACTCTGTTGCCCAGACTGGAGTGCAGTGGCCGCTCCCAGCCACTGCAGCCTCGACCTGCTGGGCTCTGGCAATCCTTCCGCCTCAGCCTTCCAAGTAGCCGGAATTACAGGCATGTGCTACCACGCCTGGCTGATTTTTTGATTTATTGTAGAGATGAGGTCTTGCTGCGCAGGCGGGTCTCGAACCCGCGGGCTCAGGCAATCCACTCACCTCAGCCTCTCAAAGGCAAGGGATTACAGGCTGAGCCACTGAGCCCAGCTCTGCTTTTTCTTAATTCATTATTTTATTTATTTATTTATTTGAGTTGGAGTCTCACTCTGTTGCCCAGGCTGGAGTGGAGTTGCATGCTCATGGCCACCACAGCCTCAACCTGCTGGGTTCAGAGGATCTTTACGCCTCAGCCTTCCAAGTAGCTGGAACCACAGGCATGTGTCACCACGCCCGGCTGATTTTTTTTTTAATTTATTGTAGAGACAAGGTCTCATCGTGTTGCTCAGGCTGGTCTTGAGCCCCTGAGCTCAGGCAATTCTCTCACCTCCGCCTCCCAAAGTGCTAAGATTGCAGGCATGAGTCACCACGTCCAGCAACTCGTTATTTTAAATTAATTTTTTCTATGTATTTTGTATCCTCATAGTGTTCTTCTAAATTGGATATATTTTATTGTTTTATTTTATTTTATTTTTTAGTCAGGGTCTCACTTTGTCACCCAGACTGGAGTGCAGTGGCACAATCACGGCTTGCTATAGCCTCTATATCTTGGGCTCAGGGGATCCTTCCAACTCAGCCTCCTGAATAGCTGGGACCACAGGTGTGAGCCACCATGCCTGGCTAATTTTTTTTTTAATTTTTTTGTAGAGACCAGGTCTCTCTATGATGCCCAGGTTGGTCATGAATTCCTGGGCTCAAGCAATCCTCCTGTCTCAGTCTCCCAAAAGTGCTGGGATTACAGGTGTGAGCCATGATGCTCAGCCTTATTTTTAATTCAACTGTCTAACTGGTTAAGGTACTGGTTATGGTTAAGGAATGGTTGCTGGTTATGAAACTGGCAGGGAAAGGCTGGGTGTCGTGGCTCAAGACCTAATCCCAGCACTTTGAGAGGTCGAGGTTGGAGGACTTCCTGAGCCCAGGGGTTTGCGACCAGCCTGGGCAACTTGGTGAGACCTCGTCTCTACAATAAACAAAAAAAGGCCAGGCTTAGTGGCTCACACCTATAATCCCAGCACTTTGCTTTGGGAGGCCGAGGTGAGAGAACTGCCTGAGTCCACGGGTTCAAGACCAGCCTGGGTAACTTGGCAAGACCTTGTCTCTATGACAAATCAAAAAATTAGCCAGGCATGGTGGTGCATGCCTGTAGTTTCAACTACTTGGGAAGGTGAAGTGGAAGGATTGCCTGAGCCCTGCAGGTCGAGGCTGCGGTAGCCGTGAGCGTGCCACTGCCCTCCAGCCTGGGCGACAGATGAGACTCCAACTCAAAAAAAAAAAAAAAAAAGATGCTGGTAGGGAGGATGCATACTCTCTGAAAATGGAGAATAAGATGTAATTTTTTTTTTTTGAGTCAGTATCTCACTCTGTCACCCAGGCTAGAGCATAGTGGGATGATCACAGCTAACCGCAGCCTTGGATTCCTGGGCTCAAGCGATCCTCCCACCTCTCTCAAAGTACTGGAATTACAGGTGTGAGCCACCATGCCTGGCCAAAACATAGTATGTTTTAATAAATGCTCACAGAACAACAAAATTATGATCCCATGTATTGTTATATATCACAAAATTTTAATATTTATATATAAAAATGTAGATAAAGTCATAGAGAAGGGAGTACAACAAATGAAAAGATGGTAACATCAGCACGCAGAAATCAGAAATAATTATCCCTTAAAAAAAATTTTTTTTTTTCAGTTGGAGTATCACTCTGTCGCCCAGGGCCTTCCAAGTAGCTGAAACTACAGGCATGTGCCACCATGCCTGGCTAATTTTTAAAAATGTATTGCAGAGATGAGGTCTCACCAAATTGCCCAGGCTGGTCTCGAACCCATGAGCTCAGGCAATCCTCTCACCTCGGCCTCCCAAAGTGCTGAAATTATAGGCGTGAACCACCGTGCCTGGCTTCTTGCTATTTTTGTGAGTGGTGAAATCACAGCTCACCGCAGCCTCAACCTCCCAAACTTAGGTGATCTTTCCACCTCAGCCTCCCGAGTATCTGAGAGTACAGGCGTGCACCACGATGTTAACTAATTTTTAAATTTTTTTGTAGAGAAGAGATTTCACTGTGTTGCCTTGTCTGGTTTCAAACTCCTAGGCTCAAGCAATCCTCTTTCTTCAGACCCCTAAAGCGCTTAGATTACAGGCTTGAGCCACCATGCCCTGCTGACAAGTATTCTTTGTTGAGTAAGCAGAGAGAAAAGAAGTTTGGTTTTTTCCTTTTGATTTGGTATCAAAATTCGGGTGTTGAGTGACGAGTAGGAGAATAGGAAAGTTTTTCTCATCTCCAATAGTATATTTTAATAAACACTTGGAAATTAAAATAGCACCTGTTTATTTGCATTTTCAGATTTTAAAAAATGATTGTAGAATTGCAGAAGTTAAAAAATAGTACATAGAAAAAAAGTAGTATAGAGCCCTATGTACCCTTCATCCAGTTTCCCCAAATGATACCATTATTGTATAGTACAATATTAAAACCAGGAAATTGACATTGGTATAATCCACAGGCTTTATTTAGATTTAATCAGTTTTTGACATCTCCAGTTTGTATGTATATTCCGCAATTTTAATTTTTTTGTTAATGAAGCTGTAAAGGAAGAGTTAGATAACAGCATGGTATCCGTTATTAGCAGCAAAGTAACAATGTAAGAGACAGTAAATCAGAGATGGTCAAAGGGCAAACAAAAGTAGAGTTTGATGATCAGGGAAGACTCTGAATCCCCAAACGTTTATTGAATAAAAAGAGAATCTACCAGTCAAAGCATCACAATAAATCAGGTGCTGGGAAAAAGATGGCATATGCCTCTGACACCAGGGTTGCTCTGTGCATGTGTCTATGTCTACGTGAAAAGGAACTGAAACAAGAAAAGTGGAAGCATTATGTTTAGATATGTCCCAGTTGAAGTTTGGATAGGTTTGGAGGGCTGACATTACAAAAGTGATCTGACAGATGAAAGAAATGGGTTTAGAAAAATAAATAGGTTGCCAGGCATGGTGCTCACACCTGTCAGCCCAGCACTTTGGGAGGCAGAGGCAAGAGGGTTACCTGAGCCCAGAGATTCGAGACCAGCTTGGGAATTTGGTGAGACCTTGTCTCTACAATAAATCAAAAAATTAACTGGGTGTGGTGTCATGTGCCTGTAGTTCCAGCTACTTGGGAGGCTAAAGGGAAAGGATCACCTGAGCCCAGGAGGTTGAGGTGGCAATGGTTGTGAGTGTGCTACCGCACTCCAGTCTCGGCGACAGACTGAGACTCCAACTCAAAAAAACAAGAAAAAGAAAAAGAAAAAGAAAAATTAATTTGTTTCTAGGGTACAGGTTGGATTAGAGGATTAGAAAGAAGATTTTGAAGGTACCAATATAGTAGTCTAGAGCCCTAAACTCTGGTCAGCTTCTCCTTACTTAATCCTTTCTTGTTACTCCTCTTTTACCCATGGTTTCTCAATCTTGGAACTACTGACATTGTGTGCTGGAGACTTTTTTTTTTTTTTTTTTTTTTTGAGTTGGAGTCTCACTCTGTCGCCCAGACTGGAGTGCAGTGGCCGCTCCCCGCCACCGCAGCCTCGACCTGCTGGGCTCTGGCGATCCTTCCGCCTCAGCCTTCCAAGTAGCCGGAATTACAGGCATATGCTACCACGCCCGGCTGATTTTTTTATTTATTGTAGAGATGAGGTCTCGCTGCCCAGGTGGGTCTCGAACCTGTGGGCTCAGGCAATCCACTCACCTCAGCCTCCCAAAGACGCGGGATTACAGGCTGAGTCACCGAGCCCGGCTACTGGAGACTTTTTGCTTGTAGTGAGACATCCTGTGCAACTTAAGATCTTTAGCAGCATTACTGGCCTCTATTTGGTAGATACCAATAGCCCCACTATTTGTTAACCAAAAATATCTCCAGATTTTGCAAAATGGTCCCTGGTCTGTGTCCCTGGCTCTATTACATGATTGATTCCATTACTGTCTAGGAGGAGTGGGATGGAGACTTTGAGTTTGCTAGGGCTTGTAAAATTTGAGGGCTTCACAATGTACCTTCTCCAAATTTGGAGATGTACATACACATTTGGGAATGCAGGTACTCTGTCCTTACCCCAACCACCAGACCTTTAAGACACCAAGGAATGCAAATGGCGCTTATTATTTTCCAGGCAGGGGCTAAGTCCTTTTTATTTAATATTCCCTAAAATTTTTTTTTAAATTAAAAAAACTGAAGTTGATACGTTTACCCCATTTTTTTAAACAGAAAACTGAGAAACCCCAGGTTCTAAGATTCATTTTTTAAATTAAGTTCATAGCTGGGCGCTGTGGTTCATGCCTGTAATACCAGCACTTTGGGAGGCAGAGGTGAGAAGATTGCCTGAGCTCAGGGGTTCAAGACCAGCCTGAGCAACTTGGCAAGACTTCATCTCTACAATAAATAAAAAAAAATTAGCTGGGCATAGTGGCGCATGCCTGTGGTTCCAGCTACTTGGAAGGCTGAGGCAGAAGGATCACCTGAGCCTGACAGGTCAAGGCTGTGGTAGCTGTGAGCATTCCACTGCACTCCAACCTGGGTGATGGAGTGAGACTGTGACTAAACAAATAAATAAAGTTTATATGTATTGAGTGTTTTTCATGTGCCCAGTGTCAGATGAATTTCTGATGTCTAAGGGGATGTAGAAAAAACATCATTTCTGGCTGGGTGTGGTGGCTCAAGCCTGTAATCCCAGCACTTGGGGAAGCTGAGGTAAGAGGGTTACCTGAGCCCAGGGGTTCGAGACCAGCCTGGGCAACTTGGCAAGACCTCGTCTCTACAATAAATCAAAAAATTAGCTGGGCATGGTGGCACGTGCCTGTAGTTCCAGCTACTTGAAAGGCTGAGGCAGAAGGATCGTCTGAGCCTAGCAGGTCAGGGCTGCAGTGGCCATGAGCATGCCACTGCACTCCAGCCTGGGCAACAAAGTGAGACTCCAAGTCAAAAAAAAAAAAAGAAAAGACAAAGTTTCTTAGTTAAGTTATAATTAATAAATAGAGCCTTAAATTTATGTAGAAAAATTATTTTTTTCCTTAAATCCTCGAAGATTTGTCAGATGAAATTTACTTACTAAACATTAATACCATTTGTGAGTCTGGGTAGATATTTCAAACTTGTAGTACAAATTAGAACACTAGGTTCTTTCAATCCTTCAAAAGTGTAACATGACAGACCTGTAAACTCTAATGATGTCTTCTTAAGCCCTTGAGCTACTCTTGTAAACCCAGTGAGATGTACATATTTAATAAATCAGATTATTTTAAGCCTTTTGATATCCTAAACATAATTTTAAAATTTAATTAATTTATTTATCAAGTTGGGGTCCCCACTCTCAGAAAGTTACCATATTAGTGTGGAATTTAGTGTGGCACCGCACACTACACCCCAGAACTCCTGGGCTCAAGTGATCCTCCCACCTCGGCCTCCCATAGCTACTGCAGCCTGGACCTGTTGAGCTCAGGGATCCTTCTGCCACAGCCTTCCAAGTAGCTAGAACTACAGGCACGTGCCACCATGCCCAGCTAATTTTTTGATTTAGTGTAGAAATGAGATCTCACCATGTTGTCCAGTCTGGTCTTGATCCTCTGGACTCAGACAATCCTCTCGCCTCCATCTCCCAAAGTGCTGGGATTACAGGCGTGAGCCACTGCACCAGTCCTATGCACAAGAATTTTGACGAATTTTTCCAGTGAGTCACACACACATCCCCACGTATACTCACATACACAAACACCCTAAGTTTTTTTCTCCTGGGTGTTGGTAAATACACTATCTGGTCATCCCTCCGCATTTACTGATTTTCCAGATAGAGTACTGACATTACTGCACAATTTGAGATACTATCTTTATATTTTATTTTTTGTACACTCTAAGGATGAGGTTATCTTTTCAATATAGGTTACAAAGTATTACTCTTGGTCTATCAGAATGATATTAATATTATATAATGGATAAATCCACCAAAACCAAAATCAGCGTGGAACTCTAAGATTTGCATGTACAGTGCAATAAACCAAAGCATAGCAGACCTCTATGGAACACTCCACACCACAGCGGAAGACACACTCTCACCAAGTGTGCATGGAACATTCTCCAGGGTAAAATACATGTATGTTAAGCCACATGACAATCTCGATAGGTCAGGCACGGTGGCTCACGCCTGTCATTTCAGCACTTTGGGAGGCCTAGAATGACAAAGGACAACAGAAACAACGTGTGGATTGTGAGATGCAGACAATAAGGGTTCTAGAATGTCAGAGGAATCAGGGGATCATAACAGCAATAATGGTAACAACAGCTGTACCTGAGCCTTAGTGGCCCAGCTAGGTTAGCCCTGGCGGTCCGTTAGCCTCAGTGGTCCATACTGAGGGCTTCACATGCTGCATTAAAGTGACTGAAAGTTCCCAGCTCTAAAGTAGACTCCCGGGTTTTCTGTTCTGGTTTGGTTTTTTTCAGTCAGAGTCTCATTCTATGGGTTTTCTGTTCTGGTTTGGTTTTTTTCAGTCAGAGTCTCATTCTATCGCCCAGGCTGGAGCGTGGGGGTGCGATCACAACTCACCGCAGCCTCAACCTGCTGGGCACAAGCGATCCTGCCATGTCAGTCTTCCAAGCAGCTGGAACTACAGGTGTACGCCATCACGCCCAGTGAATTTATTTATTTGTTTGTTTATTTACTGTAGAGACGAGATCTCTCCAAGTTGCCCAGCTGATCTCGAACCCGTGGCCTCAGGCGATCCTCTCGCTTCCCAAAGCGCTGGGATGACAGGCGGGAGCCACCGCTCCCGGCTGAATCCGAACTCTGAACACTGACGCTTGCCGGCCGTGTTACCGCAGAGACCTCAGTTCAATCTCCGAGCCTTGACTTGGGGATCACGGCAAAGATAGTCATCGCTTCACGCGTAACAGTCGTGAGATTGAGAGCAAGTATCTGGCCAGGCGCGAGGCTCTACCCGTCCCCCCAGGGCCCGGTCGCTGAACGAAGCAGAACTACGTTACCCTGGAGGCTGTGCGTCCCGTTGCTGACCGAAGCAGAACTACGTTACCCAGGAGGCCGTGCGTCCCGTAGCTGAACGAAGTAGAACTACACTACCCAGGAGGCCGTGCGTCCCGTCGCTGAACGAAGCAGAACTACATTACCCAGGAGGCCATGCGTCCCGGCAGGGCAGGGGCGCTTCCTGCGGCTCGCGCCGCCGGGGGCGGGACTTCCGATCTATTTGCCCTCCCCCGCCGCCGCCATTTGCCGCTGCGCTGCGATCCTGAGCCGTCCCGGGCACCTGAGGGCTCGGGTCGGGACCTCTGTCGCTGGGATCGGGCCAAGGAGGAAGAAGAGGAGGAGGAGGAGGACGGGAGTCCCCACCGCGCCTTCGTGCGAGCCGGACGCCCCGCGGGCGCCGCCGGGCCGCGGTTTCTCGTCACCCGCCCGGAGGGCCGCGCCCCGGGTGTGGAGCGCCATTTCCGCGGAGGACGCGGCGGCCCCGCTAGCGGCCGTCAGCTGCCGTAGCCGTTCGGGCCAGGGCGCGGCCGGGCGTCCACCGCACCGCCGCGGCGCTCGCCTTTGCTGACCCCGCGCGGCTCACGGCGCCCTGCGATGGCTGCGGCTGCGGCGCTGAGGGGCCAGACGCGGGTAAGTGGACGGCGGTTCGCGGCCGCTGCAGCCGGCCGGGGCGGGAGCCGCGTTCTCCCTCGGTCTGTCCTTTCCTTGGTTCTGCCGCCCGAGTGATCCCCGGGCCCAGCGCGTGTCGGGCCTCCGAAAGCCTGACGCTGAACGAATGAACGGTGGGCTCGTCCGTGTAGCCAGCAAGCATCCCCCGTGTGGGCCGGGCCTCCCTGCAAAAGGAAACGGAGGGTTTGAGGAGGAGCGGAGCCTTTGTCTCTCCACTCGCGAGGACTCGCAGGACAAGATTATGAGTCCCTTCCTGGATGTCCCGCCTTTCCCCGGCTAGTACGGACGGCGTGGCCACAGCCTGCGTGGAGTGGCCGTGGAGTGTCCTGGCCTCAGAGGCACTGCTGTCGGGCCCAGCAAGGAAAAAGAGGCCGAGGGTTCATCGTGGAATGTCGCGTGGAGTCCCGGGGGAGACCAGAGGGCCTGGGGAGCTGGTCTAGGCCCTGTCATTCCCCAAGTAGATGCCAGCCCCTCTGGGGCCTCTGTTGTGAGTTAAGTCGGTGACAAGGGCTTGGCTCCTTCTGCCCGTGTTCACGGATATATTTTCAGGGATAATTTTAATGGACTTAACGGTGAAAGTGAGTTTCACAACTTCGTTATGTTAGATTCTTTTCAGTGTTGGAGGAGTATCGGGGTTGCACTATCAGACTCTGACCAAAGTAACCCTGTGTTTAGATGTGCCTATGGTGGAAAGATGTGTGACTGGGTGAATCGTTAGAACTTCCTTAGCCTCAAGTCGCTGACTGTGACATGTGAGGAGGGTGTTGATAGGATTAGCAAAAGTCTCAAAGCACTGAGCATTAAATCATTTCTCTCTTTTTTTTTTTTTTCTTTTCGAGACACCCAAGCTGGAGTGCAGTGGCACAATCATGGTTCACCATAGTCTCGACCTTTTGGGCTCGGGTGATACTGCCTAAGTCTCTTGAGTAGCTGGGGCTACGGGCAGGTGCCACCACGCCAAGCTAATTTTTTAAATTTTTTGTAGAGACAAGGTCTTTCTATGTTGCCCAGACTGATCTCTAACTCCTGGACTCAAGCATTTCTCCTGCCTCATCTTCCCAAAATGCTGGGGTTGCAGGCCATGAGCCACCATACTGGGGCAAATAATTGCTCTCTAAATCTCATCAAGGCCCAGAGAAATGAATTGATGTCTCTGAGGTAACAGCAGGCAAGTGTCAGGTTTTTTTGTTGTTGTTTTCAGTGGGGAATCACCCTGCCGCCCAGGCTGGAGTACAGTGGCATGATCACAGCTACTGCAGCCTTGACTTCCTGGGCTCAAGGCGATTCTTCTGCCTCAGCCTTCCAAGAAACTGAAAACAGATGCACACCACCACGCCTGGCTAAGTTTTTGGCTTATTGTAGAAACTAGGTCTCACCATGTTGCTCAGGCTGGTCTCGAACCAGTGGGCTCAGGCAATCCTCTCACCTCTGCCTTCCAAAGTGCTGGGGTTACAGGCATGAGCCACCATGCTCAGTGCAAGTGTCAATTTTAAGAGTTTGGATTCATACCCCAAGAATCTACTTTAGCACAGGGGATTTTAATCACTTTAACACAGCATATGAAGCCCTCAGTATGGAGCGGGTACCTAGCTGGATTACTGAGGCTCAGGTACTGCTGTTTCCATTGTTACTGTTATTTCCTCATTTCTTTGACATTCTGGAACACTTTTTGTCTGCATTTCACAGTCCACATGTTTCCATTGTCCTGCTCTATTGGCCCCTACATAGAAAGCTTCTCTTTATGTTATTATATCCAAAGCAACATCTACAGCACAGCTAGACCCTCAGAAAGTGTTCATATTTGGGCCTTGATATCTCTGCACCTTTAGCAGCCAAGATCTGATCATATTAAATAACCCAAAGGCCAATGCTACTACCTCTATTTGACTTTCCAGGTGCCTGTGACCTTTGATGATGTGGCTGTGACTTTCACCCAGGAGGAGTGGGGGCATTTGGACCTAGCTCAGCGTAATCTGTACCAGGAGGTGATGCTGGAAAACTGTGGGCTTCTAGTATCTCTAGGTAAGGTCTCCTCCCTCAACCATGCAGGGGACCTGCTGCCTCCTTCATTACACCCTCTGACTCCAGGCCTGGCTGGTCAAGAAGACCTCTGGAACCTGCCTTGCCTCCTTCCCTCAGCTTCAGTTATTTTCTAGACTTGCTTCTACTTGTCTGGTCTCCTTTTGTCTCTGGGTAAGAAACGTTACCCTCTGAGAAGGTAGAGGAAGGAAATGGGTGTTTTATAGAACTCAAAGGTGGAATTTCTGGCTGCACATTATAAGGCACTATGGTAGAAACTGAAAACCACCTCAGTTGTGTCCTGGCTTCTCTCTCTGGGTCTGCTCACGTCATTGTTCTGTATGGCCTTTCCTGCCTTAGCAGGTTGTGCAGGAGTACCCATCCTAGTCCTTACTCTGTGTGACCCTCCCAGATTCCTTGTCTTTCTCTGGCTTCTGTGGGGCATGTTTGAGTCAGCAAATGTTGATCCCTGCACCCCATAGCCCATCATTCCTTGTATCTCATACCCAGTGCCCACTGTAATCTGGCATCTATCCGAGGTTCTGTTTTCAAGTTCCAGAGAGGAATCTGACTGAGTGGGCCTGGTTGGCTCACATATCTATTCCATAGTTCAGTTAGCGGTATCAGGGGATGGCGGGAAAAGGGGTAAGGCAGGCCCCCAGGAAGCGTTTGCCTTTGATATCACCAGGTATTGTTTTAAACAACAGTCTCAATTATGAGGTTTCTTTATTTTTGTGGGCCTTCATGATATCTTCTGTCCTAAGTCTGGGACCAAGAAGTTTAGAGCAGTGCTTCTTAACAGTTGGCAGTTTTACTCCCCCAGGAGACATTGGCAACATCTGTAGTCACTTTTGGTTGTCACAGCTGGGGTGGAAGTGGTACCGGCATTTAGTGGGTAGAGTCTAGAGGTGCTGGTAAATATTCCACAGTGCATAAGGCAGCCCCCTGAACAAAGAATTATCCAACCCCAAATGACAAAGAGGTGAAGAGTGTGAAACACCAGCTTAGACAGTTCTGTACTTGAAGGTAATCATCATAAACCATTCAGTTTGGATGAAAGGAAGGTTTATATCCAGAATAATTTTTGAGACCCAGTTTTTAGGTTAAGATATGCTTATCTTTAGGAAACTGGCATTATGTTATATGTCAATAAGAAGAAATAAAGTTTTAAAAGTTTTATAGATTTAGGCTGCTTATAATGAAATTTAAAAAAATTAAAAAGTCCTCTATGTAACCCCACTGACTTTTTTTGTCATCTTTACATCCTTTCATCCTGAGTTTACTTTGTTCTAGCCTTGCTGGGCTTCTTGCTATTTCCCCAAGTGCCCACCCATGTCAGCCTATTGGATTTGTTGTTCTCTTTGGTGAGTGTTCTCAGGGTAACTCAGCATTTCACATGGCCACCCCTTATCAGCAGAGTCACCACCTCTTCAGTCAGCTCTTTTCTGACCACCAAATCTTGTAGAGGCCCCTCTCTCATCATGCTCTCCTCCTTTTAGCTTATTTGTTTTTCTAAGCAAGTGGTTCTCAAGCAGGGACAATGTTGCACTTCAGTGGACACTGAGAAACTTGTGGAGATATTTTTGGTTGTTAAAACCGAGACCCACCCGGGCAACTTGGTGAGACCTCATCTCTATAGTAAATCAAAAATTAGCCAGGTGTGGTAGTGCACGCCTGTAGTTCAGCTACTTGGAAGGCTGAGGCGGAAGGATCGCTGGAGCCCACCAGGTCAAGGCTGCGGTAGCCGGGAGCGTGCCACCGCACTCCAGTCTAGGTGACAGAGTGAGACTCCAACTCAAAAACAAAAACAAAAAAACTGGGTTGATGCTATCGGCATCTAATGGGTAGAGACCTATAATTCTGCTAAACATCTTTGTGATGCAAAAGACAGACCCTCTCTTCTTTCCAAAATCCCCACAGAGCAGAATTATCTGGACCTTTGCATCAGTTGTACTGAGGTTGAGAAACCCCATTCAGCAGGTGCTTGGACACTTTCCCGGAGCACTCATTGGATGTTAGGTCTGTGCCAGGCACTGTTTGTGCTCCACTCATTTATTATTAGGTTTTTTTTTGTTTTTTGGTTTTTTTGTAGAGATACAGTTACTGTGTTGCCCAGGCTGGCCTTAAACTCTTGATCTCAAGCAATCCTCTTACTTCATCTTCCCAAAGTACTTGGATTACAGGTATAAGCCACCATGCTCAGCTTCCTCTCATTTTATTATCACAACATCCTTGTTGTATGAGCTCGCAGGATTTTAATTTATAGAAGTGTTGCAATGACAACATTGAGAAGTGAATGCTATGGCTGGGCGTGGTGGCTCATGCAGGTAGTCTCAGCACTTTGGGAGGCTGAGGAGGAAGGATTGCTTGAGCCCAGGAGTTTGAAACCAGTCTGGACAACACAGTGAGACCTCCTCTCTTCAAAAAATAAAAAAAGTTAGCTGGGTGTGATATCACATATCCGTAATCCTAGTTTTTTGGGAGACTAAGGCAGGAGGATCACTTGAGCCTGGAAATCGACTCTGGTGAGCTGATGCACAAAAAGAAGTGAATGTTGTTGAAAGAAGAATGTACTACTTGCAGCTCTTGAGTGAGAGAAGGGGGCATGCCACCTTACAGAAGGCCATGTGAAGAAGCACCAGCTTTGATCAGCAGGGAAAAGCACAAGGGAGGGGAAAGGATAGGCTATGGGCTGTGTGGAGATTTCTGTGGAAAAGAAAAGACAGGGCAGTGTCAGCAGCACAGGTATGGCTATTTTGAATATTTTCAGTCAACTTAGGGCCATTAGGGACACTGTCTCTAGTTGTATGGTATCTGCCTAGGTATATTTATTGCTGGAGAAATACTGCCTTCGTATTTAAGTTAAAGAAGGCGATTGAGAGTATGACTTTGGTCGGTTTGCTTATGAAAGCGGTACTCTTAGGTAAATTGATATCTTTAGAAATCAGCTAGCCCTTCGAGACCCGCCTGGGCAACTTGGTGAGACCTCATCTCTACAATAAATCAAAAAATCAAGCCGGGCTCGATGGCTCAGCCTGTAATCCCGCACCTTTGGGAGGCTGAGGTGAGTGAATTGCCTGAGCCCATGGGTTCAAGACCCGCCTGGGCGGCGAGACCTCATCTCTACAATAAATCAAAATATCAGCCGGGCGTGGTAGCACACGCCTGTAATTCCGGCTACTCGGAAGGCTGAGGTGGAAGGATCGCCGGAGCCCAGCAAGTCGAGGCTGCGGTGGCCAGAAGCGGCCACTGCACTCCAGTCTGGGTGACAGAGTGAGACTCCAACTCAAAAAAAAAAAAAAAATCAGCCGGGCGTGGTAGTGCGCACCTGTAGTTCCAGCTACTCGGAAGGCTGAGGTGGAAGGATCGCCGGAGCCCAGTGGGTCGAGGCTGCGGTGGCCGGGAGCGGCCACTGCACTCCAGTCTAGGCAACAAAGTGAGACTCTAACTCAAAAAAAAAAAAAAAAGAAATCAACTAACCCTGGGGAGGGACATTCTCTTTCCAGGTCTATAAGGACCCCAAAATATCAAAGCATAAAATAAAAATTTTAAAAAATATGATTGATACAGTTGATCAAACTCTGACGTTTTGACATCATATTAAGAAAACATAGAGGCGATGATAGTGGAGTTTTTTGGATTTTGTTTTGTTTTTGTTTTAGTTGGGATTTCATTCTGTCACCCAGGCTGGAATGCAGTGGCATAATCATGGCTCACACAGCCTCAGTTTCCTGAACTCAGGCGATCCTTCTGCCTCAGCGTCCTGAGTAGCTGAAGGACCCAGCTTATTTTTAAGTTTTTTTTGTTAGAGACAGGGTCTCACTATGTTGCCTAGCCTTGTCTTGAACTCCTGGGCTCAATCTGTCTTCCCATTGGCCTCCCAAAGTGCTGGGATTTCAGGTGAGCCACTCTACCCAGCTGATTGTGGAGTGATTTTTTGTGTGTGTGAAGTAAGGCATATATTGACGTAAACAGCACAGGAAAGCATTTTATTACAAGATTAAAAGGGAAGAACACAAGTAGAAGTATAAGATGTTACTAAGACAGGCCATAACTAAGTTTTCCATTTGTATGGCATAAGAAAATAGATCTGAAATTTTGGGGGTTCTCTTAACAATATCTTGGAGTTGTAAGGTGTGCTAAAAGTATAAAATTTGTGTGTGTGTGTTTTGTAGTATTTGCATGTAACTTAGAGGAAAGAGTGGTTATGGTCAGAGACACAAGTCAAGAGCTCTTATCAGAAAGCTGTAGGGAAGTAGCAGAAGGCAGTGGGAAATGGGTGGTCCTTTCCCCTGAGGACCGAGGGGTACACTGATACACTGATATGAGGCAGGTGCCTCCTGGGGAAAACAATAGTCTCCTTTTTTTTTTTTTTTTTTAAGGATGTAGAGATGGGGTCTTGTTCTGTTGCCCAGGCTGGAGTGCAGTGGCACAATCATAGTTCACTGCAGCCTCAACCTCCTGGGCTTAAGTGATCCTTTCACCTTAGCCTTCCAAGTAGCTGAGACTACTGGTATGCACCACCATGCCTGGCTAGTTTTTTGTATTTTATTTTTTTATCTTTTAAAGCAGCATTTATTGAGAGGACAGAAAAGCTCCCACAGACCCAAGGGGTTTGCCCTTATTTTTATTTTTAGAGATGGGGTCTCAATATGTTACTTAGACTGACCTCAAACAATCCTCCCACTTCAGCCTCCCAAGTAACTGGGATTACAGGTGGGAGCTATTCCATCCGGCTCATTTTCAGAATGGTACAGATAGTAGTAACCTCTGCCTGATTTTCCTTTTGGTAGAGAGCAAGGAATATACCAGGGTCATGGATTAAGCAGATAGCAACATAATAAAATCCCTAATATCAAAGGAAAGAAAACAACAATGTTGTGCCTTAGAAGAAGCAGTTAATGGGCATCACTTGGGTGGAGGTGTTAGTGTCTATCTAAGATGATGTTATGTTATGTTATGTTACTTTAATCGAGAAAGTCTTAAGGATTGAGACTGAGGTATCCTACTTGAATAGATATCCACTGGAATTGATGTGGGTTGCCATGTTTGGTTGGAACAATGGCTTATTTGGAGGGTCTAGGCCAATCTGATTGTTAACTATTACTATCCAAACAGTAGTAGTAAGATCAGTATTTAATAAAACGGTGTGCAGCTGTACTATATGGTTTATGAGTTTTGGGAGGTTTTTTGGGGGGGGTGTACTTTGCGAAATTCAGGTTTAAAAGGGTCCTATATCAGATGAGTAGCTGTCTGGCCCAGAGGACACAATCTGTAGTTAATGGGTGTCAGAAGAAGATGCTCCCTCAATCTGGCTTTCAGTCCTTGTAGCATGGTGGCAAGCTCAAAAATTTATGGGTGGGGGAGGCATTACTAAAGGTTCTCATATGTAATGAGTCTTTAGGTATAGGAAAGGTTGATGGGAAAAGTTTTAAACTTGGTGTGATTCAGGCAAGAGACCCTGAACTAAGCCTTGGGCAAAATAGAGACACATTTATGGGGTATGTTTATTTCTGAATTTGGAAAAGGAGTTGTTTGAAGAGACTGTTATGTCATTTTAAACCAACTATTTGGGCTGAGGTGGAAGGATCACCTGAGCCCAGCAGGTTGAGGCTGCAGTGGCTGTGAGTGTGCCACTGCACTCCAGCCTGGGTGACAAGAGTGAGACTCTAACTCAAAAAAACAAAAAACAGCTGTTTGGGTCCTGTTAGGAACATAAAAGTTCTATTGAATGCCTCTTTTGAGAATGTTCTCTTTTGAGAACCCAACATTGTATACTAGAAGGAAAATATGTACCTTGGTTATTATCAGCAATGTCTGTAACTCCAAAGGGAATAAAGAGTGTCCTGGCAAGGCTTTGTATTACGACTTTGGTATATGAAGAGATATGTGATTTTGATTTGATTTGATTTGTTTTTGTCTGTGAGGGAAGTGATTCCCAGAATTCTTTATTCTGAAGGAGCCAATTTTTAGGCAGTGGCCCAACAGTTTATATAATTAATTTTAAGATGGGACATTTATTGGCCAGGGCATTCACTGCCAACATGACTTCATGAAGTTTGATCAAGCGTGTTGTTCCTTGGGTCCCATCCTTTCTCAGAGACATTCTGGCTAAGGGATAGAAAATAGCAACATTCTGTCATCTGAGATCCTTCATGTCTGATGGTTAAAAGTTCTAACCCATAGTCTGCAAACTCCCGTTATTCACTCACTTAATGCCAAGGGGCTTTCCAGGTAGCCATGTGGTTTGGGGAAGGGGCATCTATAATATATAGGCATATGGTAAGAGACTGAGGCCAGGGGAGGCCGCTGCCTCCATCAGGGGGAACATAGGAGAGGGCCCATGTTTTATTCCATTTTGTCTTAAGGAGGCCTCACTAGCCACACCAAGCTTGTGGGGTGCTGTTTCCATAATTTAAACCATAATAAGTGGGGGATGGGTAGGGTCCCAGACTCAGATTTCAGGAAAGCCAAGAATATAGTCAATAACTGTTGTTATACTGGTGTATATCACAGGGCAGGGAAAGCAGTTTTTTGCATTAGGAGCCATTGAGCAACTTAAGGCCATTAAAGTGGGCCAGAGACTCCAGGAAGGATAAGAAGTGTCTTTAGTGAAGGAGTCTCTAAGGGTATGATGATTTTAATTTGGACAGATTTTAGTTTTGTTTTTTTGTTTTGTTTTGTTTTGGTTTTTTGTGTTTTTTTGAGACAGTGTTTTGCTCTTATCACCCAGGCTAGAGTGCAGTGGCACAATTATGGCTCATGGCTATGCTCAAGTGATCCTCCTCCTTCAGCCTCCCGAATAGTTGTGACTACAGGTGCATGCCACCACGCCCAGATAATTTTTAATAGAGACACCTGTCTCACTTTGTTGCCCAGGCTGATCTTGAACTTCTGGTCTTAGGTTATCCTCCCACCTCAGCTTCCCAAAGTGTTGGGATTACAGGCATGAGTAACAGCACCTGGCCAGATTATTTTTTTGTGGGAGCCCCATTTAAGGTGGGTTGATTGGTATCAAATCAGTGAGATTGAGAAAAATTTATAACTGAGGAAAATGTTGTCACTAACCCCTGAAAGGACTAAAAGACACCAGACTTTTCCATAATGAGTGTGTCAAATGAATCTCCTCGGAGGAGGGTGTTATCACCCTGGAGAAAGGAAGATGTAGCTAAGGACGGTATTTCAAGATCGTATAGAGTGACAAAGCTGTTAAGGTACCCTGTAGGTAGCCTGTAAAAGGTATATCGTAACCTTTAGGAGGTGAAGGCAAACTGGGGCTGAGAGTCTGTTGAGATAGGCACTCAACAGAATATGTTAGTTAAATTTATAAGACTAAAATATTTCCTTGTTGATTAGGTACAGTTAGTAATTTTAATGATATTGGGTGTGGGGACTGGATTAGCTCGGGCTACCATTCAAAATGCCATAGACTGGGTGACTTAAATTACAGAAATTTATTTTATCGCAATTCTGGAGGCTAGAAATTCTGGATTAGAATGCTGGTCAGTCTGTTTCTGCTGAGGGCCCTCTTCCTGGCCCCTTTCTTGCTGTGTCCTCACATGTCCTTTTGTAACCCTTAGAGAAAGAGGCCCTCTTCTGTTCTTCTAAGGACACCAATTGTGTCATATTAGGGCCCTACCTTATGGCTTCGTTTAACCTTGATTATCTTCTTGAATGCCCCATCTCCAAGTACAGTCACTTTGAGGCCGTAGGGCTTCAACATAGGAAATTTGGGGAAACATAATTCAGTTTATAATGGGGATCCTAATGGATTAGAACACAGTATTATGGTTGTATTAAGTCAACCGTGAGGTGCCCCTTATTTTTCCCAGGTTTAAGGACAATTGAGCTGTGGAGAGGCAGTAAGGATAATCACCCCTTTATTAATTAGATTTTTTAAAATTTATTGATCAGCATCTACAGGGACTATTTTAGGGCAATGGGTGCTATGACTGGGAAATTTAGACAAGGCTACAGTTAAAGTGATATGTACCCCTTTTTTGTGAGTTTTTATGATGGGGAACAAAATGTTTAAATTTAGTGGGATTTCAGGTATAACTGAGCCGGAGCAGTTAAGGCAATGGCGGCTATGTTCTGGCAATGACAAAATGGCTGCTGACAGTTGAGTTCTTTTAACTATTTCCCTTGGATGGGGGAAGGTCATTAAGGTGATTGGGTGGTGGTCTGTTTCACATCATTCCGAAGGGGCAGGTAAGCGCAGGTACTGACTTCAGGTGGTGGACAACAGGCAGATGGGTGTGTTAGTCACATGATTGCTGTCCTGGTGATGTGCTGTCTGTGCCACATAGGTTACTAAGAGCTGATTGGATTAACTTGGGGGTTTGGGCCCAGAGGGATTTTTCCTGCAAGAGACCTGTCAGACGTTAGCACAGACATCCACAAATTCCTTGACCAAATGGCTCTGTGTCTTGCATCTGATGGAGATTTGCTGAGGGAGTGGAGTAGGCTGCCAGCTTGGCCTGCAGTGGAATGTCTGAACACTTTCAAAAACCTGCTTATCTTCATAGATAGCAGACCTCATGGAATAGGTACATGTCTTAAAAGGTGTCCAGAGTCCCCAAAAGACAGCTGTACAGGGTCATAAACTATTGTGGTTTTCCTTTATCTATTATGTGATACTATGCTGGTGTCAGGTTGGAAAGTAAAAAAAAAAAAACCTGCTTATTTCAAATTTATCTTTGTCTAATCTGTGCTAGATTCAAAGTGTGTCGGGGTAAAGTCTAAGCAAAAATGATTGTGCTGAAGCACAAAGTCTAAACTAAGAGTAAACTAAGTTTATTCTAGGTTTCTAAAGTTACCTCCTTTTATTAACCATGTATAACTTATTGTAATTTTTTTTTTTTTTGAGTTGGAATCTCACTCTGTTGCCCAGGTTGGAGTGCAGTGGCACGCTCACGGCCACTGCCGCCTTGACCTGGGCTCAGGAGATCCTTCCACCTCAACCTTCCAAGTAGCCAGAACTACAGACGTGTGCTACCACGCCCAGCTAAATTTTATTTATTGTAGAGACGAGGTCTTGCCAAGTTGCCCAGGCTGGACTCGAACCTGCGGACTCAGACAATCTTCTTGCTTCGGCCTCCCAAAGTGCTGGGACTACAGGCTTGAGCCACCGCATTCGGCCAGTAAGTTTTTAGTATATAAATCCTGGATTTCCATCTGGGCCAAATTATGGACATTGATACAATTTACTTATATATTAAAATATTTATATTCCCATGGGTACTAAGGAAATACAATATTTATATAATTTATTTAGTTAATCTTTTATTTTCTCTTGTATTTAGGAGTTCATTTTTGTTGTTATGGGTTTTAAGGCTAAATAATCTAGGACTGGTGTTATGTTTGCTAGATCTGGTATTTGCATGGTACTTAAAGTTTAAAATTTGCTTTCTTTTTTCCCCCTCTCCCGTGGGCTTGCAACTGACTACAGCCACAGATTTTTTCTCTTGTTTTTGTGGTGGTGTTTTAGGCTTTTAGTCTCCTGAAGCAGTGGATTTTAGTTTCTGTCTCTGGATAATTAAGGGGGAGTAGGAGAAGGTGCTTTGTGCCTCTAGGCAACAGCCTCTCCCTGGTATAATCAGTTCCCCCTCTAAAAGTGCAAGCCAGTGCAGTTAATCTCTTATAGAATGGGAGAAGAAAATAACTCAGTTTAGCAGCCCACCAGTGACTTTTGTGTTGTCCACTCTGTTGATCAGACTCATATCCCAACATAGGCTATCATAGAAAGCCTCTTCACTCCCTTTTGCAGAAAGCCTCAGCCTTGTACATTAACCGGTTATTCTAACAGCCCCTTGGATCAGCATCCCAGACACTAGGTATATCTTGGAAAAGTATACTGATAAGATGTATCTGTCCCTGAACAGGTGCCAACTAGAGAATCACCACCCTTGCAGACCTAGACAATGGCACCATTAAACTATGGAAGGACCTGAGGAGCACTCCTTTAGGACTCCTACAAAACTCTAGGTTGGAAACCCCTGGCAGTCCCTTAGTAATCTGACAGCTGACCTTCCCTTGAACAGTAGCCACTCTGCTTGGTGTACAGTTATATTGATTGTGACCACAAGGCTTTAATTTATAGTGGTGACTTAATGACAACACAGAGAGGTTAATAACACGGAAATGTTTTTTATAGTTCATGAAAGAAGAGGGCATGTCACCCTGTGCAGGGACCTCATGAAAGCAGAGGGGAGGGGAAAGCATAGACCATAGCTTTTAATTGGGGTTTCTTCTGGAAAGACAAGACAGGGCAGGGATTGGTTGGTTTGAGTAATTTCAGTGAGATTTGGAGTCTTGGGGCTATCTCTATAGCATTTGGCCCTGGGTTAATTTAGGACAGGGAGAGTTTGATAAAGATGTGGTTGGGAGTGTGGTTCTGGATTGGGTGATTTGCACTCGAAAGGCATATGCTTGTTTCCAGGGGAGTTGTTCATTGTCCTAGAAATTACTTAGCCCTGAGTGGAGCCCTCTCTCCCAAAGTCTAAAAAGCCTCCAAGATGTTCTAAGCAAAGTCAGGAAAATAATAATCCCTGTCTTGAGTGTGACATTAACTAAATTTACTCAGTTTAGAAGATGTACTTTAGTTTATGAAGCTATCCTTTGTGGGTTTTCAAAATTGTTTTCATGTAAAAGTCATCATTTTGTGACATGTTAATGAGAGTAGGTGCTATTGATATTGCTGTAAATGTTCTTAGGTACCCAAATTACTGTGGGACGTTCAGTTTTCTAGATGTTTAATGGTTCATGAAATACTGGAATCTAGAGTTATGCAACCTCCCCCTCACCTTGATCTCTGAGGACAAGTTCTCTGGCTCACATCCTTGACTCACCACCATCCACCACTCACATTCTATGTTACTCTTGTTTTCCTCCTTAGAGTGGTGTTTGGGAGACCAGGGTCTGGAGCCACATCTCTGGTATCCAGCCCCAGCTCTGCTCCTCAAAAACTGTGTGGCCCTGCGCAAGTTACTAAACTTGTGTGGGCCTCAGTGTGCTCATTGGTCAAATGAGGAATTATCATATCTTCTTCCCAGGGCTATTGCCAGGGTAAATGGGTTATTGTATGAAAGTGTTCAGAACAACGACTGGGAAACCAGACTGTGTGCAGGGAAGCCATTGAGATCCCTGCTGCCACCAGTACTATTGTCACCATCATCACCATTATCATTGTTGTCATGCCTAAACGTGACACTTTTGAGCAGATCTGTTTGTGGTTAAACAGCAAAAGAACAAAGATGGCTTATTGGCTTGACCATTCACCAATTCTGTGCTCTTTGGCAAATTACTGTCTGCCTTCTAGCTGATTTCAAGGTTGTATCGCTGTACAACAGCCGGTAAGTCAAGAGACAAGGTATTGTTGGGAAAAGGAAAGCGACTTTATTCAGAGAACTGACAAACTGAGATAATGGTGAATGAGCACCCTAAAAAAAATTTTGCATTCATTTGAATTTCAGTCTCCTTTTCATGTTAAGGGAAGGGGGAGGAAGAGAGGATTAAGGTCAAGAGGTGGCCGAAGAGTGAAGACATCTGGATGCCAGTGAGGGTCCAAGAAGTTTGTGAAACTTTTTTAAATGACATACATTGGTCATGTCACGATGTTCCTATAAACGTTTGTATAACATTGTAACTTGTGTGTACGCGGTCCTCGTCTCCTCAGTTAGTTTTGGGAAAGGGACTGTCCCATTATTCCAAAGTTTAATTGAAAACTGAATTCCTCTTTTTTTTTTTTTTTTTTTTTTTTTGAGTTGGAGTCTCACTCTGTCACCCAGGCTGAACCTGCTGGGCTTAGGCGATCCTTCTGCTTCAATCTTTCAAGTAGCTGGACTCACAGGCATGCACTACCACGCCAGGCTAATTTTTTGATTTATTGTAGAGACTAGGTCTTGCCATGTTGCTCGTACTGGTCTCGAACCCCTGGGCTCAGGCATTCCTCTCACCTCTGCCTCCCAAAGTGGTGGGATTACAGATGTGGACAACAGCCTGGGTGATGGAGAGAGACTCCAACTCAAAACATTAAAAAATAAGGTATGTCAGTTTTTTCTAAGGAATTCCATAAGTGTTGTTCAATTTTATTTTTTATTTTTTTTTAGAGTTGGAGTCTTACTCTGTAACCCAGGCTGGGGTGCAGTGGCACACTCAAAGCTACCCCAGCATCGACCTGCTGGGCTTAGGTGATCCTTCCGACTCAGCCTTCCAAGTAGCTGGAACTACAGGTGCATGCTACCACAACTGGCTGATTTTTTATTTTTTTTATTGTAGAGATGTCTCACCAAGTTACCCAGGCTGGTCTCGAACCTGCAGGCTTAGGCAATCCACTCGCCTCAGCCTCCCAAAGTGTTGGGATTACAGGCTGAGCCACCAAGCTTGGCCCGATTTTAAAAGGACATAATGCATTTAAATTGTTTGACACAGCCAGCCACGGTGGCTCACATCTGTAATCCCAGCACTTTCGGAGGCGGAGGCAAGAGGATTGTCTGAGCTCAGGGGTTCGAGATCAACCTGAGCAACATGGTGAGACCTCATCTGTACAGTGAATCAAAAAATCAAAGCCAGGTACAGTGGCTCACACCTGGGGCAACATGGCAAGACCTTATCTCTACATAAATAAAAAAATTAGCTGGGCATGGTGGTGCACGACTGTAGTTCCAGCTACTTGGAAGGCTGAAGCAGAAGGATTACCTGAGCCCAGCAGGTCAAGGCTGCGGTGACTGTGACTGCACTCCAGTCTAGATGACAGAGTGAGACTCTGACTCAAAAAGATAAATATTTTGGCATGGTTTTTGGATGTGGTTATATTCTATAAATACTACTTTTTGACCTATTATTAACAGTAAAAATTCCATGGCAGCATGGCATGACCTGCTCTTGGTTTCCAGGTCACATGCCAGTTTGTTATTTGCATCAATGAAAGCAGCTTAATTCTGAAGTCTGATCTTCATCCTAAAGACCCAGACTAGATTGAGGGTCTTTATGTCTTTTCACCAAAATCCATGTATCTATTTATTTACCCTCAAACAGGGTTTCCTGTTCCCAGACCTGATCTGATCTGCCAGCTAGAGCGTGGGCAGGAGTTATGGACCAACAAGAAGGATCTCTTCCAAGGCACCTGTCCAGGTAGGAGCCAAGATCTGGACAGATGGATATCCCTGCAGGTTTGAGGCCTGGAGACCACTCACTGGTCCTTTAATCTCTTGGGAACTTCTCACTGTGGGAGAAGCCCGTGGTTTGGGAGCTATAAACCCCTTTGATTCATGTTTCCTTTGTCCTCCCAGCCCCATAATACCTGTTACCACTCCTGGTGAGAAGTGAGGTTTATAAACTAAAATTTCTCTCAGAGCTCCAGCCGCGTAGACTTGAAACCTGACTTACTGATCACCAACTCTGTGGCCCTAGTGAAGTTACATAATCTTAAGTCTTTGTCTTTAAGCTTGGCTAAGTGAATGCTAGCTGCTGTATCAGACAAACTGCAGAATCTCAGTAGTTCAGCAAGTAAAAACTCTTTTTCTCACTCATATCATGTGTGAGTCAGTGGGAAACTTTGTACCACAGTTATTCAGAAACTCGAGTTCCTTCTGTCATCACCCTATAGCTTTAAGATTGTGCTGACATCCTCATGCTAGCAGAGAATTGACAGAAAAGGGGGAGTCACACCCTTTTCCAGAAACACCAGTTCTCCTCACATTTTACCCATAGGAACTAGGCATTCCATCTCCATCAGTTCGAACATTTAGTCATCCTGCCAGTTACCATTTCTCAGGCACATGTCTCAGCATATGACCACTGATGTGTCAGCAAGTTTTCATGTTGAAATTAAACCCTACCTCCTTGTATTGCTTGATCATCAACCCTTAAATATTCACTTCAACCTCTCATATCTGTAGCACTTTTTTTCCCCCTAATGGAAGAGGTCTTACCCATGGCCATGGCCGGTTCCTACACCGGAGTCCAGATCACAGCTTTTCATGGACAGTTCTTTTTCACTAACATTCTGCTCGTTTTGTAACTTCATTCTTTCTCTAATCAAAAATATGCTCAAGCCAGGCACAGTGACTCACACTTATAATCCCACCAATTTGGAAGGTCTAGGCTGGAGGATTACTTGAGCCCAGGAGTTTGAGACCAGCCTAGGCAACGTAGCGAGACTTTGTCTCAACCAAAAAAGTCAAAAAATTAGTCTGACATGGTGGCATGCACCTGTAGTCCCAGTTATTCAGAAGGCTGATGCTTCAGTGAGCCATTATCATTTGGGGCTGAGGTGGAAGGATCGCCTGAGCCCAGCAAGTCGAGGCCACGGTGGCTCTGAGTGTGCCATTGCACTCCAGCCTGGGCAACACAGTATGACTCTACTCTTTTAAAAAAGTGTGCACAGTCAATAATCCAATCGTTTCAATCCAGGAAACATTATTTTAAAAAAATACATCTCCATATATGGAAAATAAACTACATATATGAATGTTCACACCATCACTGTATTTGAGAATGAAACATGTAAACAATTAAATGCCCACGGAGTGGAATACATAAATACACCATGAGCCATGAGCATTTAATTGTTTTATTTTCTTCAAGTGTAAGAAACTTGAGCATTTTTCTTTTTTTGAGCCAGGGTCTCACTCTGTCACTCAGGCTGGAGTGCGGTGGCACACTCAGAGCCACCGCGGCCTCAACTTGCTAGGCTCAGGCGACCCTTCCACTTCAACCTCCCAAGTAACTGGAAACACAGGCATGTACCACCATGCCTGGCTAATTTTTTGATTTATTCTAGAGATGAGGTCTCACCAAGCTACCCAAGCTGGTCTCAACCCCTTGGACTCAGGTAATCCTCTCACCTCAGCCTACTAAAGTGCTGGATTACATGTGTGAGCCACCGCACCTGGTTGCAAATTTTCAAGTTTGCAGGATCAATCCCATTGTTTTCTAAAGGTCCTGTTTTAATTTGCACTTCACTAGGAAGTATGGAGAGGTTCTATTTTCATCAATACAAGGCTTCTCGATTTAGTCTCATGTGTTCCTGATTTGCATTTCTTTCATTGCTGAAAAGTTTTAGCAACTTTTGATTTTTGACCAATTTGTATTTTTTTCTGTGAAAATACAAATAATTATTTCATGGTAAGTGCTGATTTTTCTATTAATTTGCTTATCTTTCTCTGGTTGGTAGTGATTCTTTGTAAATTCCTGATACTTTTATCTTATATATGTTGCAGATATATTCTAGTTGTTTCGTCCTTTCATTCTCTTTAAAGTTTATTTTTTTCAATGAAAATTATTTTACTGTAGTCTAATTTATGGCTTTTCTTATGACTAATGGTTTTGTGTCTTGTATGAAAAATACTGCTTTACCCCAAATTTTTTTTTTTGAGTCAGAGTCTCATTCTGTTGCCCAAGCTGTAGTACAGTAGCACACTCATGGCCACCACAGCCTCAACCTACTGTGCTCAGGTGATCCTTCCACCTCAGCCTTCCAAGTAGCTGGAACTACAGGCATGCACTACCATGCCTGGCTTATTTTTTTTTTAATTTTTATTTTTTTATTGTAGAGAACAAGGTCTTATCAAGTTGTCCATGCTGGTCTCAAACCCCTGAGCTCAGGCCATCTTCTCACCTCGGCCTCCCAAAGTGCTGGAACTACAGACTTGAGCCACCATGCCTGGCCTACCCCAATATTTTAAAAGTACATTTTTATATGTTTTATTGTAAAAGTTTGAAAACTCAGCATTTGGCATTTTTATCAGTGAGATTGATTTAGAGTATATAGTGAGGTAGCAATGTAGTTATTTTCATTCCCCATGTGACTAGCCAGTTTGTGTGGTTTCATTTACTTAATTTACTAGATTGTCAAGTTCCATGATTAAATACAGTTGGTATTTTACAGAGAATTGTACTAAGTTTATATATGGATTTGAGTAGAATTATCAGATCATATTGTTAATGAAGACAATTCCTGGTAAGCCAGTTCCTGCTTACCTCTCACTTTATGAGCTCTGTTTTGAGAATGGCAGTGATCATATGACCTTCATTGTCACGTAACTTGGAGCCCACCATGAATAAAAAAGATATTTTAGAAATACCCAATGTTTTGAGGTTACTTTCCACAACTTTAGACAAAAGCCAAGCTTATTTGAGGGGAGTTCATTTTTTATTATACATTTCCCGACTTCTATGTGGACTGCATTAGGTTGCCCCTTCCTCATGTTCTTGTGGCCACATGAAATGTCTTCGCTTAGAGGAAACTTAGCACACACAGTATCATTATTACTTTGTCCACTCTCTTCCATTCTGGAGTTGTGAAAGTAACTCCACTATAGACTCATTGTCTTCTGACCCATCCTCTCCTCCTAGAGTTACTTTTTTAACCCTTTTAGGATATCCAAGTCTAAGGACCAGGAGAGAAGGAAATTTACAAACCCATGTTTCAAAGATACATAACAGACACAGAGGTAGTATTTTCCTCTTTTGTTTTTCATGGAAATAGTGATTTTGTTTTTTTCTATGTTGTCTTTACTAACAGGCCCTTTTTTGTGTTGGATTTCTTTCAGGTGATAAAGGAAAATCTAAGACCACAGAACCTACTGCTTGTGAGCCAGCCTTGTCTGTGGGTTTCTCACTCCAGGGACCACTAATACAAGAAGCTTCAGCAAGCTCCCATTTGGGGCAAGCCAAGGAACAGGATGGGATACGGAAAATGCAGGGAGGACATCTGAGACCAAGTATAGATCCCCAGAAGAAGCTTCCTGGGAAAATGAGCCCTGAACACATTGGTTTAGGTATAGTCAGTAGTGTATCTTCAAGAATTGTACAGGAGCACATCTCTCCAGGACATATAGTCCATAGCCATAACTCATGTGGTTCAGGTAAAGATCCCATGATTCAGGAAGAAGAAAATAGTTTTAAATGCAGTGAATGCGGAAAAGTATTTAATAAAAAACACCTCCTTTCTGGACATGAGAAAATTCATTCTGGAGTAAAGCCCTATGAATGCACAGAATGTGGGAAAACCTTTATTAAGAGCACACATCTCCTGCAACATCACATGATCCACACTGGGGAGAGGCCATATGAGTGCATGGAGTGTGGAAAGGCCTTCAACCGCAAGTCATACCTTACCCAGCACCAGCGGATTCACAGTGGAGAGAAGCCTTATAAGTGCAGTGAATGTGGAAAGGCCTTCACTCACCGATCCAATTTTGTTTTGCATAATAGGAGACACACTGGAGAAAAATCCTTTGTGTGCACAGAGTGTGGACAAGTCTTTCGACATAGGCCAGGTTTTCTTCGACACTATGTTGTTCACAGTGGTGAGAATCCCTATGAGTGTTTGGAGTGTGGCAAGGTCTTCAAACATAGGTCATACCTCATGTGGCACCAGCAGACTCACACAGGGGAGAAGCCCTATGAGTGTAGTGAATGTGGAAAAGTCTTTTTGGAGAGTGCAGCCCTGATTCACCACTATGTCATCCATACTGGGGAGAAGCCCTTTGAGTGCCTTGAATGTGGGAAGGCCTTCAACCACAGGTCATACCTCAAGAGGCACCAACGGATTCACACTGGGGAGAAGCCCTTTGTGTGCAGTGAATGTGGAAAGGCCTTCACTCACTGCTCTACTTTTATCCTGCATAAAAGGGCCCACACTGGAGAAAAACCTTTTGAGTGCAAAGAATGTGGAAAAGCCTTTAGCAATCGGAAAGACCTCATTCGACACTTCAGTATCCATACTGGAGAGAAGCCCTATGAGTGTGTGGAATGTGGAAAGGCCTTCACCCGCATGTCAGGCCTCACTAGGCACAAGCGTATTCATAGTGGAGAGAAGCCTTATGAATGTGTCGAGTGTGGGAAATCTTTTTGCTGGAGCACAAACCTCATTCGACATGCCATCATCCACACTGGAGAGAAGCCCTATAAGTGCAGTGAATGTGGAAAGGCCTTCAGTCGCAGCTCATCCCTCACTCAGCACCAAAGGATGCATACTGGGAGAAACCCTGTTAGTGTAACAGATGTGGGAAGACCTTTTGCAAGTGGACAAACTTCAGTTACCCTTCGAGAACTCCTTTTAGGGAAAGATTTTTTGAATGTAACCACTGAGGCAAATATTTTGCCAGAGAAAACATCTTCCTCTACATCTGATCATGCATACCAAAGAGAAACCCCACAAGTGTCTTCACTGTGAGAAAACCTACTGTTGCAGAATATTATTTTTCATCCACAGAGTCATTTTAGAAATTGATTCAGCCTGGAGCCTTATTCTCCATATCTAAGAATTCATCCCAGAGGGAGAGACAGTGGTTATTGTACATGTCGCAAAACCTTCAGCTACATCTTTCTCCTTAGTTTACAGTGCAATGTTATCTCAGGAATTATTTTTAAAAGGAAGAGACGTAGAAGAAAAAGTGCAGGCACAGGTCTTCTCAGACGTCTCTGCCAAGCCTATGGCACTTTGTCATAGATTCCTTAGTGTATTTGTGGTGAGGGAAGTGTTCAGTTTTAGAGTTAAAGGGCCTTGATCTTTTTTGTTTCTTGAATATACATTCATTGCTGTCCAGTGATAGGAGAGTTTGTTGAGGGCAAGTCTGAAAACTTTTATTACACATTTTCTGTGTTCCACAATAGTATTTGATCCTACTCTTGAGATGCATACATTTTTATGAGAAATTAGGGGTGTAAGCCATAAAATATTTAAGTCAGAAAGGGTACACATATGAATGGGCACATTTTATTGCATTTGTTAAAACAATTTAAGATTTAATTTTTAAAAATAAAGCCCCTTCATGTGGTTTTAAAAGCCTAACACTCAAACGTGTTCCTTGTCTGTTGGTTTACTTGACCATTGTAGCTATATGATAAATTTTTAAATTGGGTAAAGTGATTCCTCTTTGTTCTTATTTAAAATTGGCTTAGCATTTCTAGTATCTTTGAAGTTCCATATAAATTTTAGGATTAGTGTTCCTGTATATAGTTATAAAACAGCCTTACTCAGCTTTTCACAGAAGTTGAGTTAAATCTATAGGTTAATTTGTTGAGAATGAACACCATGTCTCTTAATTTAGTTAAGTATTCCTTAATTTATTTCATTAGTGTTATAATTTTAAGCATATAAATCCTGTATATTTTTGTTAGAATTTGCAGGTAGAGGGTGTGTGTGTATGTTTTGAGTGGTTGTAAATGACATTGATATTTAAACTTTCAATTCCACATGATATTTGGTAGTTTACAAAAATATAATTATATATCTGATATTCTTTTGTTATCCCACAACCTTGCTAAATTCACTTATTGTTTCTTCTGATAGAATTTTTGGAGTTTTCTACATAGAAATATCTGTACATACAGTTTTCTATCTTTCATCTCATCTGTATACCTTTTATTTCTTTCATCCCATCTGTATACCTTTTATTTCCTTTTTTGTGTTACTGCACAAGCTACGACCACCATTATAATGTTGAATAGGAATAGTGAGAAAGGCCATCATTACCTGGTTTCTCATAGTAGGGGAAAGTTGTTCAGTTTTTCATCAGTAAGTATAATATTGTAAGTTTTTTAAAAATAGATATTCTTCATGAAGTATAGAAAATTCCCCCTCCCCCATTCCCAGTTTGCTGAAATTCTGTGTCATTATGAATGAGTATTGAATTACTGAATTTTGTTAAATGCTTTTTCTCCACCAGTTGATTTGGTGATGTCATTTTCCTTCTACATCCTATTGATATAATGTATTACATTGATAGAGTTTTAGATTTAGAGCCAGCCTTGCATCCTTAGAATAAATCACACTTTCTTGTGGAGTATAATTCTTTTTCTATATTATTCTACATTATTCTATTTGCTTGTATTTTGTTGAGGGACTTTTTGTCTAATTTATTGATTAATAATGATGTGTAGTTTGTTTCGTTTATCTCTTGTTTCTTTGGTTTTTTTAATTTTCTTATGTCTGGTTTTGATGTCTAGATGATCCTTGCCTCCCAATTTGTGTTGGAAGGAGTTCTGTTCTAATTTTTGGAAGACTTTGTATAGAATTGGTGTTATTTAACTTTTGATAGTATTCTCTAGTAAACTGTTGGGCTTCGAGTTTTTTTTGTTTGGGGGGTTTATTTTGAGACTTTTAAATTGCATATTTATTTTATTGGATAGATACAGAACTATTCAGAGTATTTCATGTATAATACATTTTTATAGTCTACCCTTTTAAAGGAATAATTTCATCCAAATTTTCTAATTTGCAGCTTTCCCTTATTTTGATAGCAGCAACTGTACTTTTTACTCATTTATTTTTGATAAATTTTATTTATTGTGTCTGCTCTCTTTTTATCTTTATCAGTCTTCTTAGACATTTATCAGTTTTATTGATCACTTCAAAGAACTATCACTTTATATTGTTCATTTTTCTCTATTTTTTCTTGATTTCACTGATTTCTGCTCTGATCTATATTGTGTTCTACTTATCTTGGCTCTTAGTTACTTTTCCAGGTAGGTGTTTAGATGACTGATTTGAAGCTTTTTGTCTTTTTTTTTTAAGTTGAAGGTCCCATTCCATCACCCAAGCTGGAGTACAGTGGCACACTCATGGCCACCCCAGCATCAACCTGCTGGGCTCAGGTGATCCTTCCGCCACAGCCTTCCATGTAGCTGTAACTACAGATGCGTGCTACCATGCCCGCCTAATTTTTTTTTTTTAATTGTAGAGATGAGGTCTTACCAAGTTGCCCAGGCTGTTCTCGAACCCATGGGGTCAGGCAGTCTGCCCATCTCGGCCTCCCAAAGTGCCAGATTGCTTTTTTAATGTAAGCATTAATACTGTAAATTTACCTCACATCACGTTAGCTTCATCCCACAAGTTTTAATGTGTTTCATTACATTTTATTCACTTCTAATATCTCTTGACTTTTTTAGAGATATCCTCTCTAAGCCATGAAAAATTAGAATATGTTTAGTTTTTCATTGTTTAGTGTGTATTTCCTGCTATTTTTGTGTTACTGATTTCTAATTGGTTTCATTTATTGTAGAGATGAGGTCTTGCCATGTTGTCCAGGCTGGTCTTGAACCCACAGGCTCAGGCAATCCTCTTGCCTCTGCCTCCCAAAGTGCTGGGATTACAGGTGTGAGCCACTGTTCCTGGGCCTCTATTACTGCTTGAAAAGAATGTTCTGTCATTGGGTGAAGTTTCTGTAAATGTCCATATGTTCCTGTTGGTTGTTATTCAAATCTGCTATATTCTTACTGATTTTCTGTTAATTTCTGTGAAAGGGCTGTTGACATACTGAACATAATTGTGAAGCTCTGTTTCTCTTTTAAGTTCTATCACTTTTTGTTTTACATAATTCAAAGCTGTGTTGTTTGGTACATGTAGATGTAGATTTGCTCAGATTTCATGGCATATTAACCTTTTGTCATAATGTAATTTCCTTTTTGCCTCATTCGTACTCTTGTCAGTACTTTATCTGATATTCTTGTAGTCAGTGCTGCATGTTTTGGTTACTGTCTGTATGGTTAATATATCTTCATTATTTTTTATTTTAAGTTTTATTTATATCATTACATTTAAAGTAAGTTTCTCATGAACAACATATACTGGGGTCATGGGTTATTTTTTTTATCCATTTTGCATATTTTTATCTTAATTGAAATTTTAGACCATTTAAATTAAAATAACTTGACACGTTAGAGCCTAAGCCTACCATTTTATGATTTGATTTTTGTTTTTAGTGATCTTCTCTGGTCTTTGTTGCTTTGTTTTTGTTTTTGTTTTTGTTTTTTACTTCTTGCGAGTTACTTCAACTTTTTTTCTTACACTTTGCTGTGATAGATCTGTAGTATTTTTTTAGTACACATGCTCCTTGACTTATGATGGGATTATGTCCCAATTAAACCCATTGTATTTTGAAGATGCATTTTATCTGGGCATGGTGGTTCACGCTTGTAATCCCAGCACTTCGAAGGCCGAGGCAAGAGGATTGTTAGAGGCCAGGAGTTTGAGACTGTCTTGAGAAACATAGTAAGGCCCTGCCTCTACCAAAAAAAAGCATTTGTAAACTGTATTATAATTACAAGAAAAAAATTTTTTTAAATGTTAGCCAGGCTCGGTGGCATGCATGAGAGAGAATTCATTTAATAGACCTAAACTGCCTGAGCCTGTGGATTCGAGACCCGCCTGGGCAACTTGGTGAGACCTCATCTCCACGATAAATCAAAAATTAGCCAGGCGTGGTAGCGCTCGCCTCTAGTTCCAGCTACTTGGAAGGCTGAGGCAGAGGGATCGCCGGAGCCCAGCAGGTCAAGGCTGTGGTGACTGGGAGTGTGCCACTGCACTCCAGTCTGGGCAACAGTGAGACTCCAACTAAAAATAAATAAATAAATAAACCTAAACATAGTTTAGCCTGTCCTACCTTAAACATGCTCAGAAACCTTACATTAGCCTACAGTTGGGCAGAGATATCCTCTCTAAGCCATGAAAAATTAGAATATGTTCAGTTTTTCATTGTTTAGTGTGAATCATCTAACAGAAAGCCTGCTTTATGATAAAGTTATAAAGAACTTTGAATCAAAATTCAGAGTATGCTTTTTATTGAATGTGTATAACTTTTGCACCATAGGTAAGTCAAGTAATTGTCGAGTCATGATAAGTCAGGAACTATCTGTGTATCTGTATTTTTGCTGGTTGCTCCAGGTATTGCAATGTATCTACATAATGTATAACAGTTTAATAGTATCAACAGTTTAGCACTTTGCTATATAGACACCTTCCATTATGTTCCTTTCCCTTACATACCAATATAATTGTTTTGAGTAGTTCCTCTTCAAAAAATGAGCACCATGTTGAAAAATATAATTTTTGTTTTAACTCTCAAACATGTTTTACAAAAGTCATAAGAAGCGTTTTCTGTTGACCTATTTTACCCATTCCATTGTTCTTTCTTCCTTCTTGAAATTCTGTTCCTCCTTCTGTTAACATTTCTTTTCAATTTGGTGAACTTATGTAACCTTTCTTCTAGGGTAGATCTGCTGGTGACAGCTGTTCATTGTTTTCCTTCCTCTAAAAATGTCTTTATTGTCCCTTCATTCCTGAAGGATGTTTTTGTATGATATAAGATTTAGGGTTGGCGTTTCTTTTTAATACTTGAGAAACATGTCTATCTTCTGTCCACTTAGAAATCTGCTACCATTTAAAACATTGTTGCCCAGTTTGTAATGCATTATTTCTGTAACACTGCATTGAAAGTGTTTTTCTTTGTAGTGTTTGGAAGTTTGATTACAGGGTATATGACATGGAATTTTTTGAAGTTATCTTGTTTGGTGTTTGCTCAACTTTCTGATCTGTAGGTTTATGCCCTTTTCCAAATTTGGGGAATTTTCAACTATGATTTCTTCAAATATTTGTTTCATCTCCACTTTTATTTGTTTCTTTTAGGAACTCCAATAACAGAAATGGTAGATGCCTTTTTACACTCCCGTGAGTCCCTCAGGCTTTCATCTTTTTCTTCTTCCAGTCTATTTTTTCTGTTCATATTGGTTAATTTCTACTGACCTTTCATGGACCTCGCGGATTTTTTCATTTTTCATACCTAGACTGCTGAGCTTGTCCATTGAGGTTTTCATATTGGTTTTTGTGGTTTTAATACTTTATTTTCCACTTGGTTCTTTTGTACAATTTTTATTTATTTGCTTAAGTTTTAATGCCAAAGAAAGACTCTCAGAAAGCAAATAAAACTGTATATTCCTTTTTTTTTTTTTTTTTTTTTTGAGTTGGAGTCTCACTCTCGCCCAGACTGGAGTGCAGTGGCCACTCCCGGCCACCGCAGCCTCGACCTGCTGGGTTCTGGCGATCCTTCCGCCTCAGCCTTCCGAGTAGCCGGAATTACAGGCATGTGCTACCACACGCGGCTGATTTTTTTATTTATAGTCGAGATGAGGTCTTGCTGCCCAGGCGGGTCTCGAACCCTTGGGCTCAGGCAATCCACTCACCTCAGCCTCCCAAAGGCGCGGGATTACAAAAACTGTATATTCCAAAGTCATGGTTCTCTGGTAGTTTGTCTTGATAGTTGAATAGAAATCCTAAATTATCCAGAAAAATTGAAGGCCTGCAATCTTCTATGTTGTGCTCCACAAATATTTCTGTAAATAGATCTTATAACTGAGGGTAATCTAAAGATTGTTCAGACTTGTGTTTTCCGGGGAAGGTTTGTGTGTAAAATTCCCCAGCTCTCTAACCCTTGTTATATTCCAAAGAGGTCACTCTTGCAGGATCACTCCTACCCTTTGTTGTTGGGTATGCTTCCCCTCTTCCTGCCCCAACTTGTCTAGGCTGTATTTCTTTTTTTTTTTTTTTTGAGTTGGAGTCTCACTCTGTCGCCCAGACTGGAGTGCAGTGGCCGCTCCCGGCCACCGCAGCTTCGACCTGCTGGACTTCGGCGATCCTTCCGCCTCAGCCTTCCAAGTAGCCAGAATTATAGGCATGTGCTACCACGCCTGGCTGATTTTTTGATTTATTGTAGAGATGAGGTCTCGCCTGCCCAGGCGGGTCTCGACCCCGCGGGCTCAGACAATCCACTCACCTCAGCCTCCCAAAGGTGCGGGATTACGGCTGAGCCACCAAGCCCGGCTAGGCTGTATTTCTTACTTCCATTGCTTGGTGTTTAACTTATCTCTAATAACAAGAGTCTTTTCTTAAAACTTTCCACCCAGCTTGCTCATCAATCTCTTCCCATCTCTTTCTCTCAGATTTATGTTCTGTGTAGCTGTTCTGTACACTACCTGTTCGTACACCTTCTCATTTCAACTCCACTGACAACTACAGCAGGGCTTCCACCTTTTTCCTTTTACTTCCTTATTAGAACTTTATACTGCTGACTGCCTCTCCGACTTGAAGGCCTTTTCCCAGCTTCTGCAAGTTTTTGTCTTTCCTATTCAGAGAGGATCTGTATCTTCCTACCAACTGTTAAACATTTTTGCTTATCAGGATCTATCATTGGTTGTTGCTTTTTCACTTGCTGTAAGTTCAGTGAGTGAGATAATTCCTTTTGAAGGCACATTACCTCAATTATCTAGAGTTTTCCCAAATCCATGTCTCCAGGTCGTATGTTTCTCATGTCCATTACCCGCTGATCATCCTTCCACACTTTCTCTATTGATACACACTGGCATTGCATGGGTCTATCATGTGGCCATGATCTTGGTCGTGGGGGTGTACCCTTAGTAATCATAAGTGCAAACAAGCATGTGATATTACTGTGTATCACATTATATATGTTTTGAATGTTTTACATCAGCTCTTTTAACCTTTACAATACTCTGTGATAGATAATGCTATTTCTTCCATTTTCCAGATCAGAACATGGACACAGATTAAGAATTTACCCAAGGTTACATGATCATGAAATTTGGGTTTAGAGACTGGAGGCCACATAAACTGGCTTCAGAATCCATGCCCTTAATTTTATTGTTTCCCAAAGAGTGGTCTTTGTTTTCTGGTCACGATTCATTTTTACTAAAATCAATCCAACAATGCTCATTAAGCTATAATTTAATATTTTCCTATGATATTCATAATATATTTCATATGATATTTATCCTGGCTGTCTCTTCAGGTTGAGGGAGGTTAAACCAAACTCACTTTTTAATGACTGTAATATCTGTTGTAACTGTAGAAACTACAATGTCTGGGTTTGAAGAAAAGGGGGTGGGGGAATAGTAGAGAAAGACTGAGGCGTGCATTTTGCTATAGGTGTGTTTGAGGTGCCCAAAGAACATCAGTCTTTCTTTTTCCTTGTGTCATCTCTTCATCCAGCCATTGCACTTTTCTGTTCTTTCTACCATCTTGTTCCTTAGTGGACCTTCAGTATATGTGTGTATTTTAGTAAATGGCCACATAGCAAGGTATTTATATTATAATTTTTGGTTCCCTTACAGAATGTTTCCACAAAACCATGTAGATAGATGGCACCATAAATGACATGTTGACCTCGGAGAGGATCTATACAAGCTTTTATGGACAGATGTACACGATTTTAGAAATCATAATGACTGTGTTGAGATTTTCAACATCTCACATCTCAACCATCCCCCGCGTTGATGATTTTCTAGAAAGAAAGACCGCATTTTTTCCAAACTTAATGGTCATGATTTACTAACAAAGAACACAAAGCAGACTCAGTAAAGGGAAAAGGCTCATAGGCTGAAGTCCAGAGGAAATCAGGCACAATCTTTTAAGTCTCCTGAAGTTGCACAGGATGTGCCTTATTTAAGCTCCATCTGGGACATAGGACAACATGTGAAAAGCGTCCACTGGTTAGCTCATTAGACTTGAGTGTCAAGGCTTGCTTTCTAGCACTTACCACAATTCTAGACTTTCAGAAGTATAGCAGGTGTTCACAGGCCACATTGTTTACACAAAGCCAGGGCACACCAAGCTACTCCTTTTTGGGGAGTGGTGGTAAACCTCCCAAAAGTCTATGCTCTATAATGGTCAGAATTTTGTGGTGAAGGCTTATATTTGTATTCAAAAAAATCCTAAAGTCACAGTGAAACTTGAACTTAGCTGGGGTTTGATTTAGTGATGACAAGATATATGGAAAGTGGTAAGAAAGGACCTAGTCTACCTAATATATATGTACATTTCTGTGTGTGTATACGAGGGGGACCCCAAAAAATCGGAATGTATTTCTAAAAATGGTGTATTCTTACACGTTTAAACTTCAGTTACCTTCAGTGTATTCTCCATGTGTTGGAAAACACCTATTGAGACACTTTGTTCACTGCTCAAAACAGTTCATGAATCATTAATTTTGATGCCTTTTTAGTGCTTCTGCAGTATTTTTCATTGACCTGTTCCACATCAAAATGTTTTCCTTTAAGGACTTCTTTCCATCCTGGGAAACAAAAACAAAAATATAGTCGCATGAGGCACGATCAGGTGAATAGGGAGGGTGGGGCATGTGGGTTATGCCATTTTTGGTCAAAAACTGCTGAACACTCAGCACGGTGTGCACAGATCCACTCAAATCACCCATCATGAAATGGGCAAATGCACTGAAAGAGTCTCCCAGAATCCACTGAAGCTGAATGCTGCCTCTCACACCACTAGCTGGTACACTGATGCTAGTAGGTTCCTAGAGCACTTACCTAGCAGGCAGGCATATACAACATGGGGCCCACCCTCCAAAAAGATAATTCTGATTTTTTTTAAGTCCCCCTCGTATATAAGGCCCACTTAAAGTCACATATATGAGTAAATACGTATGGCTTCAAGTGGTCTAACTTGGAGATGCTCTCTTCATTGGCCTTTGTCTATAAACATGTAATTGCCAGATCAGTGTGTTTCTATAGCATATATGTAAACTGTTTCATCCTTTTGCTGCTGCTACTCAGACTAATTCATGGCTTAAATGGAGAGAGATTTAAAAAATATGAGGTTTATAGTTCCTGCATTATTAAATGTGGATAACTTGAAATTAAAGATTATGTTGTTGCAGTTATGGATGTCTGAGTTTTACTTGGAGGGAGTGGGAGCAGTTGACTCCAGCTGAGAGGCCATCTACTGAGATGGAGCCAGGTGGGGTGGCTCAAGCCTGTAATTCCACCACTTTGGGAGGCCAAAGCGAGAGGATTACCTGACCTCGGGATCAAGACCAGCCTGGGCAACTTGGTGAGACCTTGTCTCTACAATAAATAAGTTAGCTGGGCATGGTAGCACACACCTGTAGTTACAGCTACCTGGAAAACAGACGGAAGACTTGTCTGAGCCCAGCAGGTTAAGGCTGTGGTGGCTGTGAGCATGCCACTGCACTCCAGCCTGGGTGACAGTGAGACTCCAACTCAAAAAAAAAAAAAGCCAGCCGGGCTCGGAGGCTGAGGTGAGTAGATTGCCTGAGCCCGCGGGTTTGAGACCCGCCTAGGCAGCAAGACCTCATCTCTACAATAAATAAAAAAATCAGCCGGGCGTGGTAGCGCGTGCCTGTAATTCCTGCTACTTGGAAGACTAAGGCGGAGGGATCGCCGGAGCCCAGCAGGTCGAAGCTGCGGTGGCCGGGAGCGGCCACTGCACTCCAGTCTGGGCGACAGAGTGAGACTCCAACTCAAAAAATAAAAATAAAAAAAAGCCAAAGTAGTATCAGCTGGGAGAGCAGGGCAAAGGAAATAAGTGGCTGCAGAGATGGGATGCTGGAGGCCTATGGAAATCTGGTTTGTACGAATGTACACAACACCCCTTTCAAAAAAGAAAGACCAAAGGATGGCCTTTCCTGGCTCAATTGTGGGAAGGTGGAGTGCCTCTGGAATACTTAGGTGTCCTTGAGTTTTTTTAATTTTTTGAGTTAGAGTTTCATTTTGTCACCCAAGCTGGAGTGCAGTGGCACGCTCATGGTCACTGCAGCCTGAACCTGCTGAGCTTAGGTGATCCTTCTTCCCTCAGCCTTCCAAGTAGCTGGAACTACAGGCATGTACCAACACGCACAGCAACTTTTTTTTTTTTAATTGTAGAATGAGGTCTTCACCAAGTTACCCAGGCTGGTCTCAAACCTGTGGAGTCAGGCAATCCCCTCACCTCGGGATTATAGGCGTGAGCCACTGCACCTGGCCAATTTTTTTTTTTTTTGAGTTGGAGTCTCACTCTGTCGCCCAGACTGGAGTGCAGTGGCTGCTCCCGGCCACCGCAGCCTCGACCTGCTGGGCTCCAGCGATCCTTCTACCTCAGTTTTCCAAGTAGCTGGAACTACAGGCAACGTGCTACCACTCCTGGCTAATTTTTTGTTTTAGTATAGAGATGAGGTCTCAACCAAGTTGCCCAGGCGGATCTCGAACCCACGGGCTCAGGCAATCCACTCACCTCAGCCTCCCAAAGGCGCGGGATTACGGGCTGAGCCACCGAGCCCGGCCTGGCCAATTTTTTATTAATTTTTTGTTTTAAATGTGTGGGGTACAATTGAGGGTTAGGTATACAAATGTTGATTATGCAGGTACCCCTCGGGTTTTGATGTGACAGGATCCTTTACAGAGAGAGACAAGACACGGGTTTGTTTTTGTTTTTTGTTTTTGCCAGGAAGCAGTGTTTATTTGTACCGGCACTGGCCCAGGGGATTCACATCCAAAGACTGAGTCCCAAATGCAGAGGGGCGTTGCCTTATATTATGTTTTAGCCCCTTTGTCTCCCTTGTAGGGCAACCTGCATTTTTGATTAGGTATTTTATGGCACAGGGTTGTAACTGGGTTACTCATGCACACTTATACATTGACTACACCATGTCACTTTCTCTCTAACACATTCTTTATTCTGGGAAGGCCCTTGTCTCTTTGTTTTAGAAGGGTCCCTGCCTCATTCACCCCTTTGATGCTAGGGCCCTTTTAGGGCCAAAGAGCATCATCTTGGTTTAAGAGCTGGTATTTTCATAACATCATTTCATGTGTTGTCATCTTTCTTTTGACCATGGCCTTAATGAGGTTGGAGGAACACCTTATGACTAGGGAGCTAGACAGGGCAGAATTAGACACATTTCCAAATAAGTATAATACCTATGAGGGTTTTAAATTACCCAAAAGCCGAGAACCATTTCCCGGGGTCCCACCCTTTCCAGGTCTGGACTGGAACATGAGCAATTTTTCTCATCCGGTCGGTAATTTTTTTTAAATGACCTTTCCCTTATCTATTTGTAAGAGCAGTTGCTTAGGTTGAATTTTTTTTATAAACGTCTCCTTTAGAAGCAAGCAAGTCTAAGGCTAGGCAATTTTGATAAATAGCATTGCATATTTGGTTTGTTGTTTGGCTAGTATGTTAAGGACCATTGCAGTTTTATTAGTTATAGTTTCAACAACCACCTGCAATTGTGCAGTTTAGCATGTAAATAGGGGATTTGATATCCCCTGGTCCCATTCTTTGTCCAGGTAGCCAGGCCATGATGGGTTCAGGGGGCCACTCATCATTTTTCCAGTTTCCAATTTGTAAGGCATGCCATTTTCTTTGGGTGTCCCATTTTTTGTATAGCTGGACATCCAAGTGTTCCCCTCTGGCATGTGGGAGCAAGAAGAAAGAGAGTTGGATAGACCCTAACACACAAGATCCCGACTGGTTTGGGGGAAGTACAGCATTGTTCTAGCATGACATATACTCCCCCTTTTTTTGCTAGCATCATGTCTAAGGCCATAAGATATTTTTGTGTCATTTTACTAGCAGCACTTAATTGTTTAATTTTTTAATAGCATCTTTAGTATGGTGAATAAATTTTTGTTGATTATAATATATATTACAATTGATTCAGTTTACAGTCTTATTTATAGTTACCCACCAAAATATTTAAATCTTGCAGCTGTTTGATCCGAGCTTTAAATTTTTTAGGAACATCCCTAGGGACTCCTATGGCATTTAGATATAGAGTTAAATGAGCCAGGTACTGGTAGTTTAGGTAATGATTCTTTGACTCTTTTAGTAGTTATTAGTGGGGTTTGAAACGCCAGGGTGAATGGAATAGCCAATTGAACCAAAGCACAGGTTTCCATCCATTTGGATGACAACGGGTCTTGAATTGTCCTATCTCCATAGTATCACCAAACATCCTCTTGAGGGATGTTAAAGTTCAAGTAGTTGCCCTCAGTTGACCCAGAGACATCAAGGTCATGGGTACAGGCTTGCAGATGCCCCACAGTAGTGGTGAAACCATCCCTTCATCTGGAGAGACAAGAGGAGTGATTTATTTGCCTTACCTATGGAGAAGGAAAGATACACCTTCAGAGCTGATATCTGTACAGGTGGATCAGGGAGAGACTGACAAGTGTTATTCCCCCATGCATCCTTATCTTGATAGAGCCAACAACTTAGTCTTTTGGGGTCTGTGACCCAGTTAATAGAGAATGGGACTATCTGAGCCTGTGGCCTACCCATGGCACAAGCATAACAATCACTTTTTTTTTTTTTTTTTTTTTTGAGTTGGAGTCTCACTCTGTCGCCCAGACTGGAGTTCAGTGGCCGCTTCCGGCCACCGCAGCCTCGACCTGCTGGGCTCCGGTGATCCTTCCGCCTCAGCCTTCCGAGTAGCCGGAACTACAGGCATGCGCTACCACGCCCGGCTAATTTTTTGGTTTATTGTAGAGATGAGGTCTCGCTGCCCAGGCGGGTCTCGAACCCGCGGGCTCAGTCAATCCACTCACCTCAGCCTCCCAAAGGCGCGGGATTACAGGCTGAGCCACTGAGCCCGGCCAACAATCACTTTTGTTAAGGCTTGTTACTGTATATTTTATCTATTCAACCCAGGCATTTGTGTCCCATATCCTGTTTCAACCTTTAAAGTTTGTTTTAAGTCTGTTACTTCCATAATCATTACCTTGCCAAGATCATTCTTGGGGTTAGTTTGGTTTAATTCCCAAAGCTATAAAGGGATTGGATTAGGGGCTGGGGTAGTATTGATGGACGGTGAAGATACTGGAGGCATTGCAGTTAATTTTATCCAAAATTTACCTAGAGTGTCCTGTTCAGATATGGCTGCTCCTAACCCGTATTTCCAAGGTATCACAGGATCTCTATGAGTTGAGATTGGGTTATTGTTTATAACAACGGGTTACGTTGTAAATGTTCACAACTAGGAGGAGTAGCCCCTCTTATAAATTGAATTTTATTTTTAAGGGTTTTCTCTCTCTCTCTTTTACTGGAGCTGTCCATTTTTTAAATTGAGCGGTTCAAAAGACACCAGACCAGTCCCAGCAAGGGTTATTTGGGGTGAGTAAAGTTATGCCATTCTTAACACAAGGGCCAGCCCCCTGCCCCATATTTTGTTCTGATACATTTTAGACCATCTTCAGCAGTGGTATCAGGACAAAGGGATTTATCAACCATAGATAATTTTCCTTGGTCGTGAAGACTTTTGCATGACAGGACAGATCAGGCAACAAATTTAATGATTGTTAGGGAGTTAATTTTAGTGATATTAATAATAAACTATCCTTTGCTTTTGTTTATTACTATGGTTAGAATTAGTAATACCTTTAAGTTAAACAAAATTACCATGTGTTGCTCAGGATTGAAAAGATCCTTGCAAATATGTTTAACGATAAAAGCAATAAAAATGCCTATGATAAGAAATGAAATTGGCAGTGCTATGAGCAAAGGTACAGGGGAATACTTTAGGTTTTCTTGAATTTTAGTTTCAGCGATTCAGTTTGAGAGACCTCCCATTTAATGGGAGTGTTCTCTGGTACCATAACTTCCTTTGGTGATTTCTTGATGCAGGTATGATATGTCCACCCTTTTTCAGCAGTCCATATGGCCATTTCAGTTGTCAGAAGCACTTGATAGGGTCCTTCCCAGCTTGGTTGGAACTTAGTCTGCTTCCAGGACTTGATCAGCATCCAATCTCCTGGTTGGAACTGGTGAACTGTAAACTTGAGAGGAGGAGTTTGAGCAAGGAGCCGGTTCAATCTAAGAGGATAAGGTAGAGGAAATAGCCAAAACATACTCTTTTAAAAATTGGTTTTCCTAAAGAAGGGAGGGCTAGGACAAGAGCAATAATTAAGGCTCGCTTTTTGGGTTTTTTTTTAATTTTGTCATTTTTCCTCAGTCCACTTAAGAAGTTCTGGGGCCTCTTTTAATAGTCTAAAATATAAGCATCTAGTTTAATTGCATACGATTTAATCCACAATATCTTATTAAGTCCCAAAACTTTTTAAGTTCCCTTTGGATTAAACTTTCTTGTCCGGTTTCCCTTAGGGTTGTTTCTTTCTCTAAGCTTGCCCTCTCTGGCTTTTGGAGCCCATCCATGAGGGCTTTCCATTCCTTTGTTTCTGAATCACCTTTTTGACAGTGCTTATCATAATTTGAGCTTTCTGCCTCCGCTTTTTTTTCTTCTTCTTTTTGTGTGTGTGTGTGTGTGTCATCTAACAAATACTTTCTGTGTTTTTCTCAACAGCTCTTTAATGGGCCTTTCATTCCATCTCTCTAGCTTTTGTAACTTTTTAGCAGTCTCAGGCCTTCTTCTAGTAACAAAGTTTACTTTTAACAATTGTTGTCCTACAAGGTTTTCTGGATCTAATCCAGAATATTTTCTCATCTGGTCCCTGTGGGAGTTTTTTCCTTTTTTTTTTTTTTTTTTTTTCTGAATTTCAAAAGCCTTAGAAACATTTTGAAACCTTGGGGCAGATATCCGAATGCCCTTAATCATTAGTTCCCTCAAGTCTTGCATTCTTTCCCTATCTCCTGGCGTATTATTATCCCATCTAGGGTCAGTATTTGGATACTTTTGTTTAGCAGGCTGTACACCTGGGGCTGGGAGATGATTTTGTTCCCAGATGGACATAGCTGCTTGCCTAATCATTTCTCATTTTTCCCTAGTAAACAAAATATTCATAATTGACTCTAGTTTTATCCAAATATATATGTTAGGTTTAAGGAATTGATTAACCTGATCAGCCAATTCTAGTGGATCCTCTAGGAATGATTTCATTTCTTTCTTTTTTTTTTTTTTTGTTTACAATGTTTCACTTCTGTACTGGTGAGTGGAACATTTATAAAACCAATTTCTCCTTGTCCCAGTGGGACTTCCCTTAAGGGAAATAGTTTTGACTTTTTGCCTGAATCCTCAGGAGGAAAAGGAAGCCTTTTAATATCTTTCTGGCATTGTTCCAATTCCCTTTTTTAAAGTTAGGATAAGTATGTCCGGAGCTTGGGGGTTTTGACTCCCAAATTCCTGATAGATCCTCATTCCTGCCCATTCTCGTCCCCCCTTACACACCTGGTCTTCTTGAGGATGATAAGGCAGGGGAATACAGGAAAGTGGATCCCAAGCCTTTTCCCTTTCCTCCGGGGGCTCAGATTCTTTTTCTTTTCTTTCCACATTCCCCATTTTAAGGGAGAACAAGAGAAGGGCCTGCGGTAGCCAGCAAAGGGCATAGTCTTTTTTCTTAGATGAAACAGAGGATTTATTATTTACATAAATTATTAAGGTTTGACAAAGTCAATCTTTATTAGAACCAAACTTTGGCCAAAAGACAGGGCTGACGTATAGTTTTTTTTGTCCAGATAAAACAACGAAATTCAATCATTCTCTTTTTTCCCTTCTTCTTAGTTCTGGAATCATTTTTCCAACCTTCCAACAATCGTCCCGGCAGACTCTCTGGGGGAATTTGAAGGGAGTCCTTCCGACCTCCCTTCCTAGGCCTAGACTGTTTATGATCCCTCCTTGGTTACTGGTTTAGTTTGTGCAATTCTGGAGTTTTCCAAAAGGGTGCTCAATCTTCTGTAATGGAGATTTCTTGCAGACCTTAAGACTCTGGGCCCTCCCTGAAAGGCACAACCCCCTCCTTACTGTAGGTTTCTTGCCGATTTCAGGATTTTTCCTGACTCTACTACTGCCCTAAGCCATATGGTTGCCACAGATCTGCGGATTGGGACTCTACTCTTGTTGGTCACTAGGTAGCATCGCATTCACTTGCATTCACACAACATCTTCAACCCACCACCCAGCACCTTACAGTTACAGTTTCATCCCCCTGTGGGACTACTTGGGCAACTCTGGGAGGTGATCAGGCTTCCCTTCTGCCTCTTAGGGGCAGGCTTTACCAAATTGAACCTGGGTTCTTACCAGTCTGATAGGCATTGCTCCCTTGGGTGATTCCTGGGCCTCACCGGGTTCCTTTGTGCTCCTGGAGACCTTGCCCTGGCACACCAGGAGGGCTAGTCCCCTATGGATCAATCAGTCCACCAGCGCCAGGCAAGCTCACCTCTTCTGGCATCCCAGGGGGCTGCACCCCAGTGACAGGGGAGGTGAAAACACCATTTCCACCTCCCAATTTCCCAGTCAATGCACCAGAGATGTGGCAGGATTCTTTAGAGAGAGAGAGACAAGACACTGAGGTTTCTTTGCCAGGAAGCAGCATTTATTTGTCCCTGCACTGGCCCAGCAAATTCACATCCAAAAGCTGAGCCCTGAATACAGTGGGGCCTTCCCTTATATTACATTTTAGGCCCTTTGTCTCCCTTATATGGCAGCTGCATTTTTGATTGGGTATTTTATGGTACAGGGTTGTAACTGGGTTCTCATGCACACCTAGACATTGATTATTCCACGTCACTTTCTCTCTAACATATTCCTTTTCTATTCTGGGAAGACCTTTATCTCTGTTTAGAAGGGCCCCTGCCTCACTGAGAGTTAAAGATTTTTAATGTTTGCCGCAGGTACATTACACACCTTACAATTGCATGATCTCAGCTAAATTGCATACAAGCAGTTTACTTTTCCTCCTTGGAGGTGGTGAGCCACAGGCTTTGTAGGCTATCTCTTACTTGCTGAGTGACTAAAATTCCCATTTACTACTTCCCTTTAGTTTGGAGATTCAAATATTAAACACGTGTTTTGTTCTGATATTTTGACAAATGGGACCTTACTGATCCTGGAGAGACTGCTTCTAAAGATAGCAAAAGACTCCCTGCTAACATGCCTTTCATGTGCCTTTCATACCTGTTAACGACTGTCTAGCAAGTTCTCACACATGGAGCTGAAAGGGTCAGCTGAGACAAGGTGGCCTGGAACCAGTGCCAGTGCCACCAAGCAGTACTGCAGTAAAATATTAAATGCTTTGGGTGAATATAATTTATCATGGTTCCTATCACAACTGATTGAGAAAAGGAAATGGATACAATTGAGATGGGTTCTTGGTTTTATGGATTTGTTTCTGGGCCTTACCCATCCAGATTCCCTGCTAGGCGTCTTCAAGTTCAGCAGAATCAGCACAAAGGATGTGAGTCATGAAAGAAAGAGTGAGAGAGCATTCTCCTTTCCTGGTGCCCACTGAAGCTCTCAGGATGCTATGCTCCACCATGTCTTGGAAGACCTGGTACCAGGACTTCTGGCAATTGGGTCCCAGACCTTTGCTAGGAATCTCCCAAGATGGAAAACTAGGAAAATCCCAAGAGACCCAGTAACTTATCCAAACAGCAAAAAGAGGGGTCCAAGAGCACATCCAAATATGTGGGTGTGTGGGTAACAAATGAGAGATGACTCACCAGAGACACGGAAAGGCATGCCATGCAGCTGTTGAAGTCTGAAGGTCCTTTGTGAAGTCACTTTGCCAACAAGAAGAGAAAAATAGCACAGAAATCAAGCACTTCATCTCCCATCTGTTTGGGCACTGGTGGTCTGAATTTTCCTTCAGGGACCTTTTTGTCTCCCTAGGGAGTAGCCCTAGGCAGATGCCACCAGTTGTCCTTCGAGATCCAGCCCAGTCCACGGGGAAACTCGGAGATCTTTGTTAAAAGGAAGCAAGGATTTAACCTTAGTCCCTCACCCTGTCAGGCCGCAGCAGTCTGATGTCTTTCCCTGGGACCTTCCAGCACACTGAAGTATAGCCTCGGCCAGAGCTTTCAGTTGCCACTAAGTTCCAACACAATTCACAGAGGGTCACCAGTTAGGAAGTAAGGAGGGAAGAGAGAGAGATCTTGGAAATCTCAGTGGAACCTCCAGAAAATGTTAGGGACGGAAGGATACAACACTGCCGTAACTGGCGTGCTGGAGGTATGCACCGGTACCAAGAGATCCAAGCAATGCAAAGATTTGCAACACACCAAAAGATGAAGGAAGAAAAGATTTATTTAAGAAAAAAGGTCACTTCCCATAGACAGGAAGAGTGCCAGCACTCTAAGATGAGTGTGGCACCATAGCCCCTCAAGCCCCTGGCTTAAATCCTCTCCCCTGGAGATGGTGCAATCAGGTAGACGTGACTGCCATGACTTCCTTGTTGACCACCTGTGGAAGTCTTGGAGACCCTGGGGGAGGGGGTGTCCTGGTCACCAGGCACTGAGTCACACAATCTCCTCACCCTTAAGAGTTTAAGATTACAATGGGTGGGTACTGGTCATGCTTGAGAGATCTGGGTTTCTAGAAAGACAAAGTCAGCAAGGTTATTCTTTACCTAGAGTATACATTCCTCCAGGACACAGATTCTACTTTCTCATCATTGTGTTAAGATCTAGGAACAAAACAAAATGGCTTCCCGCTCTTGGTCCACTATGCCCCTTTTTAATCACCCAGATACTAGGTACCAGGTAACTAGGGGCAGTTCCTACACTCTGGACCTCACTGAAATTATACAAAGTAGCCCATTTTAAACTAGCTTAGCCTGCTTGCCCTGCCTTGCTCATTTCTTCTCAAATGACAATGTAGCCTGGGTGCCATGGCTCATACCTGTAATCCTAGTACTTTGGGAGGCCAAAAAGCACAAGGATTACTTGAGCCCAGGAGTTTGAGGCTCCAGTGAGCAATGATTGAGCCACTGCATTCCAGCCTGGGTGACAGAACAAGACCCTATTTTTTAAAAAGAGAGAAAATGACAATTAAAGGCTCTGCCCATACTTTCTGCTTGCTCCTCCCTTTTAATCAACCATGGTGCTTTCCTGTTTAGCTTTGTGTGGCTTGGCATACCCCCTCTTCTTGGGAACTATGAGTCACAGACCTCTCAGTGGTAGTTGTCTCCTGGTCTGTCGGCGTCTTCAGAGCTGAATAATGAAATCTACATTTCTTCGTGACCCGCCCGGGCAACTTGGCGAGACCTCATCTCTACAATAAATCAAAAATTAGCTGGATGTGGTAGCGCGCGCCTGTAGTTCCAGCTACTCGGAAGGCTGAAGCGGAAGGATTGCCGGAGCCCAGCAGGAGAGGCTGTGGTGGCCGGGAGCAGCCACTGCACTCCAGTCTAGGTGACAGAGTGAGACTCCAACTCAAAAAAAAAATCTACATTTCAGTCCAGGTGCGGTGGCTCACACCTATAATCCCAGCACTTTGGGAGGCTGAGGTGAGAGGATTGCCTGAGCCTGCAGGTTCAAGACCAGCCTGGTCAACTTGGCGAGACCTCGTCTCTACAATAAATCAAAAAATTAGCTGGGTGTGGTGGCACATCCCTGTAGTTCCAGCTACTTGGAAGGCTGAGGTGGAAGGATCACCTGAGCCCAGGAGGTTGAGGCTGCGGTGAGTCATCATCATGTCACTGCACTCCAGACTAGATGACAGAGTGAGACTCTGACTCAAAAAAGCCCACCAAAAAGCATGAGTGAGATAATGAATTTCAATAATTTGGTTAAGCAAATGGGCCATTCCCATGTTATTTCCAAAGAACAGTGTCGTTGCTCCAAGCCAGATGAGATCTTTAGGTTGGAACAAGGTGAAGAGCCATGGATGGGGTTGGAGGGGTCAATACCAAGGAAGACTGTCCAGGTGCATCTGTAGTAACCAAGCATTTGAGGGACCATTACTAGATCTCAATGATGCTGAGTGCTTGGGATTTTAGGAAGGTAGTTCCTGCCCTTCTCTTAGCTAGAGGCTTAAAATGTTCAAGCACAACCAATAGAGGGCTCCAAATACACAGATAACACCTTCAGATCTCATTCTCCTTGTGTCATTTTTCCAACTTGAGGTTTGAAGGAAGACATGCCTTTGTGTATGCTGACTCCCAGCCATGACTACATCTTTCCTCCCCTCCCCTCCCGTCCTCTCATCAGAGTTTCAGGCTATTGCCCAGACTGGAGTGCAGTGGCAGAGATCACAGTTCTCCATAACCTTGACCTGGGCTCAGATGATCCTTCAGCGTAAGCCTCCGGAGTAGCTGGGATTACAGGTATGCACTACCATGCCCAAACTTTTTTTTTTTTTGGTAGAGAAGAGGTCTTTCCAGGTTACTCAGGCAGGCAGGAGTTCGAGAACTCCTGGGCTCAAGCAATCCTCCCACCTCAGCCTCCCAAAATGCTAGGATTACAGGCATGAGTTACAGTACTCAGCTTATTTGTTTGCTTGATCATCTTTACATGGGCATCCTCATTCCTCCTTTCTTATGCCTCAAGCCATTTGTAGTTGTGTGGTCTTTCAATGTCGCTGTGTGTACTGTTGCTCTTCTTAGTTCCATTTAATGTCCCTACTCTCAGGTATAAGCATTCACCTATGTTCGAAGTGTGTCTCTTGTTGGTCTCTGGAGTCACACGTGAGCAATGAGTGCCCTTTTCTCCATTTAGTTTTCTGATGTTTGCCACACATGCCATCCCAGCCACTTACAAGTCTACTTTTCTTTTCCTTTTCGGTTTTTTTTTTTTTTGGAGTTCGAGTCTTACTTTGTCATCCAGACTGTAGTACAGTGGCATGATGATGGCTCACTGCAGCCCAACCTCCTGGACTCAGGCAATCCTTCCGCCTCAGGTTTCCAAGAGCCAGAACCACACCTGGCTAATTTTTTGATTTATTGTAGAGACGAGGTCTCATCAAGTTGCCCAGGCTGGTCTCAAACCTTGGGCTCAGGCAGTCCTCTTGCCTCCGCCTCCCAAAGTGCTAGGATTATAGATATGAGACACCGCACTGGCACAAGCCTATTTTTCATCTACATATTCTTTTTTTTTTTTTTTTTGAGTTGGAGTCTCTCTCTGTTGCCCAGACTGGAGTGCAGTGGCCGCTCCCGGCTACCGCAGCCTCGACCTGCTGGGCTCCGGCGATCCTTCCGCCTCAGCCTTCCCAGTAGACAGAATTACAGGCATGTGCTACCACGCCCGGCTGATTTTTTGATTTATTGTAGAGATGAGGTCTCGCTGCCCAGGCGGGTCTGGAACCCGTGGGCTCAGGCAATCCACTCACATCAGCTTCCCAAAGGCGCGGGATTACAGCTGAGCCACCGAGCCCGACTCATCTGCATATTCTTTGTCACTTTCACCCTCAGTTATCTTTGCAGTTGTCGAATGTTAGACATTACCACTATGATCTTTGTCTGTAAGGGCTTCATTTCTTTGTCTTTTCCTCCCTCTTTTCCTTTAACAGAGGAGCTGTCTTGGGACTGTCTTCCTCCGTGTGTAATAGATCCATGACCTCTTGTTGCTTTTCTCTCTACTTCCCACACCTTCACTCTCCTTTTGAACCTCCTTGCTACAGTGCCACCCTTCTCGCCACTGGTGACTCGGTGTTTGCACAACTCAAGTCCAAGTCTACCAACAGGACTTGATCTTATTGACCATTCTCCAAAAGCACTCTTCCTTTGTTCTGTAAGGGTTGTCTCCTGGTTTACCCTCCTTCACCCGCAGCTCGTCCTTGTTGGCACATCCACGTGTTGAAAATTATGTCCTTATTTCTTTCCTTCGTTCTTTCTTTTTTCCAATCGGGGGTCACTCCATCGCCAAGGTTGGAGTGCAGTGGCATGATCATGACAATCATGACTCATGGCAGCCTGGACCTCCTGCACCTGGGCAATCCTTCACCTCTGCATATCAAGTAGCTGGGACTACAAGTGTGCACCACCACACCTGGCGAACTTTTTTTTAATCTTTTTGTAGAGACAGGGTCTCGCTATGTTGCCTAGCCTAGTTTCAAACTCCTGGACTCAAGGAATCCACCCACCTCAGCCTCCCAGAGTGGTGCGATTACAGGCATGAGCCACTGCACCTGGCCTCAGTGTTGAAATTTCTAAGACTTTGTCCCAAACACCTTTTTCTGCCAGTCACTGGTCTCTCTCCAGGCCTCATCTGCACTCTTGGATTTAGCTACCTACTTTACTCTGTACACTCTAAAATTTACTTACCCAGCTACTTGGGAGGCTGAGACGGGCGAATCCCTTGAGGTCAGGAGTTTGAGAGCCATGATGAATCCTGTGAACAGCCACTACCCTCCAGCCTTGGCAGCATAGCAAGATGTCTCTCTAAACAAACAAAACCACGATTTAAGTGAAACAGATAGTCACCCCAATTGCCAGGTAAATTTGGGATGAATTATATGTAACAACTAGTACTTTCACATTTCCTCACTTGAGGACTAATTATTGTTTATTTTGAGAACCTGGATGTAATGGGTTGTATCTGCTTTAGTACATAAACAGGTGAGGTTATTTTTCTGTTTTTGCAATGATGTCTTACTATATTGCCTGTGATGCATCTCACATTCTGGTTTAACACTGTTCAATAATAGGACCTCTTTCTCTACTACCTTCGTGACGAGCTTTTTTGGGTTGGGAGAACACTGTTTGTTTTGAGTCAGAATTTCACTCTGTTGCCCAGGCTGGAGTGCAGGGGCACGCTCACGGCCACCACAGCCTCGACCTGCTGGGTTCAGGCGATCCCTCCACCTCTGCCTCCCAAGTAGCTGGAACCACAGGTGCTCGCCACCATGCCCGTCTAATTTTTTGATTAATTGCAGAGACGAGGTCTCGCCAAGTTGCCCAGGCTGGTCTCAAACCCCCGGACTCAGGCCATCCTGTCGCCTCGGCCTCCCAGTGTGCTGGGACGACAGGCTTGAGCCACCGCGACCGGCCTAGGTTTTTTTTTTCCGACTCCCCCGTATGCACGATTCTCCTGACCCCTCTGTCCTCTCTTCCTCGGAGCACCCGTTACCACCACAGGCCATGTGGTTGGTGGTTTCCTGGGTGGAGAGAAGGTGTCGTTTTCCGTTCTGTTTCTGCCACTTCTGTTCCCTAAAAGGACCCAATTGCGAAGGTGTTTGGCAACGTCTGTGTTTGCTGAACAGACACCACGTGTTGAGATAAAGCACGCAGACTGACTGCCGGTCCAGTGAAGATGGGCGTGCGGGAGGAGTCAGGAGTGCAGCCAGGCGTCCCTGTGCCCGGCACCCATGTCTGGGAGCTCCACGGCCACGACCTCCAGGAGCGTGCGGAGGCCTGGGGGGCGGGGGAGGGAGGCTCGAACCCAGGCCCTGAAGCAAGAGCTGCTGTGACGCTAGGGTTTGCGAACTGCACCAAGTCAACGTCTGGAGGTGGCCTGGGCTTCCCTCATATGAGCGCGCAGCCTCCTGCTAAGTTAGCGCACTCACGCCTTCGTTCATTCATTCATTCATCCCTCGGACAGCTACTGGCGTCGCCCGGGTCCTCTTCCCTGGCGCTTGTGGCCGGGTCCCAGCGCCCCTCCCTCCGCCTCCGTCGACTCCGTGCCCTGCCCTCCCATTGGCCCCGCGCCGACTCCCGACGTTTCTATTGGGCGCGCTGCCGATGACATCAGAGGTTTCAGCCAATGGGAGCCAGCCAGGACGGCCCACTCAGCCGCGAGGCCGCCCACGTGGTACAAAAGGCTGGTCCACTGCTACCGACGCCCTGACGCCCGGATCCTGACGCCCGCACCGCTCCCTGCCTTGCCCCATGAGTTACCCGAAAGCCGTGCCGCAGTTGGGGGAGGCTCAGCCCTCAGAGGACAGGGGTGAGCACCAGGGCCTGGGAAGGGACGAGTGAGGAAGGGACTGGCCTCCCTGCGGGCGTTGGGGTGCGCGGAAAAGAGTGCTGACATCTCATCCTCCCTCTCCTTTCTCCCCTTTGCCCCCCTTCTCTCCTCCCCCCACCTTCTGCTTACCCCCTCCTCCCTCGTCCTCCTTCTCCTTCCCTTTCCCTCTCCGCTTTCCCCTCCACTTCTTCCCCCAACTCCTTCCCCTTCTCTCCCCCACTCCCTCCCCTTCTACCCACACCCCTTCCCCCCACTCCTTCCCCTTCTGTCCACACCCCCTCCCTCTCCGCTCCTCTTCCCCTTACCTCTCCCAGTAGGCCCGACAGCCCAGCAGCCTGGCAGCCCGACCACGTGAGTGCCTTTGGTTCGGTATCTGCAGAAGGAAGGCAGGTGGGGCAGGGGGTGAAGACCCAGCTGGGTGGGTCGGGTGTCGGCTTCCGGGAGGAACTGAAAGCTGCCATCAGGACCGACCAGGCTGGGCCCTTCAGAAGGGACAGCGCCAGAGGGAGGATGCCCTGAAGGGGGAAGGGGGTGTTGGGGAATCCCTGACCCTGCCTCCACCCACCCTGCCTCCCGATTGAGGCCCTTTTCTCTCTCTCCCGACAGGCACCGCCGCACAATCGATGACTTTGAAATTGGGCGACCTCTGGGCAAGGGGAAATTCGGGAATGTGTACCTGGCTCGGCTCAAGGAAAGCCGTTTCATTGTGGCCCTGAAGATTCTTTTCAAGTCCCAGATAGAGAAGGAAGGCCTGGAGCACCAGCTGCGCAGGGAAGTTGAAATCCAGGCGCATCTACAGTAAGGACAGTTTCTTTTTTGAGTCAGAGTCTCACTCTGTCACCCAGGCTGGAGTGCAGGGGCACGCTCATGGCAGCCTCGACCTGCTGGGCTCAGGCGATCCTTCTGCCTCAGACTTCCAAGTAGCTGGAACTACAGGCATGCGCCACCACACCTAGCTAATTTTTATTGTATTGTAGAGATGAGGTCTCGCCAACTTGCCCAGGCTGATCTCAAACCCGTGGGCTCAGGCAGTCCTCTCACCTTGGCCTCCAAAAGTGCTGGATTTATAGGCATGGGCCACCATGCCTGGCCCAAACACCAGAATTCTTATTCCTGTTCTCCCCTTATTCATTCCCAGTCAGGCTGTCATTATTTTGGTCCCAACACAGTTTGCCATTTTTTTGACCAGTCACTGATAATAGAATCATGTTGCCCCAGGGAGAAAACTTACCCTTCCTCCATCTCTCCTGTAGACACCCCAATATCCTACGCTTATACAACTACTTCCATGATGCTCGCCGGATATACCTGGTTCTGGAATATGCTCCAAGGGGTGAACTCTACAAGGAACTGCAAAAATGTCACAGATTCGATGAACAGCGTACAGCCACGGTGATTGGGGGCTGAGGGTTCTGAGGTTTGTAAGTTTACTGTGGGCTGCTTGGGGTCTCTGTTTGTGGCTGTCATGAGTGTCCAAACTACCTTTTTTTTTTTTTTGAGTTGGAGTCTCACTCTGTTGCCTAGACTGGAATGCAGTGGCTGCTCCCGGCCACCACAGCCTCAACCTGCTGGGCTCTGTAGATCCTTCCACCTCAGCCTTCCAAGTAGCCAGAATTATAGGTACGTACTACCTTGCCCGGCTAATTTTTTGATTTATTGTAGAGATGAGGTCTCACCTGCCCAGGCGGTTCTCGAACCCACGGGCTCAGGCAATCCACTCACCTCAGCCTCCCAAAGGTGTGGCACTGAGCCTGGCAAAATTACCTTTTTAAAAGTTTATTTCTGGCAGGGTCTCAGTGGCTCAGCCTGTCATCCCAGCACTTTGGGAAGCCAAGGTGAGTGGATTGCCTGAGCCCGTGGGTTTGAGACCAGCCCGGGCAACTTGGCGAGACCTCGTCTCTACAATAAAATTAAAAATAGCCAGGCATGGTAGCGCGCATCTGTAGTTCCAGCTACTCAGAAGGCTGAGGCAGAAGGATCACTGGAGCCCAGCAGGTTGACACTGGGGTGGCCATGAGCATGCATGCCACTGCACTCCAGCCTGGGCAAAGGAGTGAGACTCCAACTCAAAAAAAAAAAGTTTATTTCTGATTTTTATTCTGTAAGTGACACATCCTATAGCATTACATTTGGATACACTAACTACCTTCATTGTAGCTCCAAAATATAAGTTGTGTGTTTGAATTCTTTCATCGTAAGCAACAGAATCTAACTGCAAGTTGGGCATGGTGGCTCATACCTGTAATCCAAGTGCTTTGGGAGGCTGAGGTGGGAGGATTGCTTGAGGGCAGGAGTTTGCAACCAGCCTGGGCTTTGGGAGGCCTGCCCCTGCAAAGAGATTTAGGGGGTCCCTTGGAAGGTGTGGTGGTGTTGGCGATTCTGTAGGGATAGATATTAAAAGAAAGAAAGAGACTGGGGGAGAAAGAGAGAAACTGGACTCTGTCTAGTGCAGAAGCCATTTATTGGAAGTTACAGCGTGTATTTATCCCCAAATTTTCCACAGGCAGTCTTAGAAGTCTTTCATGTGAACACAAAGCCAGGTGCAGGAGGGGCATCCCCCTCACCCACCAGGTGTTTCCTCAGGCATGAGGAAGAACAATCCCAATTAAATCACAACACTTTTACATGAACACAAAGCCAGGTGAATGAGGGGCATCCCTCACCCACCTCCACCTCCAGGTGTTTCCTGGTGTATGAGGAAGAACAATCCCAATTAAATTATAAGACATTTGCATGAACATAGAGCCAGGTGGATGAGGGGCATTCCCCCACCCACCAGGTGTTTCCCCAAGCATGATGAATGAGGATCCCAAAACTATCTCACTGTTCCTCATGCTTGGTTAATATTTCTTAAAAGCAATACAACAACTCTAATATAATATTCTAATAATCAATAATGTTTAAAACCTACGTATACACAACACCTAATAACCAACCTAAATCCCAATTCCTCTCTATTTTACGCTAATTCTACCTACACTATAGAAACTCTTAATTATAGCCCAAACCAATTCCTAAGGAGTGTGGCCCAGTCAAAAGATCATGCTGGGCCGTTTCTGGGAACAATTGATTACAATCTCTTAACAAAATGGCTGTTCCGAAATCCTATAAATCTATTTTAACTTTTATAAAAGTTTCTAAATCCTAATCCCGATCATCAGCAATAAAGCTTCTAAAAAATAAAACCCAAATATAAACTGTAAATTGTATTAAAGCCAAAATCGCAAATGTAGAAAATGGAAACAATGTAACTTCTAAAGTTAGCTGTATTCTTATTAAACCTCAAAATATCATGTTTGATCATGCTTGAACTGACATAAATCACTGACATAGCATAACCTATTCTACAGTACTTTCTATGAATAAAATAAATTCAATTTCTATAATAAGTAGAAAAAACCCTATACTAACTGTAGCTAAAAACCAGTTTAAAAGAAAGCAGCCTAGTCCAAAGTATGCGCTGGGCCTTTAGGAATGTGGCCCAGCCCAAAGTTTGTGCTGGGCTGTTTCTAGTAGCTCTAGATATTTATCTATATTATTAAGGTTGAAACAGCACTTTGTATGTATATACTAATTCTACAAATATACTATTAAATCTTAAAAGAAGCTTGTACCGTATTAAAGCCTTCCCAAATGTGACCTGAGTTTGAATTATGTTAAGTTTAAAGCCGAAACCGCAGTCTGTGAGAAATGGGAACAATGGACTCCTAAAGTAAGCCATGCCTGTCGTACTCTCAGAACTTCATGCTTAGATCATCAAAGTCCCTGCTAGTGGGATGTGCCAAACAGCAAAGAAGGGAAGAGGGAATGGACCTTCAGCTCCTGAACTCATCCTAGTGGTCTCAGAGTCTGCAGCCTGCCTGGATCCCTAATGCTCCACAGCCGGCTCCCAACACTGGGCAACACAGTGAGAGACCTCATCTCTTAAAAAAAAAAAAAAAAAAAAATATATATATATATATATATATATATATATACTTTTTGAGTAGAAGTCTCACTCTGTCGTTCCAGCTGAAGTGCAGTGGCACACTCACAGCCACCACAGCCTCAACCTGCCGGGCTGAGGGGATCCTTCTGCCTCAGTCTTCCAAGAAGCTGGAACTACAGGCATGTGCCACCACGCCTGGCTAATTTTTAAATTTTTATTATAGAGACGAGATCTTGCTAAGTTGCCTAGGCTGGTCTTGAACTCCTGGGCTCAGACAATCTTCTCGCCTCCACCTCCCAAAGTGCTGGGATAACAGGCGGGAGCCACTGTGCTCAGCTAACTCCTTTTTTTAAATTAGCTGGGTGTGGTGGCATGCACCTGTAGTCCCAGCTACTGGGAGGCTGAGCTGAGAGGATCGCTTGAGCCCAGAAAGTTGAGGCTGTAGTTAGCTATGATTGCACCACTGCTCTCCAGTGTGGGCAAGACCCTGTTTCAGAAAAAAAAAAATTTGAGCCGGGCTTGGTGGCTTAGCCTGTAATCCCATGCTTTGGGAGGCTGAGGTGAGTGGATTGCCTGAGCCAGCGGGTTTGAGACCTGCCTGTGCAACTTGGCAAGACCTCATCTCTACAACAAATCAAAAATTAGCCAAATGTGGTAGCACGTGCCTGTAGTTCCAGCTACTTGGAAGGTTGAGGTGGAAGGATCACCGGAGCCCAGCAGGTCGAGGCTGCAGTGGCCGGGAGCGGCCACTGCACTCCAGTCTGGGTGACAGAGTGAGACTCCAACTCAAAAAAAAAAAACAGAAAAAAAATTATGATGTGTATCCTGCTTCATAGGGAAGTGGTGATGGGCTTCATTTCCAGATCACCTTTTCATTGCTCTCACAGATAATGGAGGAGCTGGCAGATGCCCTGACCTACTGCCATGATAAGAAAGTGATTCACAGGGACATTAAGCCAGAGAACCTGCTGCTAGGGTTCAGGGGTGAGGTGAAGATTGCAGATTTTGGCTGGTCTGTGCACACCCCTTCTCTGAGGTAGGTCATTTGGTGGTGGTGGGTTGAGTTCTAAGTGTCAGCTGGGAATGATCCAGTTTAATTTATTCCATGTGGAAGACCCAGATACAAACCTGGGTTTCTATTTAGATATTGCTTTTTTTTTTTTTTTTTGTGTTGGAGTCTCACTCTGTCACCCAGACTGGAGGGCAGTGGCCACTCCCGGCCACCATAGCCTCGACCTGCTGGGCTCCGGTGATCCTTCCGCCTCAGCCTTCCAAGTAGCCAGAACTACAGGCGCGCGCTGTCAGGCCTGGCTAATTTTTTGATTTTTATTGTAGAGATGAGGTCTCGCCAAGTTGCCTAGGCAGGTCTCAAATCTGTGGGCTCAGGCAATCCACTCACCTTGGCCTCCCAAAGCATGGGATTACAGGCTGAGCCACTGAGCCCGGCCTAAATAATTACTTTTTAAGAGTATACATTAATAGTATATATAATGTATTTGAAGATTTCAAGAATGTGTTCCAAGCAGACTTTATATATAACTTTTTTTTTTAAAGCAGAATTTATTGAGAGGACAGAAAAGCTCCCACAGTGGGAGGGGGACCGAAGAGGTTGCCCAACTTTTTTTTTCTTTGAGTCAGTCTCACTCGGTCACCCAGGCTGGCGTGCAGTGGCATGCTCACAGCCACCCCAACGTCGACCTGCTGGACTCCGGCAGTCCTTCCACCACAGCCTTTCATGTAGCTGGAACTACAGGCATGCCACCACACCTGGCTCATTTTTTTATTTATTGTAGAGCCAGGGTCTCACCAAGTTGCCCAGGCTGGTCTTGAACCCTTGACTCAGGCAATCCTCTTGTCTCGGCCTCCCAAAGTGCTGGGATTACAGGCATGAGCCACCACACCTGGCAATATATAACTTTAGCAATAAGTTTGCATGTAAATAAATTAATACTCATTGCTTCACTGTTTCAGGAGTGCATTTTTCTGTACGAATAACTTTCATACAGAAATTTTCATGCCTTAGTTTACTTTGTCCTTCTGGATACACCATCCATATGTTTCAGTTCTTTGATGCTGAGAATATTCTTGTGAAAAAATTCTGGATTATGAGCTAAATAATCGCATAAATAATGCTAAAATATGGGTTTAGTAGGTGCTAGTACTTGTCTTCTCTGAACCGTGATCCATATTAAAAGAGTTTGTCTCTCCAGGCCCCGTACTCAGGAGAAGACTGTCCTGGATGTCCTAAAGTCTCTCACCTCGTTGGAAGCTGAAAAAGGAGGATTTTCCTCATTTTGGGCCTCTACTAAGTGCTCCCTTCTCTACCCTCCTCTAGGAGAAAGACAATGTGTGGGACTCTGGACTACTTGCCCCCAGAAATGATTGAGGGGAGAACATACGATGAGAAGGTGGATCTGTGGTGTATTGGGGTGCTCTGCTATGAGCTGCTGGTGGGAAATCCACCCTTTGAGAGCCCCTCCCATAATGAGACCTACAGACGCATCCTCAAGGTGGGATGGCCACACTTTGGGCACTAGTGAGGGAACTGGTGGGTGATGGCTGCCAGGCTGTGGGGACTAGGGCACACACACAGGGTCCAGGACAGTGCCTTGAAGACCCAAGAAATTAACCAGACTTCTGTTTCTTCTTTCCTGGTCCCATCAGGTGGATGTGAAATTTCCCCTATCATTGCCCTTGGGGGCCCAGGACTTGATCTCCAAGCTTCTCAGATACCAACCCTTGGAGCGACTGCCTCTGGCCCAGATCATGGAGCACCCCTGGGTCCAGGTTCACTCCCGGAGGATGCTGCCTCCCAGTGCTCAGATGGCTTCCTGAGCCCTGCCTGCTTCTTTCTGTTCCTTTGTGTTTGTTCAGGGAGCTCTCCTGGCTCTGCTACCTCATTTGTCTTTGTTTCTTCTTTTTTAAGATGTAAGATGCTAATTAATAAAAGCTGACTTATCTTGTACCAGGTCTTTGTAATTACGTGTGACTGGGCAGAATATTTATTTCTTGTGGTAACTCTTTCCCACGAGAGCTGCAAAAATTATGCATCACCTCTCCTCTGGGCTTCTGAGATGACGGCTTCAGTTTCCTTAAAAACTAGTGCCTACTTTCCTCACATAAACACCCTTGGGGTACATAACCTGCCATGTATTACAGTGATCTTCGATTCAACTTAACTATTCCCCATGTTTTCAGGAGCATGCCGTTTGTAAAACAGGACTCTTATCAACCCCAAAGGTCCACCCTCTTTGTGCTGACATTCAACATGTCTTTGAAATAAAATGTTTCAGTGCACATCAATGCTACCCAGTTCTCAGATCCACTAGCACCTGTGTGCTGTGTCATATTCTGATTGCCTCAGAATAAATCATCACTAATAAATGTAATATTACCTCTTCTGAAATCACACTGCAACAATTTGTGGAGTGGCCTTCCATCCTTCCCCTAAACCTTCTGTCCCAGTTTCATATGTGGACTGCTCCCTGCATCCCTGATAAGATGACTGTACTTAGCTGGGCTCGGTGTCTCAGCCTGTAATCCCACACCTTTGGGAGGCTGAGGTGAGTGGATTGCCTGAGTCCGCGGGTTCAAGACCCACCTGGGCAGCGAGACCCCATCTCTACAATAAATCAAAAAATCAGCCAGGTGTGGTAGCGCACGCCTGTAATTCCGGCTACTTGGAAGGCTGAGGCAGAAGGATTGCCGGAGCCCAACAGGTCGAGGCTGCGGTGGCGGGGAGCGGCCACTGCACTCCAGTCTGGGCGACAGAGTGAGACTCCAAGTCAAAAAAAAAAAAAAAAAGACTGTACTAGAGTAAGCCTCTAGACTCCTCAACTATAAGCTCAAATGTAACAAAGCTATTTTCACCAGTGCTTCTCTTGACTCTAGTTTTTAAGCATTTCATATGGAGTTTGCCTTGTTGATGCGCCTCTCATCCCTATATTCTGCACTGGCTTCTCTCTGGGAAATGTCCAGCAGATGCAGGGTTGATCTCTATTATTACCACACCAACTACTTAAATATATGTAGGCCAGTCACAGTGGCTCATGCCTATAATACTAGCACTTTGGGAGGCCAAAGTGAGAGGATTGCCTGAGCCCACGGGTTCAAGACCAGCCTGGGCATTTTGGTGAGACCTCATCTTTACAATTAAAAAAAAAAAAGCCGGGTTCGGTGGCTCAGCCTGTAATCCCGCGCCTTGGGAGGCTGAGATGAGTGGATTGCCCGAGCCCGCGGGTTCGAGACCCACCTGAGCAACTTGGTGAGCCCTCATCTCTACAATAAAACAAAAAATTAGCCGGGTGTGGTAGCGCGCGCCTGTAGCTCCAGCAACTTGGAAGGCTGAGGTGGAAGGATTGCCGGAGCCCAGTAAGTTGAGGCTGCGGTGGCCGGGATCGGCCACTGCACTCCAGTTTGGGTGACAGAGTGAGACTCCAACTCAAAAATAAATAAATAAATAAAATAAATCAAAAAATGAGCTGGGCGTGGTGGTGCATACCTGTAGTTCTAGCTACTTGGAAGGCTGAGATGGAAGGATCTCCTGAGTCCAGCAGGTCCAGACTGCAGTGGCCGTGAGCGTGCCACTTCACTCCAGGTCAATAAATAAATAGATAAATATCTTGAGATGTTATGAGAAAAACCCAGGATTGTGTAGAAGAACATTCCCCCCAAAGAGGAAAGGGGCTGAGAAAGCAAAGAATGACTCGGACAAGTCCAGCTTGGCTGGTAGATGCATTTATTAGGACTTAACATACTGGGCATTCTCGGGCGGCGGCAGGACAGCTATGGAAATTGACCCCACATCCATTCTTAAGCTGCTTTTAAGATAATTTTCTGGGTCTTAATGCATGCGATGAGACTGTTTTTCTTTCTTTCTTCCTTTCTTTTTTTTTTTTTTTGAATTGGAGTCTCACTCTGTCGCTCAGGCTGGATGCAGTGGCACACTCACAGCCACCCCAGCATCAACCTGCTGGGCTCAGGTGATCCTTCCACCTTCCAAGTAGCCAGAATGACAGGCGCTCGCTACCACACCTGATTAATTTTTTGAATTTATTGTAGAGACAAGGTCTTACCATGTTTCCCAGACTGGTCTCAAAACCCGCGGGCTCAGGTGATCCTCTCACCTCAGCCTCCCAAAGTGCTGGGATTACAGGCTTGAGCCACTGCGCCTGGCCGAGACTGTTTTTCTTCCAGATGTTTGGATTCTCAGAAACACCCGATCCTTGACTGGGCACTGTGACCTTAATTCACCACTTGGCCCTCAGGTTTCAGGCAGTGAACATGTACTTTTAAGTAACCTGGTGGGGGAGCTGTCATATTACATGAGGGCATTTTCTGCACACCCTGTTTCCATTTTCATAACCATATGCATCCTCAAGTCCAGTGAAAGCTGGGTTTTATTCTCTTGCCTTCATAGTCATGAGAAGAAGAAAAAAGTCCCCAATGGGGATTACTAAGGCTTTGCATTAAAAAATTCTAAAGACAGAATTTCTAACATGACATTGTTGGTTTCTTATCTGCAACAAGTTAGTGCTGGTGGGTTCAGGGTTGTCAAAAGACAAAATTACAACAAATTTAGTTTGTATATAATTGGCTTTATTTGTGACTCATGAATCGGGGCTGTCTCTATTTGACAAAATCGAATTGGGGCTGCCGTGTGCAATGGCAAGACAGTGGGTTTTGCAAGGTGAGAACAAGGAAATGAGAAGAAAAGTTGAATGGTTAACATCTGATTACTTCACCTTACTTCTAAGGGTTAAAGCAGAGAGTACTTTCTTATTACACTGACTCGGGTAGCCTGGAATCTCCTGCTTTTAGGAAAAACTGGTCTGTTTTGGGATTTATCTTCTCCTTAAAGCTTCCGTTTGATCATGAGTGATGTTTAGCATGAGTGACTCCATTTTGATTTGAGCCTAGTGTAGGAGTTCAGTCCAAACCAATGACCTCCCATAATTTCAAACCTCGCTGGAAGCTAGAGTTCTAGTTTTCCTCCAGTATTCTGCTACTCGAATCTCCCACCTCAGGGAATAGCAAATCCACTCCATCAGTGCTTTAGGCTAATTCATAACTCACAAATTTGTGAACTGCAGGGATATGGAGCTGGGCCAAGGAAGGCCCAAGAGAGGGCACTCAGTGTGTTCACACTGTGTCCTGGCCAGCTCCCAGAGTCCCTCTTTTGCTGATTATTTTGATTGCTCACTGATCCATATGCTCTATAAAGGGCTCGCGAGAGGAGATAATGCCAGTGTAGAAGTCAGAACCAGTGGGGCTTGTTCCAGATCTTTGCCCTGCCCTGGTCCCGGTAAATGTTTCTGCCTCGCTTTTTATTTCGTTTTATTTTTTGTAGAGATGAGGTCTCACTATGTTGCCTTGGCTGGTCTCCACCTTCAGGCCTCAAGCTATCCTCCTGTCTTGGCCTCCCAAAATTTTGGGATTACAGGTGAGAGCCACTGTGTCTGGTCTTATTCCTGCCCCTGAGCTAAGATCTTCCTGGGCAAAGAATGAACAGACTCACTGCTGCCCCCTGGCAGCCCCGAGTTGTGCCCACCCTGGGCAGGTGGGTCTGAGAAGGGCTGGCTGAATCTTCTTCCTTCCTTCCTTCCTTCCTTCCTTCCTTCCTTCCTTCTTCCTTCCTTCTTTCCTTCCCTCCCTCCCTCCCTCCCTCCCTCCCTCCCTCCCTCCCTCCCTCCCTCCTTCCTTCCTTATCTCACTCTGTTGCCCAGCTTGGAGTACAGTGGCACACTCATGGCCACTGCAGCCTCAACCTGCTGGACTCAGGCAATCCTTCCATCTCAGCCTTCCAAGTAGCTGGGACTACAGGCGTGCACCACCACGCCCAGCTAATTTCTTAATTTATTGTAAAGATGAGGTCTCATCAAGTTGCCCAGGCTGATCCTCGCATCATGGCCTCCCAAAGTGCTGGGATGACAGATGTGAGCCATCATGCTTGGCTTTTTAAAAAAATTAATTATTTTACATTTTATTATATATATATATTTTATTAGAAGTCTCACTGTCGCCCAGGCTGGAGTGCAGTGACAAGCTCATGGCCACCCCAGTCTTGACCTGCTGGGCTCAGGCAATCCTCCTGCCTCAGCCTTCCAAGTCGCTGGAACCACAGGCACGCACCACCACACCTGGCTAATTTTAAAATTATTGTAGAGATGAGGCCTCATCAAGTTGCCCAGACGGGTCTCGAACCCTAGGCTCAGGCAATCCTCGCATCTCGGCCTTCCAAAATGCTGGGATGACAGACGTGAACCACCACGCTCGGCTTTTTTTAAAAAAATATTTTACATTTTATTTTATTATATTTTATTTTATACTTTATATATATATATGTATATATATATATATATATATATTTTTTTTTTTTTTTTTTTTTTTTTAGTTGGAGTCTCACTCTGTCACCCAGACTGCAGTGCCGTGGCCACTCCCGGCCACCGCAGCCTCGACCTGATGGGCTCCAGCGATCCTTCTGCCTCAGCCTTCCAAGTAGCTGGAACTACAGGCGCACGCTACCATACCCGGCTGATTTTTTATTTATTGTAGAGATGAGGTCTCGCCAAGTTGCCCAGGCGGGTCTCGAACCCGCAGGCTCAGGCAATTCACTCACCTCAGCCTCCCAAAGCGCGGGATTACAGGCTGAGCCACCAAGCACGGCTACTTTATATTTTTTTTTATTAGAAGTCTCACTGTCGCCCAGGCTGGAGCGCAGTGACACGCTCACGGTCATCCCAGCCTCGACCTGCTAATTTTTTTATTTTATTGCCCAGGCTGGTCTTGAACCCTGGGCTCAGGCAATCCTCGCATCTTGGCCTCCCAAAGTGCTGGCACTGTAGGCGTGAGCGCGCTAGGCCCTATTTTACTTCAAAGATGTGGGATACAATTCAGGCTGAGGTATCCAGTTGGGCACCGTACAGGCAAACTTTGGGCCTCTCTCTGGTCCCAATTTGCCTGTTCTGGTCCCAATTTACCAAGTGCCCCCACAGGTACGTCCGGCTGCGTCTTCCACCAGGGGAGGACCGACCGAGGACCACGCCCCGCTGGGGACTGTTTGCCGCAAAAAGACTACGTTACCCACAAAGCATTGCCCGGCGCGGGGGCTGCGGGCGCCGGGGCCAATGACAGCCCGGGACAGGGGCGTTTCCGGTGACCCGCTCTGCTGGGGGCAGGACCTCCGGGCTCCGGCGGCGGACGTCATCGGCGCGCGACGGTTCTGTCCACGCCGGCTGAGGGGAGGAAAAGGCGTCCCGAGGCCGCTTCCCGGCGGCCCTTGGGGAGTGAGCGGGTCAGAGGCTGAGGCTAACCTCCGAGCCTCGGAACGAAGCGTGAGGCTCCCGGGACGGACGAGGGCGGCGGGCCGCAAGGTCACCCCTCCCCCGGGGCGGGGCAGGGGTGGGGCTCGGCTGAGCCTGTGGGCCCCGCCCTGCTCGCCGCATCCTCGGGGTCCGCTCGGGCCGCGTGGAAGCAGGATGGCGGCGGCGGCGGCGGCGATGGAGCCGACACGGGTGAGTAGACGGGGATTTTTGGCTGGGCTGCATCTCGATGGCTCCAGAGGCCTCCAGGGCGGGGTGGAGGCCAAGACCGCCGCAGGGCTTCTCTTTGTGGCCGCTTTTGTTGCCGAGAAATGGAGCAGGCTCGTCAGTTGATCTCCAGGCGTCTTTCGGGAGAGACGGGACCTTCAGACTGACGGCAGCCGGCTGTATGTCGGATCAGGGCTCCAGCCCCGGCGCGGAGGCTCACCCCCGTCGTCCCAGCACTTTGGGCGAGAGAATGGCTTGAGTCCAGGGATTCGAGACCAGCCAGCCTGGGTAGCTTGGTGAGACCTCGTCTCTTCAACAAGTCAAAAAATTAGCGAGGCGTGGTGGTGTGCGCCTGTAGTTCCAGCTACTTGGGAGGCCGAGCCAGAAGGATCCCCTGAGCCCAGCAGGTCGAGGCTGCAGTGACCGTGAACGTGCCACTGCACTCTATCCTGGGTGACAGAGACGCCAATTCAAACAAAAAAGAAAGGAGGCCGGGCGTGGTGGCCCACACCTGTAATCCCACACTCTGGGAGGCCGAGGCAAGAGGATTGCCTGAGCTCACGGGTTCGAGACCCGCCTGGGCAACTTTGCGAGACCTCATCTCTACAATAAATCAAAATATTAGCTGGGCGTGGTAGCACGCACCTGTAGTTCCGATTACTTGGAAGGTTGAGAAGGAAGGACGCCTGAGCCCAGCGGGTCGAGGCTGGCTGCAGTCCAGCTTGGGTGACAGAGTGAGATGCCAACTCAAAATACCCCCAAATTTTAGGAAGCTGCATGAGTTGAGATCTTCCAGGCTTTTGTGCAGGGAAAGAGCATAAGTAATAATAAGGAACCATAATCACTGGCCTTAATTGAGTCTTTGATGTGTTCTGAGGAGCCAGCACTTATGTATTTCTCCATTTAATCCTGATCTTCTCAGAGTTAGATTCTATTATTGTTATTATTTTGAGTCAGGGTCTCAAATTGTGTCACTTAGGCCAGAGTGCAGTGCCATGATCACGATGATTATGGCTCAGGCAGCCTCAACCTCCTGGTCTCAGACATCCTTCCACCTCATCTTCCCAAGTAACTGGGATTACAGGCAAGTGCCACTGCGTCTGGCTGATTCTTTGATTTTGTAGAGACAAGGTCTCATAACGTTGCCTAGGCTGGTCTCGAACTCCTGGGCCCAAGTGGTCCTCCTGCTTCGGCTTCTCAAAGTGCTAGGATTGCAGGCATGAACCACTGCACCTGGCCAGATTCTGTTACTAACACTGTTTTGCATGAGTAGAGTTTAAGACTCTGTCATGTTTAACTACCATCCCAGAGTCACATAGCACTTAAGTAGCAGAAACTCATATTTAGTATGTGAACCATCAGAGCCTTTTTTTTTTTTTACAGTTGGCTGAGAAGTCCTGGAGGTGATGCCTTAAGTGACTTTTGTAGCTCTCCTCCAAGTCAGTGTCTTTGGAGGTGAGGAGCAGATATACAAGCAGAGAGAACTATGTAGACAAAGACGAGGTATGTTGGTCGTTTAAGGAGCTCCAAGAGGGCCTGTGAGATTGCCACAGTTCCCCCTCCTCCTATCTGCAGCGACCTGTCCTGAAAGGGCAAGATCCTGTGGTCTTTTGTTGGATGTTTATGAAGGAAATCAAGGACACAAGCTGACAAGATCCTGTGTTCTTCGGCTTATGTTCAAGGAGCTAAGCCTACATTTCCTTTGTCTCCCCTGACCATTTAGTTGCATTTCTATGGATAGCCAAGCCAGCCAACTCTGGCCCAGAACCTGCTCATCCTAAGTGATTGCCTTGTTTAGCATGGATGTTAGGATATGCATAGTTTAGTCATTGATACTTACCCTGCTTGTGTGATTTAACTCAGACATTAAGATATCCTGCTTGTATGGTTTCGCCTTCCTTTGTGAGATTTTTGTCCTATGTAGGAGACATGTGGTAAAAATAAAAGGTGCTCTCTCGCTCTCAGCTACATGGGAGAGGACCCTCCCAATCCCGCTGTTTCTCTGTCTCTTTCTTTTCTCATTCCTTCCCCCCAACTCAGGCCCTGATCAGTGGAGCCTGGACCCCTGCGTGTTTATTTTGCCTCCATGGTGGACAGTCATAAGCTTGTGTTCTCAATGACCACAGCTTGCATTATCCTTGGCCACTTGAGTTTCCTGGTCCTGAAGATACCTGCCAGTAAGACTCAGGGAGGAAAAAGTCTAAGGGTTCATTTTGCAATCTGGATATCTCTGAGGCCCATGGAAGGGGGTGGACTCACTATGTTGCCCAGGCTGGTCTTGAACTCCTGTCATCAAAGGATTCTCCTACTTTGGTCTCCCAAAGTGCTGGGATTACAAGTGTGAGCCACCGCACCTGGCTGAATGTTTTCTTTTTAAATCTCATGGCTACTGACCAGATGTAGTGACTTATGACTATAATCCTAGCACTTTGGGAGACTGAGGTGAGAATTTGCTTCAGGCCAGGAATCGGAGACCAACATGAACAACATACCAAAACCCCATCTCTGTAAAAAATTAAAAATCTCATGACCATTTTGGTAAAGTGGGAATTGCTGTATTGATCTGGAGATCTAGGCTTAGAAATGAAGTGAGGTCCCTAAGGTCATACAACTGGCAAGTGTCAGTTCTAGGAATCTGATTTCAGAGCTGGGGACTTAGTAGTTGCTTTAAGACAGAATAGTTGCTTTCAGCATGGGGCAGGCACTGGACCAGTGAGGCTCAAGCACTGCTTTTGTGACAATTATTGCTATTGTTACCATTATTTCCTGATATTCTACAGCCTTTACTGTATGCATCACACTGTCTACACGTCATTGCCATCGTCTTCCATCCTTCTTTAATGGTTCCCGCATAGGAGGCTTCTCTCCTTTGCAGGATTCTATTATGTCCAAAGCAATGTCTGAAAGGATTTGCCCAAATGAGTGTGGGCTGGAGATGGATGTATTGGAGACTTAGGGGGTATAGGAGGACCTATTATTACAGTTGTAAAAGGAGAATGAGACATAGAATGGGGCTTGGGAGTCCCAGCCGAAGACACCAAGCCCTTGATAGGCAGAGGTGGATAGATAGGGGAAGGAGTAAAGGTTGGAGGATGTGGAATTGTAGGAGAGTATGATGGAGGTGTGGAATCTTTCAAGGGTGGAGCAGCTAAATCGGCAGGATTGGTATCCTCTGAGGAACCTATGGGCAGTGGGGTCTGAGGAGCCAACATAAAAATGCGACAGGAAGAGCAAATATCTAGGTGGCGAGCTAACTCATAAAAGGCCTGAATATATGGGATTTCAAGGTATTTGTCGTTTTTCTTTAAGTACAAATCAAGCTGCAAAAGGGTGTTAGGGGATAGGGAGCTGCCTTCTGGCCAGGTTTCATCATCCCCCAACATATATTGTGGCCAAGCAGTGTTGCAGTAAAACATTAAGCGCTTTGGGTGAATATCCTCACTGAGTTTTAAAACTTTAAGGTGTTTTAAAAGGCATACCAGTGGTGTATCTTTCTTCACAACCAATTGAGCGTTTGCCATGGTTCCTGTAAAAGGAAACAAGGGTACTATTGGAATGGGTTCTTGGTATCATGGATGTTTCTGGGCCTTATCCCATCCAGATCCCCTGCCAGGTGTCCCCAACAGGTTCAAAGGAATCAGCGCAAAGGATGTGAGTCAGCAGGGAGAGAGTGTCCTCCCGACCCTGTGCCTACCATGCATGCTCCACCATGTCTGGGAAGGCCTGGTACCAGGACTTTGAGCAACTAGGTCCCCAACTCTTGCTAGGAGTCTCCCAATACGGAACCAGAAACCCAAGAGACCCATAAAGTCATCCAAATGGACGGCCAAGAGCGCGCATTCAAATATGTATGTGTGGATGAAAAAAAAGGGATGACTCACCAAAGGCGCAGAAAGGCTTACCGTAGCTGTTGGAGTTTCAAGATCCTTCATGGAGTTCCTCCGCCAGCCAGAAAGTAAAAGAGTAAAGAAACCAAGCACTTTGTTTCCCACCCTTACGGGCGCTGGCAGTCCAAACAATTCTTTCAGGCACCACTTGCTCACCAATTTCTCCTGCGGGAAGTAGCAGGTACAAAGGGAATTGCACGAGTCTATGTGCTCTTCTCCTTAACAGATTTATCCCAAATTGAATCTAAACTGGGCACTTATTCCACTGACCCAACTAAATACACTAAAGAATTCCAATATTTGACCCTGTCGTATGATTTAACCTGGAAGGATCTCCATGTTGTTTTAACCATAACCACTACGCTGGAGGAATATGCTTGCATTTTTAACAAGGCTCAGGGATATGCTAATGAACTAAGCTGTACCCAGCCAGATCGTCCCGTCCCAAGATCCCGCTTGGGATTATCAAATAGACTCCACGGATAGACCAAAGGGGGACCATATGGTTTCTTGTTTACTACAAGGAATGAAAACAGGTGTTATTAAGCAGGTTAACTATGACAAAACAAAAGAGGTTTTTCAAAGACCAGATGAAAATCCAGCAATGTTTCTAAGTTGCCTCTCTGAGACATTGCAGCAGTTTACTAATACTGATTTAAACTCTCTGGAGGGACAAACTCTTTTGACTATGTATTTTATCTCCCAGTCAGCACCAGGTATTAGGTGCAAACTCCAAAAAATTAGAAAAGGGCCCACAAACCCCTCAACTAGAACTATTGGATACAGCCTTTAAAGTCTTTAACAACCGAGAGGAGGAAAGAATGCAGGACTGCAAACATAAGCGGGAAGCGTTTCAGCTTTTATCTACCGCTTTAGCAGAAAGAGCCACCACTGATAATCTTCCACCCCAGGCGGTCAATCGCAGAAGGGGTACACAGCCACCTTTTCAGGTTTGTTTCCGATGCTGTCAAAATGGGCATATGGCCAAAGACTGTCAAGCCCTGCCACCAGCAAAACCCTGTCCCAAATGCAAACAGCATGGACATTGGGCTTATGATTGCCTTGTTCGCCTAGCTGGAAGAGAGCACATGACCCAAAGGCTTGCTGTAAATAAAGGACACCGGGCACCTTGCACGATCTCAGAAGGGGATCTCTTCTTGGGCTTGCTCCAGTCAGATTGACTTACCCCTGGCTTGGTAGCCCCAATGTCTTTGGAACAAACTATTAAACCAACGGAGCCTAGAGTGGAAATATCAGTAGCTGGCAGGGTTATATCATTTGTTATTGATAACGGGGGCTATATGCTCAACTCTACTTGAATTTCCCGGTCCACTCCTTCCTTCACCCTTTTCAGTTGTGGGGGTGCAGGTCATTATATCCAGGCCCCTCACTATGCCATTACTTCCATGTGTTCTGGGAGATAAAATATTTCAATACTCCTTCCTTGTTATGCTAACGTGTCCAGCTCCGTTATTGGGAAGGGATATCATGACAAAAATTGGAACTCGTATTATTCTTTACTCTGAGCCATCACCACTGTGCCTTTTTTTTGGGTGCCTTTTGTTTAGCTTTGGATTCCTCTGATAGTTCTACGTTGGATCCTATCCAAGCCCTTCCACTGCATATAAACTTACTGCTTTGGTTAAGGCTCTGAGGTTAGGAAAAGTGTAAAGAAGGTTGTTGGTATGAGGTATGTTTTTGGTAAGAAAGGATAAAGGAAAGAGAAATTTTGTATAGGAAAGAATCTTTTTTGGTACATTTTTGTTCTAGAATGGCTGGTAAGGAAAGTATAGAACAAAAATAGAAGGTTCAAACTTGTCGAAAAATGGTATGAGTATGTCGAACATGGTAGGTGAAAGTTTGTGAAAAGAAGTGAAAGGAATTCTATAAACACTCAAGGCTACAAAAAGGTTCTATAAATTTACCATTAATATCAAGTACACTAGTGCTAGGCCAACATGCTACTCAAAGACCATAACATGAATTTCTTAATTAACAATCTCCAAAAGAATCTCCTTTAAACAACAGAGGGGGGAAGAAAGAGACAAAATTCAACTAGCCCTCCCCCACTGTCTTTGTTACAAAAAAAGCGAGGTTTTTTCCCCCAAAATTTTGGACTATCATTTTGGCTAAATAAGTGACTTTTACAATAACTACTGTGATTTTGTGTTATAACATTATGCTTTTAAAAACTTTAATACTTAAACTCTTAAAGTTCTCAGTCAGTCTCTCTAGGGTGAGATAAGAAGCAAGCTCCAGGAACCACACCTACCCCACACCCTCCTCCTGAAATCCCTGCAGACCAGGTACAAGAATTACTATCCAACATAGAATGAATGGCAAAATAACCTGGGCTTCATCCTCTAGCATATCAATCGTTGTGTTTTCTCTTGCCAATGTTTACCTGTTTTGAATTCTCAATTTAAACTACAACCTAACTACATGTCTCTAATGTTTTCAATTTTTCTTTCTTAAACTTTGTCAAAGTGACTGTATTTCCTTGTTAAAGTACAACTATAGATAATTTACAAAGTAATATTTCAACTTTTGTTAATTAATACATATAGTTTATGGGACTTTCACTTTTCCAACATTTTTTGTTGGGCAATAGCCTTTTTCATCACTGTTTGCTTAATAATTTTTGCCTATGCTCTCGCTTGATGTTTCATTAGATCCAAATAATATTCAGTTAAGGTTCTGCCGTTTCCTATTCATGCCCTTGGAAATAAATAGGTAGGGACATTGCTATGCCCCATCTCAGCAGGAAGTAGATACAGAGGAAGGATCTTTGTCCCGTTTCCCAGGATCATAAGAATATTTCCAAGAGCAGGAGTGGGGAATGAAAGGACAGACCGAGAGCGGGAAGCCATTTTTCATCTTGTTCTTAAACTCTGACACAATGGTGAGAAAGTAGAAGCTATGCTTTTGGAGAAATGCACACTTTAGGTATAATTAACTTTACCGACTTTGTCTTTTCAGAAACAGACTTCCAGGTATCTGAGGTATCTCATAGTGGCAACCAAGCTTGCCTAAAGTAAAGGGAATTTATAAGGCCCAAGACATCATGCATTGGGCAAGGATTGTAAAAGTCATGAAACTTGTAATTACAAAAGTTATAACCGCTCAGAGGGAGAGTAGGTGGGGATTCAATCTTCCAGTAAATTGGGCCCTATCTACAGGGAAGTCAAAGATCCCCCAGAACCTACCTACTGAGAATGCCTAGGAGATAAGGGGAGGTACACCTTCCATTAGTTCTAAGGAATGTCATTGGGAAGGTACAGGAAAATTAGAATCCTTGTCACACCCTTCTCTAGGGGCTGTGATGATTTGGGCAAACATTAATGGTTCTCTCTGTCGCGGGTTCTCCAAGACATCCGCAGGTGGTCGATAAAAAAGTCACAGCAGTCACGGCAGTCACGTACAACATCTCCAAGAGAAGGATTTTAAGCCAGGACTCTGAGGGGCTATGATGCCACACTCACCCGGAGTGTAGGCCCACTCCCTGTCTGTGGGGGGTGAACTTTTCTTAAATAAATCTTTTCTTCTCTCACCTCTGTGTGTTGCAATTGTTTGCATTTACTCGGATCTCTGGGCTGCCAGCGCGCACCTCCGGCTTGCCATCCCTGGGAGTGCTGCACGCCTCGTCTCGCCTCTCCACCCTCACCCCATCCGTACCCTAACAATGTCTTACATCCTTCTTGGGCCCAGTACAGAGTTGGGCCCTCAGGAGGTCCTCAGTGATTCAGGCCTTGATATTTCTGCACCTTTTCCAGCAAAGCATGTAAGACAGCCCCAGGGCGAACTCTACTTTCTCTATTTGGTTTTCTAGGTGTCTGTGACCTTTGATGATGTGGCTGTGACTTTCACCCAGGAGGAATGGGGGCAGCTGGACCCAGCTCAGCGGACCCTGTACCAGGAGGTGATGCTGGAAAACTGTGGGCTTCTGGTGTCTCTAGGTAAGGTCTTCCCCCTCCGCATGCAAGGGACCTGCTGCCTCCTTCATTCCACCCTCCAGGCCAGTCTGGTCAGGAAAACCTCTGGAACCTGCCTTGCCTCCCCAGCTTCAGTAATTTTCTAGAGTCACCTCTACTTACCTGGTATTCCTTTGTCTCCTTGTATAATAAATAATACCCTTTGAGAAAGTGGTGCAAAGAAATGGGGGCTTTACAGAACTCAAAGGTAAGATTTTCAGCTGTACATTATAAGGTACTGAGGTAGGAATTGAGAACCATGAAAATTGTGTCCTGGCTTCTCTCTCTGGGTCTGCTCATGTCACTTCTAGTCTGTATGACTTTTCCTGCCTTAGCAAGTTTGCAGCAGGCATACCCACCCCAGTCCTTACTCTGTGTAACCTTTCCAGATTCCTTATCTATTTCCCTGGCTTCTGTGGGGCATGCTTGAGCCAGCAAATGCTGTCCCCCACACCCCCCAGCCCATCCTTCCCTGGATCTCACACCCAGTGCCCACCATAGACTGGCTTCTATCCGAAGTTCTTTTTTTGAGTTTCAGAGAGGGATCTGACTGAGTGGGCCTGGTTGGCTCATGTATGTGTTCCACTGCCCAGTTAGCAGTGTCAGGGGTGATGGAATGTTCTTCAGAAAGGGGTGAGTCAGGTAGAACCCAAGGAATCATTTACCCTTGGTACCATCAGGTATTGTTCTAAGTAACACAGGCTCAGTTATAAACTTTCTTTATTCTTGTGTGCCTTAGTGATTTCATGTTTCCTAAGTCTGGGACCAAGATCCTCTGCTAGTATAAGAGAAAGTTTAGATCAGTGTTTCTCAACAATTGGTGGTTTTGCCCTCCAGGAGACATTGGCAATGTTTGCAGTCATTTTTGATTGTCACACCTTAGTGAGGGGGTGCTGACATTTAGTGGGTAGAGTCCAGAGATGCTGCCAAACATTCCACAGTGCATAAAGCAGACCCCTGAACAAAGAATTATCCAGCCCCAAGTGACAACATGGTAAAAGGTAGTAAAGGCCAGTTTAGACAATTCTCCACTTGAAGTTAATCACCACAGGCCATTCCTTTTGGAGGAAAGGAGGGTTTAAATCCAGGGCAATTCTTGAAACCCAGTTTAGGGTAAGATATGTCTATTTTTAGAGAATTGGAATTCTTTTTTTTCTTTTTTTGAGTTGGAGTCTCACTCCGTGGCCCAGACTGGAGTGCAGTGGCCATTCCTGGCCACCACAGCCTCGACCTGCTGGGCTCCGGCGATCCTTCCGCCGCAGCCTTCCAAGTAGCTGGAACTACAGGCACGCGCTACCATGCCCGACTAATTTTTTGATTTATTGTAGAGATGAGGTCTCACCAGGTTGCCCAGGCGGGTCTCGAACCCGCGGGCTCAGGCAATCCACTCACCTCAGGCTCCCAAGGCGCGCGATTACAGGCTGAGCCACCGAGCCCGGCAGAATTGGAATTCTATGTCAGTGACAGATTAAGCAGAGTTAGAAAAATTTGTACATTTAGATATTTTATGATGATGGTTTTAAAAAAACAAAGTCTAGTATCTGGCCTTATTGACCACTTTAATCATTTTGACATCCTTTCATCCTGAGCTTACTCTGCTCCACCCTTGCTGGTCTTCTTGCTGTTTCCCCAAATGCCCACCCACCTCAGGCCGTTGCATTTGCTGTTCTCTTTGGCTGATGAGTGTTCTCAGGGTAACTTAGCATTTCACGTGACCACCCCTTCTCAGCACAATTACCACCTCCTTGGCTAGCTCTTTCCTGACCACCAAATCTCATGGAAGTCCCTCTTTGATCATGCTTTCCTCCCTTTAGCTTATCTTTCTAAGCTAGTGGTTCTCAAGCAGGATGATGATGCATGTTAGTGGATGCTGGGTAACGTGGAGATATTTTTGTTTGTTGGAACTAGGATTAGGATGCCACTGGCATCTAGTATGAGGAGACTTGGAATGCTGCTAAACATTTTTATTTCTTTTTTTTTTTTTTGAAATGGAGTGTGGCTGTGTCTCCCAAGCTGGAGTGTAGTGGGGCAGTCATAGCTTATTGCATCCTTGAAGTCTTGGGCTTAAGTGGTCCTCCCACCTCAGCTTCTCAAGTGGGTGGGACTACAGGCATGAACCACCATGTCTGACTGTGTTAAACATTCTTGTAATGCACAAGACAGCCTATGTCCCTCTTCTTTCCCCAAGCATAGTGATCTAGACATAAATGTCAGTTATACTGAGCCTGGACACTTCATCACCTGGCACGAAGGGACACCCTGAGGAAGCCGTTCTTTTATTCCTTCTCTTTCCTGCCTCCTGAGTATTTTGAGGGAAAGTCTGGGTTTAGTGCTGAATCTGAACATCTGAATATCACTCATGCTTTTGCTCATTGCCCTCTTTCTTTCCCTTTCTTTCCTTTTCTCCCTCCCTCCCTCTTTCTCTCCTTTCCTTCCTTTCCTTTCTCTCCTCCCTTTCTTTCCTTTTCTTCCCTTCCCTCCCTTTCATCCTTTCCTCCCTCCCTCCCTACCCTCCTCCCTTCCTTCCTTCCTTTGTCTCACTGTGTTGTCCGGGGTGGTCTTGAACTTCTGGCCTTGACTACAGACATGAACCTCTACACCTGGCCTCATTTCCCTTTTTTACAGAGGGGGCAGCCTCAGGTTCACAGCCCTGAGCAGGCAGCACGAACTTGCAGGGACTGAACAATATTGTTTGGATCTATTGCCACATCTCCATGGTGATCTAATATCAAGACAGATGACTCTGAGTTTTCCAGAGTGATGCAGAATTCCCTTTTTGAAGAAATCTGAGCAAAATAAAAAGTGGATCATTTTCAAGAAAAACAATGGACCGGGCATGGTGGCTTATGCCTATAATCCCAGCATTTTGCAAGATTGAGTTGGGAGGATTGCTTAAACCCAAGAATTTGACCAGCCTAGGCAACATGACGGGACTGCATCTGTACAAAAAAGATCAAATTAGCCAGCATGGCGGCACGTACCTGTAGTCCCAGCTACTCAAGAGACTGAGGTAGAAGTATTGCCTGAGGCCAGGAAGTTGAGGCTGCAGTGAGAGCCATGATCATGCCACTGCACTCCAGCTGGGGTGACAGAGTGAGATCTTACTCAAAAAAATAAAAAAGAAAGAAAAGCAGTGGGTACAGTTCAGATCCCTATAGCACTGACTGGATGTCAGACCTGATTAAGGTACTATTCATAATTCACTTATTCTTATAGCATCCCCAGCAAAGTAAGGAAAATTTGGCAACTGCAGTGAGTCCCTCATCTAGTTTAACTTTTTCAATACAGAAGAAACACCTTCATTTTATGAAACTGTCACTTTAAATTGTTAAGTCCTCTTTTTGTGAAATGTTGATGTGACTCGGTGCTATTTGTTATTTATTTATTTAAATCGATGACAGGGTCTCACTCTGTCACCCATACTGGTGCAGTGGTGTAGTCATAGCTCATTAAAGTCTTGAACTCCTGGGCTCAGGTGATCCTCCTGCTTTAACCTACTAAGTAGCTGTGATGACAGGTTTGAACTACCATGCTGCTATTTGATATTCCTGTAAATGCCCTTATGTAACCATTTTACTGTAGGATGTTCAGTTTTGTAAATGTGTATTGGTTTGTGAAGCAGTGAGGTCTAGAGTCACCCAGTCTACTCCTCATTTGGCCCCTGAGAATGAGTTCTCCAGCTCATGTCCCTGCCTCACCACCATCCACCACTCTCTGTGATACTTGTAGTTTCCTCCTTAGAGTGGTGCTCGGGAGACCAGAATCTGGAGCCATACTCTGCTCCTTAAAAACCGTGTGACCCTGGGCAAGTTACTGTGTGGACTTCAGTGTGCTCATTGGTCAAATAAGAAATTATCATATCTACTTCTCAGAACCATTGCCTGGGCAAATGGGTTATTGTATGAAAGCGCTGTGTGTAGGAAAGCCATAGGGATCCCTGCTGCCACCAGAACTATGTTTTAAAAAATTTTTTATTTTTGTCATCGACTGTAATTTATTTTAGAATATACCAGTACTATTACTGTCACCCTCATCATGATTATCGTTGTCTTGCCTGAACACAACACTTTCTGGGCAGCGTTGTGGAGCTTTGTGGTTGAACAGCAGAGCAGAGGTGACTAGAACTGAGTTTCTTTATTGGCTCAGCTATTCACCAGTTCTATGCTCTTTGGCAAATCACTTTGTTTGCCTAAACCTGGTTTTCTTTGTACTAAAATGGTGCTGATAATGATGCGAACTTTCTGGAGATACTGTGAGTATCTTCAGAATCTTCATTTAGTCGTGGTCTAGAGAAAGAACCTTATAAAACATGGCATAAGATATAAAAAAAAAAAAGACTTGGATCAGTGAAGACACCTACACTCAAAAAGTTCAATATTTGCCAGGTGCAGGCGCTCACACTTATAATGCCAGTGATTCTGGAGTCCCAGGCAAGAAAATCACTTAATGCCAGGAGTTTGAGACCAGCCTGGGAAGCATAGTATTACCTCATCTATTAACCCAGGTGTTGTATGCACTTCTAGTTCTAACTACTTGGGAGTCTGAGGCAGGAGGATCACTTTAGCCCAGAAGTTCAAGGTTACAGTGAGCCATGATCATGCCACCGTACTCCAACCTGGGTGACAATGAGACACTGTCTTTTAAAAAACAAACAGAGTCAATTTTTAAAAATTATTTTATTTGTTTGAGTTGAAGTCTCACTCTGTTGTCCAGATTGGAGTGCAGGGGTACGCTCACGGCCACTGCAGCCTTGACCTGCTGGACTCGAGTGATCCTTCCACCTCAGCCTTCTAGTAGCCAGAACTGCAGGCACGTGCCACCATGCCTGGCTAATTTTTTTTATTATTGTAAAGATGAGGTCTTGCCAAATTGCCCAGGCTGGTCTCAAACCCCTGGGCTTAGCCATTCCTTTCACCTTGGCCTCCCAAAGTGCTGGGATTATAGGCATGAGCCACTGCACCCGGCCAAGAGACAATTTTTAAAGTATGTCAGATTTTTCTCCAAAATATTCTATAAATACAGTTCAGTCTTTTTTTTTCAGTCAGTCTTTTCGCAGCCTGGACCTCCTGGGCCCAGATGATCCTTTCACCTCAGCCTCCCAAGTACCTGGGACTACAGGAGTATACCACCAAGCCCAGCTAATGCAGTTTTTTGTAGGGATGAGGTCTCACTATGTTGCCCACGCTGATCTTGAACTTCTGGGCTCAAGCAATTCTCCCACCTCAGCCTCCCAAATTGCTGGGATTATAGTATGAGCTAATGTGCCCAGACAACTGTTGTTTAGTTTTGAGGGGTGTACACATTTAAATTATTTAGTACAGTCCCTTATACATGATTGTATCTATGACTATTTGTTTTTTGTTTGTTTTAGAGACAGGGACTCACTCTGTTTCCCAGGCTGGAGTACAGTGGTGTAGTTGTAGCTCACTGCAGCCTTGAACTTGTGGATTCAGGTGATTGTCCTGTTTCAAGCTTCTGAGTAACTAGGACTACAGGCACGTGTCATCACACCTGGCTAATTTCATTTTATTTATTTATTTATTTTTTGTAGAGATGGGGTCTTGCTATGTTACCTAGACTAGTCAAACTCCTGACTTAAAGCAATCCTTGGCTTCCTAAAGCATTGAGATTGCAGGTGTGCCCAAGTACTATGCCCTGCCCAAATACTCGTTTTTTATTTAGTCTTTTTTTTTCACCTCAGGTTTTACTCAATCACTGACTCAAGAATTTACATTTCTAACAAGTTCCCAGGCATGAGACCTCCAAAAATGTTAGGTCACACTCCCAACAGGGCCTCTAGTATGTCAGGTCAGGCCTGCCAGAGTGTGGGTGTCTGGTGTGCAATCCAGTGCCACATGAAAGATTGAGAGAATTGCACAGAAGTTAGATTAGAAAATGCAGTTTATTTAGAAAGTAAATTAGGGAGAGAGAAAAAGAAGAGGTTCACCTTCCCAAGGGAGAAGAGGGGGCCAAAGTTTAAGAAAATATGGCCTGGTCATAATTTAAAGAGCACTTAGCCACACTATAGCTTAGCAAGGCAAGGGCCTTGACTTAGTCTTAGCAGTAAAAATTCCATGGCAGTATGGCATTGCCTGCTTTGGTTTCCAGGTCACATGCCTGCTTTTTGGTTTGCGTCAATGAGAGCAGCTTCATTCTAAGATCTGGTCTTCATCCTAAAGTCCCCGATTAGATTGAGGGTCTTTATTTCTTTTCACTAGAGTTTATGTCTCCACTTTCTTTTCCCATGCACAGGGTGTCCTGTTCCCAGACCTGAGCTGATCTACCAGCTAGAACATGGGCAGGAGCTGTGGACCGACAAGAAAGACCTCTTCCAAGGCACCTGTCTAGGTAAGAGCCAAGATCTGGGCAGGTGGATATCTCTGCAGGCTTGAGACAGGGAGGAGACTGGTGGCCCTGGAATCTCTTGAGAAGCTTCTTGTTGTGGCCTCTCTAGGGTTTGGGGAGCATTGCAGCTCTTTGACTTGTGGTTCCTCTGCCCTTCCAGCCCCATCATACCTGTCACCACTCCTAGGGAGAAAAGAGGTTTATGAACTAAGATCTCTCAGCGCTCCAACCTTGTGATCTTGAAACATGGCTTGCTCATCACCAGCTCCATGACCCTAGTAAAGTTGCAAGATCTCATGTCTTTGTATATAAGTTTGGCTAAGTGAGCCGGGCACAGTGGCTCACACCTATAATCTGAGCACTTTGGGAGGCCCCATGAGTTCGAGACCATCCTGGGCAACTTGGCAAGATCTCATCTCTACAATAAATGAAGAAAAATTAGCTGGGTATAGTGGTGCATGCCTGTAGTTCCAGCTACTTGGAAGGCTGAGGCGGAAGGCTGCAGTGGCTGTGAGCATGCCTCTGCACTCCAGCCCGGATGACAGAGTGAGACTGACTCAAAAAAAAAAGTTTGACTAAGTGAATGCTAGCTGCTGTATCAAACAAACTCAAAAATCTTAGTATTTTAGCAAATGAAGACTTTTTCTCACTCATACCATGGTCTGAGTCAGCAGGAAGCTCTGTACCACATAGATATTGAGAAACCTAGGTTTCTTATCCTCCTTTCATCAACCTGTTGCTTTAAGGCTGACATCCTCGTGCTGGCAGAGAATTGAGAGAAGGGAAGTCATACACCCTTCGAGAAACACCAATTCCTTTCATGTTCCACCTGTAGGAACTACGCATTCAGCTATACTTGGATCCATGAGTCTGGAAAATGTGACTGGGCTATTGTGTCCAAGTAGAAGAGCAGATGGTTTGGCGAACATCTACTCAGTCTGTTCCTGAAAATTGATAGTAACAATAATTTCTATGTCATTGAGCTTTTTGAAGATGTAATCATGTGATATATTAATGCAAAAAACAGCCTTAGTAAGTGACTCATCAAAATAAACTGTGTGTTATTCATGACATATTAATCTTAATGCATGATATCTTATAGTTCCTTCTGAACTCTGAGGAAAAGAACCTTTTTTCTCTCTCCAACTATACTCTAGCTACCACTCTTTCCCACTTCCTCCATCTACCTTTCATCTGAATTTCAGTTAGATACTAAGAAGCAGTCCTTTGTCCATATCTTTTTGCATATCCTGTTTTTTTAAAAAACCTCAAGGTGACAATTGACTTCTCTGTCTCACATCAAGCCTGCTGAGGACACTGAGGCCATTCATCAGGTGTGTTAATTGGTACCACTGCAGAGTCAGAGTCTCCCTGCATCAGTCTCTTGGGCTGCCAAGTCAGCCTGTAAGTGACTTTGTGCAGTTTTTTTTTCAATCCTTCAGAGTCCGTTCCAAACCTTCTCCCCTCTTCAATTCCATGTCTCCACTTGTTTATCTTCACTTGTTTATCTCAAAGGCACCCAAACTCACAGGCCTAATAAGGAACCCATGATCCTGCTTACTTCTTTTACCTCCTAAATTTTATTGAGTTGTCCTGCCATTCAAGCAGGTTAGAAGACTAGATCCAACCTCAGACAGCTGTTTAACACTTCCGTATCCATTGATTCCTACATCCAGCTATTTTCAAGTCCTGTCTATTCCATATCATGCATGTCTCCTGAATTCATCACCTCTACCACCTTTGTCAAGTCTATCCCCACACTCTTATTCCAAGATGTCTTTTTCCTAGGGGATGTGAATAGACTCCCAGCTAGTCTCGCTGCATCTGCTTTGTGCCTCTGGTCAGCGCTTTGTCTTCCATGAGGTACCCCAGCACTTAAACTTTGTTCCAGACTGTTACCATTTCCCCAGCCACCCCGTCTCGATATATACTGCTGATACATCAACAATTTTTCATGTTTAAAATAAAGTCTATCTTCTTGTATTGCTTGATCATCAACCGTTACATGTACATCTGTAGCATCTCTCTTCCCTAGTGGAAGAGGTCTTGCTCCTGGCAATGACCAGTTCCTATACCAGAGTTAGATCATTTTCTCATGGTCAGTCTTTCACTAGCATTCTGCTTGTTTTGTAACTTCATTCTTTCTCTACTCAACATAAAAATATGCTCAAGTTTCTTACAGTTGAAGAAAATAAAACACATGCTAATTGCTTACAATGTCTTCATATATTCATTCACTCTCTGGGCGCTTGATCATGTGTTTTCATTCTCACAATCAGTGGTGCTGTGGACATTCATATAGTTCATCTTTCACATGTAAGGGCATTTTTTTTAATAACGTTTCTGGATTGAAATTATTGGATTACAGGCTATGAGAATGTTCAAGTTTGTAGGATCATTCCCATTTTCTTTTTATTTATTTATTTATTTTTGAGTTGGAGTCTCACTCTGTCACCCAGACTGGAGTGCAGTGGCCGCTCCCGGAAACCGCAGCCATGACCTGCTGGGCTCCGGCGATCCTTCCGCCTCAGCCTTCCAAGTAGCTGGAACTACAGGCGCATGCTACCACTCCCGGCTAATTTTTTATTTATTGTAGAGATGAGGTCTTGCCAAGTTGCCCAGGCGGGTCACGAACCAGCGGGCTTAGGCAATCCACTCACCTCAGCCTCCCAAAGGCACGGAATTACAGGCTGAGCCACCGAGTCCAGCTCATTCCCATTTTCTAAAGGGGCTATATCAATTTACATTCCTCCAGGAATGTGTGAGAGACTCCATTGATCCGTTTCCTATCTAATGCTTGATATTCTAAGGCTCCTCAATTTTTGCTGATCAAATGGACACAAAATAGTATCTCTTTTGCTCTTGATTTGCATTTTTCTCATTGCTAAGATAGTTTAGTGTCACGATTTTTGGCCAATCTATATTTTCTTCTGTGAAATGTCATGTAATGATAAATGCCTATTTTTCCATTAATTTGTTTTCTTTTTTTAATTTGAGTTTTGTGCATTTTAAATACCTACCTTTTATTAGTTATTTTTGCTACAAGTGTAGTCTTCTAGTTTTAAAATTGTGTCCTTTTACTGTTTTTTAAAGTATCTTGTTCTGTAGAGGTTCTTATTTTAGTGTAGTGTCATGTATGACTTTTCTTACATAGTGAATTTGTATCATGTATAAAAAATTCCTTTACTTCAATATTAAAAAGACATTCTTGTTTATTCTAGCAAAATTTGGCATTTGACATTTAAGTCTTTATCTATCTGAAACTGATTTTGAGTAATGTGATAGAATGCAATTATTTCCATTTCCCATGTGCATAGCCAGCTTTTCTAGCTTCATTTCCTTAATAGTCTCTTATCTAATCACTGAAGTGTTGTGCCTTTTTGCCTTCTACCAAAGCTCCATCTGTGTGTGAGTGGATTTCTAAGATCTCTATTCTTTTTTCATTGTTAGTTTGTCTTATTTCTGTGACTGGACTGCTCTACCTTTATGAGTTCTATTCTTGTAATGGCACTCTTCATCCTCACTGTCACCTAAGTCAGAATTTTGGAAATCGTCTCCCCTCTGTTCCCACCTTTATCAAGATTCCCGTCAATACCATCCTCTCGTGCACCACAATACCTTTGTACATTCTGCCTTGTTAAGGTAACAATACCCTTCCCACTTTCTCTTGGGGCACCTCCCCTGATCTCTTCCTATCCAGAATTAGCCAAACTCAAGTTAAGGACACAGTCCTCCAAGATTGCCAAGTCTACCCAAATTCTCTAACTGCATCCGACAAGTTCAGAAATTTCCCAAAACCACTGTCAGCTTTCATAATGTGCTAAAAAGACTCACAAAACTTTGTTATAAACAAAGGATACAAATTAGAAGAGACACAGAATGTGGGGCTGAAGGGGTTCCAAATGTAAAGCTTCCATGTCCTGAGGGACTCAGTTCCCATCTGGAATCACTGTAGGACAGTACATTCGTGGAGTGTTGCCAAGACTGGAAGCTCACAGGAGCTCTGGTATTTAGAGTTTCATTAAGCATCATTATATAAGCATAGCTGATTGAATCATTACCCATGTGACTCAGTCTCCAGCCCTCCCATCCCTTTTCCAAAGGTTCCACTGTTATCTTGTGGCTCAAAGCCCTAGCTTTCTACTCACTGGTTGGTCTTTCTGGTATGGCCAGCCCTCACCAGAGTCACCTCTTTAGAACAAACTATCTAGGGGCCCATAATGATTTGTCTTTGTATATTCAGTCTGGAATTGAGGAGGTATTTCCACTGTAGACCCTGTCTTCACGCTCAGCCTTTCCACTTGGATTCCATTCCAAGGAATCACAAACTCAAGGACCAGAAAAGAAATTACAAATCTGGGGTTCGAAGATAGCAAAATATAGACTGGGTATAGTGGCTTATGCCTATAATGCCAGCACTTTGGGAGGCCGAGATGAGAGGATTGTCTGAGGTCATGGGTTTGAGACCAGCCTGGGTGACTTTAGCAAGACCTCATCTCTGCAATAAATAAAAAAATTTCACCAGGCATGAGGGTGCACTCCAACTCAAAACAAACAAACAAACAAAGATAGCAAAATATAGCAGACATAAATACACTATATACAACTTTTTTTTTTTTGAGTTGGAGTCTCACTCTTGCCCAGGTTGGACTGCAATGGCGCACTCACAGCCATCCCAGCGTCGACCTGCTGGGCTCAGGTGATCCATCCACCTCAGCCTTCCAAGTAGCCGGAACTACAGGCACACGCCACCATGCCTAACTAATTTTATTTTTGTGTGTGTGTGTGTTGGAGTTTCACTCTGTCGTCCAGGCTGGAGTGCAGTGGCATGCTCATGGCCACCCCAGCATCGACCTTCTGGACTCTGGTGATCCTTCCACCTCAGCCTTCCAAGTAGCCGGAACTACAGGCGCACGCTACCACACCTGGCTAATTTTTTATTTATTGTAGAGATGAGGTCTTGTGAAGTTGCCTGGACTGGTCTCGAACCAACGGGCTCAGGCAATCCACTTGCCTCGGCCTCACAAAGTGCTGGGATGACAGGTTGAGCCACCGAGCCCGGCCAACTTTATTGTTTTTACTGAATTGGTACTTTTGTTTTTTCTGTTTTGCATTGCTCACAGATTCTTCTGTGTGTTGGATTTCTTTCAGGTGACGAAGCAAAATCCAAGAACACAGAACATATTACTTCTGAGCCAGCCTTGACAGAGGCATTCTCACTTCGGGGACAGCTAATTCAAGGAGACCCAGAGGATTCCATGCTGGTGCAAGCCAAGGATCCAAATAAGCTATTAGAAATGCAGGGAGGATACTTGAGACCAGCAATAGATCCCGAGAAAGAGAAGCTCCCTGAACTTGATGGTTTAGAGACAGCTGATGGTTTGTGTTCAGGGATATTACAGAATCAAGTTTCTCTAGGGGATGGTGTCCATGATCGTGACTCATATGAATCAGGTAAAGATCCCATGATTCAAGAAGAGGAAAATATCTTTAAATGCAATGAATGTGGAAAAGTATTTAACAAGAAACGCCTTCTAGCTCGTCATGAGAGGATTCACTCTGGAGTGAAGCCCTATGAATGCACAGAGTGTGGAAAAGCCTTTAGCAAAAGTACGTACCTCCTGCAGCACCACATGGTCCACACTGGGGAGAAGCCATATAAGTGCATGGAGTGTGGGAAGGCCTTTAACCGCAAATCACACCTTACCCAGCACCAGCGGATTCACAGTGGAGAAAAGCCTTATAAGTGCAGTGAATGTGGAAAGGCCTTCACCCACCGCTCCACTTTTGTCTTGCATAACAGGAGCCACACTGGAGAAAAACCCTTTGTGTGCAAAGAATGTGGCAAAGCCTTTCGAGATAGGCCAGGTTTCATTCGACACTACATTATCCACAGTGGGGAGAATCCCTATGAGTGTTTTGAGTGTGGCAAGGTCTTCAAACATAGGTCATACCTCATGTGGCACCAGCAGACTCACACAGGGCAGAAGCCCTATGAGTGTAGTGAATGTGGAAAGGCCTTTTGTGAGAGTGCAGCCCTGATTCACCACTATGTCATCCACACTGGGGAGAAGCCCTTTGAGTGCCTTGAGTGTGGGAAGGCCTTCAACCATAGGTCATACCTCAAGAGGCACCAACGGATTCACACTGGGGAGAAACCTTATGTGTGCAGTGAATGTGGAAAGGCCTTCACCCACTGCTCCACTTTTATCTTGCATAAAAGGGCCCACACTGGAGAAAAACCTTTTGAGTGCAAAGAATGTGGAAAAGCCTTTAGCAATAGGGCAGACCTCATTCGACACTTCAGCATCCACACTGGAGAGAAGCCCTATGAGTGCATGGAGTGTGGAAAGGCCTTCAACCGCAGGTCAGGCCTCACTAGGCACCAGCGGATTCATAGTGGAGAGAAGCCCTATGAATGCATAGAGTGTGGGAAGACGTTTTGCTGGAGCACAAATCTCATTCGGCACTCCATCATCCACACTGGAGAGAAGCCGTATGAGTGCAGTGAATGTGGAAAGGCCTTCAGTCGCAGCTCATCCCTCACTCAGCATCAAAGAATGCATTCTGGGAGAAACTCTGTTAGTGTAACAGATGTGGGAAGACCTTTTACAAGTGGGCAAGCCTCAGTCAACATTGAAGAACTTTTATTGGGGAAAAACTTTTTGAATGTAACCACTGAGGAAAATCTTTTGCAGGATATGGCATCTGATCGTACATACCAAAGAGAAACCCCACAAGTGTCTTCACTGTGAGAAAACCTATTGCAGAATATCACTTGTCACCTAAAGAGTCATAGTAGAAATTCACACAGTTTAGAGCCTTATTCTCCATGAATTAAATTAGGAGAAAGACTCAGTAATTATTACGCATTTAGGAAAATCTTTAGCTACATCCTTCTTAGTTTACAGTGCAATGTTATCTCAGGAATTTTTATAGAAAGGTGACATAGAGAAGAAAATGAAACTCAAGCACTGCTTCTTTTATACTCCATCTTGTATATACATGTATTGCTGTGCAGAAAAGTTACATAGTGAGGGCAGGTTTGGAAACTTATTGAATACTGTCTTCTACAAAATTGTATTCAATTTTATGAGAAATATGAGTCATAAAATACTTAAGGAGATAAGGAAACGAATGGGCACATTCGTACCACTTAAGACTATTTAGGTCTTGCTTTTCTTTTAAAAAAAGTCACTTTTTATGTGGTTTTAAATACCTAACACTCAGAATTTTTCTTGATTCCCATCTGTTGATTTACTTGATTGCTATAGCTGTTATGGTAAATCTTAAAATTGGGTAATGTGATGTCTTTCTATTCTTTTTTTAAAGTCCATTTGGTATTCATAGTTTCTTTTAGTTTCCATATACACTCTAGGAATACTTTTTCTATTTTTCCAATATTCTTGCTTGGATTTTGATAGAAATTGAGTTAATCTGTAGCTCAGTGTGTTAAGAATCAGCCTCTTTACTTTTTTGAGTCTTCTGAGTTATGAACATGGTATGTCTTTTTATTTAAATATTACTTGGTATATTTCATTACTGTTTTATAAATTATATAACTTCTATACACTTTTCTTTTTTCTTTCTTTTTTTTTTTTTTTGTGAGTTGGAGTCTCACTCTGTTGCCCAGACTGGAGTGCAGTGGCCACTCCCGGCCACTGCAGCCTCGATCTGCTGTGCTCCGGCGATCCTTCCGCCTCACCCTTCTGGATAGCCATAATTACAGGCATGTGCTACCACGCCTGGCTGATTTTTTAATTTATTGTAGAGATGAGGTCTCACTAAGTTGCTCAGGCGGGGCTTGAATCCGCGGGCTCAGGCAATCCACTCACCTTAGCCTCCCAAAGGTGCAAGATTACAGGCTGAGCCACCGAGCCGGGCTCTATATACTTTTCAATAAGATTTATATCTTTATGGTGTTTGAGTGATTGTAAATGACATTTATATTTAAACTTATAATTTTCACATGTTTGATAGTGTACAGAAATGTAATTATTGTCTGGTTTTGATCTTATTTTGCTGTACAGCAGCTTTCCTAAACTCACTTATTATTTCTAGCCATTTCTTTTGGGATAATCCTTTTGATTTTAAACATAGAAATCCCATTTGCAATTAGAGACAGTTGTATTTCTTACTTCCCATTGATAGACCTTTTATTTCCTTTTCTTGTGTTACTGCACTGGGTACGATTTCTAGTATGATGTTGAAGTCATCTATGCGTTGTTCCTGATATTGGGGAAGAAATGTTCAGTGTCTCATAAATGTGATGATAAAAGTTGTTTTCATGGAGTTTGTATTAATTAAGTTTAGAAAATTTTCCTCTTCTTAATTTGATGAGATTTTCTATTGTTATTAATAAGCGTTGGATTTTACCATATGCTTTTTCTCCATCAGTTGATGTGATCATGTGATGTTACTTCTGTAATCTGTTGATATGATGTATTGCATTGAGTTTTAAGTGGTGAATCAGCCTCACATCTGTGGAATAAGCTCCATTAGTCCTGATATATTTTTTTGTTTGTGTACTGTGTTGCAGTATTCCATTTGCTAGTATTTTGTTGAGGAAGTTTTCTTGAAAGTTGATGAGTGATAATGATCTGTAGTTTTCTTCCTTCCCTTTCTCTCTCTTTCGCTTTCTTTTTTGGGTTGGAGTCTCACTTTGTCACCCAGGCTGGAGTGCAGTGGCATGCTCACATCCACTGCAACCTCAACTATCTGGGCTCAGGCGATTGAACTTCCGCTACAGCCTTCCAAGTAGCTGGAACCATGGGCTTCTTCTTCTTCTTTTTTTTTTTATTATTGTCTGGTTTTGATGTCTAGGTGATGCTAGCCTCACAGCATGAATTGGAAGGAATGCTTTTCTGTTTTTTGGAAGACTGTGTAGAATTAGTGTTATTTGTTCTCTGATTGTTTGGCAGCATTCTCCAGTGGGCCTGGAGGTTTTTCTATTTTAATTATTTATTTTATTTAATATTCAGAGTATTTCATACTGGGTGAGTTTTGTTAGTTTTTTAATAAATTGTTTCATTTTATGTAAATTTTCTAATTTTGTAGTGTTGTTTGAAATATTTCCTTATTGATGGCAGCAGGATCTGTATTTATGTCCTTTATTGTATTATTGATATTTGAAATGTATCAGTTTTATCTTTGTTAATCTTTTTAAACATTTATCAGTTTTATTGATCATTTCAAGGAACCAGCACTTTATATCACTGAATTGTTTTTACTATCTTTTCTGTTCTTAATTTTACTTATTTTTCCTCTCATCTTTATTATATCCTTTGTTCTACTTGCTTTGGTTGTATTTGACTCTTATTGATTTTTTCAAGATGAGTGTTTAGATTATTGCTTTGAGGCTTTTTTCTTTATAATGTAAGCTATAAGTTCTATAAATTTCCCTTACAGCACTGTTAGTTTCATCCCACAAGGTTTTCTGTTTTTAATTACATTTCATTCAATTCTAAAATTTCTCAATTCCTTTTGAGACATCTTCCCTAATCCATGAACCCATGTATTATTTAGAACCATATTGTTTACTATCTTAGTGTTTGGAGTACTCCCTGCTATTTATTTGTTATTGTTTTCTAATTTGTTTCACCTTTTTTTGTTGTTGTTGTTGTTTGTTTTGTTCTTTGAGTTGTGGTCTCACTCTGTTGCCCAGACTGGAGTGCAGTGGCTGCTCCCGGCCACCGCAGCCTCGACCAGCTGAACTCCAGTAATCCTTCCATCTCAGCCTTCCAAGTAGCTGGAACTATAGGCACACACTACCACACCTGGCTAATTTTTTTTGATTTATTGTAGAGATGAGGTCTCACCAAGTTGCCCAGGCAGGTCTCGAACCCTCAAGCTCAGGCAATTCACTCACCTCAGCCTCCCAAGGCGCGGGATTACAGGCTGAGCCACTGAGCCCAGCTTGTTTCACATTTGATCTTACTGTTTAAATTTATTGACTTTTCCTTAATGACCCAGGCAGGATATGGTGCTATCTTGTTTTGTATACCTGCTTAGGAAGAATGTGTGTTCTGCTGTCATTGGTTGAGAGTTTCTACAAATGTTCGTATGATCCTGTTGGTTGGTGGTATTATTTAGGTCTGCTATATCCTTGCTGATTTTCTGTCTAGTATTTCTCTCAATTGCTGACAGAGGGGTGTTGAAATCCTGAACTACAATTACGAAATTATCTGTTTCTCCTTTAAGTTCTATCAGTTTTTTTTGCTTCATAAAATCTAAAGCTCTGTTGTTTTGTACATACACATGAAGGGTTGCTAATGCTTGCTGTATTGATCCTTTTATCATTCTGTAATGTTCTTATTTGCTCCTGTTAATTTTCTTGTCAATTCTTTATCTGATTTTCCTGTGGTCTCTTCCTTTTTTTGGGTTGTTTGCATGGTTTATGTATTTTTATAATTTTTTTAAAAACCTTATCTGTAACTACTATATAAGAAGTAAGTTTCTTGTGAACAACATATACTTGGGTTGTGATTTTATATCCATTTTGCTTATGTCTAAATCTTAATTGTATATTTAGACCATTTAAATGTATAATAATTATTGATATGTTAGTGTTTATGTCGGCTATTTTATTATTAGATTTTTTTAGTATTCCCTGTTTCTTGTTTCTTGTTTTTTTTGTTGTTGTTGTTGTGGGGTTTTTTTGTCTTCTACATTTTTAGAACTCCATTTGATATATCTATAGTGACTTTTAGAATATCTCTTGTCTTTTTAGTGATTGTTCTAGATATTACAGTGTACATATATAACTTACCACAGTTTAATAGTATCAACAATTTAGCACTTTGATATATAGAAACCTTACTTCCATTAGGTCCCTTTTTACCTTACCTATGAATATGATTGTCTTAGGTAATTTTTCTTCAAAGGATGAGTACCATGTTGGAAGATGTGATTTTTGCTTCAACTGACAAGCATATTATGAAACTTGCTTGTTGACCTTTTTACCCATTCCATTCTTTATTCCTTTTGAAATCCTAAACTTCCTTCTGTTAATGTTACATTTCTGTTTGGCAAACTTCCTGTAGCTTTTCTTCTAGGGTAGGTCTCCTGGTAACAAATGTTCTTTGTTTTCCTTTCTCTAAAAGTATCTTTATGTTCTTTTCATTCCTGAAGGATATTTTGTGGGATATAGAATTTGGGGCTGGCAGTTCTTTTAGTACTTGAGAAACATGTCTGTTTCTTTTATCCACCATGACTTCAGGTGAAAAATTTGCTACCATTATCCTCCAGTTAACTGTTTCTTAGTTTGTTATACACCATTTCTTTCAAGTTGCATTCAAAATTGGGGTTTTTTTGGTCTATACAGTGTTCAGAAATTTGATCACAGGATGTATGACATGGAATTTTAAAAATTTATCTTGTTTGGTGTTTGCTCAGCTTTTTGATCTGTAGATTTATTCCCTTTGTCAAATTTGGGGGATTTTCAACCATTATTTCTTTAAATGTTTTTTTCATCCTTACTCTTGCTTCTTTCTGGAACTCCAATAATATGAGTAGTAAGTCTTTTGTTATTGTTACAGGTCTCTCATGCTCTCGTCTTTTTTTTCCCCCTTTTTTCTTGTCTTTCTGTTTTTCATATTGATTAATTTCTTTTCACTTTATTTCTTTCAGTTCATGGGTTCTTCTTTCATACCCAGTGTACTTTTGAGCTTGTCTGGTGAGTTATAGTTTTTGTTTTGTTAAATTGTTTAATTTCCATTTTATCCTTTTGCACATCTTCTATTTCTTTCCTTTTTTTATAATGCCAAAGAAGGACACAGAAAACAGGAAAAAAATGTGTATTCTAAACATACCTTGACCCTGAAGAGAATCTACATGGGCTTTTATGGACAGATTCTGTGGTGGTTTGCTTGATATTTGAATAGAAATCCTAAATTATCTAGAGCACTAGAAGATCTGTAGTCTTTTATTTTTATTTATTTACTTTTTATCTTTTGTAGAGATGAGATGTCGCCAAGTTGCCCTGGCTGGTCTCAAACCCTGGGTTCATGCAATCCTCTCGCCTCTGCCTCTCAAAGTGCTGGGCTTACAGGCTTGAGCCACCGCACCCAACTGTAGTCTTTTATATTGAGCTCCTCAAATACTTTGAACAGATTATATAACCTAGGGTGATCTGCAGATCATTTAGAGTTGTGTTCTCCAGGGAAGATTTGTATGAAAAATTACCCAGCTCTCATAAGCCTTGTTATATTCCAAAGGAAAGGGATCACTCTTCTCCAGAGATCATTGTTGCCCTTTGTTGTTAGGATCTAGACAAGCTTGTCTTTTTCATCCTCTATTTTTCATCCACTGTTTAGTCTTTAATTTCTCCTTAATAGCCAGCTTTGTTTTAGTTATCTACAGCTATGTTCTAATCTCAAGCCTCATTTCCAGTGTGTTTCTACTCTGCTTGCCTCTCAAGCTCTGCTCATTCTTTCTTCTTTCTCTCACAGACATTCCCTGTGCAGCTGTTCTGTTCCTACCCCCTCACATTCATGTCACCCCACATACACTACTTAGTGGCTTCTGCCACTGTTTCCTGACTTCAGCAAGTCTCACAAAGGTCCCTTTTGATCTCCCAACTCCCTTTTTAGACCTGAATACTGCTATTACCCTCTCTGACTTGAAGATTCTTTTTTGGCTTCTGTGATTTTTTGCCTTTCTCCTTTATGGGGTCTTTGTCTTTATTCCATCTATTAAACAACTTTACATCCCAGCATCTATCATAATCATTGCTTTTCTAACTTCTTGTGCACCCTATGAATGAGTTAATTGCCTCTGAAGGCATTTTACTCTCAGTGATATACATAATTTTTCTGAATCCATGTCTCCAGGTCAATGTTTCTTATGTCCATTTCCCACTGGATGCCCTTTCCCACCTCTGTATTAGTACACTTGAGACTGTATTAGAGTATCATGTTGCCGTGGCCTTGGGGGTGTACCCCTAGTAATCATATGAGAAAACAAGCATATAATATTGTGTATCAGCCATTGTTTTGACGATTTTACCCACATCATCTCTGTTCATCTTTATGACAACTTTGTGTGGTAGATAATGTTATTTCCCCCACTATAACAGATCAGAAGACTGAGGTACAGAGTGAGTAAGGAATTGTCAAGATCTCATGATTATAAAGATTAAGCTTAGCGATTGCAAGCCACTTGGGCTGGCTTCAGAATCCATGTCCTTAACCACTTTATTACTTCTTGGTTTCTTGATCATTATTTTTACTAGAATAGATCAAACAGTGTTCATTTACCTGTAACGTACTGTTCTCATTTGACAGTACTTTTTAGCCATCCCTTCAAGCAAGTGAGATAAACTGAACTCACTCTTTAATGCTTGCTGTTGTAAATGTGTACAAAATAGAGAATGTCTGAATTTGAGGAAGCAGGTTGGGGGGTGGGAAGGAGGAGTATAGAAGGGCTAAGGGGTGTGTTTTGTTTTGGGTGTGGTGTTTGAGGTGTCTGAAGAACACCTCAGTGAATTCTCCTCATTTCTGCCTTGTTATCCAGACCAGACATATTGTAACCATTCTCCTTTTTCATCATCCCCACTTCCAGCCACTGCTCTGATCTTTTTTTAGTAGGCCCTTAATATATGTATTTTGGTGAATGACCACACATAGCAGGGTATTTTTATTATTGTTCCCTCACAGAGTGTTTGCTACAAAGCTGTGCTATAAGTGGAACTGTATATGACATGCCTCGACCTTGAAGAGAATCTACATGGCTTTTACAGACAGATGTACAGGATTTTAGAAATCATAATGAAGGACTGTGTCAGGGTCCTCAAAACCACTCCCAAGTTTGATGATGTACTTGCAAGACTCACAGGATTCAACATTTTGTCATACTCAGTGGTTGTCATTTATTACGGCAAAATAATACAAAGCAAACTCAGTAAAGAGAAAAAGCTGAAGTCCAGAGGAAACCTGGCACAATCTTCTAAAGTCTTATCTCAGTGAAGCCACACAGGATATGCTTTATTTAAGCTCCACTTAGGACTTAAACGACAACACATGTGAGACGTCTACTAGGGAATCTCATTGGGTACTCATTGTTTAAAGTATCACTTTCTAGCAATACTACAATTCTAGACCTCCAGATGAATGGGTGGTGTCCAGCATAAGCCACATTGTTTACACAGACAATTTAGGCACATGGAACTACTACTTATTTCTGGGAACAATAGGAAAACTGAAACCTAAAGATCCATATGCAAGCCAAGGGTGAACCTTGAAAGATTAGAGGATAACAATCTGGCATGTTATGTCTCTTTATCACAGTAACTTAAATAGGTATCACATGCTGAATAAGCTCATATTTCTCTAACAAGGACTAAGCAAATACAGTTTTCTACAACAAAAATAAGTCATAGCTTTGAGTTAAAGGCTTATATACCTGTAAAACAGTATAACCAGCTGGGCATGGTGGCTCATGCCTGTAATTGCAACACTTTGGGAGGACAAGGTGGGAGGATGCCTTGAGCCAGGAGTTCAAGGCTAGCCTGGGCAACATACTGAGACCTCATCACTACAAAAGAATTATCCACGTTTGGTGGTGCACTCTGTAGACCCAACTACTTAGGAGGCTGAGACGGAAGGATTGCCTGAACCTGGGGTGTCAAGTTTTCCATGTGCAATGATCATGTCACTACACTCAAGCCTGGGCAACAGAGTGAGACCCTGTTGGTAACAATTAAAAAGTCACATTGGAAATTCTTAAACTAACTAGAATGTAATTTAGTGATGACAAGGTATGGAGAAAGTCTTGTGAGAAGAGATCTTGCCTCTGCCTAGTATGAGTACTCATTGTTTATGGAGTATCACTTTCTAGCAATACTACAATTCTAGACCTCCAGACGAATGGGAGGTATTCAGCATAAGCCTAGTATACCACATAAGCTTCAAGTGGTTCGACTTGCCAGTATTCCCTGATTTTATTTCTGTACTGACTAGGTAAATGCTGTGTATTTTCATAGAACTTATGTCAGTTTCTCATATATTGTTCTTGCTATTGAAAGTTGTAATCTCTGGCTACAACAAAGATAATTAAAGAATATGGGGTCCATGATAATTTCAGCAGCATGGAATGTGGGTAATTTGATATTAAAAAATATGTTACAGGCTTGGTCACTTTCATGGATGTGTCTGAATTTCACTTGGAGGGAGTGGGAGCAGTTGGCCCCAGCTGAGAGAGCCCTCTGCAGAGATATGATTCTAGAGCAGAGGTTCCCAATCCCTGAACCACGGACTAGTACCCATCCATGGCCTGTTAGGAATCAGAACGCACAGTAGGAATTGAGTGGCTGGCCAGCGAAGCTTCATCTGTATTTACAGCCACTCTTTGTCACGCGCATTACTGTCTGAGCTCTTGTCTTCTGTCAGATCAGTGGCATTAGATTCTCATAGGATCATGAACTCTATTTTGAACTGTACTTGTGAGGGATCTAGGTTGCACACCCCTTATGAGAAGCTAATGCTTGGTGATCTGAGGTGGAACTGAGGTGGTGATGCTAGCACTGGGGAGTGGCTACAAATACAGATTAACATTGGCAGGTTTGCCTGCACATTCATGAAACCAGTTCTGATGACAAAAAAAGGTGGGGACCGCTGAGCTAGAGACTTTTGGGAATCTGGTCTTTTGGTGTATGTGTATCTTCCCTTTGTATATAGACTCCAGCACACAGATGCCATTTCCTCTTTATTGTGGGAAGCTGGAGTGCTCTGCAATGCTTAGTGATGTGTCTCAGGTTTTGTTTTTGTTTTTCAGAAACACCAAATTCAAGCAGCAAACAAAATATGTGTGGTGTCTCAGTTTTGAGAATTAAAGATTTTTCACATTTGCTCAGAGATTGATTATTTTTGCTAATAAGCAAACATCTGTTTGTGTTATACATCTCAGTTGAATAGTCTCAGCTAAATTGTAAGTGGGTAGTTTATTTTGCCTCTTTTGAGCAATGTCAAGACTGGGGGCCAGGCAGAAAAACTATGCTTGTACTTCTGTCCTTGCTCTTAACTAATGGGACATTAGTTAAATTCCTATCCACTCTGCCTTCTTTACTTTGGAGGTCTGTGTATTCAGCATTTGCTTTTATTCTGCTGTCTTGACAAGTGGGACCTTGCTGATCCTGGAGAGACTGCCCATCCAGGACCAACTAATTCCAAGTGGTAACAAAGGCCTCCCTAGCCTGCACCTTTCATATGCAAACCAAATATGTAAAAAACACAATAAAGGATGCTGCCTCTGCTTTCCCCAAACTACTGCCACTTTACTGATCCTGGTGCTCCCCTGTGTAGCTCTACACTGCCTGGTGTGTGCCCCTTTCTTGGGAGCTGTGTGTAACAAAGTATCTCCTCACTGGCAATGTGTCTTGGTTTGTTATCCTCAGCATATCTGAATAATAAAATTGGCATTTCAAAATGCCACCTCAAACCATTACAAGGCAATACAAAGTTTACACAGCAGGTTGGGCACTGGCTCACACCTGTAATTTTAGCACTTTGGGAGGTGGAGGCAAGAGCATTGTCTGGGCCCAGGAGTTCAAGACCAGTCTGGACAACTTGGCAAGATGTCGTCTCTACAATTAAAAAAAATTAGCCAGGCATAGTGGTGAATACCTGTAGTTCCAGTTATTTGGAAGACTGAGACATAAGGATCACCTGAGCCTAGCAGTTCAATGCTGCAGTGGCCATGAGCATGCCACTGCACTCCAACCTGGGTGGCACAGGGAGGCTCTGGTTTTTTTTTTAAAAAGTGTACACAGCAAAATCAGGTCCACAAAACACTGCTCAAAGATAATCCAGGAAGACTATTCCATGCTCATGGTTAGGAAGAATCAACATTGTTAAAATGTCCATCCTACCAAAGGTAATCCATGGAGTAAAAATTAACTACATCATTCTTAAATCTGGAAGTGACAATACAGAGATTCATATGGAAACAAAAGACCACGAATAGCCAAAACAATCCTTAGCAAAAGAAACAAGTATCATACTTCCAGACCAAACACTACTATAAAGCTACAATAATCAAAACAGCCTGGTATTAGTATGAGAACAGGCATATAGACCAATGGAACAGGATGGAGATTCTGGAAGCAAAACCTCAATTCCTCAACCAACTCATCTTCAACAAAGCCTCCACCAACAACCAATGGGGAGAGGAGGACCTATTCAGTAAATGGTGCTGGGAAAACTGACCACATGCAGAAGATTGAAACAAGACCCCTACCTATCACCATACACAAAAGTAAGCTCTAAATGGATCAAAGATCTAAATAATCAAACCTCAAACTATATGAATCCTAGAAGAAAATATAGGAAACACCGTTATGGAAGTTGGAATAGGCAACCAATTCCTGATCAACTCTGCAAAAGCAAATGCCATAAAACATAAGATACACAAGTGGGACCTCATCAAACTGAAAAGCTTCTGCAAAGCAAACCATCAAGAGTGGGGAGACAGCCCACAGAATGGGACAAAATATTTGCCAACTGTAAATCTGACAAAGGCCCAACATACAGGATCTATAAGGAGCTCACCATGCCAAAAGGGAAAAGCAAACAACCCTATTAAGAAATGGACAAGGCTGAGCATAGTGACACACCTATAATCCCTGCACTTTGAGAGGCTGAGATGAGAGGACTGCCTGAGCTTACGGGGTTGAGACCAGCCTGGGCAACTTGGTGAGACCTTATCTCTACAATAAATCAAAAAATTAGCCAGGCATGGTGCATGCCTGTAGTTTCAGCTACTTGGAAGGCTGAGGTGGAAGGATTGCCTAAGCCCAGTAGGTCAAGGCTGCGTTGGCTGTGAGCATGTCACCACCTTCCAGCCTGGGTAACAGAGTAAGACTAACTCAAAAAAAGGAGGAGGAAGATATAAATAGACACTTCTCAGAAGAAGGACATAAGCAGTCAACAGATACATGAAGAAATGCTCAGCATCACTAATCAGCAAAGAAATGTAAATTAAAACCACACTCAAATACCACCTAGCTCCAGTCAGGATGGCCATCATCAATAACTCAATAAACATGCTGGAGAGGATGCAGGGAAAGGGAGCACTCCTACACTGTTGGTGAAAATGTAAACTAGTACAACCTCTGTGGAAAGCAGTTTGGTGATTTCTAAAACATCTGAAAGTCGACCTTCCATACAACCCAGCAGTCCCCCTTCTGGGAATATACCTGGAGGAACTCAAATCAACTCTATGAAGATCCCTGCACACGTGTGCGTATTGCAGCATTGTTCACAATAGCAAAAACATGGAACCAACTGTGCTGCCCATCAAAAGTGGGCTGGATAAAGAAAATGTGGTACATTTACACGATGGAGTATTAAGAAAAATGAGACTTCTGGCAAGATGGCGACAGAACAGGTTAGACTGTGAGAGTCTCTGCAAAGACGTGTGTCCATAATGACTCTGGGTGAGTGGGTGTGTGCCACTGGGTGAGTGAAGGTCTGTCTTAAGGGATACTTGGGTTCATGCACCTGGGGCTCTCCTCCAGAGGTGACTGCAACTCCTCACCACCCTGAGATTGGAGCCAATGGTGGGCAGGATCATCTGTTCTCAGGGATCTCCTGAGAAGAGGCAGTGAAAAGCAGCTGATCTTCATCACCTGGTGCCCAGCCCACACCATCACCTGTGTGAGTGGGGCACTGCAAGCCAGGATCCATAGAGAAGATCGGGGAGAGCTGGAATTGAGCCCCACCACCAGTGAGGAAATGCCCACTGGAGCCATTTTCTCTGTCCTGGAATCAGGCAGAGACCTGCATTGCCCCACCCAGCTCCACCAAGCCTCCAACTTGGGACCTATTGGTAATCTCATCAAACTCAGAGAGACAGACACTGCTCCGCCACACTGTATCAGACATAGACATCAGATTTGAGTGGGAGACTTGACCGGCAGCAAGCCAGGTGAGTCCAGATCTGATCCACCCTCCTCTCATAGTATTTCCTGGGGCATCTGACACATGCCGAGAGCAACCCTATCAGCCTGAGCTGGGAGCAGAGAGGAGGGGTTGGGGACCAGAGCTGAAAGGAAGTTGAAGTTACAGGAACAGTGAGTTTTGTTTGTTTTCTTGTTTGTCTGTTTGTTTTGCTCGTGTTTTTGTTTTTAGTTTTTTTTTCCTCTTTTTCTGTTTTTGATTATGTTTTTATACTTTGTTCTGTTATTTTATGCTTTTTTTTTTAGACTTCCTGTTTGTATGGGTATATTTGAGGGAGGGTAAATAAAGGGGTTTTTGGTCAGTTTGTCTGTTTATATGATTTTCTGTAAGTTTTTGTTTTTTTAATCTTTTCTGACTGTGTTTGTGTCTCTTTTCATTTGTTAGTTGGTAAGCCTGTTTTCCCTCTTCTCTCTCTCTCTACCTTCCTCTCATCCTCCTCCTTCCTTTTTCCATTCTTTTCCTTTTTCTTCATTTTGCTTTTAGGGGCAAACCCATATCCCCACTGCATGGACAGATTGTAAGGCAGTGGGAAGTGGGTTCCAGGGAATCCACACAGTGGTCAGCAGATATAGGGATCTGCAGATAGTTTCTGAAACACAGCTCCCCCCTCAATTAAATCTGAAAAATGCAAAAAGTACAGCCCTCCACCCACAGTCCAGCTTCAGAATTGAACACAGCCAGAGGAACAACATAAGGAAAAATAAGGGATTGAGCAAACAGAAGTAAAAGGTACCCCACATCCCTGAACAACAGAATTAAAGAAGAGGTTAAAAAGGAGGGGATGGGAAATCTACACAAATGAAGAGAAACCAAAGGAAGACTATGGGACTCACACAGACCCCTGAGAGGTCAGCCACTGAGAATACAGACTTAGGAATGCAAACAATGAAGAGCCCCCAGAATGGCTGGTCTCAAGCCACAAAACCAGATATCAAGACATTAATAGAATAGAATTGAGGAGAGACGAGAAAAGAATGAAAGAGTTGATAACTGAGCTAGCAGCAATAAAGAGCACAGTTAACGAAATAAATAACAAACTGATAAGCATGGGAAGCAGAATTAACCAAGCAGAAGGAAAAATCTCAGAGCTTGAGGACCAAAATATGGAACTAGCCTAAACTGTTAAAAACATAGAAAAGAAGCTTTAAAAGACAGAAAAAAACCTCTGAGAGATGAGTGATTATTTCAAGAGACTGAACTTAAGATTAATTGGAATTCCCGAGGCAGAGAGAGACAGAGACCACCCTGGAATAAATATTTCATTAAATTCAAGAAAACTTTTCTCATCTAATCAGTGACATGGCCATTCAAACACAAGAGGTTCAGAGAACCCCTGCAAGACAACAAATGAGAAGATTAACTGCTAGACACATAGTAATTTTCCTACACAAAGTAGGTATAAAAGAAAAAATCCTAAAGGCAGCAAGAGATAATGGTCAGACTACTTACCAGAGAAAACCAGTTAGAATAGCAGCAGACTTATCTATAGAAACGTTTCAGGGTAGGAGAGCTTGGAGCCCAATCTTCAGAGATCTCAAAAATAAAACAATTTCAATCAAGAATTACCTACTCAGCTAAATTAAGCTTCATCAGTGATGGAGAATTAAAACCATCCTAAGCCGGGCTTCGTGGCTCAGCCTGTAATCCCATGCTTTGGGAGGCTGAGGTGAGTGGATTGCCTGAGCCTGTGGGTTCGAGACCCACTTGGGCAACTTGGCGAGACCTCATCTCTACAATAAATAAAAAAAAAATTAGCCGGGTGTGGTAGCGCGTGCCTGTAGTTCCAGCTACTTGGAAGGCTGAGGTGGAAGGATTGCTGGAACCCAGCAGGTCGAGGCTGTGGTGGCCGGGAGCGGCCACTGCACTCCAGTCTGGGTAACAGAGTGAGACTCCAACTCAAAAATAAAAATAAAATCCATCCTAGATATTCAATTCCTAAGAGCTTACACTGCCTCCAGACCAGCTCTACAAGAAACACTTAAGAGAGTATTAAGCACAGAAAAAAGGGAAAAAAGAATGACAACATCCTTCCCAAGAATGCAGGAAAGAGATTGAAAACACACATGAATCGATCCAAAACTCAAGAGAGACAACAAACAGCAGCAACAACAACAAACTCTATAAGAACTTCATGACAGGGACAAACTCTCACATTTCAATAATTAGCCTGAATGTGAGTGGACTAAATGCACCACTGAAAAGACATAAGGCTGGATTTGGTGGCTCAGTCTATAATCCCAGCACTTTGAGAGACTGAGGCAAGTGGATTGCCCAAAGTTGTGGGTTTGAGACCAGTCCAGGCACCTTGGCAAGACCTCATCTCTACAATAAGATGATAAAATAAAAAGCTGTACATGGTAGTAGGCACCTCTAGTTTCAGGTACTTGGAAGGCTGAGGTAGAAGGACTGCTGGAGCCCAGCAGGTTGACACTGAGGTGGCTGCGAGTGTGCCATTGCACTCCAGCCTAAGCAACAGAGTGAAACTCCCAACTCACAAAAAGAAAAGACGTAGAATAGCAAAATGGATAAAATATCATGAGGCAACAATATATTGTCTCAAGAGACTCATCTCACCTGAAAGGACACTCACAGACTCAAATTCAGAGGATGGGAAACAAAATTCCAGGCAAATAACACAAAAGCAGGAGTCATGATCTTAATATCAGACAAAACCCTTTAAGCTATCAAAGATTTAAAAAGATATAGAAGGTCACTATATAATGATAAAGGATTCAATCCATCAACAAGAAATATCCATCCTAAACATATATGCACCCAACATAGGAGCACCAACTTCCATAAAGCAGCTTCTAGGTAAACTTAAGAAAGATATTGGCTAGGCTCGGTGACTTACCCTGTAATCCCAGCACTTTGGGAGGCCAAGGCATGTGGATTGCCTGAGCCCACAGGTTCACAACCAAACTGGGCAACTTGGTGAGACATCTTGCTACAATAAATAAAAAATTAGCTGGGCATGGTAACACATACCTGTAGTTCTGGCTACTTGGAAGGCTGAGGCAGAAGTATCACCAGAGTCCAGCAGGTCGACCCTGGGGTGGCCATGAGTGTGCCACTGCACTCTAGCCTGGGTGACAGAGTAAGACTCCAACTCAAAAAAAGAAAAAAAAGATATTGACTCTATCATAGCTGGGGACTTAAATACCCCACTCACAACTCTAGACAGATCAAGACAAAAAATCAACAAGGAGATCTAGAACTTCAACATGACCCTTGACCAAATGAACTTAATTGATACCTACAGAACATTCCACCCAACAAACACATGGAACGTACTCTAAGATTGACCACATCCTTGATCATAAACCAAGCTAAACAAATTCCATAAGATTGAAATACTGCCATGCACCTTCTCAAACCACAGTGAAATAAATGTCAACACCAACCAAGTTCCCCTAGAACCCACAAAGACATGGACACTAAACAGCATGATGCTAAACAACTCCTGGGTCAACATTTATCAAAATAGAAATTAAAAGATACCTGGAAACAAATGAAAATGAAGAAACATCCTACCCAAAGCTCTGGAATGCTATGAAATCAGTACTAAGAGGAGAATCTATATTTCTATGAACACACATGAAGAAAATGGAAAGATCACAAGTTAACAACCTAACAAGTCATCTTAGGGAGCTGGAAAAGAAAGACCATTAAAACCCTAATTTCAGCAGAAGAATCCAGATCACCAAAATAAAAGCTGAAATTTGGAACACAGAAGACAAAAGATAATACAAAAAAATCCATGAAACAAAAAGCTGGTTCTATGAAAGGATAAACAAGATTGATGGTCCCCTAGCTAGACTGACCAAGAAAAAAATGGGAAAAAGCTCAAATAAACACAATCATAAATGCAAAAGATCAAGTCACAACTGACCTCAAAGAAATTAAAAAAACTACTATGTACACGTGTATGGAAACGTACTGGAAAACCCAAGGAAAATGGAGGACTTTCTCACATCAAACAACTGCTCCAGGTTGAAACAAGAAGAAATTGAGACCCTAAATAGACCAATAGCAATCCAGGAAATTGCCTATGTCATAAGAAAACTATCTACCAAAAAAAAAAAAAAATCCTTGGACCAGATGGCTTTCTAGTAGAATTCTACAAAACATACAAGGAGGAACTGATACCAATCCTATTGAAAGTTTTCAGGCAATTGAGAAAGATATAACTCTCCCCAAATCATTTAATGAGGCTAACATCACACTGATACCCAAACCAGGTAAAGATCCAACAAAGAAAGAGAACTACAGGCCAATATCCTTGATGAACATATATGCTAAAATTCTCAACAAGATCCTAGCAAACCAGATCCAATAACATGTCTCAAAAATCATCCACCACGATCAAATAGACTTCATCCCCAGGATGCAGGACTGGTTTAACATTCACAAGACCAGAAACGTAATTAAATACATCAACAGATGTAAAAACAAAAGCCACACAATTATATCATTAGATGCAGAAAAAGCTTTTGATAATATCCAGCACCGCTTCTCCATAAAAACCCTTGAACATCTAGGCATAGATGGAACATACCTCGAAATAGTAAGAGCCATCTACGAGAAACCCACAGCCAGCATACTGCTAAACCGACAGAAATTGGAACCACTTCCCCTGAAAACTGGAAAAAGACAAGAATGCCCACTCTTATCTCTCCTTTTTAACATAGTTTTGGAAGTCCTAGCTAGAGCAATCAGACAAGAGAGGGAGATCAATGGTATCCAAATAGAAAAAGAGGAAATGAAGTTGTCCCTCTTTGTAGACAACATAATCCTATACCTTGAAAATCCAAGATAGTCTGTCAAAAACCTCTTTGCACTGATAAAGGACTTTGGCAAAGTCTCAGGGTATAAAGTAAATGTGCAAAAGACAGTTGCATTTGTATACACCAACAATAAATGAATAGAAACCCAAATAAAAAACACAATCCCATTCACAATAGCTACACACACACACAAAATTAAATACCTTGGCATTTTCCTAACTGGAGATGTGAAAGACCTTTACAACAAAAACTACAAAACACTGCTCAAAGAAATCAAAGACAAGCAAATGGAAAAATATTCCATACTCAAGGATTGGAAGAATGAACATTGTTAAGATGTCCATCCTACCCAAGGCAATCTACAGATTTAACGCAATACCTATTAAATTACCAGCAGTATTCTTCTCAGACTGGAAGCAACGATACAGGAATTCATATGGAAACATAAATGACCACAAATAGCCAAAGCAATCCTCATGAAAAAAAAAGTGGGATGTATCATACTCCCAGACTTTAAACTTTTAAAAATAAAGCTACAATAAGCAAAACAGCCTGATATTGGTACAAGTACAGGCATATAGACCAATGGAACAAGATAGAGATTCCAGAAGCAAAACTTCAATTTCTCAACCAACTTATCTTCGACAAAGTCTCCACCAACAACCACAAGGAAGAGGAGAACCTATTCAGTAAATGGTGCAGGGAAAACTGTCTGACCACATGCAGATTAAAACAAGACGCCTACCTATCACCATATACAAAAAATCAACTCTAAATGGATCAAAGACCTACAAATGGTTGTTGTACTCCACCAACAACCACAGGAAGAGGAGAACATATTCAGTAAATGGTGCGGGGAAAACTGTCTGACCACATGCAGATTAAAACAAGACCCCTACCTATCACCATATACAAAAAATCAACTCTAAATGGATCAAAGACCTAAACATAAAACCTTAAACTATAAGATTCTTAGAAAACGCAGGAGACACCCTTATGGAAATTGGAACTGACAACCAATTCCTCAGCAAAACCCCGAGTACCCATGCCATAAGAGATAAGATAGACAAGTGGGACCTCATCAAACTGACAAGCTTCTGCAAAGCCAAAGAAACCATCAAGAGAGCAGGGAGACAGCCCACAGACTGGGAAAAAAATATTTGTCAACTCTATGTCTGATGAAGGCCTAACATCTAGGGTCTACAAGGAACTCAAATGTGCTGAGAAGAAAAAAACAAACAACCCCATTACAAAGTGGGCAAAAGGTATGAATAGACACTTCTCAAAAGAAGACATACAAGCAGCCAGCAGATACATGAAAAAAATGCTCAGCCTCACTAATCATCAAAGAAATGCAAATTTAAACCACACTGAGATACCACCTAACTCTAGTCAGAATGGCCATCATCAATAACTTTAAAAACAACAGATGCTAGAGAGGATGTGGCAAAAAGGGAATACTTCTACACTGTTGGTAGGAGTGTAAATTAACATAACTTCTGTGGAAAACAGTTTGGTGATTCCTAAAAGTTCTAAAAATCAGCCTTCCATATGACCTTGCAATCCCCCTGCTGGGAGTATACCCGGAGGAAATCAAATCACTCTATAAAAAAGATACCTGCACACGTATGTTTAATGCAGCATTGTTCACAATAGCAAAAACATGAAACCATCCATGCTGCCAATCAAGAGAGGATTGGAAAAAAATGTGGTACATATACACAATGGAATATTGCACAGCCATAAAAATGGTCAAAATTATGAACTTCACAGCAACCTAGATGGACTTAGAATCTATAATACTGAGCGGCCTGTTACAGAAACAAAGAACTGAGTACCACATGTTTTCACTTATAAGTGGACCTTGAACAATTTTTGTAATACTGTAAGAAAAGGATTGGCAGTAGTGGGAATCTGCCGGGGGTGGGAGACACACATCAACAAGTGTACATGCATAATGAACATTTGTATACCTAACCCTGAATTGTACCACATCTTTAAAATAAAAAAATAAAGAAGAAACAAACTTTTACTATATTTTTAAAAAATGAAATTATGAGCTTTGCAGCAACCTGGATGGAATTAGAGTTTATAATATCAGTGGTTTATCACAGAAACAAACATCTAAGTACCACATGTACTCACTCTTAAGTGGACCCTGAACATTTATCATAATACTATAAGAAAAGGATTGGCAGTAGTGGGATACCGCCAAGAGGGGTTACATAACATCAATAAATGTACCCACACTTTACCTATATGATGACCATGTATTTACTTGTCTTTCATTTGTACTTCACATTTTTAAAATAAAATAAATTTTTTAAAAGTTCAGGAGCAAAATAAAATTTCATAGTGATAATTTAAAAAGTCAGTCAATTCCATGTAATTTCCAAAGTACAGGGTGTCAGTGCTTCAAACAAGACAAAATGGAGAGCCGTGGATGGAAGAGGTGTCATTGCCAAGGAGGGGCTGTTCAGGCTAATTGCTAGGAAACAGGCACTCAAGGGATCACTGTGTTAGTAGGACCCAGTGACCTCAGCGGTTGGGATTTCAGGAAGGCATTTCCTGATGCCCTTCCTATGGCCAGACACTTGTGAAAAGAGTCAAGCACAACTAATTGAGGGCCCCAAGTATGAGGGCCCCAAGTATACAATCATATCTGATTCAGATATCATTCTCTCTGTCTTTTTCCAACTTTGAGGTTTGAAGGAAGAAATGTCTTTCTGTAAGTTGTTTCCCAGTCCTACCTTCATTGTTTTCTCGATTTTCCTCTCTCAAGCACCCTCCTCACTCTCTAATGCCTTAAAGCATTGTAGTTGTGTAGGTTTTGGACATACCTGTTTGCTGCTCTTACTCTTTCTAGTGCCATTCCATGTCCCTGCTCTTGAGTAAAATTACACACATTTGAAGCATTCCTGTCTCACTTTGCGTCTTGTTGATCCTTGGAATCGCACTTAAGTAGTGATTGTCTGTTTGCCATCTTAGAGTCTCCTCCTGATATTTGCCTTAGATGTCATCACAACCACCTACAAGCCTGCATGTCTTTTGTTTACCTTCATGTTCCTTCACCCTGAGTTATCTTCACACTTCTGCTTGAGTGCCATACATCACCACTAAGATATTTCCTATGTCAGTATGGACTTCTCTAAGTTTTCTTTTTTGAGTCAGAGTCTTACTCTGTCACCCAAGCTGGAGTGCAGTGGCATGCTCACGACCACCATAGCCTCGACCTGCTGGGCTCAGGTGACCCTCCTGTCTCAACCTTCCAAGTAGCTGGAACTACATGCATACACCACCATGCCTGGCTAATTTTTCTTTACTGTAGAGACAAGGTCTTGCCAAGTTGCCCAGGCTGGTCTTGAATGCCTGGACTCAGGCAATCCTCCTGCCTCCACCTCCCAAAGTGCTGGGATTACAGGTGTGAGCCACTGTGCCTGGCTATTTGTGCTAATTTGATTACTCACTGTCCTACTTGATCTAGTATTATTGTTTGTTTGTTTTTGAGTCAGGGTCTCACTCTGTCCCCCAGGCTGAAGTGCAGTGGTACCATGGAAGTTCACTGCAGCCTCAACCTTCCAGCCTCAGATAATCCTGCCTCAGTCTCCTGAGTAGCTGGGATTACAGGCATGAGCCACCACACTTGGCTAATTTTTTGTTTTTGTAGAGACACGGTCTTGCTATGTTGCCTAGGCTAGTCTCAGACTCCTGAGCTCAGATGATTCTCCTGTCTTGCCCTCCCAAAGTGCTGGGATTACAGGCATGAGCCTCCGTGCCCAGCCTGTTATTTGTACCTTAAAATAAACCACCTTCCCTCTCACTACATTGGTTTAAGTCATCCTCCCACATCTGGTAAATATCTAGAACTCCCTAACAGATATTCCCACCTCTTGCACTTCCCACATTCTAATTTTCATAAAGCACCCAGAGTGATACTTTTAAAACATGAATGACATCCCAGTTCTGCTCAAAACCCCACTATGACTTCCCATTTCACAATGTATTAACAATATATTCCTTTTTGTTTGTGTTTTGTTTTTTTTGAGTTGGAGTCTCACTCTTGTCACCCAGGGATGCTCACGGCCACCATAGCCTCAACCTGCTGGACTCAGGTGATCCTTCCGCCTCAGCCTTCCAAGTAGCTGGAACTGCAGGTGCATGCCACCATGCTTGGCTAGTTTTTATGATTTATTGTAGAGATGAGGTCGCACCAAGTTGCCCAGGCTGGTCTCAAACCCCCAGGCTCAGGCAATCCTCTTGCCTTGGCCTCCCAAAGTGCTGGGATTATAGACTGAGCCACCACCCCCAACCAACTATGTTTTCTATATTCTTTGTTTTTTTTTGGGGGGGGGGTGGTTGGAGTCTCACTCTGTTGCCCAGACTGGAGTGCAGTAGCACACTCATGGCTACCACAGCCTTGACCTGCTGGGCTCAGGCGATCCACCCCAGCCTTCCAAGCAGCTGCAACCACAGGTGCACACCACCACACCCGGCTATTTATTTATTTATTGTAGAGACAAGGTCTCACCAAGTTGCCCAGGCTGGTCTCGAACATGTGGGCTCAGGCAATCCTCTTGTCTTTGCCTCCCAAAGTGCTGGGATAACAGGTGTGATCCACTGTGCCTGGCGTTTCTATATTCTTGATGCTCTGGAATATGGAACCTTATTATCTGGAGTTGCTAGTTCTTAGAGATTACAAATGACTCACTTTGGACCATGCCTTTCATTTGCAAACTAACCAACACAGAGCCTCAAATGTGACCATCTCCTCCGTCTGGCTGTTACACTATAGGAGACAAAATTTTTTTTGCCCTAATTACTCCAGGCCTCAAGCAATCCTCCCATTTTAGCCTCCCAAGTAGGTGCGACTACAGGCATGCACCACCATGCCCAGTTCTGTACCTCCAATTGTTTAGAGGAAGGCCAGTCACAGGATAGCCAAAATTTGTTGAGTTCATTAATAAGTTAATAAGTATATTAAAAGATACTTTCAAATGGTTGTGAGTGTCCTAAAAGAAATAGAGCAGAGTGATAGTGGGGCAGAAGCCACTTTAAATTAAGAGACATGGAAAGGCCTTGATGAGAAGGGAACGGTTGATATGAATGAGGTGTATCGGCTGGACCCCATGGCTGCAGTCAGGTGGGACTGCCTCAACACTGTATTGTTCACGTCACCTTGCAAAATGCTTTCCCTCTACAAGTACTACGAAGCATTTGTATTTCTTCTTAGTATTTGTTGAGTGAATGTTGAGTGGATTTTACCATGAGGCTGCAAAATCCCCTGGTCTCCTGACACCATTGTAAACTGTTGGGTCAAACTTGCATATTGATGCTATTTCCCTGTCTCTTCTCTCAGAAGCCAACTTGTGGCTCCAGAGGAAACTTCAGTTCTAGGTTGAAAGTCATAGCTGGGGATCAAGATATCTCTGTTCTCCTTGCCCCATGAAAATAAGACAGATTCTACAAGGAATGGGGGTAGCTGACTGGAGCAATCACCACTTATGGAAGGATTCTCTATGAAGTGAGACCAGAGATGAACAGGAAGCAGCAGATTCCAGAGGAATTTTAGGGTTGGGACCCATTTATCACCTTTCTGACCAGAGACCCTGGGTATTATTGATTCTTCCACCTACAGTCCATTATGGGATTTGAGGAGAGAGTTCAGAACATTAACACTGGTATAATACTATTAACTAATTTACACACTGTATTTGAATTTCACCAGTTTTTTTTTTTCACTATGTCCTTCTCTTGCAGAATCTAATCCAGAGCACTGCACTTCATTTGATCATGCTATCTCTTTAGTCTTCTAGCTGTGACAGTTGCTCTTTTCTTGTTTTTCATGATCCAGACAATTCTGGAGTACTCATCATGCACTCTCCCTTAATTTGAATCTGTCTCCTGTTTTTTCATTAGACTAGAATTGTGGGTTTAGGGAAAGAACATCTGAATGGCAAAGTGTCTTTCTTGTGTCATACTAGGTGGCACTAGATGTCAAGATGACTTAAATGATGCTAACCTCGATCACTTAGTTAGGATGTCTTCTGTCAGATTTCTCCCATCAACCTACTGTTTTTTAATTTCCCTAATTAGTCACTAAGCCTAGCTGAGTTAAGAGGAAGGGAGTCAATCTTCACTGTCTGAAGTGAGGGGGAAGCTGCTATTTATGTATACTATTTGCAATTTAAAAAAAATATATATAGATGAGGTCTTGCTGTGTTGCCCAGGCTGATCTTGAACTCCTGGCCTCAAGCAATCCTCCCACATTGGTCCTCCCAAAATATGAGGATTACAGGTGTGAACCACTGTGTCAAGTATTTTTTTTTCTTTTTTGAGTTGAGGGTCGCAGTCACCCATGCAGTGGCATGACCACAACAATCCTGGCTTAACAGCCTCGACCTCCTGGGTTTAAGCAATCCTCTCATGTCAGCATACCAAGTAGCTGGGATTACAGTTATGTGCCACCACATCTGGCTAATTTTTTTTTTTTTGTCTTTTATATTTGTAGAGATGAGGTCTCACTATGTTGCCTAGGCTGATCTTGAATTCCTGGGTTTATGCAATTCTTCCACCTCAGCCTCCCAAAGTGTTGTGATTACAGGCATGAGCCACTGCGCCCAGCCTAAGTTTTTTTTTAATTGTCACAAGTCTCTTATCAATTTCCAATATATTTATTGAAAAAATTTGCATATGAATGGGCCTTCATGGCTATGTTGTTCAAGAATCAACTGACTATGTTGTTCAAGAATCAACTGTACTTTGATGAATGGGCCTTCAAAGTTCATAGCTATGTTGTTCAAGAACCAACTGTACTTTGCAAGGGGTGGCTCATGCCTATAATACCAGCACTTTGGGAGGTGGAGGCAAGAAGATTGCCTAAGCCCAGGGGTTTGAGACCAACTTGGGAAACTTGATGAGACCTCATTTCTACAATAAATAAAAAAAATTAGCCAGGTGTGGTGGTGTGCACTTGTAGTTCCTGCTACTTGAAAGGCTGAGGTTGAAGAATCACCTGAGCCCAGCAGGTTGAGGCTGCAGTGGCCATGAGCATGCACTGCATTCCAGCCTGGGCAACAGAGATTTTTTTTTTTTTTTTACTCTGACTCAAAAAAAAAAAAAAGAACTGTACTCTGAACGTGCTGAGGGGGAAATTTAGAAAAAGCCTGAATCCTCCATGACATTAAAAAACAAACAAAAAAGCCGGGCTCGGTGGCTCAGCCTGTAATCCCGCACCTTTGGGAGGCTGAGGTGAGTGGTTTGCCTGAGCCCGTGGGTTCAAGACCTGCCTAGGCAGCGAGACCTCATCTCTACAATAAATCAAAAAATCAGCTGGGCATGGTAGCACATGCCTGTAATTCCAGCTACTTGGAAGGCTGAGGCGGAAGGATCGCTGGAGCCCAGCAGGCAAGGCTGCGGTGGCCGGGAGCGGCCACTGCACTCCAGTCTGGGTGACAGAGTGAGACTCCAACTCAAAAAAAAAAAAAATTCTTAATGTTTAAATGACTTATAATGAAGACCCTTTGATGTGTTTTACAGTAGGGATTGCAACATTTCTATGGTATGTACCTAGTTTCCCTCACCTTCACAGACTCTGGACATTCTAGCCTTCCATGACACAGAACATAAAATCTTAGCTTTAATATCCATTGTAGGCCAGGCTTGGTGGCTCAGCCTGTAATCCCAGCACTTTGGGAGGCCGAGGTGAGTGGATTGCCTGAGCCCACGGGTTCGAGACCAGTCCAAGCAACTTGGAGAGACCTTGTCTGTACAATAAATCAAAAATAAGCTGGGTATGGTAGCACACACCTGTCGTTCCAGCTACTTGGAAAGCTGAGGCAGAAGGATCGCCTGAACCCAGTAGGTTGACACTGGGATGACAGTGAGTGTGCCACGGCACTCCAGCCAGGGCAACAAAGTGAGACTCCGACTAAAAAAAAAAAAAAATCTGTTGTACATGCTAACTCAAAACCATTTAATTTAATCATAGGAACCATCGAAATGTGAAAAGGAGGATTATGTCTCTACCATTTCAAAAATTACTATTGTGGCCAGGTGTAAAGGTTCACTTTGGAAGGCTGAGATGGGAGAATCGTTTGAGCCCTGAAATTCAAGACCAGCCTAGGTAACATAGTGAGACCTTGACTCTACAGAAAACAAAAAAAAATTAGCCAGGTGTGGTGGCATGTGCCTGTAGTCCCAGCTACTAAGGAGACTGAGGTGGAAGGATCACCTGAGCCCGGGAGGTTGAGGCTTCAGTGACTCATGATCATGATACTGCACTTCAGCCAGGGTGACAGAGTGAGACACCTCCCCCAAAATAAAAACTATTATTTCAAATAATGAATAACAGTGTTCCTTGCATGCTAATTTAGCCATATTTCTCCATAATTCCTTTATAAACAGCATCAACTCCCTCTTCATTCCTTGACCATTTTTAATCTCAAAATTAAGCTCTTGGTGAACGCTTTCTGCACACCTTGTTGCTGTTTTCATAACCATATATGTTCTCAAACCACTGAAAGCTGGACATTATTCTTTCATCCTCATAGTCATGAGAAGAAAAAAAAAAGAATTTACAGATGAGGACTACTAAGACTATGCATAATGTAAATCTCAGAGGATTGTTATAATTACTAACATGAATTTGTTGGTTTCCTGTCGCTTCAAAGTTTACTTCTTTCCCTTTCTTTCAACACCTAAGTTCATACTTTTCAGTCTCACCGAATATCATGACTCAAAGTAATAATTTACAGTAACAACTTTCAAATTTACATAGCCAGGCTCAAAACCTCTGCCAATGTTGAATCATATGTTGAACTTCCTATGTGGCATGGATTTTGAGGCCTTACTGACATTTCAGATTGATCACTGTCACAATGTGAGTCCTGACCTTCCCACCAAGTCTCTCCCACTTGCAGCCTTCCCGCCTCAAGTTCTGGCAAGTCCACTCTTCCCAGGCTCTTATGCCCACTACATGATTCACAAGTCCACGCAACCTATAAAGATTGTGCTTGGCCAAAGATGCCCACAAGAGGGTGGAATGTCCTCTCTCAATGTTCCGGAGCACAACTTATGTTATTCTCTTTCTGGTGGCCTTTTTATTTTTATTTGTTTTTTTAAGTTGGAGTCTCACTCTGTCACCCAGGCTGGAGTGCAGTGCAATGCTCACAGTCACTGCAGCCTCGACCCTCAATCCTTCCGCCTCAGCCTTCCAAGTAGCTGGAACTAGAGGCATGCACCACCACAGCCAGCTAACTTTTTGACTTATTGTACTGATGAGGTCTCACCAAGTTGCCCGGGTGGGTCTTGAATCCGTGATCTCGGGCAATCCTCTCACCCTGGCCTCCCAAAGTGTTGGGATTATAGGCGTGAGCCACCGTGCCCAGCTCTGGCAGCCATTTTAACAGCTCCCTGATTCATACCCTACAAAAACATCCTGAAAAGAGGCAATGAAAGCAGGAAGTCACAGACCCAGTCTGTGGCCAGGCTGAGCACCTTTGGCCTGACTCCAGGCAAATATCTCCACCTCCTGTCACAATCTCAGTTCTTATACCTGCTGCACAGAAAAGCCAATTGACTAAGGCAGCAGTTGTTGCAGTGAAGAAAGAGGTTAATTATTGCAGGGCAGTCAAGTGGGAACTGGGAGATAGTTCTCAAATCTGCCTCCCTGAGACTTTTTATGCTTGAGTTTTTAATAATTTGGGAGGTAAGGGTCTAGGGAATGGGTACTTCAAGGGGTTGGAGATGAAGCTGAAGAGATGTTAAAACTGTCTTCCTGCACAGAGAGAGTTTCTGGGTGGGAATCAGCTCCCAGGTAGGGCCAGTTGGTCTACCAAAATGTAAAGTCTGAAAAACATTTCAAACACCAGCCTTAGGTTTTACAACCATGCAGTGGAGAAGATACAAGTATTGTGACCATCAGTGATGAAACTCCCAGGCAGAAAGCCATTATTAGAAAAGTAAACTAGAGGACAATGACTAGTTATCATTTAACTATGCCTATAGCTCAACAGAAAGTATGCAAAAGGAAAAAACCAAACACCTGGATGCCATTGGCAAGGTCTGCATGACCTAAGTCTCATTGTTTAAGAGAAAAAAAGTTCATCAATCTCACAGGCAACTTTCCCTGGGGGTCGGGATGTGAAGATAATCAATTATTACTTAGTGCTCTCTATTGAAGAGACCATGTGTGAGCAATCATGCAAGAAAGAAAAGCCTAGAAACAACAGATTTTGGGTGAATGTGGTGGCTCACACCTGTAATCCTAGCACTTTGAGAGGCAGAGGCAAGAGGATTGCCTGGGCTCAGGGTTCGAGACCAACCTGGGCAACATGGAGACTGAAGGAATGGACCAAGACTGGGAAGTCATTTTTTTAAATCTTGTTTTAAAACCCTCACACATTGATGAGAAAGTAGAAGCTATCCTAGAGAAATCCATTTTTTTTTCTTGTTCCTAAACCCTAACACAATGATGAGAAAGTAGAGGCTATGTCCTGGAGAAATGCATACTCTAGGTAAAGATTAACTTTGCTGACTTTGTCTTTTCAGAAACATAGACTCCTTAAGCATGATTGGTATCAGTCTATTATAATTTGTCTTTTTAGAAACTCAGATTTCTCAAGCATGACCAGTATTGACCCACTGTATACTCAGTGCATGATGACCAGGACCCCTCAGGGTCTCCAAGATATCTGCAAGTGGTCAACAAGGAAGTCATGGCAGTCACGTCTACCTGATTACAATATCTTCAGGGGAAAAGATTTAAGCCAGGGCTCAGGGGGCTACAGGCCACACTCATATAGAGTGTAGGCCACTTCCTATCTGTGGAAAGTGATCTCTTTCTTAAATAAATCTTTTCTTCTTTCACCTCTTTGTGTGTCGCAAATCTTTGCATTACTCAAATCTCTGGTGTCCATCCATCTACCCTCACCCCCACCGTACCCTAACATTTTCTGGAGGTCCCAATGAGATCCTTATTTTTTTTTCTCTCTCTCTCCCTCTCTTCCTTTCTTATTTCCTAACTGGTGACCCTCTGTGAACTGTGTTGGAACCTGGTGGCAACTGAAAGCTCTGGCTGAGGCTACACTTCAGCAGGCTGGAAGGTCCCAGGGAGACATCAGACCACTGCTTGCTGATAGGATGAGGGACTAAAATGAATGCTTTACTTCCTTCTAGCCAAGATCTCTGAGTTTCCCTGTGGACTGGGCTGGATCTTGGAGGACAACTGATGGTCTCTGCCTAGGGCCACTCCCTAGGGAGGCAAGAAGGTCCACAAAAGAAAGCTTGGACTGCCAGCACCCATACGTGTGGGAGATGAAGTGCTTGCTTTCTTTGCTCTTTTTTTTTTTTTTTTTGAGTTGGAGTCTCACTCTGTCGCCCAGACTGGAGTGCAGTGGCCGCTCCCGGCCACCGCAGCCTCGACCTGCTGGGCTCCGGCGATCCTTCTGCCTCAGCCTTCCAAGTAGCTGGAATTACAGGCACGCGCTACCACGCCCAGGTAATTTTTTATTTATTGTAGAGATGAGGTCTCGCCAAGTTGCCCAGTGGCTCATCCTGTAATCCTACACTTTTGGGAGGCTGAGGTGAGTGGATTGCCTGAGCCCACGGGCTCTTTTCTTTTCTGGTTGGCAAAGCAACTCCATGAAGGACCTTTAAACTCCAACAGCTACACAGTGTACCTTTCTATGCCTCCAGTGAGTCATCCCTCATTTATCATTCACAGACCCACATATTAGGATGCGTGCTCATGGACCCCCTGGCTTTGCTGTTCGGGTGAGTTTCTGGGTCTCTCAGGCTTTTCCCGGTTCTCATCTTGTGATATACCTAGCAAGGGTCTGGGACCCAACTGCCAGAAGTCCTGGTACCAGGTCTTCCAAGACATGGTGGAGCATAGTGTTCTGTGAGCTCCAGTGGGCACAGGGACAGGAGGATGCTCTCTTTCTCATGACTCACATCCTTTGTGCTGATTCCTTTGAACCTGTTGGGGATGCCCAGCAGGTGATCTGGATGGTAAGGCCCAGGAACAAATCCATGAATCCAAGAGCCCATCCCAACTGTATCCCTGTTTCCTTAGGAACCATAGGAAACTATAAGCTGGGGGATGGTGACACCTGGCCAGAAGGGTGCCCTAGCTCCTAACACACTTCAACTTGATTTATACTTAAAAAGAAATGACAAATACCTTGAAATCCCATATATTCAGGTCTTTTATGAGTTAGCTTGCCACCCAGATATCTGTTCCTCTTGCCATATTTTTGTGTTAGCTCCCCAGACCCCATTGCCCATAGACTCATCAGAGGATACTGATCCTGCTGACTGAGCCACCCCTCCCTCAAAAGATTTTTCACCTCCTTTATACCCTCCTATTCCTTTTATAACTCTGATTCCTGCTTTCCTTCTAACAACTCAAATGCTGACCCAGCTGGTTTAACTTCTCCTGTCTCTCTTGTAATCTGCTTTTGCTATTCCACTCTCCGTCAGTTTCCCTTTCTTTTTGCCCTCCACCTTTACCTGTGGAAGAGGGGCCAGTGCCAAAGGCCAGGGTGCCTGACCCCATCCTCCAGTCTTTCACTTTTACCTTCGGAGGAGGGGCTGGCACCAAAGGCCTCGGCACCTGACCCCAGCCTCCAGTCTTCTAGCTCCCCTTCCCCCCACTGCTTGATAACCCCCTGGGCAGCAGCCCTACTAGCTGCAGCAATCACTATACCCACATGTACTTGGAAACCCATTCAGGTTTCCATGTGGCTTAACAGGTCTCTCCTCAGGGGGATGGCCATGACAAAAAGACATTGCTTGTTTTTTTGTTTGGGTTGGGGTCTCACTCTTTTGCCCAGGCTGGAGTGAGTGGCACGCTCCTGGCCACCGCAGCCCCGACCTGCTGGGCTCTGGCGATCCTTCCTCCTCAGCCTTTAAGTAGCTGGAACTACAGGCATGTGCTACCATGCCCAACTAATTTTTGATTTATTGTAGAGACGAGGTCTCGCCAAGTTGCCTGGGCAGGTCTCAAACCCGTGGGCTCAGGCAATCCACTTGCCTTGGCTTCCCAAAGTGCTGGGATTACAGGCTGAGCCACCGAGCCCAGCCATTGTTTGTTTGTTTTTTACATATAATAAATCTCTCTCAAGTTATATCTAAACTGGGACTATATCAACCTTCTACTCAGATGAAAATAAAGGGATCATGTAAATTAATCCTGTTAACTAACTACAAAAAAAGGTCAATTGTAATTTTAATCTGTTTTTCCAACCAAACATGCAAGTGCTCTGGTAAAGTTTTACTTCCAACTTTACAGTGTGTTAACACATTAGTGCTAAATAACAACGTTTTGTTATATCAGTCTCACTAAAGTTATATTTTATAAACAAAAGATAAAATTACCTGTTGTGCCTAACTAACACCCTCTGATGAGACAGGTAAAGCTTTAAATGCTAAACACCCTGCATGACATGATAAGGTTTGAGAACTGGCCATTCCCACCTGGTTAAGTCACTTTTACTAAGCCTAATATTTCTCCTGCCAGATAGATAAAATACTGGGTACTCTGTGTGAGCACAGTAAGGTTGGGAAGTGATCACTCTCACCTAATTGTCTGCACCTTACAACTAAGACTGTAATTTAACAATTTGTAAGGGTTTTTAATAAATTTGCCTGTTGATAATTATAAATAAATGGGGGCAAGTCATTTTACATCCATGTGATCTACTCACTCTAAAGGGCTTTGCATCAGACTGTCACAGAGAAATGGTTTAAAAGTTTCATATATATAACTTATTAAAAAGGAGCTTTTAAGGTTCTCTTCAGCCAAAACATTAAAAAAACAAAAAACAAAACAGTGCTAGCATGGAGGGCAGCAGAACCAGAAGGCCAAGGAGGCACCCCAGTTGGCAGTCACAACAAGTGACCAAAACTCCAAGTGCCCATGAAAGACCTGGTAAAAGCAAACCTGCTAAGGGGATGGTGTCCATTGCTCATGGGTACAGTCTGTGGGGACACTGAAAGCATAGTTTCCTCAAAAGGCCTTAAACCTCCTGGACCTTGTCCACCATGCAGGCCAGAAAGTCATTGGGAAGCAGGTGCACTCACTTCTGAAGAGAGGAGAGAACCCTTGGCTCACAAACGGTGGCCACTTATGGAGGCCTACAAATCTGTTAAACTGCCTGGCAGTAGCTCACCATCACCCCAACAACTTCCCAGGTAAATATTAGGGCACTGGAACCCTAATTAATTTCTTTTTTTTTTTTTGAGTTGGAGTCTCACTCTGTCGCCCAGACTGGAGTGCAGTGGCCGCTCCCAGCCACCACAGCCTCGACCTGCAGGGCTCCGACGATCCTTCTGCCTCAGCCTTCCAAGTAGCCAGAATTACAGGCATGCGCTACCGTGCCCGGCTGATTTTTTGATTTATTGTAGAGATGAGGTCTCGCTGCCCAGGCAGGTCTCGAACCCGCGGGCTCAGGCAATCCACTCACCTCAGCCTCCCAAAGGCACAGGATTACAGGCTGAGCCACTGAGCCCGGCTTATTAATTTCTTAATTTAGGCCAGACATGGTGGCTCACGCCTATAATCCCAGCACTTTGGGAGGCCGAGGTGAGAGGACTGCCTGAGCCCATGGTTCAAGACCAGCCTGAGCAAACTTGGTGGGACCTCATCTCTACAGTAAATCAAAAAACTAGCTGGGTGTGATGGCTCATGCCTGTGGTTCCAGCTACTTGAAAGACAGAGGCAGAAGGATCACCTGAGTCCAGCAGGTCGAGGCTGTGGTGGCTGGGAGCGTGCCACTGTCCTCCAACCTGGGTGACAGAGTAAGACTCCAATTTAAAAAAAATTCTTAATTTAACTCAGTTGCCAACCTTTTGGTGTTGGCCATCCATGTTGAAATCATATCGCTTTATCCAAAAGAATTTTCTTCTTTAAACAACAGGTGGGGGGGAGAAAGAGACAAAATTCAGTTAGCCCTTCCCCACTCTTTGTTACAAAAAAGCGAGGTCTTTTTTTCTTTTCAAAATCTTTGGACTATCACTTTGACTAAATAAGTAACTTTTACAATAACTATTATAATTTTGTGTTATAATATTATGCTTTAAAAAATTTTAATACTTAAACTCTTCAAGTTCTCAATTCAGTCTTTCTAGGGTGGGATAAGAAACAAGTCCCCAAAATTACACCTGCCCCACACCCTCCTCTTAAACTGCCTGCAGACCAGGCACAAGGATTATTAATCCAACATAGGATAAGTAACAAAATAACCTGGGCTTCACCCTCTAGCATATCAATCGTTGTGAAAGTATATCAGACCTATAATAAAAACAAAAGAAACCATTTTCTCTTGTCAATGTTTACCTGTTTTAAATTCCCAATTTAAGCTACAGCCTAACTACATGTCTCTAATGTTTTCAATTTTTCTTCAGACTTTGTCACAGTGGCTGTATTTCCTTGTTAAAGTACAACTGTAGATTATTTACAAGGGAATGTTTCAACTTACATTGATAAATTAGAGGCTTTAGCTAATCATACATATAATTTATGGGACTACTTTTACTTTTCCAGCATTGTTTCTGGGGCAATAGCCTTTTTCATCATTGTTTGCTTAATAATTTTTGCCTGTGCTCTCACTCGTTGTTTTATTACATCCAAATAGTATTTGGTTGAGGTCCCACTGTTTCCTATTCATCCCTTTGGAAATAGATAGGTAGGGGACATCTCTATGGCCCACCTCAGCAGGAAGCAGTTATGGAAGATTGATCTTCACTCCATTTCCCAGAATATTTCCTAGAGCAGGAGTGGGGAATGAAAAGATGGACCGAGAGTGGGAAGCCATTTAAAAAAATCTTGTTCTTAAATTCTGACACAATGAGAAAATAGAAGCTGTGGCAGAAAGGGGCTAAAAAAAAAAAAAAAACAGTTAAAATTACCTGCAAGCACCAAACCTGCTAGACATGGAATGTGAGAAAACCCAGACAGCCACAAGCTGCTTTCCTCTAAGTGCAAGCTAGTAATTCATTCACAACCTTACCCCCTCATCCTCTTTGTGAAGTTATTGGTTTATAGCCTCTGCTTGTCATGTGTATCCTGTAAACAATTTGTTCTTTGGAAATTTGTTTTTGCTGATTACAACCTTGCAAATTTTTTTTAAAAAGTATAACCATACAAGCCAACCCCCTCTCTTTCCTAAACCTAACATATAATACCCTTCTCTTCTTTCTCTGGGTTGCCTCGGAGCATTAGCTGGTTGAATCACACCAACACCAATAAAACGCTGCTTCCTGAATTAGCCTCAGTGTCATGGTCTCTCTGTTTTCCCTTAACGTTTCTTGGTGCATTGGATGGTAATCAGAGAGTTCAGAGACGGTGTGTTCCACCTCCTTTGTCATCAGGGTACGATCCCCAGGGCAATGGGAGAGGCAATCTCTCCTGGTGTGCAGCAGACCTTTTGATCCATAGGAGGGAGGCCCCTCCCAGTGCACCAAGGCTTGGATCTCAAAAGCACGGAGACCCAGAAGAGGCGCGGGAACTAGCATGATGAGCAACGTCCAATAGAAAGGGTAGGAACAATGGTTTTTTGCATAGACCTGCTAGTAGATGGCAGAAGGGGAGCTTTATCAACTCTCAGAGTCTGCTAGTAGTCTTAAGTTTGACAGAAAGGACTGAAAGGCAGTGGAAGGAAACACTGTCTCGAGACGAACCTGCTGACTCCTAGGATTAGGGTAGAAGGTTGGAGAGTGTGCTGTGTGATTGTGTGTGAATGAGACGGACAGCAGAAGGGTTCCAATCTGACCAAAGGGCTGAAGTGAGTGTTGAGTCCCGATCTAAGCTGGTGATGACCTTATACAACTGAGGGCAGTCCCAACCCCATCACAGGGTTGGTCCAGGTTGGGGGTTTATACCAACCCACCAATTGCTAAGAGGGTCTGAAGTATCTCTGCAGGGAGTATGGCTGGAGGCGGATGAAGCAACTGTTTCCCATACCCCTCGTTCCCTTATTTGTGTGTGTCTGCCATCTGTTAGGGGGAGGAAATGGGTGGTAACCAAAGTAAGAATACCCCTCTTGATTGTGTGCTTAAGAACCTTGACATAGGGCCAGGCTCAGTGGCTCAGCCTGTAATCCCAGCACTTTGGGAGGCCGAGGTGAGTGGATTGCCTGAGTCTGCAGGTTGGAGACCAGCCTGGGCAACTTGATGAGACCTCATCTCTACAATAAATCAAAAATGAGCTGGGTGTGGTAGTGCGCGCCTGTAGTTCCAGCTACTTGGAAGGCTGAGGGAGAAGGATCGCCGGAGCCCAGCAGGTTGAGGCTGCGGTGGCCGGGAGCGGCCACTGCACTCCAGTCTGGGTGACAGAGTGAGACTCCAACTCAAAAAAAAAAAAAAAAAAGGACTTGGACATAGCTGGGCTCAGTGGCTCAGCCTGTAATCCCGTGCCATGGGAGGCTGAGGTGAGTGAATTGCCTGAGCCCGCGGGTTTGAGACCCACCTGGGCAACTTGGCAAGACCTCATCTCCACAATAAATCAAAAAAATTAGCCGGGAGTGGTAGCGCGCACCTGTAGTTCCAGCTACTTGGAAGGCTGAGGCGGAAGGATTGCCAGAGCCCAGCAGGTCGAGGCTGTGGTGGCTGGGAGTGGCCACTGCACTCCAGTCTGGGCGACAGAGTGAGACTCCAACTCAAAAAAAAATAACTTTGACAAATGTTTCTGTGGAGATAGTTATGGAGTCAAACTGTCTCGGACAAAGCTCCATATGTTCTGTGAAATAGACTGGCCCTCTTTCAGGGTTGGATGGCTGCCAGAGGGATCCTTAGATAGACGAACAGGTGGAGAGTATATAGAATTATAGTTGGAGAGCCAGGTCACCCAGACCAATTTCCCTTACATCAATTGTTGGCAGGATGAGGTCCTTGCATGGCCTTCTTGGCTAAAAGCTTGCTGGGAAGACAATTGCAAAATTATGATAACCCTCAAAACAGCCCAGTCTAAATGCCCATTAGAGTCTGAAGAATTAGCTGCTAAGTTGGTGCTTGCTGATGAAATGGAAATCCCACCACCTTATTCTCCAGTATACCCACCATTGCCACCTGCTCCTACGGCACCAGCCACTATTAGAGGCTTACAATTGGAATGCATCCCTAAGCCTAGTACATCTCTTAAACAATCAGAGGCCGTACCTGAACCACCTGTTCTGACTCCCCACACCCCACACAGAAAGCAGCTGCCAGAATACATGTCTAACTTCACATCAGGGGAATGTCATGTTGCCTTCCAGATGCCACTGAGGGAGACTAGGGGACCTATTTATTATGATCACAAAGGCCAGATCCAAGGTGGATCATCACCACAGACCTCCTGAATTGGAAAAATCATATGCTGTCCTTTACAGAAAAGCCTCAGTCTATGATTAACTTAATACAGTCCATTATCCAGACCCAGAGGCTAACCTGGGCAAACTGCCACCAACTCCTCCTGATGCTATGCAATACTGAGGAACATTGGAGAATTACACAGGGGACTATAAAATGCCTAGAGGAACACACCCTGGCTGGAGCAATCAACGTCTAGGCATATGCCCCAAATCAGTTCCCAGAGGAGGACCCCCAATGGGACCCCAACAGTAACCAGGGGCTGCAAATGCTTGAATGGTATCAGGAGACCCTCCTAGGAGGTATGGGAGAAGGAGGGAAAAAGGCCACAAATATAAGCAAGGTCTCTGAGGTGTTCCAGGGTGCCGATGAGAGCCCAAGCCAATTCTGTGAGAGACTCTGTGAAGTCTTTTGACTATACACCCACTTTGATCCAGAGGCAACTGAAAATCGGCATATGGTAAATGCAGCTTTTGTCGGACAGTCCCAGGGGACTACCTGACATAAACTACAAAAACTAGAGGGCTTTGCTGGAATGAATGTTAGTCAGCAGCTAGAAGTTGCCACTAAAGTGTTCATTAACCAAGAAAAAGAGGCCCAACAAGAGGCAGACCCAAGGCAGAAAAAGAAAATCGTCATGCTTGTTGCTGCCATTGCGGGATACCAGATCACAGGCCCACCAGGAGGAAACAGAGGCAGAAATCAGGGAAGAAGACAGCCAGGCCAGCAGTTTCCCAGAGCGAGGCCTGGACCGCCTCAGTCTGCCCAGAGACCTCTAATTCCATCTATCGGCCTACACAAGAGACATCACAACTCCCTATGAAGTTAGGGAGAAACCAGTGTGCCTATTGTTACCAAGAAGGCCACTGGAAGGGTAAATGCCCCCAACAAATAGCTGATGAGGAAGCCCAACAGAAAAATGGCCCACAAGGTTCCACTTATCAACAGAACCCACAACTCCTAACGGCTTTATGGGTCTGGTCTCTATGGAAGAACTACGACAAGAATAGGCCAGACCGGGCTCCCTACTATCTTTAGGCCCCCGGGAGCCTATGGTCAGCATGACAGTAGGGGACCAACGTATGAACTTCATGGTCAATGCGGGAGCTGAACACTCTGTGATCACCCAGCCTGCAAGTCCCTTCTCCAAAAACAGGCTAATGTTATGGGAGTCACTGGACATCAAGCCAGGCATCCCTTCACGGTGCCGTGATGCTGCATAGTCGGCAGCCATGAGGTCATACAAGAGTTCCTGTATCTCCCAGATTGCTCCATAGCCTTGATGGAACAGGACCTCCTGGGAAAGCTTCTAGCTCAAATAACCTTGATTCTCCTGATCACATAACTCTGAGATTAAGAGGACCAGAGGCACCCACCTGGGCAACTTGGCGAGACCTCATCTCTACAATAAATCAAAAATTAGCTGGGCATGGTAGCGTGTGCCTGAAGTTCCAGCTACTTGGAAGGCTGAGGCAGAAGGATCACCACAGTGCAGCAAGTTGAGGCTGTGGTGGCCGGGAGTGGCCACTGCACTCCAGTCTGGGCGACACAGTGAGACTCAAACTCAAAAAATAAAAATAAAAATAGGACCAGAGGCTAAAATCATGACCCTCACTGTCCCCTGGGAAGAGGAATGGTGGCTCTACAGCCTAATGGAGGGCTCACAACAATCCCCAGAGCTGCCATTTCGAGTCCCGGGGAGTGTGGGCAGAGGATAATCCTCCAGAACTGGCAAAAAATATACCCCCTGTGATTGTGGAACTAAAGTCGGGTGGTGGGTCAGTCCATCAGAGGCAGTACTTCATCCCACACAAGGCACAAATAGAAATCCACAAGCACCTGGAGAGGCTTTTGTATTATGAAGTCCTCTAGGTTTGTCAGTCTGCGAGGAATACGCCTCTGTTGCCAGTGCAAAAACAAGGCATGGACAACTACTGACCGGTTCAAGACTTGCAAACCATAAACCAGGTTGCATTCACTCTATACCCCATCATCCCAAACCCATATACGCTGCTAGGTTTCATCCCTCTGAGGTTGCTTTCTTCACCTGCTTGGACCTTAAGGACACCTTCTTCTGCATCTGCCTAGCCCCAAGAAGCCAGTCAATCTTCGCTTTTCAATGGGAGAACTTGACAAATGACACCAAAGGACAGTTAACTTGGAACCGGCTGCCTCAAGGATTCAAAAATTCTCCAACCATCTCCAGTATGGCACTAACCTCAGATTTAGAAACCTTTCCAGCAAACCAGTGTGGCTGTACCATGCTCCAGTATGTAGATTATTTGCTGTTGGCAGCACTAACCAAGAAAAACTGTATGCAAGGGACACAGCAACTGCTCACCCTCCTATGGGAGGTGGGTCATAAGGTCTCAAAGAAAAAAACCCAAATATGTCAGGAAAAAGTTAGGTATCTAGGTTTTCATTTGTCTCAAGGTCAGCGCCAACTTGGCCCTGAAAGAAAACAGGCAGTGTGTTCAATTCTAGTCCCAACTATCCTGCATCAAATCTGGGAGTTTTCAGGGGCTGCAGAGTTCTGTAGAATTTGGATACCTAACTTCTCCATCATGGCAAAACCCCTCTATGAAGCCACAAAGCGTGGTGAATGGGAGCCTCGGCTAGGGGAAAAGGCTCAACAACAGGACTTCGAACAAATTAAACAGGCCCTCACCAATGCATCTAGTCTGGGACTCCTGGACATAACTAAGCCTTTCTTTCTATATGTGTATGCATGTGCTAGCATTGCATTAGGGGTCTTAACTCAAATGCTGGGGTCATGGCATAGACCTATGGCATATTTATCCAAACAGCTAGATTCTGTGGCTCAGGGCTGGCCGCCTTGTTTACAAGCCTTGGCAGCCATGGCACTCCTGATAACAGAAGCTGACAAACTAACTTTGGAACAAAACCTAACTGTCAGGGTGCCTCATGCTGTGATAAATCTAATGGAATACAAGGCGCAATATTGGCTAACCAATGCTCAAATGGCCAAACATTTGGGAATGCTCTGTGAAAACCCGCACTTTTGCCTAGAAGTAGTAAAGACCCTAAATCCGGCAACCTTACTGCCTATAGAGCCAGGACAGCCAGACCATGATTGCATTGAAATAATAAATGAAGTGTTCTCTAGACATACAGATTTGACAGACTAGCCTCAGGGACCCTAAAGTCGAGTACTTCATGGATGGGAGTAGCTTCATACAGGAGGGAGAGCGCTTCATGGGCTATTTGGTATTAACTTTAAACTCCACGATTGAGGTGAAACCTCTGCTGATAGGAACTTCAGCTCAAAAAGCAGAACTCATTGCACTCACTAGAGCCCTCCTGCTAGTTGCAGGGCTATGCACTAATATCTATACAGACTCCAAGTATGCTTTTACTACCTTGCATGTGCATGGGGCCTTATACAAGGAGAGAGGTTTAATCAATTCAGGGGGGAAAGACATAAAATATGGCAAGGAAATTCTAGAGCTACTAGACGCTCTATGGGCACCAAAAGAGGGAGCAGTCATACATTGCAAAGGACATCAAAAGGGAAATGTGATAATTGCCAAAGGAAAGCAGATCAAGAAGCAAAGCTTGCAGCAACAAAAGAAACTGTCAAAATGACTGCAATAACCGTGGTGCTGCTTCCTAGCCCACTGATGAACTGGAGCCCTTGCTACACACCAAAGGAGAAAACATAGCTTGAAACTGAAATGGGACACTACTTACAAGCCAGATTGAAAATTTCAAGATGGCCAAATAGCAATGCCAGAATCTTTGGCTCCAACATTTGTCAGGCAGTTTCACCAAGGGACACACAGCGGATGGACTGCTCTTGAAAATACCCTCAGTAAGTACTTCTATGGCCTGTGACTCTCCAATATAGTGTGGGTAGTCTGTGAACAATGTGTAATTTGTCCTCAGAATAACCCACAGCAGGGACCCAAAGTCTCTCCCGGAGTGCAGCATGTGGGGGGAGCACCCTTTGAGGAGCTTATTGTGGACTTTACAGAACTCCCGCACTGCTGAGGCTATAAATATCTCCTTGTTTTTGTGTGTACTTTTCTCAGGATAGGTTGAGGCCTTCCCCACAAGGACAGAGAAAGCCACCAAAGTGACCTGACTCCTGTTAAAAGAAATCATTCCGCGGTTTGGACTCCCAGTCACTATAGGATCAGACAGTGAACTGGCATTTGTAGCTGAGGTAGTACAGTTAATGACAAGAGGACTGCAAATCAAATGGAAGCTCCATAGAGCCTATAGGCCTCAAAGTTTGGGAAAGGTGGAGCAAATGAACTGGATCTTAAAATCACAACTAAGTAAGCTATGCCAAGAAACTCATTTAGGCTGGGGCCAGCTTCTGCCAATAGTCCTTCTAACAGTAAGGTCTGGCCCCACAAAACAGGTTTCTCACCTTTTGAAATCCTTTATGGGCAACCACCCCCTCTTGTTAAGGGCATACAGGGAGACTTAAAGGAGTTAGAAAATCTTACTCTAAAACAACAAATGCAAGCCTTAGGTTCAGCCTTAAAAGGACCCATTGTCAAGACAGAGAAATGCTACTGATTAGTTTAACTACTGATGCCCATTCTTTTAAACCAGGTGATATGGTATGGGTAAAAGAATGGAACACACAGCCTCTAAAACCCCTCTGGAGGGGCCAATTTACTACCCTTTTGTCTACCCCAACTGCAGTCAAGGTAACCAAAATAGTTCCCTGGATCCATTACAGCAGAGTTAAGCCTGCCTCCCACGACTGGGAGTGCACCACAAATCCATTGGCTCCCTTAAGCTGACCCCCTGAAAAGTTACCAAAGCCACTGGACAACCCAAACCAGATTCCTCAGGCCCTGCTCTAGGCACTCCAGCGCTGGCTAGTCTATGCACAGCTGAAACTTGAGGATCCATTGGCCTTGTTTCAGTCACACACCAGACTCTGGCTGATCTATGCACGCCAGAAGCTGAGGACTCAACAGAATCAACACCTTACTGATAAACCATTGTTTCTAAAATTACATGCCTATGCTTTGCCAGCCTTTGTACATACCAATTGCTATACTGTTTGTTATTCTATTTGCTATAGGACTGGCAGAATCGGCCCCAACAAATTGGACATGTTGGGAAAAGGTTTCACTAACATTTCTGTTCCTTCTTGTAATAGGAAGCTTTCTTGTACTTTTATGTACTTCTGCCTAATTTGGGTGTCTATCACTTCCCCCCCACACCCAGCATGTAAATGTATAGAAACTACCTGGCCAGACATAAAAGTCTTCCATAGTTATTCATCCCAGCCAGAGGTTTGTTACACTGACAAACATATCTGTACCCATAATTGCCTGCTGTACTTTACTGGATTATCAAAACAGAGCTACCAGTACACTAAAGCTGGTGTTATAGCTTGTAGCATCCTCGGAAGCACAAATTGGGTTTGTTGGGATCTCGCGCCTGCACCCGAAGCCAAGAAACTGCTTAAAGAAGTTGTACAATTTATAACTCCTCTGGCTACCCAACAGCCAAAGTTAAACCCCTTCCCTCAACCATGGGAAGTAGGCCAAAATCTGTTGATAAATTTGACTGAAAACATAGCCCGGACACTTGGTGTCACTAATTATTGGGTTTGTGGGGGAGCCCTAGTGACTAAAGAGTACCCTTCGAGACTTGATGCATACCAGATCCTTTAATGGAACAATTCTGTAACTATTAGAACAGACAACCTACCCCCAAAATGAGTCCTCTCTTCAAAAATAACTGGAGAAGCGGGCTCTGCTTATACTCAATGGGTAGGAAAAATTCCTCGCAAAAAAAAAAAAAAAAAAATACTAGAATTCAACCCACCAGACCTGGTGGCCAGCAAGGCCTGTTTGGTATTGGGCACCAACCTATGCAACTAAATCTTCCCAATGTACTATTGCCCCCCAACCTGTAAGTAACTGTACAGTACTATCCTCTGAACAAGCTAACCTGTTTCAAGGTATCCCCATTATAAGCCAAAGTTGGACAAACCTGTCCTCTGTAAATCCAGACCTCTGGAAAGCCCCTAAAGGGCTGTTCTGGATATGTGAAAAGGTTGCATATACCCAACTCCCAGCGCTATAGTAAGGAACAGGTACCATAGGAATAATCCAGCCTGGATTTTTTCCTTCTGCCTAACCCAAAGGGAACTGGGCATGAACTGGATGCCCAAATGAACTGGGCATCCCCCTTTATGAGAACCTCAAAACACGGGTTGCTCGATCATTTGCTCAAACTCTTAATATAGGAGGGACCCAGGTTTGGAAAGATGACAAATGGCCACCCCAGAAAATTATAAATACTTATGGCCCAGCCACATGGACACAAGATGAAAGTTGAGGATACCACATGCCTATATATATGCTAAATCGCATTATCAGGTTACAAGCTGTCTTAAAAATTATAACTAGCCGGGGTCGGTGGCTCAACCTGTAATCCCATGCCTTTGGGAGGCTGAGGTGAGTGGATTGCCCGAGCCTGCGGGTTTGAGACCTGCCTGGGCAGGCGAGACCTCATCTCTACAATAAATCAAAAAATCAGCCGGGCGTGGTAGCGCATGCCTATAATTCTGGCTACTTGGAAGGCTGAGGCGGAAGGATCGCCAGAGCCCAGCAGGTCGAGGCTGCGGTGGCTGGGAGCGGCCACTGCACTCCAGTCTGGGTGACAGAGTGAGACTCCAACTCAAAAAAAAAAAAGAAAGAAAGAAATTATAACTAATTAAACAGCCACGGCTTTTGAGCTTGCTGCTCAACAAGCCCAAATACACGCCGCCATTTATCAAAACCACTAAGCTTTGGACTACCTGCTAACAGAAAAAGGAGGAGTATGTGGTAAATTTAATAACTCTGACTATTGTTTGCAAATAGATGATCGTAGTAAAGCTATAACTGCTATAGCCACCAATATTATAAAGCTTGCCCCATGTCCCAGCACAAAAATGACATGGCAAAAAAATTGGCAATTGGGTTTGAAGACATGTTCTCGAGTCTGGGAGGATTTAAGGACGTTATTGGATCTATAATCCTATTGCTGGAATCCTGTCTTATCCTCCCTTGCATGGCCCCAATAATTATGAACTCCATCTCTAAGTTTGTGGAAACAGTTGTTGGACAAAAAACTGCAGCTCACATAATGTTAATATACCAAATTGAAGATGATGCTCTTTAGCCCACGAAGGGTCGAGCATCAAAGGGGAGAATGTGGTAGACAGAGGCTAAAAAAAAGTTTAAATGATTCCTTTTAATAAATCAACCTGCAAACTCCAAACCTGCTAGACATGGAACGTGAGAAAAACCAGACAGCCACAAGTTGCTTTCCTGTAAGTGCAAGATAATAATCGATTCACAACCTTACCCCTGCATCCTCTCTGTGAAGTTATTGGTTTACAACCCCCTGCTTGTCATGTATAGCCTATAAACAGTTCGTTCTTTGAAAATTTGTTTTTGCTGATTACAACCTTGCAAATTCTAAAAAAAAAGAAAATGTATAACCATACATCCTGACCCTCTCCCTTACCTAAACTAACATATAAACCCCTTCTCTTCTTTATCCGGGTTGCTCAGCATTAGCTCACTGAATGGTGCCAGCACCAATAAAACGCTGCTTCCTGAATTAGCCTCAGTGTCATGGTCTCTCTGTTTTCCCGCAACAAAACCATGTCCTGGAGAAATCCATTTTTTATCTTGTTCCTAAACCCTAACACAATAATGAGAAAGTAGAGGCTATGTCCTGAAGAAATGCATCCTCTAGGTAAAGATTAACTTTATCGACTTTGTCTTTTCAGAAACACAGACTCCTTAAGCATGACTGGTACCGGCCTATTGTAATTTGCCTTTTATGGAAACTCAAATTTTTCAAGCATGACCAGTATCAACCCATTGTATACTCAGTTCATGGTGACCAGGACCCCCTCAGGGTCTCCAAGACTCTGCAAGTGGTCAACAAGGAAGTCACAACAGTCACATCTACCTGATTGCAACATCTCGAGGGGAAAGGATTTAAGCTGGGTCTTGGGGAGCTATGTTGCCACACTGATCTAGAGTGTAGGCCTGCCTCCTGTCTGTGGGAAGTGATCTCTTTCTTACACAAATCATTTCTTCTTTTACCTCTTTCTGTGTCGCAAATGTTTGCATTACTGGAATTTCTGGTGGCCAGTGCGCACCTCCAGCACGCTGGCTCCGGCAGTGCTGCGCCACTCCATCCATCCACCCTCACCCACTCCGTACCCTAACAGAGACCTCTTCTCTACAATAAATCAAAAAAATTAGCAGGGTGTGGTGGTGTGTGCCTGTGGTTCCAACTACTTGGAAGGCTGAGGTGGAAGGATCACATGAGCCCAGCAGGTCAAGGCTGCGGTGGCCATGAGCATGCCACTGCACTCCAGCCTGGGCGACAAAGTGAGACTCCCACTCAAAAAATAATTAAATAAAACATATTTATGGCCAGGCATGGTGACTCACACCTATAATCCCAGCATTTGGGGAGGCCGAGGTGAGAGGATTACCTGAGCCCATGGGGTTTTACTTGGCGAGACTGCGTCTCTACAATAAATCAAAAAATTAGCCAGGTGTGGTGGTGCGCACCTGTGATCCCAGCTACTTGGAAGACTGAGGCGGAAGGGCGGCCTAAGCCCAGCAGGTCAAGGCTGCAGTGGCCTGTGAGTGTGCCACTGCCCTCCAGCCTGGGCGACAGAGTGAGACTCCGACTCAAAAACAAAACAAAACAACAAAAACCAGATTTGTTAATTTATGCCTGCAACTTTGCAGGACTCAGGTCTTTTTCGTAGCTTTGGTTCTGCCGCCCTATATGAATCTTATGTAGACCGTTTAATTCGGTCTCCATTTTCCTGGGCGGAGAATGGGCCGTCTGGTTCCTCCGGCTTGTCCCCGTTGTAAAGAGACTCTGAAGCGACCCTGGGTCCTGAGCGCACCTAAGGGAACAAAGTGCGCGGAACGTGACTAGCGGTGGCTCCGTGGAAGGAAAACTGCACCACCCAGAAGGCATTGCGCCGTGGTGGGCTCTGGGCCAATGACGGGCCAGGAGAGGGGCGCTTCCTGAGGCCTAGAGAGCGGAGGCGGGACTTCCGGCTCCCTGGGCACGTCATCTTTCTGCGCTGGGTCGCTCCTGACACTCGATGGGTTTTGGGCGGTGGGCGGGGCGCGCTTGGTGGCCCGCGCGGGAAGGGCACCCCCCCCTCCGCGTCTTGGGACGAGCCTGACGGGCCCCTTTCCTAACGGGGTGTCCCCTGGGGGCCCGCCCTCGTCTCCACAGCCCCGACGCTGTGTCCTCGACTTTGTGTTTTACGAGGGGGAAACTGAGGCTTGGCCAGGCAGCTCGGCCCGTCCGGGACGGAGACGGGAGAAGGGCTAGGGGTCGGCCGGGCACACGGGATCCCCTGCTCGGGCCTCAGGGTCCCCGGATGGCGGCGGCGCTGATGGACTCTGCGCGGGTGAGTGGGCCGAGTTCCTGGCCTGCTGCGTCGCACTGGTTCCGAGAGGCCTCGGGGCCAGGCTGGAGGCCAGGAAGGCCGCTGGGAGTCTGTCGGTCGTCGTCTGTTCCTAAGGCGCGGCCGTGGTCGGTCGGGGGTCGCGGGTGGCGCGGTGGCGGGGAGGAGCGCTTCCGCCGAAGGGCTCGCTCTCGCTGGCGGTAAACCCAGCCTCGCCGTGGCCCTCGAGACCCCGCCCCAGCCTCCCTGGCCAGCCGCCTCCGCCGCGTCGCTGCCCGTCCTTCCCAGGTTTGGTGCTCTGCGGGCGCGCGCGCGCCTGAGCATGCAGAGTTAGTCGCTTTCACTCCCCGGCCCACGTCCCTGCTCTAACCTTTGTCTGGAGCACAGGCCTACGTCTCAGGCTCTGGCCTCTGCTCAGATGCCCCCTACTCGGAGAGTTCTGGCTGAAGGGACGCCTGGCAGAATCTGGCACTTTGTGTAGGGAATCTGCCACGATTAGAGAAGCTTGCGGGATCGAGTTTGTTCGGAGGAAGAAGAACAAATAAATAATGACAAAGAATGCTAGTAGCTGTCCGTCATTGAGTCCTTGCTGTGGGCTGAGAGGCAGGCATCATGTATCACCTCATTGAATCCTCATCTCTTTGATTTAGGTTCTATTGTCATCACTGCTTTACACAAGAGCAACTTCAGGCACACGTAAGTCCAGTTACCTGCCCTAGATCACTGTAGGTCCTAAGAATCAGAACTAACAACTGGTGGACCAGTTGTGTTTCGCCCATCACAGCCTGTATTTTTACCATCTTCTCTACCATCATGGATCAGAAGCCCTTTTCAAGGTGAGCAGGCCTTCCAGCAGGTGGTCTTGGGCATGCAGGACATGGCATGTCAGCAGCTGGACCTGTGTGGACAAGAGAATGGCATAGTGGCTGTTTAAGGGGTCCCCAGGGGACCTGTGTGGTTTCTATTTGTTTACTGAGTGGTTTTCTTCTGTAGCGGCTGACACATGTCCTGATTGTGTGTTCACGTTGCTGAATGTTCCTTCCTACTCAGCCAGGACGGACATGGCCAGTCAACAGCCCATGTTCTCATGTCCACAGCCTTTTATGTCCTTTCTGACTCTTGTTTTCTGCTCCTGAAGTATCCTGACCTCAGGGATCTGTGCTGGTAAGACTCTAGTAGGAAAAAGAAGTGGCGTTTGTTGTGGGTTCTCCCTAGGCATCTATGAGGCCCAAAGGAGTGCCCAAAGCAAGAGAAGCAGGTCCAGGCCCTGCCTTTTTGAGGCGGGTGCCACCCCTTCACGTGACTCTTCAATGAGGTGCGTGATGATGACTACACTTTTCTACCCTGTCCATAAAAATATTTTCAGGTTTGCTAAAGTGGACATATGGGTTTGAAAAGTTTCATATCCTCATTAACTGTGCGTTAACTGCCTACAGAGGAGTGTGTCAGGTTACATGATTAGAACATAGACCAGAGGGCTTGAGTTGAAATTCTGCTTCTGCTGATAGGACCTGTGACTTTGGGTGAAGTGGTCGAGCTCCTGGGGCTCAGGTCTCTGAGTGTGACATGAAGATGATGGTGGGGTTGAACTTGGTGTTCAACACTGAACCTTTGCCTCAATGTTTCCTTTACAAACATTTTTTTCTTTCATTCTTAATGATTGTTCTTGGAGAAGTGGAAACTGTTTATTGATGTGGAAATCGAGGGTGAGATAAATGAAATGACGTCCCCAAGGTCACACAGCCGGTATGTGTTGAATTCAGGAGTTTGGTGTTACCCCTCAGGAGTCTGGCTCCTGAGGTGGAGAAGTTGAGTCAGTTTAATGTGAAATGCAAAGCCCTCAGCACAACGCAGGCACATAAGGAGGACCAGTAAGACTCAGGTCTGTTCCTTTCATTGTTACTGGTGTTATGTTTATTATTATTTTTCTTTTCATGACTCTGATGTCTCAGAGCACTTACTGCCTGTGCCTTGTAGTCTACTCAGTATTGTGCTAACCGTATTTCTGTCTCTAGTGGCTTCTACAGTGGAGGCTCTCTCTCCTCTACACTGCTGTAACCTGGTCAAGGGAGCACATGCCTCCCCTCTCAGGCTGGCATAGATCTCAGCCCTCTGGAGGTACTTTGTGTTGTGGCCCTTAGTTCTCTGTGCATACTTTGCAGTGCTGACTGTAAAATTTTAATCCTATGTCACAGTCACAAGGAAAACATAATTGTCTCTGTTTGACATTCCAGGTGTCTGTGACCTTGGAGGATGTGGCTGTTATGTTCACGCAGGAGGAGTGGGGACAGCTGGATCTGACCCAGAGGTCCTTGTACTTGGAGGTGATGCTGGATACCTGTGGACTTCTGGTCTCTCTGGGTAAGGCTCCTCCTCTCCGTCATAGTTTCTCAGAGTCCAGTCCCAGCTCTTCTGCTTATGGCTCTTGAACCTTTCTGTGCCTCAATTTTCTCATGAGCAAAATGGGATAATATAGTACAGGCATACCATTTCTTTATTTTGTTTGTTTTTTGAGTTGGAGTATCTCTCTTGTCACCCAGGCTGGAGTGCAGTTGAATGATCATGGCTCACTGGAGCCTCAACCTTCTGAGCTTCAGGTGATCCTTCTGCTTCCGCTTCCGAAGTAGCTGGGAGTACAGGTGTGTGCCACCATACCAGCTAATTTTTTGATTTTTGTAGAGACGAGGTCTTGCTATGTTGCTTAGGCTTGTCTCGAACTACTGGATTCAAGCAGTCCTCTCATCTTGACCTCCCAAAGTGATAGGACTACAGGCATGAGCCACCATGCCCAGCCTAAAAGTAAATTTTTGAAAATGTATACAAAAGAAAGAAAGAAAAAAACTCCATAATGTCCTCTAAGTTTTTAAGTGAAAAGAAGAGTTGCATGTCTTTCACTTTAAATCAAAAGCTAGAAATAATTAAGCTTAGCGAGGAAGGCATGCCAGAAGGTAAGATAGTCCAAAAACTAGGCCTCTTATGCTATACAAGTAACTAAGTGGTAAATGCAAAAGAAAAATCCTTGAAGGAAATTAGAATTGCTGCTCCAATGAATATATAATTGATTAGAAAGCAAATTAGACCGGGCTCGGTGGCTCAACCTGTAATCCCAGCACTTTGGGAGGCCGAAGTGAGTGGATTGCCTGAGCTCGCGGGTTCGAGACCAGCCTGGTCACCTTGGCGAGACCTTGTCTCTACAATAAAATTTTTAAAAAATTGTCCGGGCATGGTAGTGTGCGCCTGTAGTTCCAGCTACTTGGAAGTCTGAGGCGGAAGGATTGCCCGAGCCCAGCAGGTCAACGATGGAGTGGCCATGAGCGTGCCACTGCATTCCAGCCTGGACTACAGAGTGAGACTCTGACTCAAAAATAAAAAAAGAAATATGTGAGACTGAGTAATTTATAAAGAAATTAGGTTTGTTTTAGCTCACGGTTTTTTTTAATTTTTTAATTTTTTTAAGTTGGAGTCTCAATCTGTCACCCAGACTGGAGTGCAGTGGCTGCTCCCGGCCACTGCAGCCTTGACCTGCTGGGCTCCTGCGATCCTTCCGCCTCAGCCTTCCAAGTAGCTGGAACTACAGGCACGCGCTACCACACCCGGCTCATTTTGATTTATTGTAGAGATGAAGTCTTGCCAAGTTGCCTAGGCAGGTCTCGAACCTGCGGGCTCAGTCCACTCACCTCAGCCTCCCGAAGTGCTGGGATTATAGGCTGAGCCACCGAGCCTGGCTTAGCTCACGGTTTTACATAGTGTCAGGAACTCCTGGGCTTCTGGTGAGGTTTCAGGAAACTTACAATTTTGGCAGAAGCCGGAGAGGGAGCAAGTATGTCTGTACAAAAGTTTTGAGAAATAGCAAGGTGTGGTGGCACACACCTCTGGTCCTAGTTACCAGGGAAGCTAAGGTAGAAGGATTGCTTGAACCCAGGAAGTGGAGGTTACCGTCAGCTGGGATTGTGCCACTGCCCTCCAGACTGGGCAACAATATGAGATCCTGTCTTTAAAAAAATGTAGAAAAAACTTAGATCAGTTAAGACAGAAAACAAGACCTTTCCAGTGATTCTCTGCTACACACCCTTTTCCACCCTCTCCACTCACGCATCCACTAAGTGCCAGACACTTAGAATTGGTCCCTTCCTCCGGGTCTTCTTGTGCTTCCTGCTTTATAGAACCTCAGAGTACCATGTGGCCTTTTCTGCCCCATATTTGTGCATCTGGAGGCATTGGGGCCATCATGTGTGTTGACTGGCCCCACTATAGTCATGGTATGTCCTCTCTGATGGTCCCTTGGGCTGCTCACCTAGCCTGTGAATGTATCTTTCCAGGCCTGCTTTAGCCCCTCATTTTTTTTCTGAACTTTACCCATGAACTCTATCCCTTGTCTCCTGTGAATGTGGGAAAGCTACCTCAAACTAAACATGTAAAAAAGGAACTTCCATTGTTGCCCACTTCTCCCACCTCCCAGGTGTCAAGTGAATGGTCATTCCATGCTAGCAAATTAGAAGACTAATACAACCTCAGAGAACTCCTCCACACCTTTGCTCCATCAGTTCCCCCATCTCGACATCTCCAAGTCCAGTCCATTTTACATCATACTGTCTCTTGAATCCCTTCCACTACCTACTATAGGCCTATTCTCATACTCCTTGTATAAGTTAGCGTCTTTTGCCAGGGTGATGCCAAACCACTCCTATCTGGTCTCCCCATGACTCATTTGTGCCTCTAATCTGCTCTGTCTCCTGCACCAGCTCCCCAGGCTGTCAGACCTTGTTGGAAACATTCAGCACCACCAGCCATTGCTGCCTCAGCATATGACCACCAATGGGCCAGCATATTTTTACATGGAAAGTTTTTGTGTTGTTTGAGCCTCAAGATTTACATCTTCACTTAAATGTCTTGTATGTGTTAGCTTCCATTCTCACCTCCCTAGAAGACTTGCTCTGGACCATGGCCAATTCCTGGACCCGTGTCTAGATCATAACTTTTCAGGGAACTTGCTTCTTCACTTCTTTTCTGCTTCTTTTCTAACTTTATCTGATCTCTGTTACAAAAATATGCTAAATTTCTTTACACTTGGGAAAAGTAAAGCAAATTTTCAAAATCCTTTAATGACTTAACTTTCTTGGTACAATCAATCTTCTTGGACGTGTCTCATTTATTTATTTATTGTGACGGGTTCTCTTGTTTGTTTATGTATGTATGTATGTATTTATTTATTGTGATGGATTCTCACTCTGTTGTGGCACTGTCATAGTTCAGTGCAGCCTTGAAATCTTAGGATCAAAATCCTCCTGCCTTAGTCTCTCAAATAGCTGGGACTACAGGTGCACTCCACCATACCCAGCTAAGGTTGTCTCCTGTAAGAGGTGTCTAGGCCAGACTCGGCTCAGCCTATAACCCTAGCACTTTGGGAGGCCGAGGCGAATGCATTGCCTGAACTCACAGGTTTGAAACCAGCCCAGGCACCTTGGCAAGACCTCATCTCTACAACAAATAAAAAATTAGCTGGGCATGGTAGTGCATGGCTGTAGTTCTGGTTACTTGGAAGGCTGAAGCAGAAGGATCACTGGTGCCCAACAGGTTGACGCTAGGGTGGCTGTGAGCATGCCACTGCACTATAGCTTGGATGACACAGTGACTCCAACTCAAAAGAGAGAGAGATGTGTATGGACCTGATGTGGTGGCTCACGCTTATAATCCCAGCGCTTTGGGAGGCGAAGACAAGAGGATTGCCTGAGTCCATGGGTTCAAGACCAACCTGGGCAACATGGTGAGATTTCATCTCTACAATAAATCAAAAACTTAGCTGGGCATGTTGGCGTATGCCTGTAGTTCTAGCTACTTGGAAGGCTGAGGCAGAAGGATTGCATGAACCCAGCAGGTCGAGACTGCGGTAGCCGTGATTGTGCCACTGCACTCTAGCCTGGGCCATAGAGTGAGACTCCAACTCCAAAAAAAAGTGATATCTGTGTAAATGGGTGTGGTGGCTCACGCCTATAATCCCAACTCTCTGGGAGGCAGAGGCTAGAGGATTACCTGAGCCAAGGGGTTCGAGAACAGCCTGGGCAACTTGGTGAGACCTCATTTCTCCAATAAGAACAAAAAAAATTAGCCAGGTATGGTGGTGCACGCCTGTGCTTCCAGCTGCTTGGAAGGCTGAGGCAAGAGGATCACCTGAGTCCAGCAGATCAAGGCTGTGGTGGCCATGAGCATGCCACTGCACTCCAGGCTGGGTGACAGAGTGAGACTACAACTTAAAAAATAAAATAAATTTAAAAAATAAATAATGGATGTCTAAACTTGTGTTCCTTACCTCCTATTTGCCCGTATTTTAGTTTTTCAATTAGATAAAATGCATATGCTATATTGTGCAAAAATCTTAAGAAGTCTACTTGATGTTGTTTTACTTATATTTAAACACAAATAACTATCACCTACATCAATATATAGATTATCTTCAGTACCTCAGCAGGGTTTCATACCTGCAGTAGCTCATACTCAGACTTCATCAGCATAGGCTGGTTTTGTTCTTGAACCTCTGTAGTATGCTCTCTGTCATATCTCTCTTCTTTTGATCATCATGTCTGTGACATTCTTTTCAGACATGAAAAGAATACAGTATACAAATGGAGTTGGTTCATTGTCAATATGTTGTAGTATCTCATTATATGAAAAACTGCCATTCACTTGTCCATTCCCCTATCGATGGATGTTCCTATTGTTTCGATTTTTTGGATATTATGAAATACAGTGCTGAGAATGTTGTTCATGTGTTCTAGTAGACATAAACACTGACTTCTGTTAGGAATATACTCTAGTGTACATACAGATCAAGTCATAGAGTAGGTGTATGTCCAGCTGCTTTCATAGAAACTGCCCATCAGTTCTACATTATGACTACATTTCACATTCCTGCCTTTAACATGTGAAAGCTTCCTTTGCTGTACATCCTCATCATCGCTTGATAACGTTATTCCCTCTACTCCAGCTTCCCATGATGAAGTTTCTCTGTACCATGATGCTGAAACCATTGTAAAGTTACTGCTTTCATCCTGATTTTCAAATACAACAGTGACCATAATGATAAATGGTGATGGCCCACAATTTAGCAAACTCTTATGCAGTGTCTTATACTGTGCCAAGTGCTTAATAGGAATTTTCCTATTTAACCCTCACCACAGCCTACAAGGCAGAAACAGAGTCTCTCGATTTTTAAGATGAGGAAATTGAGGCTGGGGTCAACTAAATAATTTGTCTAACATGAGATGACTTGGTACAAGCAGGATTTGAACTGAGATATTCTGACTCCAGAACTATACTCTTAACCTCCCAGCAATATGAACTCTTGATGCAGCACAAACTTTTCATATTTTGTACTTGGGCATCTGGTCCGATTAAATTTGCTTTTCATATTCCCACTGAACTTTTGTTCTCTCTTTTATTGTTGTTTTTTGTTTTTTTGAGTTGGAGTCTCACTCTGTCACCCAGACTGGACCTGCTGGACTCCGGTGATCCTTCTTCCTCAGCCTTCTAAGTAGCTGGAAACAGGTGCACGCTACCACACCTGGCTAATTTTTTTGATTTATTGTAGAGATGAGGTCTTGCCAAGTTGCCCAAGCAGGTCTTGAACCCGCGGGTTCAGGCAATCCGCTCACCTCGGCCTCCCAAAGTGCTGGGATTACAGGCTGAGCTACCGAGCCTGGCCTTGTTCTCTCTTTACTCTGATTTTCAATTTAATGTTGGCTTTATCAGGCATCTCACAGCCCATCCTTTTCACTCTAAGGCCAATCCACAACTTCTTTCTTTCTGTCTATCTATTGATCTATTTTATTTAATTATTTATCATTCTTAAGAGATGGAATTTGACTGTGTTGCCCAGGCTGGTCTCAAACTCCCGGTCTCATGTGATTCATTACAGTCTCTTAAGTAGCTGGGATTACAGGCAAGAGCCATCTTGCCTAGCTAACCTACTGCATTGTTACACCTTCAATTTATATACTTTTGTATTAGCTCTCAGGCGCATATTCTTTGCCCATAATAAAAAATGATTTGTATTGGTTTCTTACTCTTGCCTAGTTGTGTGCTGAATACGGAATACAGGGCATTTCACTTCATTTTCACTAATAGCCCTATGGGCAGACTATTTTTAGCTCTATTTTTTTAGAAGGGAATATGGAGACTTGTGGAATTTAAGTGTCTTGCTGTGTGCCACAAAGCTAATATTGAGTTCTGCTGCAACGGCCTAGGATTTTTGTGGTCTTAAACCATAATACATAATTTTTGTGGTCTTAAACCATAATATTGGCCTCTGACTTTTTTTTTAGTCGACGTCAGGTGTTCAGATTTTGATTAATCATAAACCTTGGCTTATAACACCCTGTCAGTGATTTATGAATGATCCTGATTCATTAAAGCGTTAACTTATTTGCTCATTCATTTCTTAACATCACACAACTCAAGAATGTATACATTACTGATAATCTTCTGTTTTAGTCAGTTTGGGTTGCTGTAACAAGAATGCCATAACCTGGGTGGCTTAAACAACAGATGTTTATTTCTCATAGTTTCAGAGGTTGGGAAGTTCAAAACCAAGGTACTGGTATATCTGGTGTCTGGAAGGCCTGCTTCTTGATGGTCATCTTCTTTTTGTATCCTCACATGTTAGAGAGCAGCAAGAGGAAACGAGCTCTCATGTCTCCTCTTGTAAAAGCACTAATTGCTTTACAAGGGGTTCACCTTTACCATCTAATTACCTCCCAAATACCCCATTGGCAAATACCATCACTTTAGGGATTGGGGTTTTAACATATGAACTTTCCGGAATACAAATATTCAGTCCCAAGCACCAACCTGCCTGTCTGCTTCTTCCCTTTCCATTCCATGACTTTTCCATAGAAATGACTGTTGACCTGAATTGTAACTTCTGTTATCTCATTCCATTTTTGGTGAGAAAGCTTTTACATGTAAGTTAAATTTGTTGACTAGATCTAAGACTATTAATATTCAGATGTCCTGTTTTTTCTTGTGTCAGTTTTGGTAGTTTGTGTTTTTTTTTTTTTTGAGTTGGAGTCTCACTCTGTCGCCCAGACTGGAGCGCAGTGGCTGCTCCCGGCCACCGCAGCCTCGACCTGCTGGGCTCCGGCGATCCTTCCGCCTCAGCCTTCCAAGTAGCCAGAATTACAGCATGCGCTACCATGCCTGGCTGATATTTTGGTTTATTGTAGAGATGAGGTCTCGCTGCCCAGGCGGGTCTCGAACCCGCGAGCTCAGGCAATCCACTCACCTCGGCCTCCCAAAGTGCTGAACCACCGAGCCCGGCCTAATTTGTGTTTTTTAAGGAGTTTGCCAACTTATTTAACTTGTCAATCTGGTATTTTTCACTGTTGCTTTATAGCAACCTAAGCTGACTAAGACAGTAGGTTATGAGTAGTGTGTGTGTGTACATCTAAACAGTGTTTTGCGCACATTAAAATTTTATTTTAGCTTCTTTTAAATAGTGTTATGGTTGATGTCATGTCCTGGCATATGCTTTTCTTTTTTTCGATTTAGACATTTATTTATTTATTTTGATTTGGAGTCTCAGTCTGTTGCCCAGGCTGGAGTGCAGTAGCACACTTATGGCCTCCACAGTTTCAACCTGCTAGGCTCAGGTTGTCCTTCCGCCTCAGCCTTCCAAATAGCCAGAACTACAGGCGCACACTACCACACCTGGCTAATTTTTTATTTATTGTAGAGATGAGGTCTCACCAAGTTGCCTGAACTGGTCTCGAACCCACAGGCTCAGGCAATCCACTTGCCTTGGCCTCCCAAAGTGCTGGGGTTACAAGTTGATCCACCGAGCCTGGCCAATTATTTATTTATTTTATTTGAAAGATGTGGGGTACAGTTCAGGACTAGGTATACAAGTAGTATCATACAGGATCTCTCTTTGTTCCCCAATGGCATATGCTTCTTTACCTCAAGTTATTTTGATGTTTTTTTGAGTCAGGGTCTCACTCTGTCACCAAGGCTGGAGTGCAGTGGCACTATCATGGCTTACCACAGCCTCGACCTCTTGGGCCCAGGTGATCCTTCCACCTCAACCTCCTGAGTAGCTGAGACTATAGATGTGTGCCACCACACCTGGCTAATTTTTTTTCTCTGTAGAGATGACATCTCCTTATGTTGCCTGACTGAAGTCAAACTCCAGCTCCTGGACTCAAGCAATCCTCCTGCCTTGGCCTCCCTAAGTGCTGGGATTACAGGTGTGAGCCACCATACCCAGCCTTTTATTTCAATTTGTGGATTACTTGTCCATTCCTGATACTAATCTTCTATTGCTTACCGTGTGATATATTTTAGTTTTTAATTTGTCTTTCAGTATCTTTTAGTTTAATTTGTAATCCTTTTTTAATGATCACTAATTTTGTGTCATGATTAGGAAACCCTGCTGTACCACAATATCAGTAAGCTAGTCTTGTTTATTTTAGACAAAGGTTTAAAAATATTTTGTTTGATATTTGAATCTTAATCAAACTGAGCTTCATTTTGAGGGTGATATGATATGGGAATACAATTTTATTTATTGTGCATGTGAGTGCCTGATTCTTTTTGTGCCTTTTACTAAACAGTTCTTTTTTATCACTGGGTGATATGCCTCCCATACTGTCAGTCAAATTTATGTGCAAGTGGATTTGTTATCTTGCTATTATTTTTTCATTGCTAGTTTGTCATGTCTCTGTGTTGGTCCTTTACTGTATTGATGTGTGTGTGTATATATATATATATATATTTTTTTTTTTTTTTTTTTTTTTGAGTTGGAGTCTCACTCTGTCGCCCAGACTGGAGTGCAGTGGCCGCTCCTGGCCACTGCAGCCTCGACCTGCTGGGCTCCGGCGATCCTTTCCGCCTCAGCCTTCCGAGTAGCCAGAATTACAGGCCTGCGCTACCATGCCCAGCTGATTTTTTGATTTATTGTAGAGATGAGGTCTCGCTGCCCAGGCGGGTCTCGAACCCGCGGGCTTAGGCAATCCACTCACCTCAGCCTCCCAAAGGCGCGGGATTATAGGCTGAGCCACTGAGCCCGGCGATTTTTTTTTTTTTTTTTTGAGAGGACAGAGACGCTCCCACAGTGGGAGGGTACCTGAAGGGGTTGCCTATCTGGGACTGAAAACCTGGTGCTTATATAGCCCTAAGTCCAAGGCAATTGGCTAGCACTAGCTGTGAACTGTAGCTGTTCTGATTGGTCAGTATTAAGGACCAATCGGCAGGAGGTAGGGGTCTAATGGTGAGCTGATTGGTTGCTTTTCAATCCCAGCAGTGAGTACTTAAGCTCTAGCTTGTGAGGCTCTTGGGAGATTGTTTACCAGTGCCCAGCCTGAGAGACCTGTGGGAGTTCGGTACGTAGTTACCAGAGGACCTCCTGTCTGTCTGCCTAGACTTTCTCTAGCTATTTCCTTTCTCACTCCTCCCTCTGGAGTAGTAACCCTAACTGCCATTAGGTAGTGAGGATGATGACTGGTCTGGCTACTTCCTGCTGATCATGGATGTCGGATGGGGATGGCAGCTAGGGATCCTTCAGAGGGTGATCTAAAGGTCCTTGGTAGAAAGAAGCTTGCATATGAGGTTCCATCTGAATCACCATTTGGAGTTTGATAGCCTCTTGGTGAGAAGAAACAAACTTTACAAGAAGGTTAACTATACATGGACCAGACACAAGCAATACATCAAAAGGAGCTATTAAGGGAAAAACCCATGTCCATATACTGTAAATCCCTAGAGAGGATAAAAAAAGATTGTAACCAACTGGGTCCTGAAACTGCCTGTTCTTGTAAAAAGTCAGTGATTTTATTATTGTTTTATAACCTGTAAAGTCTCTTCTACTTGGGAGGAAGTGTTAATATGGAAACAACAAATTTCATTTAATAATGCGCATGTTACTCCACATTCCACCATGAGCATATCCAGCGTTTGAATAATTACCCAGTTGAGCCACATACGTAATGGAGGGTGAGAGGGGGTGCTTATAAGAAGCTAAGACTAACGATACTAAAAAATGAAAGCAAGATAGAGTAGGCATTTTGCTTGTTCCTGTGAGGGAGACTTCTAGGGAAGAAAACAATCCCATGGATGCTCAAGATTAAGGGGTCCTGGACAGAGACGTCTAATGGTACAAATTAAGATGAAAACAAAGGCAGCAAGTATAGGTAGAACCATCAGGAGGAAATCCATAGGCAGTAAGTAGTGGCACTTATCTTTTATGATCTTTAGTTTGATTCTGTATGCTCTTCCGGGTCAGCTGAGGCAAATTCTTCACAACTCCATGCTTTCACTTTAGTGTGATGGATTCACAAGTCAGTACCTGTAACCTTTATTGCCTCCCGTCGAGCCCCACACTTGGGCACCAAAACTGATGTGGATTTTTCAGGTCAGCCTGGACTTCAAAAGTGTCAGCTCAGTGGGTCAGCCAGGTAAGCCCCAGAGAGGGTCATCAACGAACTGGTAAGTCTAGCCCCAGAAATGTCAGCTCTAATGGGCTGGCAAACCAAGCCCTGAGAGTGTTGCAATTCAGTGGACAGGCAAGCCTAGCCTCCAGAGTGTTGGGTCTAATGGGCTGGCAAGCCAAGCCCTGAGGGTGTTGCTGGTTCAGTGGGCTGGCAAGCCTGGCCCCCCGGGTGTCTCAGTTTCAGAGTCTCGCCTTCTTCTGGCAGCTCTCCTGGTTCAGCCAGCTCTGATAATCCTGCAGCTCTTCAGGTCGCAGCTCTTCAGGGTTGAGATTCTTGTCTCATGCCCAGGAAGAATGAGGAATGCGGACAGCTGGAAAGTGAGAAAGCCGGATTTATTGAGAGGACAGAGAAACTCCTGAAGTAGGGTCCGAGTGCTTAATCCACAGACACCAACACCAAAATTTCAAGGTAAAGAAAGGAGAGGTTTATTAGCCAAAACTAGCCAGCTGGCGACCACTTGCTTGGACAATTCTAGTCCCAGTGCAAGGGCCCCAACCTGCAGCATGAGGTAGTTCAAGTAGGGCAAAACCACATCCTGGCAAGGCCTGGCTTATTGGGACTTGCCAAGCAAGCCAAGCCACAGCATCCTGGAGGCCTAGGTACTTTCCAAGCAACGCTAGCAGGGTTTACAGAAGCAAAAAAAAGCTGTTAGCCAGCAGGTGCTGTTTCTAGTTTCCAGGAAGAAGCTGTGTGAAGGGTTAAGTACATACCTGGCTTGACTTTTAACATTTTATTTTATTACATTTTCTCAGGCCCCTTCCACATTCCCCCCTTTCAGTTGTTCCTGGAGTCAAATCGTTGACTCCTCACATAGGGGATTATACTGGGCATCAAGAACCATCATCCTTACAGGTGAGATGCTGTTTTTAACATAGTTTAGGAGGCCTTTAATAATGAAGAGCCCTACAGTAATACCTATAAAGAGCAGGAGGAGTGGCCCTGCCATTGCTGAAATTAGGGTGGTGAGCCAGGGGGACCAAGTGAAGAGGGATTGATACCAGTTTCCCAAGGCTTGATTTTGTAACTCTCACCTAATATTTTCTCCCACTTGGGTGAGAGTTTGTCGTGTTATTCCAGACTGATTAGCATAAAAGCAACAGGTTTCTCCTTATGCTACACACAGTCCCCCTTGCTTCATGAAAAGGAGGTCCAGTCCTCTCTGATTTTGGAATGCTACATAAGCTAGGGAGTTTACTTGTTCTAACTGGGATGTACTAGATTCAAGTAAGCTTAGGTCTGTATGAACTTGTCTGCTAAGATTTTGATCTCCTATGACTAAAGAAGCTGTACCCAGAGCAGTTGATCCTGCGATACCTAGACTTACAAGGAGTGGCACTAATATAGGGACTGCGCACTTAGCCCGTGTGAGGTTTAAGAGTCTGCGATACTCTCGCCCTTCCATCCCCTCATATATGTACACTTGGGGCAAGATGTGCACCAAGATACAGAGTTCTGAAGCATCTTGGAAATGCTGCAAGGCAACACATGGGGTTATGCCCCGTGTACAAGCAAACCAGGTAGTGGGGGGGGGAACAGCCATGTGAGGGTTTTCAGACTCTTGAGGAACTGAAATATTTACTTAAGAAGAGGCATTGCAAGATGCCTGAAAAGGGGAACTGTTCATGTGATAGTATGGGGAATGGAGACAAGTTCCCTGCCTTTGGAGATCCCCCAGGATGAGGGTTGGGTTTTGTCCCCAGGGGCATAGTTCCAGGGACTGGGCTGCAGATAGGTTGAGAACATGTATGTGTTTTTCTGTGCTGCCTGTTGAGGAGGTAACTCCAATGCCTATGTAATAAGAGGGATGGGGGTCCAGGCATAACCAACAGTCTTTTGCTAAGTCAGGGCGGGTTGCATTGGCAAGCTGGTGAATTGCTGATAGCATAGGGAAAAAACGGTTTTCAGTTAGAGGCAGGGTAGGCAAGGGAACAGCAGGTGAGGGATTAGGGCTTTCCCCCATTGTATGATTGGCGGGTTCAGACATATGGAGGATAAGATTGTGGATTGAACCTATGGGATTGAAGGTGTGGGGAGCAAGTTTTCTTTGTATGGTAAATAACATTCCAGGGTCAAACCCTAAGAAATATATTCTGAGCCCCCATGTTTTGCCCGTTTCCCATACTTTATGAATGCTGAAAGCATCCCAGAGTATAACTGCGAGCTTTAGCGGGTTACAAGCTCCTTTTTGAGTAAAGGAGAAGCAGGCTTTTCCCTGTGGAGGCTTATATAGGAGTCTCAGTTTTTCCAGGGGGCAGTAGTTTCACAGCCCCATGCAGCACAATGGAAATGCCCAGATTTGTGGCAGTGGGCAGGCATAAAAAACAAGGGTTGCAAGCGTTTTTGCATATTCCGGAGTTTTACACCAGTTCTCGGGTCTCAGTAAATTGGGTTTTAGGCTACAAAGATTAAAATTAAAAACAGGTTGCCCGCCCCCATTGTAGGTGGATAGTATAGCCCCAGTGACAGAGTCTCTTAATTCCCAAGAATAGTTTCCCAGGGCATAGTGTTATTGGTATCGTGAATGAGGCTCATAAGCCTCCTGCCCAGGAAGGTTTATAAGAAGTATAATTAAGAGACTGGGACCCGTGAGAGTCTTATCTTTAGGGGATCCTCCTTGGCAGCTGGCTTGACAACCTCCATGTCTCTGGGTGCGTGGTGGTGGCTGCCTTTACTTGTGAATGATGAATCCAGGGACACCGCTGACTTTGATGGCCATAGTAGTAGTAGTAAGGATTACTATGTGGGGCCCCTTCCACCTTGGGATGAGGGCCTCAGCTTTGTGCCGTTTTATCCAGACCTGGTCGCTGGGCTGGAACGGATGTGGGCTTCCCGGAGCTGGTTTCTGGAAGGCTGCCAGCACAGTTTCAGTTACAGTCTGTTGAACCTTTTGAAGAGCCTGCAGTGACAAGCAAATTATGGTTAGACAGTTCTAGTGCTTTTTCCAGTCCGATTTTTGGAAATAATGGCGGGGGCCATCCAAAAAGAATTTCGAAGGGGGTTAGACCCTTAATGTAGGGGGTACACCTGGCCCTTAAGAGGGCGTAGGGGCCGGGCTTGGTGGCTCAGCCTGTAATCCCGTGCCTTTGGGAGACTGAGGTGAGTGGATTGCCTGAGCCCGCAGGTTCGAGACCCGCCTGGGCAGCGAGACCTCATCTCTACAATAAATCAAACAATCAGCCGGGCGTGGTAGCGCATGCCTGTAATTCCAGCTACTTGGAAGGCTGAGGCGGAAGGATCGCTGGAGCCCAGCAGGTCGAGGCTCCAGTCTGGGCGACAGAGTGAGACTCCAACTCAAAAAAAAAAAAAAAAAAAGAGGGCATAGGGAAGGAGTGTTACCCAACTTTCACCGGTCTCCAGGGTTAATTTGGTTAAGGTCTCCTTAGCATCCGATTCATCATTCTCTCTACCTGTCCTGAACTTTGGGGATGATAAGCACAATGTAAGTTATACTTTATCCCCAAAGTTTTTGCAATACCCTCAGTAAGTTTAGAAATAAATGCCGGGCCATTATCTGAGCCTATTGAGATAGATGGACCATATCTTGGTATGATGTCGTTTAGGAGTTTTTTTACTGTTACAGATGCAGTTTCAGTTTTTGTAGGAAATGCCTCAACCCATCCCAAGAAGGTATCTACCAAGACCAATAGGTACTTATATCCATATTGCCCAGGTTTGACTTCTGTAAAGTCTATTTCCCAATGTCTCCTGGGGGTTAGTCCCCTATCTTGGACCCCTTGGGTAGATACACTGACCTTAGCACTATTAGTCTGCTAGCATGACGTGCAGCATTGAATGAGTTCCTGGCAAGCTGGTTCAGATGATGGGAAGGAAGTAGAATTCCTTCCTCATGAGTTCAGCTAGTTTTATTTCTCCCAAATGAGTACCTTCGTGGAGCTGCCTTAAGATTTGTTGTCCCAGGACTCGAGGGAGGAAGGTCCTGCTATCCGAAGTTGAAGCCATCTGTCTGGGTTTGTGGTGGTCTGCAATTTTTGTGCAGCGAGGAGGTCCTCTTCTGTGTATTTTGGTGACTCACATAGAACCGGAGGAGGCAGCGCCAGCAGGCAGGCGGTTCTGCGATAAGCAGCTTCTCTGGCCACTTGATCTGCTTTTCTATTTCCTGTTGCCTTTTCTGAGTTTCATTTTTGGTGGCCCGGCAGTGGATAATGACGACCCTTTTGGGGGCCCATATTGCTGCCAGGAGGCCCAAGACCTCTGCTTTATTTTTTGTAGTATTTCCCTCTGCGGTGAGTAATCCCCTATAAATTGTCCTATGAATGTGTGCAGTTGCAAACGCGTACTTGCTGTCAGTGTAGATGTTGACAACCTTTCCTTCACCTGCTTTTAGGGCCTTGGTTAGGGCAATCAGTTCTGCCTTTTGGGCCGATGTTCCCTGCAGAAGAGGATTGGCCAAAATGATTCCCTGTAGAGTGACCACCGCTGCCCCTTACCCAATTCTGGATGAAACTGCTGCCATCCAAGAAGAGCGTTAGGTTGGGGTTTGTTCTCAGTTAGGTCCCATTGCAGTTTCTGGAACTTAGTTGTTACATAACAACAATGTAGTGGTCCTGTGGGACTTTACTCCAGTAGCAGGGTCGTGGGGTTCAAGCTGGGGGTATGCTGGAACTTGATGTGGTGTTGATCTAAAAGCAGCGCTTGATAATGAGTTATTTGGGTGTTCGACATCCATTTGTCAGGGACCCCTCGGAGTAAAGACTCCACTGCATACGTAGCTGTGACAGTCAGATTTTGTCCCAATGTTAGTTTGTCTGAGTCCTTTACTAACATGGCAATGACTGCTATAACCTGCAAGCAAGGTGGCCACCCCCAGGCTACTGGGTCCAGTTTTTTTGACAGGTAGGCGGCCAACCTGTTCCATGGGCCGAGCTTTTGGGTTAGGACCCCCTGGGCGACACCCCGTCTTTCATCCACATGAAGGTGGAAAGATTTTTCAATATCTGGCAAGGCCAGGGCCAGGGTCAGGGCCAAGACCAGGACGTTTTTAAGGACTTGGAAAGCTTCCCCCCTCACCCCGTGGTGTCCATGTAAAATTAGCTTCCGGTCCCCTGGTGATTTCATAGAGGGATTTTGCAAGTTCAGCAAACTTAGGGATCCATAGTCGGAAGTATCCTACAGTTCCCAAGAATTCCCAAACCTGTCTTTTGTTTCCTGGGACCAGGATGCCCACTATAGCCCAAATACGCTGAACAGTTAGGAATCTTTTACCTCCTTCGAGGTTGTATCCAAAGTATGTGACTACAGTTACACAGAGCTGAGCCTTTTTTGCTGACACCCGATACCCAGAGTCTAAAGTTCTTTAAGCAGGTGTCTGGTGGCACACAGGCACTCCACCTTCTGATGTGGCTGCTATTAACAGATCATCTACATACTGTAGCAGAGTTACTTCAGGTTCCTGTTGCCAGAAGGCTCAGAGGTCTCGGTGGAGGGCTTCATCAAACAGTGTGGGAGAGTTTTTAAATCCTTGTGGGAGTTGTGTCCAGGTTAATTGGCCATTTTCTCCTTTTTCAGAATCTGTCCATTCAAAGGCAAACAAGGGTTGGCTCTGCTTAGCCAGTGGGATGCTGAAGAAGGCATCCTTAAGGTCCAGGACCATGTATACCTGCCTTTCTGGAGTTAACCCAGTGAGGAGGGTGTACCAGCTGGGGACTGTGGGATGGATCTCCACCCGCCTGTTGACCTCCCTGAGGTCCTGGACTGGGTGGTAGTCTCCTGTACCCGCCTTTTTGACAGGAATAAGTGGGGTGTTCCAGGATGAGTGGCACGGCACTAGGATTTTAGCCTCCTGGAGATGCTGATGTGAATTGCTATGCCTTTTTGGGCCTCTGGGTATATAGGGTATTGTTTCACCCTAATGGGCGTTGCCTGACTTTTGAGCTGTACAACAACCGGCAGCTGATGGGATGCCAGCCCAGGGGGGTTTGATTCGGCCCAGACTTGGGGAAACTCAGTCTGCAGCTGAGCTAGCAGTATGGTATTAGAAGAATCAAGAGGGACCCCAACTTCTGTAAACACGTATTCCTCACTTAGGGAACAGTAACAAGAATTTTTGATGTCTCTAGTGGGTTTAGGCTTACTGCTAATGTGGTTTCTTGAAAGCCTATATTGGCTTTAAGCTTGTGTAAGAGGTCTTGTCCCAGGAGCGGGTACAGGTAATCTGGCATTACTAGGAACAAATGAGTTACTTCCCCCTTTCCCAAGTTTACTGTTCTTTCGGTGGTCCAGGGCATAATTGGGTCCCGGTTGCCCTCTGAACCAAGGAGTGCTTATCTGAAGCGGGCTGTTGTACTTTTGGAGGACTGAATGCTCAGCCCCTCTGTCCACTAGGAAGGGGACAGGATTTCCCCCACCGTAAGTTTCACCCTGGGCTCTGGGAGGGAATTGACAGAGCCCCAACTCCATCAGTCAGTCTGTAATTGAAGCACAGGAATAGATTTTGGCGGGCATTCCCCCGGAGGACACTCTTGTGGTCAGGGTGACCTGTCTGGACAGTCTTTTAGCCAGTGTCCAAACTTCTTACAGTAGGCACACTGATTTTTTGCTATTGAAGTTTTTCTACTGGTGCCGGTCACTCCTTTCCCTTTGGCTGCTTGGATTTAACTTCCTGCAAAGCTGCCGCCACTACTTTGACCATTCTTATGGTTTGCTTGTTTTCAAGAGAGTCCCTGCTATTATAGACCTTTTGAGCTACCTCGGCTAACTCTGACAAACTTTTTCCTTCAAATCCTTCAATTTTCTGCAATTTCTTTCTTATACTAGGGACCAACTGGGAGACAAAGGCTATAACTAAAGCTTTCCGATTTTCTGGAGCCTCTGGTCTATGGGGGTGTATGTCCAATAGGCCTCCATAAGGCATTCCAGAAAAGCTGTGGGAGATTCCTGTGGGCCCTGAATCACCTCACTTACCTTAGACAAATTTGTGGGGTGCCTAGTGGCGGCCTGGAGACCCCCCCATTAGAATCCGGCGATAGGTGGTGAGACACCAATTAGGTTCCAATTAGGTCTCTGAGCGGGGAAGACATGGTCCAAATGGGCCTGCTCTGACAGCCTGCCATCTGGTCCCAGGACCAATTTTCTTGCTTCCTGATGGATTCACTCTCTTTCCTCCAAAGTGAGAAGGAGCTTGGAGGAGCTGTTGGCAGTCATCCCATGTGGGCTGGTAGGTGAAGAAAATAGTCTCTAAAAGACCTATGAGGCTCTGAGGTTTTTCAGAGAATGGCGAGTTTTGGTGGTTCCCATTGTAAAGGTCACTAGCAGAGAAAGGGACATAAACCATAAAGGGCTGGCCTCCCAAACCTCCTGCATCCAACCCAGGGCCTGTCTTAGGGGGAGGACTGTTGATGTTTGTGGTTCTGAGTTCCCGAAGATGAGTCGGGGCTAGTTGGCTTATCAGGGGTCGTTGGGCCCTTGGGGGATGCATGAGGAAGAGGGGCATAAAGGGGCTGATACGAGGATCCTCTCCTGGTGTGTGACATGTTGAGAACCTTGTGGATCCCCTGCTCCCACCCAGATGCAGAGTAGGGTGAGGGAATTTCATCATCCTCTGGCGGGCTCTGGAAGACCGGAGGATTGGCTTTTGGAGTTTCCTCTAGGGCTAAAACACGAGAATAATTAGCTTTCTTTTTGACTTTCTTTATCCATGATGGCTGCTGCATTACCAGGAGGTACCAGCAGCGATGTATGGGATCTGGTCCAGGTTGCACCAATAGATGAACTGTTGGACCTTCCCTACTATGGCAGGGTTGAAGGTCCCCTCTGGCAGCCAGCTGCAATTAGGAAATGTGGGCCACTCGAGGGAACAAAAGGTGGTTACGTTTCCTTGGATTACCTGATAACCGACTGCTGTGCCGCTCCTTGGAAATCCTTGAAGTGGCATAAAACCAAGTGCAGAGGGGTGTCAGGCTGAGAACACTGCTGCCCCATAATGTCGACAACAATGACAGACACAACAGTAACTAACACCAAACAAATAAAGACAATAATACAGACTGAAAAGACAGACCTAACTGCTTGAAGGCAATACCGGAGGGCCCAGTGACGTCTCACTGGGACCTCAGACCCAGGAATCAGTACTGTGTCCAGCTTTCCTTTGGGTCCAAACAGAAGTACACACAATCAGAAAACAGGAATATGACTCACCTCTCTGAGGACTCAGGGACTGTTGTGAGTCTGCCAAGACGACAATTAGCCATTTGTGAGTACATGGACTCGTCAGGCCCAATGAACACTGAGGTCCGTGGGAATGCAGACCCACAAGGTCAGCTGGTGTTTTGTGACTGGGGGTCAAGCTCTTGGATATCCTGGACGAGTCCCCATATGAAGTAGGGTCTGAGTGCTTAATCCACAGACACCAACACCAAAATTTCAAGTTAAAGGAGAGGCTTATTAGCCAAAACTGGCGACCACTTGCTTGGACAATGCAAGTCCCAGTGCAAGGGCCCGACCTGCAGCATGGGGTGGTTCAAGTAGGGCAAAACCACATCCTGGCAAGGCCTGGCTCATTGGGACTTTCCAAGCGAGCCAAACCACAGCATCCTGGAGGCCTAGGTACTTTCCAAGCAATGCTAGCAGAGTTTACAGAAGCAGAAAAAAGCTGTTAGACAGTTGAACAATAGCCAGCAGGTGCTGTTTCTAGTTTCCAGGAAGAAGCTGTGTGAAAGGTTAAGTACATACTTGGCTTGACTTTTAACATTTTATTTCATTACATTTTCTCAGGCCCTTCCACACTCCCACAGTGGGAGGGGACCGAAGGGGTTGCCCTGATGTCTTTAATTTCAAGATAATTCTCTTACCTGTTAGAGTGCATTGCCTCTTCTTATTCTCCTTCAGATATATTTTGGACTTAGTTTTTTCATTTGCATCTAGAATCAGTTTTTAAAGTTTCCTCACAAAACCCATTAAAATTATATATGTATTTTTATATTGATTTTGTAGAATTGATGATTTTATATTTCATCTGTTTTAAATTAAAGTTTTATTTTTCTTCATCAGATTATGTCTTTTCAGGTCACTGTTTCTTAGGGTTGTATAGAATATATAGATTGGTTTTGAGAGAATTGAAGAAAGTGATAATTTTAGATTACTGATTTCTTTTTTTTAAAAGTTTCTTTGTTTCTGTTTATTCATTTATGCAAAGATCATATCAGCTATAGGTAGCAAACACATTTTTAAGTTTAAAATTAATTTTCCATTTTGAAAGGTTCAGAACTTTTTTTTACTTTACTTTTTTAGATACTTCACTCCAACAAAATAACAGAACAATAAAAGTTTATACCCTAACTTTCCCAGATTATCAATTTCTTTAGTCATGTAGATCTGTATTGCCTTTTTTCTTTCTTTTTTTTTCTGAGACAGGGTCTTACTCTGTTGCCCATTCTATAGTGCAGTGGCACGATCATGGCTTGCCACAGTCTCTAACATTTGAGCTCAAACAGTCCTCCTGCATCAGCCTTTTAAGTAACTGAGATTACAGGCATGTGCCACCACACCCTACTAAGTTCTTTATTTTTTGCAGAGATGAGGGCTCGCTATGTTGCCCGGGCTGGTCTCACATTCCTGGTCTTAAGTGACCCTCCCTTCACCTCCCAAAGTGCTGGGAATACAGGTGTGAGCCACTATACCGATCTTTTGTTGTCATTAAATAAAGATTAATATCTTCTTGTTCTCACTGAAATGGTGATTTCATGCCTTCTATGTTGCCATCCTAAATATCTTTTGTGTTCTGTTTTTTTCAGGTGACAGCACAGAACCCCGTACCACAGAGCCTCCTTCTTGTCACTTCACCTTGCCTGAAAAAGTCTCACTCAAGGAACAACCGACACAGGGAGCCCCAAGGGACTCCAACTAGGCCAAGCCAAGGTTCAGGATGGACCATCTGAAATGCAGGAAGGCCTCATGAGACCAGAGATAGACTTGCAGAGGGAGGAGTTCCATGGGAAAATGAGTTCTGAACATGAAGGTTTGGTGACAGCTGATAATGTTTGTTCAATGATTATACAGAAGCCAATCTCACCAGAAGCTATTCTCTGTGTATGTGACTCGTGTGGAGCAGTGACAGATCCCTTGATTCATGAAGAGAAAAATTCCTATAAATGTGAGGAATGTGGCAACATATTTAACAAGAATTGCTTCCTTGTTCAACAGCAGATTGACACTCAAGTGAAGCCCTATGCATGCACAGAATGTGGGAAAGTCTTTAACCAGAGCAAGCACCTGCTTCAGCACCGCATCATCCATTCTGGGAAGAAGCCCTATAAGTGCACGGAGTGTGGGAAGGACTTTTACCGTAGATCACACCTCACACGGCATGAGCAGACTCACATGGAAGAGAAGCCCCTTGTGTGTGGCGAATGTGGAAAAGCCTTCAACCGTGGGTCACATCTTACACGGCACCAGAGGGTTCACAGTGGAGAGAAGCCTTATAAGTGCAATTACTGTGGAAGGGCCTTTACCTACCACTCCAATTTTGTCTTGCATAGCAGGATCCACACTGAGAAAAAACCCTTTGAGTGCAACCAATGTGGAAAAGGTTTTTATGAGAGTGCAGGTCTCATTCAACATTACATTATTCACACTGGGGAGAAACCTTATAAGTGCATGGAATGTGGGAAGGCCTTCAACTGCAGGTCCCACCTCAAGCAGCACCAGCGAATTCACACTGGGGAGAAGCCTTATGTGTGCAGTGAATGTGGGAAGGCTTTTACCCACTACTCTACTTATATCTTGCATGAAAGAGCCCACACTGGAGAAAAACCTTTTGCGTGCAAAGAATGCGGAAAAGCCTTTAGCATTCGGAAAGACCTCCTTCGACACTTCCTCATCCATTCTGGAGAGAAGCCCTATGAGTGCCTGGAGTGTGGAAAGGCCTTCACCCGCATGTCAGGCGTCACAAGGCACCAGTGGATTCATACTGGAGTGAAGCCCTATGAATGTATTGAATGTGGGAAAGCTTTTTGCAGGAGCACAAACCTCACTCGACATTTCAGCATCCACACTGGAGAGAAGCCCTATGAGTGCATCGAGTGTGGGAAGGCCTTCAACCGCAGGTCACCTCTCACAAGGCACCAGCGGATTCATGCTGGAGAGAAGTCCTGTGAATACGTCCAGAGTGAGAATGTTTCTTGCCAGAGCTCAAACCTCATTGAACACTCTATCATCCACACTGACAGTAGCCCATTGAATATAGAAGGGCCTTCAGTTGTAGATCATCCCTCATTGGACATCACAGGATTCATACTGGGAGAAACCCTCTCAGTGTAACAGATGTGGGAAGACATTTTACAAGTTGACAGAATTCAATCAACCTGCAAGACTTCCTATTAGAGAAATTTTTTTTAATGTAACCACTGAAGAAAATCTGTGGTGAGAGGAAGCATCTTATTCAGCATCTGGCCTCATTCATACTGAAGAGAAACTCCATAAGTTACAAAGGAGATCAGGATGTACATATGAACGGACACTTATAGTGCACATTTAAGATTCTGATTCATGTCTATGAGCAAGCCTCTTGTAGATCATTATTTGTCATTAAATAGTCATATTAGAAATTGACCCAGTGCAGAGTCATATTCTAGTCATGAATTTGAGAATTCACCCATGAGAGAGACTTAGTGGATATTGTGGTGCATGTAGGAAAACCGTCAGCCACATCTTTCATAGTGTACAAGAAATATTGTCTCTAAGATATTTAAACAAAGGAAGAGAGACATAGTGAAGAGAAAGAAATGAACGCCTAATTTCATACTTCCCTGACAAACCTATGAAACTTTGTCATCTCTTCTTTATTTTATTTGGAGAAAGGGAAGTGTTACAGAAAAAAAAATGACCTTGTCCCCTTTATTCTTCATGGTTGTTCATTCAGTGTTGTCCAGTGTCGGGACATCTAGACAAACATGGGTTTGTTTGAAGATACTTTGTGAAAGCCTGCTTTGTTCCACAACATTGTCTCTACTCTTAAACAACAGGTAGGAGCATGAATCTTTATGAAAAATATGAAGGCTTGAGTTACAAAGGAGATCAGGATGTACATATGAACGGATACTTATAACGCACATTTAAGATTCTGGTTTTTTAAAAAAACAAACCCTTTATGTGTCTTTAACCACTCAATACACATACTTTTTCTTGATCTGTGTCTACTTGTTTACTACTCTTTTCTTTATGTTTCTGTAGAAGGAGAATGTAGTGTAATGCTTGTACTCAGGGTTACCTAATTCTTTCCACTGATTGTGGTTTCTTAGCTTCTTTTCGTCTTTTTATAGAGACTTCAAAGTCCACCTCAACACTTTTCTAAAGGCCAAATTAAAGCCAAAATAAAAAATGTAAGAATTTAAAACATTTTTTCAATTATGTTTTTAAATTTTTTGTATTTTCTTGTAGAGATGAGGTCTTACTATGTATCCCAGGCTGGTCTGAACTCCTGGACTTAAGTAATCCTCCTGCTTCAGCCTTCCAAAGTGCATGAATTATAGGTGTGAGCCACTGCACCCAATTACATTTTTGTTGTTGGTGGTTTGTTTGGGTTTTTTTGTTTGTTTGTTTGTTTGTTTTTTGAGTTGGAGTCTTACTCTGTCGCCCAGACTAGAGTGCAGTGGCTGCTCCCGGCCACCGCAGCCTTGACCTGCTGGGCTCCGGCGATCCTTCTGCCTCAGCCTTCCAAGTAGCCAGAATTACAGGCATGTGCTACCACGCCCGGCTGATTTTTTGATTTATTGTAGAGATGAGGTCTCGCTGCCCATGCGGGTCTCGAACCCGCGGGCTCTGACAATCCACTCACCTCAGCCTCCCAAAGGCGCAGGATTACAGGCTGAGCCACCGAGCCCGGCTGGTTTGTTTGTTTTTTGAGTCAGGTCTGTTTTTGGAGTGCAGCAAACTATCCTTGGCTCAGGCAATTTTTCTGCTCTGCCTTCCATGTAGCAAGAACTACAGGCGCACACCACTACACCTGGCTAATATTTTTATTTTTTCTGTAGAGATGCGGTCTCACTATATTGCTCAGGCTGACCTTGAATTCCTGGGCTTGAGTAATCCTCCCTTGGCCTCCAAATTGCTGAGATTACATGTGTGAGCCATTGCACCTTGCCAAAAATTTTTATCTATTTATTTTGTATCCTGCAATTTCACTGAATTTGTTTGTCAGTTCTTAGTGGATTTTGGTTCTGCTTTTAGGGTTTTCTTTTTTTTGAGTCAAGAGTCTCACTCTGTCACCTAGGCTGGAGTGCAGTGGCATGCTCACGGCCACCACAGCTTCAACCTGTTGTGCTCGGGCGATCCTTCTGCCTCAGTCTTCCAAGTAGCCGGAACTACAGGTGCGTGCTACCATGTCCGGTTAATTTTTTTTATATATATTATAGAGATGAGGTCTCACAAGTTGCCCAGACTGGTCTCGAACCCCTGGGCTCAGGCAATCCTTTCACCTCATCCTCCCAAAGTGCTGGGATTACAGGCTTGAGCCACCACGCCTGGCAGAATTTTCTTTATATGTGATTATTTCATCTACATACAGGGGCAATTTGACTTCCTGTTTTCCATTTGAGATGCACTTTTTTTTCTTTCTCTTACCCTCTTGCTCTGGCTAGGATTTTCTGTACTTTGTTGAATAAAGGGTAAAATGGGCATCCTTGTTTTGTTTTTTGGAGAAAAATCTGTCAGCTCTTTCCTGTTAAGTATAATGCTATCTGTGGGTTTGTTACTTATGGCCTTTATTATTATCATTATTATTATTTGAGTTGGAGTCTCACTCTGTTACCCAGACTGGAGTGCAGTGGCCTCTCCCGGTCACTGCAGCCTCGACCTGCTGGGCTCCGGTGATCCTTCCGCCTCAGCCTTCTGAGTAGCTGGAATTACAGGCACGTGCTACCATGCCCATCTGATTTTTTAATTTATTGTAGAGATGAGGTCTCACCAAATTTCCCAGGCAGGTCTCGAACCTGTGGGCTCAGGCAATCCACTCACCTCAGCCTCCCAAAGTGTGGGATTACAGGCTGAGCCACCGAGCCTTGGCAGCCTTTATTATTTTGAGGTCTATCTTCTATTCATAATTTGATGAGAGTTTTCATCATGAAGCAATGTTAGATGTTATGAGATGCTTTTTCTGCATCTGTGGAGATGATAATATGGTTTTTGTTCTTTGTTTCTTTTTCTTTTTTCTTTTGTTCTTTGTTTCTTTTTGCTTTGAGTTGGGGGTCTTACTGTTTCCCAGGCTGGAGGGCACACAATCATGGTTCACTGTGGCCTCAATTTCCTGGGCTCAGGTGACCCTTCTGCCTTAATCTCCCAAGTAACTGGGACCACAGGCTCATGCTACCGCATACAGCAATTTTTTGTGTGTAGAGATCTTTGTAGTTATTGCTATGTTGCTTTGGCTGGTCCTGAACTCCTGGGTTCAAGCAATCTTCTGCCTAGACCTTTCAAAGTCCTGGCATTACTGGTGTGAGCCACCACACCCAACCTGGTTTTCATTGTATTTATGTGAATATTATCTAAGTGGTATCTTGTAGACTTTCTTTCCATTGTCATTGTTATTTATTTATTTATTTTTCTCCGATTGGGTTATTTCAAATAACCTCTTTTCTACTTTATAGTACATAAGAGAATTCACAACAAAGCTGTGCCTTGTGAATGCAATGACTGTGAGAAATCTTTTGGCTCCAGTTCTACCTTCAATATACAACATAGAATTTACCCAGGGTTAGGGCCTTGTGAGTGTGCCGAACGTGAGAAACCCTCTATCAGTAGATCTCATCTTGTTCAGTATTAGAGGATTCATCATGAAGAAAAGCCTTATGAGTACAGGTCATTTAGCTAGTTCTTCATCCATAAAGACACACTTGTTGAGCATCAAAGTCCACACTGGAAGAAAGTATAAGTGTGGTGAATGTGGGAAATTCTTCAGCTATAATTCTCATGGCATAGAAGAGGATTCACAGTGGAACAAGGCCTCCCATGTTTAGGGAATGTGTGAAAGCAGACACTTCCACTTTGCTTGGCACTTGAAAGTTCACACAGAAGAAAGGCCTTATAAAATGTTGTGTTGGCAAGAAAGCATACAGCTGAGGCCTAACCTCCTTAGTCACCAGATAATTCACACTAGAGCAAGTCCTAAAGAGTGGAGGAAATGTGCTGTCCCGTCATTCAATATAGTGATTACAAAAGAGAAAAACGCTGTGAGTAACCTTGAAAATGAGCTGTAAGCCGGAAGTTGAGCCTGGACATCTGCATTCACACCATGAGATTCCCTACAACTGTGTGGTCAGAAAACAATGGGGTCCTCATTTTTTTCCACTTGGTGGTTTCAGTGTGGATATGATTCAGCTCCTGCCTGAAAGATCTGAGCTGGGACTTGCTGTATGTTTCCAGAGGTCCTTCTTCATGGACAATGTTGACTCTCCATGTGGTAGCTGAGATGGACTTGTCCAGCTGGCTTCCCATTCTGCCAACCTTAGAAGTGTGTGCCTTGTGATCTGATTTGTTCTGTTCATTGCATGGTATTGATTAAGAAAAGAAATGGGCTTTGCCAGCAGCATCACCCACTTAATGTGCCTCAAGAGGGATAGCAGGATGACTTTAGTCTAGTTTGGACTGTTTTGCAATGTTGCCCAAGCTCTCTTAGGAAAAACTGTAGAGAATTATAGGACTGATCTTGTAACTTGGATGTCACAATCTTCATCAGCCTTAAGCTCACCCTTATGAAGGAGTTGGTGTGACATCCTTCAGTACTCCTGGGAATTGCATGAGTTGAGTCTCATTTTCCCAGGGGATGTTTCTTATTCTGTCAATGCTGTTGAGTGGTAGATGTCTCCTATGACCTACCCAGAAGTCATTGCATCTGAAGTCCAAAATCTGGTAAGATATTTAAGATCCATAGGGGCTAAGTAGGCAACATAATAGGTACAGAAACACTGTATGTAGAAACACTGAGTAGCAGGTAGTGCTGGAGACTGATAAACTATAGGTAATATGTGTACTCTAAAGAGGCATATACATATTTTACATGACTGTGACTCTGGGATGAGAGTGTTCTCATCTCAGGACCTACTGAGCTTTTTTTCCTCTTGTGGCTGAGGTCAGTGTGATGACAAATAATCCGAAGGTTTTTGGAATCCTGTACCTCCCTGGGCTGTTGATCTTACATGACTACCACTATAGAGGTAGGATCCCTAGGCCTGCAAGAAGAGAGATATTGTAGTCCATGATGGGTCTTTTGTGACCCAGCCAGCATTTGGGTAGTATGGCCTTCATTGTTTTCCAATTTTTGCTGCCACTGAAGCAGGACTAACTAAAGATATGGAAAGAGAAAAAGGACTGAATCAACAAAAGGTTGATTGACCCAGATTTTTATATGGAAACATTTTCTTCTTAAGTCCTTAGTGACATAATTGGCATACAATAAAGTAGATATGTTGAAGTTATACAATTTGAGAATTTTGACATGTATTTACCTATGACATAACCACAGTTAAAAACTAGGATATTAACCCCAAGAATTTCCTCATGCCCTTTAGCTATCTCCTGGTTTTATCGTTGTAGTTTCTCATCCCCGTCTAACCACTGATTTTTTTTATGTCATTATATATTAGTTTACATTTTCTAGAAGTTTATATAAATGTAATCATGCAATATGTGTTTACTGCCTGTTTTTGAGTAAACATAATTTAAAAATAGATTTTTGGGTACAGTGCAATTTTGTTAGACTGACATAATGACATAATGGTGAAGTCTGAGCTTTCAGCATAACCACTACACAAATAGTGCATATTGTACCCAGTGGGTCACTTCTCATCCCTAAATCCCCTTTCATCCTCCTACCTTTTTGAGTCTCCAGTGTCTACTACCCCACTCTCTATGTCCATGTGTATGCATTATTTAGCTCCCACTAAGTGAGAACATCTAGTATTTGACTTTCTGTTTCTGACTTCTTTCACTTAATATAATGGCTTCCAGTTCCATCCATGGTACTGCAAAAGATGGGATTTCATTGTTTGTTTTTTTTTTAATGGCTGAATAATATTCCATTGTGCATATATACCACATCTTTATTTCTGGAGTAAAACCCAAGTGGTTGTAGGGCATTATCATTTGGATGTGCTGTTGAATTCAGTTTGCTAGAATTTTGTTAAGGATTTTTGCATCTATTTTATTTTTCTTTCTTTCTTTTTTTTTTTGAGTCAGAATCCCCTTTTGTCACCCAGTCTGGAGTGCAGTGGTATGCTTACAGCTACTGTAGCCTCGACCTGCTGGGCTTAGGCGATCCTTCTGCCTCACCCTTTCCCAAGTAGCTGGAACCACAGGTGTGCTATTCCACGCCCAGCTAACTTTTTTATTTATTGTGGGGAAACGATATATGTTGTCCGGGCTGGCCTTGAAACCATGGGTCCAAGGCAGTCCTCTTACCTCTGCCTCCCAGTGTACTGGGAAAACAGGTGTGAGCCTCTATGCCTGGCTATTTTTGCATCTTTTTTTTTACTTGTTCTCTCACTCTGTCACCCAGGCTAGAATGCGGGCAGCATGATCACAGCTCATCACAGCAGCCTGGACCTCTTGGGCTCAGGCGATCTTTCTGCTTCAGCCTCCCAAGTCTTTGGGAAAACTACAGACATGTGCCCCCACACCTGCCTAATTTTTTCATTTTTTGTAGAGAAAGGTCTATCTATATTGCCTAATCTGATCTTGAACTCCTAAGCTCAAGCAGTCCTCCTTTCTTGGCTTCCTAAAGTGCTTGGATTACAGATGTGAGCCTCCAGGGCCAGCTGATTTTTTCTGGTGTGTATGTCCTTGTCTAGCTTTGGTATAAAAAGTAATACTGCTTTGTAGAATGAGTTAGGGAGGACTTCTCCTTCTTTATTTTTTGGAACAGTTTTAGTAGAGTTGCTACCATCTACTCTTTTATGTCTGGTAGAATTCAGCTGTGAATCCCACTGGCCCTGGTTTTCTTCTTGTTGGGGGGGAATTTTAAAGTTATTGATTCAGTTTCATACTCCTTATTGGTCTGTTCAGAATTTTTATTTATTTCTTGGTCAATTTTGGAAGATCTTATGTTTCTAGGAATTCATCCATATTCTCTAGGTTTTGTAATTCGTGAGCATGTAGATATTCCTAGTAGTTCCTGATTACTTTTCATTTTTATGGTATCAGTTGTAATGTCTCCTTTTTCATTTCTGATTGTGCTTATTTGTATTGTCTCTTGGTTATTTTAGGAAGCAGTTTATCTTTTTTTTTTCTTTTTTTCTTTTTTTTTTTTTTTTGAGTTGGAGTCTCACCCTGTCGTCCAGGCTAGAGTGCAGTGGCTGCCCCCGGCCACTGCAGCCGACCCACTGGGCCCCGGTGATCCTTCCGCTTCACCCTTTCCCAAAGTAGTGGGAAATTACAGGCGTGCACTACCATCCCCGGGTGATTTTTAAAAATTTATTGTAGAGATGAGGTCTCGCCAAATTGCCCAGGCGGGTCTCGAACCCGTGGGCTCAGGCAATCCACTCACCTCAGCCTCCCAAAACACGGGGTTACAGGTTGAGCCACTGAACCCCGGGTTCTTTTTTTAAAAAAAGCAACTTTTTATTTGATCCTTTGTATTATTAGTAGTAGTAGTAGAAGTAGTATTTTGGTCTCAACTGTATCTCATTCTTTTCTGATCTTTGTTGTTTATTTTCTTCCCTAACTTTGTGTTTGGTGTGTTCTTGTTTTTCTAGTTTCTTTGGGTTGCGATATTAGATTGTTAATTTGTGTTCCTTCTATTTTACTTATGTAAGCATTTAACACTAAAAAAATTTCCCCTTAAATATTGTTTTTGCTGTATCCCAGAGGTTTTGGTATGTTGTGTCTCTGCTTTCTTTTGTTTCAAATTTTTTGTTTATTTCTATCTTTTAATTTTATTGTTGACCTAAAGGTCATTCAGGAGTAGGTTGGTAAATTTCCATGTATTTGTGTAGTTTTGAGAGTTTCTCTTGGAATTGATTTCTAGTTTTATTCTCAGTGGGCCAAGAAGTTACTTTGTATAATTTCAAATTTGTAAAGTTTATTGAGACGTGTTTTGTGATTTCACATATGGTCTATCTTGGTGAATGTTCTGTGAAATGATGAAAAGTATGTGTATTGTGTGGCTATTGGGTAGAATGTTCTGTAAATATCTGTCAGTCATTTGTTCCAGAATTCAATTTAAGGTCAGCTGGTGATTGGGGCTGGGGATTAAGCTCTCAGATCTCCCGAGTGAGCCCCGAAATGAAATAGGGACCGAGCGCTTAATTCACAGACACCGACACCAAACTACAAGTTATAAAAGGAGAGGTTTATTAGCTAAGAGCCGGGTCGGCAGCCACTTGCCTGCTGGACATGACAGTCCCACAGGAAGGAGCCCCCATTAGCTGTAGGGGCTTGCTTAAATGGAGCTGAACCACACTGGGACTTTCCAAGTGGGTCAAACTGCAACATCCTGGAGGCCTAGGTACTTTTCAAGCAATGCAAGCGGGGTTCACAGAAGCAAAAAAAAAAGCTGTTAAACAGTTTAACCTAGCCAGCAGGTGCTGTTGCCAGTTTCCAGGAAGGGAACTTTTTTTTTTTTTAACTGTGCAAAGGTTGAGTACATGCTTAGCCTAATTTTTGACATTGTAGATGTTTTTTAAAGCCCCCTTCCACATTCCCCTCTTTCAGTTGTTCCTGGATTCAAATAATTGACTCTTCATATGGGGGATTATATTGAGTTCTGAGGACCATTAATTTTATTGATGACACACTATTTTTAACATAACCAAGGAGGCTTTTAATTAAGCAAGGCCCTACTGTTATACCTATTAGGAGCAGGAGGAGAGGCCCCGCCACTGCCGAGATCAGGGTTGTGAGCCAGGGGGACCAAGAGAAGAGGGACTGATACCAATTTCCGGAGGCTTGTCTTTGCAGCTCTCTTTGTTTTAGATTGTCTCTTACCAGGGCAAGAGTGTCTTGGATGACCCCGGATTGGTTTGCATAGAAACAGCACGTTTCTCCCAGGGCCAAGCATAGCTCTCCCTGCTTCATGAAGAGGAGATCAAGTCCCCTCCTCCTTTTGGAGCATGACCTTGGGTAAAGAATTAACTTGCTGCTCTAGGCGGGATATGCTCGACTCCAGGAGTCCTAGGTCATTATCAACATGTTTACTTAGCTCTTTGAGGTTTTGGTCCCCAACGACCAGAGCAGCTGTACTTATTGCTGTGGACCCTGCAATTCCTGGGCTAATGAGGAGGGGCACTTAGTATGGGGACCCTCTTGGATCGCCTGAGGCCTGAGAGTCCAAGGTGTTCTCGTCCCTCCGTTCCTTCATAGATATATACCTGGGATAGTACATGCACTAAGACACAGATTTCTGCGGTGTCCCTGAAGTATTCTAAAGCAATACAGGGTGTTATACCTTGCATACAAGCAAACCAGGTGGTCAGGGGTGCAACAGCTATGTGGAGGTCTTTAGAGGTTTTTGGATTGGGGATACTTATTACAGAGGCAGTATCACACAACATTTGGTAGGGAGATTTACTTATATTATAAGAGGGAGAATAAAGGCAAGATCCATGTCCTTGAAGATCTCCCAGAGTAAGGGCCGAGTTCTGTCCCCAGGGACATAGTCCTAAGGACTGAGCTGTAGCAAGGTTAAGAATGCATGCTGGGCTCGGTGGCTCAGCCTGTAATCCTGTGCCTTTGGGAGGCTGAGGTGAGTGGATTGCCTGAGCCCACGGGTTCGAGACCCGCCTGGGCAGCAAGACCTCATCTCTACAATAAATCAAAAAATCAGCCGGGTGTGGTAGCGCATGCCTGTAATTCCGGCTACTTGGAAGGCTGAGGCAGAAGGCTCGCTGGAGCCCAGCAGGTTGAGGCTGCGGTGGCCGGGAGTGGCCACTGCACTCCAGTCTGCTCAAAAAAAAAAAAAAAAAAAAGAACACGTACATGCTTTTCAGTGTTGCCTATTGAGGAGTTCACTGCAATTCCTACGTAATAAGGGGGCCAAGGGTCTAGACATAGCCAGCAGTCTCTTGTTATTTCAGGACGAGTGGCATTTGCAAACCGGTAAACAGCGGATAGCATAGGGAGGAAATGATTTTCATTTCCGGTCACTAATGTGGTTGGTAGGAGAGTGGCACCTGCCCCCGAAATTGTAGGGTAGGTAGAACCAGACACCTGGGGTGGTTGGGTTGAGGGGTGTTCAGAAGGTTCAGGTTTTTGGAGAATCAAGTTGCTGTTGGGGCCCGTAGGATTTAGGATGTGGGGGATGGCCTGCCTTTGAATAGTAAACAGCATGCCAGGATTGGGTCCTTCGGCATACATTCTGAGCCCCCACGTTTTACCCGTTTCCCATACCTGGTGGATGCTGAGGGCAGTGGGTTGCATGTTTGTATTTGGCTGCATTGGGAAGCAGGCTTTTTTCTACATAGGCTTATGTAGGGATCTCGGTTTTTCCAAGGAGCAATCGTTTTGCACCCCCATGCAGCACAGTGGTATTGTCCTGCTTTGTGGCAACAGGCTGGTCCTGATGCCGGGCAAGCATAAAAACCAACAGATTTAAGTCCTTTTTCATAAGTTAAGGTGCCGTATTCGTCAGTGTGTGTGCCCCCGAGGGTTAGACCTGGCCATGATTTACAAAGGTCAAAATTAAAAACAGGTTACCTGCTTCCTCTGTAGGCGGCAATTACAGTCCCTGTGACGCTATTTCTCAGTTCCCAGGAATAGTTCTCTGGAGTATAGGGATTATGCAGGTTAGGCCAATAGGCCTCAAACTGGGGAAAGTATGCAAGGAATATGATTAAGATACCCGGGCCTGCAAAAGTATTATATTTAGAGGATCTTCTCCAATAGCTGGTTTGACGACTTTCCATGTTTCCGGGGGCGCGGTGGTGGCTGCCTTTACGTGTGAATGATGAATCCAGGGGCAGACACCGCTGACTTTGAAGGCCGTAGGAGTAGTAAGGACCACTATGTGGGGCCTTTTCTACCTTGTGGTGAGAGCCTCAGCTTTGTGACATTTTATCCAGATCTGGCCACCGAGCTGGAATGGGTGTGGATGTTCTGGAACTGGTTTCTGGAAGGCTGCCTGCACAGTCTCAGTGACAGCTTGCTGAACTCTTTGAAGAACCTGCAGTGACTGAAGCAAATTATGGTTAGACAGATCTAGTGCTTTTTCCAGTCCAATTTTTGGAAGTAACAGTGGGGGCCGTCCAAACAGAATTTTGAAGGGGGTTGGACCCTTGATGTAGGGGGTACACCTGGCCCTTAAGAGAGCATAGGACCCGGGCTCGGTGGCTCAGCCTGTAATCCCGTGCCTTGAAAGGCTGAGGTGAGTGGATTGCCTGAGCCCGCGGGTTCAAGACCTGCCTGGGCAACTTGGTGAGACCTCATCTCTACAATAAATCAAAAAAGTCGGGCTTGGTGGCTCAGCCTGTAATCCCGCGCCTTTGGGATGCTGAGGTGAGTGGATTGCCTGAGCCCACGGGTTCGAGACCTGCCTGGGCAGCGAGACCTCATCTCTACAATAAATCAAAAAATCAGCCGGGCATGGTAGCGCATGCCTGTAATTCCAGCTACTCGGAAGGCTGAGGCGGAAGATTCGCCGGAGCCCAGCAGGCGAGGCTGCGGTGGCTGGGAGCGACCACTGCACTCCAGTCTGGGCGGTCAAGTGAGACTCAAATTCAATCAATAAATCAATAAACAAACAAACAAACAAAGCAAGCAAACCGGGTGTGGTAGCGCGCACCTGTAGTTCCAGCTACTTGGAAGGCTGAGGCGGAAAGATCGCTGGAGCCCAGCAGGTCGAGGCTGCGGTGGCCAGGAGCGGCCACTGCACTCCAGTCTGGGAGACAGAGTGAAACTCCACCTCAAAAAAAAAAAAAAGAGAGAGAGCATAGGGAAGGAGTGTTACACAGCCTTCGCCGATCTCCTGGGTTAATTTGGTTAAGGTCTCTTTAAGTGTCCGATTCGTTCTTTCTACCTGCCCTGAACTCTGGGGATGATAGGCACAATGTAAGTTCTAATTTATCCCCAACGTTTTTGCAATGCCTTCAGTAAGTTTAGAAATAAATGCTGTGCCATTATCTGAGCCTATTGAGATAGGTAGACCATATCTTGATATGATGTCATTTAAGAATTTCTTTACTGTTACAGAAGCGGTTTCAGTTTTTGTAGGAAATGCCTTGACCCATCCCGAGAAGGTGTCTACCAAGACCAATAGGTATTTATATCCATATTGCCCAGGTTTGACTTCTGTAAAGTCTATTTCCCAATGTCTCCCGGGGGTTAGTCCCCTATCTCAGACCCCTTGGGTAGATACGCTGATCTTAACATTATAAGTCTGCTGGCATGACATGTAGCCTTGAATGAGTTCCTGGGTGAGCTGGTCCAGATGAGGGAGATGGAATTCTTTTCTCATAAGTTCGGTTAGTTTTGTCCTTCCCAAATGAGTACCTTCGTGGAGCTGCCTTAGGATTTGTTGTCCTAGGACTCGAGGGAGGAAGGTTCTGCTGTCCTGAAGTTGAGCCATCCATCTGGGTTTGAGGTTATCTGTAATTTTTGTGCAGCGAGGCGGTCCTCTTCTGTATATTTTGGTGACTCACATAGAACCGGAGGAGGCAGCCAGCAGGCAGGTAGTTCGGCAGTAAGCAGCTTCTCTGGCTGCTTGATCTGCCTTTCTATTTCCTATTACCTCTTTTGAGTTTCCTTTTTGGTGGCCTGGGCAATGGATGATGGTGACGTGTTTGGGGGCCCATATTGCTGCCAGGAGGTCTAAGACCTCCGCTTTATTTTTTATAGTTTTCCCCTCTGCAATGAGCAGTGCCCACTCCCTGTAAATTGTCCCATGAACATGTACAGTTGTAGATGTGTACCTGCTGTCAGTGTAGATGTTGACAACTTTTCCTTCATCTGCTTTTAGGGCCTCAGTTAGGGCAATCAGTTCTGCTTTTTGGGCCGATGTTCCCTGTGGAAGTGGCTCAGCCCAAATAGTTCCCTGTAGAGTGACCACTGCTGCCCCTGCATACCTTACCCCATTCTGGATGAAACTGCTGCCATTCGAGAAAAGCGTCAGGTTGGGGTTTGTTCTCGGGACATCAGTTAGGTCCCAGTGCAGCTTCTGGAACTCAGTTGTTTCATAACAACAATGCGGTGGACCTGTGGTACTTTCTTCCAGTAGTAAAGTTGAGGAGTTCAAGCTGGGGGTATGCTGGAACTTGATGCGGGGTTGATCTAAAAGCAGCACTTGATAATGAGTTATTCGGGCATTCGACATCCATTTGTCAGCGGCCCCTCGGAGTAAAGACTCCACTACATGCGTGGCCATGACAGTCAGATTCTGCCCCAGTGTTAGTTTGTCTGAGTCCTTTACTAACATGGCAATGGCTGCTATAACCCTCAAGCAGGGCGGCCAGCCCAAGGCTACCGGGTCCAGTTTTATTGACAGGTAGGTGATGGGCCTGTTCCATGGGCCGAGCTTTTGTGTTAGGACCCCCCGGGCGATGCCTCATCTTTCATCCACATAAAGGTGGAAAGGTTTTTCAATATTCGGCAAGGCCAGGGCTGGAGCTGAGACCAGGGCGTTTTTAAAGGGTGTGGAAAGCTTTGCCCCCCCTCTGGTGTCCATTTAAAATTAGCCTCTGGTCCCTTGGTTATTTCATAGCGGGGTTTTACAAGTTCAGCAAACTTAGAGATCCATAGTTGGCAGTATCCTACAGGTCCCAAGAATTCCCGGACCTGCCTTTTGCTTCTTGGGGCTGGGATGCCTGGCCAGGATGCCTGCTATAGCCTGAATGAACTGGGCAGTCAGGGATTTTTTACCTCCCTTGAGGTTATACCCAAGGTATATGGCTGCAGTCACACAGAGCTGAGCCTTTTTTGCTGACACCCTATACCCAGAGTCTAAAGTTCTTTAAGCAGGTGCCTGGTGGCACACAGGCACTACCTTCTGATGTGACTGCGATTAACAGATCATCTACATACTGTAGCAGAGTCACTTCAGGGTGCTGTTGCCGGAAAGCTTGGAGGTCTTGGCGGAGGGCTTCATTGAACAGTGTAGGAGAGTTTTTAAATCCTTGTAGGAGTCGTGTCCAGGTTAATTGGCCATTTTCTCCTTTTTCAGGATCTGTCCATTCAAAGGCAAACAAGGGTTGGCTCTGCTTAGCCAGTGGGATGCTGAAGAAGGCATCCTTAAGGTCCAGGACCATGTATACCTGCCTTTCTGGAGTTAACCCACTGAGGAGGGTGTATGGGCTGGGGACTGTGGGATGGATCTCCTTCACTCGCCTGTTGACCTCCCTGAGGTCCTGGACAGGGTGGTAGTCTCCTGTGCCCACCTTTTTGACAGGAAGAAGCGGGTTGTTCCAGGATGAGTTGCCCGGCACTAGGATTTCAGCTTCCCAGAGACGCTGGATGTGGATTGCTATGCCTTTTTGGGCCTTTGGGGATATAGGGTACTGTTTTACCCTAATGGATGTTCCTTGACTTTTGAGATATACAACAACTGGTGGTTGATGGGATGCCAGCCCAGGGGAGTTTAATTCGGCCCAGACTTGAGGAAACTCATTCTGCAGCTGGGCCAGCAGTATGGCGTTTGAAGAGTCAAGAGGGGCCCCACCTTCTGTTAACACGTATTACTCACTTAGGGGAACAGTAACAAGAATTTTTGATGCCCCAGGTGGGTTTAGGCTTACTGCTGCTGTGGCTTCCTCAAAACCTATGTTGACTTTAAGCTTGTGTAAGAGGTCACGTCCCAGGAGTGGGTACAGTCACTCTGGCATTACTAGGAATGAATGAGTTATTTCCCCTTTTCCCAAATTTATTGTTCTTTCGGTGGTCCAGGGACATAATTGAGTCCCGGTTGCCCCCTGGACCAAGGAATGCTTATTCTGAAGCAGGCTGTTGTACTTTTGGAGGACTGAATATTCAGCCCTCGTGTCCACTAAGAAGTAGACAGGGCTTCCCCTCCACTGTAAGTTTCACCCTGGGCTTCAGGGGGGAATTGACAGAGCCCTAGTTCCATCATTCAGTTTGTAATTGAAGCACAGGAGAAGATTTTGGTGGGCACCCCCCCAGAGGGCATTCTTGTGGTCAGGGTGGCCTGTCTGGGCAGTCTTTTACCCAGTGCCCAATTTTTTTACAGTAGGTGCATTGATTTTTTGCTAGTGGAATTTTTCGCCCGGTGCCAGTTCCTCTTTTTCCTGTTGGCTGCTTGGGTTTAACTTCCTGTAACGCTGCTGCTACTACTTTGGCCATCTTTTTGGTTTGTTGGTCTCCAAGCGAGTCCCTGCTATTATAGACCTTCTGGGCTACCTCAGTTAATTCTGATAAACTTTTCCCTTCAAATCCTTCAATTTTCTGCAATTTCTTATACCAGGGGCTGACTGGGAGACAAAGGCTATAACTAAAGCCCTCTGATTTTCTGGAGCCTCTGGATCTGTGGGAGTATATGTCTGGTAGGCCTCCATAAGGCATTCCAGAAAAGCCTTGGGAGATTCCTGTGGGTCCTGAGTTACCTCACCTACCTTAGACAAATTTGTGGGCTGCCTGGCAGTGGCCCAGAGATCCCCTTATTAGAGTCCGGCAATAGGTGGTGAGACACTCCCTACCATGATCAGTGTTCAGATTCCAATTAGGCCTCTCAGCGGGCAAGACACGGTCCACACAGTCCTGCTCTGCTGGTCTGCAATTCGGTCCCAGGACCAATTTCCTTGCCTCCTACGGATTCGTTCTCTTTCCTCCACAGTAAAAAGGGCTTGGAGGAGCTGTTGGCAGTCATCCCAAGTGGGCTGGTGGGCGAAGAAAATAGTTTCTAAAAGGCCTATGAGGCTCTGAGGTTTTTCAGAGAATGCCGAATTTTGTTGCTTCTAATTGTAAAGATCACTAGTAGAGAAAGGGACATAAACCATGAAGGGCTGGCCTCCTGACCCTCCCATGTCTAGTCCCAGGGCCTATCTCAGGGGAAGGACTGTGGAAGTTTGTGGTTCTGAGTTCCCCAAAGACGAGTCGGGGCTAGTCAGTTTATTGGGGGTAGTTGGGCCCTCAGGAGATGCATGGGGAAGAGGGGGGATAAAGGGGCTGATATGAGGGCCCACTCCTGGTGAGTGATGGGATGAGAACCTGGTGGGCCCCCTGCTCCCGCTCAGATGTAGAGCAGGCTGGGGGGAATTTCATTATCCTCTGGTGGGCTTTAGAGGACCAGAGGTTTGGCTTTTGGAGTTTCCTGTAGGGTTAAAACATGAGAAGAATTAGCTTTCTTTTTGGCTTTCTTCATCCATGATGGCTGCTGCATTACCAGGAGGTACCAGGCAGTGATGTACGGGATCTGGTCCGGGTGGTGTCAATAGACGAACTGTCAGACCTTCCCCACTATGGCAGGGTTGAAGGTCCCCTCCAGCGGCTAGTTGCAATTAGGAAATGTGGGCCATTTGAGGGAACAAAAGGTGGTTAGGTTTCCTTGGTTTACCTGATAACCTGACTGCTGTGCCACTCCTTGGAAATCCTTGAAGTGGCACAAAACCAGCTGCAGAGGGGTGTCAAGCTTAAAGCACTGCTGCCCCATAATATCGATAACAATGACAGACACAACAGTGACTAACACTGAATAAGTAAAGATAATAAACTGAACAGACAGACCTAACTGCCTGAGGGCAATACCGGAGGGCCCAGTGATGTCTCACTGGGACCTCGGACCCAGGAATTAGTGCTGCATCCAGCTTTCCTGCGGGTCCAACCAGAAGTGCGCACAAACAAAACAGAAACTTGACTCACCTATCAGAGTGTTCTGGGGACATTGAGAGTCTGCCAGAGATGACAATCAGCCGTTTGCGAGTCCACAGACTCACCAGGCCTGGCGAACACTGAGGTTGGCAGGTATGCAGACCCACAAAGTCAGCTGGTGATTGGGGCTGAGGATTAAGCTCTCAGATCTCCCGGGCGAGCCCCGAAATGAAATAGGGACCGAGCGCTTAATTCACAGACACCGACACCAAAGTACATGTTATAAAAGGAGAGGCTCATTAGCTAAGAGCCGGGCAGGCGGCCACTTGCCTGCTGGACATGACAGTCCCACAGCAAGGGGCCCCCTTTAGTTGTAGGGACTTGCTTAAATGGAGCTGAACCACATTGAGACTTTCCAAGTGGGCCAAACCGCCACATCCTGGAGTCCTAGGTACTTTTCAAGCAATTCAAGCGGGGTTCACAGAAGCGGAAAAAAAGCTGTTAAACAGTTTAACCTAGCTAGCAGGTGCTGTTGCCAGTTTCCAGGAAGGGAACTTTTTTTTTTGTTAACTGTGCAAAGGTTGAGTACATTCTTAGCCTAATTTTTGACATTGTAGATGTTTTTTAAAGCCCCCTTCCACACTTACTAGTTAGGTATTATTCTTTGAAACAGCATATGGTTGGATCCTGTTTTATTATTTATCTGCCGATCTATATATATATATATATATATATTTTTTTTTTTTTTTTTTTTTGAGTTGGAGTCTTACTCTGTCGCCCAGACTGGAGTGCAGTGGCCGCTTCCGGCCACTGCAGCCTCGACCTGCTGGTCTCCGGAGATCTTTCCGCCTCAGCCTTCCAAGTAGCCAGAATTACAGGCATGCGCTACCACGCCCAGCTGATTTTTTGATTTATTGTAGAGATGAGGTCTCGCTGCCCAGGCGGGTCTCGAACCCGCGGGCTCAGGCAATCCACTCACCTCAGCCTCCCAAAGGCGCAGGATTATAGGCTGAGCCACCGAGCCCGGCCAATCTATATTTTTAAGGGGAACATTTAATCTATTTATGTACAGAGTTAATCTTGATAACGTCAGGTTTTCTGTTATAATGTTAACTGTTACTTAGTTGTTTTGTAGTCTCACTTGTGTAATTATTTTATAAGATCTGTGAGTTTTGCTTTTTTTTTGAGTTGGAGTTTCCCTCCATCACCCAGGCTGGAGTACAGTGGTGTACTCACAGCCACTCCAGTGTCAACATACTGGCTCTGGCGATCCTTTTGCCTCAGCCTTCCAAGTAGCTGGATCTACAGACATGTACCACACCTGGCTAATTTTTTTTTTCTTTTTTTCTTTTTGTCTTTTTTAGTAAAGGGGTCTGGCCAAGTTACCCTGGCTAGTCTCGAACCTCTCCTCTGCCTCCCAAAGTGCTGGAATTTCAGACATGAGCCACCGCACCCTTCTGCTTCTGCCTTTTATTTATGGAGAGCCTTATTGGACACTGGCTTTAATTTTTGAAAAATCAAATGAATATAGATGCTTCCTATAAGAACTATGTGTGTTTGAGAATTCCCATTTTATACAAGCAGTGATATGAAAAGAAAGGGAGATGAACTCCTGTGTAATGTATTTAGTAATTGTGATAGGCAGGGTCAAATGTTCTCTGGGACTATTAGAAGAAGAGCATGTGTGACCCCCACAGAGTGTAAAAGAAGAGAGAGTAATGGAGACTAGGGAACTGGGAAGCACTCATTCTGTTTGTGATTTACACTGCTATGGTGTACTCAGGAGCCATTTTCTCTGCCTTCCTGTACCTGACAGAGCTGCCTCCTTTTCCTTATAAAGGCTAAACAGACTGGAAACATTGGTGTAGCCATCATCACAGTCTTGCCCAAAGTGACTAGACAGAACATATGCTGAAGACCTTCTGGAAAAATTTTCCTTCAAGATAAAAACATCCCCTTGCACAGTAGAAACTTTTTCTCACCTTCCTTCTTATCTTTAGCAATATTTGAGTTAAAGATGTGCTATCTAGAGCATTTTCTGCCAACTTATGACCAGAGAATGAAAGTCAGTACTCTGAAGATAGTGTAGCAGAAAATTAGAAAAATCCAGTTCCTTTATTGATGTCTTAAGGCACTGAACAAACTAGGAAAATTTTAAACTCCTATTTCTGTAGGATAGTTCAAACCAAATAAAAATCCTTGGTGTTTAAGTTACTTATAAAGACCCTGTGACATGCTCTATAGTAGGAATTTCAACGTTTCTATAGTATTTGCATAGCTTTCCTCACCTGAATGAACTCTGGACATTCTGCCCTTCCATGACATAGAATATAAAAATCTTAACTATAATGTCTGTTCTACATTCTTAACCCCAAGCCATTTAATTTTACCCCAAGGGTCATCCACATGTGAAAAGGAGAATTATGTCTTCAAATTTGGGCAAATACTATTGTCAGTGGTCAATAACAGTGTTTCTTGCAAATTAATTAAGCCACATTTCTCCATAATTCTTTTATAAGTATCACCTTCTAGGAAATTAATGCACACTCCATTTCTTGACTCAACGTTTTGTCAGAATGCTTTTCTCTACTTCATAATTAAGTCTCTAGCCGGGCATGGTGGTGCCACTTGTAGTTTCAGCTACTTGGAAGACTGAGGCAGAAAAAAACAATAAAAAACACAACTCAACTCAAAAAAAAAAACAAACCAAAACCCCACATAAAAAATTAAGTCTATGAGGACATGTTCTGCACACCCCATCCCCCTTTTTTTTTGGAGTTGGTGTCTCACTCTGTTACCCAGGCTGGAGTGCAGTGTCACGGTCACAGCCACTGCAGCCTCGACCTGCTGGGCTCAGGTGATCCTTCTGCCCCAGCCTTCCAAGTAGCCTAAACTACAGGCACACACTACCACTACAGCTAATTTTTTGATTTATTGTAGAGATGAGGTCCTACCATGTTGCCTAGACTCGTCTTGAACCTGTGGGCTCTAGGCAGACCACTTGCCTTGGCCTCCCAAAGTGCTGGGATTATAGGCTTAAGCCACCACGCCTAGCCTCCATTTTCAAACCATATGTATTCTCTCCTCATTGAAAGCTAGACAGGGCAACCCCCTCGGATCCCCTCCCACTATGGAAGCTTTTCTGTCATCTCAATCAATCAGTCAATCAATAAAAGAAAGCTAGACATATTCTTTCACCTTCATAGTATGGGAAGAAGACAAAGTAACCAAAATAACTACTAAGAGTTTGCATAATATAACCGGTTTTTTGTCTATAACCCATTAATATTGAGTTGGTCCAGGGTCTACCTCTTTCCCTTCTTTTGGCCATCATATACATTTTGGCCTGGATATATACATTTGAAAGTTGTTACTGAGAACTGGTTTTTTTTTTGAGTCGGAGTCTCACTCTATTGCTCAGGCTGGAGTGCAGTGGCATGCTCACGGCCACTGCAGCCTTGATCTACTGGGCTCAGGTGATCTTTCCACCTCAGCCTTCCAAGTAGCTGGGACTACAGGCATGCATCACCATGCCCAGCTAATTTTTTGATTTATTGTGGAGATGAGGTGTCGCCAAGTTGCCCAGGCTGGTCTCAAACCCCTGAGCTCAGGCAATCCTCTCACCTCGGCCTCCCAAAGTTCTGGTATTACAGGCTTGGGCCACAGTGTCCAGCCATCACTCAAAATTTATATCCCATAACCCCTCACCCACCCCCAAGGTTAAATTAACAAGCTCATGATTCAAGATCTTCTAATCATGCTGACATATCCTTGTACGTGACCACTGGCATTTTATTTTTTATTTTTTTATTTTTGAGTTGGAGTCTCACTCTGTCGCCCAGACTGGAGTGCAGTGGCATGCTCCCAGCTACCACAGCCTCGACCTGTTGGGCTCTGGCGATCCTTCTGCCTCAGCCTTCCGAGTAGCCAGAACTACAGGCATGCACTACCACACCCTGCTAATTTTTTATTTATTGTATATAAGAGATGAGGTCTCACCATGTTGCCCAGGCTGGTCTCGAACCCACAGGCACAGGCAATCCACTTGCCTCAGTCTCCCAAAGTGCTGGGATTACAGGCTGAGCCACCGAGCCCTGCCTGACCACTGACATTTTAGAGTAATGTTTTGAGATTCACAATCACATGGTGTTTAAATTTTACAGTTACCTAAGTGAGGAATGGAAAATTACAACAGTCAAAGCTACCTTGGTACATTGAGATAAACAACTTTGAATCAAACATGAGAAATGTAACACATCCTTGTTCCCAGAGTCTTGGTCTATAGCAGTTTTACTGCTTTAAAAACATTTAATTACATCACAAGACTAAACCGGGCATGGTGGCTCATGCCTGTAATCCCAGTACTTTGGGAGGTAGAGGCGAGAGGATTGCCTGAGCCCACGGGTTCGAGACCAGCCTGGGCAACATGGTGATGCTGTATCTCTACATTACATCTATTTAAAAAAATTATCTGGGTGTGGTGGCTATCGCCTGTAGCTCCAGCTACTTGGAAGGTTGAGGTGGAAGGATTGGTGGAGCCCAGCAGGTTGAGGCTGCGGTGGCCATGAGTGTGCCACTGCACTCCAGCCTGGACGACAGAGTGAGACTCTGACTCAAAAAAAAAAAAAAAAAGATTAAGCAGTGAAATAATCTTGCCTATTGAACACAGAAGTCTTCTTCATATGCAAAATTAAATTAGTGAATGTTAAGGAACTGGATACACCAACTTCGTCATTCAAAATTCTCTGTATTTTCTTAATCACAAGTCAGAAATGTTATAGTTTAATGCACTGGGTTTCAGGGGGGAATAGGAAAGGTGAAAAGAAGAGAAGAGGGAAAGGAAGTGAAGAGAATAGAGTGAGCTTTTGCCTCGCCCAGTGTTTGATCATAGGTTGAATTTCCTATGTTGGCAAATACGCTTCATAGCATTACAGACATTTCAAACTGACCATGCTTGAAATTGGAGTGCTGACTTCCCCTGCAAGACTCATTTACTTGCAGCCTCCTGCCCTTAGGGTATGGGAAGTCTACTCTTTGCTAGCCTTAGACCCACTATTTACAAGTCCATGCTTCTTGTAAAGGTTGCACTTGGCCAAAGAAGACCCAAAGAGGGCAGTGTGTCTTTTCTCAGCATTCTGGAGTATGACTTCTGGCATATTCCATTTAGCGGCTTTTTCTTTTTCTTTTTTTTTTTAGTCAGTGGTTTCACTCAGTTGCCCAGGCTGGATTGCAGTGGCAGGATCATAGCTTCCTGCAGCTTTAACTTCCTGGCCTCAGAGAATCCACCTCAACCTCCTGAGTAGCTGGGACTATAGAGGCACCATGCCAGGTTAATCATTTTATTTTATTTTTTGTAGACGAGGTCTTGCTATGTTGCATCTGGTCTTATTAGTGGAAAAAGGGGGTGCTCCTCTCAGTGTAAGAAGGGTGGATGATGGATTCTTGTGTTCATGTTTGGAAAGAATTCACAAATACACAGAGAAGTGGGATAAGCAGGTAGTTTTATTAAGCAAAAAGTACATTCTCAAGTGGACACTGGGGTGGTAACCTATAGAAAGCAGCTGCTTCTCGCCAGCACAGTGGCTCACACCTGTAATCCCAGCACTTTGGGAGGTGAAGGCGAGAGGACTACCTGAGCCCAGAGGTTTGAGACCAACCTGGGTAACCTGGTGAAATCTTGTCTCTACAATAAATAAAAAAATTAGGCTGGCCAGGGTGGTGCATGCCTGTGGTTCCAGCACTTTGGGAGGCAGAGGCGAGAGGACTGCATGACCCCAGGGGTTCAAGACAAGCCTAGTCAACCTGGCAATACCTCATTTCTACAATAAATTAAAAAATTAGCTGGGTATGGTGGTGCACACCTGTAGTTCCAGCACTTTGGGAGGCAGAGACGAGAAGATTGCCTGAGCTCAGGGGTTCGAGACCAGCCTGGGAAACTAGGCAAGACCTCATCTTCACAATGCATCAAAAAATTCAGCTGGGTGTGGTGTTATAGGCTTGTAGTTCCAGTTACTTGGAAGGCTGAGGCAGAAGGATGGCCTGAGCCCAGCAGGTCGAGGCTGTGGTGACTGTGAGTGTGCCACTGCACTCTGGCCTGGGTGACAGAGTGAGATTCCAACTAAAAAAATAAAGCAAGCCGGCTCGGTGGCTCAGCCTGTAATCCCTCGCTTGGGGAGGCTGAGGTGAGTGGATTGCCTGAGCCTGCGGGTTCAAGACCCGCCTGGGCAACTTGGTGAGACCTCATCTCTACAATAAATAATAAAAAAAAAATTAGCTGGGTGTGGTAGTGCGCACCTGTAGTTCCAGCTACTTGGAAGGCTGGGACAGAAGGATTGCCTGAGCCCAGCAGGTCGAGGCTGTGGTGGCTGGGAGCGGCCACTGCACTCCAGTCTGGGCGACAGAGTGAGACTCCCACTCAAAAAATAAAAAAATAAATAAAATAAAGCAGCTGCTGCTTCTGAACCCAACTATTGTTGAGCTATAACTTTCATTCTTATGGTTATTTAGGAGTGGGGTTGGGGGTGGGTTTTTTCTAGAAATGGTGATCTTAGGGCTGGGTCTTTGTTACTCCTCCTGCACGTCAGGTGGGGAGTTTTCAGACCTTATAGGATCATGCAGGGACTGGCATCAGGTATATGATGGAAGTGGGAGGCTCCTGTAAGTTAGCTTTATGTTAACAGTATTACAGACCTGGATCCAAAGTAGACACCAGGGAGTAACCGACCTGCGCCCTCTTGCCAGGTGAGATGAGAGAGAATGGACCCAGCCACCAGTAAACTCAAGCAGCTTGATTAGTTTTGGACAGGGGAGCACTTTCCATCCCACAGAGGTCTCTTAATTTTTTCTTTTTTTTTTGAATTGGAGTCTCACTCCGTAGTTCAGGCTAGAGTGCAGTGGCGCACACATGGCCACCCCAGTGTCGACCTGCTGGGCTCCAGTGATCCTTCTACCTCAGCCTTCCAAGTTGCCAGAACTACAGGTGTGCACTACCGTGCCCGGCTAATTTTTTATTTATTGAGAAACAAGGTCTCGCCAAGTTGCCCGGGCTGGTCTTGAACACGTGGGGTCAGGCAATCCACTTGCCTCAGTCTCACAAAGTGCTGGGATTACAGGGTGAGCCACCGAGCCCAGCCCAGAGGTCTCTTCAAATGCACTGGGACCAAGGAGGAGAGAGTCTGGGAAGCTGACACTGGAACTGGGGTACCCCATCCCCCCAGGGTCCAGGCTTGCATAGACCTTCTGCCCTGCTCTGTGTGCTAGAGGGGGTGAATGCTCCTGTCAGTCTGTGTGGTTTCCCTCCTCCCAGCTGCATCCAATTCATTGGTTCTATGGGAGCAGAGACCTGCTCAGGGCACAGTAGCGTGCTGCTGGAGCCCACACAAAGCTGGGAGCACATCTGTGCTCTGAACAACTATGTCAGTCAGCCCCCAAGAACATGCTTCCCACTGGTGGTGCCTGGCTTCCAGTCCAGGAAAGCTTGCCTTCCAGTCAGACTCACTGGGTGCTCACTGCCAGCATCTGGCAACAAACCTCCCCTTCCACACCAAAAAGGTCTTCTTGCCAGCCAGACTTGGATGGGAGAGGGGAGGACACGAAAGGCACCTAGAGGTACTATTTCCTGGCAGGAATGTTTCGGGGCTGTGAAGCGCAAACAGCTGCCAGGGGGCCCATCCCCCCCACTCAGTCCTCACATTGTGCTCCCATTGGGGATCAGAAAGCAGTCTGCTGGTCTGACCCTGGAAAAACTCTGCACTTTGAGAACATAGCACTGCCCACCAAGAGTCACAGAGCAGAAGTGAATACCCCTGTCTTTCCCTGAGTGAATTATTTTGAACAACAGAAAAGGCCCTAGGAAAGACAGACCTTATCTAGCAGCAAAAGAATAAAAAAGAGAAGAGTTGCTCCTCTAGATGAGGAAGCATCAGTGGAAAAACATTGGCAATCCTCAAAGCTTTAAAGAGATATCACCTACATAAGTAATCATTAAGCTGGGCCCAGTGGCTCAGGCCTGTAATTCCAGCACTTTGGGAGGCCAAGGTGAGAAGATTGCCTGAGTCCAGGGGTTCAAGACCAGCCTGGGCAACTTGGCGAGACCTCGTCTCTATAATAAATCAAAAAACTAGCCAGGCATGGTAGTGCACACCTGAAGTTAAGAAGGATCTCCTGAGCCCAGCAGGTCGAGACTGTGGTGGCTTTGAGCATGCCACCTTCTGCCTCAGCCATCCAAGTAGCTGGAACTATAGGCACATGCCACCATGCCCACCTTTTAAAAAAAAAATTTTAGAGACAAGTTCTCACCAAGTTGCCCAGACTGGTCTCAAACCCCTGAGCTTAGGCAATCCTCTCATCTCGGCCTCCCAAAGTGCTGGGATTACAGGCTTGAGCCACAGCACCAGGCTGGAGTCCCACCTTTAATGTTCTCAAAGATAAGCAATTCCAGCCAAGAATTTCCTACCTTGCCAAGCTAAAATTCATCAGTGATGGAGAATTAAAATTCTTCCCAGATATCCAATCCCTAAGATAATATGCTGCCTCCAGACCAGCCCTCCACAAGATGCTTAAGAAAGTGGTGAGGCCAGGCTTGGTGGCTCAGTCTGTAATCCCAGCACTTTGGGAGGCCGAGGCGAGTGGACTGCCTGAGTCTGAGGGTTCAAAACCAGCCTGGGAAATTCTACAATAAACAAAAAAATTGGCTGGCCATAGTGGTGCACGCCTGCAGTTCCAGCTACTTGGAAGGCTGAGGTGGAAGGATTGCCGTAGCCTAGGAGGTCGATGCTGTGGTAGCTGTGAGCATGCCACTGCACTCCAGCCTGGGTAACGGAGTGAGACTCCAACTCAAAAGAAAAAGAAAAAGAAAAGAAAGTTTTGAGCACAGAAAAAATAACAGTTAAACCCACCACAAAGGCACAGGCAAGCAGAAATAACAACACACACACCCGCGTTCACACACAACAACCCTTTCAGAGCCTTATGACAGTGATAAACTCTTAAAATAATTAACTTGAATGTGAATGGACTGAATGTGCCACTAAAAAAGCATAGAGTAGCAAACTGGATAAAGAAATATAATCTGAGCCGGGCTCGGTGGCTCAGCCTGTAATCCCGCACCTTTGGGAGGCTGAGGTGAGTGGATTGCCTGAGTCCGCGGGTTCGTGACCCGCCTGGGCAGCGAGACCTCATCTCTACAATAAATCAAAAAATCAGCTGGGCGTGGTAGCGCATGCCTGTAATTCCGGCTACTTGGAAGGCTGAGGCGGAAGGATCGCTGGAGCTCAGCAGGCGATGCTGCGGTGGCCGGGAGCGGCCACTGCACTCCATTCTGGGCAACCAAGTGAGACTCCAACTCAAAAAAAAAAAAAAAGAAATATAATCTGACATTCTGCTGCCTCCAGGAAACCCCTCTCACTGCAAAAGACACCCACCCACAGGCTCAAGGTAAAAGGCTGGAAAATGACCTTCCAAGCAAATAGAAAACAACAAAAGAGCAGAGGTAGCTATTCTTATATCAAGACAAAACAGACTGCAAAACAGTAAAAGTTAAAACGGACATAATAACTAAACGCTCAATCCACCAACAAGAAATTTGTTTTGTTTTGTTTTGAGTTGGAGTCTCACTCTGTCTCACTTCCAGTCCGGAGTGCAGCGGCACATTCACAGCCACCACAGCCTCAACCTGCTGGACTCCAGTGATCCTTCTGCCTCACCCTTCCAAGTAGCCAGAACTACAGGTGCATACTACCACACCTGGCTAATTTTTTTTTATTTATTTATTGTAGAGATGTGGTCTTGCCAAGTCACCAAGGCTGGACTCAAACCTTCGGGCTCAGGCAATCCACTTGCCTCAGCCTCCCAAAGTGCTGGGACTACAGGCTGAGTCACCAAGCCTGGTCAGAAAAATTTATCTTAAATATATGTGCACCCATCACAGGAGCACCTGGTTTTATAAAAAAAACTATTGCTATGTAAACTAAGAGAGGACATAGACACACAATCAGAGACTTCAATACCCTGCTAACAGCCCTAGACAGAAAACCAACAAGGAGATCTGGAACCTTAACTTGACTCTCAACCAAATGGACCTCATAGACATTTATAAACACTCCACCCAATAACTACAGAACATACATTCTACTTGTCAGCACATGGAACATACTCCAAGCTTGATCACAGTTTGGGGCACAAATAAAGCGTGATCAAATTTCAAAAGGTTGAAATAATACCAAGCATCTCCTCAGATCCCAGTTGACTAAAAATAATATCACCACCACCAAGATCCCCTCCCAAAAAACCACACAAAGACACGGACACTAAACAAAATGCTGCTGAATGACTTTTGGGTCAACACAGACATCAAGATGGAAATAAAAAGATTCCTGGAACAAATTAAAACAAAGACACATCTGACCAAAAACCTGTGGGATGCCATGAAAATAGTGATGAGAGGAAAATGTATAACATTGCAAGCTTATATCAAGAAAATAGATCAAGGATAAACAGCCTAACGTAACACCTAAGGGAGCTGGAAAGGCAAGAACAACTAAATCCTAATTTCAGTAGAAAAATCCTGGTTACTATGTTAATAGTATTACAATGAAGTAAAAGGTATGGTTATCTTAGGTCAACCTTGGCTATTGGTGTGCATGCTCTAGGAGTCTCTAAGCTCATTCCTGCCTTGGTGATTGGCTCTTGGCCACAAGTCTCCTGGATAGGTGGACTATAGTGCTGCAGGTGTATCTGCTGCAGGTGTATCGCACAGGTAGGTAGGTGTGAGTTTCCTACAGCTAGGCCGCTTGCTTGCATGCGTGGTTCTGTATCAGTTGCTGGCGGTATCCTACAACCCTTAAGTTTTCCTAGTCCAACCTGCCTAATCTATGTGAGAGGATCAAAATGGAGTTGACATACCCAAAGAGCAGCCATTTCAACAAGGTCTAATTCTGTCATATTCTCTTAATGTTACCTAGCTTGCCCCCTAATCAAGGACAGAACCGCTTTCTCAGAGGTAGCTATTGATAATTGTTTTACAACCCCTCCCCAGCTTGTTTTGTGTTAATTAGCCTTTCTATTTCAGTATTTGCCTCCAGTCATAAAAAACAAGTTAACAACAACAAAAAAAGTTAACCTAATCATCTCTTTGTGACCTTCATGACACAGACTCAGTCACCATGGCATAAGTCATGTGAGCTCTGCCTGCCCTGGAAGCCAAAAGTAGGCCCAAACTTCACCTGTATGATGACCAGTTATGTACCTAATCCTGAATTGTACCCCACATCTTAAAATTTTTTTAAAAGGGGGGCAACCCCCTTGGGCCCCTTCCACTGTGGGAGCTTTTCTGTCCTCAAATCATGTTCTCGCACTTAAAAAAAAAAAAGGATTCAACTGCATGCAGCCCTTTGCTATTGCTTTGCAAACCTCTGATCTGGTCACACGTTCTTTGAGCTGTGACCACTTGTTTTTCTAAGCTTTGGCCCCCTCCCCTGTGGAGGGGGTTGAATCTCCTCCCTCTCTCTAATTTACTTTCCAAACAAACTATCTTTTCCAATTTAGTGTCTGTGCAATTCTTGCCATCTTTTGCACTGCACTGGACTGCAGACGCCCGCACCCTGCCCGTTTAGTTTGACCTAACATTTTGGAGGCCCCGCTGGGATTCTGGCCCAACATTATCAGTCTCGAACTTCCGGGCTCAAGCAATCCTCCCACCTCGGCCTCCCAAAGGGTTAGGATTACAGGCGTGAGCGACCACGCCTCTCTTGACCTCTTTTTTAACTGCTCATTTATTCGTTTTCTGCATAAAAACAAGACACAATGGGAGCCGGAAGTCAGGGCGGCTCTGAGGCGGGCTAAGCCCCTTGGCACTTGGCTTGACCTTGGGCCAATATCCCCCTCTCCTGAGACTCGATTTTCCCGGGTGTAGAGTGGCTTGTGTCCGTTGTAAAGAGCCGGCTCTGAAATGACACCAAGTTCTGCCCGCACTTGAAGGAATAAGGCGCGCTTGGAAAGTTGCCCCCCATGGAGGCCTGTGGCTATGTGTAAGAAAAACTGCATTGCCCAGGAGGTATTGCGCCGTGCCACGGCGGGCTCTGGACCAATGATGGGCCAGCACAGCGGCGTTTGCGGGTGGTGGAGGCGGGACTTCTGGTTGCCGCGAAGTGCGTCATCTTTCTGCGCTATTTCGGTTCTGCCACACGGTGGGGCTTGGGCGCTGGGCTCGGGGCGCTGGGCGCTGGGGCGGGGTAGCTAGCACAGGTCAGTCATAGATAAATTTCCCACAGGCATGTTTTAGGAAGCGGTCAGACATTTTTAAAATTGAGTTTTACTGCAAGCCAATCTGGCATCCTACCCTACTCCCTCGACAAATAAAAACAAAAACTCCATCAGATGCAAGACTAGGACTGCCTAACCTTTCCATTCATGGTTTAGCATAATAATCTCTAAGAATCTTTCAGGTTCCCCGTCATAGGCGGAAGTCCAAAGACCACCCCTTAACTGGCCAAATCCATCGAAATGATAGGACCGCTTTTTTTTTTTAGATTAGGAAATATAGTTTATTTAGAAAGTAAATTAGAGTAGGTTCACCTCTTCAAGGAAGGGGAGGGGACCAAAGTTTAGGAAACAGGGCGGCGGCCACAACTCAAAGAGCACATGTCCATGCCGTAACTCAGCAAGGCAACGGCCAAGACCACCTTTCAGCTAAGGAGCTTGTGGATTGGAACCACCCGGCAGGTCTGCGGGAGACTGTGTAGTCAGGAGAACACCCCTCCTCCTGTTTCCTCCCACCAGAGCTCAGAGATGTCAATTACTCTGGAGCCAAGATACCTGGACAGCACCTATTAGCATATCAATAACTAGGTATCTAAATATCTAGTTTGCAGTTGAGAGCAAAAAGCTCAGGTTTTTCTTTGGAAAACTTGTCCACGGTAGGTCTTTCTGCCATGAATCTTTCTTCTTCCTTTTTTTCTTTTCTCGCTAATCAACTTAGTTTGAAAACTTTGCTGGCCGCTCTAAAATTCATTTTAGAAACGAGCCAAATAATTTATGGGTTTTGTGCGCATCCCACCCAGTATCAGGCGGCATGCGTTTGTTGACCTGAGCGAGGAAGTGTTATGGTCCAAGTAACGCTCGGCTGCTCCCCTTGATACCAGTAAGTCAAAGGGGCAGGGAGCTGGTGAAAAGTTTTTTTCTGAGTTTGAATCCAGGGAGCAGAGCCAGACTTGAGGTCTTTCTAAAATGGTTCTGCTCACTCTTCAGGCTTTTACAGGTCACTTTTATAAGTCCAGAATCTTTAGGACTTATACATTAGCCACGTGACTGGCAGAGCATTGTACAGAACTTGTTACATTTTACATTTAGATAGTGACATTTAGAGTAAAGAAAGTTTACAAGGCCTAAAGACATCTTGCATGGCAAAAATTATGCAAATCACAAGACTTAGGATTACATTGATACTATATAGTTCAAAGAAAGGGAGTATATAGGGATTTTCATCTTTGGGTGTAGTCTGCTGGGAACTTATGGATCCCTGAAGCTACTTATTGGGAGTGCATGGAATACAAGGAGATTCTCAGTAAACTGCTCAGGAATGTGCAGGAGTGCTTGAATTCCTCCAGCACCAAGGGCCGTGACAACGTGGAGGAACATTAACGGGGCCCTGTATCAGAAGGGTACCCCTTCTTCGTCCTTGCGCAAACCTGACGTGCCCCCTCTTAACCGGGTGTTTCAGCCTTCGCAAATGCCAGGTCTCCGCAAGCCCTACGCTGTGCTCTGGACTTTGTGTGTATTTTACCTGGGGGAAACACGCTTTGTCAGGCAGGTCAGCCCACCCAGTACGAAGGGCTAGGAAGAAGGGCTGGAGGCCGGCCAAGCCCACAGTATCCCCTGCCCCACCTCAGGTCTCAGGGTCCTTGGATGGCAGCTGCTTTATGGCTGGTCGGTGATTTGGTCTGGGCCCTGCCACAGCGTGGGTGGCTCAGTGGTGGGGAGGAACGATCTTCTGTGTAAAGGCTCTCTCACACTTTCCCTAAACCCAGCCACACTTGTGGCCTGCAAGGCCTTGCCCCAGCCTCCCTGGCTGGCCACCTCTGCCCTGTCACTTCCCATTGTTCCCAGGTCTGGTGCTCTTCAGACACATGCACCTGGCCACACAGAGTTCTCTTCCACTCCCCAGCCCATATCTTGCTCTAATGTTTGCCTGGATCACAGGCCTCATAACGTTGCAGGTCCTCCGTCTCAGGCTCTGGCCTCTGCTCAGGTGTCATCTATTTGCCAAGTCCTTTCCTGGCAGTTCTGGCTGAAGGGACGCCTTAGACACTTGCCCAGAGTCTGACACTTTGTGTAGGGAATCTGCCACGATTAGAGAAGCTTGCTGGATCGAATTTGTCCAGGATATGACAAGAACAAAGAGAAAGGAAGTAATTAGAAAGAACACTACTAGCCCTGGGTGCCTCAGTGGCACATGCCTGTAATCCCAGCATTGTGGTAGGCCAAGATGGGAGGATTGCTTGAGGCCAAAAGTTCGAGACCGGCCTGGGCAACATAGTCTCTACTATGAAAAGCAAAAAGTCGCCATGTCCCAGCTACTAGGGTAAGGTGAATTGTCTGAGCCCAGGAAGGTAAGGCTACAGTGAGCCTTGATTGTGCCACTGTACTCCTCCAGTCTGGGCAACAGAACAAGACCCCGACTCAAAGGGGAAAAAAAGAGAGAACACTAGAAGCTGTCCTTCCTTGTATTCTTGCTTTGGGCTGATAGGCAGGTATTATCTATCACCTCGTTTATTTCATCTCTTTGGAGTTAGGTTCCATTGTCATCACTGCTTTACACAAGAACAACTTGAGGCTCACATAGGTCCAGTTACCTGCCCTAGATCACTGTAGGTGTTAAGTCTCAGAGCTAACAACTGGTGGACCAGTTGTGTATCACTGGTTGTGTATCACCTGTGTTTTCACTGTCTTCTCTGTCACCATGGATCAGGTGGCCTTTGCAAGGTGAGCAGGCCTTCAAGCTGATGGTCTTGGGCATGTAGGACATGGCATTTCAGGCATTTGGACAAGCCAGTAGCATAGTGACTTTTTTTTTTTTTTTTTTTTTGAGTTGGAGTCTCACTCTGTCGCCCAGACTGGAGTGCAGTGGCCGCTTCCGGCCACCGCAGCCTCGACCTGCTGGGCTCTGTCGATCCCTCCGCCTCGCCTTCCAAGTAGCTGGAATTGCACATAGTGGCTTTTTAAGGAGTCTCCAGGGGAACTGTGTGGTTTCTGTTTTGTGTTTGTTTTGTTTTTTTGAGTTGGAGTCTCTGTCACCCAGGATAGAGTTCCATGGGACACTCATAGCCACCACAGCCTCTACCTGCTGGGCTCAAGCGATCCTTCTGCCTCAACTTTACAAGTAGCTGGAACTATAGGTACATACCACCACACCTGACTTATTTATTTATTTATTATTGAGACAAGGTCTCACCAAGTTGCCAGGCTGGTCTCAAACTCCTGGGCTCAGGCAGTCCTCTTGCCTCGGCCTCCCAAAGTGTTAGGATTACAGGTATGAGCTGAGCCACCATGCCCAGCTTCTGTTTGTTTCCTGAGTGGTTTCCTTCTGTACTGGCTGGCACATGTCCTGATTGTGTGTTCATGTTGCTGAATGCTCCTTCCTCCTCAGCCAGGACAGACATGACCAGTCAAGGTCCCATGTTCTCATGGCTACATCCTTTTACGTCCTCTCTGACTCTTGTTTCCTGCTCCTGAAGTATCCTGGTCTCAGGGATCTGTGCTGTCAAGACTCAAGTAGCAAAAAAAAGTGATGGCTCATTGTGGATTCTCCCTGGGCATCTATGAGTCCCAGAAGGAGTGTCTAAGGCAAGGGAGGCAGATCCCTTCTAAGGCAGGTGCCACCTCTTCAGGTGACTCTTCAATGAGGTAGGTGATGATGACTACACTTTTCTGTCCTGTCCATGGAAGTATTTCCAGGTTTGCTGAAGTGGACATATGGATTTAAAAAGTTTCACACCCTCATTAACTGTGTGTTAACTGCCTACGGAGGAGGTTACATGACCAGAGGGCCTGAGTTGAAATCCTCCTTCTGCTGATAGGACCTGTGACTTTGGGTTTACTGGCAGAGCTCCTGGGACTCGGGTCTCTGAGTGTGACATGGAGATGATGAGGGTGTTGACCTCAGGACCTCTGACTCTTTGCACCAGTGTTTTCTTACCAATATTTTTTCTTTAAATCTTTTGACTATTCTTGGTTAACAGAAAAATTCTGTTGTGTTGATGTGAAAATCAAGGCTGAGAGAAATGAAATGAGGTCTCCAATGTCACACAGCTGGTATGTGTTGAATTCAGGAGTTTGGTTTTAAACCTCAGGAGTCAGGCTTCTGAGGTAGGGACTTTGAGTCAGTTTAGTATGGCACGTAAAGCCCTCAGCATGAGGCAGGTACAGGGAGGACCGGTAAGACTCAGCTGCTTTTATTGTTACTGGTGTTTTGTTATTATTATTATTTTCTATTCCTATGATACCACAGAGTACTTACAGCCTGTGCCTCTCAGCCCACTCAGAGTTTCCTCACCTTACTTCTGTCGACAGTTGCTTGCTGCATAGGAAACTGCTCTCTCCTCGACACTGCTGTAATTCAAGGCAGTGTTCATGTTCCCCTTGAGGCTGGTCGAGAACTTGCCCCTCTGGAGATGCTTGGTAATTTGACCCTCAAGTGTCTTCTGCAGTGCTGGAGTAACAGATTCTAGTTCTATTCCATAGTTCCATGGGGAACACACCTGTCTCTGTTTGTCTTTCCAGGTGTCTGTGACCTATGAGGATGTGACTGTGACGTTCACTCAGGAGGAGTGGGGGCAGCTGTATGTGACCCAGAGGACCTTGTACTGGGAGATGATGCTGGAGATATGTCGGCTTCTGTTCTCTCTGGGTAAGGCCCCTCGTCTCCATGTGGGGCACCTTCATCTCAGCCTCTGGCTCTGGTCTCCTCCTCCCTACAGCTTCACTCATTTTCTGGACCCACCTCTTTCTTCCTCCTTTTGTGTTTCTCACATAGAGAGAGTTGGTTAAGAAACTTAGTTCACCTTTGGTTAAGGCCAAAGGAGAGGGATGTATTGGAAAAAAAGGATGTGTTTTGCAGAACCTAAAGGCAGGATTTCCAACTTGACCTTTTGGGGGATTAAATTGTATTTATTGGCTGGGCCCAGTGGCTCACACCTGTAATTCCAGCATTCTGATAGGCCGAAGCAAGAGGATTGCTTGAGCCCAAGAGTTGGAAACCAGCCTCGGCAACATTGTGAGACCTCGTCTCTACACAAAAGATCTGAAAATTAGTCGGGTGAGGCCGCATGCACCTGAAGTCCCAGCTACAAGAGCCTGAGGTTGGAAGGATTGCCAGAACCCAGGAGATCAAGGCTGCGGTGAGCAATGATCATGTCACTGAACGCTAGCCTGGATGACAGGGTGAGACCTCAACTCAAAAAAAAAAAAATTATTGTATTTGAGAGGAAGCTTGACTATTCCTGGGTCTCTATCGTGGCTTCCTTCCGAGAGTCTGCTCCTGTCGCTGACTTCACGTAATGGCCTTCTGTGCCCCAGTTATTGTGTGGAGGGAAGTGGCCTCAGTCTTTGCTCTTTGAGTCTCACCTCATCATTTCTACTTTCTGCATGTTTATGTTTTTTTCTCTCTTGATCCACTTCTTGCTTAATTCTCTCAACATGCCTCTCCTGGGATAGTAAAGATTACAGGGCCATTGCAACGAGTTTCTCTTAAAGCTTAATTCATTCAGTTTATTTTTTATTTTATTTTATTTTTTTTGAGTTGGAGTCTTACTGTGTCGCCCAGACTGGAGTGCAGTGGCATGCTCCCGGCCACCGCAGCCTCGACCTGCGGGGCTCTGGTGATCCTTCCGCCTCAGCCTTCCAAGTAGCTGGAACTACAGGCGCATGCTATCATGCCCGGCTAATTTTTTGATTTATTGTAGAGATGAGGTCTCACCAATTGCCCAGGCTGGTCTTAAGCCCCTGGGCTCAGGCAATCCTCTTGCCTTGGCCTCCCAAAGTGCTGGGATGACAGGTTGAGCCACTGCGCCAGGCCAAAATGTTGATTTTTATGCAGGTGTTTGTGTCTCCTCCTTAGTGTATCACTTGGGAGACCTAAGTCTGGGGCCAGACTTCTGGAGTCTCTTCCAAGATTTACTGCTGATGAGCTGTATATTCATAGGCAAGTTACTGAACCCTCTGTGCCTCAGTTTTTTCAGGTAAAATGGGACAGTATAGTATCTATTTCACAGGGCTTTTGTGTAAATGGTTCAGAACGATACCTGGTGATACCTGGCTGTGAAGATTATCAATTGAGAATCCTGTTGCTATCACTACTGTTACTGATATCACCACTGTGGTAGCCCTCATGATCATCATCACACCTGGACTCAGCATTTTCTGAAACAGCTTTGTTTAGTTTTGCAGTTAAATTGGTCAGATGCTTGAGATTACCAGGCTCAAGTTTCTATCTTGCCTCAGCTTAGAGATGGCTGATGAATTCTACCCTTCAGTTCTGTGGGTCCTACTGCCTGTTCCCTTCACTTCTCCACAGAGTGTGTGTATCTTTTACCCCCTCATATGCTGATATGTTTTTAGCTGCGTGTGCATTTCAGCTCATACAATCTTCATCCTGAAGGAAAGATATTATCTCTTTTAATAAGAAGCTTGGTGGGAAGCCAGTCACGGAGACTCATGCCTATAATCCCAGCACTTTGGGAGGCTGAGATGGGGAGGTTACTTGAGACCAAGAGTTTGAGAGCAGCCTGGACAACAAAGAAAAAACCCTGTCTCTATTTTTTTTTTTAGATTGGAAAATATAGTTTATTTAGAAAGTAAGTTGGAGAGAGAGGAGATTCACCTCCCGAAGGTAGGGGAGGGGGCCAAAGCTAAGAAAACACGGCAGACATAGTTCAAAGAGCACATGGCCTGGCCGGTGCTTAACAAAACAATGGCTTGTCTCTATTTCTAAAAAGAAACAAAGAATTGTAAATCCTGGGTAGTCCCCAAACAAAAATTACCCATTGTACTACCTTATATGATTTTTCTAGAAGAAATGATAAAGACTGAAAAGAAAAACAAATAAGAAGAAAATAGAAGAAACTCAGAGGTGAGACTGGCTTCTGGTCTGTGGGCATCAACCCGGTTGTCTGATATTTTGCTCCCTCTCCCTGATCCACGTCTTAGGCAGGTTGTTCCCTGAAGTCCCAGAATGCTGCATGACAGCAGGAGTGACAGACCCTCTCATTCAGCCCTTCTTGGGATAAGTGCTTGTTCTTTCCTTGGAGTGCCTTGTGTAGGTCACTTGCCTCTCTCAGAGTACTGATGATTAGGGATGCCATTTGTAAGATGATGGAGACCAGGCTCTTCCACATTCCATGGTGGCTACAGTCATCTGGGAATATTTGTATCTGCTGATGCCAGGATTTACTCTCAGAGATTTTGTTTCATTGGTGTGCAGTGGCAAAGAGGTGTTGCTGACACACAAGGAGCTTAAAGTTCTGTGACTTGGATTAATTACAAAATCCCTTCAGGGAAGATGTTTGAACAGTGTTGAGATTCTTTTTTTTTTTTTTGAGTTGGAGTCTCACTCTGTCACCCAGACTGGAGTACAGTGGCTGCTTCTGGCCACTGCAGCCTCAACCTGCTGGGCTCCGGTGATCCTTCGCCTCAGGCTTCCAAGTAGCTGGAACTACAGGTGCGCACTACCATGCCCAGCTAATTTTTGATTTATTGTAGAGATGCGGTCTCGCCAAGTTACCCAGGCGGGTCTCGAACCCACGGGCTCAGGCAATCCACTCACCTCAGCCTTCCAAAGGCCAGTGTTGAGATTCTATGGGATGGAGATCAAAAGGAATTGGTGCTGTCCACATAGCCTTTGACGCCCAATGATAGTGTTTTTGCAGTTGGTTTCCTGGTTGCAGTTCAGCATTTTGTTTGCTTGGTTAGGAGTAGCTTCATTTTGAGGTCTTTCCCATCTTAATGTCACCGACTGGTTTGACAGGTTACTTTCTAAACTCCACTTCTTGTATACTGTTGTGTTCTCCACGTCTAGGCTGTCCTTTGTCCAAACCAGAGCTGACCTACCAGTTGGAACACAGCAAGGAGTTATGGATGGTAAAGAAAGATCCCTACCTCCTGTCCAGGTAAGAGCCAGTAGCTGGGAAGGTAGGGGTCATGGCGGCTTGCAGATGGAAAGGTGAATTTTGTGAGAATCTTCTTATTGTGGTCTCTCTGGGGACTTGGGATCCATGAAGCTTGTTTTTTTTTTTCTTTCCTTTTTTGAGTTGGAGTCAGTTGGAGTCTCACTCTGTCACTGGAGTGCAGTGGCACACTCACGGCCACCCCAGCGTTGACTTACTAGGCTCTGGCAATCCTTCCGCCTCAGTCTTCCAAGTAACTGGAACTACAGGCATGTGCTACCACACCTGGCTGATTTTTTATTTATTACAGAGACAAGATCTCACCAAGTTGTCCCAGCTGGTCTCAAACCCGCGGGCTTAGGCAATCCACTTGCCTCGGCCTCCCAAAGTGCTGGAATTACAGGCTGAGCCACTGAGCACGGCCCCATGAAGCCTTTTAACCTGTGCCTCCTCTACCGGCCACCCCCCTCAGGCTCATCTACTCTTCATGGCTCCTCGCGAAGTGTAGGGCACATTACATAAGTTCGGGCTCTTGGCTCTAAGTGCTTGAGCTTACAAACTAGCTTTTACCTGAAATAGCCTTGCGTCCCTGGGGATGTGACTTGATCTTGTGATCTTGTTATGCTGTTTTTGTTTTTCTTGAAGTTGGGTCTCACTTTATCACTCATGCTGGAGTGCAGTCTAGCACAATCATGGTACAGTCAGGGCTCACCGCAGCCTTGGCCTCCTGGGCTCAGGCGGTGCTTCCACCTCAGCCTCCCCAGTAGCTGAGACTACAAGCGCATGCCATCATGCCCAGCTAATGTTTCAATTTTATGTAGTGAAGAGATCTTGCTGTGTTGCTCAGGCTAGTCTTGAATTCCTAGGTTCAAGTAGTCCTCCCACCCAGGCCTCCCAAAGTGCTGGGAATTGCAGGTCTGAGCCACCACACTCAGCCTTTGTTCTGCCTTTGTATCTAAGTTAAATCTAGCTGTGCTAACAGGTGTATTCCAAATTCTCAATGGTTCAGATATTAAAACTGTTTTTGTGACATGTGGGATTGTGTGGGTCATTAAGGAGTTCACATCACGCCATTATTCGTGGGTTCAGGTATCTTCTATCAGCATGAGGGCTTAAGATTTCCCTGGCATCTATCAGCTGGCACAGGCAAAACAAGAGAAGGGAAGATGTATACCCCTTCCACACACATTGCTTCCTCTCACATTCCAGTGACAAGAACTTTGGCCAAACTTGGGTGAATTGAGATTTCTTGGAGAAGACCCCATGGTTTTGTGAACATCTATGCAGTCCACTATATTTAGTGCATTCCTAAAGTGTTTTAGTAATGATAGTTTGTATGTCATTGGGATATTTGAGTATGTGATAGATCATGCACAGACCTGTACCTCACCCATTGTGAGTAGCTCAATAAAAATAAGCTATGTTATTAGCTTATCATGCATGCCATGTTATTAGTCCTAGTGAATAATGATAATATTTCACATTCCCTCCGGACTGTGAGGCTACAAGGTGTTTCCAAGTACAGGTTACCCTTAAACAACATAGGTGTGTTATTTTTGTTTCCTTGTCTGTTTGTTTTGAGTCAAAGTCTTACTCTGTTGCTCAGGCTGGAATGCAGTGGCATGCTCACAGCCACCACTCAGGCAATCCTCTTACCTCAGCCTTCTAAGCAGCTGGAGCTGCAGGCATGCAATACCATGCCTGGCTAAATTTTGATTTATTGTAGAGATGAGGTCTTGCCAAGTGCCCAGATTGTTCTTGAACCCCTGGGCTCAGACAATCCTCTCCCCTTGGCCTCCCAAAATGCTGGGATTGCTAAAGTGAACCACCATGCCCAGCAACAATGTAGCTTTGAACTGCAGAGTCTACTTATAAGTATTTTTTTTTCAGTAAATATACTGGAAAATGTTTTGGAGATTTGTGATGATTTGAAAAAAACATGCAGATGAACTCTGTATCCTAGATATATTGAAAAAATTAAGATAAAGTTAGGTATGTCATGAATGCATAGAATACATGTAGATATTAGTCTATTTTTTCATTTACTAGCATAAAACATACAAAAGTAAAAGTTAAAATGCATTAAAACATTTGCACACAAACACATCATAAGAACACCATTTACGGGCAGCCCCCTTGGGTTCCCTCCCACAGTGGGAGCTTTTCTGTCCTCTTAATAAATCCTGCTTTTAAAGAAAAGAACACCGTTAGCAGTTGAGAGAAAGGTAAATAAACATAATGATGCAAGTAGCATTGTGAGAAATAAGAATGGTGATTTATTTTCAAATTGGAGCCTAGCTTATCTTGGGTTCTCAAGATGGTGTCTAAATGCTTTGCTCTTCTCTTTTGCGGATTCACTTCCTGTTTCTTTGTGCTTCCTTTTCACAGGCTTTTTACTTCTGCAGGCTTCGTGTTTAAACTTTTGGCGGGATCCAATCAGAGTGATTCTGTAAGCCAACTGGCAAATACAACATGCAGATGAAACGATTCTGTAAGCTGATCAAAATGTGTCACACAGGCATCCTATGGGAAAGCCTGTAATTTCTGCAGTACTCCTCCAATGAGGAACCAGGAGACTGACCTGCCTTTTAGGGATAAAAGTGCTGATTCTTCCTGCTGTGGTGTGCCTGCCCGCCAGACACCCAATCTTGTAAGACTGTCATTAAAGTCTCACTTCTGCTACATTCCACATCTCTGTCCATCCTTTGATTTTGCACAGGTCAGTTTGTTTCTCACAGTACTAAATTATAACTACATGAAGCTAACTGTAGCACCGCATGTGTGACTGTAATAATTTTGCATCATCTTCGGCTGCTATTATGGTGAGCTCAAGTGTTGCAAATATCCACTGCTGTATGATGCTAGTCATTTCTGCATGAGCAGTTTCTCCAGTAAATTGCATATTGTAGTTAAATATCCCTTGTGATTTTTGTGTATATTTTTATCCTCTCTTCTTTTTTGAATTGAAGTCTCACTGTCACCCAGGCTGGAGTACAGTGGCATGCCTCAGCCTTCCAAGTATCTGGAACTACTGGCATGTGCCATCACGTCCGGCTAATTTTGTGATTTATTGTAGAGATGAGGTCTTCCCAAGTTGCCCAGGCTGGTCTCGGAACCGTGGGCTCAGACAATCCTCTCACCTCGGCCTCCCAAAGTGCTGGGATTGTAGGTGTGAGTTGCTGTGCCTGGCCATTTTCTTTTCTTTTTTTTTAAGTTGAAGTCTCACTCTGTTGCTCAGGTAGAATGCAGTGGCACACTCACGGCCACCGTAGCCTCGACCTGCTAGGCTTAGGTGATCCTTCTGTCTCAGCCTTCCAAATAGCTGGAATTACAGGCATGGGCCACCATGCCCTGCTAATTTTTTTATTTATTGTAGATACGAGGTCTCACCAAGTTGCCCAGACCTCATCTCTACCAGAAAATTATCCAGGCTTCTTGGAAGACTGAGGTGGAGGGATCATTTGAGCCCAGGAGGTGGAGGCTGCAGTAACTGTGAGCATGCCACTGCACTCCAGCCTGGGCGACAGAGTGAGATTCCTGACTCAAAAAAACAATAAAGGAAATGCTGTCACTGTAGCTTTGCCTGCATGTGCAAAAACCTTGTACTTTTTCGAAATACCTTTTTATTTTGAACTCCTGGCCCCAAACAATCCTCCCGCCTCAACCTGTCAAGGTGCTGGGATTACAGGAGTGAGCTACCGTGCCCAGCCCTTGAAATACCTTTTTATTTTATATTGAAAAATACTAGGCCAGGCTTAGTGTCTCAGCCTGTCATCCCAGCTCTTTGGGAGGCCGAGGCGAGTGGATTGTCTGATCCCGCGGGTTTGAGACCAATCCAGGCAACTTGGTGAGACCTCGTCTCCACAATAAATTTTTTAAAAATTAGCTGGGCATGGTAGTGTTTCTCTATAGTTCGGGCTACTTGCAAGGCTGAGGCGGAAGGGTCGCCTGAGCCCAGTAGGTCGACGCTGGAGTGGCTGTGAGCGTGTCACTGCACTCGAGCCTGTGCGACGGGTGAGACTCCAACTCAAAAAAAAAAAAAAGGAAAAATACTTTTATGTGATTGTACAAAAGGCATACCTATAGATTCTAACATGACTTGACAAAAAGTGATATCACTGTATGAGAAAGTAAGATGAAGGATGTAAAGCTGGGATGAGTAAGAGAATGCCCAGTTTCATCTGGCATCTCACAATCCATCCTTGTTACTATTTTTTGTTGCTGTTGTTGTTTTGTTTTGTTTTTGAGTTGGAGTCTCACTCTGTGGCCCAGGCTGGAGTGCAGTGGCACGCTCATGACCACCACAGCCATGACCTGCCTGGCTCAGGCAATCCTACTGCCTTAGTCTTTCAAGTAGAGATGAAGTCTTGCTGAGTGGGCTCAAGCAATCCTCTCACCTATGCCTCCCAAAGTGCTGGGATTACAGGCATGAGCCACTGCATCCAGCTCATCCTTGTTACTCTTAAGCACTCTTAAGTTTAATTCATACTTTCTTACATCTCCAATGTAAGTACTTTTAAGATAGGTCCCAGATGTATATATTGTTTCACTAATCCATAATTAAAAATTATAGCTAACATGCGTTGATTTCTTACTTGGTACCTGGTTCTATGCTGATTATAGTATATATAGTGTTTTACTTCATCTTCTCTACAGTCCTGTAAGATAGACTCTATTTTTAGCCCTAGGTTTTAGAAGATTAAATGGGGCTAATACAATTTCAGTGGTTTGCTAAGTGCCACACTTACGAAAAGCTAATATTGAATTCTTCTGGAACCATTATTTTTGTTGTCATAAATCAAAATACTCAAGTGGTCTTGAACTTTTTTCCAGTGGTCTTCAGGTGTACAGATTTTGATTGATTGTAAATCTTGGTTTATGATACACTCTCATTATTGATTCATGAGTGGCTTTGATTAATACATTTATTACATCATTTACTTGTTCATTTATTTCTCAGCACCATCAGCCAACCAAAGACATGAGAACATTACTCATACCTTCCTGTTTTAGTCAGTTTGGGTTGCTTGAACAGGAATACTGTAACCTGGGTGGCTTAAACAGCAAATGTGTGTTTCTTGTAGTTGTGGAGGCTGGAGATCCCAAGATAAGGTACTAGCAGATCTGGAGTCTGTTTCCTGCCTTGCAGATGGCTATCTTCTTGTTGTATCTTCACATGGGCACCGTTGATAAAAACCGTTGGGATTATATGTGAATTCACATGTTGTACTGAGTATAACTGATGATGATTTATTATTGGGTCTTTGAAGATTTTCTTGTAGTTTGAAGTTACATTTTATAATTTTCTCTATCAGATTGTGTCTTTTTTTAGTCTTTTCGGGTCACTATTAGATTTGTGTAGAGTTTATAGATCAGTTTTGTGAAAATTTCTAACTTCATAATATTCATTTCTACATTCATGTAGATCTTTAAGTAAACTTTAAGTAAAGTTTTATAATTTTTTCCATCAAAATATGGTTTGTTTTGTTAGTTTTCTCGCTTATCTGTTCTTCTTATACAGTGGACTCAATATGGCCACACAGGTCCTGTTTACTTTGACTTATAAGCCCAGTCCTTAGAGTGGCCATAGCCATCACCAGCTTTCATCACCAGCATTCGCTTCCTCTTTGCCCCTGCCTGTCTCCAGATTCTCACCAACTCCATCGTTTCTTGGCGTTGTGTCCTTTCACTGCTGCTCCCTGGATTTTCTGAAGACTCTGTGCTTTTTTTGTTTTTTAAATTTTCTGGTTTTTAAGACTGAGGTGTCCCTCCTACTTTCTGAATATGGCAACCTCACCTCTCCATTAGGACTAAGCTCATGAAGCACCCTCTTCGAGAATCCTCCCTGGCCCTTTCCTGTCTCCTATCTAGGCTACGTTAGATGGTCCTTCCCTGGCTTTTTAAAGCACCTTGACATATTCTTGCTTTAAATAAACTCACCATACCCAATGTCTACAGTATTCTGTCTACCCTGCCCAGTCATGACTGTGAGTGTGAGTAGAAGGTCTCTATTTGTGGATAGTAAGTTGCTCTATCTTGTATGCTAATCATCCATGTTGACCTCTGATTAACCCCATTTCTGGGAGTGCCTCTAAAGTTTCCAGTTTATCCATGGTTTCTTGTGTAACATACTATATTTATACATACTACAAATCCTGCCCTTAAGTTAAAATAACTTTGGTATTATCACAGAAATTACTGACTGTGACATACATAACAGTCTTGTCTTTTTCTAGAAGGTATGTCCTTTATATATGTCCTTTATATATCCTACATAGGTATGTATGCCCTTTATATATCCTACAGAGCACATATATCCCTTTCCTGTAGTAAATAAGACTTGGGTGTGTAGCATAATTGCATGGAGAACTGCCTGTCTTGCAACCGCCCAAGACCATGCTTCTGTCTGTAAGTTCCTCTGTAAATTGTCCTCTACCAACAAATTGGATTTATTTGCCTCATTGTTTGGTTTCTTGGCTCCTGCTTTTGGAGGTTGCTATACATATATGGCTCTTTCATGAAACACAATTTTTAAAATTTTTAATTTTTTGTTAGAGTTGTGGGGTAGAAGTGAGGATTTGCTACAGAAGTAGGCTGCATGCAGGCTTCTAACTGGCCCTATTTCCCCTTGGTAGCAGACCAGGTACCTTTTGTGTTGACACGTGCCCCCCTTCTTTCTCCTTCCCTCCATCCCCTAGCAGTGTTCAGCATCTGCCGGTCCCACTCTTATGCTGGTGTGAGTGGTGTTCAGGGCCCACTTGTAAGAGAGGACATGCGATATTAGGTCATGAAACACTATTCTCATTCTAGACAGTGTCACTTGCCTCGGACTGTTCCTTTGGGCATTCCTTTAAAAGTTTCAATAGTTTAAGAACCATAAGAAATAAATGACAAATGTGGGTTTTAGAAATTTAAAAATATAGTAGGTGCAGTGCCATTATCCTCATCTTATTCTCACTGAAATGGTGATTTTGTTTATATTGCCATCTGTATTAAGCCTTTTGTGAAGTCTGTTTCCTTCAGGTGACAGCAGAAAACCCAAGACCACAGGTACCCCTTCTCACCTGGCCGTGCCTGAAGAAGTCTCACTCCAGGACTGACTGACACAGGGAACCTCAAGGGATTCCCAGTTGGGGCAGGCCAGGGATCAGGATGGACCAAATGAAAAGGAAGGTCTCTTGAGACCAAGGATAGACCCACAGAGGGAGAGGTGCCCTGACAAAATGAGTTCTGAACATGAAGGTTTGGAACCAGATAATGGTGTATGTTCAAGGATTATACAGGAACAAGTCTCCTCAGAAGCTATTCTCTATGAATTTGACTCATGTGGACCAGTTACAGATCCTTTGGTTCATGAAGGGGAAAATTCCTATAAATGTGAGGAATGTGGGAAAGTTTTTAACAAGAATTGCCTCCTCGGTCAACATGAGCAGATTCACATGAGTGAAACCCTGTGAATGCACAGACTGTGGGAAAGCCTTTGGCAAGAGTACACGTCTTCTTCAGCACTACATCACCAATATTGGGGAGAAACCCTTTAAGCGCATGGTATGTGGGAAGGTCTTCACCCACAGATCACACCTTACACAGCACCAGCAGACTCACACCAGAGAGAAGCCCTTTGTGTGCATGGAATGTGGAAAGACCTTCAACAACAGGTCATCCCTAAGATGGCACTAGCAGATTCCCATGGGAGAGAAGCCCTTTATGTGCACTGAATGTGGAAAGGCCGTCAAAGACGGGTCACTGCTTACATGGTACCAGCAGAATCACATAAGAGAAGAGCCTTATAAGTGCAGTGAATGTGGAAAGGCCTTCATCTGGGTATCACAGCTTACATAGCACCAACGAATTCACGCAGGAAAAAGCTTTATAAGTGCAGTGAATGTGAAAAGGCCTTTGGCTACCTCAGCAGTCTTGTCTTCCATAAAAGAACTCACATTGGAGAAAATCCCTATGAACGCAAAGAATGTGGGAAAGCCTTTAGAGCTGGGGAGGGTCTCAATCAACACAGCAGCATCCATACCGGGGAGAAGCCCTATAAGTGCATGGCGTGTGTGAAGGACACAAGGTGTGGGAAGGATCACACCTCGTACAGCATCAGTTGGATCATATGAGAGAGAATTCCTTTGTGTGCAGTGAATGTGCGGGTCACATCTTAAATGGTATTAGTGGATTCATGAGGGAGAATAGCCTTACAAGTATAGTAAATGTGGAAAGTCCCTTGTCCACCACTTCACTCTTGTCTTGTGTTAAAGGACTCAAATTGGAGACAACCCTATAAATGCAAAGAATGTGGGAAAGCCTTGAGAGGGAGGGCAGACCTGTTATCACTTCAGCATCCACACGGGGCGAAGTCCTATGAGTGTGTGGCGTGTAGGAAGGCCTTCATCCACAGGTCAAGCCTCACCATTCACCAGTGGATTCATAGTGGAGAGAAGCTCTATGAATGTATCCAGTGTGAGGAAGCCTTTTCCCAAAGCCCCCACCTCATTTGACACTCCCTCATTCACACTGGAGAGAAGCCCTGTGAGTGCAGTGAATCAGAAAGGCTTTGAAATGCAGCTCATTTCTCACTCATCATTAAAGGATCACACTGGGAGAAACCCTACCATTGTAACAGATGCCAGAAGATCCTTTACAACTGCAAAAACTTCAGCCAACATCCAAGAGCTCCAGTTAGGGAAATAATTTTTTGAATATGACTACTGAAGAAAATCTGAGGTGAGAGGAAACATTTTACTCAGCATTTGACTGTAATGAAGAGAAGCTCTATAAGCATCATCTCTGTGAGAAAACCTCTCCTAGATCATCACTTGTCATCTAAACAATCATGTTAGAAATTGACCCAGTGCGGAGTCTTATTCTGCATCTGAGAATTCACCCATGAGAGACCCAGTTGTTACTGACATGTAGGAAACCCTTCAGTCACATCTTTGTTCTAAGTTTACAAGAAATGTTATCTCAGGGATATTTAAACAAAGAAGGAACTTATTCTTTGTTTTTCCTTCTAAAAATTGATTGACACTCTAAGAAAATGATACTTGCACACGTATGTTAATTGCAGCACTTTTCACAGTTTCAAAAACCTGCAATTGGCTGGCTCAGTGACTCAACCTGTAATCCCAGCACTTTGGGAGGATGAGGCAAGTGGATTGCCTGAGTCTGCAGGTTCGAGACTAGCCTGGGCAACTTGGTGAGACCTTGTCTCTACAATTAATCAAAAATTAGCCGAGCATGTTAGCACGTGCCTGTAGTTCCAGCTACTTGGAAGGCTGAGGCAGAAGGATTGCCTGAGCTCAGCAGGTCAACACTGGGGTGGCTGTGAGCATGCCACGGCACTCCAGCCTGGGTGACAAAGTAAGACTCCAACTCAAAAAACAAACAAACAAAACAAAACAAAACAAAAAAACATGCAAACAACTCAGATACCCATCAAAAGTGGACTGGATAAAGAAAATGTGGTACATATACATGATGGAATATTCCAGGGCCATAAAGAACAAAATTATGGCCTTCACAGCAACATGGATGCAACTGGAGACCATCATACTAAGTGGACTATCATAGAAACAATTGAGTTCACATGTTCTCACTAATAAGCCGGTCCTGATCACTGGTCACACAAGCACAAGAGTGGGATCGGCAGACCCTGGACACTGCTAGGTGAGAAAGGGAGGTAGGCGGGGGAATTGGGGGGAGGGAAAGGTGGGAAATGTGGCAACACACATTGCTTGGGCAGCTTGGTGACACCTCGTCTCCACAATGAATAGAAAATTAGCCGGGTGTGGTAGCCTGTGCCTGTAGTTCTGGCTCCTTGGAAGGCTGAGGCAGAAGGATCGCCGGAGCCCAGCAGGTTGACGCTGGGGTGGCTGTGAGTGTGCCACTGCACTCCAGCCTGAGCAACAGAGTGAGACTCCAACTCAAAGAAAGAGAGAGGGAGGGAGGAAAGAGAGATAGAGAGAGAGAGAGAGAGAGAGAGAGGGAGAGGGAGAGGGAGAGAGGGAGGGAGGGAGAGAGAAAGAAAGAAAAGAAAGATGTAAAATAGTATTACACTGAGAGGCCATTTTTCAAGCAAAAATCCTGAAGTTTGACAACATATTCTGTTAGGCAGCGGGGAAGTAGACACTCAATATACTGCAACTGGAAATGCAAAAGGGTGAAACCACCAACATAAAATTAATACATAGCCATGGGATAAAAACCTTAGAAGATAACCTGAGCCCTGTACAAGAACAGCTATGAGTAGAAATTAGCAAATCTGTTATTTCTATGTTTGCTTTCATTCAATACACAACAATTAATTAATTGTCTTCGTGCCCATCAGGACACAAAGCGGGGAAACTGCCCAAGAGGCAGATAAACATGCTTTCTTTTAAGCAATGAGTATAAGATTGCACAGGTTTTCTTGATGGCATTCTAAAGTTTGATTGGCTGAAGGGGCAAACAGCTGTAATCTCCAGAGAGTGCACCCACCTCCTGGATACCTCTATAATGGCTTGCTACCCGGTGTTCAGTAGCCGATAGTCATGGGACTGACTTGATACACAATCCCTCTATTACAAAAACCTAAGAATGATATTTGAGATATTTTTCAGACTTTGCATTCCTATGGACCTGAAGACACACTTGGACTGGGGACATCCCCACCCAAAAACTGGCTTTGCAGCATGACAACAATTTCTACCTACCATGCATTATCTCCAACCAGTCAGTGCCCATTTCCTCATCCCCTGCCAATCAAGTTGTTATCCCAGGACTTTGGGAGGCCAAGGCGAGTGGATTGTGTGAACCCACGGGTTCAAGACCAGCTCAGGCAACTTGGTGAGACCTCATCTCTACAATTAAAAAAAAAAAGAAAATTAGCCGGCCACAGTAGTGTGTGCCTATAGTTCCGGCTACTTGTAAGGCTAAGGCAGAAGGGTCACTGGAGCCCAGCAGGTCGACGCTGGGGTGGTCATGAATATGCCACAACACTCCAGCCTGGGTGACGGAGTGAAACTCCAACTAAAAAATAAATAAATAAATAAATAAATAAAACTCTAAGACTCTCAGAGAGGTGGATTTGAGAAGTATCTCCCATCCTCCTTGCTCAACTGCTTGCCATATTAAGTTCACTAGTGTAAAAAAGAAAAAAGAAAAAAAATTCACTTTTTTTTTTAGTTGGAATCACATTCTTTCACCCAGGCTGGAGTGCAGTGGCATGCTCATGACCACCACAGCCTTGACCTGCTGGGTTCAGGGGATCCTTCTGCCTCAGCCTTCCAAGTAGCTGGAACCACAGGCACACGCCACCATGCCTGGCTAATTTTTTTATTTATTGTAGAGACAAGGCCTTGCCAAGTTGCCCAGGTTGGTCTCAAACACCTGGTCTGAGGCAATCCTCTTGTCTCAGCCTTCCAAATTGCTGGGATTACAGGCTTGAGCGTGCCCAACTAGATTTTCATCCTTGTTTCTTTGATTGGTCTAGAGGAGTATCTAAAGTGTATTACTGAATTATCTTTTTTTTTTTTTTTTTTTGAGTTGGAGTCTCACTCTGTCACCCATACTGGAGTGCAGTGGCCGCTCCTGGCCACTGCAGCCTCGACCTGCTGGGCTCCGGCGATCCTTCCGCCTCAGCCTTCCAAGTAGCCAGAATTACAGGCGTGCACTACCACGCCCGGCTGATTTTTTGATTTATTGTAGAGATGAGGTCTTGCTGCCCAGGTGGGTCTCGAACCCGCGGGCTCAGGCAATCCACTCATCTCAGCCTCCCAAAGACACGGGATTACAGGCTGAGCCACTGAGCCCAGCTACTGAATTATCTTAAAGTTTAAATATTCCTCTTAATTTTAAAAAATATTTAAATATAGCTTTTTTTGTTTTTGTTTTTTCAGTTGGAGTCTCACTCCGTCGCCCAGGCTGGAGTGTAGTAGCACGCTCACAACCACCGCAGCCTCGACCTGCTAAGCTCAGGCAATCCTTCCACCTCAGCCTTGCAAGTAGCTGGAACTACAGGTGTGTGTGCACCACCACATCCGGCTAATTTTTTGATTTATTGTAGAGATGAGGGCTCCCTTGTTGCCCAGGCTGGTCTTGAACCCCTGGACTCAGGCAATCCTCTTGCCTCTGCCTCCCAAAGTGCTGGGATTACAGGCATGAGCCCTCGTGCCTGGCTGAAATATAGTTTTTACTCAGTAATAATAGCTCTGTTGAAAGGTATTGTCGGATGAATTTTGATGAATATATATGGAGTTTTGTGGTCAATACCACCATCAAGCTATGGAATATTTCCATCACCCCAAAATGTTCCTTCATGTAGTCAAACAGCTTTCTTAAACACCAGCATTAAGGCCCATTCAGTTAATTTCTTTCTTCTCTAGTTTCCTTTTTTATAATGTTAAGTGAATGGAATAATACACTATGGGGTCTCTTCTGAAGGTATTTTCACTTGGCATATGATTTTGAGATTTATCTCACTCCATAGTATTTCTTCTTTTATGGATATGCTACAATTTATTCACCCATTCCTGGGCAATTTTCCAAGTTTTTGGCTATTGTAATTAAGACTGCTATGAATATTTGCTACAGATATTTGGAAGGAAACTTTTTTTTTTTTTTTTTTGAGTTGGAGTCTCACTCTGTTGCCCAGATTGGAGTACAGTGGCCGCTCCCGGCCACTGCAGCCTCCACCTGCTGGGCTCCGGCGAGCCTTCCGCCTCAACCTTCCAAGTAGCTGGAACTACAGGCGTGCGCTACCACGCCTGGCTAATTTTTTGATTTATTGTAGAGATGAGGTCTCGCCAAGTTGCCCAGGCGGGTCTCGAACCCGCGGTCTCAGGCAATCCACTCACCTCAGCCTCCCAAAGCGCTGGGATTACAGGCTGAGCCACCGAGCCTGGCTTAGTTTTTTTATTTATTGTAGAGACGAGGTCTTGCCAAGTTGCCAGGGCTGGTCTCGAACCTGCGAGCTCAGGCAATCCACTTGCCTCAGCCTTCCAAAGTGCTGGGATTACAGGTTGAGCCACCTAGCCTAGCCAGTTTTTAAAATTTTACTAATTCTTGTAGGTGTGTAGAAGTCTTATTTTAGTTTTAAGTTGCATTGTTAATATGACTAATAATATTGAGCATCTTTTAATTGTTGATTCATATATCTTTAGTTCTTTGTCCAGATCTTTTTTCCATTTTGAATTTTTTTTCATTTTTGTTTTGATTCCACACTGACTTACAAAAATGTGTTTTAATTCTTTTTAATATTCTGAATGCCAGTCCTTTGTCAAGTATGTGTTTTTCAAATAGTTTTATTTCAGTGTTGCTTGCATTTTAATTTCTTAGTAGATTAAAGAGATGTTTTAAATTTTGACGTAATTCAGAATTTTCTGTATCCTTTTGTATTCTTTCTAGCTTATTAGACTTTTCCTACTGTAATGTTGTAAAGTTTTGAGTTACATTATTTCTAAGCATTTTATATTTCTAAGCATTTTATATTTCTAGTTCTCTCCTGTGGTCTAAAACTCACTTTGAGTTAATTTTTAAAAAATTGAGTAGTGGTCTCATTCTGTTGCACAGGATGGAGTTCAGGGGCACAATCATGACTCACAGCAATCTCAACCTCCTTGGCTCCCATGATCCTTCTGCCTCAGCTTCCCAAGTAGCTGGGACTACATGCCCAACTGTGATAGAGAAGGGTGAGGAGTCTGCAGGGTCCACGGGACCTTTGAACCCATTCTAACCACAGGGTCCCAGGATAGCAGCGGCATTGATGGATCCTGTGTGGGTGAATGAATCAAGTTCTTGGCCTTTTTTGTCTCTGCTGTTTTGGAGAGGTCTCCTGGGCAAGCTGGAGGCCAAGAAAGCCCCCGAATTTCTGTCATTTACTCATGAGAAGTGGTCGTCACTTGTCAGTGATTTTATTTCCGTCTAAGGGCTCTCGTCATACTTTCTGTAAATCCAACCTCACATGTGGCCTGCAAGTGTTTACCCCATCCTCCCTGGTCAGACACTTCTGACTTATTTCTTTCCATTTTTTTCCAGGTTTGTGGCTCTTTAGACACACCCACCTACCTGACCATGCAAAGTTCTCTTCCACTTACTTATCCTTTGTCCTTGCTTTTCCCTTTGCCTTGAACACAGCCCTTAGAACTTTACAGGGCCTCCCTCTCACAGGTTCTGGCCTCTGGCTAGATGTCACCTCTTTGGAGAGCCTTTCCTAGTAGTGTGAGTTGAAGTGACGCCTTAGACACTTGCCCAGATTATGGCATTTTTTTTTTGTTGGAAAACTGCCACGATTAATGAAGCTTACTGAATTAAGTTTTCCTGCATGTTATGGGAACAAAGAGAATATAAATAATCACAGAGAATGCTAGCAGCTGCTCTTGGAGTCCTTGCTGTGAGCTAATAGGCAGGCATTTTCTATCATGTCATTTAGTTTTTACGTTTTGGAGTTAGGTTCTATTGTCATCACTGCTTTACACAAGAGCAACTTGAGGCTCACATAGGCTCAGTTACCTGCCCTAGATCACTGTAGGTCTTAAGAATCAGAACTGGGGCCGGACTCAGTGGCTCAGCCTGTAATCCCAACACTTTGGGTGGCCAAGGCGAGTGGATTGCCTGAGCCCACGGGTTTGAGACCAGCCCGGGCAACTTGGCGAGAACTTGTCTCTACAATAAATTTTTTAAAAAATTAGTCGGGTGTGGTAGCGTGCGCCTGTAGTTCCGGCTATTTGGAAGGCTGAGGTGGAAGGATCACCAGAGTCCAGAAGGTCGATGCTGGGGTGGCCATGAGCATGCCATTGCACTCCAGCCTGGACGACAGAGTGAGACTCCAACTCCAAAAAAAAAAAAAAGGATCAGAACTGGGCAACTCCCATCAAGTCCCCCTCCCACTGTGGGAGCTTTTCTGTTCTCTCAATAAATCCTACTTTCTAAAAAAAAGAGAATCAGAACTAACATCAGGTGGACAAGTTGTGTGTCGCCCATCATATCCCGTGTTTTTATTGTCTTCTCTATCCACTGTGGATCAGGAGGTCTTTGCAAGGTGAGCAGGTCCAGCAGGTGGTCTTGGGCATACAGGGACATGGCATTTCAGGCAGCTAGACCTTGTGGACAAACGAGTGACAGAGTAGTTGTTTATGGAGTCCCCAGGGGACCGGTGTGGTTTCTGTTTGTTTTCTGAATGGTTTCCTTTTGTACCAAGTGACACATGTCCTGATTGTGTGTTCATGTTGCTGAATGTTCCTTCCTCATCAGCCAGCACAGACATGGCCAGTTAAGGGCCCATGTGTTCAGCCTTCTATTTCCTCTGTGACTCCTGTTTCCTGCTCCTGAAATATCCTGGCCTCAGGGATCTGTACTGGTAGGACTCAAGCAGTAAAAAGGAGTGACTGCTTGTTGTGGAGTCTCCCTGAACACTCCCAAAAAAATGTCCAAGGCAGTGCAAGGAGGTACAGATCCTGTCACTTCTGAGATAGGTACCACCACTTCAGGTGACTCTTCAATGATGTGGGTGATGATGACTACACTTTTCATGGAAATATTTCCAGGTTTGCTGAAGTGGACATATGGGTTTGAAAAGTTTCACATCCTCATTAACTGTATGTTAACTGTTTACGGAGGAGTGTGTCAGGTTACATGATTAGAACATAGACCAGAGGACCTGAGTTGAAATCCTGCTTCTGCTAATAGGACCTGTGACTTTGGGTGAACTGGTAGAGCTCCTGAGGCTTGGGTCTCTGAGAGTGACACAGAGATGATGAAGGGCCTCTGGCCCTTTGCACTAGTGTTTCCTTTACAAATATATATATATTTTTTGAGTCAGAGTCTCACTCCATTGCCCAGACTGGAGTGCTGTGGCATGCTCACGGCCACCTCAGCGTCGACCTGCTGGGCTCTGGCCATCCTTCCATCTCAGCCTTTCAAGTAGCCGGAACTACAGGCATGTGCTACCATGCCCAGCTAATTTTTTTTTCAATATATTGTGGAGACGAGGTCTCACCATGTTGCCCAATCTGGTCTCTAACCTGTGGGCTCAGGCAATCCTCTCGTCTCGGTCTCCCAAAGTGCTGGGATTACAGGTTTGAGCCACTGCACCCGACCCTTTACAAATATTTTTTTCCTTCATTCTTATGACTGTTCTTGGAGAAGTCGAAAACTGTTGTGTTGATATGGAAAGCGAGGCTGAGAGAAATGTGATGAGGTCCCCAAGGTCCCACAGCCAGTATGTGTTGAACTCAGGAGTTTGGTGTTACCCCTCAGGAGTCTGGTTCCTGAGACAGGGACTTTGAGTCAGTTTAGTGTGACTTGTAAAACCCTCAGCATGAGACAGGCACACAGGGAGGGCTGGTAAGACTTAGGTGCTGTTCTTTCATTGCTACTGGTGTTATTTTTCTTTTTCATGTCTTTGACATTTCAGGGCACTTACTGCCTGTGCGTCACAGGCTACTCAGGACTGTCCTAACCCTATTTCTGTCTCCAGTGGCTTCTACAGTAGAGGTTATCTCTCCTCTACACTGCTGTAATCTGTTCAAGGCAACCTCTGCCTCCCTTATCAGTCTGGCACAAGTCTTGGCCTTCTGGAGGTTCTTGGTGATGTGGCCTGTGGTTCTCTGTGCCTCTTTTGGAGTGCTGAAGTGTCAGGTTCTAATCCTATTTTACAGTTACAAGGGAAACATAATTACCTTGTTTGACCTTCCAGGTGTCTGTGTCCTTGGAGGATGTGGCTTCCAGGTGTCTGTGTCCTTGGAGGACCTTGTACTTGGAGGTGATGCTGGGTACCTGTGGACTTCTGGTCTCTCTGGGTAAGGCCCCTCCTCTTCACCTCATTGGGCACTTCTATTTCTGTATATAATTAACATTAATAAAAATTCTTGATTAATTCTTAAGTTAGCTTTAATGAAGACTCTGTCACATGCTTTATAGTAGGGATTTCAGGGTTGCTATAATATTTGCATAGCTTTCCTCACCTGAACTGACTCTGGACATTCTGCCCCTCTGTGATACATAATATAAAAATATTTTTAAAATTTTAATTTTAAAGATGTGGGGTACAATTCAGGGTTAGCTATACAAATGTTCATTATGGAGGTACCCTTGTTGATGAGATACCCCTTCTTCCCCTGGCAGTTTCCCACACTGCCAATCCCTTTCTTATAGTATTATGATAATTGTTCAAGGTCCACTTATAAGTGAGAATATAAAAATCTTAACTATAATTTTTATTATACATTCTAACCCAAACCATTTAATTTTGCCATAAGGGTCACTCACATGTGAAAAGGAGAATGATATCTCTTCACATTTGGGCAAATTACTATCGTCAATGAGCAATAACAGTGTTCTTTGCAAAATAATTAAGCTACGTATCTCCATAATTATTTTATAAGCACCACCTTCTAGGAAATTAACTCTCTATTTCTTTTATTTTTATTTTTTTATTTTAAAGATATGGAGTATAATTAAGGATTAGGTAGATAAATGGTCATCATACAGGTAAAGTTTGAGCCTCCCTTTGGTCCCCATTGCAACTGGTTTGAGATCAGGTACCCTTATTGATGTTATGTTCCTGCCACTGGCAGTGTCCAGCTACTGCCAATCCCTTTCTTATAGTATTATGATTAATGTTCAGGATCTGCTTATGAGTGAAACTTCTCCATTTCTTGGCTCGGTGTTTTGTCAGGATGCTTTTTTCTACTTCAAAATCAAATCTGTGAGGACATTTTCTGCATACTGTTTCCAATTTCAAACCGTATATATCCTGTCCTCATTAAATGCTAGACTTTATTCTCTCACCTTCATAGTCATGGGTAGAAGAAGAAGAAAGAAGTAATCAAGAAGGACTACTGAGACTTTGCATAATATAAATCTTTATGAATTAGAATTCTTTTTTTTTTTTTTTTTTTAGTTGGAGTCTCACTCTGTCGCCCAGACTGGATCCTTCCGCCTCAGCCTTCCAAGTAGCTGGAACTACAGGCGCATGCTACCATACCCGGCTAATTTTTTATTTATCGTAGAGATGAGGTCTTGCCAAGTTGCCCAGACGGGTCTCGAGCCCGCGGACTCAGGCATTCCACTCACCTCAGCCTCCCAAGGCGCGGGATTACAGGCTGAGCTACCCAGTCTGGCTTGAATTAGAATTCTTAACATGACTTTGTTAGTTTCTAGTCTGTAACTCATTAATGTTGGGTTGGTTCAGGCTCTTTCCTTTCTTTTGACAACATAAGCCCATACTTTTCACTGTCTCACCTAGTGTGACCTGAAATAACAGTTTACAGTAACAACTTATATTTATATATCCAGGTGTGAACTGACTGCCAATTTGTTGCTGCTGTTATAGTTTTACTATTTTAGGAACATTTAATTAGGCCATACATTCAAGCAATGAAATTATTTGCCTATTGAACACAAAAGGGTTTTTGTTTGTTTGTTTGTTTGAGTTGGAGTCTCACTCTGTCACCCAGACTGGAGTGCAGTGGCACGCTCCTGGCCACCGCAGCCTCGACCTGCTGGGCTCCGGCGATCCTTCCGCCTCAGCCTTCCAAGTAGCTGGAACTACAGGCACGCGCTACCATGCCTGGCTAATTTTTGATTTATTGTAGAGATGAGGTCTCGCCAAGTTGCCCAGGCTGGTCTCGAACCCGTGGGCTCAGGCAATTCACTCACCTCGGCCTCCCAAAGTGCAGGATTACAGGCTGAGCCACTGAGCCCGGCCTACAGAAGTCTTTTTCATGTACAAAATTAAATCAGTGAATGTTAAGGAAAAGGATACAGGAGCTTCCTCATTCAAAATTCTCTGTATTTTCTGAATCACAAGTCAGAAATGTTATAGTGTAAGTGATGCATTGGGTTTGAGGGGGAAATAGTCAAGGAGGAAAGAAGAAGAGAGAGAAAGGAAGGTGAAGAGAGGTATTTGTTCATAGGTTGAATTTCCTACGTGGCAAGTACACTTTGTGGCTTTTTTTTTTGACTGGATAGGGCAGTGTTTAAATTTTTTTATAATATAGACTTTATTTTTTAAATTTATACTTTATTTTAAAGATGTGTGGTATAATTCAGGATTCAGTATACAAATAGAAATCGTACAGGTAAAGTTTGGGCCTCCCTTTGGTCCCCACTTTGCCTGGTTTGAGATCAGGTGCCCTTATTGCACTTTGTGGCCTTATATATGTTTGAAACTGACATGCTTGAAATTGGAGTCTTGACCTCCCCTGAAGCTTCCTCCACTTGCAGCCTCCCAACCTCAGGGTATGACCAGTCCACTCTTTGCTACCCTAGGCCCACTAACTCACAATCTGTGCAACCTGTGCTTGGCCAAAGAAGACTCAAGAGAGGCAGTGTGTCCTTTCTCAGCATTCTGAGGTGTGACTTCCAGTGGCCTCCTTTTGGTGGCTTTTCTTTTTCTTTTTTTGTTTTGAGTCGAGTGTCTTGCTCAGTTGCCCAGGCTGTATGACATTGGCACATCTTGGCTAACTGCAGCTTTGACCTCCTGGCCTGAGAGGATCTCGTTGCCTCCGCCTCCTAAGTAGCTGGGACTATAGGCACATCACCATACCAGGCCAGTTTATATTTTTGCAGAGGTTTCTCTGTTGCCTAAGTGGTTCTTGTTACTGGGAGAAGTGAAGCAGGGAGCCCTCCCCCCAAGCCTAGTAAGATGAAGGCCTTCCCAGGATAGAGAAGGGGCCCTCTTAGTACAGCAAAATAAATGCCTTCCCAGAATAGTGAAAGGATCCTCCTAGCACCATAAGAGTTTTCTTAGATTTATGTTAGGAAGGAATGTAGCCCCCAATCCATAGTGTGCATGTGGAACTCTGCTGCAGACCTGAGCTATGAAATCCCCAACTAGAATGTATGTTACTAATATGTAAGCCTTATCAGGGGGACAAAGAAGCTAATAATATATAAAAGGCAATGCCCCTCTGTGCTTGGGTCTCAGTCTTTGAATGTGAATCTGCTGAGCCAGTGCCGACACGAATAAACACTGCTTCCTGGCCTCAGTGCCCCGTCTCTGTCTGTAAAATCCTGCCACAGAAGTGCTCTTCCATGTGTGAAACCAGTTGATGACAGGTCTCGTGTTCATATTTGGAATGAGTTCACATATAAATACACAGCAAAGTGGGATAAGCAAGTAGCTTTCTTAAGCAGAGTACACTTTCATGAGGAGAGCAGGCAGAAACAGCTTATAGAAAGTCGAGGCTTCTGCACTCAACTATTACTGAACCATAGCATATTCTTAGGGTTATTGAGGAGTGGACTCTAGGGTGTTTTTCCTAGAAATGGGTGGTCTTAGGGTTAGGTCTTTTTTAAATTCCTCCCTCACATGAGGCGAGGGGATTTCAAACATGATAGGGACTGTCATGGCGTCAGGTGTAGGATGGGAGTTGGCGGCTCCTCTAAGGTACCTTTATGTTCATAGTATTACAAGGAAGGTAAAAGTGGGTTATGGTTCTCTGAGGTCAACCTGGCTACTGGTGCCATACTCCAGGGGTCTCTACGCCAGTTCCTCCCTTGGTCGCCGGCTCTGGACCACAAGAGTCCTGGATGGGTGGACTATAGTGCTGCAGTTGTATCTGATGAGAGTCGCACAGGTAGGTAGGTGTGAGTTCCCTAGAGCTAGGCCGCTTGCTTGCACGTGTGGTTCTGTGCCAGCTACTGCAGGCAGCCCACAGCGCCGAAACTTTCCTCGTCTGACCTGCCTGTTCTTTCAGTCTAGAACTCCTGGGGTTCAAGCAATTCTCCCACCTGAGCGACCGCGCCTGTCGTAGCAGCTTTTAAAACCGCTCATTTATCCGTTTTCTGCATAAAAATAAAACGCAACGGGAGCCGGAAGTCAGGGCGGCTCCAAGGCGGGCTGAGCCCCTTGGCACTTGGCCTAACACCGAAGTCAATATCCCCCTCTCCAGAAGCTCGATTTTCCCGGGCGTAGAATGGGCCATTTGGTCTCTCCGGCTTGTGCCCGTTGTAAAGAGCCGGCCGTGAAGTGACACTCGGCCCTGTTCGCACTTGAGGGAAAAAGGCGCGCGTGGAAAGTTGCCCGCCAGCGGCTGTCGGCGGCTGCCCGCGGCGACGTGTAAGAAAAACTGCATTACCCTGAAGGCATTGCGCCATGCTGCGGCGGACTTTGGACCAATGACGGGTCAGGACAGGGGCGCTTCCTGCAGCTCAGGCCGTTGGAGGCGGGACTTCCGGTTGCCGCAGCGTGCGTCATCTTTCTGCGCCGCGGCTCTGACACGCGGTGCGGCTTGGAGCGCCCGGTAGGACGCGTTTATCCGCCTGAGCGAGGAAGGACGCGCCGTCCGCCTCCCGGTCCGAGCCTGACGTGTCCTTCTTTCACCGGATATTTCAGCCTCCGCCAACGCCCGGTTTTCGCATCCCGGACACTGTGTCCTGGACTTTGTGTTCAGCTGAGGTAAAACACCACCCCCCCGCCCCGCGGACGGAGGAGGGGGGAGGGCTGGGGGTCGGCCGAGCTAGCGGGATTCCCCCGCTCGGGCCTCAGAGTCCCCGGATGGCGGCGGCGCTAATGGCTCCTGCGCGGGTGAGTGGGCCGAGTTCCTGGCCTACTGCGTCGCTCTGGTTCCGAGAGGCCTCCGGGGCCAGGCAGGAGGCCAAGAAGGCCGCCGGAAGTCTCGGACGTCGTCTGCTCCTGCGCGGCTGTGGCCGGTCGGGGGTCTCGTCCGGGCGCAGTGTCGCGGTGGCGGGGAGGAGCGCTTCCGCCGAAGGGCTCGCTTTCGCTGTGCGTAAACCCAGCCTCGCCCGTGGCCCGTGAGGCCCCGCCCCAGCCTCCCTGGCCAACCGCCCCCCTCCACCGCGTCGCCGCCCGTCGTTCCCAGGTCTGGTGCTCTGCGGACGTGCGCGGCTGAGCACGCAATTAGTCTCTTCCACTCCCCAGCCCACGTCCTTGCTCTAACCTTTGCCTGGATCACAGGCCTCGTAACGTTGCAGGGCCTCCGTCTCAGGCTCTGGCCTTGCTCAGATGCCGCCTACTCGGAGAGGCCTTTCCTGGCAGTTCTGGCTGAAGGGGCGCCTTAGACACTTGGCCAGAGTCTGGCACTTTGTGTAGGGCCACGATTAGAGGATCTTGCGGGATCGAGTTTGTTCGGAGTAAGAAGAACAAATAAATAACGACAAAGAATGCTGGCATCTGTCCTTCATGGAGTCCTCGCTGTGGGCTGAGAGGCAGGCATCATGGATGAAAGGATCAGCTGGGGCAGGGTGGGCCGGACCCGGTGCTGCGGGAATAATGCAAGGTTGCCACCAAGGAAGAAAGTAGAAATAAGTTTATTATTCATATTTCACTGATTGGAAAGGGGGCGAACCCTTAGAGGCAAGTGTGACCTCAGAGGGCCACGAAGTGGTTATATTTGAGGGCTTTTGGAGAGGAGAGAGAGTGGCAGGTCTTGGTGTAAGAGGAGAATGAGAGAGCAGCATATCTCGGTGAGACCTCCGGAAACGTTAGGGTCACCTCGCTGGGGCTTCCATAGGGTCACAATGTCTCAGCGGGGCCTCCAGAATGTTAGGTCAGGCCCGCTGGGGGTGTGGGTATCTGGGGTGCGATCCGATGCAGCATGAAATATGCAAACAATTGCACAGAAGCTAGATTAGAAAATATAGTTTATTTAAAGTAAATTAGTGAGAGGGAGAGAAAGAGAAGATTCACCTCCCCAAGGTGGGGAAGGGGACCAAAGCCAGGAAGCATGGCCACACCGGAGTCTAGCAAGGCAATGGCCAGTGGCTGCTTTTGGTTGAGTCCTTTTAACCATTTCCCTTGATGAAGGAAGATCATTAAGGTGATTGGATGGTGGTCACAAAGGGGCAGAAAAGCGCAGGTACTGATGTCAGGTGATGGACAGCAGGCAGATGGGTCACATGATTATAGTCACATGATTGCTGCCATGGTGGGGTCTGTCACAAAGGTCCCAGAGGACTGATTAGGTTAACTTGAGGGTTTGGGCCCAGAGTTTCTCCTGCAAGAGACTTGTTGGGCATTTGCAGTCTGCAAACTCCTTGACTGAAGGTGTCTTATTATCATTTCTATGGCTTTGAGCTTCCAGTTTGACAAGGAACCTGAAGGTTTACCATAGATTGTTATGCTAAATCATGAATTGAAAGGTTGGGCTGTCCTGGCCTTGCAAGGGGTGGGATAGGCTGCCACTTGGCTTGCAATAGAATGTCTAAATGCTTTCTAATGGCTATGGTGAGGCAAAAGGACTAAACTAAGAATAAGCTAAGTTTCTTCTAGGTTTCTATAGGTACTCCTTTCAGTGTATCAGCTTATTGAATCCTCATCTCTTTGATTTATGTTCTGTTGTTATTACTGCTTTATACAAGAACAACTTGAGACTCACATGGTTTCAGTTACCTGCTCTAGATCATTGCAGGTCTTAAGATATCAGAACTAACAACTGTGTATCACTCATCACATCCAGTGTCTTTACCCTCTTCCCTACCCGTGCATATTAGGAGGCCTTTGCAAGGTAACCAGGCCTCCCAGCAAGTATTCTTGGGCATGCAGGGACATGAATTTCAGGCAGCTGAACCTTGTGGACAAGCGAGAGACAGTAGTTGTTTATGGAGTCCCCAGGGGACTAGTATGGTTTTTGTTTGTTTTCTGAGTGGTTTTCTTCTGTAGTGGCTGACACAGGTCCTGATTGTGTGTTTATGTTGCTGAATGTTCCTGCCAACTCAACCAGCACAGACATGGCCAGTCAAGGGCCCATGTTCTCATGGTTATGGCCTTCTATTTCCTCTTACTCTGTTTCCTGCTCCTGAAGTATCCTGGCCTCAGGGATCTGTGCTGTTAAGACTCAAGTAGCAAAAAGAAGTGATGGCACATTGTGGATTCTCCCTGGGCATCTATGAGTCCCAGAAAGCGTGTCCAAGGCAAGGGAAGCAGATCCCTTCTAAGGCAGGTGCCATCACTTCAGGTGACTCTTCAGTGAGGTGGGTGATGATGACTAAACTTTTCTGCCCTGTCCATGGAAATATTTCTAGGTTTGCTGATATGGACATATAGATTTGAAAAGTTTTACGTCCTCATTAAATGTGCCTTAACTGCCTATGGAGGAGTGTGTCAGGTTACATGATTAGAACATAGACCAGAGGGCCTGAGTTGAAATCCTGCTTTTGCTGATAGGACCTGTGACTTTGGGTGAAGTGGCCGAGCTCCTGGGGCTCAGGTCTCTGAGTGTGACATGGAGATGATGGTGGGGTTGATCTCAACGACTCTATTTTACAAACTTTTTTTTTTTCATTCATATGACTGTTTTTGGAGAAGTCAAAAACTGTTGTGTTTTTGTGGAAATCGAAGCTCAGAGAAATGAAATGAGGTCCTGGTCACACAGCTGGTATTTGTTGAATTCAGGAGTTTGGTGCTAAAACTGCAGGAGTCTGGCTTCTGACATGGAGATTTTGAGTCAGTTTGAGCCAATCCCGCAGCAGTATAGATAACAAACTTTTCACAGAACTTGCTTCTTCACTTCTTTTCTGCTTCTCTAACTTTATCTAATCTCTACTCAACATAAAAATGTGTTCAAATTTCTTACACTTGGGGAAAGTAAAACAAATTTTTAAGATTCTACTCTTGGATACACAGTGTTTACTTTCCTGACACAATATTTTTGGACAAAGTGTTTTTTTGATGTTTTGTTTGTTTATAGTAGTAGTCTCACTCTGTGCCCAGGCTGGAGTGTAGTGGCATACTCAAGGCCACTGCAGCCTTGACCTGCTGGGTTCAGGTGATCCTTCCACCTCAGTCTTTCAAGTAGCTGGAACCACAGGCATGTGCTGTCACACCCTGCACATTTTTTTTTTTAGTTGTAGTCTCACTCATCACCCAGGCTGGAGTGCAGTGGCATGCTCATGACCACCTCAGTCTCTACCTGCTGGGCTCCGGTGATCCTTCCACTCAGCCTTCCAAGTAGCCGGAACTACAGGTGCGTGCTACCATGCCCAGCTAATTTATTTATTTATTGTAGCAATGAGGTGTCATCATGTTACCCAGACTGGACTTGAACCTGCAGCCTCAGGCAATCCTCTTGCCTCGGTTCCCCAAAGTGCTGGGATTATAGGCTTGAACCACTGCGCCCGGCCTACATTTATTTTTTAAAAAAATTTATTGTAGAGTTGAAGTCTCGCTAAGTTGCCCGGGCTGGTCTAGAATCCCTGGACTCAGGCAATCCTCTTGCCTCCACCTCCCAAAGTGTTGGGATTACAAGTGTGAGCCACCATGCTCTTCTTTCTTATTTATTTACTTTGTCCTTCAGTCTGGAGTGCAGCAGCACAGTTGTAGCTCACTGCATCCTCGAACTCTTGGACTGAAGCAATCCTGCTACCTCAGCCTTCTGAGTAGTTGGGGCTACAGGTACACGCCTTCACATCCAGCTAAATTTGTCTACTTTCAAGAGATGTCTACACTTGTGCTCAGTATCTCTTATTTGCCAGTATTTTCTTTTAGTTTTTGAATGGATAACATGCATATGCTGTGTTGTACAAATGTCCTAAGAAATCCACTTGATGATGTTTACTTATATTTAAACATAAATGACTTTCATCTACATCAATATATAGGCTATCTCCAGTACCTCATCAGGGTTTTATGATCTCAATCGCTCATTCTCAGACTTTATCAGCATATATTGGCTTTGGCTGTTCCTCAACCCCAACAGTATGCTTTCTGTCATATCTCTCTTTTGATCATTATGTCTGTGACATTGTTTTCAGGTGGTTGTATACAGTTGAAGTTGATTCATTGTCAGTATGTTGTATCTCATTGTATGAAAAACTGCCATTCATTTTTTTTCATTCCCCTATCAATGAAATTTTTTTTCCTATTTTTTTATATTATTGAGAATATTGTTATTCATGTTTTATAGTGGATGTAAACACTGATTTCTGTTAGGAATATACTCTAGTTTGTGTAGAGGTCAGGTAATGGAGTAGGTATATATCTTGTGTAGAGGTCAGGTAATGGAGTAGGTATATATCCAGCTTTTTTTTTTTTGAGTTAGAGGCTTACTCTTATCACCCAAGCTGGAGTGTAGTGACTCACTCAGGGCCACTGCAGCCTCGACCTCCTGGGCTTAGGTGATTCTTCCACATCAGCCTTCCAAGTAACGAACTACAGGTGCGAGCTACCGTTCCTTTCTTATTTTTTGATTTATTGTGGAGACAAGGTCTCACCAAGTTGCCCAGGTTGGTCTCAAACCCCTGAGCTCAACAGTCCTCTTGCCTCAGCCTCCCAAAGTGCTGGAATCACATACTTGAGGCACTGCACTCAGCCTTATACCCATTTTTACATAAATTGTCTAGCAGTTTTCCAGAGTGACTGCACTGTTTCACATTTCCAGCTTTCTACTTCAAGCACTTGATTACATCATTCTCTTCAAGTCCCTGTGGTAAGGCTTCTCCTGTACCATGACACTGAAACCATTGTAAGGTCACTGCTTTGGTTTTCCAGTACAACGATGGCCATAATGATACAGGTGCGCCATGTACATAATGATACAGGCCATAATGATAAGTGATGACCCATAATTTACTGAACTTTTATGTAGTGTGTGATATTGTGCCAAGTGCCTTATAGGAACTTCTTTTAACCCTCACCGCAGCCTATGAGGCAGAATTGGAGTCTCTCAATTTTTCAGATGACAAAATTGCAACAGGGGTCAGCTAAATAATTTGTCTAATATCAGCTGACTTGGTACAAGCAGGATCTATCTATCTGTCTATCTACCTATCATCTATTTTATTTAACTATTTGTCATTTTTAAGAGATGGGGTTTGGCTTTGTTGCCCAGACTGGACTCAAACTCCCAGCCCCATGAGATCCTTTTGGTTCAGCGTCCTGAGTAGCTGGATTACAGGCAGGAGACATCTTGGCTGGCTAATTTACCACATTCTTACATCTTCAATTTATATACTTCTATGTTAGGTCTCAGGTACATAATCTTTGACTGCCCATAATAAAAAATGATAGCTAATATGTATTAGTTTCTTACTTGTTCTTCGTTCTATGCTAAATATAGAATACAGCATGTTTCACTTCATATTCGCTATAGTCCTATAGGGCAGACTATTTTTAGCTTTATGTTTTAGAAGGGAATATGGAGGCTTATAGAATTTAAGTGTTTTGCTATGTGCCACAAACCTAATACTGAGTTCTACTGTAACTGGGCCTAGGATTTTTGTGATCTTAAACCGTAATACTGGCCTCTGACTTTTTTTAGTGAACCTCAGGTGTCCAGATTTTGATTAATCATAAACCTTGGCTTATAACACACTGTCATTACTGACTTATAAATGACCCTGATTTATTAAAATGTTAATTTATTTGCTTATTCATTTCTTAGCATCACACAGCTTAAGAATGTGTACGTTTGGGAGGTCAAGGTGAGAGGATTGCCTGAGCCCACGGGTTTGAGACCACCCCCAGCAACTTGGCGAGATCTCGTCTCTATAATAAATCCAAAAATTAGCCGGGTGTGGTTGTAACCTTTTTCTTTTATATCATTACTTTTGTGTCTTGAGTAGGAAATCTGGCTGTGCCTCAGTATCAATAAGATATTCTTAGACGAAGTTTTGAAAAATATTATATTTTGAGTTGGAGTCTCATTCTGTCAGCCAGGCTGGAGGGTGGTGGCACGCTCTTGACCTGCTGTGCCCAGGCGATCCTTCTGCCACAGCCTTCCAAGTAACTGGAACTACAGACACGAGCTTGAAAAATATTTTGATATTTGACCTTTAATTAAACTGAGCTTTTTTTTGAGTGTGATGTAGTATTTATTCCACATGTAGGTACTTGTTTTATTTTTTTATTTTTTTGAGTTGGAGTCTCATTCTGTCACCCAGGCTGGAGTACAGTAGCATGCTCGTGGCCACTGCAGCCTCGACCTACTGGGCTCAGGCAGTCTCTCGGCCTTCTTCAGGCAATCCTTCTACCTTCTTCCAGCTACTTGGAAGGTTGAAGCAGAAGGAGCCCCTCAGCCCAACAGGTTGAGGTTGCGGTGGCCATTAGCAGCATGCCACTGCACTCTAGCCTGGGTGACCGAGGGAGACTCAGACACAGAAAAAAATGAATGTGTACGTTACTCATAGTCTTCTTTTTTAGTCACTTTGGGTTGCTATAACAAGAATACCAGAACCTGGGTGGCTTAAACAACAGATGTTTATTTCTCATAGTTTTAGAGGTTGGGAAGTTCAAGATCAAGGTACTGGCATATCTGGTGGCTGTAAAGGCCTACTTCCTGATGATCATCTTCTTGTATCCTCACATAGTTAGAGAGCAGCAAGAAGAAACAAGCTCTCATGTCTCCTCTTGTAAATGCTGTAATTGCTTTACAGGGCTTCACCTTTACAATCTGATTACCTCCCAAATGCCCCATTGCCAAATACCATCACTTCAGGGATTGGGGTTTTAACATATGAACTTTCTGGAACACAAATATTCAGTCCCGCACGCCAACCTGCATGACTGTGTGCTTCTTCCCTTTCCATTCTGTATCTTTTCCATAAAAATGACTATTGGTCTGAATTAATGACTTTATTATCTCATTTCTTTTTTACATATAAATTCAATTTGTTGACTAGATCTAGGACTATTAATATTCAGATGCTCTTTTTTTTCTTGTGTCAATTTTGGTAATTTGTGTCTTTCAAGTTTGCCAGTTTCTTTAACTTGTCAATTCATTGTCTTTCACGATTGCTTTATAGCAGCCCAGACTGACTAAGACAGTAGAGTTTTGTGTGTGTGTGTGTGTGTGTGTGTGTGTGTGTGTGTGTGTGTGTGTATGCGCACGCACGCATCTAAACAGTGTTTTGCGCACATTAAAATTTTATTTTAGCTTAAAAATGGTGTTGTGGGCCGGGCTCGGTGGCTCAGCCTGTAATCCCAGCACTTTGGGAGACTGAGGCGAGTGGATTGCCTGAGCCCATGGGTTCAAGACCCGCCCGGGCAACTTGGTGAGACCTTGTGTCTACAATAAATCAAAAACTAACCAGGTGTGGTAGCACGCGCCTGTAGTTCTGGTTACTTGGAACGTTGAGGCAAAAGGATCGCTGGAGCCCAGCAGGTCGAGGCTGTGGTGGCTGGGAGCATGTCACTGCACTCCAGTTTGGGCGACAGAGTGAGTGAGACTCCAACTCAAAAAAAAAAAATGGTGTTATGGTTGATGTAGCTTTCTGAGATATGCTTCTTTATATTTCAGGTTTCTTTTGTTATTTTGAGTTGTCCAGACTGGAGTGCAGTAGCATTATCATTGTTCACTACAGCCTGGACTTCCTTGGTTCAGGCAATATTTTCACCCAACCCCTGAGTAGCTGGGACTACCATCACGCCCGGCTGCTTTTTGGAGAGAGAAAGTTTCGCTGTGTTGCTTAGGCTGCTCTTGAATTCCTGGACTCAAGCAATTCTTCGTCCTTGGCCTCCCAAAGTGCTGGAATTGCAGTGTGAACCTTCATACCCAGGCTCTTGTTTTCAATTTGTAGATCACTTTTCTATTTCTGAAGCTAATATTTTATTAGTTATATAAAAGACTAACTTAAATCTCTTAGTTTAATGTAACCTAATTTATAATCTTTTTTTTTTTTTGAATTGGAGTCTCACTCTGTCGTCCAGACTGGAGTGCAGTGGCCGCTCCCGGCCACCGCAGCCTCGACCTGCTGGGCTCCGGCGATCCTTCTCCCTCAGCCGTCCAAGTAGCCGGAATTACAGGCATGCGCTACCACACCCGGCTGATTTTTTTTTTTTGAGTTGGAGTCTCACTCTGTCGCCCAGACTGGAGTGCAGTGGCCGCTCCCGGCCACCGCAGCCTTGCCTGCTGGGCTCCGGCGATCCTTCCGCCTCAGCCTTCCGAGTAGCCGGAATTACAGGCATGAGCCACCACACCCAGCTGATTTTTTGATTTATTGTAGAAATGAGGTCTCGCTGCCCAGGCGGGTCTCGAACCCGCGGGCTCAGGCAATTCACTCACCTCAGCCTCCCAAAGGCGCGGGATTACAGGCTGAGCCACCGAGCCCGGCTATAATCATTTTTTATGTCACTACTTTTGTGTCTTGAATCGGAAATCTTACTGTGCCCAGTATCAATAAGATATTCTTAGACGAAAGTTTGAAAAGTATTTTGTTTGATATTTGACTCTTAATTAAACTGAGCTTTATTTTGAGTGTGATGTAATATTGAAATACCGTTTTATTTATTCCATTTGTGGGCACTTTATTTATTTATTTTTTTTAGTTGGAGTCTCACTCTGTCACCCAGGCTGGAGTGCAATGACACACTCACAGCCACAACAACCTTGACCTGCTGGGCTCAGGCGATCCTTCCATCTCAACCTTCCAAGTAGCTGGAACTGCTGGAACTACAGGTATGTGCCACCACGCCTGGCTAATTTTTTGATTTATTGTAGAGATGATGTCTCTCCAAGTTGCCCAGGCTGGTCTCAAACCCGTGGGCTCAGGCTGTCCTCTCATCTCGGCCTCTCAAAGTTCTGGGATTATAGGTGTGAGCCACTGTGTCCGGCCTGGCACTTGATTTTTTGTGTGTGCCTCTTTTTATCCTGGGGTGATTTGCCTCCTAAGCTGTCAAAATTCCTTCTAGGCAAGGTTTGGTGGCTCAGCCTGTAATCCCAGCCCTTTTGGAGGCCGAGGCAAGTGGATTGCCTGAGCCTGTGGGTTCGAGACCAGCCCGGGCAATTTGGTAAGCCCTCATCTCTACAATAAAAAAAAAAAAGACCAGGCTCGGTGGCTCAGCCTGTAATCCCAGCACTTTGGGAGGCCGAGGTGAGTGGATTGCCTGAGCCTGTGGGTTCAAGACCTGCCTGGGCAACTTGACAAGACCTCATCTCTACAACAAATCAAAAATTAGCTGGGCGTGGTAGTGCGCACCTGTAGTTTCAGCTACTTGGAAGGCTGAGGCGGAAGGGTCGCCGGAGCCCAGCAGGTCAAGGCTGTGGTGGCCGGGAGTGGCCATTGAACTCCAGTCTGGGTGACAGAGTGAGACTCCAACTTAAAAAAAAAAAAAAAATAGCCAGATGTGGTAGCACATGCCTGTAATTCCAACTACTTGGAAGGCTGAGGTGGAAGGATCACCGGAGCCAAGTCGAGGCTGGGGTAGTCATGAGCATGCCATTGCACTCCAGCCTGGGAAACAGTGAGACTCCACAACTCAAAAAACAAAAAACCTCCATCTATGTGAAAGAGAATTTCTTATCTTTCTTTTTTCATTACCAGTTTGTCATGTCTCCGTGCTAATCCCTGTCTTGATGTCTATTATTTCAAAATAATTCTCCCACCTTGTTGGTTGCATCCGCTCATCTTACTCTCCTTCAGGTGTATTTTGGACTTAGCTTTAGCTTTTTTTTCTCGAGTTGGAGTCTCACTACATTGCCCAGACTGAAGTGCAGTGGCATGCTCACGGCCACCCCAGCAATTGACCTGCTGGGCTCAGGCGATCCTTCCACCTCAGTAGCCAGAAGTACAGGCACGCACTACCATGGCTGGCTAATTTTTTTGATTTATTGTAGAGACGAGGTCTCACCGTCTTGCCCAGGCTGGTCTCAAACCTGCGGACTCAGACAATCCTCTCCCCTTTGCCTCCCAAAGTGCTGAAATTACATGCTTTAGCCACCGCAGCTTGCCTGGGCTTAGCTTTTTTAAAAATGCATTTTAGAATCAGTTTTTAAAGTGTCCTCATAAAACCTACTTGGATTATATGAATTTATATACTGGTTTTGGGAGAATGGGAGAAATGATTACTTTAGGTTAATTTCTTCAATGATGTGGATCTTTATTGTCTTTTTTTTTTCTTCCCTGAAGCAGAGTCTCACTCTGTTGCCCAGGCTATAGTGCGGTGGCACGATCATGGCTCACCACAGATTCCAGCTCTTGGGTTCAAGCAGTCCTTCTGCATCAGCCTCTCAAGTAACAGGTATGTGACTCCACACCCTACTAAGTTTTTTATTTTTTGCAGAGATGAGTGCTGACTTTGTTGGCTAGGCTAGTCCTGCACTCCTGGTCTCAAGTGTTTCTCCCTTTCTCACCTCCTAAAATGTTGAGATTACAAGAATGAGCCACTGTGCCTGGCCTTTATTGTCTTTAGTGAAGGTTAATATCTTCTTCTCAATGAATTGCTGTTTCATGCCTTCTATATTGTCATCTTTAATATCTTTTGTGTTCTATTTCCTTCAGGTGACAGCACAGAACCCTGGATCACAGAGCCTACTTCTTGTCACCTGGCCTTATTTGATGAAGTCTCCCTCCAGGGACAACTGACACAGGGAACCTCAAGTGACCCCCAGTTAGGGCAGGCCAGCTATCAGGATGTGCCATTTCAAATGCAGGAAGACCTCTTGACACCAGGGATAGATACACAGACGGAGATGTTCCATGGGAAAATGAATTCTGAACATGAAGGTTTGGGGACAACTGATGATGTTTGTTCAATGATTATACAGAAGCCAGTCTCACCAGAAGATATTCTCTATGTATGTGACTCATGTGGAGCAGTGGCAGATCCCTTGATTCATGAAGGGAAAAATTCCTATAAATGTGAAGAATGCGGCAATGTATTTAACAAGAATTGCTTCCTTGTTCAACAACGGATTGACACTCAAGTGAAGCCCTACGAATGCACAGAATGTGGGAAAGTCTTTAGCCAGAGCAAACATCTGCTTCAGCACCACATCATCCATACCGGGGAGAAGCCCTATAAGTGCACGGAGTGTGGGAAGGACTTTTATCGTAGATCACACCTCACACGGCACGAGCGGACTCACACAGAAGAGAAGCCCTTTGTGTGTGGTGAATGTGGAAAGGCCTTCAACCGCGAGTCATATCTTACGTGGCACCAGCGTATTCACAGTGGAGAGAAGCCTTATAAGTGCAATGAATGTGGAAAGGCCTTTACCTACCGCTCCAATTTTGTCTTGCACAGCAAGATCCATACTGAGAAAAAACCCTTTGAGTGCAACCACTGTGGAAAAGCCTTTTGTGAGAGTGCAGACCTCATTCAACACAGGATTATCCACACTGGGGAGAAGCCCTATAAATGTATGGAGTGTGGGAAGGCCTTCAACTGCAGGTCACACCTCAAGCAGCACCAGCGAATTCACACTGGGGAGAAGCCTTATGAGTGCAGTGAATGTGGGAAGGCTTTTACCCACTACTCTACTTATGTCTTGCATGAAAGAGCCCACACTGGAGAAAAACCTTTTGCGTGCAAAGAATGCGGGAAAGCCTTTAGCATTCGGAAAGACCTCCTTCGACACTTCAGTATCCATTCTGGAGAGAAGCCCTATGAGTGCCTGGAGTGTGGAAAGGCCTTCACCCGCATGTCAGGTGTCACAAGGCACCGGTGGGTTCATACTGGAGAGAAGCCCTATCAATGTATCGAGTGTGGGAAAACTTTTTCTCGGAGCACAAACCTCACTCGACACTTCAGCATCCACACTGGAGAGAAGCCTTATGAATGCATCGAGTGTGGGAAGGCCTTCAACCGAAGGTCACCCCTCACAAGGCACCAGCGAATTCATGCTGGAGAGAAATCCTATGAGCACATCCAGAGTGAGAAAGTTTCTTGCCAGAGCTCTGACCTCATTGAACATTCAGTCATCCACACTGAGAGTAGCCCAATGAATATGGAAGGGCCTTCAGTTGTAACTCATCCTTCATTGGACATCACAGGATTCATACTGGGAGAAACCCTATCAGTGTAACAGATGTGGGAAGACATTTTACAACTTTGCAGAATTCAGTCAGCATGCAAGAAATTTTATTAGGGAAATATTTTTTGAATGTAACTATTGAAGAAAATCTGTGGTGAGAGGAAACATCTCACTTAGCATCTGGCCATTCATACTGAAGAGAAACTCATAAGCATCATGTCTATGAGAAAACCTCTTATAGATTATTATTTGTCATCAAAATAGTCATATTAGAAATGGACCCAGTGCAGATTCTTTTTCTGCATCTGAGAATTCGCCCATGAGAGAGACCCAGTGGTTATTGTGCATGTAGGAAAACTGTCAGCCACGTCTTTCACAGGGTTTTCTTTATATTTGACCATTTATCTATATACGGGGCAGTTTGATTTCTCCTTTTCAATTTGGATGCCCTTTGTTTCTTCTTCTTGCCTTCTTGCTTTTGCTAGGACTTCCTTTCCCTTTCTTAATAAAAGGGGTAAAAGTGAGCATTTTTTTTTTGTTCTGGATCTTGGAGAGAAATCTGTGACCTCTTTCCTGTTAGGTATAATGTTATCTGTGAATTTGTTATTTATGACCTTTATTATATTGAGGTCCATCTTCTGTACATAATTTGTTGAGGGTTTTCATGAAGCAATGTTGGATGTCATGAGATGTCTTTTTGGGATTTATGGAGATGATGATGTGGTTTTTGTTCTTTGTTTCTTTTTGTTTTGAGTTGGGGTCTTACTCTGCTTCTCAGGCTGTAGGGCAGTGGCATAATTATGGTTCACTGTGGCCTCAATTTCCTAGATTCGTGCGAGCCCAGCCTTCTGAGTAGCTGGGATCACAGCCGTGCACCACCATGTCCAGGTAATTTTTTGATTTTTTGTAAACATGAAATGTTGCTATGTTGCCTCGGCTGGTCCCAGACTCCTGGTCTCAAGGAATTCTGCCTCAACCCCCTAAAGTCCTGGAATTACTGGGGAGAGCTACCATGCCCAGCCTGGTCTTCATTTTGTTTATGTCGTTTCATTTATGTGCTGTATCATGTTTGTATTGCTATGTTGTCTTGGCTGAGCTTGAACTCCTGAAATGCTGGGATTAAGGGTGTGAGCCACTGCACCTGCAGTGAACAATCTTTTTGATGTGATGTTGTATTTGGCTTGCTAGTATTTGGTTGAGGAGTGTTGTGACTATGACTATCAGGAATATTGGCGTGTAGTTTTGTGTTTTTGTCTGATTTTGGTGTTAGGATAATGCTGGTTTGTAGAATGAGCGTTGAAGAATTCCTTCCTCTTTAATATTCCAAAAAAATTTGAGAAGAGCCGGGCTCAGTTGCTCAGCCTGTAATCCCGCGCCTTTGGGAGGCTGAGGTGAGTGGATTGCCTGAGCCTGCGGGTTCAAGACCCACCTGGGCAGCGAGACCTCATCTCTACAATAAATCAAAAAATCAGCCGGGCGTGGTAGCGCTTGCCTGTAATTCCGGCTACTTGGAAGGCTGAGACGGAAGGATCGCTGGAGCCCAACAGGTCGAGGCTGCAGTGACCAGGAGTGGCCACTGTACTCCAGTCTGGGCAACAGAGTGAGACTCCAACTCAAAAAAAAAAAAAAAACAAAAATTTTGAGAAGAATTGGTATTTAATTATTCTTAAATGTTTGATAGAATTCAGGAATGAAGTTATTAGATTATGGACTTTCCTTTGATGGGAGACTTTTTATTACTGACCTAATCTTTACTCATAATTGGTTTGTTTAGATTTTTTGTTTGGTTTCTTTTTCCTCATTTCAGTTCTGATTGTGTATGTCATCTTTTTGGCATGTAGTTGTTCATAATCTCTGATGTCTCTGTATTTTTGTGGAGACAGTTGTAGTGTTTCCTTTTTATTTTTGATTGTATTTATTTGGGTCTTTTTTTCTTAGTCTAATGGTTTATTGACTTTGTTTATATTTTGAAAAATGCCAATTTTCATCTTTGAAAAAATTTTTTAGGCAGTTTATTTCTGATTTTTTGTTATTTCTTCTAATTTTTCGTTTGGTTTATTCTTTTCTAGTTTTTTGGGAAGCATTGTTAGACTTTGTTATCTGCAGTCTATTTTTTGATGTAGCCTTTTACTGCTGTAAACTTTTCTCTTAAAACTGCTTTTTTCTGCATTCCATACATTTTTCTATGTTGTTTCTGTTTCAGTGGTTTTAAGAACTTTTCACATTTCTTTTTAATTGTTTAATTTACCCATTGGTCATTCATTGGCTTACAACGTGTTATTAGCCAGATGTGATGGCTCACATCTGAAATCCTATCACTTTGGAATCTGAGTGAGCATTGCCTGCGGCCCGGAATTGAAATCAACCTTTGGTTACATAGTGAGGCCCTCTCTGTACAAAAGAAAATAAAAATGGGCTGGGCATGGTAGTTTCAGTAATTTGTGCAGCTAAAGTGGGAGGATCACCCGAGTGTAGGAGTTAGAGGACTTAGTGAGGTATGATCATAACACTGCACTCCAGCTTGGTTGACAGAGTAGTATTCTGTCACCCCGTTCCCCACCCACACAAAAAAAGGCATGTTATTTGAGTTCCATGTATTTGTACAGCTTCTGAAATTCCTCTTATTAGTGATACTGCTTTTTTTCCATTGTGGTCAGAAAGAATACTTGATATGATTTTAATTCTTTAATGTTTTTTGCAATTTGTACTTTGAAGTTGTTAGATGAAAAGATCAATAAGTGTCTGTTACGTTCATTTGGTCTGAAGTCACTTTAAATTCAATGTTTCTTTGTTGATTTTCTGTATGTGTAATCTGTCCAGTGCAACAAGTGAGGTGTAGAAGTCCCCAACTATTATTATATTGGAATCTGGCTCTCTCTTTAGATCGAATACACCTGTATGTTCTGATGTTGGGTGCATTCATATTTACAATTTTTATATCACCTTGCTGATTTTATTTCTTACTGTTTTTGACAAAGTATTTTTTTATTGATAAAAGTATAGTTGCTCCTCCTTGCTTCTGGTTTTTGTTTGTGTGGAATATCTTTTTTCATTGCTTCCCTTCCAGTCTGTTTGTGTCTTTGCAGGTGAAGTGAGTTTCTGGCAGCAGCATATAGTTTGGCCATTAAAATAAATTCATTCAACTAGTACATGTATTTTAAATGGTGAATTTAATCTGTTTAACTCAAGATTATTATTGATAAATGAGGCCTTCTTTCATTTTTGCTAATTGTTTCCTGAATGTTTTATATATCCTTTGTTCCTTTCTCTTTTATTTTTTATCATTCTGTTTTAGTGGTTTTCTGTAGTGATAATATTTGGCTCTTTTTTGTGTATCTGTCTGCCCGTGAGTTTTATACTTTTGCATTGTTGATTACATAATGGTTATTGTTGTCATTTTATTTTCAGACATTGAGCGTGTTTTATAAGGCTGGTCTGGTGGTAATTCCCTTAATTTTTGTTTGTCTGGGAAGGCATTTATTTCTCCCTGATTTCTCATGAATATATTTTTTGGGTATAGTGTTTTGGAGTGACAATTTTTTTTTCATTCAGCACTTTGGATATATCATTCCATTTTCTCCTGCCTGGAAGGTTTCTGCTGAGAGATTTGCTGTTAGTCTTTTGAGGATACCGTTATATATGACTTGATTCCTTTCTCTTGATGTTTTTAGTATTCTCTCATTGACTTTTGCTAAGTTGAGTATAATGTGCCTCAAAGAGTACCTTTTTGCCTTGAGTTCATTTGGGGATTCTTCAGCTTCCTGGATGTGTATATCCATAACTCTCACAAGACTTAGGAAAGTTTCAGCTATTGTTTCATTTTCTTCTAAAAAAATGTTTTTGTGGCCGGGCGTGGTGGTTCGCACCTGTAATCCCAGCACTTTGGGAGGCGGGGACGGGAGGGTTGCCTGAGGCCAGGGGTTTGAGATCAGCCTGGGCAACTAGGCGAGACCTTGTCTCTACAATAAATCAAAAAATTAGCCGGGCGTGGTGGTGCGCGCCTGTGGTTCCAGCTACTTGGAAGGCTGAGGCGGAAGGATCACTTGAGCCCAGCAGGTCGAGGCTGCCATGGCTATAGAGTGTGCCACTGCACTCCAGCCTGTACAACAGTGAGACTCCAACTAAAAAAAAAAAAAATTTTTTTTTATTTGCTGTGATCTCCTTAACAGCTATTGTGTCATCAGATACATTTTCTCTATCTTTTCTCATGTCTTTACCTTCTGGAACTCTGAATATGAAAACTTTTTCTGTAGTGTTATCTAAGTGTTTCTTTCTTCTTTGTCATTCTTATTTATTTGTTTTCCTCTGACTGGGCCAGTCCAAATAACCTCTTTAAGTGTAGAGATTTTTTTTCTGCTTTGGTAAGTCTGCTATTGAAGCTCTGTGTTCTTTTTATTTCATTCATTAAATTCCTCAGTTGCAGGATTACTGTTTAGTTATTTTATATGATTTCTATTTCTTTTAAATTTCTCATTCATGTTTTGAATTATTTTTCTGATTTTGTTGAATTATCCATCTGTATGGTATCTGAGGTTTTTTAAGATAATTATTTTGAATTTATTTTTTAGCAATTGGTAGATTGCGTTTTTATTGGGGTCTGTTACTAATAAGTTATTTGTTCAGTGGTGTCATATTTACCTTCTTTTTTCATTTTTTTCCTTTTAGTTTTTGTATTGATGTCTATGTATCTGCTGGAGTAATGTCCTCTTATTTTTCTAGAGTCACTTTCACAGAGAAAGACTTCCACCTGCAGTTGGGTCTTAGTGTGCCCATTGAGAAGGGTATGGTGATTCTTTCCAAATAGGTGCAATGGCAGATAGTCTTTGTTCAGCTTTTTTATCTGCATTTAAATTTGGCAGTGTGGGTGCCTCAATGGCATAGGTAGTAGAAGTTTGTAGCTGTGGTGGTATAGGTTGTTATGATCTTTGGTAGTAAAGGCCTTTTGGGGTTCTCTTTTTCTCATTTTTCCCAGAATGAAAATACTCAGCCAAGAGGATGCCTCTTGGTGTTAGAGCTAATGTGGCTTACTAACAGCTGTTGCGGCTCTGGGTTCCAGGTGCAGGTGCTCAGGGCAGCTGTGGAGCTGGTGTCTTATGCTCAGCATCTTATTAACCTATTATGGCTCCTGGGTCTTGTAGTGTTGATTTGCTATCTGTGATAGAGTTGGATGTAAGTTGCCCACAGAGCCAAGATTTGTGACCGATGCACCCACTAGCATCTTGGGCCCAAAGGGCCAGGCTGTGGCTTAGATTCTTTCCCTGAGGGGTGTAGAACAGCACTGGCCCAATCCTGAGGAAGAAGTGGTACTCTGGAATTTGGAGCCTAAGCAAGATACAGCTGCCTCTTCCCATTTTTCTAAAGCTGCAGGTTATGGTCCTGATTCATAAGGTTTCATTGCAACTCAGGTACCAGGGGATGAGGTACATTGTAGTAGTGGTGACTCTAGACCCTAGGATGGTGGAGCTCACTGTATCTTCTGTGGCACCAGGTGTATCAGCAGCAAGTACCTTGAAATGTTGGAGCACAGCTTTGGTTGGGGCTTGGGGGTTAGCAAGCAGCACAGTGATGACTTGGCTCCCCAAGGCGAGGATTGTCTTAGCAGTTCAGATTTTATGGGGCTAGTCCAGCTTCACAGAAGTGGCTATTAGAGTTGTTTAGTTTGTAGGGTTGAGTGTCTCATCTCATCCCCTACTTTATTTCAGTAGAATTTAGGCTACCATGTCAGTTCAGCCTTGTAATGGGTAGCTACTCTGCTCCGGTAAGGTACCATATCTCCAAGGGCAGGGCACCTTTTTAGCTCAGCTCCAGGGTGTGTGACTCCTCTGCTTAGCCCTGGGATACAGGATGCTTTTTAAGATTAGGTACTAGGGTGTGTGATTACTCTGGATGGTCAGGACGCTGTTATCTGGGAGGCAAGATACTGCTTTAACTTAGGCACTGGAATGGTATGGCTGCTTTCACCAGTCCAAGGTACTGTTTTCCCAGAAGGCACAGTGCCACTTCAGCTCAAGTGCAGAGGGTTGTGACTGCTCTAGATGGTCAATACACCATTTCCCCAGGATGTCTGGCATTTTTCCAACTCTTGTCCGGGAAGCAGAATGAAGCAGCTATGGGAGAGGTAGGTGGACCAGCTATGCCAAGGCACGCTTTCCCCAGGAAGCAGTATACAGTTTCAGCTCAGGCCCCTGGAACAGGATACAGCCTTGACAGAAAAAGAGATGGTGTAGTACTGTCAAAGCATAATTTTCCAGCTCCAGTCTAAGCTGGTGGAGTGTAGACTAAAATGGGGACTTGAAGGATAGGTATGACAACTCCATTACCACGTGGTCACACAGGGAAAAATGGAACAGATGCTTGCAACTTGGCTTGTGGATATCTGACCATTGGGTGGCGATTATTTGGCGGTGGCTTCACCTCAAGAATGGTGTGCTGTGGGCACTTGTCCCTGGAGCAACACACTCCAGCAGAACTTCCAGTTCCAAGATGTCATAGCATAGTTGCTGTGTGGGCCACAGGAGTCAAGGCACAGTGTCAGCTCCTTGTCTTAGGGGATCTCAGTTATGTTGATTACAGCAGCTCCCTTAACTAAGTTTAGTGCCTGTGAAGACTGCAGGGACCCCATTGGTAAGGGCTGTAGGCATCTGAGATGGAGACTAATAAGATCCTATTGCTTACTTTTTCTCCTTATGGTTTTCAGATGATCCTAGCTGGGAAATGGGATTGTGTTTATAGTTTTCCTGTGCTACAGGAACAGTATTTGAATCTGATGCAGAGGACAATACACTCTAGATTGTAACAGTGAGTTGATGCTGATTATTAGATGGGGTTTTGAGTTGTGGAATAATGAAGGAGTGATGTATAGGAGAAGAAATACATTATAGATCACATGACCAAATGGCTGCATTGTCTCATGAACTGGCTAGATTCTTATCCATATGTTAACAGATCTTCACTTGCAGGCAAGGTGGGCAGTACTTCTTGGTCAGCTCTGGACTTACAGCATCAGGCCTCTCACAATGAGGAAGAATCCACAGAGGAGCACTGAGAGTGGACAGGCTTTTCACACTGGACAATCGGATTGCGAGTGCAGCGACAGAGATAGCCTTTAACTGCAAAGACATATATTTTCAGCACCAGAAAATCCATGCTGGAGTAAAGCCATATGAGCGTGATGAATGTTGTCAAGGCTTTAATAACAACTTCTACTTTAAAGTACACAACAGAATTCACAACAAAACTGTGCCTTGTGAGTGCAGTGACTGGGAAATGTTTTGACTCCAGCTCCAACCTCAATATACAACACAGAGTTTACCCAGGATTGGGATCTTGTTAGTGTGCCGAACGTGAGAAAGCCTCTATCAGTAGATCTCATCTTGCTCAGCATCAGAGAATTCATCATGAAGAAAAACCTTATGAGTGCAGATCATTTGGCTAGTTCTTTATCCATAAAGAGACACTTGTTAAGCATCAAAGTCCACACTGGAAAAGAGTCTAAGTGTGGTGAATATGGGAAATTCTTCAGCTGTAATTCTTACCTTATGGCCTGGAAGAGAATTCACAGTGGAACAAGATCTCCCATGTTTAGGGAATGTAGGAAAACAGATGCTTCCACTTTGCATGGCCCATGAAAGTTCTCACAGAAAAGGCCTTACAAATGTAGTGTATGCAAGAAAGTGTACAGCCAAGGCCTAACCTTAAGCTCCGGAGAGTTCACACTGGAGCAAATGTGAAGAGGGGAGGAAATATGCTTTCCCATCATTCAGTGTGGCATGATTATAAAAGAAAACCACTGTGAGTAACATCTGAGAGTAGATATGATTCAGCTCCTGCCTGAAAGATCTGAGCTGGGACCTGCTGTAGGTTTTCAGAGATCTCCCTTCTTCATGGACATTGTTGACTCTCTGTATGGTAACTTGAGTTGGATTTGTCCAGCTAGCTTTTCAGTCTGCCAACCTTAGAAGTGCCTTGTGATGATCTGATTTGTTCTTTTCATTGCATGAGATTGGTTGAGAAATGAATTGGGGTTTGCCAACAGTAATCTTCTACTTTGTGAACCTCAAAAGGGAAAGCAGGATGGGAGAGAACCACTCTTAATCTAGTTTGACCAGTTTTGTAGTACTGCCCAAGCTCTCTGAGGAAAAACTGTAGGGCATGTGAGATTGATCTTGTAACTTGGATGGAGTTGGTGTGACACCTTCTAGTACTTCTGGGAACAACATGAGTTGGTCATTTTCCCAGGGGATGTTCTACATTGTGTAAATGCTGTTGAGGGGTAGATGTCTTCTACCGCCTACCCAGAAGTCATTACCTCTGAAGTCCAAAATCTGGTTAGGTGTTCAAGACCTATAAGGGGCAAATAGTCAACATAATAGATATAGAAACATGAGTAGCAGGTAATGTGAGAAACTAGGTTATGTGTATACTCCAAAGAGGCATACACATATTTTACGTGAGTGACAGGGATGAGGGTGTTCTCATCTCAGGACCTGCTGAGCTCTTTTTCCCTTGTGGCTGAGGACATTGTGAGAGCAAATAATCTGAAGATTTTTAAAATTCTGTACCTCCCTGGGCTGTTGATCTTGTATAGCCAACACTAAAGAGATAGGAACCCCAGAACTGAGATAAGAGAGATATTGTAGTCCATGATGGGTCTTTTGTGACCCAGCCATCATTTGGGTAGTATGGCCTTCATTGTTTTCCAGTGTTTGTTGCCATTGAAGCAGAACTGACACAAGATATGGTAAGAGAAAGAGGGTTGAATCAATATAAAGTTGATTAATCCAGATTTTCATGTGGAAACATTTTCTTCTTAATGATGTCATTGGCATACAATAAAGCAGACATGTTGACGTTACACAATTTGAGAAATTGTGACATATATTTACCGACATCACCACAATTAAAAACTGGCATGTTAACCCCACGAATTTCCTCATGCTAATTAATTACTTCCTGGTTTTGTCCCTCTAATTCTTCATCTCTAACAACTGTTTAAAATATCATTATATATTAGTTTGAATTTTCTGGACTTTCTTGTAAATGTAGTCATACAACATGTTTATTGTGTGTGGGTAAACATAAATTTAAAATAGATTTCAGAGATGAAAGGATTGCCTGAGCCCACGGGTTTGAGACCAGCCTGGGCAACCTGGCAAGACCTCATCTCTAAAGGAAATCAAAAAATTAGCCAGCTACTTGGAAGGCTGAGGCAGAAGGATCTCCTGAGCCCAGTAGGTCGAGGCTGCAGTGGCCTCGCATGCCACCGCCTGGGTGATAGAGTGAGACTCCAACTCAAAAAAAAATAAGATAGATTTCGAGGTACACATGCAATTTTGTTAGACTGACATGTTGCATAATGATGAAATCTGAGCTTTCAGTGTAACCATTGTCACCAACACATAAATAGTACATATTGTATCCAGTTAGTGTCTTTTGGATGTGTTGTTGGATTCAATATGCTAGTGTTTTGTTGAGGATTTTTGCATCTATTTTCATCACTGATATTTGATGTGCTTTTTCTTTTCTTTTCTTTTTTTTACTTGTGGTCTCTCTCTGTCACCCAGGCTGGAATTTAGTAGCATGCTTACAGCTCACTGCAGCCTGGACCTCTTGGGCTCAGGTGATCCTTGTGCTTCAGTCTCCCAAGTCACTGGGGTATCATGCATGTGCCACCATACTTGGTTAATTTTTTTGTACAGACAGGTTCTATATTTTCTAGTCTGAATTTGAACTTGTGAGCTCAAGCAGTCCTCCTCCAACTACTGGCTGCAGCCATTCGACAGGATTCCAAGTTCACATCAGCAGCAACCAGAAACAATTTGGAATGATGTAAACCCATGTCAGCAGTCACAGATGAGTTAAAATTACTGATTCCATCTTACTACTTGTTATTGGTCTGTTCAGCATTTTATTTCTTTCTGGTTTAATCTTGGGAGATCTTAGGTTTCTAGGAATTTATCCATATTCTCTAGGTTTTGTAATTTGTGAGCATGGAGATAATTTGTAGTAGTTCCTGTTGATTTTTTATGTTTCTGGTATCATTTGTAATGTCTCATTTCTGATTGTGTTTTACTTGAATTATCTCTTTATTTTGATTAATCTAGGTAGCAATGTGTCATTTTTGGTTATTTTTGCAAAGAAGCAACTTTTCATTTCTTGGATCCTTTGTATTACTATTTTTTATGTCTCAATTGTATCTCATTCTTTTCTGATCATTGATATTTCTTTTCTTCCCTATCTTTGCATTTGGTGTGTTCTTGTCTTTTTAGTTTCTTGAGTTGCAATGTTAAGATTGTTAATTTGTGTTCCTTCTATCTTATTTATGTAGGCATTTAACACTATAAACTTTCCTCTTATCTGGCGCTGTAGCTCACGCCTAAATCCCAGCACTTTGGGATGCAGAGGTGAGAGGATTACCTGAGCTCAGGGGTTCAAGACCAGCCTGAGCAGCATGATGAGACCTCATTTCTACAGTAAATCAAAAAGCCGGATGTGGTGGTGCATAGAAGGATCACCTGAGTCCAGCAGGTCAAGGCTGTGGTTGCTCTGAATGTGCCACTGCACTCCAACCTGGGTAACAGTGAAACTCCAACTCAAAAAAAAAAAAATTGTTGTTGAATATATATATAGACAAATACCTAGAATTATATATTTTAAAAATTTTTTAAAACTTTGAAAATAGGATTCCAGTGTTTTCTGGCTTTTAGGGTTCTGCTGAGAAATCCATTCTTAGTCTGATGGGGCTCATAGGTTATTTGATGCCTCTCACGGATTTTAGGGTTTTTTCCGCTTCACGTTGACTTTTGATAGTCTCATGACTATCATCATGACGTTTGTCTTGAAACATATTTACCTGGAGTTCTCTGAATTTTATCTTGATGTCCAAATCTCTACCAAGAGTAATGAAGTTTTTCTAAATTATTTCCTGAGGTAGGTTTTCCACATTTTTACTCTTTCTTCTCCCTCAGTAATACTTATAACTTGTATGTTTGGGTAGTTTACGTAATCCTATACTTCTCAAAGGCTGTACTCATTTTTAAACATTTATTTTTGTCTTTAACATAAAAGGCTAGTCTTCAAGCTTTAAGATTTTGCTTTTTAGTGGGAGTGGCTTGGTCTAGTCTATTTCAAGCTTCCAACTGTATTTTTATAAATACCATCAATAAATTTTTCATTTCTTGTGTTTTTAAAAAAATATTTATGTATCTCTTTAGTAAATGTTTCATTAGTATCTTGAAATGCTTTTCTGATTTAAGTTGGGGATTTTTTTTTGAATTGGAGTCTCACTCTGTTGCTCAGACTGGAGTGCAGTGGCCGCTCCTGGCCACCGCAGCCTCGACCTGCTGTGCTCCGCGATCCTTCTGACTCAGCCTTCCAAGTAGCTGGAACTGCAGGCGCGCACTACCACGCCCGGCTAATTTTTTGATTTATTGTAGAGATGAGGTCTTGCCAAGTTGCCCAGACGGGTCTCGAACCTGTGGGCTCAGGCAATCCACTCACCTCAGCCTCCCAAAGCGCGGAATTACAGGCTGAGCCACCGAGTCCGGCTGGCAAAGACTCTTCATGAGTTTCTTGGTTTGTTTGTTTGGCGGCTTTTTCACATGGTGGATGTAGTATTGATATGCTTCATGTGTGACTAGGCTCACTGCCTCCTGCAAGGCCAGGATGGCAGAGGACTCCATAAACTTGTGTTATTCCATAATGCTGTGCACTTGTGTTTTGGGTTGTATAGGTCAACCTATAGGCCAGTAAGTGGCATATGTGAGTAAGAGCTAATTAAAGCAGAAGCAGATGGGTATGGGCTTAATCATTGTTTATGGAGGGATGATTTGTGTTGCTGCAGGCAATGAGGTAGTCTTTGGAATGCACAGTGGCTTGAGTTCCCAGCTCAGCCCCTGGGGGTTGGGGTAGGGAACTAGGGCAGGTGGAGTTGAATGACTAATCCCTCCGATTTTCCAGAGGTGGGGGAATAGCCCTGATGAGAATGGTCTGGGGAGCTTCCATTGATATGCACTGAGCTCTCTACAGGTTGGGGAGAGAGGGCTGCTTCAGCTCCATGGCCTGGATAGGCAGGAACACTAAAGGTCAAACAGATACCTCTGTCTAGCATCAGACTACAATGTAGAAAAGTACTATAAAAGATGCTTATGGTAAAACTCATGTATACCAGGGAGGGGCTCAGAAAAAACAATAATTAATTTTAAAAATTAATTTGTATTTTTTAATTGGAGTCTCACTCTGTCATCCAGGGTGGAGTGCAGTGGCACACTCACGGTCACCCCAGCTTCAACCTGCTGGGCTCCGGCGATCCTTCCACCTCAGTCTTCCAAGCAGCTGGGACTGCAGGTGTGCACTACCATGCCTGGCTAATTTTTTATTTATTGTAGAGACAGGTCTTCTCAAGTTGCCTGGGCTGGTCTTGAACCCGTGGGCTCAGGCAATCCACTAATCTTAGCCTCCCGAAGTGCTGGGATTACAGGCTGAGCCACCGAGCCTGGCCCAGAATTTATTTATAAATGTGTATTTCCATGTTTCACGTTCAGTCACCTTTAAAGTACTCTCCGTTTGATACAATGTACATATCAAGATTTTTCTTCTGTTCAAAACAGTTTTTTGAACTCATCAAAAGATAGTTTTGTTTTTGGGGGGGTTCCCTTTTGTATTTCTGAGATAGAGTCTCCCTGTGTTGCCCAGGCTGCAGAACTTCCAGGCTCAAGTAGTCTTCTTGCTTCAGTCTACTGAGTAGCTGGGACTATAGGCATGTGCCGCCATGCCTGGTTCACTCACTGTACTCTTCTATGAGGATCTAAACCAGGATGTAGTTGCTCTCATGTGTTTCATGATCTAGACATTTTTGGAGCACTTATCATGTAGTGTCCCCTAATTTACATTGGATACTTTTTCAGAATTAGACTAGAATTGCGGGTCTGGAGGAAGAACATGAGAGTGGCAATCATACTACATCATATTTTATCATCCTTATGTCATGCTAGGTGATACTTGATGTCAAGATGACTTAAATGATACTAACCTTGATTACTTTGTTGGGGTTTCTTCCTGTCAAGTTGTTGTTATTCTCTTTCCACATTTAGTCATAAGTCCAGCCAAGTCAAGGGGAAGGATCTCAAGCTCCACCATGTGAAGTAGGGATGGGATCTGCCTATGTATACCATTTGCAGTTACTTTTTAGGAAGATTGGTTTCTTCTGCCTTTTATTTATGGAGAGCTTTATTGGTACTGGCTTTAATTTTTGAAAAATCAAATGACAATAAATGCTTCCTTTAAGAACTATGTGTGTTTGAGGATTTCCATTTTACACAGGTGGTGGCATGAAAAGAGAGGGAGGTGAACTGTGTAATGAATTTAGTAATTGTGACAGGCAGGAGGGTCAAATGCCCTCTGAGACTGTGAGAAGAGGAGCATGTGTGAAGTCCACAGGGTGTAAGAAAAAGTAGTGGAGACTAGGGAACTGGGATGCACTCATTGTGTTTGTGACTTACACTGCTGTGATGTATCCAGGAGCCATTTTCTCTGCCTTCCTTGTACCTGACAGAGCTGCCTCCTTTTTCAAAGGCTAAACAGACTGAAAACATTTGTGGAGCAATCACCACTATCTTTCCCCAAAGTGATCTTTCCAGTACCTGGAAAAATTTGTCTTCAAGATAAAAAAAGACCCCCTTGCATAGTGGAAACTTTTCCTCACTTTCTTATCTTTAGCAATATTTGAGTTAAAGATGTGCCATCTACAGCATTTCCTGCCAACTTGTGACCAGAGAATGAAAGTACTCTAGAGATAGTGTAGCAGAATATTAGGAAAAAACTTGGTTCCTTTGTGATATCTTTAAGGCATTAAGATACCTGGGAAATTTTAGACTTCTATTTCTGTAGGCTAATTCAAACCAAATAAAAATCCTTGGTGTGGCCGGGCTCGGTGGCTCAGCCTGTAATCCCAGCACTTTGGGAGGCAGAGGTGAGTGGATTGCCTGAGCCTGCTGGTTTGAGACCCGCCCACCCGGGCAACTTGGTGAGACCTCATCTCTACAACAAATCAAAAAAATTAGCTGGGCGTGGTAATGCATGCCTGTAATTCTGGCTACTTAGAAGGCTGAGGCAGAAGGATCGCTGGAGCCCAGCAGGTTGAGACTGCGGTGCCTGGGAGCGTGCCACTGCACTCCAGTCTGGGCGATGGAGTGAGACTCCCACTCAAAAAAAAAAAAATCCTTGGTATTTAAGGTACTTGTAATGAAGGCCTTGTTGACCTGCTATATTGTAGGAATTTCAATGTTTTTGTAGTATTTGCATAGCTTTCCTCACCTGAATGGGCTCTGGACATTCCGCCCTTCCATGACATGGAATATAAAAATCTTAACTACAGTGTCTGTTCTACATTCTAATCCCAAGACATTTAATTTTACCCCAAGAGTCATCCACATGTGAAAAGCAGAATGATGTCGCTTCAGATTTGGGCAAATTTCTGTTGTCAGTGATCAAGTGTTCCTTGGAAATACATTAAGCCATATTTCCTCATAATTTTTTATAAGGAGCATCTTATAGAAGAAATTAACCCCCTCCATTTTTCAACTCAATGTTTTGTCAGGATGCTTTTTTCTACTTCAAAATTAAATTTCTGAGAACATTCTGAATGCCGTGTTTCCACTCTCTTTCCTTTTTTTTTTTTTTTTTTGAGTTGGAGTCTCTGCCATCCAGGCTGGAGTGCAATGGTACTCTCACGGCCACTCCAGCATCAACCTGCTGGGCTCAGGCGATCCTTCCACCTCAGCCTTCCTAGTAGCCAGAACTACAGGCACATGCTACCATGCCCAGCTAATTTTTTTATTTATTGTAGATAGGAGCTCTTGCCTCATTGCCCGGGCCTGTCTCGAACCCCTGAGCTCAGGCAGTCCTCTCAATCCCACCTTCCAAAGTGCTGGTATTACAGTCATGAACCACTGTGCCCAGCTTTCCATTTTCAAATCACGTATCCTGTCCTTTTGGAAAGCCACACTTCATTGACTGACCTTCATATTCATGGGAAGAAATAACCAATAAAACCTACTAAGACTTATATGTTAGAATTTCTAACATAACTGTTGGTTTCTTGTCTGTAACCCACTAATGTTGGGTTGGTCCAGAGTTCACCTCTTTTTCTTTTGATTCTCTAAGCTCATACTTTCATGTTGGGTTGGTCCAGAGTTCACCTCTTTCCCTTTTGATCATCTAAGCTCATACTTTTCATGGTCTCACCTACTATCATGACTTGAAGTAATAGTTTATAGTAACAACTTTCAAATGTTTGCATCTGGACTTGAACCCACTGCCAATTTGTTGTTTATGGTTTTTTCCTGCATAAATTATTGCAGTTACTTCCCTCATGGTCAATAGAAGATGAGAGGCAGAATCTGGGAGAAAAGTTTATTGCAACTAGGTAACAGGGAGATGATAGTTACATTATCATAAACATGCTCAAATGCAGTATCATTTTCTCTTAATTTATATTCCATAGCCCCTCACCCATACTCAAGTTGTAATTAACAAGGGCTTGACTCAAGATCTAAGATCTCATCATCTTTCCTTTACCTCCCATACAAGAGCAAAATCTCTATTCAAAATCTCTAGCCGGGCTCAGCCTGTAATCCCCCACCTTTGGGAGGCTGAGGTGAGTGGATTGCCTGAGCCCACGGGTTCGAGACCCCTGGGCAGTGAGACCTCATCTCTACAATAAATAAAAAATTCAGCCAGGCGTGGTAGCATGCGCCTGTAATTCCGGCTACTTGGAAGGCTGAGGTGGAAGCATTGCCGGAGCCCAGCAGGTCGAGGCTGTGGTGGCCAGGAGCAGCCACTGCACTCCAGTCTGGGCGACAGAGTGAGACTCCAACTCAAAAAAAAAAAAAAAAAAAAAATATATATATATATAGCTGGGCTTGGTGGCTCAGCCTGTAATCCCAGCACTTTAGGAGGCTGAGATTGCCTGAGCCCGCGGGTTCAAGACCCACCTGGGCAACTTGGCGAGACCTCATCTCTACAATAAATCAAAAATTAGCCGGGCGTGGTAGGGCGTGCCTGTAGTTCCAGCTACTTGGAAGGCTGAGGCGGAAGGATCGCTGGAGCCTAGCAGCTCGAGGCTGCGGTGGCCGGGAGCAGCCACTGCACTCCACTCCAGTCTGGGCAACAGAGTGAGACTCCAACTCAAAAAAAAAAAAAAATCTCCTAATTATCCTTCCTCCCTACCCCCAGGCTGAATGAGCAAGGGCATAACTCAAGATCTCATAATCTGTAATCCTGCACTTTGGGAGGCTGAGGTGATGAATTGCCTGAGCCCGTGGGTTCAAGACCCGCCTGGGCAACTTGGGAGACCTCATCTCTACAATAAAAAAAAAAAAAAAAAAAATTAGCTGGGCGTGGTAGCGCTTGCCTGTAGTTCGAGCTACTTGGAAGGCTGAGGTGGAAGGATCGCCGGAGCCCAATAGGTCGAGGCTGTGGTGGCCGGGAGCGGCCACTGCACTCCAGTCTGGGTGACAGTGAGACTCCAACTCAAAACAAAACAAAAAAAGATCTTATAATCTTGCTAGCCTTTCCTTGCATGTGATCACTGACCTTTTTTTTTTTTTGAGTTGGGGTCTCACATTGTTGCCCAGGTTGGAGTGCAGTGGCATGTTAACAGCCAATGCAGACTCGACCTGCTGGGCTCAATCTTTCCGCCTCACCCTTCCAAGTAATGAACTACAGGTGCATGCCACCATGCCCGCCTATTTTTAAAAAAAATTATGGTAGAGATGAAGTCTTGCCTAGTTGCCCAGGCTGATCTTGAACCCCAGTATTCAGGCAATCCTCACCTCCGCCTCCCAAAGTGCTGGGGCATTAGGCATGAGCCACTATCCCCGACTATCAGGAACTTTTTTTTTTGAGTTGGAGTCTCCGTTGTCCAGGCTGGAGTGCAGTGGCACACTCACGGCCACCACAGCCTTGTCCTGCTGGGCTCAGGTGTTCCTTATGCCTAAGGCTTTCAAGTAGCTGGAACCACCACAGCCGACTAAGTTTTTGGTTTATTGTAGAGATGAGGTCTTGCCAAGTTGCCTTGGCTGATCTTGAACCCATGAGCTCAAACTCCTCTCACCTCGACCTCCCAAAGTGCTGGGATTATAGGTGTGAGCCACTTTGCCTGGCCTTATCACTAACATTTAAAAGTAACTTTTTGGGATTTACAGCCACATGGACTTATATTTTATAGTTCCTTTAGTAGGGGATGGAAAATTACAACAATCAAAGAAACTACCCTTGTATATTTAGATAAACAATTTTGATTCAAACACGAGAAACCTAAGGAGCTCCCTATCTCTGAGCCTTGGCTTTCAACACTTTTACTGTTTTAGGAACATGTAATTAGGCCATAACATTAAGCAATGAAATGATTTGCCTTTGAACCTAGAAGTCTTTTTCATATGCAAAATTAAATCAATGGATATTATGGAAATGGGTACAGCAGCTTCCTTAATCAAAATTCTCTGTATTTTGCCAAGCAGTGACTCACGCCTATAATCCCAGCACTTTGGGAGGCGGAGGCGAGAGGATTACCTGAGCTCAGGAGTTTAATACCAGGCTGAGCAACATGGTGAGACCTTGTTTCTACGATAAACTGGATGTGGTGGCGTACGCCTGTAATTTCAGCTACTTGGAAGGCTGAGGTGGAAGAATGGCCGTGAGCGTGTCACTACACTGCAGCCTGGGCAACAGAGTGAGACTGCCACTCAAGAAAACAAAACAAAATTCTCTGTATTTTATGAATCACAAGTCAAAAAAATTACAGTTTAAGTAATGCATTGGGTTTGAGGGGAGGAATAAGAAAGGAGGAAAGAGGAAGAGAGAGTAAAAAGGTGATGAGAGCGAAGTGGAGTGAACTTTTGCCTCGGCCAGTGTTTGATCATAGGTTGAATTTCCTATGTGTCAAATAAATGTCATGGCCTTAAATTTCAAACTGACCATGCTTGAAATTTGAGTCCTGACTTCCCCTGCAAGCCTCCACTTGGAGTCTTCTGACATCAAGGTATGGCAATCTTACTCTTTGCTACCATAGGCCCAATTCTCACAAGTCTATGCATCCTGTAAAGGTTGTGATTATATGGCCAAAGAAGGCCCAAAAGAAGGCACTGTGTTTTCTTGACATTCTGAACTATGACTTCCAGTGGCTGTCTTGTGATTTCTCTTCGAGTCAGGAGTCTCACTCAGTAGCCCAGGCTGGATTATAGTGACAGGGTCATGGCTTACTGTAGCTTCAACCTTCTGGCCTCAGAGGATCCTTCCACCTCAGCCTCCCAAGTTGCTAACGTCGGGCTAAATTTTTGTTTTTAGCGAAGGTCTCTCTATGTTGCCTAGACTGGTGGTGTTATCAGAAGGGCTGCTCCTCCCAGGGTAAGAAAAGGTTGACAGTGAGTTCTTGTGTTCATGTTTGGGATGAATTCAGAGACAGTCACAGAGAAGTGGGATAAACAAGTAAATTTATTAAGCAAAGAGTATACTCTCAAAAGAAGAGTGGGCACAAACAGCCTATAAAAGCTGCTGCTTTTGTACCCAACAATTGTTGAACTTTACCTTTTTTTGCTAGGGTTAGTGAAGGGTGGGTTTTGGGGTGTGTTTTTCCTAGAAACGGGTTGTCTTAAGACTGGGTCTTTGTTACTCTTCCCTCACATCAGACTAGGGTGTTTTGGACCTGATGGGGTCATGCAAGTACTGTCATGAAGTCAGGTGTATGATGGGAGTTGGTGGCTCCTCTAAGGTAAATTAATGTTAAAAAATATTACAGTGGTTGGGCGTAGTGGCTCATGCCTGTAATCCCAGCACTTTGGGAGGCCGAAGCAAGAGGATTGCCTGAGCCTAGAGGTTCGAGGCCAGCCTGGGCAAGTTGGTGAGACCTCATCTTTACAACAAATCAAAAATACTAGGCGGATGTGGTGGCTCATGCCTGTGGTTCCAGCTACTTGGAAGGCTGAGGTGGAAAGATCGCCTGAGCCCAGCAGGTGGAGGCTGCCGTGGCTGTGAGCGTATTCTAGACTGATAGAGCAGGCAGATCAAACTAGGAAAGCCTCAGAGCTGTAGGATACCTGCAGCAGCTGGTGCAGAACCACGCCTACAAGCAAGTGGCCTAGCTGTAGGGATCTCACACCTACCTACCTGTGCAACTCTCATCAGACACACCTGCAGCACTATAGTCCATCCATCCAGGACACTTGTGGTCCAGAGCCAGCCACTAAGGGAAGAACTATCGTAAAGACCCTCAGAGCAAGCGCACCACTAGCCAAGGTTGACCTCAGATAACCATAACCTACTTTTACCTTCAATGCAAATTTTTTTTGTTATGTATTTTTTTATTTGGAGTCTCACTCTGTCGCCCAGACTTGGAGTGCAGTGTACGCTCACAGCCACCGCAGCCTCGACCTGCTGAGTTCAGGCTATCCTTCTGCTTCAGCCTTCCAAGTAGCTGGAACCACAGGCGTGGGTCACCACGCCCGGCTAATTTTTTGGTTTATCGTAGAGACGAGGTCTCACCAAATTGCTCAGGTTGGTCTCGAACCCGGGGCTCAGGCAATCCTCTCGCCTCGGCCTCCCAAAGTGCTGAGATTACAGGCTAAGCCACCGCGCCAGGCTGAGCCACCGCGCCCGGTCTGGCAGCTTTTTAAACTGCTCATATATGTATTCTCCTTGAAAAGATCCCGAAAATAGGCAACGGGAACCAGAAGTCAGGACGGCTCCAAGGCGGACTGAGCCCCTTGGAAAATTGGCCTGACACCGAGTCAATATCTCCCCTCGCCTGAAGCTCGATTTTCTCGGGTGTAGAATGGGCCATTTGGTCCCTCCGGCTTGTGCCCGTTGTAGAGAGCCGGCTCTGAAATGACACTCGGTCCTGTTCGCACTTGAGGGAAAAAGACGCGCGTGGAAAGTTGCCCGTCCGCGGCTGCCGGTGGCTGCCCGCGGCGACGTGTAACAAAAACTGCATTATCCTGAAGGCATTGCGCCGTGCTGTGGCGGACTCTAGACCGATGACGGACAATGACAACGGCGTTTCCGGCGGTGGGGGCGGGACTTCCGGGTGCCGCGGCGTGCGTCATCTTTCTGCGCCGTGGTTTTGACGCGCGGTGCTGCTTGGAACCCTGGACCGGATCCGTGTACCGACCTGAGCCAGGAAGGACACCTTGCCCGCGTCCTGGTCCGAGCCTGACAGGCCCCCTTTTAACGGGGTGTTTCCGCCTCCTCAAACGCCTGGTCTCCGCAACCCCTACGCTGTGCCCTGAACTCTGTGACCCAGGGGAAACAGGCTTGGCGAACCGAGGTCGGCCAGTCCAGGACAGAGAAGGGGAAGGGCGGGGGGTCGACCGGGCCCGCGGGATCCCCCGCTCGGGCCTCAGGGTCCGCGGATGGCGACGGCGCTGATGACCCCTGCGCGGGTGAGTGGGCCGAGTTCCTGGCCTGCTGCGTCGCTCTGGTTCCGAGAGGCCTCGGGGCCAGGCAGGAGGCCAGAAGGCCGCCGGAAATCTCTCGGTCGTCGTCTGCTCCTGAGGCGCGGCCGTGGCCGGTCGGGGGCCTCGTCCGGGCGCGGGTGGCGCGGTGGCGGGGAGAAGCGCTGTCGCCGGGGGGCTCGTTCTCGCTGTGCGTAAGCCCAGCCTCGCCAGTGGCCCGCGAGGCCCCGCCCCTGCCTCTCTCGCCGGCCGCCTCCGCCGCGTCACTGCCCGTCGTTCCCAGGTCCAGTGCTCTGCGGGCGCGCGCACCTGAGCACGCAGTTAGTCTCTTCCACTCCCCAGCGCACGTCTCTAACCTTTGTCTGGAGCACAGGCGTCCGTCTCAGGCTCTAGCCTCTGCTCAGGTGCCGCCTACTTGGAGAGTCCGTACTCAGGTTGAAGTGACTCTTTCCCAGGAACTGGCATTTTGTCACGTGGAAATAGTGGAAATCTGCCACGATGAAAGAAACTTGCTGTATTGAGTTTGACCAGGATGTTATGGGAATAAAGAGAAAAGAGATAAAGAGAACTTTTTAGAGCAGAATCAGTGGCTCACACTAATCCCTGCCCTGTTAGTGGCGGAGATCGGAGGATCGCTTGAGGCCGAGAGTTTGAGAGCAGCCTAGGCAACACAGTGAGTCCTAGTGTCTACCAAAAAATAAAAAGTAGCTGTCATTGTATGGCAGGTCTGTAGTTCCAGCTACTTGGAAAGCTGAGGTGGTAGGATTGCCTGAGCCCACTAGGTCAAGAGCGCAGTGAAACTTGATTGTGTCACAGCACTCCAGTCTGGGCAGCAGAGTGACACCTCTCAAAAATAAATAAATAAAAACAAAAATAAAGGACTTGGAGCTGTCCTTCACTGAGACCTTGCTGTGGGCTGATATGCAACCATTATGTTTCACCTCACTGAATCATCTTTGTATTTAATTTCTGTTGTCAGCACTGCTTTTCACAACAGAAACAGCTTCACATAGGTTCAGTTACCTGCCCGAGATTACTGTGGGTCTTAAGAATCGGAACTAGCCGGGCTCAGTGGCTCAGCCTGTAATCCCACGCCTTGGGAGGCTGAGGCGAGTGGATTGCTTGAACCCGCAGGTTCGAGACCCACCTGGGCAACTTGGCAAGACCCCCGTCTCTATAATAAATGAAAAATTAGCCGGGTGTGGTAGTGCACACCTGTAGTTCCAGCTACTTGGAAGGCTGAGGCGGAATAATCACTGGAGCCCAGCAAGTCGAGGCTGCAGTGGCCAGGAGCAGCCACTGCACTCCAGTCTGGGCGACAGAGGTGAGACTTCAACTCAAAAAAAAAGAATCAGAACTAAGAACCGGTGAACCAGTTGTATGTTGCCCATAATAGTCTGTGTTTTTACTGTTTTCTCTACCACCATGGAGTAGGAGGCCTTCCAGCAGGTGATTTTAAGCATGCAGGGATTTGGCATTTCAGGCAGTGGACCTGTGTGGACAAGAAAGTGGCATAGAAGTCCTCAGGGGACCGGTATGGTTTTTGTTTGTTTTCTTTTTTCTTTTTTTTTTTTTGAGTTGGCATCTCACTCTCTCACCCAGGCTGGAGTGCAGTGGCATGCTCATGGCTACCACAGCCTTGACCTACTGGGCTCAGGCAATCCTTCCGTCTCAGCCTTCCAAGTAGCTGTAACTACAAGCATGCACCACCATGCCCAGCTTATATTTTGTGTGTGGAGACTAAGTCTTGCCAAGTTGCTCAGACTGGTGTTGAACCCCTGAGCTCGGGCAGCCCTCTAACTTCAGCCTCCCAAAGTGCTGGGGTTACAGGCTTGAGCCACTGCACCAGGCCCTCTTTTTGTTTTCTAAGTGGTTTCCTTCTGTACCTGCTGACACATGTTCTGATTGTGTGTTCTGAATGTTCCTTCCTACTCAGCCAGGATGGACATGGCCGTCAAGGGCCCATGTTCTCATGGCTGTGGCCTTCCATGTCCTCTCTGACTCTTGTTTCCTGTTCCTGATGTATCCGGGCCTCAGGGGTCTGGGCTGGCAAGACTCTAGTAAAAAAGAAGTGATAGCTTCTGTTGGGCTTTCCCTGGACATCCATGAGGCACAGAAGGAGTGTCTAAGACAGTGTCCAGGCCCTGCCGCTTCTGAGGCAGGTGCCATCACTTCAGGTGACTCTTCTGTGAGGTGGGTGATGACTACACGTCTCTACACCTGTCCATAGAAATATTTTCAAGTTTGCTGAAGTGGACATATTGATTAGAAGTATTTCACATCCTTATTAACTGTGCACTAACTGCTAATGGAGGAGTGTCAGGTTACATGATTAGCACATAGACCAGAAGGCCTGAGTAGAAATCTTGCTTTTGCTGATTGGAACTGTGACTTCAGTGAACTGGTAGAACTCCTATGGCACAGCTCTCTGAGTTTCTCAGTGTGACGTGGAGATGATGATGGTGCTGACTTCTGGGAGCTGGACCTTTGCCCCAGTGTTTCTTTTTTGTTTTTCTTTTTAGATTGGAAAATGCAGTTTATTTAGAAAGTAAATTAGAGAGAAAGAGGAGATTGACCTCCGCAAAATAAGGAAGGGGACCAAAACCAGGAAACATGACAATGGCCATAGCTCAAAGAGCACATGGCCACACCAAAGTCTAGAAAGGCAATAGCCCCCAGTATTTTCTTTACAAACATTTTTTCTTTAAATCGTTTGAGTATTCTTGGTTAACAGGAAAACTTTGTTGTGTTAGTGTGGCAATTGAGGCTGAAAAAAATGAAATGAGGTCCCCAAGGTCACACAGCTTGTATGTGTGGAATTCAGGAGTTTGGTTTTAAACTTCATGAGTCTGACTTCTGAGGTGGGGACTTTGAGTCTGTTTAGTATGGAATGTAAAGTCTTCACCATGAGTCAGGTACACAGGGAGGACCGATAAGATTCAGCTGCTTTTATTTATTTATTTTGAGTCCGAGCCTCACTCTTGCCCAGGCTATAGTGCAGTGGCATGCTCATGGTCACTGCAGCCTCGACCTGCTGGATTCAGGTGATCCTTCTACTTCAGCCTTCCAAGTAGCTGGAACCACAGGCACGCGCCACCATGCCCAGCTAATTTTTAAATTTATTGTAGAGACTAGGTGTTGCCACATTGCCCAGGATGGTCTCGAACCTGTGACCTCAAGCAGTCCTTTCACCTCTACCTCCCCAAATGCTGGGATTACAGGTGGGAGCCACCACGTCCAGCTGCTTTTATTGTTACTGGTGTTTTTATTATTCTTTTCCATTCCTGTGATATCATAGAGTACTTACAGCCTGTGCCTCTCAGCCCACTCAGAATTTCCTCACCTTACTTCTATTGACAGTGGCTTCCTGCATAGGAAGTTACTCTCTCCTCAACACGCCATAATTCAAGGCAGTGTCCACGTTCCCCTTGAGGCTGGCAGAGAACTTGCCCCTCTGGAGGTGCTTGGTAATTCGGCCTCGATTGTCTTTTGCAGTGCTGGAATAACAGGTTCTAGTTCTATTCCATAGTTACATGGGGAACACACCTATCTCTGTTTGTCTTTCCAGGTGTCTGTGACCTTTGAAGATGTGGCTGTGATGTTCACCAAGGAGGAATGGGGGCAGCTGGATGTGACCCAGAGGACCTTGTACTGGGAGGTGATGCTGGAGATCTGTCGTGTTCTGTTCTCTCTGGGTAAGGCCCCTCGTCTCCACCATGTGGGGCACGTGAAGGCTCCTTTATCCTAGCCTCTGGCTCCAGGCTCCCGCTCCCCACAGCTTCACTTATTTTCTGAACTCACCTATTTCTTCCTGATCTTGTGCTTCTCACATGGAGAGGGTTGGTCAAGAAACTTAGTTCACCACTGGTCACAGCCAAAGGAGAGGGATGTGTTGGAAAGAAAGGGTGTGTTTTGCAGAACTCAAAGGTAGGATTTCCAGCTGGGCCTTTTGAGGGATTAATATTTTATTGGTGGGCTGTGTACCATGGTTCATACCTTTAATCTTACCACTTTGGGAGGCTAGTAAGAGCTTGAGCCCAGGAGTTGGAGACCAGTCTAGGAAACATAGTGAGACCTTGTCTCTACAAAAAGTTTTTAAAAATTAGCTGAGTGGGGTGGTATGTGCCCTATAGTCTTAAGTACTCAGGAGACTGAGGCAGTGGGATCACCTGAGCTTAGGATGTCAAGGCTGCAGTGAGCTGTGATTGTGCCATTGTACTGTAGCCTAGGCAGCAAAGGGAGACCCCCAACAACAATAACAACAACATAATATTGTATTTGTGAGGAAGCACAATCATGTCTGGGGTTCTGGGTCTCTTGTCCTGGCTTCCCTCTGTGGGTCTGCTGCTGTCACTGTCTTTCCATGATAACCTTTTGTGCCTAAGCTATTATTTGGAAGTAAGTGGCCTTCCAGTCCTTGGACTCTGAGTCTCATTCTTTGTCACTACTGCTTTCTGCATTTTTATGTTTTTCTCTGTTGACGGTTTTCTCATTTAATTCTCCTGACATGCCCATCCCAAGAGTGTAAGGGTAATAGGGCCATTGCAGTGAGTTTCCTATAAAGCTTAGTTAGTTCAGTTTAAAAGATACACCTTCATCTTGAGATGCTGTTCTTTACATTTTTTGGTGGTAAAAATTCTTTCTTTTGTGAAATACTGATTTAGATGTTTTTGCAAATGTGTATTTGTGACCAAATAAATCACTGTGTGGGACTCTCCTGATTTTTTATTTTTTAGTGGTTTGTAGAAGGCTTTAGTGTGGAATTACCACCTCTACCCTTCACTCTGGCTCCTGTTCCCTTAAGATTGAATCATGCTCATGTTCATCTCTTCTCCACAGTGTACTTGGCCTGAGTGGGCTAGCTCCACACATGGGTGTTTGTGTTTCATTCTTAGTGTAGCTCTTCTGAGGCCTAGGTCTAGGACCAGAACCTCTGGAATCTATTCTCAGCTCTGCTACTTATGAACTGTGTGTTCCTAGGAAAGTTACTGAACCCCTCTCTGTCAGTTTTCTCAGGTAAAGTGGGACAATATAGTATCTGTTTCACAAGGCTATTGTGATGGTAAATGATTCAGAGCAATGCCTGGTAATATCTGACTGTGTGTAGGTTTGCAGTTGTGACCTCTATTGCTGTCACTACTTTTACTGATAATTATCATCTTCGTTGTCCTCATGATTGTCATTATTACACTTGGACTCAGCATTTTCTGAAACAGTCTTGTGTAGTTTGTGGTGAAATTAACCAGATGAAGCTGGGTGCAGTGACTCACACCTGTAATCCCTCCTCTGGGAGGCAGAGTCGAGAGGATTGCCTAAACTCAGGGGTTTGAGACCAGCCTAGGCAACTTGGTGAGACCTTGTCTCTAAAATAAATTTTAAAAATTAACTGGGTGTGGTGGTGCACATCTGTGGTTCCAGCTACTTGGAAGGTTGAGACAGAAGGATCATCTGAGCCCAGCAGGTTGAGTCTGTGGTAGCCATGAGCATGCCACTGCACTCCTGCCTAGGCGACAGAGTGAGATTCCAACTCAAAAAATGAATGAATGAATGGAGGGGGGGAGGGAGGGAAGGATGGAAATCAAAGGGAATTGGTGCTGTCCACACAGCCTTTGGGACCCAACAATGGTGTTTTTGCAGTTGGTTTCCTGGTTACTGTTCAGTATTTTGTTTGCTTGGTTGGGAGGAACTTCATTTTGAGGTCTTTCCCATCTTAATGTCATAGACTGGTTTGAGAGGTTACTTTCTTCTAACTCCACTTCTTGTATCCTGTTATGTTCTCCATTCGTAGGCTATCCTTTGTCCAAACAAGAGCTGATCTACCAGTTGGAGCATAGTGAGGAGTTATGGATGGTGAAGAAAGATACCTCCCACAACTCCTGTCCAGGTAGGAGCCGGTAGCTGGGAAGGTGGGGGTCGTGGCGACTTGCAGATGGAAAGGTGAACACTGCCTCTGAATTTTGTGAGAATCTTCTTGTTGTGGTCTCTCTGGGTACTTGGGATCCATGAAACCTTTTAACCTGTCCTTCCTCTACCCTCCACCAGCCTCAGGCTCATCTACTCCACATGGCTCCTGGCGGGGGTTTAGGGTATATTACATAGGTTCAGGCTCTTGGCTTTAACTGCTTGAGCTTACAAACTAGCTTTGACCCGAAATAGCATTGTGACCCTGGAGATGTCGCATGTCCTATGACCTTGTTGGAGTGCAGGGGTATGAAATCAGCTTACCACAGCCTTGACTTCCTGGGCCCAGGTGATCCTTCCACTTAGGCCTCTCAAGTAGCTGGGAATACAGTCATGCATCACTATACCTGGCTAAGTTTTTTCTTTTTTTGAAGGGAGGAGATCTTGTTAATGTTGCCTAGGCTGGTCTCGAACTTCTATATTCAAGCAATCCTCCCACTTTGGCCTCCCAAAGTGCTGGGATCACAGGCGTGAGCTGCTATGCCCGGCCCTGAAAATACTTTTTTTAAAAAAAAAATCTCATATGGAAAAATACTTTTATGTGGTTGCAGGATTGGTATACAAAAGGCATGCCTATAGATTCTAACAGGATTTGAGGGAAAGTGATATCATTGATGGCAAAACAAATAAGATGAAGGATATAAAACTGGTGAATTTAATGCCAGCAAAAGGTGGTTTGATAATTTTAGAAAAAGGCTGGACTTCAAAATGTCAAGATAGGCTGGGCTCAGTGGCTCAGCCTGTAATCCCAGCACTTTGGGAGGCCAAGGTGAGTGGATTGCCTGAGCCCGTGGGTTCGAAACCCACGCGGACAACTTGGCAAGACCTTGTCTCTACAATAAATCAAAAGTTAGCCGGGCATGGTAGCGTACACCTGTGGTTCTGGCTACTTGGAAGGCTGAGGCGGAAGGATCACTGGAGCCCAGCAGGTCGAAGCTGCGGTGACTGGAAGCATGCCACTGCACTCCAACCTGGGCGACAGAGTTAGACGCCAACTAAAAAAAAAAAAATCAAGATAACAGGAGAAGCAGCTTCTGCCAACCAAGAGGCAGCAGATGAGTGTCTTGGCATTGTAAAAAAAAATCATTGAAAGCATAACTGCCTGAATAGTTTTTTAATGTAGATGCAAGTGATCTATTCTGGAAGAAAAATGGCACAATGAACTTCTATTAGTAAGAAAGAGATGCAAGCATCAAGATTTAAGGCAAGAAGGGACAGGCTAATGCTCCTGTTTTGTGCAAATGCAACTGGGTTTCTGATCAGGACTGCCATTATCTGTCATGCTGGGAGCCCTCAATTTTTGAAGTAAAAACAGAAATACCAGCTGCTTGTCTTTAGTTGTACAGTGGGAAGGCCTAGACAGTGAGAGCCCTTTTTCTGGATTGGTTCCATCGATGCTTTGTCCCTGAACTAAGGAAGTGCCTTGAGACCTTTAAAGGTCTTTTGGTATTGGACAGTGCCCTCGGCACCCAGAACTTAATGAGTTCAACACCAAAGGTGTCAAAGTTGCCTGATTGCCTTTAGTGAAACTAAAGGAAATGGTGAAAGGATGATTGATACCATAAAGAAAAATTTTGAAAAGGAAAAAGCAAAAACGTCAGACAAATTACGATATATTTTCAAAAACTTACACGAATGTGCCCACCTCTCTTGCCTCTCCTTCCAATTCCTCCTCCTTTTTCACCTCTATCCTCAGCCTATTCAATGTGAAGACAGCAAGGAAGATGGCCTTTATAAAGATCCACTCCACTTTTTTCTTCTTCTCCTGTGTGTTTTTTTGTTTGAGTCAGGGTCTCACTCTATTGCCCAGGCTGAAGTGATGAAGGCTTCCCGCAGCCTTGACCTCCTGGACTTAGGCAATCCTTCTACCGTAGCCTCCTTAGTAGCTGGGAATACAGGTGTGTGCTACCACCTCTGGCTAGTTTTTTTTATTTTTTATTTTGGAAGAGACAAAAATCTCAGTATGTTGCCCAGGCTGGTCTTGAACTACTAGGTGCAAGCAATCAGTCTTCCTGCTTTGGCTTCCCTACGTGCTGGGATTCCAGGCATGAGCCATTGTGTCCAGTCCAACTTCCACTTAATGAAATAGTAAATATATTTTCTTTTCCCTATAATTTTCTTAATATTTTATTGTCTCTAGCTTACTTTATTGTAAGAATGCAGTATAATATCCTTAATACCATAACATACAAATTACGTTTTAGTTGTTCTTTTATGATGTCTGGAAGGTCACCAGTAGGCTTTTAGTGAATTTTTGGGAGTCAGAAGTTATATGTGAATTTTCTGTTGCGTGGGGGTTCAGTGCCCCTTATCCTCATGTTGTTCACAGGTCAACTATATACTCTCTTGTACACTCTTTTCTACCTTCTTTATCCACCCATCCTGGGATGTCAATCAGATGCTCAGAAGTGATCCATTCTCCCTTGTCTTTTTTTTGTTTTGAGTTGGAGTCTCACTCTGTTTCCCAGGCTGGAATGCAGAGGCACACTCCCAGATACTCCTTACTCCCCTGCTACTTGCTGGGCTCTAGTGATCCTTCCATCTCAACCTTCCTAGTAGCTGAAACTACAGGTGTTTACCACTGTGCCTGGCTAATGTTTTGAATTATTGTAGAGACAAAGTTTTGCTGAATTCCCAGGCGGTCTTGAACCCCTGGGCTCAGGCAATTCTCTTGCCTCTGCCTCCCAAAGTGCTGAGATTACTGGCCCTATATCTTTTTTCCTTTTTTTTTTTTTTTTTTTTGAGTCAGAGTCTTACTCTGTCACCCAGGCTGGAGTGAAAGGGGCATACTCACGGCCACCACAGTTTCTGCCTGCTGGGCTCAGGCAATCCTTTCACTTCAGCCTTCCAAGTAGCTGGAACTAGAGATGTGTGCGACCATGCCCAGCTAATTTTTCTAGATTTATTGTAGAGGTGAGGTCTCACCAAGTTTCCCGGGCTGGTCTCCAACCCTTGGGCTCAGGCACTCCTCTGAGTCACCACCCCCAGCCTCCTATATCTTTTTTATTTTAAATTTTACGAACCTAGATTCTCCTGAACAACATCCCATGTCTTCTTGTTCTTCCTGGTTTATAGAACCTCAGGGTGCCATTTTGCCTTTTCTGCCCCATATTGGGCAGCCGAGGGCACTGGGGCCATCATGTGAGTTGATTGGCACCAATATAGAGTCATGATGTTTCCCATCTGGTGGTCCCTTGGGGTGCACACCCATCTGGTGAGTCTGTCTTCTCAGCCCCTCAGTCTGTTTCTAACCTTTACAAACCTTGACCTCCATCCCACATCTCCAGTAAATGTTAAAAAGGCATTTGAATCTAAAAATGTCCAAGACGGAGCTTGTGGTGTTGCCCCCTTCTTCCATCTCCCCTGTATCAGGGATGGTCACGCCATGCTAGCAAATTAGAAGATATACAACCTTAGACAGCTCTTCCAATCCATCAATTCCTACATCCAGACATCTCCAAGTTTAGCCCATTTTGCAACATGCCTGTGTCTTTAATCTCTTCCACTACCTACTTTAGGCCCATCCTCATACTCCTAGTATAAGTTAGCAACCTTTGCCCGGGTGATGCCAAACCACTCATATCTGGTCTTCCCATGACTCATTTTTGCCTCTGATCAGCACTGTCTCCTGCACCAACTCCTTTAGGCTGTCAGACCTTATTCACTTAAATGTCTCATATGTGTTAGCTTCCATTCTTACCTGCCTAGAAGAGGACTTGCCCTTGACCATGGCCAATTCCTGCACAACATCTAGATCATAACTTTTTGTTTTTTTAGGCAGTTTTTCTTACTTGGTGCCTGGCTCTGTGCTGAACATAATATTTGTAGTGTTTCACTTCATCTCTTCTACACTCCTAAAAGATAGATCCTATTTTTAGCCCTAGGCTTTACAAGATTAAATGGGGGCTCATGGAATTTGAGTGGCTTCCTCAGTGCCACACACACAAAAAGCTAATATTGAATTCTGCTGGAACCATAATATTTATTGTCATAAATCATAATACTCAAGTGGCCTGTAACTTCTTTTCAGTGGACCCCAGGTGTACAGATTTTGATTGATTATAAACCTTGGCTTATGATGCAATATCATAATTGATTCATGGATGGCTCTGATTAACACATTTATTAATTTGTTCATTTATTTTTTAACATGGTCAGCTGACCAAAGAAATGAGGACATTACTTATACTCATAGTACTGTTTTATTTAGTTTGGGTTGCTATAACAACAGTGCCATAACCTGGGTGGCTTAAACAACAAACATTTATTTCTTATAGTTATAGAGGCTGGGAATCTCAAGATAAGATACTGGCAGATCTGGTATCTGGTATCTGCTTCCTGATTTGCAGATGGCCATCTTCTTGTATCTTCACATGGGCGCCATTGATACAACCTGTTGGGATTATATGTGAATTCATATGTTTTATTGGATAGATCTGACAATTTTTTATTATTGGGTCTATATAGATCTTACTGTAGTTTGAAGTGTTATAATTTTCTCCATCAGCTTGTGTCTTTAGTTTTTTCATGTCACTCTTTTTTTTTATTTTTTATTTTTATTTTTGAGTTGGAGTCTCACTCCTGTTGCCCAGACTGGAGTGCAGTAGCACACTCCTGGCCACTGCAGCCTCGACCTGCTGGGCTCCGGCAATCCTTCGCCTCACCTTCCAAGTGGCTGGAAGTACAGGCGCGCGCTACCATGCCTGGCTAATTTTTTTATTTATTGTAGTGATGAGGTCTTGCCAAGTTGCCGAGGCGGGTCTCGAACCCGCAGTCTCAGGCAATCCACTCACCTCAGTCTCCCAAAGCACAGGTTACAGGCTGAGCCACCGAGCCCGGCTTGGGTCACTATTTCTTACAGTTGTGTAGAGTTTATTGGTCAGTTTTGGGAGAATTGATAACTTTATGTTATTCATTTCTTCATTCATGTAGATCTTTACTCTCTTTTAAGTAAAGTTATATAATTTTCTTCAAGGTATGGTTTGTTTTGTTAGTTTTCTTACCTATCTGTTCTTCTGATACAGTAGACTCATTATGGCCACACAAGTCATGTTTACTTTCTGTTTTGTAAGCCCTGTCCTTGGAGTGGCCATAGCCATCACCAACCGTTCCTAAGGCAGAATCTTAAACATCAACTTCCTATCTGCTCCCACCTGTCTCTGGGTTCTCACCAACCTCATCTTCTCTTAGGGTTGTGTCCTTTCATTGTAGCTCCTGGATTCTCTGAAGACTCTGCTTCTTTTTTTTAACATTCTATTTCTTAAGGCTGACATGTCTTTCCCACTTTCCCAATATGGCAACTTCACCTCTCCATTAGGACTAAGCTTATGAAACCCCCCTTCTGAGAATCCTCCCTGGCCTCTTCCTGTTTCCCATCTAGGCTACATTTGAGCTCCTTCCATGTCCTTCTGTGGCACCTTGACATATTCTTGCTTTGAGTAAACACACCACACAATGTTGTCATTACTCTGTCTAACCTGCCCAGTCATGACTGTGAGTAGAAGGTCTCTATTTGTGAAGGGTGAGGTCACTCCACCTTATGTGGTAATCAGCTATGTTGATATCCAGTTTATCTAGGGTTTCTTGTGTAAGAGTACATATTTACTGTAAATGCCCTTATGTTAAAATACTGCAGACATTATCGCAGAAATTACTGACTGTTTGACATATATAGCATTCTTGTCTTTTCCTATGAGGTCACTCTACACAGTACGTATATTCTTTCCCTGTGGTATATAAACCTTGGGTTTAGGGGATAATAGCACAGAGATCTGCCTGTCTTACAGCCACCCAAGACCACATTTCTGTCTGTAAGTCCTCAATAAATTCTCCTTTATTGATAAACTGTATTTATTTGCCTCGTTCTTTGGTTTATCACCTCCTTCAGCTTTTGGAGGTTGCTTTGCATATATGGCCCTTTCATGAAATGCTGTTCTCATTCCAGATACTCTATCACTTGTCCCAGCTTCTTCCTTTGGGTTTCCCTTTAAAAGTTTGAATAGGCTAAGGACCAGAAAAAAGAAACGACAGACCTAGGTTTTAGGAATTTCAAAACTTAACAGATGTAGAGCCACTATTTTTTTTTAAATTTTTATTATAAAGATGTGGGGTACAGTTCAGAGTTAGGTATACAAACATTGATCATGCAGGTACCCCTGTTAATGAGGTATGCCCCTCCCTCCCCTAGCAGTTTCCCTCAACTGCCAATCCCAACCCCCCCACCCCCACCAACAGTTACCCATTACTGCCAATCGCTTTCTTATAGCATTATAATTGTTCAAGGTCCTCTTATGAGTGAGAACATGTGGAACTTTGATGTTTGTTTCTGTGCTAAATCACCGAGTATGATCGACTCCAAATCCATCCAGGTTGTTGCAAAGTCCATATATTTGTCGTTCTTTATTAGAGCCACTCTTTTAATCTTGTTCTCACTGAAATGGTAATTTTGTTTCTTTATATGGCCATCCTTAATAGGCCTTTCGTGTATTTTATTTCCTTCAGGTCACAGCAGAAAACCCAAGGCTACAGAACCTACCCCTTCTCATCTGGTATTGCCTGAGGGAATCTCATTCCAGGACCAGCTGACACAGGGAGCCTCAAATGATCTGCAGTTCCAACAGGCCAGGGATCAGGATGTGTCAAGTGAAAAGGAAGGCCTGTTGATACCAGAGATAGATGCACAGAGGGAGAGATGTACTGAGAAAATTAGTTCTGAACATGAAGGTTTGGGGTCAGGTAATAGTGTATGTTCAAGGATTATACAGGAGCAAGTTTTGTCAGAAGTTACTCTCTATAAATATGAATCACAAGGACCAGTTACAGATCTCTCAATTCTTGAGGGGAAAAATTCCTATAAATGTGAGGAATGTGGAAAAGTGTTTAACAAAAATCACCTCTTCGTTCAATATGAGCACATTCACACTCAGATGGAACCCTGTGAATGCACAGAATGTGGGAAAGCCTTTAGCAAGAGTACACATCTCCTTCATCACCACATCATCCATACTGGCGAGAAGTCCTATAAATACATGGTGTGTGGGAAGGACTTTACCTGCAAGTCACAGCTCACACAGCACCAGCAGACTCACATAGGAGAGAAGCCTTTTGTGTGCTCTATATGCGGTGTATGTGTAAAGGCCTTCAGTGATGGGTCTCACCTTAGACAGCACCAACGGATTCACTTGGGAGAAAAGCCTTATAAGTGCAGTGAATGTGGAAAGGCCTTTGCCCACGACAATAGTCTTGTCTTGCATAAAAGAACTCACACTGGAGAAAAACCCTATGAATGCAAAGAATGTGGGAACGCCTTTAGAGCTAGGTCAAGCCTCCGTCAACACTTCAGCATCTACACTGGAGAGAAGCCCTATGAATGTATCCATTGTGGGAAAGCCTTTTCCCGGAATGCACACCTCATTCGACACTCCATTATCCACACTGGAGAGAAGTCCTTTGTGTGCAGTGAATGTGGAAAGGCCTTTGCCCGATGCTCTGCTTTTGTCTTGCATAACAAGATCCACACTGGAGAAAAACCCTTTGTGTGCAAAGAATGTGACAAAGTCTTTCGAGATAAGCCAAGTTTCATTAGACATTGTACCATCCACACTGGAGAGAAGCCTTATAAGTGTAGTGAATGTGGAAAGGCCTTCCCCCGCCGCTTCAGTCTTGTCTTGCATAAAAGGACTCACACTGGAGAAAAACCCTATGAATGCAAGGAATGTGGGAAGACTTTTGGAGCTAGGGCAGGCCTCAGTCGACACTTCAGCATCCACTCTGGAGAGAAGCCCTATGAATGTATCCGGTGTGGGAAAGCCTTTTCTCGGCACTCACACCTTGTTCAACACTCCATCATCCATACTAGGGAAAAACCCTGTGACTGCAGTGAATGTGGAAAGGCTTTCACCAATTACACCACTCTTGTATTGCATAAAAGAACCCACAGTGGAGAAAAACCTTTTGAATGCAAAGGATGTGGGAAAGCCTTTTAGCATTCGGAAAGCTCTCCTACGACACTTCAGCATCCACACTCGAGAGAAGCCCCATAAATGTGTTGAGTGTGGGAAGGCCTTCAATAGTATGTCACACCTCACGCAGCACCAGCGAATTCACACTGGGGAGAAGCCTTATGAGTGCAGTGAATGTGGAATGGCCTTCACTTACCACTTCAGTCTTCTCGTGCATAAAAGGACTCACACTGGAGAAAAACCCTATGAATGCAAAGAATGTGGGAAAGCTTTTAGAGCTAGGGCGGGCCTCAATCGACACTTAAGCATCCACACTGGAGAGAAGCCCCATGAATGCATCCAGTGTGGGAAAGCCTTTTCCCGGAGTGCACACCTCGTTCAACACTCTGTCATCCACACTGGAGATAAGCCCTATGAGTGTAGTGTGTGTGGAAAGGCTTTCACTGAATACTCTACTTTTGTATTACATAAAAGAACCCACACTGGAGAAAAACCTTTTGAGTGCAAAGAATGTGGGAAAACCTTTAGCATTCGGAGAGCCCTTCTTTGCCACTTCAGCCTCCACACTGGAGAGAAGCCCTATGAGTGCATGGAGTGTGGAAAGACCTTCACTGACAGGTCAGTCCTCACTAGGCACCAGCGGATTCATACTGAAGAGAAGCCCTATGAATGTGTTAAATGTGGGAAGACCTTCAATAGTAGGTCATACCTCAAGCAACACCAGCGAATTCACACTGGGGAGAAGCCTTATGAATGCAGTGAATGTGGAAAGGCCTTCACTCACCACTTCACTCTTGTCTTGCATAAAAGAACTCACACTGGAGAAAAACCTTATGAATGCAAAGAATGTGGGAAACTTTTTAGAGGAAGGGCAGCACTCAATTATCACTTCAGTATCCACACTGGGGAGAAGCCCTATGAGTGTGTGGAGTGTGGAAAGGCCTTTATCCACAGGTCAGGCCTTACTATTCACCAGCGAATTCATAGTGGAGAGAAGCCCTATGAATGTATCCACTGTGGGAAAGCCTTTTCCCAGAGTGCACACCTCATCCGACACTCCCTCATCCACACTGGAGAGAAGCACTATGAGTGCAGTGAATGTGGAAAGGTTTTTAACCGCACCTCATCCCTCACTCATCAAAGGATTCATACTGGGAGAAACCCTACCAGTGTAACAGATGTGGGAAGACCTTTTACAACTGTAAAAACTTCAGCCAATATCCAAGAATTCCAATTAGAGAAATAATTTTTTTTAATATAACCACAGAAGAAAATCTGTAGTGAGGGGAAACATGTTACTGAGCATTTGACCATACTGAAGAGAAACATCATAAGCATCATCTCTGTGAGAAAACTTCTAGATCATTTTGTCATCTAAATAGTCATGTTAGAAATTGACCCAGTACAAGCTAGGCACCATGGCTCATGCCTGTAGTTCAGCACTTTGGGAAGCAAAGGTGAGACTATTACCTGAGCCCCAGGATTCAAGATCAGCCTGGGCAACTTGGCGAGACCTTGTCTTGACAATAAATCACATTAGTTGGTTGTGGTGATACACTCCTGTGGTTCCAGCTACTTGGAAGCCTGAGACAGAAGGATTGCCTAAGCCCAGCAGGTTGAGGCTGCCATGGCTGTAAGAATTCCACTGCACTCCAGCCTGAGTGACAGAGTGAGACACTGACTCATTAAGAAAGAAAGAGAAAGGAAGGAGGGAGTTCATCCAGTGTAAAGTCTTATTCTGTATCTGAGAATTCACCCATGAAAGACCCAGTGGTTATTTTGCATGTAGAATAACCTTCAGTCACTTCTTTGTTCTTAGTTTAAAAGAAATATAATCAGATGAGATTATATTTCTGTATATCTCATATTTAAACAAAAGAGGAGTGACTTAGGGAAGAGAAATAAATTGAAGTCCAGCTGTTTTTAGACTTCCCTGACAAGCCCATAACAATTTGTTACCCTCCTCTTTATTTGAGGAGAAAGATGTGTTTCAGGGGGAAAAAAAAAGTTTATTTTTCTTGTGCATACATTTATTGCTGTGCAGCGTCAGGACAGTTAGACAAATGAGGGTTCGTTTGAAAACAGTTTGTGAAAGCCTGCTTTGTTCCAAATCATTGTCTCCACTCTTGAGGAACAGGAATGAGCATGAGTCTTTATGAGAAATATGGAGGCTGGAGTTATGAAGAAGATCAAGATGTACATATGAACAGGTACTTTTACCGCCACTTGCGACTCTTATTTTTAAAAAACAGATCATTTATCCATGTGTCTTTAACCACCCAATACACATACTTTTTTTCTTGATATATCTTTTTCTGTGAAATAGGGATGATAGAGTAACTGTACACAGTGTAATCCATGGTATCCTAATTCTTCCCTCTAATTCTGGTTTCTCAGCTTTAATTCTCATTAAAGTGAGTTCTTGAAGTCCACCTCAACAATTTTTTAGAACTCAAATGAGAGCCAGAACAAAGCACATAGCTAAATTAAGTTAAAAAATCATGATAAACTCAAAAGTCAAACACAGAAGGAATCTAATTTTTAATCCTAAAGGATTGTCGTGAAGGTTTACTGTAAAGTGACTGGAATTATAACACGTAGACCTGCATGTTTATGTGCAGGGACATGTAAGTTTCACAGTTGTCACTATGAACTTAGATCTGATTATGATGAATAATACCTTTAGTCAAGACACTTTGAAATTTTTTTTGTTGTTATATTCTTGAGCTAGTCTTTGAGCTACATGTTATAGCACTACCTCACATTTAAAAATATGTAGAAAGATGTAAAGATAATCACTCATTCACTTTGAATTCTTCTCACAGTATTTATTTATTTATTTATTTAGTTGGAGTTTCACTCTGTCGCCCAGACTGGAGGGCAGTAATGCACTCCCAGCCACCGCAGCCTCGACCTGCTGGACTGCAGCGATCCTTCCGCTTCAGCCTTCCAAGTAACCAGAACTACAGGCGCGCGCTACCACGTTCGGCTAATTTTTGATTTATTGTTTAGATGAGGTCTCACCAAGTTGCCATGTGGGTCTCGAATCCACTTGTCTTGACCTCCCAAAGTGCTGGGATTACAGGCTGAGCCACTGAGCCCAGCCTAATCACAGTTTTTAAATGTGTAGTTTTCCATTGTCATTGTAGGCAAAATCATTTTGTACGAGGTGTGACAATTAAGTTCATGAACTCATCCTACATACCTCATTCCTGAGTCTCACTATGGTCACCTTCGAAGTACTCCTTTTGGGAAGCTATGCACAGATACCCATCAAAGCAGTTTTGGAACTCTCTGGAATGGCCCTCAGAGCTGTTATTATATCAGCTCTGAATGTCATCAAAATGTCTTCCTTTCAATATTTTCTTTATCTTCGAGTAAAGAAGAAAGTCATTGGGGACTAGATCAGGTGAGTAGAGAGGATGTTCCAATACAGCTATTTGTTTACTGGCTTAAAACTCCTTCAGAGCCGGACTTGGTGGCTCAGCTTGTAATCCCGTGCTTTGGGAGGCTGAGGTGAGTGGATTGCCTGAGCTTGCGGGTTCGAGACCCGCCTGGGCAACTTGGCGAGACCTCATCTCTATAATAAATTTTTAAAAATTAGCCGGGCATGGTAGCATGCGCCTGTAGTTCCAGCTACTTGGAAGGCTGATGCGGAAGGATCACTGGAGCCCAACTGGTCGAGGCTTTGGTGGCTGGGAGTGGCCACTGCACTCCAGTCTGGGTAACAGAGTGAGACTCCAACTCAAAACAAAAAAAAAACTCCTTCAGAGTGCTATGTGAGCTGGTGCACTGTCATGATTAAGAGCTCCTTCGGTGCCGGAGACCAGCTCCAGCCGGGTTCAGGGTACCCCAAAGGTGGAGATAGCATTGGCGATTGGGGGGAAGAAGAAAGAGAGAAAGAGAGAGAGAGAGAAAGAGACTGGACTCCATTCTAGTGCAGAAGCGATGTGTGTTACTGGGAATTACAACGGGTCTTTTATACACAAAGTCAGACGTGGGAGGGGCGTCCCCCACCCACCAGAAACCTTAATCCATGAAAACTTAATCAATGATTGCCTTTAAACCCTTTTCATATTATAATCTTAAAATCCCATAACAAAGGATAACCTAATCCGTGACTGACATATTCTATAAACCTTTTTCATCCTAAGATGATTGATTTATGCCAAGTTAAACAATTCTATAGAAGCTTAAGTATTTACTTTACAAACGAAAGTGGCCCATCCCAGAATGTTTGGAATGTGGCCCAGTCCAAAGTTCACAGTGGGCTACCTGCAAGTAACCCAGCCGCATTCTTTCAACAAAATGGCTGTCTTCTAAAACTATATTCTACAATTTACACCTTCAATAAATCCTAAGATCATGACCCAGAAGCCTGTGACCAATACTAAGGCTCTTAGATGTGACACGAGTTTGAATTATAAGTTGTGTGAAAGCCAAAACTGTAGTTTGTGGAAGAATGGGAGCAATGAGCTTCTAAAGTTAGCTTGTGTTCGTCCCGATCTCAGAGTTTTTATGTTTTGAGCTCACAGGAGCTTAATCTGGTTAGTGCTGAGTAGAAAGGGGGAGGAAACAGGGTCAATAGCTCCTGAACACTTCCTAGTGGTCTTGGGGTCAACAGCCCTTCCTGATCCCTAACGCTCAGTGGACCTCCATGACCAGCTCCCAACACTTCAGGACCATTTTTGTACACAGTTTTCTCACACCAAGATTTTCAGTTAAGATTTTCCAGTGTTTATTTGGTCTGCTATGATTCTCACAGTCAGCCAGTGATTTTGATGTACAGCTTGACAAATTTTGGAAATGTGTTCATCAGTTCTGCTTGTTACTGACCATCCTGACTTCTCTTTATAAGTGATGCTTTCTCTCCCCTCAGAAAGATGTTTAATCCATTTGTACATTGCTGTTTTCTTTATACCATTATCCCCATAAACTTATACTGACAAATCCCTGATTTCACTTCCACTCTTGCCAAGTTTAACAGAAATTTTGTTTGTTCATTGCTGTAATTCAAGCTCTGACATTCTCATGATGGCACACACAAAACATGCAGCAGTGATAATGAACGCCACTCAACAAGGTACTGCCACTCATTGACACGGACACAGCTGTGAGACTTTGATATGTCAAGTCTATGAAACATTACCGGTTGGTTTGTCTAGTGCTGCCAATGTAAGTGCTCAGTGGCAAGTTTGCAGACTTAATTGTCAGACCTCATTACATTAATTCATGACTTTTGAAGGCATCTTTTTGTATTGTCATGTCTGGGAACTCCTAACCTTGTTTGGGGTCCTTGATATTTCTCTTATGTTTTCTCCTAAAATTTCTATAATTTTTTGTTTAAATCTGATTCATACTGATTTTTGTATTACAAGGTTTTTTTTTTAAACAAGCTTTGTTGAAAAGAGTCCTGCTTCAATGAATTGCTTTTACACGCCAGTAAAAAATTATTTGGGCATATTCATGTTTGTTTCTGGGTTCTCTATATTCTATTGATCTATGAGCCTAAACCTCTGCCAATACCATTCTGTGTGATTGTTGTACCTGCCTAATTTTGAAAGTGGATAAGCTTATTCCTCACTTTATTTTTCCTTCCAAATACTGATTTATGCTCTACCAAAAAAATACCTGCACATGTGTGTTTATAGCAGCACTATTCATGATAGCAAAAATTTGAACCCACCCCAGATGCCCATTGAAAGTGGACTGGATAAAGAAAATGTGGTACATAAACACAATGAAATATGCAGCCATAAAGAAGAACAAAATCATGAGCTTTGCAGCAACAGGGATGCAAGTGAAGAGCATTATACTAAGTAAACGATTACAGAAACAACTGAGTACCGCGTGTTCTTTTAGATGAACCCTGATCACTGGTCACGGCCCGAGAGTAGGATTGGCAGGCTCCACACTTAGGGGAGGGAGGCGGGAGGGGTGCATGTGGTAACACTGGGTGCCTGGTCCACCATCAGGCAGAGGGCCAGCTAGAAGCCCAAACTTCACCTTCATACAACTTCTTAGGTAGTAAATTCTCACTTGTACCCCATAGATCAAAAATAAAAAAGGCAAAATAACATTACACCGAGAGGCCATTTTTTCAGGCAAAAATCCTAAAGTTTGAAAACAGGCAAGGGGAAGCAGACATATACTGCAACTGGAAGTGCAAAATGATGAAACCACCTACATAAAATTAACACAGAGTCTTGGGATAAAAACTGTAGAAGAAGCCGGGCTCGGTGACTCAGCCTGTAATCCCACACTTTGGGAGGCTGAAGCGCGTAAATTGCCTGAGCCCGCGGGTTCGAGACCCGCCTGGGCAACTTGGCGAGACCTTGTCTCTACAATAAATCAAAAATTAGCCAGGCGTGTTGGCGCGCGCCTGTAGTTCCAACTACTTGGAAGGCTGAGGCAGAAGGATCACCGGAACCCAGCAGGTTGAGGCTGCGGTGGCTGGGAGCTTGCCACTGCCCTGCAGTCTGGGCGACAGAGTGAGACTCTAACTCAAAAAAAAAACGTAGAAGATACCCAGGCCTGCAAAGGTACAACTATAGGTAGAAATTAACAAATCTGTTGCTTCTGAATTTGCTTTCGCTTTTTTTTTTGAGCTGGAGTCTCATTGCCCAGTCTGGAGTGCAGTGGCATGCACACGGCCCCTCATCTTCTTCGACCTGCTGGGCTCAGGTGATCCTTCTGCCTCAGCCTTCCAAGTAGCTGGAACTACAGGGGTGCACCACCACGCCTGGCTAATTTTTTGATTTATTGTAGAGATGCGGTCTCACCAAGTTGCCCAAGTGGGTCTTGAACCTGTGGGCTCAGGCAATTCTCTCGCCTTTGTCTCCCAAAGTGATGGGATTATAGGCATGAGCCACCTCTCCCAACCTTGCTTTCACTTTAATAGCAATTATCTCAGGGACAAAGTGGGGAAGCAGCTTTATGTTACCTTAAACCATAAGTGTAAGGTCATACAGATTTCCTTGATGGCATTCTAAAGTTTGATGGACTGAAGAGGGGGAGCAGCTATAATCAGGGACCCCACCTCCTGGATACCTCTAATGACTTGATGCCCAGGGTTAAGTAGCCAAAGATCATAAAAACCTAAAAAGGTGAGATGATTTTTGGACTTTGCACTCTTGTTTTTTGGACTTGAGGTCTCACCCAGACCCGGGCCACATACCAGGTAGCTGACTCCGTGGGTCCTGTGATGCCCCCCTTCCCAGAAATTGGCTCTGCAGCATGAGACAGCTTCTTTTTTTCTTTTCTTTCTTTTTTTCTCACCCTCGCTCCCGCCCGCTAGCCCTAAGCTTTGGTCCGGGTGGGCTTCTCCCCGGACGCAGCGATCGCCAAGACGAAAGACCCTCTGGCTCGCCTTTGACGCCGCGGCGTGGTCCCGAGGCAACTGCGGGATTTCAACACGCTAAGGAGAGCGCTCTTTGGGCTCGGATCTTTAGTTGCTACTTTGCGAATTTATTATTTTCATTATAGCTCTTCCTTCCTTTCTCCCTCCCTTCCTCCCTCCCTTCCTTCCTTCCTTCTTTCCTTTCTTCTCTTTCGCCAAAGCCACCTCGCACCCCAAACCCTCTACTGCCCATCTCCGGGAGGCGGTGGCGAGCGCCGGGAGGGAAAGGACGGGAGCCCGGGGTCCGTGGGTGGCCTGGGCGCCTGGGCGTCCGAGATAAGGCGTGGCAAACGCAGGCCTCTGGGCCGCATCAGGGGCCCACCCGCCTGTCTCGGCTTCCCCAGCTCCTCACCCTCCAAAGACGGTTTCTAATCCCCCATGATACCATCTCCAAGCATTCAACTCCCATTCTCTCACCCCCTGCCAACCAAGCTATTCCTTTAAAAAAAAAACCAAAAACCCTAGCAGGCTGGCTCGGTGGCTCAGCCTGTCATCCCAGCACTTTGGGAGACCGAACCGAGTGAACTGCCTGAGCCCGCAGGTTCGAGACCAGCTCGGGCAACTTGGTGAGACCTTGTCTCTACAATAAGAAATTTTTTAAAAATTAAAAAAAAATTAGCCGGGTGTGGTGGCGCGCGCCTGTAGTTCTGGCTACTTGGAAGACTGAGGCGGAAGGATCGCCAGTGCCCAGCAGGTTGACACTAGGGTGGTGGTGACTGTGCCTCTGCACTGCAGCCTGGGTGACAGAATGGGACTCCAACTCAAAAAAAAAAAGATGGGTATAACTTTCTATATCAATTTTTTCCTTTGGATTTCCATCTTAATTTCATCACATGCTTGTCTCTATTAACAGAATGTCTTGCTGGGATTTTGATAGAAATTCCCGAAAGATCATTTTGGTGAGAATTAACATCTTTATTATATTGAGTCTTCCAGTCCACGAATGTGATATATCCCTTCTTTATTGAGATTCTCTTTGAGTAATTTCATAAGGGTAATTTTGTAATTTTGTAATTTTAAGCTTATAGGTTCTGTACATTTTGTTATTTTTTTTTCTAGACACTTCTGAAGGGGATTATTATTTTCTTCTTTTGAGTTGGAGTCTCACTCTGTAGCCAAGACTGAAGTACAGTGGCACACTCACAGCTACTTCAACCTTGACCTGCTAGGTTCAGGCAATCCTTCTGCCTCAGCCTCCCAAACAGCTAAAACTACAGGTGTGCGCCACCATGCCCGGCTATTTTTTGATTTATTGTAGAGATGAGCTCTTGCCAAGTTGCCCACGCTAGTCTCAAACCCCTGAAATCAGGAAATCCTCTTGCCTCTGCCTCCCAAAGTGCTGGGATTACAGGCATGAGCCACCGTGCCCAATGAAGGGGATTATTATATGTGGTATTGAGTTGTTTTGTTTTAAACGGAGTCTCACTGTGTTGCCTAGGCTAGAGTGTAGTGGTGTGATCATAGCTCACTGCAACCTTGAGCTCCTAGAGTCAAGTGATTCTCCCTCCTTAGCCTCCTGAGTAGCTGGGATTACAGGTGTGCACCACCATGCCTGGCTAATTGCTAAAATTTTTTGTAGAGACAGGTTGTCACTATGTTGCCTAAGCTGGTCTCAAACTCCTGGCTTCAAACAATCCTTTTGCTTTGGTCTCCCAAAGCACTGGGATTACCAGCATGAGTTGTAGTATTGAGTTTTTCATTTCAATTTGCACATGATACTTGCTACTATACAGACATGTAATTAATTTTTTTTATTTCTATTTTAAAGATGTAGGGTACAATTCAGGGTTATTGCTATTCATTGTGTAGGCACCCTTGTTAGTGAGGTGTGCAACCCCTCCCCAGATTCCCACTACTGCCAATTCAGCTCCTGCCCCCCCAGCAGTTTCCCGCCACTGCCAATCCTTTTCTTATAGTATTACAATTGTTAAAGGTTCGCTTATGAGTGAGAACATGTGGTACGTTCTTTGTTTCTGTGATAGATCACTCAGTATTATAAACTCTAAATCCATCCAAGTTGCTGTGAAATTCATGATTTTGTCATTCTTTATGGCTGTGTAATATTCCATTGTGTATATGTACCATGTTTTTTTATCCAGTCCTCTTTCGATGGGCAGCACAGTTGGTTCCATGTTTTTGCTATAGTGAACAATTCTGCAATAAATAAACATGTAGTAATTAATTTTTTTTTTCTTTTTGAGTTGGAGTTTCACTCTGTCACCCAGACTGGAGTGCAGTGGCTGCTCCCGGCCACCACAGCCTCTACCTGCTGGGCTCCGGGGATCCTTCCGCCTCAGCCTTCCGAGTAGCCGGAATTACAGGTGCGCGCTACTGCGCCCGGCTAATTTTTTTATTTTATTGTAGAGATGAGGTCTCGCCTGCCCAGGTGGGTCTCGAACCCACGGGCTCAGGCAATCCACTTACCTCAGCCTCCCAAAGGCGCGGGATTACAGGCTGAGCCACCGAGCCCGGCTTATATATTTTCAAAATGATGGGTAAGCAACTTATACCACCGAGCCTGGTGGTAATTAATTTTTTATGTTGACCTTCTATGCTATGACTTTGCTGAATTCACTTTGTAGTTTTAGCAGTATTTTTTGATAGATTCCTTGAGGTTTTCTTCATAAACAGCAATGCTGCAAACATCTTTTCTTTTTCTTTCTTTCTTTCTTTCTTTCTTTCTTTCTTTCTTTCTTTCTTTCTTTCTTTCTTTCTTTCTTTCTTTCGAGTGATAGTCTCACTCTGTCGCTTAGGTTGGAGGGCAGGGGCACGCTCATGGCCACCGCAGCCTCTACCTGCTGGGCTCAGACAATCCTTCCGCCTCAGCCTTCCAAGAAGCTGGAACTACAGGCACGCACCACCATGTCCGGATAATTTTTTGATTTATTGTAGAGATGAGGTCTCACCAAGTTGCCCAGGCTGTTCTCAAACCCATAGGCTCAGGCAATCCTCTCACCTCGGTCTCCCAAAGTGCTGGGATTATAGGCATGAGCTACCACGCCCGGTCATCTTATTTTTTTTAAGCTAATGTATATCACTTTTATGTCCTTTTCCTTTGCTTATTGCACTAGCTGGAATTATCAGTATGATGTTGAATTGAAGTGATGAAAGAGGACATACTTGCCTTGTTCTTGATGTTTGGGGAAAGCACACAGTATTGACCATTAATTATGATAGTTGTAGGTTTTAATATAGATTTTCTTGGTCTAGTTTAGAAATTTTCCCTTTTAAGTTGCTGAGAGCTTTTATTTTGAACGGGCATTTAATATTGCCAGGTGCTCTTCTTTTTCCTTCATATGAGCATGTGATTTTTCTTCTTGAGCCCACTATAAAGAATTGCTTTGACTGATTTTTGAATGTTAACCAGCCTTACCTCCCCGCTGTAAATGCCACCAGGCCATGGAATATAATTTTTTATATAATTCCATTTGCTGGTATTTTGTTGAGAAATTTTGACCCTAAAATCATGAGTGTTCCATTTGGTCATATTTGTATATGGAATTGCCCCCAAAGCAGTCCTGATGCTGGGTAGCCTGGGGTATAGTTGTTCTGTAAATCCTTAATTCACACAGAAAGGAATTTCAGTGTGTTACAAAAAGAGGGTTAATGTTTATTAGAACAAAGAAAAAGACACATTCAAGAGAGAACAAAGGTGTGCTTAAGGAAAAGGACACACCTCTTTCTGTTAGTAGATTGCCTTATATATTTTCTTTCTTTTTTTTTTTTCTTTTTGAGTTGGAGTCGCACTCTGTTGCCCAGACTGGAGTGCAGTGGCCGCTCCCGGCCACCGCAGCCTCGCCTGCTGGGCTCCAGCGATCCTTCCACCTCAGCCTTCCGAGTAGCCGGAATTATAGGCATGCGCTACCACGCCCGGCTGATTTTTTGATTTATTGTAGAGATGAGGTCTCGCTGCCCAGGTGGGTCTCGAACCCGCGGACTCAGGCAATCCACTCACCTCAGCCTCCCAAAGGCACGGGATTACAGGCTGAGCCACCAAGCCCGGTTTATATATTTTCAAAATGATGGGTAAGCAACTTATTTCTAAGCTAAACTTTCATCACAAGTTTTGATTCTTATCATTTTACTTCTGAGTTTTGCCTGGTTCTTGAGGAACTTTTGAGATAATAGGAAAGTTGCTCTTTAATTATGTTTTCTCTTGGAACACTATGCCCCAATGTCTCCAGTAACTCCCTAGTGTCCTGTTTTCAGGCTTTATAGTGTTGCCAGCTGCCCCATATTCCAAGACTGGGCCTGAGTTTCAGTAAGTGTGTAGTTGTTTAGAAAAGTTATGTCCCAAGAAGACAGTGCCTAGATGCCTGACAATCTGGTTTACTAAATTATCTAAACCTACCTGTGAGAAACTCATTGTCTATATCTAAACTATGCTGGCTGTCTTGCCTCAGTACCACTTGCTTCTGGTCTCTGTGCGTTTTAAATGAGAAATCTTCCATTTGAGCTGCTGTGTTGTAGATAGGCCTTATTTACAGATTTTTTTTTTTTTCTTTTTCTTTTTGTGAATCAGAGTCTCATTTCATCGCCCAGGCTGGAGTGCAGTGGCACACTCACGGCCACCGCAGCCTCTACCTGCTAGGCTCAGGTGTTCTTTCTGCCTCAGCCTCCCAAGTAGCTGGGACTACAAGCACGCACCACCATGCCTGGCTACTTTTTTGATGTATTGAAGAGACGAGGTCTCACCAAGTTGCCCAGGCTGGTCTCAAAACCCTGGACTCAGGCAATCCTCTCACCTCAGTCTCCCAAAGTGCTGGGATTACAGACTTGAACCACTGCATCTGGCCACAGATGTATTGTCTTGATGTTTGGAGTAAGCTGCAAATGGATGAATGATACATCACATTCCACCTTGAGTAGCTCTGATGTGACCAGGGGTGTGAAGAAATTCTCTTCATGGCCAGACGTTGGACCACTACTGGTGGGTGTCATTTAGTGTTGGGAGAAGTGGTCTGAAGTAAAGATAGGTTTGCGCTTTTGTGGCAAACAGCTTGCCTCATTCAGAAGCATTGAAGGATCAAATGGGCAGATCAGTGACTCGTATCGTACATATAGAACAAGGGTATGAAGTTACTGCAGAGAGTGTAACGTGAATGGAGGTTTGTGTCTCACATCGGTGCCCATTAAAAGACTCCCACTGGGCAAACCCCTCGGGTCCCCTCCCACTGTGGGAGCTTTTCTGTCTTCTCTATAAATTCTGCTTTTAAAAAAAGGCCAGGAGCGGTGACTCATGCCTATAATCCCAGCACTTTGGAAGGCCGAGGTGAGAGGATTGCCTGAACCCACAGGCTCGAGACCAGCCTGGGAACTTGGCGAGACCTCATTTCTGTAATTAAAAAAAAAATTAGCCAGGCATGGTGGCGTGTGCCTTTAGTTCCAGCTACTTGGAAGGCTGAGGTGGAAGGATCGCCAGAGCCCCGCAGGTCGAGGCTGCAGTGACTGGAAGCATGCTGCTACCCTCCAGCCTGAGTGACTGAGTGAGACTCCAACTCAAAAAAAAAAAAAAAAAAAGACACCCACTGCAGAATGGGAACGAAAGGGAGCACAGTAGTTGAGGAGTTGAGGTTAATCAAGCTCAGTCCTTAGCCTTCTCAGTCTTTGCACTCTAGGGATATAAACACAGGCACCACGGTTTTGGGAATGGAGGGTTTTTGTTTTTTAGTAGAAGTCTTACTCTGTTGCCCAGGCTGGAGTGCAGTGGCACGCTCACAGCCACTACAGCCTTAACCTGCTGGGCTCAGGTGCTCCTTCCACTTCAGCCCTTCCAAGTAGCTGGAACCGCAGGCATGTGCCACCACACCCAGCTAATTTTTGACTTTTTGTAGAGATGAGATCTTGCCAAGTTGCCCAGGCTAGTCTCAAACACCTGGACTCAGACAATCCTCTCACCTCCACCTCCCAAAGTGCTGGGATTACAAGTGCAAGTCATCATGCCCGATGGAGAAATGGAAGGTTTTTACTTATTTTTCTTTTATTATAGCCTAACCACAAGAAAGGAGAATTACCAGCACACTGGGTTTGAATTTTGAGTCCTTTAATAGCTCACAGTCAATAGTAGGCTCATGCCAAGAAAACTCTCGACACTGAGTGGGATCAGCAAGAAGCTTATAAAGGCAAAATCCGCAAGTGGGTTGCATAGCAGGGAGTGAGGGTACAAGGAACTAAAAACAAAAGGAACAGTCTCTTGGATTTCAGTTAACAAGGCATACAATTACACCAAACTTATGGCTAGGGAGTTTTCAAATGATCAGCGTGAACAGCTCAGGGGAACAAGGTTGCGGATCTGTGGTCATGGGAATGTTACAACGATCACACATACACACTAGGGGGTTCATTTTTAGGTCAGGCCGACAGCTAAGATGGAGGATTTTAACAAAATGAAGTTACTTATGTCAAGCATGCTAATGCAATTATTTTACATATTTCATTAGCTATTTCACGTTCACATGTACCACATGACAAGGAATGGAGGTTTCAAATGGGCCCAGCCACATGGCATCTCTCTTATCATGACTACAGTAGTCCCATTCCTAACTTGCCAGTTAAAATGACCAACACTAAGATGTCTGTCATATGATACAATCTCTACAGGGACCAACCTGCTACTTGTTGACATATTGTTCACATCATACCTTTTTCCTCCTAAAGGGAGTATGGGTTCAGACTTACTGGGATTGACTCTATTTTTGGATATGGGATTAACTTTCCTGCTAACAAGTCCTCTGCTGACACCATTATCACGGTGTATCGGCTTCTTCACATACCAACATTGTGGCTGACCACTACCCTGAAGATTCAATCACAGTGTAGACACAAATAAATTAGAGTCTTGCCTGGAAGGTTCTGTAGCTAACACTGTTTTGCTCCATGTGCCTGTCTTCCCACAAATCTGATCAAATGACATCTAGCAGGATGAAGTCAGATTTGCCCAGTGCCAGTCTGCTCACTAATGGAAACTTGGGTATTCCATCCCCACCTCCTCGTTTCCCTGCCCTGCTTTAACTCCTGTCCATACTGAATCATTTCTCAGATAAACTCCCTGTACTCCAGTAATCTCTGCCAAAAATTATTGAAAGTAAGATGTTATGTTTCCACATTTTCTTTCCATTAACGTGCACCCAATTTTCCCTTTGTTTCCTCTCTCATTTTTGTGGATTATTATTTTATACTCATTTTCTGAAATAACTCCTCCCTCTTTTGCCCCATTTTGAGGGACTCACCATACAAGGCTCTAGACCTAGATTGGTCACAAGCCCTACATTTCTGAGCTGATTCAGGTTTCTGGGAAATCTGGAAAAAACTGAACCCCTCATCTCTACCACCCCACAAACCTCTGCCCACCCCTTCACAGTAAACTAAAATCCTCGAAGCATGCAGCTACTCAGGTGCCTAGTATTTTTTGGTCTTGTCATCACCTTTTCAGAAAATCGCTTACTCTAACCAATTAAAGGAAGGTCTGATGAAGTTTTCTGTGTTAGTCTTCCTAAATTGTGGCCACCCAGTGTCTCCCCATGAGTTCTGTGCTAGCCCCCAAGTGGTTCTTTACAACTTTTTCTTTGCGATACCAATATTTTCAGTCTATAAAAATGACATGCCAGATGTATGATTATTTTACCTAAATTGACACCTCCCCCCATGTTTTCACCTTGTAAAAAAAGAAATTCAAAGTTTTGTTTCTTTTGGACAGATGTAGAGGAGTATCATTGAATTATCTTTTTTTTTTTTTTTTTTTTTTAGTTGGAGTCTCACTTTGTCACCCAGGCTGGAGGATGGTGGCATGTTCACAGCCACCACAGCCTAGACCTGCTGGGCTCTGGCGATCCTTCCGCCTTAGCCTTCCAAGTAGCGGGAATTACAGGCACATGCCACCATGCCCAGCTATTTTTTAAATTTATTGTAGAGATGAGGTCTCACGAAGTTGCCCAGGCTGGTCTTGAACCCTTGGGGTCAGGCAATCCTCTCACTTCAGCCTCCCAAAATGCTGGGATTACAGACTTGTGCCATCACGCCTGGCCTGAATTATCTTAAAGTTTAAATATTTCTCCCAATTTAAAAAATATTGAAGTTGTTTTACTCAATGATAATTTCTCTGTTAAAGATATTATTTGATGAACTTTTATGAATACATATGCAGTTTTATGACCAATACTACCATCAAACTGTGAAATATTTCTGGCACCCCAAAATGTTTCTTTATGTAGTCAAACAACTCTCCTAAATGTCAGCATTAAAGTCCACTCAGTTAACTTTCTTTCCTCTCTCGTTGCCTCTTTTTAGAATGTTAAGTGACTGGAATAATGCATTCTGTGATCTCTTCTGGAGGTATTGTCACCTGGCGTATGATTTTGAGATTTATTTATTTTATTTCATAGTGTTTCTTCTTTATACAGAGAGGTAGTTTATTTTAAGGGTATGCTACAATTTATCTATTTACCCACTCATGGACAATTTTCCAAGTTTTTTACTTTTGTAAGTAATACTGCCATGAATGTTTGCTACAGATATTTGGAAGGAAACATTTTAACTTATCTTATGTAAATGAGTATGAGCAGAATTGCTGTGTCATGGTATGTGTACACTTACATATGAGAGAAGCTGCCAAATTGTTTTCCAAAATGGCTGTGCTATTATGTATTCTCACCAACAATGTATTGGCTTTCCAGTTGTTCTGTATCTTCGTCAGTACCTGATATTGTCCAGTTTTTGTTTGTTTGTTTGTTTTGAGTCCGAGTCTTGCTCTGTCGCCCAGGCTGGAGTGCAGTGGCAAGCTCATGGCTGCCGCAGCCTTAACCTGCTAGGCTCAGGTGATCCTTCTGCCCCTGCCTAAGGAGCTGGAACCACAGGCATGTGCTATCACACCTGGCTAATTTTTTGATTTATTGTAGAGACAAGAGCTTGCCATGTTGCTCAGCAAGTCTCAAACCCCTGAGCTCAGGTAATCCTCTCGCCTCCACCTCCCAAACTCCTAGGATTATAGGTGTGAGCCACCATGCCCAGCCAGTATTGTGTTTTTAAAATTTTACTAATTATGGGCTGGGTGCGGTGGCTCATGCCTATAATCCCAGCACTTTGGGAGGCCGAGGTGAGAGGATTGCCTGAGCCCATGGGTTTAAGACCAGCCTAGACAACTTGGCGAGACCTCGTCTCTACAATAAATAAAAAAAAGTAGCCAGGCATGGTAATGTGTGCCTGTAGTTCCAGCTACTTGGAAGCTGAGGCATCAAGGCTTTGGGGGCCATGAGTGTGCCACTGCACTCCAGCCTGGGCGATAGAGTGAGATTCCAACTCAAAAATAAAATAAAATTTCACTAATTCTAGCAGGCATGTAGTTGGCTTTAAGTTGCATTTCCAAAATGACTAATGATATTGAGCATCTCTACACTGTTAATTGATACATCTTCAGTTATTTGTCCAAATCTTTTTTCCATTTTTATTTTATTTCTACACTGAATTGCAAAAATGTGGGGGTTTTCTTTCTTTTTTAATGTTCTGAATACTAGTCCTTTGTCAGATATGTGTTTTTCAAATAGTTTTTTTTTTGCTTTTTTTGAGTTGGAGTCTCACTCTGTCACCCAGACTGGAGTGCCAGCAACTGTTGTTTTTTTATTTATTAGTGATAGCTATCCTTACTGGAGTTAGGTGGTATCTCATTGTAACTTTGCTATGCATTTCTCTGAGGATTAGAGAGACTGAGCATTTTTTCATGTGTCTGTTGGTTGCTTGTGTGTTATCTTTTGAGAAGTGTCTCCTTATGTCCTTTGCCCACTCTTTATTTTATTTTATTTTTTTGAGTAGGAGTCTCACTCTGACACCCAGGCTGGAGGGCAGTGGTATGCTTCCTGCCACTGCAGCCTTGACCTGCTGGGCTCAGACGATCCATCTGCCTCAGCTTTCCAAGTAGCTAGACCTACAGGCACATGCCACCACTCCCAACTAATTTTTTTATTTATTGTAGAGATGGGATCTCACCAAGTTGCCCAGGCTGGTCTCGAACCCGTGGGCTCAGGCAATCCTCTCACCTCAGCCCCCCAAAGTGCTGGGATTATAAGCATGAGCCACCATGCCCGGCCTTTTTGACCACTTTTTAATGGAGTCATTTGGTTTTTTTCCTTTCACTTTGTTTGAGTTCCTTGTAGATCCTGGATGTTAGGCCTTTGTCAGAAGCGTAATTTCAAAATATTTTTTCCCATCCTGTGGGTTGTCTCTTTATTCTCTTAATGATTTATTTTGTTGTGCAGAACTTTTTCAGTTTGTTGAGGTTCTGTTTGTCTATCTTAGCTTTTATGGCATTCGCTATTGGAGACTTGGTCAAGAATTTGTTCCCTACTCTGATGTGCATAAGGGTGTTTTCTATGTTTTCTTCTAGGATTCTTATAGTTTGAGATTTTATGTTTAGGTCTTTGACCCATTTTGAGTTGATTTTTGTATATGGTGATAGGTAGGGGTCCAGTTTCATTCTTCTGCATGTGGTTAGCTGGTTGTCCCAGCACCAGTTGCTAAATATGGTCTCTTTTCCTCAATAATTGTTATTGGTGGCTTTGTCGAAGATGAGTTGGTTGAGAGACTGTGTTTTTACATCTAGAATATCTGTCCTGTTCCATTGATCTATGTGCCTAATCCTGTACCAGTACCAGGCCATCTTGGTTACCGTGGCCTTGTAATACAGTGTGAAGTCTGGAAGTGTGATACCTCACTTTGCTTATTTTGCTGAGGATTGTTTTGACTATTTGTGCTCTTTTTTGTTTCCAATGCGAATTTTTATACTGAGTCAAGTCTCACTCTCTCACCCAGTCTGGAGTGCAGTGGCACAATCATGGCTCACAGCAGATTTTTCTGCCTCAGCTTCCTGAGTTGCTGGGACTACAGGTGCATGCTACCACACCTGGCTTTTTTTTTTTTTTAGAAATGAGGTCTCACTATGTTGTCCAGGCTGGTCTCCACCTCCTGGGCTCAAGCAATCTTATCGCCTGAGCCTTCCACAGTGCTGGGATTATAGATGTGAGCCACTGCACCCAGCTATACCTGCCTTTTTAAAATCATTACTGAGATAATGAATATTAAAGTATCCTGGTTTGTCTACATATTAACTCTTTGTTTCATTATACATTAATTGTTTTTTTAATTGAATTGATAAAACTTTATATAAATTGTAAAGTATTTTTTTGCTGATGTTTTCTTTCTTCTATTTGTCATATTTTTGTGTGTTTATATTTAATAACTACAGGTATAGATTTTTTAGATTTACATTTCTTTTTTTTTAACAGGGGAGAGTGCAAACACAGTCCCCCACTACCACAAACTATGCAGTCGAGTTTTCCACATTTGGGGAAATAGCAGGGGTCAGCACATCTGGAGTACAATGGATAAGCCTCACCCTGGGAAAACAACCTTCGTAATCATGGTATCTCCCCTGCCAGATAACTATATTTCATATATTTCAATGACATATCTTAGATGTGTAACTTACTAATTGCTATTGGATTTTTTTAACTCATCAAAAATTACTGACTACTAATTCAAGTATTTATTTCATTTTTTTCATGTGAAAGATATATCTGGGCTTAAATGCATCTTCTTATTTTGTGCTTATATTATTTTCTTCAGTTCTGTTTCTCGTGCTTTCTTTCTTTTTTTTTTTTTTTTTTTTTTTGAGTTGGAGTCTCACTTTGTTGCCCAGGCTGGAGTGCAGTGGCACACTCATGGCCACCCCAGCGTCAGCCTACTGGGCTCTGGCGATCATTCTGCCTCAGCCTTCCAAGTAGCTGGAACTACAGATGCGTGCCAGCATGCCTGGTTAATTTTTTTTTAAATTTATTGTAGGCATGAGGGTTCACCAAGTTGCCCGGGCTGGTCTTGAACCCGCGAGCTCAAGCAATTCTCTCACCTCGGCCTCTCCCAAAGTGCTGGGATTACATGCTGAGCCACCAAGCCTGGCTGTGGTGTCTTTCTTTCTTTCTTTCTTTCTTTCTTTCTTTCTTTCTTTCTTTCTTTCTTTCTTTCTCTCTCTCTCTCTCTCTCTCTCTCTCTCTCTCTCTCTCTCTCTCTCTCTCTCTCTCTTTCTTGTTGGAGTTTCACTCTGTTACCCAGACTGAAGTGCAGTAGCACGCTCCTGGCCACTGCAGCCTCGACCAGCTGGGCTCTGGCGATCCTTCCATCATCTCAGCCTTCCAAGTAACCAGAACTACAGGCGCGCACTACCATGCCCAGCTAATTTTTGGTTGATTGTAGAGTCTTGCCAAGTTGCCCCGGTGGGTCTCGAACCCGCAGGCTCAGGCAATTCACTCACCTCGGCCTCCCAAAGTGCTGGGTTTACAGGCTGAGCCACTGAGTCCGACCTGTGCATTCTTTTAAAAATGTGTATAGTTTACTTCTTTTCTTTCTTTCTTTTTTTTTTGATTAGGAGTCTCACTCTGTTGCCCAAGCTGGAGTGCATTGGCATGCTCACAGCCACCATAGCCTTGATCTGCTGGGCTCAGGTGATCCTTTCGCCTCAGCCTTCCAAGTAGCTGGGACCACAGGCACGCATCACCATGCCTGACTAATATCTTGATTTATTGTAGAGGTGAGATCTTGCCAAGTTGCCCAGGCTGGTCTCAAACCCCCAGACTCAGGCAATCCTCTTACCTCCATCTCCCAAAGTGCTGGGATTACAGGAGTGAACCACCACACCTGGTGTGTATAGGTTATTAATATTGTTAACTTTCATTTTATTTTGGAATGTGTATATTCATTTTATTTATTAGTTTTTAAGCTAAAAATTATAGCACGTGTGTTTGAGAGACACAGGTGTCTAACACATCAGAATATAGATGTGTTATTAGTACCTTTACCTTCTTCCTCTTGAACCATATAAGGGTGCTACTGTTTATTGGTATTGAGGCATAGTAATTTTATTGTTCTACTCAACAAGGAGATATTGTTCATGTCTTATATAGATAAAGAATAATCTATCACAGCAGACTTTTCACTTAAAATCACTTTTCTTTTGCCTTAAAAATAACCTTTGGGGTTACTTTTCTAGTAGATATTTGCTGTCTTTAAGTAAAGTTTTACAGTTTTATCCTTCAAGGTCTAGTCTATTTTATTAGATTTCTCCCCTTTGTCTCCCAAACACAGTGAATTATTCGGGCGCAGTGGCTCACACCTGTACCCAGTACTTTGGGAGGCAGAGGTAAGAGGATTGCCTGAGCCCACGAGTTCAAGACCTGGGTGGGCAACTTGGCAAGACCTTGTCTCTACAATAAGTCAAAATAATTAGCTAGGCATGGTGGCATGCACTTGTAGTTCCAGCTACTTGGAAGGCTGAGGCTGAAGGGCCTCCTGAGGCCAGCAGGTTGAGGCTGCAGTTGCCATGAACATATATATATATACATATATATATATATATATATATATATTTTCCCCCCCCAGGGGACAGCAGAACCAAGGGGGATATTTCTAGATACAGGACCCCGACCTAGGCACTGCCCCCACCCTAGTGTCCAGGGCCCAAGAGGGATTAGAGCGGCCATGGAGGGCCCTGGGACCCATCCTCTACTCATTGCCATATAAGTACTGGTCCACCATCTTGCTTTAGCCCACGTCATCCTGTGTGTGGGCCACCAGGTGCACACTGAGCATGTTTGGCTGCACTGCGGGGCATGTCTGCACAGGGACCCCAAACAGACACACACACCCCTTGTCAGTAACCCAAAAGGTGGGGGGGAGGTACAAAGTGAGCCTTGAGCTAGAGGTGAGTGACTCAGAGAGGCTTGACTTCACCTATGTACCAAGGAGGCCAGGCCCTCCCAGGCAGGACACACACATAGTTGTGCTCACAGATATGACTCTCACTTCACACAACCCCGCAAAGCACCTCTCATTCACACCCTGGGAAAATAATAGTAGTAACTGATGTTCGTTGAACATTTATGAGTGGCAGACAGTGACTCTGGGAGATAGGGCAACATTATCCCATTTTCAGATGAGGGCACTGAGGCTCAGAAAGGGTAGGTGACTTACCCAAGGTCACACAGCCAGGAAGTGGAGGAGCTAGGCTGGAACTCCAGACAGGCTGACTCCGAAGTCCCAGCTCTCAACCAGCACCTCCCACACACACACACCGGTGCTCATCCTCGTCCCTCCAGTCACATAGTTAAGTGCATGCACTTCAGGCAAGTGACCCAGAGATACACGGAGGCAGCACGATCAGACACAGCCCTATTCTCAGATGCTCACAGCCGGGCCTGGCAAGGACAGAAGCACGCACTCAGACCACATTGTCATGTCAGCAACCATTCGCTAGGCAGTCACAGAACAGGCCCACCCACACCTCCTGATGGCACTCATCCATGCGTTGGTGCCCATGGCTCAGTGCCAAGGAGGTATTTGTAAATGAATGGTAAACACATGACCCAGGTAAAGATTCTATGATATATGCGGGGAAGATGCAAGGAATATGGGAAATGGTTTAACCATTGATGTCTTCAGCATCAGTGGATTTACACTTAAGTGAAGCCTATGTGGGGAAACCTTTTGTGAAAGGGCAGAACTCAATGAGTACAGGAGGTTTTACATGGGATGTGAGGCCATATAGATGCTAAAGAGAAGCCTTATGGATTTAAAAAAAACATTGTGGGAGCATCTTTTGTGACAGCTCTGCTTTTATCCAAAATAAGATTTTCCTCTCTGGAGAAAGTCCCTTCAAGTGTAAATTATAGGAAAGTCTATTGTCATAGCTGGGGGTTTTTTCCACCCCTCATCACATGAGTATTTACCCAGGTAAGAAACCTATGAATTCAGTAGAAAGTTTTTTATTCACCCCTCTATTTTATTCTGGCATAACAGGATGCACACCGGAGAAACAGCCTTTGCAAAGAATATGGGACATGGCTGGGCTCGGGGGCTCAGCCTGTCATCGCAGCACTTTGGGAGGCTGAGGTGAGTGGATTGTCTGAGCCTGCGGGTTTGAGACCCACCCGGGTCATTTGGCAAGACCTCGTCTCTACAAGCAATCAAAAAAATTAGCCGGGCATGGTAGTGCGTGCCTGTAGTTCTGGATACTTGGAAGCCTGTGGTGGAAGGATCACCAGAGCCCAGCAGGTCAAGGTTGTGGTGATCGGGAGTGTGCCACTGCACTCCAGCCTGGGCAACGGAGTGAGACTCCAGCTAAAAAAAAAAAAAAGAATGTGGGAGAACCTTTTATGAAAGCTCTTCCATAAGTCAACATAAGGAGTCACAACCTTATGAATGCCTTAATTTATTCATCACTCAGCATTCACGAATTCATACTGAAGAGAAATCCTATGAGTGTAAAAGATATGGCAAAATCTTTCACAAGTGGAAATCCTGTGCAACATCAGATAACTTATATTGGGGAAAGATTTTTTTTTTTTTTTTGAGTTGAAGTCTTACTCTTGTCACCCAGGCTGGTGTGCAGGGGCATGCTCACAGCCACCGCAGCCTCAGCCTGCTGGGCTTAGGTGATCCTTCTGCCTCAGCCTTCCAAGTAGCTGTAACTACAGACACATGCCACCATGCCGGGCTAGTTTTTATGATTTTTATTGTAAGGACGAGGTCTCAACAAGTTGCCCAGGCTGATCTTGAGCCCCTGGGCTCAGGCAATCCTCTCGCCTTGGCCTCCCAAAGTGCTGGGATTACAGGCTGAGCCACCGCACACAGTGGAAGAATGATCTTTTAAATTAACTCCTGAGGAGAATCTTTGGTCAGAGGAGACATCTTCCTTAGCATGTGAGGAATTATACTGAAGAGAAACCTCATAGGTATCATTTCTGTGTGAGGAAATCATCTGAGGCAAGTCACCACTTATTGTCACTTATAGAGTCATATTGGAAATGATCCTAGTTTAGGATCTTACCTCTGGGAGTTTATAAAGAAGAGCAAATCAGTGGTTATCATGCAATTTCAAAAACCTCTAGCTACAGCCCTACACTTAGTTTACACTGTAAAGTATAGCCACCCCTGCTTTCTTTTGGCTGCTATTTGCATGGAATATTTTATTCTGTATCTTCATTTCCAGCCATTATGAGTACTTGAATCTAAAATAATTTTCTCATAGGTAATATATAGTTTGATCTTGTTTTTTAAAAAATATATTCAGCCACTCTATTTTTTGATCAGGAAGTTTAACTCATTTACATTTAAAGTTATTATTATTATTATTATTATTATTAGGCTCTCACACTCTCACTCATGCTGGAGTGCAGTGGCATGATCATGACAATCATAGCACATGGCAGTCTCGACATCTTGAATCCAGGCAATCCTTCTACCTCAGCATCCTTAGTAGCTGGAACTACAGGTGCACGCCATCACACCACCATAGGTTTTGCTATGCTACCCAGGATAGTCTTGAACTCCTGGGCTCCAGAAATCCACCCACCTCGGCCTCTGGGATTATAGGTGTGAGCTACCACACTCAGCCCATTTAAAGTAATTATCATTAAGGGTGAATTTATTATTGTCGTTTTGCTTTTTTTTTGTAGTTTTTCTGTCTCTCTTTTGTTCTTTTGCCATCTTCCTTTGTCTCACTATGGGCATTTTTGGTATTTTTTTTTTGGTTCCTTTGTGTGTGTGTGTGTGTGTGTGTGGTGTGTGTGTGTGTGTGTGTGTAATTTCTATAGGTAATTTTTTTACTGTTATTATGGGGCATACATAAAACATCTTATAGTTAAAACAGTTCGTTTGAAGGTGATAAAACTTCACTTGTAGTCAAAAGCTCTACACTTTTACCCTCTGCCCCCTTATATGTATTGATATCATAATTTACATCAATTCACATTGTGTATTCATTAACAAAATGTAGCTATAGTTAATTTCGGTACTTTTTTTCCTGATTTTTATACTAGAATTACCAGTGATTTAACCACTGTTATGTAATACACTATTCTGTTATGTCCATATATTTACCTTTACCAATGATTTTTATAATTTCTTATGCTCTCTTGTTTCTGTTTAGTGTTCTTGCATTTCAACTTGAAAACTCCCCCTTTAACATTTCTAATAAGCCAGGATTCATTGTGATGAACTCCCTCATGTTTTGTTTGTCTGAGAAAATCTTTACCTTTCTTTTATTTTTGAAGAACAAGATTACTGCATATGGTAGTGGTTAGCAGTTTTTTCCTTTCAGTACTTTGAATATCGCATTCCACTCCCTTTTGGTCTCCATGGTTTCTGCTAAAAGATCCACTGATAATCTGATGAAGGGTCCCTTGTATGTAACAAGTCACTTTTCTCTTGGTGCGCTCTAAAAAAATCTCTTTCTCTTTAATTTTTGGATATTTGATTCTAATGTGTCTTAATGTGGGTCTTGTCAGATTTATCTTATTTGTTGTTCTTTGTGCTTTCTAAATTTGGATGTCTGTATTATTCCCCAAGTTTGTGAAGTTTTCAGTCCACAATTTTTAAAAATTAAGCTTTTCTGGCTGGGCATGATGGCTCATGCCTATAACCCCAGCACTTTGGGAGGCTGAGGTGAGAGGACTGCATGAGCCCACAGGTTCAAGACCAACCTGGGAGATTTGGTGAGACCTCATCTCTACAAGAAAAAAAAAAATAGCCAGGTGTGGTGATGCATGCCTGTAGTTCCAGGTATTTGGAAGGCTGAGGCAGAAGTATCACCTGAGCCCAGCAGGTCAAAGCTGCAGATGGCTGGGAGCGTGCCACTGCACTCCAGCCTGGGTGGAGTAAGACTCTAACTTAAAAAAAAAAAAATAAATAAATAAGCTTTTCTTCCCCATTCTCTCTCTCTCTTCTCCTTCTTAGATTCCTGTATATATGATATGTATATGACCCCAAAACCCAGAATTTGTTTATTTATAAAAAATTGTGTATTTATTCTTTTTTTTTTTTTTTTTGAGTTGGAGTCTCACTCCATCGCCCAGGCAGGAGTGCAGTGGCATGCTCATGGCCACCACAGCCCCAAACTGCTGGACTCAGCCGATCCTTACACCTCAGCCTTCTAAGTAGGCATGCGCTGCCATGCCTGGCTAAATTTTTATTTATTGTAGAAACAAGTTCTTTCCAAGTTGCCCAGGCTGGTCTCGAACCTGAGGGCTCAGGTAATCACTCGCCTATGCCTCCCAAAGTGCTGGGTTGACAGGCTGAGCCACTAAGGCCAATCGTGTATTTATTCTTACATATTTTTACTTCAGCCTCCTTCACAGTACTCTCCGTTTGATGCAAAACACTTGTTGAGATGTTTTTCTACTGCTCAAAATAGTTTTTTTTTTTTTTTTGAGTTGGAGTCTCACTCTGTTGCCCAGACTGGAGTGCAGTGGCCACTTCCGGCCACTGCAGCCTCGACCTGCTGGGCTCCGGCGATCCTTCCGCCTCAGCCTTCCAAGTAGCCGGAATTACAGGCATGCACTACCACGCCCGGAAGATTTTTTGATTTATTGTAGAGATGAGGTCTCACTGCCCAAGCGGGTCTCGAACCCGCGGGCTCAGGCAATCCACTCACCTCAGCCTCCCAAAGGTGCGGGATTACTGGCTGAGCCACCGAGCCCAGCTCCAAAATAGTTTTTTTGCCCCCACCCCCCCAAATAGTTTTTAACTCATCAATATTGATGCCTTTTAGTGCTTCTGTCATTTTTTGTTTGTTTGTTTCACCTCTAACATGTCGGCAAAACATTTCCCTTTGAGGACTTTTTTCATCAGGAGAAACAAAAAAAGTCATATGGGGTGAGAATGGGTGAATGGGGAGGATGGGGCATGGGGGTCTTGCCATTTTTGGTGAAAAACTGCTGAACACTCAGCATGATGTGGACAGGTGTGCTCATAAATTATGAAATCGGCAAATGTGTTCAAAGAATCTCCCAATAAGTAAACAAATAAACAAACAAAGTTCACTGAAGTCAAACACAGCCTCTCACAGCAACGCTAGCTGGTACACTGATGCCCATGGCTTTCTAGAGCAATTACTGAGCCAGGGAAGCCTGTACTACAAGGGGACCACCCTCCAAAATGTAATTCCGGTTTTTTGGGATCCCTTATATATGTATGTTCAATTAATGGCATCACATAAGTTCCACAGGCTTTCTTCATTCTTTCTTTTTTTTTTTGAGTTGGAGTCTCACTCTGTCGCCCAGACTGGAGTGCAGTGGCCGCTCCTGGCCACTGCAGCCTCGACCTGCTGGGCTCCGGCGATCCTTCCGCCTCAGCCTTCCAAGTAGCCAGAATTACAGGCATGTGCTACCACGCCCTGCTGTTTTTTTGATTTATTGTAGAGATGAGGTCTCGCTGCCCAGTCAGGTCTCAAACCCGCGGGCTCAGGCAATCCACTCACCTCAGCCTCCCAAAGGCGCGGGACTACAGGCTGAGCCACCGAGCGCGGCTGTCTTCAATCTTTTTTATTCTTCTTTTTTCCTTTTCTGACTCGATAATTACAAATGGTCTTCAAGTGAAGATTCTTTCTTCTGCCTGATCAAGTCTGCTGTTGAAGGCCTCTGTTGCATTCTTAAATTTCATTCATTGTGTTATTCAGCTCCAAAATTTGATTCTTTTTTTTATTATTTATATATTTTTGTTGAACCTTTAGTTTTGTTCATGTATTGTTTTTCTGGTCATTAAGTTGTGTATCTGCATTCTTTTGTATACTACTGAGCTTCCTTACAATAATTATTTTGGATTATTTTTCAGATAATTCATAGATCTCCATTTCTTTTAGGTCAGTTACTGGGAAATTGTTGTATTCCCTTGGTGGTGTCATGTTTCCTTGCTTTCTCGTGATTTTAATAGCTTTGTGTTGATGTCTGCACATTTGTGGCCATAATTACCTTCCAGCCTTTTTTTTTTTTGAGTTGGAGTCTCAGTCTGTCACCCAGACTGGAGTGCAGTGGCCGCTCCTGGCCACTGCAGCCTCGACCCACTGGGCTCTGGTGATCCTTCTGCCTCAGCCTTCCAAGTAGCTGGAACTACAGGCATGCGCTACCACGCCTGGCTAATTTTTTGATTTATTGTAGAGATGAGGTCTCACCAAGTTGCCCAGGCAGGTCTCGAACCCTTGGGCTCAGGCAATCCACTCACCTCAGCCTCCCAAAGGCGCGGGATTACAGACTGAGCCACCGAGACCGGCACCTCCCAACCTTTTGAAACTGGGTTTCTATGGCAAAAGACTGACCTGAAGGTGGCTGTGAGGGCACTGACTGTGTGATGTGTAGCATTTCAGATTCAGGGAATTGATTAGTCATGTGGTCTGCATGCAGCTATGTCAGCTGAAATCAACATCAACAAAGACCATTTTGGCAACCATTGCTGTGTCTCTGGTGGTGGCGGCAGCTGTTAGGGCTGTTGAGGTCCCCAGTGGTGAAGGCTGCCAGAGGTTCCTGTTTTCTTTTTCCCAATGGGGGCAATTCTAGTTGAGGATATTATTCTTGGTGTTGTGTCTGGTGTGCTGACATGCATGCAGCCACATCTCCAATGGCATTAAGTTAAACCTATATAATGCAGGTAGAAATTAACCCCATACAAAGGGTTATAGGAAGAGGAAACATACTATACAAAGATATAGGTGTGCAATTTATTTTGGGGCACTTGAGAAACTAAAATTTCAGCATGGGGAGATTTAAGGCCAGGGTCTGATGGTTGTCATGACCCAGTTGAGGTGCTGGTTAGAGAGGGCTTCCAGAAGAGGTGAATTCTGAGTTAGGGAAAGCTGAGGACACCAGTATCCTAGCGGAGACTCTGTTCCAGGCATGCCCAGCTTTTGGTGGAGCCTGAGTGGCACTCAGAGATCCCCTTGGTCAGGGGTAATTGGGCTGGGGCAGAGGAAGAGACTTAGATCTGGTGTGGCACATCGATCAGGAGTTCACAGAAGCAGGCAAACAGGTCACACATGTGGGACATATACAGGCCATTGTAGACTCTACAGTACCACTGCACACAGGACACAACAAAAATGTATACAGAGGTGTGCATACTCATAGATACAGAATTCTATACAGATGTTCATGCAAATATTCACCAATACATAGACACAAGGGTAGAAAGGGTATATATTTGTGGTTTGAATACACATATACCCTTGAAGACAGATGGACACAGGCACAGAAGGATACATGCTTATGCACACAAACCCCACACATACCAAGAACAGTGCTCACAAGGACATGTATGAGCTACAGACAGATGTATCCATTGGTACAAACACAGATGTAGATACTGTTATACAGTGCAGCACACACATGCAGAAAGAATATGGAGACATCTATAGAAAGAAGTTCCTGTACACACAAAGGGGTCACACAGGAGAACAGAGACAACAGAGACAAGTACATTGAGAGAGAGAAGTGCACATATACCTATCCAAAGATAGATTCATTTACATACATGGATGCAGATATACAAATTGCCATCCACATCCAGATATATCCATCCACAGAGACACACACACAGTATCTCACTTACACACAGATACATCCACACAGATGTTACTTAATAGAAGTAATTGGATCTGTACCCATAGGAATTTTTTTATACCAACAAGTATGAGCTTGGACCCCCAAGTATTTGATGATAAAGTTTCTCTCTTCAGAAAAAATGCATATAGATCACATTATTTCATTACACATTTTACTGATAAAAGGATGCATATCACACAATTTACAAATCATAGTAATATATACAAGAATCTCTATAAGAAATTCCATATGGTCAATTAATTCCCACAGAATATTTTTATTAATTTAATGCTCTAATGTGTCAAGATTTGTACTATATTTTATTATATTTATGTATTATAACCAAGTAAATTCAATTCTGAGTGTATACCTGTTAGAAATGAAGGCCTTTTTTTCCCAAAATACATGCATGGAAAGGCTTATAATAACTTTATTGATAATAAACAGGAACATAAAACAGCTTACATAATCATTAGTATGAATAAGCTTGAACAAGTTATGGTATACAATTGAATCTTGAGTGATGCAGGGGCTTGTTTACATCAGCAATGTGCATATAACTTTTGACTCCAAAAAAATTAACTACTAAAAGCCTACTGTTGACTAGAAGTCTTACTGGATAACATAAGCAGTTGATTAACACATATTTTGTATATTATATGTATTATGTACTGTATTATTACAATCAAGTAAACTAGAAGTAAGCTAGAAAAAAGACAGTGTTGTTAAGAAAACCATAAGGAGCCGAGCTTGGTGGCTCAGCCTGTAATCCCACGCCTTGGGAGGCTGAGATGAGTGGATTGCCTGAGCCCGCGGGTTTGAGTGGATTGCCTGGGCAACTTGGTTGAGATCTCGTCTCTACAATAAATCAAAAAATTAGCCAGGCGTGGTAGTGCGCGCCTGTAGTTCCAGCTACTTGGAAGGCTGAGGCGGAATGATCTCCGGAGCCCAGCAGGTCAAGGCTGCGGTGGCCAGGAGGGGCCACCGCACTCCAGTCTGGGCGACAGAGTGAGACTCCAACTCAAAAAAAAAGAAAAAAAGAAAAAAAACCATAAGGAAGAGAAAATACATTCTCAGTACTGTACTATATGTATCCATACTGTAAGTTTACATCATGTGTTTACAAGATGAATTGTCTGCCTGAAATGGTAGCAAATCTCAGCTACAGACCTCAATCTATGGTACATATCAAGCAGTACAGATTTTTTTCTTGTAATATCATGACTTTTCTGTTTCTTGAGAGTACTGCCAGAATCACTAGTGGCACTTCATATCGGTCCCATGTTGTTATTTAAGGTTTACAATTTTGCACTACATACCAACAAAAATACACAAGAACTGCAAGAGATCACTTTTTACTATGATATGCAACTTTATTGAAGAGATTAACTGCTCATGCAGAGATTATTAATATCAATACAGCATTTTAAGCAGATACAACACAAGCTCACTACAATAGCAACAAGAGGTGGCTACAAAATTAATACAGTAGTATAGTGTATACTACAGTTAGTTGTTTGTAATTATAATTTAATACTGCATTCTTACACTTGTTTACATTTATCTTAACTGTGAATGGTGTCATGTATAATCTGTAAATGTTTGTGTGCATGAATTTTGATCAATTTTAAATTTTTATAATAGACTTGTGATATTTTATGGCATATGATAAAATAAACTAGTGTCAGTATACATTTTATGCATTCATGACGTTTTCTTAATTCTCAAAATATTTCTAGGCTGTGTGTTTTATCTGCAAGTTTTTTCAAATTGTTGGAAATATAAAAGACATTTTCCAGTCTATTTGTTGAAAGAAATCCATGAATAAGTGGATCCATATGATTCAACCCCATGTTGTTCAAGGATCAACTATCGTCAAACTGAAAGAAAATGCAGCAATTAAAATGGTGCTGTTCATATCACAGCATCAATGAATCTCATAGAAAAAGACATTAAGGCTGGGCCCAGTGGCTCTCACCTATAATCCTAACACTTTGGGAGGCCGAGGTTAGAGGATTGCCTAAGCCCAGGGGTTTAAGATTAGCCTGGACAACTTGGCGAGACCTCATCTCTAAAATAAATGAAAAAATTAGCCAGGCATAGCAGCACATGCTTGTGGTTCCAGCTACTTGGAAGGCTGGGGTGGAGGATTACCTGAACCTAGCAGTTCAAAGCTGTGGTGGCTCGGAGCGTGCCACTACACTCTGGACTGGGAAACAGAGTGAGACTCCGACTCAAAAAAAAAAAAAAAAAAAATACACACACACACATTGAGTGACAGTGATATGTCAGACATATACTGTAGAGTTTTGTACCTAAGTTAAGAAAAGCAAGCAGTGGTTTCTTTTGCCCATGCCAGCTCTGGCATGTCTCCCATTTTTTTCTCTCTTCGTTCTCTAATAAACTTTGAGAGAGAGAGAGACTGAGAGAGACTGAGAGAGAGAGGAGAAAATAAAGAAAGAAAAGCAGGTTAATGGTCATCCTTGTGCAGGGCTATTGAGAATGTTCTGTACCTTTTTATGGGTAAGGGTTATATGGAAGTTCACATGAAAATATTCATTAAGCTGTACATTTGTCCACTTTATCATACTGAACTTATACAAATATTTAAAAGACAAATATAAATGTAATAAATACCAAAGCACAAAACACACAGAATAAAAAGTAGAACTTAGTAATATCAGAATTTTATAAACCTCACAGACGAGAAAAACTTTATCTAGAATTTTGCTTTACTAATTTTCTTTTACATTCATAGTTTGACACCTAATATGTGTATCAGTAATGATACATTTTTACCTGATTTTGAAATTTATATAAATGGAATCATTTTCTGAGTGTGCTTTTCTCTACTGTTTTTAGTATTGTTGAGTTAAATTTATCACTTGTTAATTATATTTTATTATTTATATGTATTTAAAGTTATTACTGTCCCTACAAAATTTTATTAAGCACATCTCTAAAAAATATATGGAGATATCATTATTTAACAAAAATATTATTATTACTATCTTTTGAGCTGGAGTCTCACTCCTTTGCCCAGGCTGGAGTGCAGTGGCATGCATGCTCAACGGCCACCCCAGCATCAAACTTCTGGGCTCCGGTGATCCTTCCGTTTCAGCCTTCTGAGTAGCTGGAACTACAGATGTGCGCTACCACGCCTGGCTATTTTTAATATTTTTATTGTAGAGACAAGGTCTTGCCAAGTTGCCTGGGCTGGTCTTGAATCCACAGGCTCAGGCAATCCACTCGCCTCGGCCTCGCAAAGTATTGGGATTACACGCTGAGCCACGGAGCCCAGCCTATATTTTTTACTGTCTTTACTTTCATGATGCATGAGTTATTCAGCGTTTTGTAACTTAATTTCCAAACATATCTTTTTATATTTTCCACGTGTTTGTTGTTGATTTTTATCAATTGCATTCTATGTCTTATTTCATTCTATACAAATTGAAGATACTTTTAATGGTCACCTATATTGATGGCTCTGTAAATACTTAGTTGTATTAAATACAAACATCCTATTTTTGTATCTATTAGACCAGATTTATCAGTTTTGGTGTGTGAACTCACTAGAACCTTAACAATTTTATGTTGGCTGTTTCTACTAATTACTGAGATGACATATAAAAATGCTCAATATATTCATGAATTTATCTCATTTTGTTATTATTAAATTGTTTTATATCATTTGAATCAGTGTTATACATTACATTCATAGCATAAAATATTATATATTCTTGGTGATTTCTTAACACTGACATTTTCTAATATAAATGCACATTTTCATGTGTTAATTCTTTAATAGTTGTACTAAATATATTTCCCCAAAACATGTTTTATATATTTCTCTCATGTTATATTCTAGATGTTTTTTGTATTCATAATATTGTTGGAATTTTTTTTTTTGAGTTAGAGTCTCACTCTGTTGCCCAGACTGGAGTGCAGTGGCCGCTCCCGGCCACCGCAGCCTCGACCTGCTGGGCTCCGGCGATCCTTCCACCTCAGCCTTCCAAGTAGCCAGAACTACAGGCATGCGCTACCATGCCTGGCTAATTTTTTGATTTATTGTAGAGATGAGGTCTCGCTGCCCAGGCGGGGCTCGAACCCGCGGGCTCAGTCAATCCACTCACCTCAGCCTCCCAAAGGCGCGGGATTACAGGCTGAGCCACCGAGCCCGGCTTATTGTTGGAATTTTTAACACACCAAAAATTACTATGTGCTAATTTGAGCATTTATTTTATACTCACATATCTTCTGGGTTTGTGCTTTTTTTTTTTTTTTTTTGAGTCAGAGTCTCATTCTGTTGCCCAGGCTGGAGTGCAGTGACATGCTCACAGCCACTGCAGCCTTGATCTGCTGGGCTCAGGCAATCTTTCCACCTCAGTCTTCCAAGTAGCCACCAAACTGGGCTAATTTCTTGATTTATTGTAGAGATGAGGTCTTGCCAAGTTGCCCAGGCTGGTCTTGAACCCGTAGGCTCAGGTAATCCTCTTGGCTCAGCTTCCCAAAGTACTGGGATTACAGGCATGATCCATTGTGACTGGTCTGCCTAATTTGTTGTGCATACTTTATTTATTTATTATTTATTTTTTTAGTTGGAGTCTCAATCCACTCACTTTGGCCTCCCAAAGTGCTGGGATTACAAGCTGAGCCACCAAGCCCAGCCCACACTTTCTTTTTAAAACATTTGTTAACCATTTCTTTACATTTCTAGTTTTTCTTCTCCACATTTTTAAGATGTACAAATTCTCTGATTCTGCTTATTAGTGTTTATGCTAAAAGTTAAAACACTTATTTAATACATTACAGTATAGAATTATTAATACCTTTCCTCTCTGCTTGGAAAATATGAATTTACTATTATTATTATTATCATTATTTGAGCTGAAGTCTCACTCTTTCGCCCAGGCTGGAGTGCAGTGGCATGCTCATGGCCACTGCAGCCTCAACCTGCTGGGTTCTGGTGATTCTTCCGCCTCAGTCTTCCAAGTAGCACAGGAGCACGCCACCACATTCAAATAATTTTTTTTTATTGTAGATATGAGGTCTTGCCATGTTGCCCAGGCTGGTCTCGAACCCCTGGACTCAGGTGATCCTCTCACCTCCGCCTCCCAAAGTGCTGGGATTACAGGTGTGAGCTGCTGTGCCTGGCTGGAAAATATAAATTTATACATTAGTTAATTTGCCCACTTTAGCTTATGTACTATTGAGGATATACATATGTAATTCCATCATTTTGTCTCCAAAGGGAAATATTACTGCTGTATACAGACAATAAGCTGTTGTGTTAACCCACCGATGGTACCTCTCTCCAAGATCCTAATATTTTTCTATCATCACAGACCATTTACCTGGGGTCACTTTCCTTCAACCTTAAATAGAATAGTTAAAGTGTAATTTTTAATACTCAGGGATCCATCACAGAAACAAAGAACAGAGTACCATTTTCTCACGTATAAGCGGACCCTGAACACTTACCATAATACTATAAGAAAGGTATTGGCAATAACAGGATACTGCCAGGGTGGAGGTGAGGAGGAGCACAACATCAATAAAGGTACCTGATCTCAAACCAGGCAAAGTGGGGACAAAAGGGAGGCCCAAACTTTACCTGTACAATGTCCACTTGTATAACTAATCCTGAATTGTACCCCACATCTTTAAAATAAAATATAAATAAATAGTAATTTTATGCTGGATTTTTTTCCATTAAATTTCTTGTTTTGGTCTTCAAATAGTGTTATTTCACACTCTTTCTTAGATTATGTATTTATTTTGTACAGAAATCTGCTGGCAATTATTTCTTCAACTGTTTCAGTATATTGGTCCATTATGTCCCTGATATAGAACTTTATATTGGGTTTGACTCAAGACAGATAATGTAATATATATAATATATATGTGTGGGTGTATATGTATACATATACATATATGTGTGTATATATGTACATATATGTATTTTAGTTGCTTCCTGAGCATTGAGAAACAATATTTGGACATGAGTTTCAGATGACATCATCTAGAGATGCCAATACTGAGATGCAATCACTGACTGGTTAGGATTTTGGTTGTCTCATTAAAAAGAGCATACAAGTGTAGAACGTAGATGATAAACAACAAAATGGATATCTTATGGTCAAATAGATGATTGAGCTAGAGACTGTGTAGGCGTTTACCAATATTATTTTCTCCTTTTGCACATGCGGCACATTCCACCTTCCATTATATTAAACTTGGGACCATGAAAATGAGTTTTGGCCAATGGAATCTGAGCAGTAGTGCTCATTAGTGCTCCTTCCTGGGACTGCCTCCTTGAACCTCAGTGGTTCCAGTTTTCACACCTCTTAGTGCTCTCTTGGGATTTAGTGCTCTTTTGGGAGCTGCACATTCAGGTAATGGGAAGGCAGTGTCTTTATGATGAGTAGGAACAGATCTGGTGACCCAGAGCTGGGATTTCAGGCTGGACGTCTCATGATCACACGTTTGGACCTGGGTTTGCCTGCTCTGAGACCACAGGGGAAGGCAGAAGTTTGAGTCCTTGCTTCTGTGAATTAGACATGAATTATTTCTATGGCATCTTATAAAATAAACCATGACATAAAATGATGTTAACTACACTGACCACTTAGTCTTGATAGTTCTATGCTTTGAATCATATGGCCTATAGGAATGTCTTTTAGACAACAGACTTACCTAGTCAAACCCTCCTGCATGTGATATTAAAAAAAAAAAATTAAATTAAGCTAAAGGCATACATGTGTGCTTTTATGCCAAAAAAAAAAAAAAAAAATTTAAAAGCAGGATTTTTTGAGAGAACAGAGAAGCTCCCACAGGGGGAGGGGACCCAAGGGGGGTTGCTCTGTGCAAAAATTTTAACCATTACCTATGACGCTACTTGACGACTCAGGGAGTGATTGTACTTTATGCTTTAAAAAAATTTCACTCTGCAAAGAGGGATCTCTAATTTATCCTCCTATTATAGTACTATATATTTGAGAAGCTTCTGGTGAAGATGACTAATAATAGACTGTGTATATGTACTTAGCACTATGTCCCGGGCCCTGTGCTAAGCACCTTTCATGTCACTTCCCATGTTCCCAGGAGGTTGGATGTAGTATTTTCCACTTTAGCTGTTGCTTCCCCTCCCCACCCATGACTTTTAGAGACCCCAATTCTCAAATATGAGCTAGACCCCTGCCCCAAGGATTTCTATGTCAGAAGTTGTAGGTTGGGTCCCAGAACTTACATTTTTTTATACGTTCGCAATGATGCTGTCAAACCAGGGACCCAAACCGAGAATCAGTAAATTAGAAGCATATTTACTGTTATTACGCAGAGGCCTCACAAACGAGGTATATTCATTGCTCAATTTGAATTTCAACCCCGAAAGTTGAGATGTAGCAGCTCTCCCGGGGCCTCGGAAGCAGGAGGATTAAAGAATGGGTCACCTGCTGAAGTCTTCTTGGGCATGGCCTCGTCCCGGGTGACCGTGGCGATCTGGTCGTGTCCCTTTTAAAAAGAGCTTTGGCGCCGGGCTCGGTGGCTCAGCCTGTAATCCCGCGCCTTGGGAGGCTGAGGTGAGTGGATTGCCTGAGCCCAAGGGTTCGAGACCCGCCTGGGCAACTTGGCGAGACCTCATCTCTACAATAAATAAATTAAAAAAAAAAAAATTAGCCAGGCGTGGTAGCGCGCGCCTGTAGTTCCAGCTACTCGGAAGGCTGAGGCGGAAGGATCGCCGGAGCCAAGCGGGTGGAGGTTGCAGTGGCCAGGAGCGGCCACTGCACTCCAGTCTGGGCGACAGAGTGAGACTCCAACTCAAAAAATAAAAAATAAAATAAAAGGAGCTTTGGCACTCCAAGATACTATTTCCCGGTCTTTCTCCCCCTCTTCGCGCGGTGCCATTGGCTGTCGACTGCGAGAACTCGACGGGTGCCCGGTACCTGGTTGGATGCAGGGCACAAACTCCATTACCCAGAAATCTGTGCCCGTCACAATGGCAACCGGCGTCGGACCAATGACAGCCAGGGAACAGGGCGTTTCCGGCGCTTCCTCGGCAGCAGGGGCCGGACTTCTGACGTCGCCAGAGTTACGTGTTTTTCCTGGGCCTGGTCGGTCTCCGCTGGCTGCGAAGTCGGAGTGGTAGGCGTGTCCGGCTTCCTTCTCGGCCTTCCCTAGCCGAGCCAGGACAGTGAGAAGGATAGGCCGGTCCTCCGCGCCCGTTACGACCCGGGCCCTGTCGTGGGACGCGCGGCCTCGCGTCCACCGTTCGTTCCGTGGGCCCAGAGGCGGCGCCTGAGCTGCACGCGCGTTCTCACAGGGGGCCGAGGCCGAGAGTGCGACCGTCAGATCGCGACCGAGGCCGGGAGTGCGGCTGTCGCATCGGGGTTCTCCAGCCCGAGGGAGCTGTGGGGTTTCGGCTGAGCCCACAGGGCGCGCCCCGTTCGCCCGCGCCTCACGGCCCGCCCAGGTTCATGGCGGCGGCGCCGACCCGCCGGGTTCAGGTTAGTGGAGCGTCCCCCGAGCCCACGCCCACCCGGCGGGCGTGTCCCGGCGCGCTTCGCCTCCTCGCCCCCTCCTCTTGCGTATAGACCGTGGAGGACGGTCACGCCCGGAGTATGTAGGGTGGCGCGCGTTCCCAATGTCGATGGGAGGGGGTGTAGAAGTGTTTCCGAGGTGCAGGAGCCGGCTTGAACAAACGCGTGGATTAGGGGCGTTCCAGAAACCGGACGTCCCAGTTATGTCTGGTGAGAACAGAGAGCAGGGGGTCAGGGGTCAGGCCTCGCTTCTGAGGGTGCCGGGAGCCGTGGAAGGTTTGGTACAAAAAAGGGGGTGCTCTGACTGCGGAGTGGAGAAATTTGGGGGCCGTAGAAATAGACAAGGAGGGCAGCGTGGAATCTGTAGAAATAGTCCCGTTGAGTGTTGGGTGGGCCAGAGTGGGGGCATCGATTAGAGAGACGTATGGGTTTTGTACATATTTCATATGTAGGGCGGGCCAGATTTTCTAATGAGACAGTGATATCCCAGGACTCTTCACCTGTCCCTTTCTTTGCATTCGAGTCTGGGGGCCCTGAAGCAGGACAGGTATGTGCAGATGCTTGGAAGGAGGACTGTTGTGAGTGTTCAGGGAACCTCAGGTCTTAGTTATGTCTGTTGGGAACAGAGAGCAGGGGCAGGAGTCAGGCTGGAATGACTGGATTAGGAGCTGAGTCTCCTGAGTGTGGTGAAAGCCATGGAAGATTTGGAGCAGGGGAGAGAGATGATTTGACACAAGATCTTAAAAAGCTCCTTCTGGCTCTCAGGTTGAGGACAGACTGTGATCATGAAGGAGAAATCTACTGTGGTAGTGTTGATGATGTCTGGCCCAGGGATGTGGCTGTGGAGGTGAGAAAAGTTAATGAATGTTGTACCTGTTTTTTAAGTAGCGTGATTGGATTTTCTGATGTGAAGGATGAATGAGAGAAAGGAAAGAGTCATGGATAACTACAAGGTTTGTTTATTTAATTTTTCTGTAGAGGTGAGGTTTTGCTTTGTTGCCCAGGCTGATCTCAAACTCCTGAGCTCAAGCACTCTTCCCACTTCTGCCTCCTGAAGGGCTGGGGGTACAGGCCTGAGCCACTGTGCCTGGCCAAGGTTTGTTTTTGTTTTTGTTTTGTTTTTGCTTTAGCTGATAGAATGATGGAAGTACATCAACTGAGCTGAAGAAGTTGGTGACAACAGTAATTTTTGGTGGTTGTATCAGGCAGTAGTAATTTTTATTGGCTATATCAGGAGTTAGTTTTTGGTCATGTTTAAGAAATCCTAGTGACCTCTTAGTTGAGGCATCAAGGAGACACACAGGTTTTTGGTTCTGCAGATGGGTTCTGTTGAAGAATTTCAAAAAATGACAGCCAGCGTGTGGAGTGGTATGGCATGTCGTCTTCAAGTCATGGGGGCAGTGCTATTAGTGAATAAGAAAGGTGAAACTGGGACCTGCAAACTGGATCTGTTGTTTGGGTGCCTGGTTAGCAGTGGTGCATGTTATAAAAACAGATGAGCATTTCCTGTACACTATACAGAGTGGCATGGGGTCTGAGGGTTGCCATGGAGGTGCATATGGTGTAGGCCAGGAGATTGTCAGTGGCAGTGGGGGGGTCCCAGGTGTGAGGAAGGTGTAATCCAAAGAATGAGGTGCATGTTGGGAGGAGTGTGCACTGATGGTCTTTAGGCTCTAGTATTGGCAGCTTATGGGAGAAGGCTGGGCAAGAATAGGATTGTATCTGGTTGTGTTTGGCTGGGTCTGGACAACATCAGAAGAACTAGTTGATAGAATATTTGGGACCCTTCTTGCCAGACCCAGAGTTTGGGTAGCATCTGTCTGCTTATTTGCCTGCATATTCTGCTCTGCACTGAATATAGTAGTAAGAAGGACATGAGGAAAATTTAGACACTAGTGGTACTAAGGTCTGGTATCTCTTCCTAGTTGGGAGGCTGAGGAGAATAGGGACTGGGGACAAGTATGTGAATGAATAGACTAAATGAATAGATGTTCTGGGGAGAGTGGCTAACTGTGAACTCAACTGCTCTCATTCTGTCAGGATTGTGTGACCTTTGAGGATGTATTCGTATACTTCTCCCAGGAGGAGTGGAATCTCCTTGAGGAGGCGCAGAGATTCCTATACCGTGATGTGATGCTGGAGAACTTTGCACTTGTGGCCACACTGGGTAAGTCCCTTTTTTAGTTATCTTTTGCTACATAAAGTTTAGTGACTTGAAACTATACAAACTTATTATCTCCTAGTTTCAGTGCAGTGGAAGCCTGGTCACAGCTTATAGGGGTTCTTTTTGTTCTCATGAGGTTTCAGTCAATGTCTCAGCCAGAGTTGTGATCTCATTAAAAGGCCCAATCTCAGAAAGAATCCACTTATAAGCTACTCATGTAGTTGTTTGCTTTAGTTTCTTGGGCTTCTTGTATTGTAAGCATTAGTTACTTGCTGTTGATCAGAGGCCTCCCTCAGTTCTTTCCTCAGTTGGCCTTTCTGTAGTGAACCTCATAACATGGGTGCTGGCCTCTCTCTGAGGAAGTGAACAGGAAAGTGTTCAGGATGGAAGCCCAAGATTATAACCTGATCTCAAAAGTGACATTCTATCATTTTTGCCATATTCCTTAGAAATGAGTCAGTCTGTCCAGCCTACAATCAAAGGAAGATGCTTACACAAAGGCAAGAGTAACCAGGAGGGCAGGGATCACTGGGGGCCATTTCAGAGGCTGTCTTACACAGCCCTTCACACCCATTTCAGTGACCTTGGTAGGATTTGGGTCTTCCCCTGTTTCCCATGGGCACCTCTTTCAGTCCAGTCAAATTAGTGACTCTTTTCCTTCTTAGTTTACCAGAGTAGCTGCTATGGTTGGGCTGCCATGGGTGGGCTGGGCTGTGTGCAGTGCCCCTCTCTTGCTAGGTAGTCCCAACATCTGTTGCCCTAAAGCCTTGAAGGAAAGGGCCAGGAATTCAGAAGTTTTTTAGTTTGCTGAACAGATTCTACCCAGCTTGAGCACTCACTGACCAGGTAACTAACTGTTCTGATCTCTGGCACGCCTGTGTCCCAGGTTCTGTCCCCATCCTCTAGCTGACATTTTCTAGGGCCTGATTGTGCCAGCAATTGCAGGTACATAGTCACTTCTTGTAGCAGTTATAGGGCTGTTCTGCCAAATCCTCCTTGGAGGGTTTTTTTTTTAAATTAACATTTTGTTTTCTCTGTGGGGTGAGTCTGTCTACCCCACTCACCTGCCCTTTGTTTTCTTTACAACCTTCATTTTCCAGATCCCATGTAGTTGCCTAGTTGGGGAGGGATAGATAAACCTTGGATATCTGACAGGGGATATATTACTTTAGCTATAGTTAGAGACATCTAGAGAGGGCCTAATCCTGCTAAATGGGAGCTGGGAGGAAGTGTCGTGTTAGAGCTGGGTTCAAATGGACACTTTAATCTGTTTGTATTCACTTGTGTTTTGTTGCCAAGTCCCATAACCGAACCTTACTTTCTTTCCTCATTCTTGGCAACTTTATCCACTTGTCATTTCTCTCCTGTCTTCCATCTCTTGGCTGTTTTTCCACTTGTCTGGCCTCCATGTTTCACTTGCTCTCTGCTATACTGGCCTACTTTAATGTGCCATGAGTTGTGCGCATTAAATATTCTTTGAGAACCAGCTACTTAATTGGAGTTAAATTTTCTTCTTTTTTAATCCAAAATGTGTTTATTGGGGTGGTTTCCCATTCATCTTGATTGGGTTGCTTTTAGTGCTGTTTCCTCCTGGAGGAACATCCTTCTGTGAGCCTTGCTTTTCCTCCTGTAGGCTGACATAGGACAGTAGAACAACCAACACACAAAAATACTGTTTGTGCATGGCTGAAGACCATGGTGATTTTATAGCATCCTAGGCATTTCACATCCATGAAGTAGGAGTTGGGGCTCTGTACCAGGTACTTCTTCTTGTGTTTCCTCTTTTCTGGAGAGGGATGAAGGAGATCCATTGCAAGAGGCATGTTCTCGTGGATAAGTTGTCACCACTGGAAGCTGGGGTTAAATTTTTCTGGGCATGGGCCCAGACTTCTGCACAGAGCTCACCTGACACCAGCAGCAAACTCTCTGCTGAAACTCTTGCAGAAGAGTGAGTTAGAGACTTCACCTCTACTCCCTATTCTGTATACCATCATTGTCATTAAGTCTTTACTCATTGTTAGGGTTCCTCTATTTGTGATCTTTAGAGGCCCAGTACTGACAACTAGCCCTTAAACTGATCCTGACTCCCTTGTCCTGCTGAAAAGCCAATGAAACTCTGTCATTGGTGTGTTACACACACATTTGAGATGGGGCTGCTGCTTTTCAATGTGCACTTTACCAGCATTTCTTTGCTTTCAGATTATTGGTGTGAAGCAAACAATGAGTCACCTTCTGAGCTGAGTGATTTTATGGAAGGAGTGTCACAGGTCAGGACTCCTGAGTCAGGTCCATTCATCCAGAAAGCCCATCCATGTGAGATGTGTGACCCACTCTTGAAAGACATTTTGCACCTGACTGAATACCAGGGATCACACCTTATGCAGAAACTGTACACGTGTTCGCCATATGGGAGAGGATTTTTGTTCAGTGAAAAATTTTACCAGCATCAGAAGCAACATAGGGAGAATGGCTTCAGAGGGGATGATGGAGGGGCCTCATTTGTGAAGAACTATACAGTCGATATGTTAGGGAGATCCTTTACATACAGGGAAGAAGGAATGGACTTACCAGACAGCTCTGGCCTCTTCCAGCACCAGACCACTCATGATGGGGTGAGTGCATACAAAAGCACTGAGTGCCTGGAGTCTTTCTCACACCCCAGTCTTGGACAACACCCAGGAGACTATGATGGACAGATGCTTTTCAATTGCAGTGACAATGAGAAAGCCTTCCTGAACACCTTTACTCTTCTTGACAACGAGATAACTCATACCGAGGAAGGAACCTTTAGATGCCTATCATGTGGAAATGTGTTCAAGGACAAGTCAGCTCTTATTCATCACAGAAAAATTCACAGTGGAGAAACATCTCATGTATGTAAGGAGTGTGGAAAGGCCTTCATTCACGTGTCCCACCTAAAAGTACACCAGAAATTTCACACTGGAAAAAGACATTACACTTGCAGCGAATGTGGGAAGGCCTTCAGTCGCAAAGACACACTTGTTCAGCACCAGAGAGTTCACACTGGAGAAAGGTCTTATGATTGTAATGAATGTGGGAAAGCCTATAGCAGAAGCTCCCACCTTGTTCAGCACCAGAGAATTCACACCGGAGAAAGACCATATAAGTGCAATGAATGTGGGAAAGCCTTCAGCCGTAAAGACACACTTGTTCAGCACCAGAGATTTCATACTGGAGAAAGGCCTTATGAGTGCAGCGAATGTGGGAAATTCTTTAGCCAAAGCTCCCACCTTATTGAGCACTGGAGAATTCACACTGGGGCAAGGCCTTATGAATGCATTGAATGTGGGAAATTCTTTAGCCATAATTCCAGCCTCATTAAACATCGTAGAGTCCATACAGGGGCAAGATCTTATGTGTGCAGTAAATGTGGGAAAGCTTTCAGCTGCAAAGACACGCTTGTTCAGCACCAGATAATTCACACTGGAGCAAGACCTTATGAGTGTAGTGAATGTGGAAAGGCCTTCAGCCGTAAAGACACACTTGTGCAGCACCAAAAAATCCACACTGGAGAAAGGCCTTATGAGTGTGGTGAATGTGGAAAATTCTTTAGCCATAGTTCCAACCTTATTGTACACCAGAGAATCCACACTGGAGCAAAACCGTATGAATGCAGTGAATGTGGAAAATGCTTTAGCCACAACTCCAGCCTCATTCTACATCAGAGGGTTCACACTGGAGCAAGACCTTATGTGTGCAGTGAATGTGGGAAAGCTTATATTAGTAGTTCCCACCTTGTTCAACACAAGAAAGTTCACACTGGAGCAAGACCTTATGAGTGTAGTGAATGCGGAAAATTCTTTAGCCGTAACTCTAGCCTCATTCTACACCAGAGAGTTCACACTGGTGAAAAGCCTTATGTGTGCAGCAAATGTGGGAAAGCCTACAGCAGAAGCTCTCATCTTGTTCGGCACCAGAAAGTTCACACTGGAGAAAGGCCCCACGAGTGTAACAGTTTTGATGACTCTTTAGCTGCATCTTTTAAACTTGTTTAGCACTGGAAAATTCACACTACAGAAAGGCCTTATGAATGCAGAGAAACATGTGATCTCCTTTTTTAGCCTTATAGGACTTACACCAGAGAAAAGCTCTATGAGTACCCTTTGTGACAGGACCATCAGCAAGTAGGTGGAACATGTATATTTATACATCCCCTCTGGGAAGATTCCTGATAAGCACCACACATATGGGAAGCTTTCATGAGATGTATTGCACTTTCTAACTGTCCAGGGCTCTAAACAATTATATCACTTCCAGTGCCTATGGTGGAAGCCATCTTATTAATACCAGCTATGTGTGTCAGTCACTCCATTATGCTCAGGGAAGGTAGACCTCTGTGCTCTTTCCTATTCCCTGCAGGGAATCATGAGTTCTGAGTCTAGTGATGGTCCACATTTTTTCCCTTGTAATTAGGTTCTGATTGAACATGCTCTAGTTCTAGCCAAAAGGTTCCGAGCTAGGGTCTGGTGGGGATTCCCTGGCAAGGTTTTCCTTTTTCATGGACAATGTTGTTTGTGAACATAGCTTTTACTTATTTATCCTACTGCTAAATAACCCAACTTTGGAACTGCCTGTCCCATGCTGCTCTGTTTTTTTGTTTTTGTTTTTGAGTCGGAGTCTCACTGTCACCCAGGCTGATGTACAGTGGCATGCTCATGGCCACTGCAGCCTCGACCTGCTGGGCTCAGGTGGTCTTTCCACCTCAGCCTTCCAAGTAGCTGGAACCACAGGCATGCAGCACCATGCCTGGCTAATTTTTTAATTTATTGTAGAGACAAGGTCTCACCAAGTTGCCCGGGCTAGTCTTGAATCCCTGGGCTCAGGCAGTCCTCTCGCCTCTGCCTTCCAAAGTACTGGGATTACAAGTATGAGCCCCTGCACCTGGCTCAACTACTCTGGTTTATACAGTGATAATGGCCTATTGTGGTAGCCTTTTCTCTTGAGGATTTTGTTTACTGTGTAGAGTGAATTGAAAAAATAATTGGATTTTGTCAACATGGAGGGAAGAACACTTTTTGTGGGCACCACCTTTATGTGCCTCGCAGGGTACCACAGGATGATAGAAAACATTTCTCAGTCTAGCTTGACCTGATTTGCCCTGTTGCCCTAGGCCTGCTAAAAAAGATTGAAGTTTGTGTGCCTAGTTCTATGACCTGGATGTCAAGATTTCCTGTGAGCCCAGTGTTCATTCTGAAGAGGGCATTGTTGATGTGAAAGTCTCCAGTGCTTCTGGAAGCAACATGAGTTGGGTCCCTTGACTATCATGTACTACCCAGCACTGTTGAGAGATTGCTGTCTTTTGGACCTTTACAAGAGCCAGTCCCTGATATTCAGATTCCCATAGGTGAGTGCCATTGACTCAGACCTACAGGGCAAGGTGGGAATCATAATTGGTATAGAAACACTGAGATATTGGAGTGGAGATGACTAGCAAATGAGGAAATTTGTACATTTCACAGGGGCCTTCACAAGTATCCATGCAATTATGGATGAGGGTGAGGGTATAGAGAAATTCTCAGGACCTTCAGACATTTGTAACTTGTTACCAAGGCTGCTGTCAGCGTGCATAATAATATTAATATAAATGTTTATGGATTGTTAGGTCTCCCTGGGCAGTTGACCTTCTGGCTATCACTGCATAAACAGGAACCTCAGCATGGACAGAAGAGAGATCCAGGGATGGGGCTTCCGTAACCCAGCCAGCATTGCTAGTGATGAAGATGGTCTTGGACTTTAATGCTCTCCAGTTTTTGCTGACATTGAGGCAAAACTCACTTTCCTAAATTGTAGGTAGAGCCAAAATAGTTGGCAGATGTAACTTTCCAAAAATAGTACATACTGATTTTTGTGGGGAACATTTAGTTCTCAACAGCTTTCTTGAGGTATGATTAACATGCAATAAACTGTAAACATGTAAAGTATTAAATGTGCTATGTTTCAGCATGTGTATACTCATGAAAAACCACCACAATCAAGATAACATATCCAACACAAGATCTCTTGTGTTCCTTTATAATCCTTACCTTCCAGTCTTTCCTAACCCCTCTTCCCACAGTTCACAAGCAAAAGTAAGTGTTTTCTAGGATTTTATAAATATAATATGGTATGTACTTTTTAAAATATGGTATGTACTTTTTTGAAGAATGGGGGCTCTGGCTTTTTTCACTAAGCATAACTTTTGTAATTAATTTATCTTGTTACATGAATCAATGGTTTGTTCATTTGTATTGCTGAGTAGGTTTCATTATATACCACAGTTTTTCTGTTTTATCCATTTAGTTGTTAATAAATGTTTGGGTTGTTTCCAGTTTTTGGCTATAACAGATAAAGCTCCTCTGAAGATTTCATGCGTATATGGCTGAATCATACTCCATTTTATGGGGGTAATACTGTTTATCCATTTACCTATTAAAGGACCTATTAGTTGCTTTCAGATGTGAACAGTTTTGAATAAAATTGCTACATTTGTGTACAGTTTTTTTTTTTTGAGTTGGAATCTCACTCTGTCGCCCAGATTAGAGTGCAGTGGCTGCTCCCGGCCACTGCAGCCTTGACCTGCTGGACTCCAGCGAGCCTTCCGCCTCAGCCTTCTGAGTAGCTGGAACTACAGGCCCGCGCTACCACGCCTGGCTAATTTTTTGATTTATTGTAGAGATATGAGGTCTCACCAAGTTGCCCTGGTGGGTCTTGAACCCGGGGGCTCAGGCAATCCACTCACCTCAGCCTCCCAAAGGCACGGGATTACAGGCTGAGCCACCGAGCCTGGCTTGTGTACAGTTTTTGTGTGAACATATATTTTCACCTGAGTACATTCCAAAGTGCACTATTTGCTGGGTCATATATTAAGAATATATTTAGTCAGGCATGGTAGCATGCCTGTAATCCCAGCACTTTGGGAAGCAGAGGCAGGAGGATTGTATAAGCCCAGGGGTTCGAGACCAGCCTGGGCAACTTGGCGAGACCTCATCTCCACAATAAATTAAAAAATTAGCTGGGCATGGTGGGTGGCGTGAGCCTGTAGTCCCAGCAGCTTAAAAGGCTGAGGTGGTGGGACCAGGCATGGTGGCTCAATCTTGTAATCCCAGCACTTTGGGAGGCCAAGGTAAGAGAATTTCCTGAGCCTATGGGTTTGAGATCAGCCTGGGCAACTTGGCAAGACCTCAACTCTACAATAAATCAAAAAATTAGCCGGGCATGGTAGCACACTTCTAGTTCTGGCTACTTGGAAGGCTGAGGTGGAAGGATCGCCTGAACCCAGCAGGTTAAGGCTGTGGTGAAAGGATCGCCTGAGCCCAGCAGGTCAAGGCTGTGGCAGCTGCACTCCAGCCTGGGCGACAGAGTGAGACTCCAAACTCAAAAAAAAAAAAGCTGAGGTGGAAGGATCACCTGAGCCCAGCAGGTTGAGGCTGTGCTAGCTGTGATTGTGCTGCTGCACTCCAAACTAAGTGACAGAGTGGATCTCTTCAGTGTCTGTGATCATGCCACTGCACTCCAGTCTGGGTAACACAGTGAGACTCTGACTCACAAAACAAAGGAAAAAAAAAAATGTTGGTATTGTCAGTATTTTGAGTTTTAAAATGCCATCCAAGTAGCTGTATCGTCGTCTGCCATTGTTGATTTAATTTGCGATGCCCTAATGACACATGATGAACATCTTTTCTTTTTTTTTTGGTTATTGTCTATTTTATTTTATTATAAAAATGTGGGGTACAATTCAGGGTTAGGTATACAGACGGTTATGCTGGTACCCTTGTTGATGAGGTATGCCCCTCCCTCCCCTAGCAGTTTTCCTCATCTGCCAATCCCAGCCCCCTCGCCTGACAGTTTCCCCCTACTGCCAATCCTTTTCTTATAGTGTATAGTATGAGTGAGAACATATGGTACTCTGTTCTTTGTTTCTGTGATAGATCACTGAATATGATCAACTCTGAATCCATCCAAGTTGCTACGAAGTCCATATATTCGTCGTTCATTATGACTGTGTAATATTCCATTGTGTATATGAACCACATTTTTTTTTTTTCCAGTCCAGTTTCAATGGGCAGCATGGTTGGTTCCATGTTTTTGCTATTGTGAATAGAGCTGCAACAAACATACGTGTGCAGTTGTCTTTTTTGTAGAAGTGATTTGAGTTCCTCCAGGTATATTCCCAATGGGGAATTGCTGAGTCATGTGGAACGCCAATTTCTAGTTCTTTCAGAAATTGCCGCACTGTCTTCCAAAGAGGTTGCTCTAGTTTGCATTCCCACCAGCAGTATAGAAGTGTTGCTTTTTCTCCACATCCTTGTCAGCATCTATTGTTGTTTATTTTATTAATTAAGGCCATTCTTACTGGGGATAGGTGGTATCTCAATGTGGTTTTGATTTGCATTTCTCTGATGATGAGTGAGACTGAGCACTTTTTCATGTGTCTATTGGCTGCCCGTATATCTTCTTTTGAGAAGTGTCTCTTCATGTCTTTTGCCCACTTTTTAATGGAGTTGTTTGTTTTTTTCCTTTCGGTGCTTTTGAGTTCCTTGTAGATCCTAGATGTTAGGCCTTTGTCAGATATACAGTTGGCAAATATTTTTCCCATTCTGTGGGCTGTCTCCCTGATCTCTTGATGGTTTCTTTTGCTTTACAAAAGCTCATTAGTTTGATGAGATCCCACTTGTCTATCTTATTTCTTCAGGTATTGGCATTTAGGATTCTGAATAGGAATTGGTTGCCAGTTCCAATTTCCATAATGGTGTCTCCTGTGCTTTCTAAGATTCTTATAGTTTGAGGTTTTATGTTTAGGTCATTGATCCATTTAGAGTTAATTTTTGTGTATGGTGATATGTAGGGGTCTTGTTTCAATCGTCTGCATGTGGTCAGCCAGTTTTCCCAGCACCATTTACTGAATAGGTCCTCCTCTCCCCAGTGGTGGTTGTTGGAGGCTTTGTCAAAGATTAGTTGGTTGAGAAATTGAGGCTTTTCTTCTGGAATCTCTGTCCTGTTCCATTGGTCTATGTTCTTGTACCAATACCAGACTGTTTTGGTTACTGTAGCCTTATAGTAATGTTTGATGTCTGGAAGTGTGATACCTCCTGCTTTGTTTCTTTTGCTAAGGATTGTTTTGGTTATTCGTGGTCGTTTATGTTTCCATATGAATTTCTTTGTTGTCATTTCTAGGTCTGAGAAGAATGATGTTGGTAACTTAATGGGTATTGCGTTGAATCTGTAGATTGCCTTTGGTAGGATGGACATTTTAACATTGCCAATCCTTTTTATCCATGAGCATGGGATATTTTTCAATTTGTTTGTGTCTTCTTGGATTTCTTTGAGCAGTGTTTTGTAGTTCTCATTGTAAAGGTCTTTCACTTCTTTGGTTAGGAAGATGCCGAGGTATTTCATTTTTTTGTGGCTATAGTGAATGAGATTGGAGCGTCTTTTCATATTCTTTTTTTTTTTTTGGAGTTGGAATCTCACTCTGTTATCCAGGCTGGAGTACAGTGGCACGCTCATGGTCACTACAGCCTCGACCTGTTGGGCTCAGGCCATCCTTCTGCCTCAGCCTTCCAAGTAGCTGGAATCACAGGTGCATGTCACCACACCAGTTAATTTTTTGATTTATTGTAGAGACAAGGTCTTGCCAAGTTGCCCAGGTTAATCTTGAATCTCTTGTCTTAGCCAATCCTCTCGCCTCCACCTCCCGAAGTGCTGGGATTACAGGCATGAGCCACTGCCCCTGGTTGGTATTAACAGTGTCTTTTGCGGAGCAGATATTTTAGATTTTAGTCAAGTCCAACTTACCCGTTTTTTTTTTTTCATGGATTGTGTTTTTGCTTTTCTATCTAAAAAGTCATTGCTAGAACCAAGGTCATCTGTGTTTTCTCCGGTGTTATCCTCTAAAGGTCTTCTACTTTTGTGTTTTACACATGGGTGTTTAATATGTTTTGAGTAAATAATTATGAAAGATGTAAGGTCTGTCCTAGATTTATTTTTTCAACATGAAGTTGTCCATTTGTTCTAGCACCATTTGTTGATAAAACTATCTTTTCTCCGTTGAATTGCTTTTGCACTTTTATCAAAGATCAGTTGACTGTATTTATGTGGATCTATTTCTGGGCTCTGTTCCAGTGTTTTCCGTCTTTTGAAAAAATCATACATGAGGTGTTTGGGGGTATTTATGTGTGTGTGTCTTTATGTGGTATATTAATTTGCAGATGTTAAACCAACCATGCATTTCTGGGACAAATCCCACTTTGTCATGATGTATATTCCTGTATATATACGAGTATTACCAAGTTTTCTTGTGATATCTCTCTCTGACTTTGCTATCAGAATAATTTTGTGCTCATAGAATAAATTGGGAAATGTGTCCTCCTTTATTTTCTGGAAGAATTTGTGAAGGATCAGTGATAGTTCCTTAAAATGATAAAAATCCCTGGTGAATGCGTCTGGGCCTGGGATTTTCTTGTGAGAATATTTTTAATAAAAATTACTTATTGTAGTTCTGTGTAGATTTTCCACGTATTAAGACAGTTTTGATCAATTGTGTCTTCTGTTGTCTAAATGTGTCACTCCGAAATTCATGTCGAAACTTAATTGCCAATGTAATAGTATTAAAAGGTGGGGCCTCTGGGAGATGATTAAATCATAACGGAGGAGGCCTCAACAATGGAATCAGTGTTCGTAGAGGTGTGAGGGAGCTGTTTGTCCTTCCACTGTATGAAAACAGGGGAATTGCCATCTATGAAGCAGAGACCAAGCCCTTACCAGGTACAGAATGTACCAGCACCTTGGTCTTGGACTTGCCAGGTCCAGAACTGTCCATGAGAAATAAATTTCTATTGTTTGTAAATTACTCAGTCTAAGGTATTTTTGTTATAGTAGTTCAAATAGATGAAGACTGTTTCTTTTTTGAAATTTGTCCATTTAAACTAAATTATTTAACTTGGGGAGATAAAAATTGCTTATAAAATTCCCTAAGTATACTTTTAATTTCTGTAGGTGTTTATAAAGTTCCCTTAGTATACCTGTAATTTCTGTAGGAGTGTCTTAATTTTTGATTTTGTTCATTTTGTTGTATCTTTTTTTTTTTGAGTTGGAGTCTCACTCTGTCACCCAGACTGGAGTGCAGTGGCCGCTCCCGGCCACTGCAGCCTTGACCTGCTTGCTCCGGCGATACTTCCGCCTCAGCCATCCAAGTAACTGGAACTACAGGCGCGCGCTACCACGCCCGGTTCATTTTGATTTATTGTAGAGATGAGGTCTCGCCAAGTTGCCCAGGTGGGTCTCGAACCCGTGGGCTCAGGCAATCCACTCACCTCAGCCTCCCAAAGGTGCGGGATTACAGGCTGAGCCACCGAGCCCAGCTTATGTTGTATCTTATTATATTTGTCAATCTACCTAAGGTTTTGTCAATTTTGTTGATGTCAGGTAAGAATCAACTTTTTATTTCATTGATTTAAGTGCTTTTCTGTTTTTGATTTCAGTGAGTTTTGTTCTTATATTTATTGTTTCCTTCATTCTTGCTCTAGGGTTAATTTGGCCTTGTTTTTGTTTGTTTTTTGTTTGTTTTTTTTTGAGTCGGAGTTTCACTCTTGCACAGGCTGGAGTGCAGTGGCACACTCATGGCCACCACAGCCTTGACCTGCTGGGCTCAGGCGATCCTTCTGCCGCAGCCTTCTAAGTAGTGGGAACTACAGGCATGTGCTACTACACTTGGCTAATTTTTCTTGATTTATTGTAGAGATGAGGTCTCACCAAGTTGCCTGGGCTGGTTTCAAACCCACAGGCTCAGGCAATCCACTTGCCTTGGCCTCCCAAAGTACTGGGATTACAGGCTTGAGCCACTGCGCCCAGCTAATTTTTCTGGTTTCTTAACATGGAAGCTTAGGTTATTGACATCTTTCTTCTTTTCTAATAAGCCATTTAAAACTATAAGTTTCCCTCTAAGCATTCAATTTAGCTGTATCATAGCTTTTTTTATGTAGCATTTTAGTCTTCATCTAGTTAAAACAAAGTTTCAAAATTTTCCTTATAATTTATGTTACCCATAGAATATTTAGCAATGCATTGTTTAACAAGTCTTTCACTATTAAATCTGCAGAGTTGGTATCACAGAGGGGGGAAAATGTCTTACAGTCAAGGGCCCAAGTACAGTTAAGGGCTAGAAGATGAGGGAAATCAATGGGTTACTTGAAATACCTTCTACTCAGGAAAAGGTTGAGCAAAGTTCTGTGTTTGATATAAAAAGAGTAGCACCTATAACTACCAGAAATTGATAAAGATGACCACCAGTACTTCACCTATAACTACCAGGAATTGATAAAGATGACCACCTGTACTTAATGCTCCTTGAGTACTTAAAAGGGTTTGGCAAGTTATCAGGCATTTTTCTTTCACAGAGCACCCTCACTGATCTGAATTGAGGAATTTCCTGTGTCTTGGTTTCTAATGAATGGGACAACCTTTTCTTCTCTTTTGTTTTTGTTTTTTTGAGTTGGAGTCTCACTCTGTCACCCAGACTGGAGTGCAGTGGCACGCTCCTGGCCACCGCAGCCTTGACCTGCTGGGCTCCGGCGATCCTTCCACCTCAGCTTCCAAGTAGCTGGAACTACAGGCGCGTGTTACCATGCCCGGCTAGAGACAACCTTTTCTTCAATGACACTATTTTATTTACGTGGTGGCACATGCCTGTAGTTCCAGCTACTTGGAAGGCTGAGGCAGAAGGATCGCCTGGGCCCAGTAGGTTGAGACTGTGGTGACCATGAACATGCCACTGTCCTCTAGCCTGGGGGACAGAGTGAGACTAACTCCAAAAAAAATTTTTTTTTTTTTAAACTTTCTGGTTTATTTTGGAAAGAGGCTCCTGTAAGTCTTGTTCTAGGTCAGTCCAATCATCTTTTGTCATTCAGGATTTAGCATCTGAGGTTTCAGCCAATACATATGCAAGTTTTATAGGTAAGGTATCCCTGGGTCATATTCATATGCATCTTTAATAAGTTTAAGTTATTCTATGATTATTTGTTGGTGTTATTTAGTTTAGGAAAATCTTTAGTAATAACTCTGTCTTACTCCATTTAGGCTGCTATAACAAAATACCTTAGACTGTAATTTATAAAGAATAGAATTTTATTTCTCACAGTTTTGAAGGCTGACAAGTCCAAGATCAAGGCACCAGCAAATTCAGTGTCTGATGAGGACCTGTTCCTCATAGATGGCACCTTTTCTGTGTTTTCACTTGGTGGAAGGAGCATAAAAAGGGCAAACAGACTCCCTCAGGTTCTTTAATAGGAGCACTAATCTCATTTATGAGGATAGTTGTGACCTAATCATCTCCCAAAGGTCCCACCTCTTAATACTGTCACCTGGGAGGTTAGGTTTTAACATAGGAATTTTGAGGCAATATCAACACTCAGACAATAGCAGCATCTTAATTTAATTCAGGTTCGAGATTTAAATTCCACAGTTACCTGTCTACCTGTCTTATGGAAGAGATGGCTATTTAGAGGTAATATATTTTAAGAGAGTTGGGGAAAGGTGAGAGGTTTGAATACAGGGAATAGAAGGGAAGAGGTGCAGATGGGAAAAGATAATAAGTATAAAGGGAAAAGAGAGATAGCACAATATAGGGAGGCAACTAGAGGACAAGGATAAAGAGGGCTTAGTAGGGGTCTAGTTTGTAATTGTTTAAGTTTTTTGAATTTCTTATTAGCTCTGGCCAAGTAATTTTTTAGTGATGTAATTTTTTTTCTCCACATATTTCAATTTTATTCACAAATTTCACACCACAGGTCACATACAAAATAAGACAAATCACATCTTCATCTAACGAATCAAAGCAAGAGTAAAGTTAAAACCCTGAAATCAAACAGAAAAAAATATGACTATCAGTTTAAATTCTGTAAGATAACTTGCTTTACACAAGTTTACAAAACAATTTAAAATGTGCATAAGGCAAACTTAAATATGATTGAAAATAAAGTAATACCTCTCTCTGACAGTGGAAATTTTTTTCAGATTATTCTTATTCTGAAAAAACTACTTTTTTATTTGACTTATTTTAAAACTGAGTCTTCTATGGAATACAATAGAGAACTTCAATCTTCTTAAACAGTTTACTTGACTTTCTCTGAAATCTATACAACTCCTTTACAGCAACATATTACTGAAATATATGAAATTTAGAACTATGCATTGAATTGCAATTTAGTTGCACAATTTTTCTATTTCTTGTCCTCGAAGCTGTATGAAGCAGATGAGTTTTCACTTCCTGTTAATATGAGAAAAATTTAATAATGTAATGTGGCACAAGATGAGTTTAGATGCAAGGGAGGCAGTAAGGACTGGGTACAAAGGGAACCAGAAAAGAACATGATAAGGTACTGCCATCAATCCTGGGACTTCCAGACCAAAGACAGAGCTCAGGAAGCAATCAGGGAGGACATTTCCTGCAGGGTCACTGGATGAGAAACTTCTCAAGTCCTGAAAAAGCATTCTCTTTGTGGAAGAATAAGAGTAAAGCAGTAAATAAAAGTAAATACTGAGAAGTTGAGACAGAAGGTTCTTCCTTGAGTGTTGTCATGTTCACTTTGGCTCAGGAGAAGAAGCTAGAGTGTTGTTTTCAGACCTAACTCTACAAACAGCTGCTTTTCCCCTTTTCTCCATACTGATGTGAGAGCACTACAGGAAGAAGAGCCAGTGCGACTTCAGAGCATAGGCCTTTTACAGGGAGAAGCTTTTGTGTAAACTACCTAATCAGAAATTTGTATCCAAAGTGTTTCCCTTTTTTTCTGCTTTATGTCTTGTCACCTCTACCATCCTTCTAGCAAAATCCAGTAAATCTCCAGAGTGGCCACGGAAGGCCCAAATCATCATTGATGCAGTTATAACTGAATGATTGATTGACTGATTGAGTAGGGATTTCATTCTGTTACACAGGCTGGAGTGCAGTGGCACAACTATGACTCACCGCAACCTCAACCTCCTGGGTTCAGGTGATCTTTTCGCCTTAGCTTTCTCAGTAGCTGGGACTACATGTGTGTGCCACTATGCCCAGCTAATTGGTGACCCACAACAAAGTTTGTTCAATACATACCAGTCCTGTGCGAAGTACAAACCCCTTTGTGATGCACATCATCACAGTCCTGGTTTGTCCTGAACAGTAAGTCACAAAGGACCTCTGTGGATAGAGCACCTGGTCAAAAGTAGGGTACATGGAGAGGGGCAGTGCAGAGCATCTCTCAGTATAACTATGACACATTATAACAGCTTCTCCAGTGCTCATATCCATTATTATGGTTTTTTGTCCATTAGGAATTGATTAATGGGCACAGCCTCAATGGTATCATTATGAGCTGAAAGACATGATGATATAGAGTGAAAGTTCATTGCCACTTCTGTTATTTTCTTAATCTGAATTTATCTTAATGTCACCATTTCTAATACTAGTTGAGGAAATGATACATCACTCATATTTAACTTATATGCTGATTTACATCTGTTCATAATTTTGAATATTGACTGAGCAAAGGTCAGTATGGCAGAAAGATCTTGACAAAGATTTTTTCAATAGAACTGCCATATGATTTATGGAAGAAAAGCAGGTTAAAACTTGACCTCTTGAGAGTGAACCACACACAGACCCCACAATCTGTACTCCCTCCATCAATGCATATAACCATATGATCTAGCAATTCCACTGCTGGGTATATATCCAAAGGTAATAAAATCAGTATGTCTAAGAGACATCTGCACCACTATGTTTATTGCAACATTTTCAAATAGCCAAGATATGGAATCAACCTAAGTGTCCATCAATGGATAAATGGATAAAATGTGGTACATATACACAATGTAACACTATTCAGCCATAAAAATGAAGGAAATCTGTCATTTGTGGCAACATGGATAAGCCTGGAGGACATTACATTAACTGAAATAAGGCGGGCATATAGAGATAAGTACTGCATGAGTTCACTCATATATGGAATCTGAAAAAGGTGATCTCATAAAAGCAGAGAGTAGAGGCTGGGCATGTAGCTCACGCCTGTAATCCCAGCACTTTGGGAGGCTGAAGTGGGTAGACTGCTTGAGCCCAGGAGTTTGAGAACAGCCTGGCCAACATAGTGAAAACTTGTCTCTACAAAAAATAAAAATAAAAAATTTAGCTGGGTATGGTAGTGTGCCTGTATTCCTAGCTACTCAAGATGCTGTGGTAGAAGGATCACCTGAGCCAAGGAGGTCAAGACTGCCATGAGCAATGGTTATTGTGATTATGCTACGGCACTCCAGCCTGGGCAACAGAGTGAGTCACTGACTCAAAAAAAAAAGAGGAGAAGGAGAAGAAAATGCTGGCTTCCAAAGGGAGAGGGGGAGTTGAAGTGATGTCGGTCAAAGGATACAAAATTTAAGTTAGATAGGAGGAATCAGTTTAAGAGATCTATTATACAACAAAGTAACTATAGTTAATATATCATAATCCCGAAGAATGTTAAGAGAATAAACATTAAGTTTTCTCACCAGAAAAATGACAACCATGTGAGGTAACAGGTAATGCATATGTTAGTTAACTAGAATTAGTCATTCCACAGTATTCTTCACAACATCATGTTGTATAAATAAATACAATTTTATCTGTCAAAAAAATGCTATGGTGAAAATGTATATCAATTACTGATAAAGATGAAAAATGTGCAATTTTACAAGTAATCAAATAACGATAACGTAATAATGATAACGTAAAACAATTTTTAATCTACATTTAATAAATTCCCATTCCAGAAAATACATCACAAAATGTACAGCTGAATCTTAGTATTTTTGTTTAATATACACAAAAGAGAATTTAAACAAAATTAGAAAACACTGCATTTTCTTTATTTTTTATTTTTTATTTTTGAGTTGGAGTCTCACTCTGTTGCCCAGGCTGGAGTGCAGTAGCACACTCCCAGCTACCGCAGCCTTAAGCTATTGGGCTTAGGCGATCCTTCCTCTTTAGCTTTCCAAGTAACCGAAACATCAGGCCTGTGCTACCATGCCCGGCTAATTTTTTTCGATTTATTGTAGAGATGAGGTCTCACCAAGTTGTCCCGGCTGGTCTCAAACCCGTGGGCTCAGGCAATCCTCTCACCTTGGCCTCCCAAAGTGCTGGGATTACAGGAGTGAATCACTGCAGCTGGCCAACACTGCATTTTCAACCTTATGTTTGTGTCAGTTAATCTGTTACTCACAAGTTGAAACTCATAACTAAATATAAATAGAGGCTAAGCTGTTGAAAGGTTAAATTTGAACTTGAAATTGAACTTGATATCTGGTGCTAAAAATGGTGAACTTTCTGTTTGCCTGCAAGGCAGAGTTGTAATAATTAGGCAGTCTCCTCAAACAAAGCCAGAGCTGCTCTCACATAAGCTTTTGGGATGTCTGGCATTCCGAAATTGATGGGCTTACGGAAGTGAGAGTGTTAAAAAAATTATAGATTTTCAGATGTGTTAGTGTGATTACTACTGTCAACTACTTGCTTTCACAAGCAAGACTTCTGAAGTGAGCCACTTGCTGATTGACTGTTGCCTGGCAGACGGTGGCCATTACTGATGGGCTCTTTTAGGACTGCAGCTTGACCGCTGCTTGGCTAAATTTTAGAAGCTTGAGATTACCACTACTATGCTGACTTTGAGAGTTACTGGGGTGAGGCTGTTGTTGATTGACTATCTTTTAGAACATATATAGTTATCTTAAGTTATTGCTTTTCTTTTTTTTTTTTTTTTTGTGTTGGAGTCTCACTCTGTCGCCCAGACTCGAGTGCAGTGGCCGCTCCCAGCCACCGCAGCCTCGACCTGCTGGGCTCCGGTGATCCTTCCGCCTCAGCCTTCTGAGTAGCCGGAATTACAGGCATGTGCTACCACGCCCAGCTGATTTTTTGATTTATTGTAGAGATGAGGTCTCGCTGCCCAGACGGGTCTCGAACCCACGGGCTCAGGCAATCCACTCACCTCAGCCTCCCAAAGGTGCAGGATTACAGGCTGAGCCACCGAACCTGGATGAAGTTATTTCAAATAAACTGGTTAGACCAGGCTCGGTGGCTCAGTCTGTAATCCCAGCATTTTGGGAGGCTGAGGCGAGTGGATTGCCTGAGCCCACGGGTTTGAGACCTGCCCAGGCAACTTGGGGAGACCTCATCTCTACAATAAATCAAAAATTAGCCAGGCATGGTAGCGCACGCCTATAGTTCCGGCTACTTGGAAGGCTGAGGCGGAAGGATCACCGGAGCCCAGCAGGTCGAGGCTGCAGTGGCCAGGAGTGTGCCACTGTGCTCCAATCTGGGCGACAGAGTGGGACTCCGATTAAAAACAAAACAAAACAAAACTTTGGTTAATACAAAACACAAGCACTTTAATTCTCCATCTCTTTTTCTTGTTTGTTTTTTCTTCAGCCAAACCTTAGGAGACAAAGATAGGCATTGTCCAGAAGTCTAATTTGGGAGTAGGCGAAATTCAGCTAGTGTTGCCACTGAGGGATTTAACAGAAAATTACAATGAAAAAAAATTTCAATCTACTTTTTGTAAAAAGCTGAATACAGGGTATTTAGCTGACAAAGACAATACAGAACACAGGACATCTACTATATATATGTTAAACCCAAAATTCAAAATCCGAGAGACCACCAAGGAGCCAGCTCCGATGCAAACACACTAGGGTCTTTATTCAGGCTTGAGTCTGGGCTCACGTTTGAAGCCGACACAGCAGCTTCAGGGACGAGAGCCCCGACCCAGGCTAACACGCACCTTTTATACATAATTCTGAAGGGGTGGGGTGGTTTTACAAACTTGTGCACACAGGATTGGATAAAAACTATATGACGCAGTTACAAAGACTTTGGTTGATTCAAGTTCGATTTGCACGGGCTCAGGCTTAGTTACTTGTGATGGACAAGTAACTGCCAAACGGGCAGAATGGAATGCCAGATAAGCTAGGCTTAACAAGCAGGCAGGAGGTTTGAAACAAGGCAGAACCCACGGGGGAGGGTGGCTGGCGCCACCAGTCTACCGTTATCTAAGCAAAGGAATGTCCGGGAGGGGCTCATTCCTTAACATTCATACACTGCTAGCAGCAGTTGCAGAAGCAATCGGTTATTTTATGGGACAAACAAAAATTAAACTTAACAAAGTTCTAAGTACAAACACTGCAAACAAATACAGTGAACGTGGGGTAGGAATTCATATAGTAATAGTTCTTTTTGAGGTTTTTTTTTTTTTTTTTGAGTCTCTCATTCCCCTCTCTCAGAGGAGCCTAAAGATAAGACCAATCACAGGTCTACATAGGTTTCTTTAAGGCCATTCTGAAAATGGATAGGAGAGCTGAGATAACACGAGTGGGTACCAAGTGGTTGGTACTGCTGCTTGAGTACCATGAGTTGAACAGTGCTGACTCGATTTTTAACAAAGGCTATAAGCTTATTGATGATGCAAGGCCCGAAAATAAGTAGGAGAATTAAAACAACTAAAGAGCCAACTACGGTGGAAATTAATGTAGTAAACCAAGGGGAGCAGTTAAACCATGCTTCAAACCAATTGAGTTGTTGCTCTTGTTCTCCAAAACTACAATAGTAGAAAATAGAGACAATGAAATTCTTAAAGTTAACTGTATTCTTATTAAACCTTAAAATATCATGATTGGTCATGCTTGAACTAACATGATTCTTTGACATTAGCATGACCCATTTTACAATAATTTTTATGAATAAAATAAATTTAATTTTTATAATAGGTAGAAAAACCTTATACTAACTGTAGTTAAAGCCGGTCTGAAAGAATGCAGCCCAGTCTAAAGTACGCGCTGGGCCCTCAGGAATATGGCCCAAACTTTGTGCTGGGCCATTTCTGACAACTCTAGATAATTATTTATACCATTGAAAAGCTTGAAACAGCTCTCTATAAGTATATACTAATTTTACAAATATATTTTTAAATCTTATAAAGAAGCTTGTACCATAAAAAAGGCTTCCAAATGTGACCTGAATTTGAATTATATTTAATTTTTAAGCTGAAACCACAGTTTTATGGGAAACAGGAACAATGGGTTTCTAGAGTGAGCCATGCCTGTCACAGTCACAGAGCCTTCAGTTTAGATCAGCAGAGTTTCTTTAGGTTACTTGTGCTGCATGGTAAAAGGAGGAGGAAAATGGGATCAACAGCTCCCGAACACATCCTAGTGGTCTCAGGGTCCACGGCCCTCCCTGATCCCTAATGCTCAGTGGGCCTCCGTGGCCGGCTCCCAACATCTCTCCCTTTTTTTAATTTTTGTGCACAAAACCATGAAACTCGGTGTTGAGCTGAGAAATGTTCTTTTTCAGTACTCTGAAAATAACTGGAAGTAGGCATAGCAACACAAGAATCACTGTCCCGCAAATTCCAAATTGGAGCTAACCAATTTATAGGACCGGAACTGCTTTTCAGCAACTGTCCTGTATGTCTTGATGTAATTTAGTAAGGTCTATACTCAAGTCCAAATGATTTTAAATTCCAAGGATATGATTTTTTTATCTTGTCCTAATTATGGACAGACTTATTCACCTCCAAAGAAGTGAGGCAAATCCACTTAAACTCAGAGTGACATCGGAAAGCCAGTTTTATCTTTAAAGTCACAAGCTTTTGTCCTATTGCTAAAACTGTTTTATCTAAGCATTAACTTTACTTTTTAACTTTTGATCTATAATCTTTTGAGTAGCTAATGCAATAGAAAAATTCTTAGATAACTGATCAACAAAGGTAGCTGTATGAACTTCTTTAGATAGAGCTACAGCTGAAACTATTATTGATGTAGCAACAGCTATTAATGCTGTAATTCTTTAAAGTAGCTTAAAAAACCTTTCTGTCTTTTTAACACAGCATTAATCTTATATAATGTCTGTAAGCCATATTCTGCATATTAACAGGATGACAAAGATATGGGGATCATTAAATAGGGGAGTTGCTTGAGAATGACAAATCCCTCATAAAAGGCATTGGTTAAACAATTAGTAAAATGCATTCAGTACAAGATATCTTATAAACATTAGCACGATAAACAATTTTAACAGTTTGAAATCCATTCCAAACAAGAAATATATAAGGAGATTGCAAGTATGCTTTAATAAGGTATGACTGAGTTTGTCCAACAGATCTAGATAGGCTGACTGGTTGAAGGGCTGCGAGAGCTCTCCATAGATGAGGCTGAATAATCTGCCAGACGCCGTACTGGATGGACCGTACTGGAGGCACCCATCCATTGGAATGACACCTAGCTGTGGCAAGCGTAGAGCCATTAAAAACCCCAGTCACTAATATATAGTCTTTTACCGGGCACAGGATGGTCCACCTTAGAGTTATAAGCACAGTCTCTCCATTTCAGGAAGCCAGTATCTCGCTGGATGAGTGACCAGTCCTTTTCCATATCAAGCAGGTACGCTGACAGGTGGTGAAGCGTTCCTCCAGGCATTAACATCTCCAGCCACCAACCATCCTGATAAGGGCTTTCTATACTCAGAGACTTAAAGGTAGATATTAAGCAAGAAGCCCGGTACCTGAGCATGAAATAAAGCAGGCCTTCCCATTTTCCTGTAAGGAGATCCTTTCATATTACCATAGGTTTAATTTTTTCATCCAGGTTCCAATGTCTAGCCATAGCTGAATTGCCTATGAACCTAAATTTAAATGGTTTACAACAAACAAGGCATGATTTAAAATATGGTGGGGAGAGCTATACTTGAATCTCCCCCGTCTTGTAATTTAATTACTTGATTTTTAAGGTTTGGTGAGCTTTTTCAACTATGGCTTGACTGGGTGAATTAATTCTTGTGGAGTGGAAAAAAAATGTTAAATTGGGAGCAAAATTGCTGGAAAAATTTAGACATGTATGCCGGACCATTGTCAGGGAGGCTGGACATGCCTACAGTCAGGAACCCGAATAGGTGAAGTAAACTTTGGGCATGAACAGGAAAGGGCAGGACCTTAAGCAATTGCTATTTGGATTTAATAAAACATCAAGTGAGAGCATAGGCAAAAATTATTAAGCAAACAATGATGAAAAGAGTTACTGTTCCAAAAAAACAATGTTGGAAAAGTGAAAGTTCCATAAATTGTATGTATCCATTAACATAAGTTGAAATATTTCCTTGTAAATTATTTATAGTTGTACTTTAATAAGGAAATACAGCCATTTTGACACAAAGTCTGAAGAAAGAAAGATTGAAAACATTAGAGACATGTAGTTAGGTTATAGCTTAAATTGAGAATTCAAAACAGATAAACATTGGCAAGAGAAAATAGTTTCCTTTGTTTTTATAATAGGTCTGACATACTTTTACAATTTATATGCTAGAGAGTGAAGCCCAGTTTATTCTCCACTCATCCTATGTTGGATAGTAATTCTTGTGCCTGGAAGGAGATTTTAAAGTTCGTGCTGTTAGTGAAATTAATTTACCTGGCCTTCAGGCAATTTAGAAGGGGGTGGGGTAGGTGTGATCCCTGGAGCTTGTTGCTTGTCTCACCCCAGAGACTGAATCAAGAACTTGAAGAGTTTAAGCATCAAAGTTTTTTTAAAAGCATGTTACAACACAAAATCACAGTATTTATTGTAAATTTACTTATTTAGCCAAAATGACAGTCCAATGATTTTGAAAAGAAAAAAACTTCGCTTATTTGGAACAAAGACAGGGGGAGGGCTAATTGAATTTTCTCTTTCTTTCTTTCCTTCTTTTTTTTTTTTACTAACTTTTACCATGTTTGATAAACTTATACCATTCTTTGACACGCTTAAACCTTTTATTTTTGTTCTATACTTTCTTTAACGAGCCATTTTATTATAGAACAAAAATGTACTATATAATTTTTAAATATAATTATTTATCTTTTCTTTATCCTTTTTTACTAAAAACATACCTTACACTAACAACTTTCTTTACATTTTTCCTAATCTCAGAGCTCTAACCAAAGCAACAAGTTTATATGTAGTGGAAGGGCTTAGGTAGGATCCAATGTGGAACTATTAGGGAAATCCAAAGCTATACAAAAGGCATCCAAAAAGCACCTTAGTTAGCCTGTTAATTAACACCTTTTTTTGTAGTTAGCTAGCAGGATTCATTTACATGATCCCAGTTTAGATATAACTTGAGAGAAATTTATTATAAGAAAACAACAAAGAAAAATTTTCAAACATCCCCCCCCATCCCAGCCACCCCCCTGAGAAGAGACCCATCAAGCCATGTGGAAACTTGAAATGGCTTTCTAAGTACATGTGGGGCGTGGGGGGGGGTGAGAGAAGACAAAGGAGGTGAAAACTTTTTTTAAATTTTGTTTACCGAATTTGCCTTGAACACTTGCAATTTATTATTGTTTATATTATATATATTACTTATTTTGCTTATATATTACTTATTGCGTATATTACTTATTTTGGCTGAGGATTCTAGGGTATACTTTTAAAATGAAATGATAGAACTACAGTCATTAGCATAAATTCTTCCGCAGCACTATTTAGAATCTGTAAGCTTTCATACTCACTTTGAAAGTTTCCCCACTGATTTGCTCATGCTCATTAATCCTCTTTGTTCTCAGTTTCCCCTCTGCCAAGAGCAGGGCAGGTCCCGTGCACAGCGTCTGGACGGCACCCATCCCAGGCCCCCAGGGCCTCGGTGGGCAGGGCGCAGCGGGCCTCGAGGCCACGCGCAGGCTGCAGACCATGGCTCGCATGCTCCACCCCGCTTGCAGGGGGTGGGGCCAAGGGTCACTGCGCTGTGCCTTGGCTGCCCGGGCCAGGCTTTGTTTCCTGTGAGGCCAGGACTCTGAGCATTGGCCCTGTTTGGGTGGAATAAAAGATTTGGCCCATGGGGGGGGTTATCAGTTACATCCTGCCATACGAGGATGTAAGGCACCTGATCCGGGCGTCCATGATGGAGAACAGGAAGATAATATGCTTAACCTGCAAAGCAAAACTTAGTGAGAAAGTGCCCTCAGGTGGCCATCCTACATTGAAGGATGGCCTTTTTTTGTTTGTTTGCAAATGATTACACTCAGATTATCAGCCCTTTCCTTTACGTCCAAGAAATGATCAGTCATAAGAGTTAGAGGATTAGTCAGTCTCTGTCCCATGTTTTCCGTCCATAGTAAAACACACACAAACACAGCAGACAAAAAGACGCCACCAATGCAAAAATACGGATTCCTACGGCTGTGGAGACAAGGATGAAACTGATCTGAAGGCAAGTCCGCGCCTCTCGGTGCTGGGCTACCTTCAGATATGAGGACAGTGCTATCCTCCAAATGGGGGCCTGGTGCATACCCGAAAAATCGGGCACACCAGATGACTCCCTCTTGCCAGCCTGCCAGTGCGTCTGGGAGCTAAACTGAACTTAGGCTAAGTCCATGCCTCTCGGCGCCTGGACTCCCTTACAGGTACAGGTGAGGACAGCTTCTGCCCTGTCCTCCAGATGGGGTCGAGGGACGTCTCCCAGGATCCCCGGCCGGCAGCCCCAGGGTGCGTCCACCCACACCTTCTTCCGGCCTTATGGGTTGGATATCAATATCCTACAAGAAGTGCACTAACAAACAAGTAACAAACGAGCAGACAGACACACAAGCTAACAAACAGGCAGACAGATGATAGAGTGCACTCACCCTCCAGCATTGAGACCCTCCGGGCTGGGGTCTAGGAGGTCTCTGGGATCTCAGTGGAACCTCCAAATGTTAAACCCAAAATTCAAAATCCAAGAGACCACCAAGGAGCCAGCTCCGATGCAAACGCACGAGGGACTTTATTCAGGCTTGAGTCTGGGCTCACGTTTGAAGCCGACGCAGCAGCTTTAGGGACGAGAGCCCCGACCCAGGCTAACACGCACCTTTTATACATAATTCTGAAGGGGTGGGGTGGTTTTACAAACTTGTGCACACAGGATTGGATAAAAACTATATGACGCAGTTACAAAGACTTTGGTTGATTCAAGTTCGATTTGCACGGGCTCAGGCTTAGTTACTTGTGATGGACAAGTAACTGCCAAACGGGCAGAATGGAATGCCAGATAAGCTAGGTTTAGCAAGCAGGCAGGAGGTTTGAAACAAGGCAGAACCCATGGGGGGGGTGGCTGGTGCCACCAGTCTACCGTTATCTACACAAAGGAATGTCCGGGAAGGGCTTATTGCTTAACATTCATACACTGCTAGCAGCAGTTGCAGAAGCAATCGGTTATTTTATGGGACAAACAAAAATTAAACTTAACAAAGTTCTAAGTACAAACACTGCAAACAAATACAGTGAACATGGGGTAGGAATTCATATAGTAATAGTTCTTTTTGAGTTTTGGGTTTTTTTTTTGAGTCTCTCAATATACACACAGGGTAGCTAACAACGTGTCCATGCAGCTACTCTTGTGACTGAAACCCAGTAAATGCTCACTGAACATTTGTTACAGCAATACATGCAGGTAACAACACAGGTTCCCTATTAGTTTTTACCTTTCTGACAACTCTTTTAAAAACATACTGGCTTCTTTTCTCTTTCTAAACTATTAATGTGAAATGTTTTGAAGTATGAAAAAGAATTACATTTTGGGGACCAAACAATGAGTGTGGCCAACTTTACAGCACAGCCACAGGCTCAACTTCATTCTCTGACTTCCTAAATCCTCATGCCTCTGGTTCATTTTTTCTTCACCTTTTCACAAATGTTTCTCTAGTACTATATCTGTCACTTTCTCTGATTAACTACATACTCATTATTAGTAACTTTAAGTAACTTCCATTTCACAAGCATTTTTCAGAGATTATCTCAACTTCCTGCGCAGATGCTGTTGCAATCACAGGTGAAATGATGAATCACTTCCCAGCAAGGATATGAGATCATGGATTCCCAAACCTTTTTCTCAAGGATAAGATGCTCCCCTTGCACAGGGTTAATTGTCAGAAAAACACATGCTGTCCAGGTAGGAAATGACGTGTTGCTTCGTTTCCAATGGGTTTCAGATTATTTTTTTAAATATGGAAAATATCTCACATATGGAATAAAAAATATTATCTGAAAATGTCCTCTATGTTGGAACACCATCACTGACTATTACAGTCAGGAAAGATGTTTTCTATGGTATCCACAAACACAGAATTGCCCTTTTGTCCTAATTCAGTGCCTTCTGATATACTTCCTCCATAACTTCTTTCCAGTTATGGCTTTGTCTGAAGTCCTCTGTTATTGACCTTGGTTGAACCTACTGTAGCTCATAAGAATGATTCTAAGCTCCAGTCTTTTCACATTGGGTGGAAACAATATAGGGGTATGAAGATCCATGAGGCTTTTTAGCATGGATAAAATGGTTACAAGTACAGAGAATATGGGAATGCCTTCAGCTACAAAAGTATACTTGTGGAGTATGAGAAAGTCCACACTGGGTAAAGACTTTATAAGTGAGACCAGAGTGAGAGGTTGTTTATATGGAGTTCCACATTTATGAGACATTAGAAAATTTACACTGGATAAAATCCTTATGAGTACAGTGAATGTGGGAAATGCTTAAAGTGAATCATTGTAAAATTCATGCTGGAGAAAGGTTTTCTGATTGTAGTTAGTGTGGGAAATTCTGTAAGTTCATCTCCAACCTCATCATAGAGTTCACAGTGGGAAAAGACCTTATGGTTGCAATGAATGTGGAACATTTTTTATAGAGTAATCCATACTCATTAGACAAGAGCTGTTTGCACTGTACAAAAGTCTTATAACTGCATCAAATGTGGAAGACCCTTCTTTCAAAGTCCTACCTCATTCATTATTGGAAAATCCACACTGCAGAAAGGCCTTATTAGTGCAGCAAATGTTAAGAATTCTTTAGCTGCAACTTTATCTTTATTTTACATCAGAGAGTTTATACTTGAGAAAAGACTTATAAGTACAGTGATTATGGTAAGTCTTCTTTACAAAATCCTTCCTTATAGGTTGCCAGATAATCCAGTGTAGAAAAGTTGTATTTGTCTGGGCATAGTGACTCATGCCGGCAATCCAGCACTTTGGAAGGCGGAGGTGAGAGCATCGCTTGAGCCCAATATTTTGAGACCAGCCTGGACAACACAGCAAGACCTTGTCTCAACAATAATAATAATTATTATCATTATTAATAATAATCAATAATAATAATATTATTATTATTAATAATGTGGTGGCACATGCCTGTAGTCCCAGTTACTCAGGAGGCTGAGGCAGAAGGATTGCCTGAGCCCAGGAGGTTGAGACTGTGGTGAGGCATGATTGTGCCACTGCACTCCAGCCTGGCGACAGAGTGAGACCTTGACTGAAAAAAAAAAGGAGGAAGAGGAAAAAGAGGAAGAGGAAGAAGAAGAAATATCAGTACAGCAAGTATGGAAAATGTTTTAGGTGTACCTTCACACTCTTTAGACAGTGGAGACGTCACAATGGTGATAGGTGTTATAAATTCAGAAAATGTGGAACGCTGTTATCTGCAAAAATGTACTTGTTAGGGAGCAGAAAATCTATGCAGAGCATCTCACTCATTTTATACTATAGAATTTACATTGGAGAAAGGCCTTATGAATGCAGCAAATGTGTGCATGTCTTTTGCCAAGTCTTTCACTTTGCACCAAACAGTTTACACCAGAGAAAGAAATTATGAGTGCAACAACTGGGAAAAGCTTTCAACCAGAACTCAGTTCTGATTAGTACTGCTAACTACTGTTATATACTTTTGCTTTAAAAGTATTTTTGGAAAAAAAATGCCCTCTTGAACATTTTTAAGTGTACAGTTCAGTACTATTAAATACATTCCCATTGTTGTTGAATGAATATTCAGAACTCTTTTCATATTGCAAAAATGAAACCTATAGTTATTAAACAACTCACATTCCTCCTGCTGTCCCTGGCAACCAACAATATACTTTCTGTCTCTATGAACTGGAATACCTTAAGTATCTCACATAAAAAGAATCATACATTTTTTGTCTTTTTGGGGGTGCCTTACTTCACTTACCATAAGATCTCTAGTTTCAACCATGTTGTAGCTTATATCAAGATTTCAAGTCTCAATATTCTATTGTATCTACATACCAATTTTGTTTATTATTATTATTATTTTTTTGAGTCAGAGTCTCACTCTGTCACCCAGGCTGAAGTGCAGTGGCATGCTCATGGTCCCGCCAACCTCTATCTGTTGAGCTCTGGCGATCCTTCTGCCTCAGCCTTCCAAGTAGCCGGAACTACAGGTGTGTGCTACCATGCCTGGTTAATTTTTTAAAAATTTATTATAGAGAAGAGGTCTGACCATGTTGCCCGGCTGGTCTTGAACCCATGGGCTCAGACAATCCTCTCGTCTCGGCCTCCCAAAGTGCTGGGATTACAGGCTTGAGTCAGCGTGCTTGGCCTACATACCACATTTTATCCATACATCTGTTGGACATTTGGTTTGCTTCTACCCTTTGACTATTGTGAATATTATTATAAGCATGAGTGTACAAATGTCTCTTTGAGTCTGTGTTTTAAGTTCTTTTTTTTTTTTTTTTTTTGAGTCAGAGTACCACTCTGTTGCCCAGGCTGGAGTGTAGTTGCACACTCACGGCCACCCCAGCGTCAACCTGCAGGGCTCACGTGATCCTTCCACCTCAGTCTTCCAAGTAGCTAGGAGGCACACGCCACCATGCTCAGCTAAATTTTCTGATTTATTGTGGAGTTGAGGTCTCGCCAAGTTGTCCAGGTTGGTCTCAAACCCGTGGGCTCAGACATTCCTCTCACTTCGGCCTCCCAAAGTGCTGGGATTTTAGGCTTGAGCCACTGTGCCTGGCCGTTCTCAATTCTTTATTGGTATATTCCCAGAAGTGGAATTTTTGACTCGTGGTAATTCTATATTGAACGTTTTTCTTTTTTTGTGAGTTGGAGTCTTACTCTGTTGCTCAGGCTGGAGTGCAGTGGCAGGGCCATGTCTCATCATGGCTTTGACCTTGTGGGCTCAGGCTATCTTTCTGCCTCAGCTGCTTTGGTTGCTGAGACTACAGGCATGGTTTTAAAAAATTTTTTTAGAGTGAGATTTCACTATGTTGCCCAGGCTGGTCTCAAATTCTTGGGTTCAAGTAATCCTCCCACCTCAGCCTTCCAAAATGCTGGGATTACAGGCATGAGCCAATGTGCCTGGCTTTATGTTTAACATTTTGAGGAACTGAGGAAATTTTTTTTTCCTTTGCAACTGCACAATTTTGCATTCACACAAACAGTGCACAAGGGTCCTGATTTCTTCAAACCCTGTGAAGTGATACCTCGTGGAATTTTTGATTTGCAGTTCTCTAATGATTAGTCATGTTGAGCATCTTTTCATGTGTTTATTGGCCATTTGTGTATTGTTTTTGGAGAAATTATTCAAAGCATTTGCCCATTTTTATTATTTATTTATTTTTCACGCAACATTTTTCAAATGTGCCAACATCATAAAAAGGTTTCATGGTGACACACTTCACACATGTGTGTGAAAACCCCATCATCGTGTTATGAGCTACACAAGGATTAATTTGCCCATTATAAAATTGATTATTTTTAATTGAATTATATGTGTTCTTATATATTCTGAATATTATTCCTTTATCTGACAGAATTTACAAACATTTTTTCCCATTCAATATGTTGCCTTTCACTGTGTTGATTTTTGTCCTTTGATAAACAAATTTTAAATTTTTATGAAGGCCAATTTATTAATTATTATCTTGTACGTGATTTTGGTGTTGCATTCAAAAAATTATAACCAAAGCTAATGTCATGAAACTTTTCCCCTATATTTCAAGAGTGTTATCATTTTAGGCCTAACATTTACACATAATGTTTGATCAATTTAAGTTAATTTTTTTGTGTTGTAAAGTAATGGTCACACTTCCTTATTTGCATTTTCCTACCCAGTTTTCCTAGTATAATTTATTGAAAATACTGTCCTATTCCCATTGCATGGTCTTTGCATCTGGTTGAAAATCATTTGACTATGTATATGAGTGTTTATTTCTGGACTATGCATTCTATTCCACTGATTTACACTCATACGTATACCCTTATGCTAGTACATAATATTTGACAAATATATATATATATATTTTTTTGAGTTGGAGTCTCACTCAGTCGCCCAGACTGGAGTGCAGTGGCCGCTCCCGGCCACTGCAGTCTCGAGCTGCTGGCCTCCGGCGATCCTTCCACCTCAGCCTTCCAAGTAGCTGGAACTACAGGCGCGCGCTACCACGCCCCGGCTGATTTTTGATTTATTGTAGAGATGAGGTCTCGCCAAGTTGCCCAGGGGGTCTCGAACCTGTGGGCTCAGGCAATCCACTCACCTCAGCCTCCCAAAGTGCTGGGATTACAGGCTGAGCCACCAAGCCTGGCTATATATATATATATATTTATATTTTTTTTTTTTTTTTTTTTTTTTTTTTTGAGTTGGAGTCTCACTCTGTCGCCCAGACTGGAGTGCAGTGGCCATTCCCAGCCACCACAGCCTCGACCTGCTGGGCTCCCGCGATCCTCCCGCCTCAGCCTTTTGAGTAGACGTAATTACAGGCGTGCGCTACCACACCGGCTAATTTTTTGATTTATTGTAGAGATGAAGTCTCGCCTGCCCAGGCGGGTCTCGAACCCGTGGGCTCAGGCAATCCACTCACCTCAGCCTCCCAAAGGCGCGGGATTACAGGCTGAGCCACCCAGCCCGGCTTATATTTTTTTTAATAATATTTTCACCATTGCCTTGCTAAGCTATGGTGTGATGATGTGCTTTTTGGGCTATGGCCAGGCCATGTTTTTTTAAGCTTTGGCCCCCTCCCCTCCCCTGGGGAGGTGAATCCCCACTTTCTCTCTCTCTCGCTCTTTCTGATTTAGTTTTTAAATAAACTATATATCTTCATCTAAAAAAATAAAAAGTAAAAATAATATTTTGATCCAACTATGAAACCTTGGTTTGGGGCCCTTCAGTTTGTCCTTTGGAGCCGCTGAGTAAATCTTTGCCTTCAACTGCTTCCCTAATCAGGCTCTCACACTCCAGGTCATGTTGTATAATCCTTTATATATGTTGTGGAATCTGATTTTAAAATATTTCTTGATGTATCTTTTATCTCTATAAATAAAAGTAATTGGTTTTTAGTATTCTTCCTATGTGATATGTGTGTCTGATTTTGTTATCAGAGGAACCCTGAATTGGGATGTATTCCTCCTCCTTTATTTTCTGGAAGAATTTGCAAAGCATTAGTAATATGTCTTTAAATATTTAATATATTCCCTAGTGAAGGCATTTGGGTCTGGGATTTCCTTGTGGGAAAGAACATCAGAAAAAATTACTTAGTATAGTTCTGTGTAGATTTTCTGCATCTTTCTATGTCAGGATTTTTTTTTTTTTTTGAGTTGGAGTCTCACTCTGTCGTCCAGACTGGAGTGCAGTGGCCGCTCCCGGCCACCGCAGCCTCGACCTGCTGGGCTCCAGCAATCCTTCTGCCTCAGTCATCCAAATAGCTGGAACTACAGGCGTGCGCTACCACGCCCGGCTAATTTTTGATTTTTATTGTAGAGATGAGGTCTCGCCAAGTTGCCCAGGAGGGTCTCGAACCCGTGGGCTCAGGCAATCCACTTACCTCAGCCTCCCAAAGGCACGGGATTACAGGCTGAGCCACCAAGCCCGGCTAGTTTTTTTTTTTTTTTTTTTAGTAGAGTTCTCACTCTGTCGCTTAGGCTGAGTACATGGGACATTCACAGCTCACCACAGCCTCAAACTGGGCTCCAGTGATCCTCCTGCCTCAGCCTCCTAAGTAGCTGGTACGACAGGCACATGCCACCACACTTAGCTAAATTTTAAAATGTTTTTATAGAGACAAGGTCTCGCCGTGTTGTCCAGGCTGGTCTCAAACTCTTGGGCTCAAGCCATCTTCCTGCCTTGGCCTCCCAAAGTACTGGGATTATGGGCATGAGTCACTGCACCCTGCCTTGTCAGTTTTGCTAATTGTGTTTTTTAGAAATTTGTGCATTGCATCTGAATTGTTTAATTTATGGAGATAAAATTGTTCAAAATATTTACTTAGGTTTTCTTTCTGTAGAGTCAGTTATTACACATTCCTTTTATTCTTTTTTTTTATTGTGAAGTTGTGGGGTACAGTTAAGGGTTAGGTATACAATTGCGTTTCATTCAGGCACCCTGTTGATATGGGATGTTTCCCCGTACCCAGGCAGATATTTGCTACTGTTAATCCCATCTCCCTCCCCCCACCATAGTTTCCCAGTACGGTCAGTCATTTTCGTATAGTATTGCATTGGATGTTTAAGGTCCATTATATGAGTGAGAACATGTGATACTCGGATCTTTGTTTCTGTGAGAGGTCACTCAGTATTATAGACTCTAGTTCCATCCAGGTTGCTGCGAAATTCATGATTTTGTTCTTTTTTATGGCTGCGTAGTATTCCATCGTGTATATGTACCACATTTTTTAAATCCAGTCCTCTTTTGACGGGCAGCATGGCTGTTTCCAGGTTCTTGCTATTGTGAACAATGCTGCGATAAACATGCGTGTGCAGGTATCTTTTTTATAGAGTGATTTGTGTTCTTCAGGATATATTCCCAGTAGGGGGATTGCAGGGTCATATGGGAGGTTGGTATTTACAGCTTTTAAGAATCGCCACACTGCTTTCCACAGAGGTTGCACTAGTTTACACTCCCACCAACAGTGTAGAAGTGTTCCCTTTTCACCACACCCTCTCCAGCAGCTGTTATTTTTTGAGTTGTTGATAATTGCCATTCTGACTGGAGTTAGGTGGTATCTCAGAGTGATTTTGATTTTCATCTCCCTGATGATTAGTGAGGTTGAACATTTCTTCATGTGTTTGTTGGCTGCTCGGATGTTTTCCTTTGTGAAGTGTCTGTTCATATCTTTTGCCCATTTTATAATGGGGTTGTTTGTGTTTTTCTTTTCTGCACGCTTGAGTTCCTTGTAGATCCAGGATGTTAAGCCTTTGTCGGACCTGGAGTTGGCAAATACTTTTTCCAAGTCTGTAGGCTGTCTCCCTGCTCTCTTGATGGTTTCTTTGGCTTTGCAGAAGCTTGTCAGTTTAATAAGGTCCCACTTGTCTATTTTCTCTCTTATGAGCTGTGGGTTTTGGGTTTTGTTCAGGAATTGGATGCCAGTTCCGATTTCCATGAGGGTTTTTCCTTCCTTTTATTCTTGATTTACTTTTTCTTCTTTCTTATTTTTCTGGTTGGACTACCTAGTGTAATTTTGTTGTTGTTGTTTTCAAAAGAGTCAACTTTCACTTCATTGATTTTTATAGTTTTTTTCCTGTTTTCTATTTAAATAAATTTTGTCTACTCTTCATTATTTTTTCTTTCTCCTTCCTTCTGAGATTAGTTTGACTTTATTTTTTCTTTCTTTCTTTCTTTCTTTCTTTTTTTTTTGAGTTGGAATCTCACTCTGTCGCCCAGACTGGAGTGCAGTGGCTGCTCCTGGCCAATGCAGCCTCAACCTGCTGGGCTCCAGTGATCCTTCCGCCTCAGCCTTCCAAGTAGCTGGAACTACAGGCGCGCACTACCATGCCCGGCTAATTTTTTGACTTATTGTAGAGATGAGGTCTCGCTAAGTTGCCCAGGCGGGTCTCGAACCCATGGGCTCAGGCAATCTACTCACCTCAGCCTCCCAAAGCTATTTTTGCTTTCTTAACATGGAAATAGTTTATTGAGATCTTTATTTTTTCATTTTTTTATTTTTTTGAGTTGGAGTCTCACTCTGTCACCCAGACTGGAGTGCAGTGGCTGCTCCCAGCCACCGCAGCCTCGACCTGCTGGGCTCTGGCAATCCTTCTGCCTCAGCCTTCCGAGTAGCTGGAACTACAGGCGTGCGCTACCACACCCGGCTCATTTTTTGATTTATTGTAGAGATGAGGTCTTGCCAGTTTGCCCAGGCGGGGCTCGAACCCGCGGGCTCAGGCAATCCACTCACCTCAGCCTCCCAAAGGCGCGGGATTACAGGCTGAGTCACCGAGCCTAGCTAGTTTTTTTCTAATATAGCTATTTAAAACTATTTATTTTCCTCTTAGCACTTAGTTCTGTTTCATCTAATCAATTTTAATAGGTACCATTTAAATTTTTATCCTGTTCAAAATATACATATTTTAATTTTCCTTGTAATTTATTCTATTACTCATAGGTTATTTGGCAGTGTCTCTACATTAAATTTGCATGAATAATATCACAGAACAGGGAAGAGTGTTGTTCAGAGGCCCAAGTATTTTGGTATAGGCTGAGAGATAGGAAAAATCTCTGCGTTGTTTGCAGTAACTGAGGAAAAACTTGATCAAACTCCAAGGAAGCTTCGGAGCAAAAGTAGCAAGTATAATATAGAAACAGACTGATGTTCCAACCAATAGTATGAAAGTTGTATAAGCCACTTAACTCTGGGCTTATACACCCAAAATAATTCTGAATTATCCTATGAATATTTGCAGATCTTATTTGGGTTTAGGGAGATCTTTATTTATAAATTTTTTTTTTTGAGTTGGAGTCTCACTCTGTCGCCCAGACTGGAGTGCAGTGGCCACTCCTGGCCACTGCAGCCTCGACCTGCTGGACTCTGGCGATCCTTCCACCTCAGCCTTTCAAGTAGCTGGAACTACAGGCACGCGCTACCATGCCTGGTTAATTTTTTGAATTATTGTAGAGAACTTGCCTCGCCAAGTTGCCCAGGCAGGTCTCGAACCCACGGGCTCAGGCAATCCACTCACCTCGGCCTCCCAAAGTGCGGTATTACAGGCTGAGCCACCGAGCCCGGCTATTTATAAATCTTAATTCAGCTCATTTCCAAGGTTTACATTCTATAGTTGCCTGCATGTCTACCTTATGAGAAGGACAGATCTTTAAAGGTAAATGTCATTTGGTGTTTAGGGGAGCTGCTTGAAAAAATGTAAGGAATCTTGACAAAGAGAAGAGGAAAGGGGAGACATTGGAAACTCAGAGATTAGAAGGATGAGGGAGAGCTGGGTATATAGAGAGGCAGATGAAGGTCTATGTCAGAGGTTTGTTACGAAAACGAGTCTAGTCTTTGCTCAAGTGTTTGAATTATTCATCAGCTTTGGCTAGAGGATGTCTTAGTGAAGTAGGTTTTTTGTTCGTTTGTTTTCTGTTTATTTTATTTATTTATTTTTGAGTTGGTGTCTCACTCTTGTCTCCCAGGCTGGAGTGCAATGGCACATTTACAGTCACTGCAGCCTCTATCTGCTGGGCTTAGGCGATCCTTCTGCCTCAGCCTTCCAAGTAGCTGAAACTACAGATGCACGCCACCATGACCAGCTAGTTTTTGTGATTTATTGTAGAGACAAGGTCTCACCAAGTTGCCCAGGCTAGTCTCAAACCCTCGGTCTCAGGCAGTCCTTTCACCTCAGCCTCCCAAAGTGTTGGGATTACAGGCTGAGCCACTGAGCCAGCCAACAATTTTATTTTAAATGAAATGTTTCCAGAGCGGTCACTGAAACCCCAAATCATCTTTGATAAAGGTATGTTAAAATACATGTTTCGTGACCTGCCTGGGCAGCAAGACCTCATCTCTACAATAAATCAAAAAATCAGCTGGGTGTGGTAGCACGCGCCTGTAATTCCGGCTACTTTGGAAGGCTGAGGCAGAAGGATCGACGGAACCCAGCAGGTTGAGGCTGCGGTGGCTGGGAGCAGCCACTTCACTCTAGTCTGGGCGACAGAGTGAGACTCCAACTCAAAAAAAACCCAGAAACATGTTTTCTTGCCGGGCTTGGTGGCTCAGCCTGTAATCCCAGCACTTTGGGAGGCTGAGGCAAGTGGATTGCCTAAATCTGCGGGTTCAAGACCAGCCCAGGCAACTTGGCGAGACCTCATCTCTACAATAAATAAGAAAATTATCTGGGCATGGTAGTGTGTGCCTGTAGTTCCGGCTACTTGGAAGGCTGAGGGGGAAGGATCTCTGGAGCCCAGCAGGTTGACTCTGGAGAGGCTGTGAATGTGCCGTTGCACTCGAGCCTGGGCAATGGAGTGAGACGCCAACTCAATAAAACAAAAAACAGACATGTTATCCTAAAAACATTCTAGGACTCAATGACCACAGCAAGCAACCATGCAACTCACCCATTGAAAGGGTCTTCTGCTGGATATAGTGGTGTGGTCACAGTTCACTGCAGCCTTGGACGCCTGGAATTACAGGTGTAAGCCACTGCCCGTGGCCTAAAAGTGGCCTTTGCAGGTGGTTTGGATCCTTAACCTGGAGCCTGCTGAAGATTATTGCCCATGCTGGTCTTGAACTCTAGGTCTCAGCTGTCCTCCCATCACAGTCTCCCCAAAAATACTGGGACCTACAGGTGTGAGCCACAGAACCCAGCCTGTCATTCAGTTTTAATAAATTCATACAAACTATAAAAAAAGAAAATATAGGTGCAAGAAATAGAATTGTAACGAGAGGAATATATTTAAGATGCAGGAATTTTTACTGGAAGAAGAGTTGAATTAAACTTACAGGACAGCTTGAGAACTGTCAATGGCTGGTAGGAATGTAATGCTTGTATATCTTGGACTTTGGGTCTTCAGTCTGGGGTCTCTAGCCTCCTCTGATCTCAGACCTGACAATATTTACCCCTTCAGCAGGAGGATATCAAAGCACACCCTCTGGATCATAGTTTAGTTTTCAGTACAAAATATCAAGATGGAAGAAGAATCTTCTACTTATATTGGTGACTCAGAGCAAAGTTTGTCCAAATGTTGCTGGTCCATTGAAACCTTCACACTTATGCCACTGATTGGAAAATCAGTCCTACAGTGACATGTCTGTTTCTACTCTATGCCTCTTACGACAAACAATACCCACAAACAGCATAGCACAAAGCAGCACCACAAAATATAACAAAAAGGGATAATATAAGTGGCCTCATTCTCATAAAGTTGCCAAACAAATGAGAGTCAATAACAAAGCCCTGTACCAAACTGAAAACAAATAGTCAAAGAATTTCATGAGAGTGGAGTTAAGATCCTGGGGATGAAGTACCTCATCATCACAAACTTGACAAACCGTGACTAGCAAGGCAGGAGAGACCTCTTAGTACAGAGCCTGATAGAGAGCTGGAGTTCATGACCACAACCAGTACAAACCATATCTTTGTGGTATCTTTAAGTATGACACGTTGTATCATAACTTCTGACTGGTCACATCTAATTTATTTTATTTTATTTTTACACTGTAGAAATTTATTATACTTTGCATATCTGTTACACAAATGATAATATAATAGTGCAACTTAAAGTTTCTCTTTAACCTTTAACTTGAAACTTCTCTTTATGTCTTTAACAATGACTCAGGAAGAGAAGACATTCAGAAGAAAAATCATGTATGTATTATTAAAGTAGAAATGAGGAAACGCTCAGAATAACAATGTATTTAAACAATAACCTTGTTGGAATTCTACATCTATCATGATATACGTCTCTGATAAAGCTAAAGAAAAGCCATAATACTTGAACAAGAATAGCACTTAAAACAAACTTAGATAAAAATCTTTTTCAGGAGCCGGGCTCGGTGGCTCAGCCTGTAATCCCGCGCCTTTGGGAGGCTGAGGTGAGTGGATGGCCTGAGCCCGTGGGTTCGAGACCCGCCTGGGCAGGCGAGACCTCATCTCTACAATAAATCAAAAAACCAGCCGGGCATGGTAGCGCGTGCCTGTAATTCTGGCTACTCAGAAGGCTGAGGCGGAAGGATTGCCGGAGCCCAGCAGGTCGAGGCTGCGGTGGCCGGGAGCGGCCACTGCACTCCAGTCTGGGCGACAGAGTGAGACTCCAACTCAAAAAAAAAAAAAAAGCTTTTTCAGCAAAATTTCAGAAGTTTGTCCGTTTTAGAGTTACTTTCTGTTTAGTTTAAATAACCGAGTTCCTGGCCGGGCTCAGTGGCTCAGCCTGTAATCCCGCACCTTGGGAGGCTGAGGTGAGTGGATTGCCTGAGCCCGCGGGTTTGAGACCAACCCGGGTAACTTGGTGAGACCTCATCTCTACAATAAATAAAAAAAATTAGCTGGGTGTGGTAGCGCGCGCCTGTAGTTCCAGCTACTTGGAAGGAGGCTGAGGCAGAAGGATCGCCGGAGCCCAGCAGGTCGAGGCTGTGGTGGCCGGGAGCGGCCAGTGCACTCCAGTCTGGGTGACAGTGAGACTCCAACTCAAAAAAGAAAAGCAACAAAAAACTGAGTTCCATCCCGCAAGTGCTGTTATTGCAACAATACTGTAAAAATTTTCAGCTATCGCTAGTGATTCCGATCCATAAACTATATTCATAATATCTAAAAATAAAAACTGTTTAATGCCAGACATTCTCAAAGCTGAAATAAATTTTTAAAACCAATGATACTTAAAATAAGAAGTTCTGAATTTTACATGTTTTGTTAAACTTTATTGTACAGACTAAAATTTTGATTCTGTAGACTCAGGAATACCAAACTGTCTACTGGGTTTAGTGGCTTCCAGCATCAGCTCCTGCAATTGTCCAATTTGTTCACCACGAAACGACTTTTTCCTCTGGGAGGGAGGTGCCAAAACGTGCTTTTTCTGTTGCCTTTGTCTGTTTTTGTTAGCTTGTTGCCACAACACTGCTGCATATACCTCCCACTCCTGAAAGAAGCGCCACGTCTGGGCAAGCCCTGCAGCCTTGTGCCTCTGGAACTCGTCCATCACCTACCTACTGGTCGCCCAGGGCCTTGAGGTCGGGGGCAAGACCTGGTGCAGCTGCAGGATGCCAGTACAGGGCCCGGACCGGGAGACGTGCAGCCCCAGCAACGCGCGTGGACCACTGTTGGCGCCTGCCATTTTATTCCTATGCCCACCAAAACTTCGTTAACAAGGACTGGGCTTGGTGGCTCAGCCTGTAATACCGGCGCTTTGGGTGGACGAGGCGAGTGGATTTCCTGAGCTTGAGGGTTCAAGACCAGCCCGGGTAACTTGGTGAGCCCTCGTCTCTACAATTAAAAAGAAGAAATATATCTGTCGTTCCAGCTACTTGGAAGACCGAGGCAGAAGGATCACCTGAGCCCGGCAGGTCGAAGCTGCGGTGGTCATGAACAAGCCCCTGCACTCCAGCCTCGGTGAGAGAGTGAGAGACTCAGACTCAAAAATAACCAAAAAAATTTCATTAGTGAGAAATATGCTCAAGAGTGGCCATATTGGATTCCAGGCATAGATAACTATAGCAATAAAGATTTCAGTGACAACAAGCAAAGCCTCTTTTCTGACCTTGGCAATAGTAAGAAAGTCATCCACCATCATTAGATTTGACATATACTCAAAGTGGAGTAGTGGTGTGAAAACAGTTTATAGTGGAAAGTAAGGAAAGCTTTTAGGAAAGCCCTGTATGGAGGTTATAGGCATGGGGAAGCAGCATGGGGGCTAAATACAAATGAATATCCTATTCTATTGATTAAAGGTATATATTTGTCTTCTTTCAATTAGCTGTAAATAAGAAATGTGGAAAAAGTAGGAAAGCTGCCATTAATCAATCAAATCCTGGCCATTTTGGACCATCTGTTGGTTTTGGGCTCCTGAGTGGTTGCTAGAGATAGTACTAACTTCTTGTACTGGTTATTACAGATAATATGTTGGTTTCTTCACCTAGTTGGTTCAGATTGTGGATTAAATTTTTGTTTTATATTTGGTTTAGTAATTGTTTATATGTATAGCCAAACTCTCACACCTAAACAAGAAAGAAATATCAATTTTGATATTTCTTAGGTTCTTAATTGGTCTTAATTTAATTTTCATTATTTTTCCACCACCCATCACATCTATTGGCCTCTGCCAGATCTTTGGCTGGGAAGCATTTTGTCTTTATTTGTTCACTTTTTTAACCTGGAGAATGACCCCAAATATCAAAACAAAATGGTTTGACCTTTAGGGGTTCTGTAATTGGCTTGTGGACAATAGCACAGCCATTTTAGTTTTCTGCTTTAAAACATAACCTGTAGCTGTTTAAAGTTTCAGTTATGGGAAAAACTGCAAAGCTCCAGTTCAACCCTCAACCCCTTCCCTTGACCCACTTTCCCCTTAGCAACAACCAATCAGGTGCCAGGGGAAAATCACCTAAAGTTTCCAAATGTCTCTGCAACTTCCCCAGCTAGTGGGCCAAGGTCAGCCCGAGTCAAGCTAGCCAATCCTCCAAGATTGGGCTGACCACCAGAGGTTACTACCCAATTAAATGGTAACAAGACTGGAAAGTCCCCCCAGACTCCTCCTCCCTTTGTGTAAAAGCATAAAAGGTGTCTGCTTAAGGAAGTCAGGGCCTCTGGGTGTACTCTGCTGCGTCGGTTGTCAACAGAGGTCCAGGCTTGAGCTTGCAAATAAAGACCCTCTTGAACTTTCATCGGAATTGGCTCTTGGTGGTCTCTCAGATTGAACATTCGGCCACTACACTACCTTCAATGAGTTGCTAATTTTATTGTTGGACATGAACTCACAAAAACATTCCCCAGAAAAACCCTTGGTTCAGACATAGATTCCTATGCTACCTATTCCATGGCAATAACAACATTTCTTTGACTTCCCCATGGAATCAGAGAAAACTCATCAGAAGCAGCAGGGCAATCCCTTTTGCCCTAAATGGCACAAGAATCCCCAGATGAACAGGTAGCTATTTTAACCTCCAGTTCAATGTGTTTTGGTGGAATCTTTCCTCCCTTGGAACAAAGGGCTCCCAATTAGCAGAACTTACAGTTAAGAAGAGGGATAGCAGAATTATTTGAATAGGTTATAAGGTTCAAATGTGAGGATGAGGCTGGACACGGTGGATCACCCAGTGCTGTAATTTCAGCACTCTGGGAGGCAGAGGTGAGAAGACTGCCTGAACCCGGAGGTTTGAGTCCAGCCTGGGCAACTTGGCAGACCTTGTTTCTACAATAAATCAAAAAATTAGGGAGGTGTCATGGGGTGTGCCTGTAGTTCCAGCTTCTTGGAAGGCTGAGGTGGAAAGATCATCTGAGCCCAGCAGGTCAAGGCTGCAGTGGCTATAAGCATACCACTGCACTCCAGCCTAGGTGACAAAGTGAGACTCCGACTTAAAAAAAAAAAGTGAGGATGAATAGAATCGCAAAATTTTGTAAATGATATTTGACCCAGGGTTTTTTTTTTGGTCTTGCACTCTGACTGGAGTGCAGTGAAACAATCACAACTCACCATAGCCACAAACTCCTGGGTCCAAGCAATACTCCTGCCTCAGTCTCCCAAGTATTTGGGACTACAGGTGTGTGCCACAACACCTGGCTAATTGTTTTAGACATGAGGTCTCACTATGTTGCCTAGGCTGGTCTTGAACCCGGCTAACAGTAGCATTTTAAGCCCAAACACTGACAATGATAAAGAGAGTAGACAGGCTGGGTGTGGTGGCTTATGCCTACAATCCCAGCACATTGGGAAGCCGAGGTGAGAGGATTGCCTGACCCCATGGGTTCGAGACCAACCTGGGCAACTTGGCGATACCTCATCTCTACAATAAATAAAAAAATTAGCCAGGCATGGTGGTGCGTGCCTGTAGTTCCAGCTACTTGGAAGGCTGAGGCAGAATGATCTCCTGAGCCCAGCAGGTCAAGGCTGTGATCATGCCATGCACTCTAGCCTGGGCGACAGAGTGAGACTCCAACTCAAAAAAAAAAAAAAAAAAGACTGTAGATGACATTGCAAATTGTGTTATGATTATTTTACCTTCTTCATCTGAATTTCTCTTAATAAAGTTATTTTTTCCTCTTTCTTTGGTACTGGTTGTGGAAATCATGCATCTCTTGTGATTAACTGGTATAATCTGACTGTCCACCATTTTCTATAGTGAATAGACAATCACATACAAAGATTTTCAAGGGAATTTCCTTATTTAATAAATGCCCATTCCTCAGCAAGTTTATCATAAATTATAGACTTCCATTTTTACATTTTTGCATTTGATATACACAAAATATAGACAATTTCCATAATAATTGAAAACATGCTGGGCTCTGTGGCTCAGCCTGTAATCCCGGTGCTTTGGGAGGCCAAGGTGAGTGGATTGCTTGAACCCACGGGTTTGAGGCCTGCCTGGGCAACTTGGTGAGACCTCATCTTTACAATAAATAAAAAATTAGCCGGGTGTGGTAGCGCACGCCTGTAGTTCCAGCTACTTGGAAGGCTGAGGTGGAAGGATCGCTGGAGCCCAGCAGGTCGAGGCTGCAGTGGCCGGGAGCAGCACTGCACTCCAGTCTGGGTGACAGAGAGAGACTCCAACTCAAATAAATAAATAAAAAATAATTGCAAACACTGCATTTTACAATGTCTTGTCTGGGTCAGTTGGTCTCTCAACTCATATCCAAACTCATAATTAATCATAAACAGAGATTGAGCCACTAAAAGGCTGCAAACTTTTAAACTAAGAATAAATTGAACTTGACACCTGAGGCAAAAAACAAACAAAAACACACAACAGTGACGTTCCTTTTTGCCTATAAGAAAGAGCTATAGTTGTCAGGCAGTTTTCTCAAATACAGCCAAAGCTGGTATTATATACACTTTTGAGAAGTCTGACCTTCAGGGATTAGTAACTTTCAGAAGAAGTGTGGAAAGATTAATGGACATTTAGATGTATTAGCCTGATCACTACCATTCACCTACTGACTGAGATTGAGTCAATAACATGATGCACTTGCCAATTGGCTATTGCTTATGAGTTGATTAGCTGTCTTTAGGAATGGGCCTTACCCCTATTGGCAGAATTTTAGAATTTTGGCCTAACAGTGATTTGCTAAATTTCAGGAGATGTTGGAGTTAAGGTGTTACTGGAGTGAAAGTTGCTGACAAGCATAATTTAAAAGCATAAGTAGTTACTCCAAGTTATTTCTAATTAAGGTCATTACTTGTCCATGACTTTGGATTTAGGCCAGAGAAAAAGTATTTTTCTTACTTGACATGAAAAATAAACAATTTAGTTCTCACTCCCCCTTTCTGATTTTCCCACAGTCAAATTTAGGAAGACCATATGTATTGTCTAGATTTATATTTGTGGGGATGTGATTTTTAGCTAGTGTTGCTACTGTGTTATTTAATTGCCAATTACAGTGTAAGAAAAATAGCTATAACTGCAGACATTTTGTAGTAAATTGCAAAAAGCTGAATACAAGATATGTAGGCTTTCCTGACAAGTCAATAAAGGATGCAGGAAAAATTACTAAATGCAGGACATGTTCTTGTACTGTGCCCAGGCCTTATGTATAAAGGTGAGTAGTTAACAACACAGAGAGGTCAATGCCATTAAAATAAAAGTTTATTACAGTTCCCCTGGAAATGAGAGGCTCTGCACACCACACAGGCCACAAGAGACTTTATCACATGCAGGGGCCAAGAAGGAACGGGGAGAGGGAGAGGGGGAAGGGGAGAGGGAGGGGAGGGGAAGGGGGAGGGAGAGAAATTGGGACTATGACTTTATGACTAAAGTGTCAGAGAGTAATTAGTTAGAGACGTCCTCAGTGAGAAGTAAGGGAAAATACACATGATAGGGTATGTGTTTGGGGGATGTTTTATATGAGTTTCAACTACATCTAAGTTACTTGCAAGAAAGAGAAGTAAATAACTTTAACCATTAGTTTAGAGCTGTGATTAATGCTACCATAAATACAAATACAGAATCTAAGAAAACACAGACAGTCCTGTATTCACACAGCAGCTGGCAACCCTGTTCTCAATGCGCATATGCACCTACTGTGAACCAGAAGTCCAGTACATACATGCTCACTAAATGTGTGTTTGAGCAATAAATACATATCACATTACCACACTTATTCATTTTTCTTTTGTGGCAAGTCTTGATATATTATCTCTATTTATCCTTCCAGGCAGTTAGTGAGCAATGTTTTCAAATATGAAAAAGAATTACATTTAGTGTGCCCAAGGTTCCAGCATGGCCACAGGATCAGCTTCATTCTTTGACTTCTCAGACTTTGCTGTCTCTCACCCAAACTTATTGCAATTTTTTTTCACATATCACATAAGTTTTGCTAGAGCTATCTGTGACACTTTTTGAACACCTACATAATCACTATTAGATTTCATTAATTTTTATTTCACAAGTGTTTTTCACAGATAATTTCAACTTTCTGTGCAGACATTGTTGTAAATACAGGTGAAATGATAAATTGCTTCTCAGCAAGGAGCTGGGATCATGAATTTCATACCTTTTCTTGGGGATAAGATTTCCCAATTTTCACATATGCTGCCACTATGAAAGGGTACAACATTTTCTTTCAGGAAATGGCATGTGACTATTATGTTACATATAATTGGGATTTTTAAAAATAAATGGCAAATATCTTAGATATGGAGTAATAAATATCATTTAAAAAAATTTTAAAGTTGTGGGGTCCAAGACAGGATTGGGTACATAAATGGTTTAGGTGAAGGGCCACCGCCAAGCCACAAGTAAAGTCACATCCCCTCCCTTTCCTGGAAACGGCGACCCAGCAAACTAAAATGGCAATTGAAACGGCGCCTTCCTTTGTTCTTCCTCAGTGCCTTCCTTTGTTCTCCCTCTGCATTCCTTCCCGCGCCGTGAAAAACCCACCAACCTGGATGGAGCTCTGCCAGCCGACCAATAATTGACTGACAGGTCACCCTAAGCCCCCATAAAGGCTGGAGCACCCTTGCTTCAGTGCTACAGCCTGACCCTCAGGTCCTGTAGCCACCGCGTTCGACCCATTAAATCTCTTGGCCTTAACGGGTGTTGAGTCTCACTGTGCGCCACCATCTTTCATTGGTGCTGTGACTCGGATTGGGTGCCTCTCGCCCTCAGGCGAGACCCCGTTCCAGCACCAGCGGGACTCACCTCTTAAGGCCTTTGCCCACTTTTTTTGAATGCTAGCACTGCATCCATCACCAGCCCTCGGATTGGTAAGTGCCCCTAACTGGAAAACCTAAAACCTTGCCCAGGATAACCGGAGGAAACTGACCGCTGATTGTCCGGCAGCTCTTTTGGCCCCAGGTGAGGGGGGGACCTGGGTCTTTAAGGCCACAGCAGACCCCTACTGGTTTTCCCCTCTCCTGCCTAGGTCTTTAAGGCCACAGCAAACCCTGACTGGTTTTCCCCTCCCTCAGCCATCAGGAATTTCGAGTCTGCTCCCTCCCGCCGTCCGGTTTTGGGCATCCTCTTCATCGAAAAATCCTGGTACCAGGTTGCCCTCAACCTCCTCGATTCTCCAGGAGAATCATGAGTTGTAATAACGTTCTGTGACAACAGGCTTTATTGCAACCTCCTCATATCCTAACAGCTGGCTGTCCAAGGGACACTCTGCTCAGCCCCAGCTGTTAAAATGGGAAACTTTTCATCCCTGCCGGCCGACTCTCCCCTCAAATGCCTCTTAAACAACCTCTCCACTCTCTCTCTCACTCCTGACATTAAACCCAAGCATCTAATCCATTTCGGTACCCCAGACTGTCCCATCTATCGCTTAGACAACCAAAATAAGTGGCCCCTATGGGTCCCTAAACCCCGACATTATATGGGACCTCTATAACTTCTACGAGCATTCAAAAAAGTGGGCAGAGATTCCTCTCCCTCTCCCGTCCCGCTTACGCCGCCACCTCCCTCCTCCGTCTCTAACTTCAACCCAGCAGATAAACCTCACACAGAAATCTAATAAAGACCCAGCCTCTTTCCTTAATTGTTTAACGAAACTCTTACCCTTCACACTCATTTGGACCCTTCTCGCCGCCGGAGTCCACAGTCTTAGCTACCTACTTTATCACCCAATCCACTCTGGACATCCAGCGCAAGCTTAAAAAGGCAGAGGAGGGCCCCCAGACTCCACTCTGAGACCTGGTAAATATGGCCTTTAAAGTTTATACTGCCCGAGAGGAAAAAAGCTGAGGCCGTGCGGGCCCAGAGGCTAAAACAGAAAGTGGCCCTTCAAACCCAAACCCTGGTCACTGCCCTGCGGCCTGCTTAACAGGGACCTCAAAGTCCCCATCCCAGGAAACAGTCCAAGACCCAAACACCTTCAGGAGCCTGCTTCAGGAGTGGCCAGGAAGGCCACTGGGCAAAATAATGCCCAACCCCAGACCGCTGACTCTACCTTGCCCAGTCTGCAGACAAAAGGGACATTGGAAGTTTGAGTGCCCCTTGGGGGAAAACCATCCCCTGGCAACAGAGTTTTGTGGGGGGCCGGCTCCCCCAACGGGCCCCTTGCCAAAGCTCCTGGGCCCCCTGGACGGCTAAAGCCGCCTGGACTCAAAAACCCCAATCACCCTTGCCGAGCCCAGGGCCACACTATGGGTAGCGGGTAAGTCCATCTCCCTTTTGGTGGACACGAGAGCTACCTATTCTGTTTTACTCTCCTTCCACAGGCCTTTACATCCTTCTCAGGTCTCGGTTGTGGGCGTCTCGGGGGTGCCCTCCAAGCTGCTGGAGATGGGTTTGGTGTCCTGCCTTTTGAAGGCCGTCCCTTCAGCCATTCTTTCTTAGCTATCCCATCCTGCCCAGCCTCTTTGCTGGGACAAGACCTTCTGTATAAGCTCGGGGCACCTATCTGCCTCACCTCACACCAAGTTCCCTGACTCCACTCCTGACCCTCGCCTGTGCTGTCTTCCCCCCAGAACCTTTGTCCGATTTTCCCATTTCCCCCCAAAAAGTTAATCCAGTAGTCTGGGACACTTCCACTCCTGTGGTGACCAATCACCACACCCCAGTCCTCATTCGCCTTAAAAATCCCTCTTGCTTCCCTTCCAGGCCTCAATTTCCTATCTCACACGCCTATCACAAGGGTCTCCAGCCCATTGTTAACCGGCTGCTCCTCCAGGGTCTTCTGGTTCCTACCAACTCCCCTTATAATACTCCCATCCTCCTAATAAAAAGCTGTCTGATACTTATTGACTGGTGCAGGATCTGCAAATAATGAACTCTGCCATAATACCACTGCATCCAGTGGTCCCTAACCCATATACTCTCCTATCTCAGATACCCCTCGCTACCACTCATTTCACAGTTCTGGACCTTAAAATGCCTTCTTCACCATCTCCCTACATCAAAACTCCCAGCCACTCTTTGCCTTTACTTGGGAAAATCCAGACACCCACAGGACCCAACAATTAATCTGGACGGTCCTGCCTCAGGAATTCTGTGATAGTCCCCACCTTTTCGGCCAGGTGTTGGCCAAGGACCTGTCCTCTTATGACTCTGGGTATAGCACTCTCCTCCAGTAAGTAGACGACCTTCTCTTATACAGCCCCTCTATAACTGACTCTCACACAGACACTGTCCTGCTTCTCAACTTTCTAGCACAATGGGGTTTCCCCCCACAAAGCTCAGCTATCCAAAACACAAGTCACCTACCTTGGTGTAGCCGTTTCACACCAACAAAAGGTCATAACAACCAGCCGCGGGTCTGTTATTCAGTCTCTCCCGCTACCCAAAACAAAGGAAAAATCCAGTCGTTCCTGGGGTTGGTGGGCTACTTCTGAGCCTGGATCCCCAATTTCATCCTTCTCGCCAAGCCACTCTATGACCTGGCTAAAGGTGACCCTAAGGAACCATTACTCTCCCTCTCAGCCATTAGGCAGCCTTTCACTGCCCTCCAACAGGCTCTCCTCCAGGTCCCCGCCCTATGACTACCCGATTTTCACCGACCTTTCACCTTATATGTCCACGAAAACAAGGGCGCAGCCCTAAGAGTTCTAGGCCAATTCAGTGGACAAACATTTGCTCCTGTAGCCTATCTCTCAAAACAGCTTGACCACACGGTTCAGGGATGGGCCCCATGCCTGCGGGCCCTGTCGGCTGCCCACTTGCTCGTGTGTGAATCCAAAAAACTCACGTTTGGAGCACCTATCACTGTTACTTCCCCCCACCATCTACATCACCTACTAGGATATAAGGGCCTCAAAACACTCCCTCCTGGTCGGGTCCTATCCCTTCTGGTTTTCTTTGTCCAAGACCCCTCTGTCTCCTTCCAAACTTGTGCACCCCTTCATCCAGCCACATTACTCCCTTCCTCTCCTGTCGACACCCCGATACATGAGTGCGTAGAAGTCCTCGAGTCCCTACTCCCTTATCCAGTACACATTCAGGAAGGACCTTTATCTGCGCCCTCCTATGTTTGGTTCACAGATGGAAGCTCATATATACATGAGGGGTCTCGGGTGACAGGATATGCCATCACCTCTGCCACTGACGTCATTGAGGCTAATCCCCTCCCACCCAACACCACTAACCAACAAGCAGAACTCACAGCAGTCACTCGAGCATTCCAACTGGTGGCAGGACACTCCATATTGCTTTACACCGACTCCAAACTCACATTTTGGTTTCACACTCAGCCAGCTGGCAAGAACGGGGGTTGTTAACCACCAAAAGTTTGGCCATCATAAATGCTAAGCTCATTTCCAACCTCCTTCAAGCCTCCTTGCTTCCCAGGGCCATAGGCATCTCACACTGTAAAGCCCACCAGGTCGATTCATCTTTTATCACCCAAGGAAACTCGCGGGCCAACAGGGTGGCTCGCCAAGCGGCTCTAAAACCCCTTCCTACCATACTCGTCAACACCTCCTTCCCACCAGCCAAACATACAGGTGAAGTTCCACAATTGTCCAATCTCATTCCCTACCTACACTCAATTTTCCACCCAAACCCAGCGGCTCTCACTTCATTTCTTAAAACTTTTTTCCACCTTATTCCTAAACATACAAAACTCATACACACCCTTTCCTCTCAATGCTCTACTTGTCACCGAACAAATCCTAATACCCCCTTAAAGTCCAGAATGTTCCCCACTCACCAAGATAGGGGAGAGCTCCCTGGGTCAGACTGGCAAGTGAACTTCACTGTCATGCCCCACGTCCGTAACACCAAATACCTTCTGGTCCTGGTTGACACCTCTGGGTGGCTCGAGGCTTATCCCACCTCAAATAAGTGGGCTGCTACGGTGGGATCTATCTTAGCCAACCACATCATCCCTCGATTCGGGGTCCCCTTCTCCCTTCAGTCAGATAACGGGCCTGAATTCACCTCACAAATCATTCAGTTTTTAACGATGGCCCTCAACATCAAATGGCACTTTCACATTCCCTATCACCCACAATCATCAGGAAAGGTTGAACGAACTAACCGCACACTAAAAGATATCCTCACCAAACTCTCTCTCGAACTCCATCAGGACTGGGTCTCCCTCCTTCCCCTAGCTCTCTTCTGCGTTCGCGTCCTCCCTAAAAAGCCCACTTAGCCTTCACCCTTCGAGGTCCTATATGGCAGACCTGCACTTCTTCCTGGTGTTCCAACCTCTCCACCTCACGTCTCCCTTCATATAACCTACCCCCTCCTGTCCTTCATCCATTCCAATATCTGGCAATATCAAGATCTCCTTTTGCCCGCTCCCACAAAAACACATAATCAAAAGCCTCTCACCCCGGGACAATGGGTTTTCCTCTCGGACCCAGAAACCAAAACTCGCTTACAACCAAAATGGCAAGGACCCTTCCAAATAGTCCTCTCCACCCCCACGGCAGCCAGGCTGCTCATAACCAAAGGACGGCTCAGTCCCTGGATTCACGCTTCTCGCCTCAAACCAGCTAAACTGCCTCCAGAGAGCCGCCGACCTATTCTTGCTCCACAACTCCAGGTCAGCCTCTCAAAGTTCGAGTATCCCGTGTTGCTCGCTCCCTCTCCCTGCCCATCATCCAGGAAATTCCCACATAATCACAAGACGCGAAGGTTGCCGCCTGCACTCAACAATTACCCTCTGCCAAATGGTCATCAATTTTGTTCTTCCCTTTCTAATAGTACTGCCTTTCTTCCTAATCCTTCTTTTCCTCCTACTTTCACATTGCTGTACATAGTGCTGCTCCTTGGTGCGGGTTGCTCAATCCCCTCCTCTGCTCACTATCAATAAAACCCAACATAATCATCGCTTTCCTCCTTGCCGTCGTTTTTCAAACCAAGCCCACTACCCTGTCCATCCTCCATTATCGGTTCACCATCCGTGAACTTTACATGGTCAGCAGGATAGAAACAGTCAAGGACTTAGACACAAAAACGTGCCCCATAAACAATTGCTCAAAACCTATTTCCCTCAACTTTAAGCCCTCAATAAGCTTGCAAGACACTAATCAACCCTTTTAATGCTTACTAGAAGACCAAACTCAGGACTACTGTAAATGGTGGCCTGATCAATATGGTGGCTGTCCCTATTGGTCATGCAGAATTCACTATGCTGACGGATCCATCAGCAGAGCAAAATGGGGGGGCCAAGCTTCTTGTCCGCCACTACATAGGAACTCCAGGGCACGGAGGCTGCTTCTCCCACTTCTCTTTTGACATCCCTAACCCGACCGCTAACCTCTGGAAAGACCTCATATATATAGCTGTCTACTCAAAGGAATGGTACGCCTGTCCCACTGGGTGCCTATTCATCTCTTGCTCTACCTTTACCCCTTCCTTCACGGTATCAGTGGTGGAGCACATAAAAACTCAAGAACAACAGCTCCTGGCAGCGGTAGACCCATTGCCCCCTTCCTCAGAAGACCACCTCTCCTTACAACCCTCCCAACATTTCCCTTCATGGTTTACCATAACAGGCCACACCCTCAGCTTCTTAAACCAATCCTTCCCTTCTCTTCCTTCTTAGCAGTGTTTTCTTTGTGCCTCATTACAACGACCTTTGCTGGCTGCCGTTCCGCTTCCTGCCTCGCCCCACAGTAACAGTACCCTCAACCTGTCTTCCACCGGAGAGGCCATCACCAAACCTCAGGTTCCACTTTGGGAAGTGGCAGCCAACTCCTCTTACCTCTGTATTGGTCCGCCCAGCGCCCCCACTCTCCTTTCAAGTAACCCTCTCTGTTCAACCACCATAAACTCTACAAATGGGCACTTCCTCCTGCCCGGCCTCTTCTTATGGTGCAACGGCACTCTCCTCTCCCAAACTTCCAATCTCACCTCTCCCTGTATAGTTGTTACGCTGATCCCACAGCTCTCTCTTTACTCCACTGCCAACCTCCAGGCCCACTTAACTCCCAAACACCGACGCAAGAGGGCTGTCTTCCTTCCAGTCATGGTAGGGTTGTCCTTAGTTTCTGCAGTCACCTCCATAGGTCTATCAGGAGGGGCTCTCAACTACTCACTATGGGCCATTGAAGACTTACAAAACAAAATCCAACTAGCTTTAGACACCACCTCCGATTCTCTCCAATCATTACAAAGACAAATAACGAGCATAGCACAAGTAGCCCTCCAAAATTGTCGGGCTCTAGATCTCCTAACAGCCGAAAAGGGAGGTACTTGTCTTTTCCTCCAAGAGGAGTGCGGTTATTACATTAATGAGTCAGGAGTCCTTGAACAAAACATTAATAAATTACAACACCTCTCCTCACAACTCCAAGGGGCAAAGCCTTCACAAATCGGCAGCCTATTACTCACCTGGTTTTGCCTATCGTCATACCTGTCATTCTCATTTTCGGTCTGTGCTCCTTTCTCCCATGTATCATCAAGTTTCTCCAGTCACAAATTTTAAAAATCTCTAATCAAAGCATTAACCAGCTTCTCCTACAGAATTATGACCTCCTGCCCACCGAAGATCCAGGTCTCGACTGTCCCAACCCTACAAACCTCTAACCTTGTCTTCTCATTTCAGACATGCTTGCCTCAAAGTTTACCCCTCACCACCTACCACTCAGATTCTCAGCGTTTCTTGACTACCTTCTTCATGACAGCTGGCTCCTCCCTTTCCTGTGTCCACTCAACGATTGGCCGGACCAGCTTGCCGTTTTCTACTTACAAGGCACCTTCCAGGACTTCCACCCAAATGAAATTTTTTCTTTTGGGGCCTACTTGTGGGGTCTCATGTGGCTTGTCCTTTCACCCACCTCACCCACCGACGCCCATTTTCAGCAGGAAGTAGCTGGACAGACAAATGCTGCCCCTCTCCCGTATAACCAAAGAGGTGGGCATGAAGGGCCACGGCCAAGCCACAAGTAAAGCCACATCCCCTCCCTTTACTGGAAACGGCGACCTGGCAAACTAAAATGGCGATTGAAATGGCGCCTTCCTTTGCTCTTCTGCGGTGCCTTCCTTTGTTCTCCCTCCGCACCCCTTCCCGCGCCCGGGAAAAACCCACCAAACTGGATGGAACTCTGCCAGCCGACCAATAATTGACTGACAGGTCGCCCTAAGACCCCATAAAGGCTGGAGCACCTTGCTTCAGCGCTACAGCCTGACCCTCAGGTCCTGTAGCCACCGAGTTCGGCCTATTAAATCTCTTGGCCTTAATGGGTGTTGAGTCTCACTGTGCCCCACCGTCTTTCATTAGGTACAGGTGAAGTTTTGGGACTCCCCGTGAACCTCACTTCGCCTGGATTAGGATCAGGCACCCTTATTGATGTTATGTGCCCTCCCCCTCCCTCCCCTGGAAGTGTCCCACTACTGTCAAACCTTTTGTAGTAAGATATGGAGTAAATTAAATATTTTCAATAAAAGTGTTGCTCTTTTGGTAGGAACACACTCAAGTGACTACACCACAGCCAGGAAATATGCTTTTCTTGGAACCAGAGGCACAACCTCACCGTTTCAACCTATTCAATGCCTCCTGTCATCATTTGTGTAAATTCCCGCCATGGTTCTGTGCGTGGCCTTTCTTTCTTCTCCCTGACCAAACACTTGAAGCTTATTATCCACAGCTGAACTCTACATGTATTAGAAAAGCGACAAGTTGGCTGACGGTGAGTAGAGACAGAGTGCCTCTACAGTATGGTGTGTCCCTTTGGATGGAGTCTGAAACAATAGGTCGCTAACACTTTCTTGAGTCTCCTAGGCTGCAATCCAAGAAAATCTGGGACGCCGCAAAAAAAAAAAAAAAAAGCACGTAAGCCCCGCGCGGTCTTTGGAATCCCGGGACTCCATTTCCCAGGGTCCCCAATGGCGCCACTGGCCCTTTCTCCATCGTGTAAGGAACGGTGGAAACTCGGAAACGTGTCCGGAAGCCGGGTAGAAACTTCACAACCCAGAAGACACTGCGTGGCGCGGCGGCGCGGCCGAGCCAATGAGCGCTTAAGGCGGGACGTCTGCGTGCGTGCGCGCGCGCACCGGGGAGGGCGGGACTTCCGGCACGTCCCGGCGGCGGTCGTCCGGGTCGCTGTGGGTTTTCGGCCGCTCGGGCCTATGGCGCGCTCGGCCGTCACCGAGGGGAAGCGGGGCAGCGCGAGGAGCGGCCTGGTCCCCGCCGCACAGAGGCGGGCGTGAGGCCCGGTGACAGGGTCGGGGCGGCGGGGTCCTCGCCTCACCCCAGTGGCCGCCGCTCCGGCCCCGCGCCTCCCTGGCCGGTGGGCGGGGGCCGCGCCGCTGAGCGGGGCTGAGGTGGGTGCTACGCTCCAAGCCCAACCTCCGGCCGGATGACCCGGGCGGGAGGGCGCCTGCTGGGGTCGCTGTGGGCCAGGCCGGGTGTCCAGAAGAGACGCGCGGTCTCGTGTGGGGGGAGGGTCCCGGCTCAGCCGAGTGGTGCGGTGTGGGGAGGGTTCGCGTCCGGCCCCAGCGCGTTCAAAGTCTGGTGGGCGCCGCTGAGGGGCCGCCTGGGGCACGCCCTGGCTGTATTGTCGGCGAAGACGGGAGAGGGCTTGGCGGATTCTTGCCGGGAATGGCAGCCTGAGCGTCGGGTAGACATGAAAGCGTGTGAAGGGAGGGCACAGGGGAGAGGCAGCTGCAGAGCTGGAAGTTGCAAGGTGGGGAGAGAGGATTGGGAATGGACACAGGGAAATAGGTGAGGAGGCCAGTGCAGTAGACCGTCAGTGGTGGCATTATGGGGGCGATGTGATGAGATTCTGCATAGAACCGGAAAATAGCGCTGACAGGATTTCTTGTTGCATCCAATATAAAAAGTAGGGAGTGAAGGGCCGTTTCAATTTATATATATATCCCTCTCTGTCTCTGTCTCTCTCTTTCTTTCCCTAACCATTTGAAAGAATGGAGTTGGGGAGTCAGTAACATGAGGCGTAGGTTTTAGAAAAGTCATGGACTAAATTCTGGTAATCATTATTCTCAGGTATCTCAAATTGCAAATATCACACGGGTAGGAGGACGCAGAGGTCTTGAGTCTGAGTAAGATGGATGAATTGAAGTATCGAAATACAGTGTAGACTGGACCAGGGCATGAACTGAGAATCACATTGAGTAGGGAAGTCTTAAAGTTGTTATTTCAGATGGGCTCTGTGGCAAGGGAGTGGAAGGCTGAGACTTGGAGGGCAGACCTTGAGAGAGGGTCCATAAGGCTGACACTTCCTTCAGAATGGTGCAGACCTGTCATAAGATTCTGTCTTCTGTCTGCAAAATAAGAGGCCTAAATGGGGTAAGGAGTGGGGCTGGGATGGAAACTGAGGTTTAAGGTAGTTTAGATTTTGCACCTGCAGGCTTGGCTGACCAAGGTCATTCAGGCTAGTAGAGAATCTGGTTTCCAAGCCAGGGCACTGCTTTCTCCTCTTCTCCACATGTCAGGGTAATAGGGGATGATCTACTGCCTCTGTCAAGATTTCACAGTAAGCTCCCTTGAGAGCATTTTATGAATATAACAGGCAGGCCTGGTTGCAGAAAGGAAAGGAACAGTGGCTGACTTGCCTGCTCAGCCCCTCCCTACAACTCATTAACTTAAGAATATTTGAAACACTTATTTATTTAAGCATTCACCAGTATCCTTCTAAATATATACATAGAGGTAGGCGGTTAGAAGTGAAGTTATTCATTAAGTTAAATTGCTGCAAACACTTCATAATTGGTTTGATATTAATTTACCTCTAAGTATCAGATTTAATGTAATTTAATTTAATTTTTTTTTCTTTTTGAGTTGGAGTCTTACTTTGTTGCCTAGGCTCTGGAGTGCAGTGGCATGCTAACAGCCACCACAGCCTCAACCTGCTGGGGTTAGGAAATCATGCCTCAGCCTTCCAAGGAGGCAGGCCATCAAATCTGGACTGATTATTTATATTTTTATTTATTTATTTATTTTTAGAGATGAGGTCTCACCAAGTTGACCAAACTGGTCTCAAACCCCTGGGCTCAGGCTGTCCTCTTGCCTCTGCCTCCCAGAGTGCTGGAATTAGAGGCATAAGCCACCATGCCTGGCCTTAAGTATCAGGTTTTAATATAACATTTTCTAAATCTTAAAAAACTAAAAATAGGGCCAGGCAAGGTATCTCACACTTATAATCCCAGCACTTTGGAAAACTGAGGTGAGAGGATTGCCTGAGCCCACGGGTTCTAGACCAGCTTGGGCAACTTGGCGAGACTTCATCTCTACAGTAAATCAAAGAATTAGCTGGTCATGGTGGGACTACTTGGAAGGCTGAGGTGGAAGGATCGCCTGAGCCCAGCAGGTCGAGGCTGTGGTGGCTGGGAGCATGCCACTGCCCTCCAGCCTGAGTGACAGAGTGAGACAGTTGGAACTAAAAAATACAAACTAAAAATATACATGAAAGTTTAAAGCCCCTACTATTTCATTTACACTGAAAACATACAAAGCCATTAGTTCTTGGACAGTAATAGCCAGTATATAAAATGTGCTGCTAATGTTTGTTATCCATGTGAGTTGTATGAGGTGGAGCCATTCTTACCACCTACTTACAGCTGGAAACATTGAGGCTCAGGGTGGTGTTCAGTCCTTTTCTAGTCTGCTAAGAGGCAACACTAAGGTCTGAGGAGCTACTTATACAATCAGCTTGAGATGAGTTTGCTCCAGGACAGGGCAGAACAGTTGGTGGTCCAAATCTGCCTGTGGGATCGTTTCATGCTTGCCTATTTCTCATGGCCTTCCTCTTTCCTCAGGGCCTCCTGGTGACAGCAGAAATGGCCCCTGCACAGGTAAGTAGAGTGTTTCCTACCTTTCAACCCTAGTTACCTACCTCCTAGATGGTTTTGGCACTCCCATATAGGCCTCCTATATAAAGAAAGGTGGTATCCTGAGACTTTTCTGTCTTACTCCCTCTCTTATGTCTGAAGACTGGGTAGTTCCACTAGGTCCAGTATCCTGAATTTAGTTCTGGGTTATATGAAGTGATTTTCATTTTTGACAGTTGATTTGGTAAGATGTGTCAGGCCATCATGGACACAAGATTCAAAATATTTCAATGCTTGGATGTGAGGCTGAGCTGGGTTTTTCAGGGAACTGCAAGTCTGTTATCTTTGGTAGGAATGGGGAGCAGAGTGGGAGGTGACTAGAGGCCACCAGACATCAAGCTTGCAATGACAGCCTAAGTCCTGGATCTCTAATCTGACAGTGGTGGGAGCTAGGGAAGATTTGAAGTAGAAAAGGGCAGTGATAAGATCCTAACTGAAAAACTTCCTCTGACTTCAGAGTTCAGGACAGACTGTAAAGGTGAGGGTAAAGGCAGGAGACCTGGGAGGATGTTCTTGCAACAGGCCAGGTAGATGATGGTGATGGCTGGAAAAGAGTGGTGGTGGGAGGAGTTTGTGGCTGTAGGATGTGTTTGAATTAAAGTTGTCCATATTTTATGATGTGGAAAATGAGGGAACTGGGAAGGGGAATCGGGGATGGCCCCATGGTTTTTGGTCTTGATTGGAAGGATAGATATGCCATCAGTTAAGATGGGAGAAATCAGCAGTATGAGGAATCTTCAGAGAGATTATGAGGAGTCAACTTAGGCCATGTCATGAATGTTCTAGAGATTCCTTGTGGAGGAGTTTATGTTGTAGACATCTGCAACGTGGTGGTTGTATAGACTGGAATGAAGCTGTATGTCAAATTTGGGAGGTGGCATTTCTAGGTTATGGTGGCAATGCCCTTAAGGGATAAGGAATGGGAATAAAGGAGTTGAGAGCTGGGTCTCTCTCCTGGGCACCTTGATGGTGGTGGAGGAGTCACTAGACAGATTAGAGAGCAGAGTATTTGTGGGGATAAGTATGTGTGAGATGGTGGGGTATAGGTACTTGTATCACTAGGATGTGGTGTCTCTTCCTCATTGGGAAGGTGTAGAGGAGATTGAGTAGTAAAGGGAGGTGTTGGGAGAGAGACAGATCTTGAAGCACCAGATTTGGTCAGGAGGCAGAAAATCGGAGCAGAGAAAGCTTAGTCCACAGCTTCTATTGTGGTTCCTGAGGGAAAAGCAAGGCAAGACAGGGTGGATGGGTTAGGTTTGGTTGGTTTGAGTAATTTCAGGATAGCAGGGACACTGGGACTGTCCCTAGTTATGTGGTACCTCTCCCTGGGTTGACTTAGGACAAGGGAAATATTGGCTTGGTATGTGCAAGTTAGATCAAGAGGTGGTTCAGAATATGGACTCAGGGTAGATGGAAACACATTTGGCTGTTAGTTTGGCCTTGTAATTGATGAATGCCAAGTACATCAATAGAAAATCGAAGTAAACACAGTTTGAAAAGAAGCCGCTCGTGTACTCAACTGTCCCAATTTTGGCAGGGCCGTGTGGTCTTTGAGGACGTGGCCATTTATTTCTCCCAGGAGGAGTGGGGTCACCTTGATGAGGCTCAGAGGTTGCTGTACCGTGACGTAATGCTGGAGAATTTGGCACTTTTGTCCTCACTAGGTAAGACCCTCACACCCTTCTGGGTGTCCTGGGTTGGGCTGTTTTTCATTTTTGTTCAAGGGCAGCTCTGCTTTTCCCACAATGAATTCATGAGTGCTCCTTCCTTTTCTGGTTTCTTGGCATATGTGCAGTGGGAGCCAGGGCTGGGTGCTCTCTAACCCCTTTTTCCTAGCAGCCTCATTCCTTGCTACACTGAAACTCATAGGAAAGGGCTCAGGAGTCAGAAATCTGAAATTGGTGTAGAGATACCACCAGCCTTCTCTGTTCCTGCTCAGGTGGCTCTGTCCAAGTGCACAGAACTTCTGTGCTTTAGGTTGTTCTCTTGCTCTTGCCAGTATATTTTATTTCCTTCCTGTGCCTGGAATTTCAAGCACTGACCTGGTCACTAATTTGGGGGAGCATTGGATTGAGTCTGCAGGACTCTTTTATAAAATTCTTGTGTTAGTAGAGTGTGGATGTCATAGGGTGGATCTCTCTGAGTGTGTGCCGTCCACTCCCTTTCTCTTTCTTTCTTCTAGAACTGGCTTCTTCCAGGTCCCATACATTGTCATCTCAAGCAATGGGGAGGGCCTTGACACCTGACAGGGTGACTGTCCAGCATTGGCACTAGAGACTTAAAGGGACATGGGCATGGCACCTGGGAGTTAAGAAATGGAGTGATATCACAGCTGGGCTCAAATGAAAGTATGGTCTGTACTTAAGGTGTCATGATATTTGCCATTATCCTTCAATGGTCCTTGAACACCAGCTCCTCTATCACAATCAGCTCTTTCTGGGTCTGGACACAGCCTCCTATACTTACTAGTCAGCAGCACACATGATCTATTGAAAGCCATTTACAGAGAAGTGAGTTGGAGACCCCGCTTCTCCTCCCTGCACTGTACCTCATTTTGCAGAGGAGTGAGTTGGATATCCCAACCGTCCTCCATACACTGTACTCTTCCCTTGTGTTCTTACTCCTCAGGGCTCTTCCATTATGAGCTCCTGTCTGGCCCAGCTCTATACAGTGGGCCTTTCTCTCACTGGCCTTAAGTATTCATACCTGTCCCTAATCCCATGGACATTTTCATGGACGTGTCTGATAGACATTCGTGAAGGAACTGCCTCCTCCTACCAAAGTCAACATGTACTTTACCAGCATTTCTGTTCCTACAGGTTGTTGCCATGGAGCTGAAGATGAGGCACCTTCAGGGCAATGTGTTTCTTTAGGTGTGTCACAGGTTATGACTTCAAAGCCCCTTCTCTCTACCCAGAAGACCCACCAGCCCTGTGAGACATGTAGCTCACTTCTGAAAGACATTCTGCGCCTGGTTGATCACAGTGGAACACATGAGCAGGGTCTGTACATATGTCCGGCAAATCTGCACCAGCACCAAAAGGAGAAAATTAGAGAGAAACTGTGCAGAGGGGATGAGGAGAGACCTTCATTTGTGAAGAACCGCAGAATTCACATGGCAGGGAAGACATTCTCATGCAGTGAATGTGGGAAAGCCTTTACTCATAAATATAAACTTATTGACCATCAGAAAATCCATAGTGGTGAAAGACCTTATAAGTGCAACAAATGTGGGATATTGTTTATGGAAAAGTCCACACTCAGTAGACATCAGAGAACTCACACTGGAGAAAGGCCGTATGAGTGCAATGAATGTGGGAAGGCCTTTCTTTGTAAATCTCACCTTGTTCGTCACCAAACAATCCACTCTGGAGAAAGGCCTTATGAGTGCAGTGAATGTGGGAAATTGTTTATGTGGAGTTCCACACTCATTACGCATCAGAGAGTTCACAGTGGAAAAAGGCCTTATGGCTGTAGCGAATGTGGAAAATTCTTTAAGTGCAACTCTAACCTCTTTAGGCATTATAGAATTCATACAGGAAAAAAGTCTTACGGTTGCAGTGAATGTGGGAAATTCTTTATGGAAAGGTCCACACTCAGTAGACATCAGAGAGTTCACACTGGAGAAAAGCCCTATGAGTGCAATGAATGTGGAAAATTCTTTAGCTTGAAATCTGTCCTCATTCAACACCAAAGAGTTCACACAGGAGAAAGGCCTTATGAATGTAGTGAGTGTGGGAAGGCCTTTCTTACAAAGTCCCACCTCATTTGTCACCAGACAATCCACACCGCAGCAAAGCAGTGCAGTGAATGTGGGAAATTCTTTAGGTATAGTTCCACGCTTCTTAGACATCAGAAAGTTCACACTGGATAAAACTTTTTTTGTTGTTTTTTTTGTTTATTTATTTATTTATTTTGAGTTGGAGTCTCACTCTGTTGCCCAGACTGGAGTGCAGTGGCCGCTCCCAGCCACCGCAGCCTCAACCTGCTGCGCTCCGGCGATCCTTCCACCTCAGCCTTCCAAGTAGCTGGAACTACAGGCGCGTCCTACCACAACCGGCTAATTTTTTGATTTATTGTGGAGATGAGGTCTCGCCAAGTTGCCCAGGTGGGTTTCGAACCCGTGGGCTCAGGCAATTCACCTCGGCCTCCCAAAGTGCGGGATTACAGGCTGAGCCACCGAGCCCGGCAAAGTTCTTATTAATGCAGCGAATGTAGGAAAGCCCTCAATCGTGATGATATTCTGGTTGGCCACCAGTAGATTACACTAAAGAAATAAGTTATGAATGCAGTGAATGTGGATGATTGTAACTCATAGGTTCAGCAAACTTGGTAATTATTTTGTTTGTGCTTTTTATGTATATAGAGCCGAGGTCTCACCACGTTACCCAGGGTGGTCACAAACTCCTGGGCTAACGCAATCCTGCCCTGGCCTCCCAAGGTGCTAGGGTTACAGGGCATCAGCCACCATACCTGGCCAAACGTGAGTAGTTATTTTGGTTCAACTCTGGTCTCATTAAACATTGGAGTTTACATCGAAAACCTCTGAAGTGAAAGTGGTAAAGCTTCTACTTGCAAAATTATACTTATTAGATTCCAGAATATCCACATTAGTGAAGTCTTATGAGTACAGTCAATGTGGGACATTGCCACACTCATTAGACACCATGTAGTTCACACTGGATAAAAGCCTTATAAGTACCTTGAATATAGGAGAGTTTTTTAGCCAAAATTTTCACCTCATTTGGCACCATAAAGCTCGTACCAGACAAAACACTTATTTGTGCAGCATGTGAAGAAAGACTTCAGCTAAAAACCTCTGATTTAGCACTGAGGACTAGTATTATATAACGTTTTTTAAAAAAAGGTAAAATATATGCCACATAAAGTTTGTCATTTTAACCATTTTAATGTCTTGTTCAGTACTTGAAATACATTCACATTGTGTAATGAATTTCTTGGACTCTTTTCATCTTGTAAAATGAAACTCTATAACCATTAAGTAGCAACTCATTCCTGTATTCCCTCAATCCCTTGTGACCACCGTTCTATTTTTAGTCTATATGAATCTGACTGTTCTTGGCTTTATAGAAGAACCTAAGGGTGCTTTTTTTGTTGTTACTCTTTTTCCAGTGAGGATAATGTCCTTGAGGTTCATCCATTTTGTAGCATGTATCAGAATTTCCTTTTTAAGGCTGAGCAGTATTTCATTGTTTATATTTACCACATTTCCTTTATTTGACATCTACCCATGAACATTTAGGTTGCTATCAACTTTTGGCTATTGTGTATATTGCTACCACAAGCATGAGTATATCCTGCTTTCAGTTTTTTTTTGGTATATTCCCAGGTATTGCTGGATCATATGGTAATTCTCATTTTAATTCTTTGAGGAACTCAGAAGGTGTTTTCCATAGTACCTGTACCTTTTACATTTCCACCAGTTAGGATTAAGAGAAATCTCCCTAGGCTGAGATTTCTCTTCATCCTGACCCATAGAAAATAACATTTTAAATAGGTTTCTAGATGATTTTGTTGCTGCTGAGGTAGAGACCAGATTTTGAGGGCTACTGTCCTATTTCATTTTTATGACAATGCACATATTCTGTAAATAACTCCCTATTTCTATGTTTTATCCTGTAAGCCTTTTCATTTTATTGATCAGTTTCTCCCAGTGTTTATAATCAGGAAATGGCTTTGTCATCTTTATATTAAAAAAACAGAATCTTTGCAAAATGTCAGTAGTTGCATACTGTAGTCCTTGTATCATTGTCTCACCCAGTCTATGTAGATATTTGTGTGTGTGGTCTTGTGTGAGAATATATCTTGGTAAGAATAAATTTTAAAATATTTAAGTAGGGCCATTGCCTAGCTAGACTCTGGTATGGTCATGTGCTCTTTGAGCTATGGCTGTCACCATGCTTCCTGGCTTTGGTCTCCTACCCCAACTTGGGGAGATGAATCTTCGCTCTCTCTCTTATTTACTTTTAAATAAATTATATTTTCTCATCTAACTTCTGTGCAATTCTTTGCATCTTTCATGCAGCATCGGGTAACACACCAGACACCCACACACTAACCCTCTTCCTATCTATGGGAAGTGATCTTTTTTCTTTTCTTTTTTTTTTGAGTTGAAATCTCACTCCGTTGCCTGGCTGGAGTGCAGTGGCACACTCACAGCCACTGTAGCGTCAAGCCACTGGGCTCAGATGATCCTTCCACCTCAGCCTTCCAAGTAGCTGGAGCTATAGGAGCATACTACCATGCCCGGCTAATTTTTTGATTTGTTGTAGAGATGAGGTCTCACCAAGTTGCCCAGGGCATTCTCAAACCCCTGGGCTCAGGCAATCCTCTCACCTTGGCTTCCCAAAATGCTGGGATTACAGGCTTGAGCCACTGCACCCGGACTGTGATCTTTTTTCTTAAATCTTCAAAAAAAAAAATTTAAGTAAAGTCACAAAATACAGCAATTTATTTACCTGTGGATCTATCTTTCCAGGCAGTCAGATCCTAGCAACTTTGCTCTTATTGCTGCTTTCCACATGTGTCCCTATGTGGGGTGTACTTGCCCTTGACCATGCCTGTTAATGGGTTTTAGGCAACAAATAGATTAGTTTAGGTGCCAAAGTCTTAAAATCCATCAGGGTTTATATGACTTTGGAAATTATGCAAAATTATAAATGCTCTTATATGGAATTTAAGAAATTTGACTGTGGTTCTCCCTTTGCCTCTTCTGTTACTGTCAAAATTATAGCATCTAACTTTCCTAGAGTAATCCAGGTTCTGCACCATGTAATAAAACCATAAGCAGCAAAGGGGCTTTTATGTTCTGACAATCACACTTAGCAAAAGAGTTGTCTAAAATGGATTTATTAACATAAATTTACTTACGAAGTGATTATCAATAAACATTTATGAACCATATATCTTTCTCAAGTCTCCACTGGGGGAAAATACATATATATCTAGACTCATCTCGAACAACTGGGCTCAAGCAATCCTGCCTCAGTCTCCCAAAGTTCTGGGATTACAGGCATGAGCCACTGCATCTGACCTAGACTTTTCTCTCGTTTGAATATTTACAGTGTCTTTAAAGTATATCTGTGTTATAAATATTTTTAGGGTAATTTGTTATTAATGATTTTTTTTTTTGAGTTGAAGTCTCACTCTGTCACCCAGACTGGAGTGTAGTAGCCGCTCCCAGCCACCGCAGCCTCGACCTGCTGGGCTCCGGTAATCCTTCCGCCTCAGCCTTCCAAGTAGCCGGAATTACAGGCATAAGCTACCACACCTGGCTGATTTTTTGATTTATTGTAGAGATAAGGTCTCACTGCCCAGGCGGGTCTCGAACCCGTGGACTCAGGCAATCCACTCACCTCAGCCTCCCAAAGGCGCGGGATTACAGTCTGAGCCACCAAGCCTGGCTCAGGAAGCCTCTTGTAAGAAGAGTCATATGTGTCCTTTTGTGACTGGCACATTTCACTTGGCAAAATAGTCAATTAGGGCATTTTTGACTGTGAAATTAACCCATTTAAGTAATGTAAATGTAAAATGTTGATTTTAAGTTTATTTCTTCATTTTAAAAGTATTCTTTTCTGACTTACATCTACTGTTTTTTCTCAAAAATTGGACTTAACTCCCATCTACTTTCAATGTTTTTTTTTCTATTTTCAGGTTGTTAGTTTCTTTCTGCCTTTGACAATTGTACTTTATGTTAATGCGACTAGTTGAGAGTTTTTAAAAAATATTTTAGAATAGCATACAAACAGAACAAAAAAAAATAAAAAAAGAAAAAAAAATTTTGGCTGAGCTCAGTGGCTCAGCCTGTAATCTGAGCACTTTGGGAGGCCAAGGTGAGTGGATTGAGCCCGCGGGTTAGAGACAGCCCGGACAACTTGGCGAGACCTCATCTCTACAATAAATCAAAACTTACCCAGGCATGGTGGCACATAACTGTAATTCCAGCTATTTGGAAGGCTGAGGTGGAAGGATCATCTAAGCCCAGCAAATCAAGACTGTGGTAGCCGTGAGCGTACCACCATACTCTAGCCTGGGTGACAGAGTGAGACTCCAACTCAAAAAAGAAAAAATTTTTTCTCATTCTTCTTAACTGTCTTCTAATCTGTACATTTTAAGTTCATGTTCCTTATCTTAAAAAAAAAAAATCTTAGCTTTTGGTATAGCCTCCTTGCTCCTGCATCTGACCTTCCCGCTTTTTTTTTTTTTTTGAGTTGGAGTCTCACTCTATCACCCAGGCTGGAGGGCAGTGGTATGCTCCCGGCTACCATAGCCTCGACCTGCTGGGCTCAGGCAATTCTTCTGCCTTAGCCTTCCAAGTAGCTGGAACTACAGGCATGCACCACTATGCCCAGCTAATGTTTTGATTTATTGTATAGATGAGGTCTCGCCAAGTTGCTTAGGCTGGCCTGGAACCAATGGGCTCAGGCAATCCTCTCACCTCAGCCTCTCAAAGTGCTAGGATTATAGGCATGAGCCACCATGCCCGGATCCCTTCTTGCTTTTTTTTTTTTTTGAGTTAGAGTCTCACTCTGTCACCCAGACTGGAGTGCAGTGGCTGCTCCCGGCCACCACAGCCTCGACCTGCTGGGCTCCAGCGATACTTCCGCCTCAGCCTTCCGAGTAGCTGGAACTACAGGCATGCGCTACCACGCCTGGCTCATTTTGATTTTTTTATTGCAGAGATGAGGTCTCGCCAAGTTGCCCAGGCGGGTCTCGAACCCGCGGGCTCAGGCAATCCACTCACCTCAGCCTCCCAAAGACGCGGGATTACAGGCTGAGCCACTGAGCCCGGCTTCTGCTTTTTAATCCCTAATTAGTTGTATCCATTTTACTATTCATGCCATTTTTTTTACATATTTTTATTTTATACAAAATATGAGCTTTAAATTCTAGTTATATGCTTTACTGTTGTTCTTTTTGCTTGTGAATGAGTGTATATATGTATTTTATGCCTATTTTAATCTCTTGCACAAGGTGTTTTTCGAGTGGTTTATATAGTAGTCTTACAGTGATAATACTTTTTGGTAGCTAAAGGTGCTTCTTCCTTTGAGGTCCTTTGAGATGAGCCTCTGGGGTGAGGAGTGTTCTATCTAGTCATATATATATATATGTGTATATATATATATATTTTTTTTTTTTTTCAGTCTCTGTCACCCAGACTGGAGTGCTGTGGCCCCTCCTGGCCACTGCAGCCTCGACCTGCTGGGCTCTGGCGATCCGTCCGCCTCAGCCTTCCACGTAGCTGGAACTACAGGCGCGCGCTACAACTCCCAGCTAATTTTTTTGATTTATTGTAGAGATGAGGTCTCGCCTGCAAATAAAAAAAAATTAGCAGGCATAGTGGTGCATGCCTGTAGTTCCAGCTACTTGGAAGGTTGAGGCGAAAGGATAGCCTGAGCCCAACAGGTCCAGGCTGCGGTGACTGTAAGTGTCTCACTGTACTCTAGCCTGGGAGACAGAGTGAGACTTCAACTCAAAAAAAAGAGGACTTAATACCACCAAAAGTGAGGAAATACTAGAAAGCTATAGTGACAGGAAGATGATCATGAACAAGGGTGACCCAATAAATAGTGCGATAGAAGGGGTTCCTGGGATAAGGGAGAAGCCTATGATGGTCATGATTAAAGACTACCTAGTTTATTATAACGGCCCTGCATTGCTCTTGGTACTTCCCAGATGATGTTGGGCCTCAATGTCAGTTTCTTCTCTGACCTTGAGCTCCAGCCTCACTGGCCTCATTGAAGCTTCTTAGATATTTCAAACTCTCTTCTCTTTAGAGGTTGTGCCCTTGTTTCTGCCGTCTGGAATGTTTAATTCCAGTTACATACCTAGTTTTACTTCCTACCCTTCTTTACCAAAATGTTCTGCTTAGAGTTGTGCTTTCTTTGTGCACAGGATGTATGATTTAATTGAATCACCTTTTATTACTCTATTTCTACTTTAGTTTTGTTTTTTTTAGTTCAGCATATAATATAGTGTGTCTTTTACTTCTTTATTTTTTATATTTCCAGTAGGAATTTGACGTCCATTTAGGGAAGCCATGACAATGTTAGTTTCTTTTCTTTTTTTTTAGTTGGAGTCTCACTCTGTCGCCCAGACTGGAGTGCAGTGGCCACTCCCGGCCACCGCAGCCTCGACCTGCTGATCCTTCCGCCTCAGCCTTCCAAGTAGCTGGAACTACAGGCGCGCGCTACCACCCCCAACTCATTTTTTGATTTATTGTGGAGATGAGGTCTCACCAAGTTGTCCAGGCGGGTCTTGAACCCTTGGGCTCAGGCAATCCACTCACCTCAACCTCCCAAGGCGCGGGATTACAGGCTGAGCCACTGAGCCCAGCTAATGTTATTTTCTAATAGCGGCAATTTGTCTTGCACAAATAACAGTGCCTAACTCAGTAAAGGTCCCCAATAAATTTTTGTCAAATTAGCTAGTTGACCAGTTGTTTTTCTTTTTTGTTTTGTTTTTTGTTTTTTTAGTTGGAGTCTCACTCGGTCACCCAGGCTGGAGGGCAGTGGCACGCTCCTGGCCACTGCAGCCTCGACCTGCTGGGCTCAGGCAATCCTTCCACTTCAGCCTTCCAAGTAGCTGGAACTACAGGCATGCGCCACTACACCTGGCTAATCTTTTGATTTATTGTTGAGATGAGGTCTTGCCGAATTGCCCAGACTGATCTCAAACCTGTGGGCTCAGGCAATCCTCTCACCTCAGCCTCCCAAAGTGCTGGAATTATAGGCGTGAGCCACCGTGCCCAGCCTAACCAATTGTTTAATGAATTAACTAATGACTATTCTATGTGATAATATCTTAGTGTATGGAGAAATAGAGAAGTGAATTGCCACATAACAGAAGTTAAAGCAATGGCCTCCACATGGATTGATAAAATATGAAGGAAAAAAAAAAAAAGCCAGCTGGGCTCGGTGGCTCAGCCTGTAATCCCGCGCCTTTGGGAGGCTGAGGTGAGTGGATTGCCTGAGCCCGCAGGTTCGAGACCCGCCTGGCAAACTTGGCCAGACCTCATCTTTACAATAAATAAAAATTTTTAAAAAATCAGCCGGGCGTGGTAGCGCGCGCCTGTAGTTCCAGCTACTTGGAATGTTGAGGCGGAAGGATCACTGGAGCCCAGCAGGTCGAGGCTGCGGTGGCTGGGAGCAGCCACTGCACTCCAGTCTGGGTGACAGAGTGAGACTCCAACTCAGAAAAAAAAAAAAAAAGCCCAATCCAGGTGATAAACAGAGTTACTTTTGTAATGTCAGCATGTGGAAATGATATTTTCTCCATTTGGCTTCATTTGCTGTGCTTTTATTTTGAATAACTGAAAAATGTTTAATGTAAATTTAGTATATCTGACAATTAAAAATTAAGGTCCTTCCTATATTTTCTTTTTAAAATGTTCCATCTTTCCGTGAGAAATAGGCATAGTTATCCATTTATTTTGGCCTTTTTCTATGTATTCTATAATATTCTAATATTCTAACTTTTCCTCCAATTGACCTTGCATAATGTTTGTTGGTTTATCCTTGGGTATTTCAAACGTCTTATTTTCCACAGGAAATCGGATCTTGATTTTGTTATTTTCTTCTACAAAGAATATTTTTTAAAAGGAAAACAGAAAAGAAGAAACAGAAGGAAAAGAGAAAGAACAGTTAAAATGTGAAAGATTGAAATATGATGATATAATACAGGAGGAAGATAGGAGAAAATTTGAATTTTATTGAGTACCTATTATGTCCATGTGTTAGGAGGATTACAAGCCACATTTCTTATAATCCTTAAACTAGCTGGGTTGTTTGAAAAAATTGAAATTTTGAAATGTTACCAAAGGAGTATGGAACAGGAAATAGAAAAGGAACAGGTTTGGAGTGAAACCTGGGAACCAATTACAGATTCTACTCTCAGATAAGTTTTTTTTAGTCCCCCAAAGCACAAAATGTTAAATGAAAAAATTGATTACTACAATTACATGTAAATTTAAGGCCATCATTTATGAAACTCATGACAGTCAATATTTAGAGAGTTGAGAGACTGAGAGAAGATATTCAATATATGTAAGACTGACTAATTTTAGGCATTCAACTTTTAGATTCTTATTGAGAAATAAAGAGTAAAAGTCCCTACACATGAACTAAAATATAAGCAGACAATAAACAATAAGAAAACCAGTTGATTACCAAGCACATGAATGGATACTTAACTCCTTGGTAGTGTTAAATGTAAAATAAATATAAATGCATATACTTGAAATTTCACAAACTATAAACCTTTTGAGAGCAGAGATGGAGTGATGCAGAAGCAATCATGTATCCCTTATAGGAAGGTCAAGGACTCAGCAGTTTCAAGAGCAATCTGGACAGGGACTTCTGCAAATGTCGCCACTTCTGTATGTCTCTCAAGGAGGTATACAATTTCCTGTAGAGGAGATTTTGCTCACAATACTGTTCAAGGCAGTTAAAATGGACGTACAATGTTGTGGTGGCAGGTAATGAAATGATCTAGAAACATCCATAAGTGAAGAAATGCAAGAGTGAATGTCCACCTTTAAGTTCTGCAATATGATTACGGTACATATAAAAGAACAGGGCTCATCTTACTAGAATATAGCAAATATCTTAAAAAACACAAATCAAACACACTAGATCTGTGGTAGAATATGAAGTGAAACCCTTTTTTTTTTTTTTTTGAAGGATGGGCCCCTTGTAGTATAGACTTTTCCCACTCAGTAAATATTCTAGAAACCCATTGGGATTAGTGTACCAGCTAATGTTGCTGTGACAGGTTGCGTTTGGCTTCAGTGAATTTATTTTATTTATTATTATTATCATTATTATTTGAGTTGGAGTCTCACCCTGTCACTCATCCTGGAGTGCAGTGGCATGCTCACGGCCACTGCAGCCTTGACCTGCTGGGTTCAGGTGATCCTTCTGACTCAGCCTTCCAAGAAGCTGGAATTACAGGCACGTGCCGCCATGTCTGACTAATTTTTATTTATTTATTTATTGTAGAAATGAGGTCTCACCATGCTGCCCAAGCTGGTCTCGAACCCCTGGGCTGAGGCAATCCTCTCACCTCAGGTTTTTTTGTTTGTTTTTGTTTGTTTGTTTTTGAATCAGTCTCACTCTGTTGCCCAGGCTGGAGGGTAGTGGCATGCTTCTGGCCACTGCAACCTTGACCTGCTGGACTCAGGCAATCCTTCTGCCATAGCCTTCCAAGTAACTGGAACCACAGGTGTGTGCCACCACACCTAGCTAATTTTTTTATTTACTTTAGAGAGGAGATCTTGCCATTTTGCCCAGGCAGGTCTCAAACCTATGGACTCAGACAATCCTCTCACAAGGTGCTGGGATTACAAGCATGAGCCACTGCGCCTGGCTGTTTATTTATTTATTTGAGATTCTTTCAACATGTTTGCCCATTTCATGATGGGTGATTTATGAGCACACTTGCCCACACCGCACTGAGTGTTCAGCAGTTTTGGACCTAATAGAGCATGATCCCCATGCTCCACTCTCCCTATTCACCTGATCTCCCCCAAGTGACTTTTTTTTTTACTTCTTCAAAGGAAAAAAGTCCTCAAAGAGAAACATTTTGCTAATGTGGAAGAGATGAAACCAGAGGCACTAAAAGGCAACTAAATCCACAAGTTCAAAAACTGTTTTGAGCAGTGGAAAAGGCATCTCAATATGTGTATTGCATCAAATCGAAAGTACTTTTAGGGTGACTAAAGTTTAAACATGTAAGAATAAATACACAATTTTGTATAAATAAATTTCAGGCTTTTTTGACTTCCCCCCTCGTAAATGGCTGTGAAGAACAGGAATGGTTGGAAACAAGAATGACAAAGAAGATCTGATTTTTCCAGAGATGTGAGAACAGGAACGATCTCACACTGTCCACAATCTTCTTGCCCAGTGCTACTTCACAACTGCTAACTAAATTCAATCTCCCACAGTAACCTGGGAAAGTGGATTTTATTTTAATTTAATTTAATTTAATTTTTGAGTTGGAGTCTCACTCTGTCGCCCAGGCTGGTGCAGTGACACACTCACAGCCACCACAACCTTGACCTGCTGGGCTCGGGTGATCCTTCTACCTCAGCCTTCCAAGTCCCTGGAACTACAGGCACAAGCCACCATGTCTAATTTTTTGATGTATTGTAGAGATGAGCTCTCACCAAGTTGCCTGGGCTGGCCTCCAACCGGTAAGCTCAGGCAGTCCTCTCACCTCTGCTGCCAAAGTGCTGGGATTATAGGTATGAGCCACCACGCCCAGCAGAAAATGGATTTTAAAAAATAGTGAACCCCTTGAGGAAATGTATTTTTCTAAATATGACCTGTAACCAAGTTGTAAGATATTGATCTGTTCATTTATCTGGGCAAAAATGTAGGAATGAAATGGCCGTGCCATAGATATGGTGAATAATTGTTTTGTTTTGTTTGAGTAGGAGTCTAACTCTGTCACCCAATCTGGAGTGTAGTGGCACGCTCACACTACCTCAGTCTTCCAACTAGCTGGAACCACAGGTGTGCAACACCATGTCCGGCTATTTTTTGTTTTCTTTTTTTAAATTTATTTATTGTAGAGACAAGGTCTTGCCAAGTTGCCCAGGCTGGTCTCAAACCCCTGTACTCAGGCAATCCTCTCACCTCTGCCTCCCAAAGTGCTGGGATTACAGGCTGAGTCACTGCACCTGGCCTTTTTTTTTTTTTGAGTCAGGATCTCTCTCCTAAGCTGTAGTGCAGTGGTGCAGTCACAGCTTACTGCAGCCTCAACATCCTGGGCTCAGGTGATCCTTCTGCCTCAGCTTCCTGAGTAGTTGGGACTACAGGTACATGTCACCATACCTGTCTAATTTTTTGACTGTAGACACGGAGTCTTGCTGTGTTGCTATGGTGGTCTAGAACTTTTGGGTTTAAACAATCCTCTCACCTTGGCCTCCCAACAGTGTGGGATTATAGCCATGTAAAACTGAAACTCTGTGCCCATGAAGTAACAACTCATTACTCCATTCACCATCACCCCTGGTAACTACCCTTCTATTTTGTGTATATGTCCAAAGGGGGACCCAGACAAAAAAAGGAATTTACTTATAAAAATTGTGTATTAGTCATGCATGGTGGCTCAGCCTATAATCCCAGCACTTTGGGAGGCTGAGGCGAGTGGATTGCCTGAGCTCCTGGGTTCGAGACCAGCCCAGGCTACTTGGTAAGACCACGTTTCTACAATAAATAAAAAATCAGCTGGCTGTCGTAGAGCGCACGTGTAGTTCCAGCTGCTTGGAAGGCTGAGGCAGAAGGATCGCCTAACCCAGCAAGTTGATGCTGGGCTGGCAATGAGTATGCTACTGCACTTCAGCCTGGGTGACAGAGTGAGACTCCAACTCAACAAAAAAAATTGTGTATTTATTCTTACATGTTTAAACTTCAGTCACCTTCAAAGTACTCTTTGATGCAATGCACGTAATGAGATGCTTTTTCCCCTGCTCTAAAGAGTTTTATTTTTTTTTTTTGAGTTGGAGTCTCACTTTGTCACCTAGGCTGGAATGCAGTGGCACACTCGTGGCCACTACACCCTTGACCTGCTGGGCTTAGGTGATTCTTCCGCCACAGCCTTCCAAGTAGGTGAAACTACAGGTGCGTGCTACCACACCTGGCTAATTTTTTGATTTATTGTAGAGACGAAATCTCACCATATTGCCCAGGTTGGTCTTGAACACTCGGACTCAGGCAATCCTCTCGCCTTGGCCTCCCAAAGTGCTGGGATTACAGGGTTGAGCCACCGTGCCCGGCCAGTAATTATATTTTTAATTGAGGAACTGCCATACTATTTTCCATTATTGTGGCACCATTTTACATTACCACCAACAGGGCACAAGAGTTTCAGTGTCTCCACATCTGTGACAACACATAATTTTCTCTTTTTTGATAGTAGCCATCCTGATACAATTGATTTTTGTTTTTGAGTTGGAGTCTCACTCCGTTGCCCAGGCTAGAGTACAGTGGCACACTCACAGCCACCCCAGCATTGACCTGCTGGGCTCCAGTGATCCTTCCACCTCAGCATTCCAAATAGCTGGAACTACAGTCATGCGCTACCGTACCTGGCTAATTTTTTTTTTTTTAATTTTTTGTAGAGACGAGGTCTTGCCAAATTGCCTGGGCTGGTCTCAAATCCGTGGGCTCAGACAATCCACTCGCCTCGGTCTCCCAGGCTGAGCCACTGAGCTTGGCCCAATTGATTTTATGTGCATGATTTAGGTATGTTCTTTGAAAGTCTTTATCCTAATTTTTTGGCCAGTTTTTGACCCTCAGGTTTATTATGTAAAGAGACATCCTGTAGTTTTTCTTCATGGTCAGTCTAATTTTTGACATTCAGAATTTTGCATCTGAGATTCTAACAAATATGCATGCAAGTTGTGTAAATCACTTAACTCTGGGTCCTATGTACTCAAGATCTAAATTCTATGAACATTTTCTGGTTTATATAGGTTTAGGCAAATCTTTAGTTGTATCTTTTAATTCATCTCATTTCCAAGGTTTACATTCTACAGTTGCTTGCATACTTATGAGAAGGATGGAGCTTTTGAGGTAAATATCATTTGCTGTATTAGGGGAGTTATTTGAAAAAATATAAGGGGTCGCGACAAAATAAAAAGAAAGGAGGAGGTATGAAAACATAGAGATCAGAAAAATAAGGGAGAAGAAGGAACGCTGGATATAGGAAGGCAACTGGTGGTCAATGTCAGAAAGGAGTTATGAAAAGGAGTTCAGTTGTTGGACAAGTTTTTAGAATTGCTCACTAGTTTTGGCCAAATAATCTTTTAGTGAAAAATTTTTTGAACCACAAAGGCTGAGAAACCACATACAAAAATTTCATACCAATAAAACAAATTTCAATTTGACTTAAGAAATTTTATTTCCTGCCTGGACATAGTGACTCATGCCTTTAATCCCAGCACTTTGGGAGATTGAGACAGGAGGATTGCTGACTCAGGAATTTGAGACCAGCCTATAAAACATAGCTCTTACAAAAAAAAAAAAAGAATACAAAGAAAATAAATGGTGGTGGCACACACCTGTAGTTCCAGCATCACCTCGACCCAGAAGGTTGAGGCTTCAGTGAGCTTTTACCGTTCCACTGCCCTCCAGTCTGGGTGACAGAGACCCTGACAAATAAAAGAAAGAAATTGTGTTTCCTGTCTTTTCTAAGGTACCTCTTACAATGAATAATTTCACATCAAATATTCTCCAGTGGTCAGTGAAACCCCAAATTATCCTTGGTGAAGTTTTGTTGTTTAAAAAAATAGGCACAAAAATAGGATTATTATGAGAGTACAATTAAGATACAAGAGTTTTTACTGAAAAAGACGACTTGGACTTAAAAGACAGCATGAGAACTGTCAATAGCCAGTAGCAATGTAATGCTTTTATACCTCCGGCCTTGGACTTTCACCTGGATGGATAGCTACATCTAAATGCAGACCTCACAACTTTACTTCTTCAGCAGGCAAATAATGAGAAAGATAGATAGTGATAGAGATAAAAAATAGAGATGGTAGAGATAGACATAGAGAGAGAGAAGGGGAGAGAGAGAGAGAGAGAGACAGTGAGAGAGAGAGACAGAGAAAGAGTGAGCATACTTACTGGATCAAAGTTCATTTTTCAGGGTAAACTATCAAGATGGAAGGAGAATCTTCTATAGTTTTGTTGGTGACCTAGAACAAAGTTTGTTCAAATAGATGTTGGTTTATTGAGAGTCACACACCTGTGCTACTGGGAAATCAGGCCTCTATGGCCCATGTCTGTTTCTACCATATGGTTTTCCTTTTTATGACAAACAATACTCGAAGACAGCACAGCACAAAACAGTAACACAAAATACAGCAAAAAAGGATAAAAAAGGTGGCCTCGTTCAACTAAAAATGCCAAACAAATAAGAGTCAATAACAAAATTCCATGGCTGGGTGTGGTGACTCATGCCTGTAATCCCAGCACTTTGGGAGGCAGAGGAGAGAGGACTGCCTGAGCCCAAAGGTTCAAGACCAGCCTGGGCAACTTGGTAAGACTTTGTCTCTAGAATAAATTTTTTAACAAATTAGCTAGGCCCTGAGCCTCGCTTTCCGTGAGACGTAGTGCGGAGCGACCCAGCCAGCAAGCGAGATGCCAGTGGCCGTGGGCCCCTACGGACAGTCCCAGCCTAGCTGCTTCGACCGCGTGAAGATGGGCTTTGTGATGGGTTGCGCCGTGGGCATGGCGGCCGGGGCACTCTTTGGCACCTTTTCCTGTCTCAGGATCGGAATGCGGGTTCAGGGGCTGATGGGCGGCATTGGGAAAACCATGATGCAGAGTGGCGGCACCTTTGGCACATTCATGGCAATTGGGATGGGCATCCGATGCTAACCATGTTTGCCTACTATATCTACACCTTCCCATCAGCCCCAGCCCAGGTACTATAATAAAACAAAGTCTTTAAGTAGAAAAAAAAAATTAGCCAGGTGTGGTGGTGGTGTATGCCTGTAGTTCCAGCTACTTGAAAGGCTGAGGCAGAAGGATTACTTGAGCCCAGCAGGTTGAGGTTGTGGTGGCCGTGAGCATGCCACTGCACTCCAGCCTGGGTGACACAGTGAGATTACGATTCCAAAAAAAGAGAAAACCCATTCGAGACCAGCCTAGGCAATATGGTAAGATCTTATCTCTACAATAAATAAAAAAAATTAGCTGGGCGTGGTGGCACATGCCTGTAGTTCCAGATACCTGGAAGGCTGAGGTGGAAGGATTGTTTGAGCCTAGCAGGTCGAGGCTGTGGTGGCTGTGAGCATGCCACTGCACTCCAGCCTGGGCAACAGAGTGAGACTCCAACTCAGAAAAACAAAACAAAACAAAAACTTCATTAGTGAAAAATATGCTCAATAGTAGCTACATTGAATTTCAGACATAGAAAACTGTAAATAAGAGGATTTCAATAAAAACAAGCAAGCCTCTTTTCTGAGCTTGCTGTAGTAAGGGAGTCATCCACTATCATTGTATTTGACAAAGACTCAAAGGAGAGCAGAGTAGTGAAAACACCTTATAGTGGAATAAAGGGAAGATTTCAGAGCAACCCTGATAGGAGGCTACAGGCATGAGGAGGCAGTGTGGAAACTAAATAGAAGTGAAGAACATTTTGTTTGATTGATTAAGGGCATGTATTTGGCTTCCTCTAGTTAATTATAAATGGGAAGTGTGGGCAAAAATTAGGGAAGCTTCCAGCAATTAATAAAGTCCTGACCATTTTGGACCAATTGTTAAGTTATTGTTTGACTTCCTGCGTGGTTACTTGTTGGGAGCCAGCCTTGGAGGTCCACCTGATTGACAGGGTCTGGGTGGGCCGAAGACCCCGGGCCGCAGGGCGAGCCCAGGAAACTGAGGCCCTTCTGTCCTTCACCTTTGCTGTTTGATACCGCCGAAGAATTCTGTGCAGTCGTGGAAGAGGAAAATGGCATGTTTATGTAAAGTGCTCACAGCTAACCTGGAAACATCATGGTTTATTTTTCCATTTTTCCCACTATGCCACTTGGCCTTTTCTAACATATGCAAGGGTTAAACTCTGAAGCACATCAAGAATGCTTTATTTCACTTGGTTATAAGTTACTAGACATTGCTTAAGTAATAAATGATATAAGTATATCCACTCCTTATTTTATTTAGGACTATGCAGTTTAGTGTTTAGACATAAGGATTTTTAGAAGCACAAGTTTATAATAGGTTCATTATAAATTCATTATAAGTTCTAACACTTACTAGGAGTTATGTAGGTGACTTATAACACTGTTTTCACTGACTTAGGATAAAGATTAATGTTAAGGTTTTTACTTAATTCTATAGTTAAAACTATAAAATTAATACTCTAAGTTAACATTTATAGAGTAGGTTTTCACTAAACTCATAATATAATAATTAGACACTTTTATGACAGATCAGCTAAAACAGAAAGTAACCTTGAGGGGCCTAGAAAACATTACTAAAAACTTCTTTTGAGTTCTCTTTAGAAACAAGCACTGCAAGATAAGAGAAAAGTAACGAGGACATCTGGACAAGGGAGGCGATCACAGGACTCTGAAGAACACAAGAGCCTAAGATGAAAATATTCCTGACACATAAAGAAATACACACTTAAAGAAACTTTCTTGAAACATTTGTAATTTGGGACATTGGACTGAGAGTGTCATTGTTGGCTTTATGAATAGGACTTGTCTAATGCCTATGAGATTCCTGGCTTTTTTGCTACTAAAGCCTATGGGAATCTTGGTTTGTTTGTTACTAAGACCACTAGCTGATAACTTTTAAAAGATATGTATATGAAAGAATTTTCTTTGTCTTGCCCCTTCAAAAATGGTATAAAAGCTCTGTATTAACTAACATTAAATTGTCATCTGTTCAAGAAGCAGGTGTCCGATATATAATCGTCGTCGTCGCCTATCTGTCTCTCCTTCAACATATCTCACGACCCTTGTGGGGCGGGACCCCACAGTTACTAGACATAATAATCCTACTCTTGTACTGGTTAGTGTAGACAGTGAATTTGCTTCCTGAGCTGGTTAGTGCAGTAGTAGGTTAGAGTTCTGTTTTGTATCTTTTTTTGGCCATTGGCAATTTCTACAGTCTCTAGTCCAAATAAGAAATATACCTACAATATTTGGATTTCTTGTCTTCTTAACTTGTCTTATATTGGAAATTGGTTTAATTTTCATTCTCTCCTTCCTTCCTGCCCATTTCAGTCCCAGATCTTCAGCTGGGAGGCATTTTTGTTTGCTTTTTAAGGATGTCCCCAAATATCAAAATCTAATGGTCTAATTCCAGAATTTCTCCCCTTGATGAGTTGCTAGTTTTATTTCTGAACATGAACTTACCAAAACATTCCCCAGAAATCCCCTAGGTTCAGACATAGATCTCCATGCTTCCCATTCCATAGCAGCAACTCAACTTTTCCTTGATGTCCCCTTGGTAACAGAGAAAACTCATCAGAAGCAGTAGAGAAAACTCATCAGAAGCAGTAGAGCAATTTTTTTTTTTTTGCTTAAGTGGCACAGGTGTCCTCAGATGAACAAGTAGCTGTATCACCCTTCAGTCCAATGTAAATAATTTTTCTGGAGGAATCTTTTCTCCCTTGGAACAAGGAGCCCACAGGCTGCAGAACTTACAGTTAAAAAGAAAGGTAGCAGAAATTATTGGGATGAGTTATGTTCAAAAATGAGGATAAATAAAATTGCAAAATTTTGTAAATGATATTTGACCCATTACATTTGAATTATTTCTAATTCCTTATGTATATGCATGATGAGATAAAAGATAAATATTGTATGGAACATACTTATAATGAAATTATTTGTTACTTATCTGGAATAAATTCTAAATGAAATATGTCTTTCTTTAATATAGTTCCCTGATAGCTTTCCACTCCTTAACACTTCCTTGTGTTACTAAATTTATTTACAGAATTCCTTGAAGTTACAGTCTAAAATTTCATTTACAGTGCAAAAAAATTTGGGCAGTAGTCATATTCAACTTGTTTCATTCCTTTATCTATTGAACATTTATTTTTATTTTTATTTTTATTTTGAGTTGGAGTCTCGCTCTGTCGCCCAGACTGGAGTGCAGTGGCCGCTCCCAGCCACCGCAGCCTCGACCTACTGGGCTCCGGTAATCCTTCCGCCTCAGCCTTCCAAGTAGCTGGAATTACAGGCATGCGCTACCACGCCCGGCTGATTTTTTGATTTATTGTAGAGATGAGGTCTCGCTGCCCAGGCGGGTCTCGAACCCGCGGGCTCAGGCAATCCACTCACCTCAGCCTCCCAAAGGCGCAGGATTACAGGCTGAGCCACCGAGCCCGGCTTGAACATTTATTAATGAGAAACACTCAACAGTAGCATTTTAAGCCTGAAGAATAATAATAGTGTAGGACATGTAACAAACTCTGTTATTATTATTTTACCTTCATCTGAATTTCTCTTAATAAAGTTGTGGTTGAGGAAATCATGCATCTCATGGTTAACTATGATTGCCCACCATTTTCTACAGTGTATGGATAATCACATACAGTCAAATATCTCCAGAGGGAGTTTTCCTTATTTAATAAATTCCCACTCTTCAGCAAGTTACCTTAAATTGTAGGCTTCCATCTTGACATTTTTGCATTCAATATACACAAAATACAGATGACAATAGTAACTTCCACAAGAATTGAAAACATTGCATTTTACAATGCCGTATCTGGGTCGGTTAGTCTACCATTTCACGTTGAAATTCATGACTAATCATAAACAGAAACTGAACCATTGAAAGACTGCAAATTTTTAGATTAGTACATTAAGTTTAATATGCGAAGCCCCCCCACCCCCATCAAGTTTCTTTTTGCCCGCAAGGCAGATCTGTGGTTGTCTGGCAGTCTCCTCAAACGGAGCCAGGGTTGCTCTTGGGGAATTTGCTATGCTTCATAGGGTGTGAAATAGTAAAAACCTAAGATTCTTTTGTGTCCTCGACTGTCGTCCAAGAAAATCTGGGGACGCCGCCCCTCCCCCCCAAAAAAAGCACGTCAAACCCTGCGCGGTCTTTGGAGTTCCGGGACTCCATTTCCCAGAGTCCCGGACGGTGCCACTGGGCCTTTCTCCATTATGTAAGGAGTCGTTGAGGCTAGGAGACGTGTCCGGAAGCGTCGTAGAACTTCACAACCCAGAAGATACTGCGTGGCGCGGGGGCGCGGCCCAGCCAATGAGCGCTTAAGGCGGGACGTCTGCGTGCGTGCGCGCCGGCGCGCGCACCGGGAAGGGCGGGGCTTCCAGCACGTCCCGGCGGCGGTCGTCCGGGTCGCTGTGGGTTTTCGGCTGCTCGGGCCTATGGCGCGCTCGGCCGTCACCGAGGGGAAGCGGGGCAGCGCGAGGAGCGGCCTGGTCCCTGCCGCACAGAGGCGGGCGTGAGGCCCGGCGACAGGGTCGGGGCGGCGGGGTCCTCGCCTCACCCCAGTGGCCGCCGCTCCGGCCCCGCGCCTCCCTGGCCGGTGGGCGGGGGCCGCGCCGCTGAGCGGGGCTGAGGTGGGTGCTGCGCTCCAGGCCCGACCCCCGGCCGGATGGCCCGGGCGGGAGGGCACCTGCTCGGGTCGCTGCGGGCCAGGCCCGGTGTCCAGAAGAGACGCGCGGTCTCGTGTGGGGGGAGGGTCCCGGCTCAGCCGAGTGGTGCGGACTGGGGAGGGTTCGCGTTTGGCCCCGGCGCGTTCCAAGGCTGGTGGGCGCCGCTGAGGGGCCGGCTGGGGCACGCCCTGGCTGTATTGTCGGCGAAGACGGGGGAGGGCTTGGTGGATTCTTGCCGGGAATGGCAGCCTGAGCATCCGGTAGCCGCGGGAGGCTTTCAAGGGAGGGTGAATTAGAAACTTAAAGTTGGAAAAAGCAGTGTGGGAGATGGACACAGGGGCGTCGGTGAGAAGGCCAGTGCAGTAGACTCAGGAGAATTGTGGTAGGACTTGGACCAGACCGTGAACAGTAGAGGGAGATGCGATGAGATTCTTTACAGATCGGAAAGATGGGGCGGTAGGTTTTCCTGGTGCATCATGTGTCTGAGCAAAAGCAAGGAGTGAAAAACCATCTCAAGTGTTCGTGGGTTTTTGGTTTTGGTTTTTGTCTGAACGCTCGAAAGAATGGAGTTGGGGAAGTCAGCATAAAGAACAGGTTTCGGGGAGAATTTCGCGGGTTGGATTTTGGACGTGACCGTTCTCAAATATTCAAGGTGGATATTTCACATGAGTAAGCGGACATAAGGGTGTGGAGTGTGAGGAAGGGGGTGGAATGGAGAAAGGAGAGTGTGGACCGAATGAAGGCATGGTCTGAGGGTCAGATTGAGTAGAGAAGTTTTTTTTTTTAAGTAAATTTAAGGAGTACAAGTGCAGTTTTGTTACATGGTTATATTGTCTCGTAGTAAAGTCTGGGCTTTTTGTGTACCCATTACCCAAATAATGTACCCATTAAGTAATGTACATTGTACCCATTAAGATTTTTCATCGCTCGTCACCCTCTCACCCTTTTGAAACTCCAGTGTTTATCGGTCCATGTTCTTTATCAACGTGTACAAATTATTTAGCTCCCACTTGTGAGAACATGTGTTATTTGACTTTTTGTTTCTGAGTTGTTTTACTTTATTAATGGCTTCCAGTTCCGTTCCGGTTGCTGCAAAAGACATAATCTCATTTTTTTTTTTTTTGAGTTGGAGTCTCACTCTCACCCAGACTGGAGTGCAGTGACCGCTCGCGGCCATCGCAGCCTCGACCTGCTGTGCTCCGGCGATCCTTCCACCTCAGCCTTCCAAGTAACTGGAATTACAGGCATGCGCTACCACGCCCGCCTAGTTTTTGATTTATTGTTGAGATGAGGTCTCGCCAAGCAATCCGCTCACCTCAGCCTCACAAACTGCTGGGATTACAGGCTGAGCCACTGAGCCCGGCTCTCATTCTTTTTTTTATGGCTACATAATATTACATTGTGTGTATATGCAACTTTTTAAAATCCAGTTATTTGTTGAGAGACACTTAACGTTGATTTCCTATCTTTGCTATTGTGAATAGTGCTGTGATAAAAATACAAGTGCATGTATATAGTAATTTTTCCTTTGGGTAGATGCTCAGTAATGGAATTGCTCGATGGAATAGTAGTTCTATTTTTAGTTCTTTGAGAAATCTCCAGACTTTTTTCCATTGAGGTTGGTGGGAATAATTTACATTCCCACCAACGATGTATGAGTATTCTCTTTTCACTGCATCCTCAACAGCAAGTGTTATTTTTTATTTTTTACTTTTTTTGACTTTTTAACAATAGCTATTCTGACTAGTATAGCATGATAACATGATATCTTGTTGTGGTTTTAATTTACATTTCTCTGATGATTAGTGGTGTTGATCATTTTTTCATATACCTGTTGGCCATTTGTGTCTTCTTTTAAAAAAATGTCTGTTCATGTATTTTGCCCACTTTTTTTTTTTTTTTTTTGAGTTTGAGTCTCACTCTGTCGCCCAGACTGGAGTGCAGTGGCCGCTCCCGGCCACCGCAGCCTCTACCTGCTGGGCTCCGGCGAACCCTCCGCCTCAGCCTTCCAAGTAGCTGGAACTACAGGCGCGTGCTACCACATCCGACTAATTTTTTGATTTATTGTAGAGATGAGGTCTCCCCAAGTTGCCCAGGCGGATCTCGAACCCGCGGGCTCAGGCCATCCACTCACCTCAGCCTCCCAAAGGCGCAGGATTATAGGCTGAGCCACCGAGCCCGGCTTGCCCACTTTTTAATGGGATTTATTTTGGGGGGGGGGTTTGGAGTCTCACTCTGTCACCCTGGCTGGGGTGCAGTGGCATGGCATACTCAAGACTACCGCAGCCTTGACCTACTGGGCTCAGACAATCCTTCTACCTCAGCCTTCCAAGTAGCTGGAACTACAGGCATGCACTACCATGCCTGGCTAATTTTTTGATTTATTGTAGAGATGGAGTCTCATCAAGTTGCCTAGGCTATTCTTGAACCCATGGACTCAGGCAGTCCTCTCACCTCGGCCTCCCAAAGTGCTGGGATTATAGGCATGAGTCACATGCCTGGCTGGGATTTTTTTTGTTGTTGTTGACTTCTTTGTATTTCTTGTAAATTCTGGGTATTAGTCCCTTGTCAGATGAATAGTTTGGAAAGTCTTTCTCCCATTTTGCAGGTTGTACACGTGATTAATTTTATTTTTGCTATGCAGAAACTAGTTAAGTCCCATGCCTATTTTTGGTTTTTGGGGAGCTAGGGGGTTTGAGTCGGAGTCTCACTCTGTGACTCAGGCTGGAGTCCAGTGGCATGCTTATGGCCACCACAGCCTCAACCTGCTGGGCTCAGACAATCCTTCTGCCTCAGCCTTCCAAGTAGCTGGAACCACAGACATGCGCCACCAAAACCCTACTATCTCACTTACACTGAAAACATTTATAAAACCATTAGTTCTTGGACAATAATATCTGATATGTACATGTGCTACTAATGTTTGATAACAATATGAGCCCTGTGAAGTAAGAACCATTCTTACCCCTACTTGTAGTTAGGGCACTGAGACTCAGGTAGATTATATTCTTTTCCAGAGTCACAGAGCTTCTAAGGGGCAGCACTGAGGTCTGAGCAGCTGAATTGAGATCAAGATGAGATCAGTTTGTTCCAGGGCAAGGCAGAAGAGGTGGTGGTCCCTCTCAGCTTTTAGGACTCTTCCATGGTTGCCCATATATCATGGCCTTCTTCTTTCCTCAGGTCCCCCTGACAATGGCAGATATGGACCCTGCACAGGTAAGAAGACTTTCCTGTCTTTCACCCAACTGCTATCTCCCTGATGGTTTTGGCACCTTCATATAAGGAAAGGAGATGGCCTGAGAGTCTTTTCTATTCTTCTTTTTCTTTTTTATCTCTGAAAATGGCATGACTCCAGAATCCTTATGTCCTAAATTGGGTGCTGGGGTATAAAGACTGGTGCCCTTTTTTGGCAGTTGGTGTAGTAAGATGTGTCAAGACATTATGGATATAGGATTCAAAATGTTTCAATGCTTAGATGTAAGACTGATTTTCAGGGAACTGCAAGTCTCTGTCATATCTTATAGGAATGGGGAGCAGAGTGGGAGGAAGCTAGAGGCATACAGACGTCAGGCCCGGAATGAAAGACTAGGTCCTAGTCTCTAAACTGAGGGTGGTGGGAGCTAGGGAAGATTTGAGACAGAAGAAGGCAATGATAGGACCTCCGTTTAAGACACTTCTCTTGCCTCAGAGTGAAGGGCAGATTTTGGAGGTGAGGGTGAATGCAGGGATACCTGGGAGGATTATTTTGCAATAGTCCAGGTGGATATGGGTGGTATCTGGACAAGAGTGATGGTGGTAGAGGTTAGAGGAGTGGGTGACTTCAGGATATATTTTGAACTAGCACTGTACACATTTTATGATATAGAAAGTGAGGGACTTGAGAAGTTAGGAGGGAAAGAGAATCAATAGAAGCCCCATAGTTTTTGGTCTTGATTGGAAAGATAAACCCTCCATCAGCTAAGTCAGCAGTATGATAAATCTTCAGCAAGAGTAGGAAGCATCAGTGTTAGTCCATGTCTTGAATGTTCTAGATACTTCTTGTGGAAGAGTTCAGGTTGTAGACATCTGCAACATGGTGGCTGTTGTGTGGACTGGAGAGAAGCTGTGGATTAAATTTAGGAAGTGGCGTTTCTGGGTTAAGGTGGTAGTGAGGGGTCTGAGAACTGGGTCTCTCTACTGGGTACCTGGATGGTGGTAGAGGAGTCACTAGACAGATGAGTGAGCAGGGTGTTTGTGGGTATGGAGTATGTGTGAGATGGTGGGGTGTAGGTGTGAGAAAGGCTGAGATGAGAGTGAACATGAAAGGGCTGCCGAGGGAGGAAATCTGGTCATTTAGAAGAGTTGCTAAGCCTCAGTGGGTTGGGGTGAGGTGAAGATGGAGGTAGAGGTCAGTACAAGTGGACTTTGGATGATGCTTTTGTGGAGAGCAATTGTCTTGACTGCTTATGGGACAGGAAGTAGATTGCAGAAGGAGGAGGTTGGCAAGAGTATGTGAGGTCCTCACATGGTGTGAGTGACTGACCGTGAAGTGAGAAACAGAGCCAGTGAGGATACCTTCAGAGCAGGGCTTTGTGCTGCCCCTGACATTAGGGAACTTGTGGTTTGTGGTAGGACTGAGACTGAGTTGGATGCTGGGTGTGTCTGCCATGTTCCACGTGGTTTTCATGTGCAGAGAGACTTATGGGAGGTGAAGATAATGCTTATGGTGTGGGCTGGGAGGTGTTGGTAGAGTTGCAGTAGTGGAGGGCCTGGATATGTGATCAGAGTGCTTTCCTGTGAGTGATGTGCAAGCAGGAGGAGTGAATGGATGGTCCCAGGTCCTGGCACTGGGAGCTTAAAGGAGAAGGACAGTCTAAGTTTGGTTGGCTGGGAAGCTCAGTCTGGGGGACCCCAAAGAAAATATCTAGCAAGGGAGAGTTACAGCCCCCCATGGCAGGCCCACATCCTAGAGGATGTTTTTTTCCCCCCCACCCCACCATCCCCATCTGTTTTCTGTGTTCTGGACACAGTTGTTACTGGAAATGTGGAAGAAAAAGGTATTTGCGTCACTAGGTGTGGAGGAGATTGAGTTGGAAATTGAGGTGTTGGAAGATGGACTGTGATCCTGGAGAGAGTGTAGCAGTGATTGTACCCATGGAGTTTTAACTTATGGACGTCAGTGGTGATCGGGACAAACCAGTAACACTGACAGAAGATATTTATTACATTTCTGCAAGGAGATTGTGTACCACATAATGCAGGACCACATAGCAAAGCATCAGATTTGATTAGGAGGCAGAAAATAGGAGTGAGGAGAAAGCTTAGTCCACAGCTTCTGTGGTTCCTGAGAGAAAGGCAAGGCAGAACAAGGTGGGCAGGTTAGGTTTGGCCGGTTTGAGTAATTCCAGGACAACTGGGACACCAGGGCTGTCCCTAGTTATGTGGTATCTCTCCCTGGGTTGATTTAGGACAAGGGAAATATTGGCTTGGTGTGTGCAAGTTAGATCAATAGGTAGTTCAGAATATGGACTCAGGGTAGATGGAAACACATTTGGCTGTCAGTTTGGCCCTGTATTTGATGAGTGCCAAGTACATCAATAGAAAATCTAACAAACCATGGTTTGAAAAGAAGCTGCTCATATACTCAACTGTCCCAATTTTGGCAGGGCCGTGTGGTCTTTGAGGACGTGGCCATTTATTTCTCCCAGGAGGAGTGGGGTCACCTTGATGAGGCTCAGAGATTGCTCTACCACGACGTGATGCTGGAGAATTTGGCACTTTTGTCCTCACTAGGTAAGGCCCTCACACCCTTCTGGGTGTCCTGGGTTGGGCTGTGTTTTTCCCTTTTTATTCAAGAGCAGCACTTCCTTTTCCACATTGAGACCATGGGTGCTCCTTTCTCCCCTGGTTTCTTGGCATATGTGCAGTGGGAGCCAGGGCTGGGTGCTCTCTAACCCCTTTTTCCTAGCAGCCCCATCCTTTGCTGCTGTGAAGCTCACAGAAAAGGGCCCAGAAGTCAGAAATCTTGAAGTTGGTATAGAGATTTTACCTGCCTGTCTGTCCCTGGTCAAGTGACTCTGTCCAAATGCATGTAGCCTCTGTTCTCTAGGTTTTTGTCCTTCTGCTGATATTTCTTGGTGTATTTCTGTGCCTGGAATATAAGATACTGACCTGGTTGCTAATTTTGGGGACCACTAGATTAAGAGTCTGCAGTACTCTTTTGTGAAGTTCTAGTGACTATAGTGCGTGGAATGTCATGGAGTGGGTCTCTCTGGGTGTGTGCTGTCCACTCTGTTTCTCTGTCTTCCCCCTAAAATTGGCCCCTTCCAGGTCTCACACATTGTCACCTCGAGCAATGGGGAAGGCCCTGGGCACCTGGCAGGTGGATGATAGTCCGGTAATGGTAACAGAGACTCAAAAGGATGTGGCCCTGGTGCCTGGGATTTGGGAAAAGGTGTGGTATCACAGTTGCATACAAATCACACTGAAAACTTGTCCTAGGCGCACCTTTGTTTGATAACAGGGCCAGTGGCCACACCTAATCTCTACCTTTTCTTTTCCATTATCATTTTTGGTATGATTTCTGGCCTCTGCATCGCCCCTTCTTCAGATCTACTTTTGTGTCCACCTTTTACCCATTTCTTTCCAACTGCTCCCTTTGCAGTGTGTCCTCAGCCATACGACCTGTAATTAAGGTTTTGTGAGTTCTATACATATTCCTCAGTAGTCCTTGAACACCAGCTTCTCTGTCACAATCTGATCTATTTGGGTCTGGATACACCTTGTACACACTGCACCACTAGCCATGGCCTGTTGAAAGCCATTTTTGCAGAGGAGTGAGTTGGAGTCCCTGCCTCTCCTCCCTGCACTGTACCCCATCCTTGTGTCCTTATCCGTCATCAGGGTTCTCTCATTATGGGTGCCTGCAAGGTCCAGCTCTGCACAACAGGCCTTCTTCTTCTCACTGGCTTAATATTCATACCTGTCACCAATTCCATGGCTTTGTTTGTTGGTGTGACTAAGAGACATTGTGAACGGGCTGCCTCTTCTTACCAGAGTCATCATGTACTTCACCAGTATTTCTGTTCTTGCAGGTTGTTGGCATGGAGCTGAGAATGAGGAGCCACTTTCAGATCAAGGTGTTTCTGTAGCAGCATCACAGGTCATGAGTCCAGTACCCTATCTGTCCACTCAGAAGGTCCAGCCTAGTGAGACATGTGACCCACTTTTGAAAGACATTCTGTGCTTGATTGAGCGCAATGGAACCTATCCTGAACAAAAGATATATATTTGTGAGGCAGAGCTTTTTCAACACCGAAAGCAGCAAATTGGAGCGAATCTTTCCAGAGAGGGCAATTGGATACCTTCGTTTGGAAAGAACCATGGAATCAGTGTGGCAGAGAGGACCTTCACATACAGTAAGGGTTGGAAGGATTTGCCAGCCACCTCAGGTCTTCTCCAGCACCAGGTCTCTCAAAGTGGGTGGAAGCCACACAGGGACACAGAGGACAGTCAAGTCTTTCAAACTGGACAAAATGATTACAAATGCAGTGAATGTGGGAAAGCATTCACTTGCAAATATTCACTTGTTGAGCACCAGAAAATCCACACAGGAGAAAGGTCTTATGAATGTAACAAATGTGGGAAATTCTTTAGATACAGTGCTAACTTCTTGAAACATCAGACAGTTCATAGCAGTGAAAGGACTTATGAGTGCAGAGAATGTGGAAAATCCTTTATGTACAACTATAGACTCCTGAGACATAAGAGAGTTCACACTGGAGTGCAACATTTGTGGGAAGTTCTTTAGGTACAGCTCTACATTTGTTAGACATCAGAGAATTCACACTGGAGAAAGGCCCTATGAGTGCAGGGAATGTGGGAAATTCTTTATGGACAGCTCCACACTCATTAAACATCAGAGAGTTCATACTGGAGAAAGACCTTACAAGTGCAGTGATTGTGGGAAATTCTTTAGATATATCTCTACACTCATTCGACATCAGAGAATTCACACTGGAGAGAGGCCTTATGAATGCAGTGTGTGTGGGGAATTCTTTAGGTACAACTCCAGCCTCATTAAACACTGGAGAAATCACACAGGAGAAAAGCCTTATAAATGCAGTGAATGTGGGAAATCCTTTAGGTACCACTGCAGACTCATTAGACATCAGAGAGTTCACACTGGAGAAAGGCCTTATGAATGCAGTGAATGTGGGAAATTCTTTCGGTACAATTCCAACCTCATTAAACATTGGAGAAATCACACTGGAGAAAGGCCTTATGAGTGCAGAGAATGTGGAAAAGCCTTTAGCCACAAACATATACTTGTTGAACACCAGAAAATCCACAGCGGAGAAAGGCCTTATGAGTGCAGTGAATGCCAGAAGTCCTTCATTAGAAAGTCTCACCTGGTTCATCACCAGAAAATTCACAATGAAGAGAGGCTTATGTGCTCAATGAATGTGGGGAGTTCTTTAAGCACAACTCCAACTTCATTAAACATCAGAGATTTCACAGTGGAGGAAATTTACCATTGACCGTTTTAATTGGATAGTTCAGTAATGTTATGTTAATTATACGTTTTTATGCAACTAATTTCCAGAATTCTCTTCCTCTTGCAAAAACAACAAAACACAAAATGCTGTGCCCATTAAACAACTCATTATCATTCCCTACTGTCCCTAAAAACTTCACAACTACATGCCTACCTTCTATGTATTTGGTATCTATTGGTACCTCATATATGTGGATTCGTATAGTATTTATCCTTTTGAGACTGGCTTATTTCACTTATAAGATCTTTATGGTTCACCTATGTTGTATCATGTGTCAAAATTTCCTTTTTAGGTGAAATAATATTCTGTTGTATGTATACACCATATTTAGTTATCAGTGGATTCTTAGTTTATTTTCACCTTTTGGCTATTGAGAATAATGCTGCTATGAAGATGAGTATATAGCTATTTATTTGAGACTTTGCTTTCGATTATTTTGGGGTACATACCCAGAAATAGAGATGCTGCATCATACAGTATTTCTGGTTTTAATATTTTGAGGAACTATTTTCCACCGTACCTGCACCATTTTACATTCCCACATGAGCTCCAATTTATATACATCTTCACCAACATTGTTCATTTTGTATTTCTGGTTTATTTTGTATTTTTAGTTTTAAAATAGCAGCTATGCTATTGGATATGAGGTGAAATCATAGTGTTTTCCATTTTTATTTTGCTAATTATTAATGATGTTGAGCATCTTTTCATATGTTTGTTAGGCATTTGTATATCTAGAGAAGTATCTGTTCAAGTCTTTTTCTCCCCATTGTTAATGGGGTAATTTGCTTTTTGTTGTTGAGTTGTAGGACTTCTTTATATATTCTAGGTATTAACCCCTTATAAAATATATTATTTTAAAATATTATCTCCCATTCTACAGGTTGCATTTTTACTCTGTTGATTGTGTCCTTTCATGAAATTTAAAATTTTGACATACAGTTGACTCTGCATCTGTAGATCCAACCAACCATGGACCAAAAATATTCAGAGCATTTGTGGATAGAACCAACCATTTGTACTCCATCTGTACTGAATATGTACATACTTTTTTTGTCATTACCTAAACAATACAGTATAACAGCTATTTACATAGCTTTACATTGTATTGGGTATAAATACGTGGGAAGATGGTTAGGTTGTATTCAAAGACTATGTCTTTTTATATAAGGGACCTCTTGAGCATCAGTTGATTTTCCATAGGGAGTCTTGGAACTAGTTCCCCCACAAATACCAAAGGCTGACTGTAGTCCAGTTTATTTGTTTTTTACTTCTGTTACCTGTACTTCTGATGTGATATCCAAAAACATTGTCAAATTCAGTGTCAAGCATTTTCCCCATGTTTTATTCTAAAACAAATTTTTTATTTGTTAGGCTTCCACTTAGGTCTTTGATCCATTTGGAGTTCATTTTATATATTGTGTAAGGCAAGAGTCCACTTCATGTGGATATTAGTGTTCCATTATGTTTTTTCCCGCTATCAAGTGGTCTTGGCACCCTTGTTAAAATTATTTGACCATATATGCCAGGATTTGTTTCTGGGCTCTCTATTCTGTTGATCCATATGACTGTTTATGTGTCAGTACCACATGTTTTAGGTGTGTGTGTATGTGTGTGTGTGTGTTCGTACTGGGGGTGCCAAAAATATATACACATTTTAAGATGTTATCTATATTACTTTTAGTTCACTGTAATCAGAAGTATCTGGACACTTGATGGTAGCTACTTTGAGCACCTCTTGTAATTACAAAAGTCAAACATGTATTCATCTTTTGTTATTGGTATATATTGACTATTACAACTTTAATACAGTTTTTCCTTACTTAAAAAAATATATATATGTGTACACACACACACACCCACATTTCATGTATATATGAAATTTAATGCTGGCTTTACTCAGTTTTGAGGTCCAGACTAGAGGTCAGTCATTGTCTCTTTTGAAGCAGCTGATTATGTCCACATGCCAACCACTTTTCTTACTGGGCTTTCACGCTCCAGACCACTATATTCCAGTCCAGGTTATTCAAATTAGCCAATCCACAGGCAACGGGGGAAGCATAGTAACCCAACCCACTTGCCTTACATAAGCTGCCCCCTACAGTTTCAGGTTGCTGTTACTGTGTTCCAGATGTAATCATCTGTGGGGCCCTGCCCAAGTTCTCTAATTCTTAGGTGTAGGTAATTCTGCCTTTCATGTATCCAAGTGACTTTAGAGTTGTTTCCTGCTATCAAAAGTACCTAGAAATATTAGGACTGCAGTGAATGTTTTTGGAAAGTCTTTAGCCATTAGCCTCATCTCCTCCAGTACCAACAAACTTACAATGGAGAAAGATTTTATGAATGAAAGCAGTACGGTCTTTGTTTTACATAATAATTAGGGCAACGCTCTGCAGAGTAGCTTTGTAGTAAGATAGCAGTTGAACCTCATACATCCAAATGTTTGCATTAGGGATACTCTCTGTACTGCCAGGTTTTGTGAACTATGTTGCACCGTTGAACTTGCCTTGAGCCTTTGCCAGAGTTAAGTCACTGCCAGTGCCTATTACAGAAGTCATCTTTTGCCGGGCAAGGTGGCTCATGCCTGTAATTCCAGCAATTTGGGAGGTGGAAGAGAGAGGATTGCCTGAACCCATGGGTTCGAGACCAGCCTGGGCAATGTGGTGAGATGTGTCTCTACAATAAATCAAAAATTAGCTGAACAAGGTGGCGCATGCCTATAATTCCAGCTACTTGGAAGGCTGAGGTGGGATTGCCTAAGCCCAGTCATCTCTCTTCTGGCTGAGAGCCAATGTGTATCTAGCACTATAGTCACATTACAATGCACAGGTACAGCAGCATGCTATTCTTGCTCCCTTTATCTGGAGAATGCACCAGTCATTTATATTTGTTAGGGGCCTCATTCCCTCTCCCACGGTTCATTTGAGTGTAGACATCAGCCTTGGACAGAGGACACAGGCTGGCTTTGGCTGGCAGCTTGCAGATGTCTTCCTTTGTAGGGACATAATTGGTTATCTTGTGACCCTCAGGATGGAGTTTTCCAACCTTCATGTCACCTGCACCGTGAACTCCTCCCTACCCCATTGAAAACACACACACACACACACACACACACACACACACACACACACACGCTTTTGTATAACAGGTCACATTGTTCATGGGAATCTAGTCATTTTAAACAGAACTGGTCTCTGTTTAAAAATGAAAAGATAGGCCTGGCTCGGTGGCTCAACCTGTAATCCTGCGGTTTGGGAGGTCGAGGTGAGTGAATTGCCTGAGCCCACGGGTTCAAGACCCGCCTGGGCAGTTTGGCGAGACCTTATCTCTAAAATAAATAAAATTAGCCGGGCGTGGTAGCGTGCGCTGTAGTTCTGGCTACTTGGAAGGCTGAGGCAGAGTGCAGCAAGTCGAGGCTGCAGTGGCCGGGAGCGGCCACTGCACTCCAGTCTGGGCAACAGAGTGAGACTCCAACTCAAACAAAAAAAAGTGAAAAGATAAAGGGTTTTTGTGGGCTTCTACTTTGCTCCAGAGGGAATAGCAGTTTGACAAAGATCAGCTCTCATGCAGATTTGGGTCAATTTGTATTGCATGAGAAGCCTCTTGGGAAAGTCTGAAGGACTTGTGTATCAAATCTCATGCCCTAAATACAGAGCATTTGAGTTTTCCAGTCAACCTGAGGAGAAAACGGTTGCCTTGATCTTTAGGACACTTGACAAGATCGTGAGTTGGGTGTCCTACATGGGATTTCCCATATTCCCCTGCAATGTTGAGGAATAGCTATCTCGTGAACTGCCTAGGAGCCATGTGTCCTGCAACCAAAGACTATGCAGGTATATGTTGTTGGGCCAGGTGAACTCCGTGTTTTATAGATAAATAGTAAGTGGGAGAGATGCAGTAGAGTAGATGAACCTCTAAAGGACCACCTACAAAAGTCCCAATATCTATGGCCATATGGAATAAAGTATTACAGAAATCACAAGGACCTAAAGACTTGTGTACCTCCTGTAGCCAAGTCACTGTCAGAGCAACTAATTCAAAGATTTTGTGAATTCCTGTACCCTCCCTGGGCTAATACTTTCAAATCATACTTGCACAGACAGAACCTCATGACTCAGAACAGAGAAATTATAGAAATTATAGTCCAAGAATGGTTCTTTAGTCATTATTTATTGACTTTCATGGACATGACTTTCATTTCTTTCCCATTTTTGTGACCATTAAGTCACCTAAGACATGAAGACAGGGTGTTAATGGAGTCAATACAGCTTTTGCTCGTCATAAAGATATTTCTAGAGAAACTGTCAGGAATATCCAGTAGTTAATATTTTTATTGCAGTAAAATGTGTAGAACAAAATATAGCATCTTAGGACTGGGCACAGTATGTCATGCAAATAATTACAGCACTTTGGGAGGGAGAGGAGGGAGGATTGCTTGAATCCAGAGTTCTAAACCAGCTTGAGCTACACAGTAAAACCTCATCTCTTAAAAAAAAAATTAGCCAGGTGTGGAGGTGTGTGCCTGTAGTCCATTTACTCAGGAAGCTGAGGTGGAAAGATTGCCTGAACCTAGGAGCTTCAGCCTCCAGTGAGACATGATCATGTCACTGCACTCCAGCCTGGGTGACAGAGTAAGACCCCGACTCAAAAAATATATATATATTTGTTACCATCTTAACCATTATGAACTGTTTAGTTCTTTGGTGGTATTACTCAAGATCAACAGATTGTATATGTTTATATATAAAGAGAAATGTATATCAAAGAATTAGCTGATGTGCTTATGACAGCCTGGAAAGTTCAAAATCGGAGGGTAAATCAGCAGACTAGGGACCCAGAGAAGAGATGCAGTTCAAACCTAAAGGGAGTCATTGGCAGAATTTTTTCTTGCATGAGGAGGTCATTTTTCTCTAATGAGTCCTTAAATAGATTGGATGCAGGCTGTCCACATTATAGATGGTAGCTTGCTTTACTCAAAGTCTACTATCTTTAGTGTTAATCTCAATCTAAAAAGAAAAAAAAATTCCAACACAGAAGCATGTAGAATAATGTTTGATGGTATATTGGTCTTTAATTTAATATACAAAATTAACTGTCGACTGGACACAGTGCCTCATGCCTATAATCTCAGCACTTTGGGAGGTCGAGGTGAGAGGATTGCTTGAGCCCACAGGTTTGAGGCTAGCCTGGGCAACTTGGCGAGATCTCATCTCTATACTAAATCAAAACATTAGCTGGGCATGGTGGCATGTGTCTGTAGTTCCAGCTACTTGGAAGGCTGAGGCGGAAGGATAGCCTGAGCCCAGCAGGTCGAGGCTGTGGTGGTCAGGAGCGTGCTACTGCCCTCCAGCCTGGTTGACAGAGTGAGACTCCAACTCAAAAAAAACAAACAAAAAAAACAAAATTAACTGTCACATGTGGCATTAAGTACATTCATGATGTGCAACCATCACCACCATCTTTAGTACTTTTTCATCTTTCCCAACTGAAAATCTATACCCGTTAAAGACTAATTCCCCACTCCCACTCTCTTGCCCTGGGCCTGGTAACCGCCATTCTACATTTTTTTCCTCTATGAATTTTGACTACTCTAGGGACCTGATGTAAAAGGAGTCATACAATGTTTGTCCTTTTGTGACTAGCTTATGTAACTTAGTGTAATGTCTTTTTCTTTCTCTTTTCTTCCCTCCTGCCCTCTCACCTTTTTTCATTCCTCTCTCCTTTTTTCCTTCTTTCCTTTCTTCTCTCTCTGTCTCTCTTTTTTCTAGACAGGATTTCACTCTATCGCCCAGGCTGGAGTGAAGAGGCACAGTCATAGCTCACTGCAGCCTTGAACTCCTGGGCTCAGGCGATCGTCCCACTTCAGCCACCAAGTACCTGGGACTACAGGCATATGCTATCATACCCAGCTAGTGTAATGTTTTTAGAGCATTTTTCACTATAAATATTAATCTTTGTTTTAAATAGTGTATTCTTGGGGCAAAACCTCCCAGATTAAAAATATTATTTCTTTATTTATTAAAGATGTTATTTCTTTCTAGACTTGAATCTCTTGTTTATATTCAAAAGTCTTTGCTTCCATTCTTGTTCCTAAGTGATCATTTTTTTCCTATTGTCAAATTGTAGCATTTCTTTTTGTCCTTGATGACTATGTATATTGTGACTAGTTTTAATGTGACCTCTTATGAGTTATTTTTTCCTAAATAGTTTTCTTTCTATATTTTTTTCTCTAATTTATAGAGTCCATGTTCATACCATTATCTTAAAAAAAATTTTTTTTACAACATTTGCTGCTCCTTCGTGTGGTTTGAACTTTTACTTCCATTGTTATTTGAATACATTTTGCTATTCATACCATTATTGTGTTATTTACATATTTACATATTTTTGTCTTTTATACTATTAAGTAAAATATTAATTTGGGTTTCAATTTTTGTTTCTTGTATTCTTTTTATTGGGAAAGTCAGCCTCATATATGCTATTTTGACCCCACTTGGCCACACAGGAATGGACCTTGAGCCTGGAACACAACCTTATTGAGGCATAAAAAGCCTACATAGCCTGTTCTGGGCTTATCATCCATATGGAAACACCTTTTCTTTCCAGGCTAAAGTGAGTGTTTCTGTATTCTGTTTAAGTGTGTCATATAACACCCACTTATCTCTCTGTTCTCTGCAGGGTGGGGGCAATGTTCTTCCTCTGCAACACAAGAGGGTTGTACATAGGCAAATTGCCCAGTGTGAGCTGCTGGGGTGTTCTCCCACCCATGAGGGGCCAACATACATCATTGAGGCTAATATTGCTCTCTCTCTCTCTCTCTCTTTTTTTTTTTTTGAGTTGGAGTCTCACTCTGTCGCCCAGACTGGAGTGCAGTGGCCGCTCCCGGCCACCGCAGCCTCGACCTGCTGGGCTCCGGCGATCCTTCCGCCTCAGCCTTCCGAGTAGCCGGAATTACAGGCATGCGCTACCATGCTCGGCTGATTTTTTGATTTACTGTAGAGATGAGGTCTCGCTGCCCAGGCGGGTCTCGAACCCGCGGGCTCAGGCAATCCACTCACCTCAGCCTCCCAAAGGCGCGGGATTGCAGGCTGAGCCACCAAGCCCGGCTTCTCTCTCTCTTTTTTTGAGTCAGAGATTCACTCTGTCGCCCAGGTTGGAGAGCAGTGGCACACTCATGGCCACCTCAGTGTTAACCTGCTGAGCTCCAGCAATCCTTTCACCTCAGCCTTCCAAGTAGCTGGAACTACAGGTGTGTGCTACCACGCCTGACTAATTTTTGATTTATTGTAGAGACAAGGTGTATGCCAAGTTGCCCGGGCTGATCTCGAACCTGCGGGCTCAGGCAATCCATTCGCCTCTGCCTCCCAAAATGCTGGGATTGCCGGCTGAGCTACCAGGCCCAGTCTGCTCTATCTCTTCTCTGTGTAAGCCATGTATTGCCCTGTCCAGTGCTTGACTGTTTTCTGTATTTCTTGGTAACCAGATACCAGAATGCAATGGGCAGAAGTGTTGAGCATCCTCCCCGAGGATTGATAACTGGTGCACAGTGCCCTGCTTGACTTCTGTTTGTTTTTAAAAAATAATATATATATGCCGATTTTTATTTTATAACTATTTTAAGTGATTCCAAATATATTTTCAAGTAGTTTATAATATTGGTCTTTTCAGATAAATAAAAATGCTTATCTTAAGGTCAAAATGTTTTAAAGAAGGTCATATCCAGTTATATACTAAGGATGGTATTGAGGCCACACTGTAATTAGTGCTCCTTTAGTTGGTTTGAAGTTGCTGAGAATGAACCCCAGAAACTGCAACACTGTTGATGCTGCACTCATTTCCTGTAGTCAGAACTCCCTCTTATTTTTAAAATTTTAATAAGATGCTGGCTTATCAATTCAATATCCCAGAATAACTGTCATGAAAATATGAGTTACAGAAGATACAATGAATCATAAGGAAAAGTTTTTTTTTAAAAAAAGTGTATGTAGGAATAAACAAAATCCACAAATCTTTTAGCCAAAAAATTGTAAAAATAAAACAACAGAATAAATATAAAAGTAGTTGAATAATGACATAGGATTAAAATTTACATCCAATGCCCCCATTTAAATCAAATCTACTCAAAATATTCCAACCAGCAGTTTGAATGATATCCTAAATGTGTTCCAAAATTAATAGAAAGTCAACATTTCCTTGAGAGCTAAGATAATTTTGAGACAGAAGTTTAAGTAGTGACTTGCATTTCCAGGTATGTGAAAATACTAGAAATTATAGTGATAGAAAAGTGGGTTGGGCACAGTGGCTCATGCTTGTAAATCTCAGCACATTGACAGATGGAGGTGGGAGGATCATTCAGTAGTTTGAGACCCGTCTAGGAAATATAATGAGAGCCTCATCTCTACAAAAAATAAATAAATAGCTATCCAGATATGGGGCATGCATGTGTGCCTATAGTCCCAACAACTTAGGAGACTGAGGTGGAAAGAACACTTGAACCCAGGAGGTTAAGGCTGCAGTGAGCCGTGAATGTGCCACTGCACTTCAGCCTGGGCCACAGAGTGACGTTCTCGACTCATAAAAAGAAAATAAAAGCGGTGTGAAATTGTCAGAATCAAATGTAATTACTGATATTTTTAAAAATTCTGACAAATATAGTCAGGGAAGATCACAAAAAGAGGATTCTCATGCTTGTATGTCTTATAACACAAACGATCACAAAAGACTGCAAAAAACACAATCTTGCACAAGGGCCAATGCAACTATACACAAAAAATACTTCTGCAAGCACATCAGCTCAGCAAATTTGTGTCCCAACTGGTACTGGTGTCACCTTTGTTAATGATCTTTGTTGCCAAAGACACTCACTTTAAAATAATTATGTAATTTTCATGTTTTGTGGTGAGTAGATATATACAAACCTACCCCCCAATACTGAGGGACCTGAGGGGCTGACAAATCCAGTTTCTCAGAAAGATATTAAAACATTCAATAGGGACTAAGGAATGGAAGCCATGTCTGTTTCTTAGGGGGTAATGAGACAAGATGGTGGATCTCTGCCCCATTATTCCTAGACCTGGGACTTACATACCCATAGAGTAAGGGTATATGTGCTACAGAAGTGATGTGTAGGACAGTTTCTTAAGGGCAAGATTCATGATAAGTATAATAACATCAAGGTTGTTTTGACCACTTCACCTGGTTTGAGATCAGGTACATTTATTGATGAAGTATGCCCCACCCCAGCCCTGGCAGTTTCTCACTACTGCCAATCCCTTTCTTGTAGCATTATGATCATTGTTCAGGGTTCACTTATGAGTGAGAACATGTGGTACTCTGTTTTCTGTTTCTGTGACAGATAACTGAGTATTATAGACTCTAAATCCATCCAAGTTGCCACAGAGTTCATAATTTTGTCCTTCTTGATGGCTGTGTAATATTCCATCATGTATATGTACCACACTTTTAAAATCCAGTCTACTTTCGATGGGCAGCATGGTTAGTTCCATGTTTTTGTTATTATGAATAGTGCTGTAATAAACATGGGTGCACGGGTATCTTTTTAATAGAATGATTTGAGTTCTTCTGGGTATATTATCAGGAGGGGAATTGCTGGGTCGCATGGGAGGTCAATTTCTAGATCTTTTAGAAATTGCCACACTGTTTTCCACAGAGGTTGTACTAGTTTACACTCCCACCAACACTGTAGAAGTGTTCCCTTTCCCTCGCATCCTCTCCAGTATCTGTTGTTTTTTGAGTTATTGATGATGGCCATTCTGACTGGAGTTAGGTGGTATCTCAGTGTGTTTTAATTTGCATTTCTTTGATGACTAGTGAGACTGAGCATTTTTTCATGTATCTGTTGGCTGCACATATGTCATCTTTTGAGAAGTGTCTATTCATGTCTTTTGCCCACTTTGTAATGGAGCTGTTTGAGTTCTTTGTAGATCCTAGATGTTAGGCCTTTGTCAGATATACAGTGGGCAAATATTTTTTCCCAGTCTGTGGGCTGTCTCCCCACTCTCTTGATGGTTTGTTTGGCTTTGCAGAAGCTTTTCAGTTTGATAGGGTCCCACTTGACTATCTTATCTCTTATGGCATGGGCACTTGGGGTTCTGATCAGGAATTGGTTGCCAGGTCCAATTTCCATAATGATGTCTTCTGCATTTTCTAAGGTTCTTATAGTTTGAGGTATTACATTTAGGTCTTTGATCCATTTAGAGTTGATTTTTGTGTATGGAGATAGGTAGGGGTCTTGTTTTAATCTTCTGCATGTGGTCAGCCAGTTTCCCCAGCACCATTTACTGAATAAGTTCTCCTCTCCCCAGTGGTTGTGGAGGCGTTGTTGAAGATGAGTCAGTTGAGAAATTGAGGTTTTGCTTCTGGAATCTCTATCCTGTTCCATTGGTCCATAGGCCTGTTCTTGTACTGATACCAGGCTATTTTGATTATTGTAGCCTTATAATAAAGTTTAAAGTCTGGAAGTGTGATACCTCCTGCTTTGTTTCTTTTGCTGAGGATTGTTTCGGCTATTTGTGGTCATTTATGATGCCATATGAATTTCTGAATTGTTGTTTCCAGGTCTGAGAAGAATGATGCTATTAATTTAATGGGTATTGCATTAAATCTGCAGATTGCCTTGGGTAGGATGGACATCTTAACAATGCTGATTCTTCGAACCCATGAGCATGGAATATTTTTCCATTTGTTTGTATCATCTTTGACTAATTTGAGCAATGTTTTGTAGTTTTCATTGTAAAGGTCTTTCACTTCTCTGGTTAGGAAGATGCCAAGGAATTTCATTTCATTTCATTTCTTTCTTTTTTTTAGTTATTGTGAATGGGACTGTGCTTTTTATTTGGTTCTCTGACTGTTTGCTGTTGGTGTATAAGAATGGAACTGTCAACCGGGCGTGGTGAGTCACGCCTATAGTCCCAGCACTTTGGAAGGCCAAGGTGAGAGGATTGCCTGTGCCTAGGTGTTCAAGACCAGTCTGGGCAACTTGGCAAGGCCTCATCTCTATAATAAATCAATAAAAATTAGCCAGATGTGATGGCACATGCCTGTAGTTCCAGCTACTTGGAAGGCTGAGGTGGAAGGAGTGCCTGAATCCAGTATGTTGAGGCTGTGGTGTCCGTGAGCATGCCACTGCACTCCAGCCTGGGCGACGGAGTGGTGAGACTCCAACTCAAAAAAAAAAAAAAAAAAGTGCAATCGTCTTTTGCATGTTGATTTTGTTCCCTGAGACTTTGCCAAAGTCCCTTATCAGTGCAAGAAGGTTTTTGACAGATTCTCTTGGATTTTCGTGGTATAGAATCATATCATCAGCAAAGAGGGATATAGCTTGACTTCCTCTTTTCCTATTTGGATACCCCTGTTTTTCTTCTCTTGTTTGATTCCTCAGCTAGGACTTCCAATTCTATGTTGAACAAGAGAGGTGAAAGTAGGCAGCCTTGTCTTTTTTCTGGTTTTCAGAGAAAATGCTTCCAATTTTTGCCCATTTAGCAATATGTTGGCTGTGGGTTTATTGTAGTTGGCTTCTTCTATTTTGAGGTATGTTCCCTCTATGCCTAGGTGTTCAAGGGTTTTTATCAAGAATGGAATAATAATCAAGAATGGCTGAATTTTATGAAAAGCTTTTTCTGTGTCTAATGATGTCATCATGTGATTTCTATTTTTACATCTGTTGATGTATTTAATTACATTTATGGTCTTGCAGATGTTGAACCAGTCCTACATTGCAGGGATAAAGGTTTCTGTCTTAATGTCCTCAGTGACTCAGTAGTCATTGAGGAACATGTTATTTAATTTCCATGTATTCATATAGTTTTCATTTTTCCTTTTGGTATTGATTTCTTGATTTATTCCATTGTGAACTGAGAAGATACTTGATATTATTTTCATTTAAAAAATTTGTTGAGACTTGTTTTATAACCTAACATATGATCCATCTTGAAAAATATTCCATGGGCTCATTAAAAGAATGTATATACTTCAGTTTTTTAGTAGAATATTCTGTAAATGTCTACTAAGATTTAGTCTGAGGTCATCTAAGACCAATTTTTGTTGTTGATTTTCTGTCTAGATGATTTGTCTAATGCTATGAGTGGGGTGTTGAAGTTCCCCCACTATTATATTGCTGCCCATCTCTCTTTTTAGGTCTAGTAATATTTCTTTTATAAATCTGGGTGTTCCAGTGTTGGATGGATATACATTTAAAATTGTTATGTTTTCTTGCTGAATTGACCCCTTTATCATGATATTATGGCTTTTTTGGTCTTTCTCTTTAAAAAAAAATATTTTTGTCTAGAAGTTTTTTTTGTATCTGATAAAAGTGTAGCTGTTCTTGATTTTGGTTTCCCTTTGCATGGAATATCTTTTACACCTTTACTTTCTTTTTTCTTTTTTTTTTTTTTGAGTTGGAGTCTCACTCTGTCGCCCAGACTGGAGTGCAGTGGCCGCTCCTGGCCACCGCAGCCTCGACTTCAACCTTCCAAGTAGCCGGAATTACAGGCATGCACTACCACGCCTGGCTGATTTTTTAATTTATTGTAGAGATGAGGTCTCTCTGCCCAGGCGGGTCTCGAACCCACAGAATCAGGCAATCCACTCACCTCAGCCTCCCAAAGGTGCGGGATTACAGGCTGAGCCACCGAGCCTGGCTACACCTTTACTTTCAATCTATATGTGTCTTTACAGTAATTGTGAGTGTCTGGTAAGCTGTGTATTGTTGGATCCATTTAAAATCCATTCAGCCCGTCTACACATTTTAAGATTATTGCTGATTATAAGTTTTGTTCCTGTCATATTGTTTTCCAGTTATTTTATAAATTCTTGATTTAAAAAATTTTTATCTTAATGTTTGCCAGTATGTTTGGTGGAATTCTGTAGTGGTGTCATTTGATTCCTTTGTGTTTCTCTTTGGATGATTGCTTTATCAGTGAATTTTTGCTCTTTTGTTCAGTTTCATGATGGTATATATCATCTGCTTCTTTCCAATTGAAGACTCCCTTGAGCATTTCTTGTAGGGCCACTCTGGTAGTGACAATTTTTTCCCCCAGCATTTGTTCTGGGAAAGATGATTTGTCCTTCATGTATGAAGGTTAATCTTGCTGGATGTAGAATTATTGGTTGGCTTCTTTTTTCTTTTCTTTCAGCGTTTTGAATATCTCATTTTCCTCTGTTCTGAAAGAAGTTGTTATGATGGGGTTTCCTTTATATGTGCCAAGACACCACACTACCAAGACACAGCTTTTAGAATTTGCTTTTCCCACTAGGCGCAGTGGGTCACGCCTATAATCCCAGCGCTTTGGGAGACTGAGGCGAGAGGAGTGCCTGAGCTCGCGGCTTCGAGACCAGCCTGGGCAACTTGGCGAGACCTCATCTCTACCATAAATCAAGAAAAAAAAAATTAGCGGGACATGGTTGTGTGTGCCTGTAGCTCCAGCTACTTGGAAGGCTGAAGTGGAAGAATCGCCTGAGCCAAGTAGGTTGAGTCTGTGGTGAGCTATGTTCCTACCACTGTTCTCCAGTCTGGTTGACAGAGGGAGACTCCAACTCAAAAAAATATAAAATAAAAGTCAGAAACGAGGCACGGAGACGAGTAGGAACTACATTATCCAGAAGACGCCGCGGTGCGCGCGGAAGCAGCGAGTAGCCAATGATAGCCTAGAAAAGAGGCGATTCCGAACGTTCGCACGTGTGTGGGCGGGACTTCCGGCAGCGTCCTCGCGTTGTGCCCTGCGGCTGCGTCTGGAACTGTTCGCGGTGTTAGCGGTCCGGCAGCGCTGGTTGCGGCCGAGGGGCCAGAGCGGGAAAACACGGGGAGAAGCGACCACCCTACCCAGGAGCGAGAGTGTGGCTGGACTGAGCGGCCGCGGCCCGCGTCCAGGCCCCCCGCCGCTCCCGGCTCCCCGTCCCTGGCGGGTCGGGGGGGCCGCGCCGATGAGTGCGACTCAGGTGGGTAGGGGGCGCCTGCTTGGGGCACGGCGGGGCCCGGAAGACCCGGGCGTCCTCGTGAGGCTTCCCCGCTCAGTCCGTGCGAGGAGCCGTGGGAGAGAGTCCCCGCCAGGGACCTGCACGTGGCTACTGAGTGGGCCGCTCGGTGGGGGTGTGTCCTGGGTCTCCAGGGAGCAGGGGGCGAGGTAGGGTCTCGCCTGGCGTGACCGCGGAGGAGCCAGACTCCGTGGAGGTGTGTGCGGGGAGGGTGTTGTTAACTCTGAAGTTAAAAGTGTCGAGTTGGGGAAAAACAGGACCTTGAGCGGAGACGGGCGGACCAGCGAGAAGACCATTGCAGCAGACCTTGGGTGACCCTAACGGTCCGGGCTGCGCCAGAGGTGGGCGGTAGAGGAGCACTGTGATGAGTTTTTGGGAGATTTCAAAGATGGGGTCGATGGGATTTCCCGCTGCTGTGAGGCAATGGCAAGGTAGGTGGTGAGCGTCTGTCCCTTGCTGTTTTGCCTGAAATTCTGAAGTTTAAGGAGCGTGTTTCAGAGAGAATATTACAGGTTGCATTTTGGACACGGTGATTGGGAGATGTCACAAGATGGAGTCATCACGTGGGTAGGTGGACATGAGTTCCAGAGGTCAGGGAAGGTAACTGATATGGAGCTTTCAGCTGGTTAGAAGGTGTGGATTCGAGGAAAAGTCCTGTGGACACATTGAGACCTGACCCTTCTAGAAGGGTGCAAACAAAAGTTGAGGCCTGGATGAGGTAAGGCAATAGCCTAGGGTAGAGACTGAGGTTTGAGGTAGTTTAGATTCTGCACCTACAGACCCTCAGCAGAACCTTAGGGTCACTGTCTGTGCAACAAGGGAAAGGTCTGGCAGTCTAGTGAAGCAACCGGGGCCAGACCTGGGCATGGCTTTCTCGCCTTCTTCACCCCAGTGAAGGGTTCCTAGCAAGCTCCCTTCAGAGCATTGTGTTGCAGGCTGGCCTGGTTGCTGAAGAGACCAGCAACTGATGTCCTGCTTAGTGCCTGCTTCAACTCATTCACTTACAGATGTGTAAAACACTTAGGTGATTTAGGGCAACCCCTTGGATTCCCTCCTATTCTGGGAGCTTTTCTGACCTCTAAATAAATCCTGTTTTCTTAAAAAAAGGAAAAAGTGGTTTAAACACCAGTGAGTCAATATTTTTCTAAATACAAGGGGGACTCCCCCCAAACAGGAATTTTTTACAGGGGGCAGATCACTGGTTAGTACAGGCTTCCCCCACTAGGTATGTGTTCTAGGAACCCATTGATGTCAGCGTACCAGCAGACTTTGTGAGAGGCTGCATTTGGCTTCAGTGAAGTTTTTTGGAGATTTTTTCAGTATTTTTGCCCATTTCACGATGGGTGATTTATGGACACTCCACTCTACACTGCACTGAATGCTAAGTGTTCAGCAGTTTTTGACCAAAAGCAACACAACCTCCATGTCCTGTTCTCCTTATTTCCCAGATCTCTCTGCGATCAACTTTTTTTTGGTTTTTTTGGATAAAAAAAGCCCTCAAAAGGAAACTTTTTGCTGATATGGAAGAGGTGAAGGCAGAAGCACTAGAAGGCTTCAAAATTGATCAGTTCTGAAACTGTTTTGAGCAATGGAAACAGCATCTCGATAGGTGTATTGCATCAGACAGAGAGCACTTTGAAGGCAACTGAAGTTTAAACATGTAAGAATAAATACAAAATTTTTAGTAAATTCAGGTTTTGGGGGGTCCCCCTCATATATACACATTGGTAGACAATTAGAAATGAATAGACTCAATAGTTAAATTCACTCAAGCACATAATTGTTGGAAAGGTAATTTAACTCTTTGCTTACATTGGAAAGTTTTATTTATGACATTTCTTTAACACCTTAGGAAGTGGGAAAAATACACACATTTTCAAAACCCTTCTTTAATTGTGCTGAAAATATATGCAAAATAGCTTATCTTGTAGGAATTGCTGATACCTAGTGTGTACTACTTATGTTTGATGCCAATATGAACCTTATGAGATCGGGAACCTTTTTTATCCCCACTTTACAGATAAGGGCATTGAGGCTTAGGGAGGGTCAGACAGAGCTGCTAAGAGGCAGCAGTGAACTCTGAGGGGCTTAACTTAGCCTCAGAGGACTTGACTGCAGTGCAGAGCAGAAGTAGTTATACAGCTCAGCCTGTAGGATCCTGCAGTGTTGGCCCAGGTCTTATGGCCTATCTCTACCCACAGGGTCCTGTGGCGGTGGCAGCAATGCATACGGACCTTGTGCAGGTAAGTGGAGGATGTCTCGGACTTTCACCCACTCTAGTTATTATCTTGTTATGAACTCACTAGCTATTTGTGGTGATTCTTGGTGAAACTGGATAGTTTTGTTTAAAGTGTTAGACTACTTTGAGTTAAGATGGGATCAGCAAGGAACATTGCTAGGGTGGGGAGGTCAGTGTAACTGGGCTTTGGATTCGGGTTGGGGTAGACAAGGTTGTGACTGCTGATGGGACGACATATACAATGCAGAAGGGGGAGAAAGCCAAGATCTGAAACTCAGAGGAGGAATATGAGAACAGTAGGGTTGTCATGTGAGTTTGGGGGGGCTGAAATGAAAGCAAGAAATAGGACTGGGTAGGAGGACCTTCGGGTAGGAGGACCTTCACAGCAGGACTGGGTGTTGCCCCAGGCACTAGGGAATGTTGTATCCTGGGCAGCCCAGGGGCAAATAACATCTTGGTTGCATTTGTCATGCACAGCAGGACTTCATATGCACAGCGGCATGTGGGCATGGTTGTTAGTGTCTCAGTAGTGGAGAGGCCAGACACATGAGGGAAGTGCCATTCATAGTGTGCTGTGAAGGTGAGGAGGAGTAGGAACAGATGGTCCCAGCCCTGGCACTGGGCACATAAGGAAGAAGGCTGAATCCTAGGTTGTTTGTCTGGGAGGCAGGATGTCGGAGACCCCAGAGAAACTGGTTGATAAAAGATTGGTAGGGCCCCATGTGCCAGGCTTTGATGGTGCTTTTCTATGTCTATTCCACCTATCTTTGTTCTATGCTGGACTTTGTGTGGCATACCAAAGAGAGCTTACAACATTGCAACCAGGCTGAGCAAGGAATGGATGAGTTGATGGGGAGGGAAGCACTGAGCCCTGGAAAGGAAGTGTACCAGTGACTGTACCCACAGGATTTTAATCTGTGGACACGAGTGAGTGGCACAAGAGAGGCCAACAACATTGAAAGATTTTTTATTATTTACATTTCCTGGGTGGAGGGGGCATAGCATACTGCACAAGGCTACAGGGGAAATAGTAGATTTGGTCAGAGGGTGATGCCCAATTGAGGAAAAATCGCACAAGAGGTTTTATTGGGGTTTTGACAGAAAAGGCAACATCTGGTAGGATGAACAGCTTAAGATTAGTTTGAATAAGTCTGGCAGCCTTGGGGCACGGGTACTGTCATGTATCATGTTGTAGTAGATCTTTGTGTTTATTTAAGGCAAGAGAAATAGTCTTTAGTGAGCGTTATATAGAGGCAGTTCAAACGATGGGATCTGGATTGCAAAAGGAAGGGGAAAACATTTGGCTGTTCATCTGGCCCTGTAATTAGTAGATGCCAAATAGATAAATACAGATCTAAGGATATGTAGCAAGAAGCTGCTCGTGGACTGAACTGTAATAATTTTGGCAGGGTCGTGTGGTCTTTGAGGATGTGACCATATATTTCTCCCAGGAGGAATGGAGTCTCCTTGATAAGACTCAGAGATGCCTGTACAGCGATGTAATGCTGGAGAACTTTGCACTTTTGTCGTCAGTAGGTAAAGCCCTCATACCTTCCCCTGTGTCCTGTGTGCTGTTTTCCATAACAACTTTGTCTTTCTCACACCTGATCATGCATGCGACGTCCTCTCCTGGTTTCCTGGTATGTATATTGCAAGAGCCAGGGCTGGGCTGTTTGCACTGTATCACCTCTCCTCGAGAGACCCAGCTCCTGTCACTCTGAAGCCTAGCAAGGTTTGGCTCAGAAGTCAGAAATCCTGAGGTTTCTCTAAGATATCCCAGTGGCCTTGTTGTCCTTTGTCAGGTTACGCTGTCCAAGTGCATGAAACCTCTGTGCCAGGACTTTTCCCCTTTCTCTTATTGACATTCCTGGAGACTCCTTGTGCCAGGAATTAGAGGCACCTACCTGGTCACTACTTGTGAGGACCATGGAGATATTTCTGCAGGACTCTCCATTAGAAGAGTTCTGGTAATTTTAGAATGCAGGGTGCCCTGGGTGCCTGGTTTATCTCTCTGGGCACATACTGACATGCTGACCACTCCTTTTTCTTTTTTTTTTTTTTTTTTCTTTTGAGTTGGAGTCTTACTCTGTCGCCCAGACTGGAGGGCAGTGGCCGCTCCTGGCCACCACAGCCTCAACCTGCTGGGCTCCGGTGATCCTTCCGCCTTAGCCTTCCAAGTAGCTGAAACTACAGGCACGCGCTACCACACCTGTCTAATTTTTTTGATTTATTTTAGGGATGAGGTCTCACCAAGTTGCCCAGGCGGGTCTCGAGCCCGTGGGCACAGGCAATCCACTCAACTCAGTCTCCCAAGGCGCGGGATTACAGGCTGAGCCACCGAGCCCAGCCCTTTTTTTTTTTTTTTTTAGTCAGAGTCTCTGTTGCCTAGGCTGAAATACAGTGCCTGGCTTTTTAATTTTTCTGTTGAGACAAGGTCTCGCTATGTTGCCTAGGGTGTTTTTGAACTCCTCGACTCAAGCAATCCTCTCTCTTTGGCCTCCCAAAGTGCTGACATTACAGGTGTGAGCCACCATGCTCAGCCCTGAGTATTCCCTTTTTCTGTCTTTTCCCTAAAGTGGTCTATGTCAGGCCAAGAGAGTTGCATACCTTGAGGAAGTGGGAGAGCCGTGGGTACCTCACAGGGTGATATTACTCCACTGATGGGAAGAGATGCTTAAAAGCACATGGTGGTTGGGACCTGAGAAAGGGTGTGACATCAGGTCTGGGTTCAAATCACATTGGGAATCTGTTTAGGTTGATGCTTCTGTCAGTGGCCACACCTCATTTCTCTTTTTTCTTTCTTATTGTCTTTCCTCCTGTGACTTCCAACCTTGACTGTCACCTCTGACCCCACCTCTCTGGTCTTTTCTTCTCATCCATGCCCTTCCACTGCTCTTTTTGCAGTACCCTTCAATGTATGACCTGTACCTGAGGTGTCATAAACATGTAAAGTCATAATACCAGCTCTTCTGTTACAGTCAGATCTTTCTAGGACTGGGCACACCTTCTACACACTGCTCACCAGTTTGCAGTAGCCATGGCCTGGTGAAATCCATTTGTAGGGGAGTAAGTAGGAGATCCTGCCTCTCCTTCCTGCACTGTACTTTTCCCTTTTGTCCTTAACATCGTAAGGCTCTCCTTTTGAGTGTTTGCCAGGTCCAACTCATCATAGGAGGCCTTTTACTCACTGGCCTTAATTCCACGCCTGTTACCAATCTCATACCCTTATTTGTGTGTGTGTCTCAGGCTGCCTCTTCTCACCAGAGTCAACGTGAACTTCACCAGCATATCTCTTCTTACAGGTTGCTGCCATGGAGCTGAGGATGATGAGGAGTCACCTTTAGAGCAAGCTGTTTCTGTAGGAGTGTCACAGGTCATGGCTCCAAAGCCAGGTTTGTCTACCCAAAAGTCCCAGCCCTGTGAGACATGTAGCTCGCTTCTGAAGAACATTCTGCACGTGACTGGACCTGATGGAACACAACCTGAGCAGGGCCTGTACACATATGCAGTAGAGCTTTACCTGCACCAAAAGGAGCAGATTATAGAGAAACTCTCCAGAGGTGGTGAGGCGAGGCCTTCATTTTTTAACAGTGTTCATTTGGCAGAGAGAAACTTTACATGCACGGAGGGTAGCAAGGATTTTACTGCCAATTCTGACCTTCTACAGCAAGAGGCCCTTCGCTGTGCATGGAAACCACACAGGAACACCCAGGGCACAGAAGACTTTCAATATGGACAAAATGATTTTAGTTGCAGCCAGTGTGGGAAAGACTTTTGTCACCAACATATGCTTTTTGAACACCAAAAAATCCATGCTGGAGAAAAGTCTTTCCAGTGCAGTGAATGTGGGAAATTGTTTAGATACAACTCCAACCTTATTAAACATCAGCGGAATCACACTGGAGAAAGGCCTTTTAAGTGTAGTGAATGTGGAAAAGCCTTCAGTCTCAAATATAATGTTGTTCAGCACCAGAAAATACACACTGGAGAAAGGCCCTATGAATGTAGTGAATGCGGGAAGGCCTTCATTAGAAAATCTCACCTGGTCCAGCACCAGAAAATCCACACTGAAGGTTTCTTTTCCAAAAGATCTGACCTTGTTCAACATAAGAGAATTGACAGGAGACCAAGGCCCTATGAGTGCAGCCAGTGTGGGAAGGCTTTCCTTACACAGGCTCACCTTGTTGGTCACCGGAAAATCCATACTGGAGAACGACCTTATGAATGTAGTGAATGTGGGAAATGTTTTATGTATAGTTCTACACTCATTAGACATCAGAAAGTTCACACTGGAGAAAGACCTTATTATTGCTGTGAATGTGGAAAGTTTTTTATGGACAGCTCCACACTCATTATTCATCAGAGAGTTCACACCGGAGAAAAGCCTTATGAATGCAATGGATGTGGGAAATTCTTTAGATACCGCTCCACATTGATTAGACATCAGAAAGTTCACACTGGAGAAAGGCCTTATGAATGTAGTGAATGTGGAAAATTCTTTATGGACAGCTCCACACTCATTATTCATCAGAGAGTTCACACTGGAGAAAAGCCTTATGAATGCAGTGAATGTGGGAAATTCTTTAGGTATTGCTTCACATTGAATAGGCATCAGAGAGTTCACTCTGGAGATAAACCTTATGAGTGCAGCGAATGTGGGAAATTTTTTATGGACAGCTCTACACTCAGTAGTCATCAGAGAGTTCACACTGGAGAAAGGCCTTTTGAATGCAGTATATGTGGAAAATTCTTTAGGTATCGCTCCACACTTGACACACATCAGAGAGTTCACACTGGTGAAAGGCCTTATAAGTGTAGTGAATGTGGGAAATTCTTCCGGCACAACTCAAATCATATTAGACATCAGAGAAATCACTTTGGAGAAAGGTCATTTGAGTGCACTCAGTGTGGGAGAGTCTTTAGCCAAAATTCCCACCTTATCCGGCACCAAAAAGTTCATACTAGGGAGAGAACTTACAAATGCAGCCAGTGTGGGAAATTTTTCATGGACAGCTCCACACTCACTAGTCATCAGAGAGTTCATACCGGAGAAAGGCCCTATAAGTGCAGTGAATGTGAGAAAGTCTTTAGATACAACTCCAGCCTCATTAAACATCGGAGAATTCACACTGGAGAAAAGCCTTATGAATGCAGTGAATGTGGGAGAGTCTTTAATCAAAACTCTCACCTCATTCAACACCAGAAAGTTCACACCAGATAACCTACATGTAAAACAAATGTTGAAAGTCTTCACATAGAAATCTCTTCTGATTTTGCACTGGAACTCAACATTTTAAAAAAATTTGTAAAATACAGATAATATAAAATCTAACAACTGTATTTAAGTGTACGGTAGTGTTATATCATTCATACTGTTATGCACTAAATATTTAGAAGTTTTCAACACAAAGTTAAAACTCTGCCAGACTCAGTGGCTCAGTCTGTAATCCCGCGCCTTTGGGTGGCTGAGGTGAGTCGATTGCCTCAGCCTGCGGGTTCGAGACCCTCCTGGGCAACTTGGTGAGACCTCATCTCTACAGTAAATAAAAAATCAGCCAGATGTGGTAGCGCATGCCTATAATTCCGGCTACTCGGAAGGCTGAGGTGGAAGGCTTGCTGGAGCCCAGTGGGTCGAGGCTGCGGTGGCCGGGAGTGGCCGCTGCACTCCAGTCTGGGCGACGGAGTGAAACTCCAACTCAAACAAACAAACAAACAAAACAAAATTAAAACTCAACCCTTTAAACAACTCATTCCCTACTCCACCTAGCCCCTAACAACTGCCACTCTAAATTTTACTACTCCAGGTATTTCATAATAGAAAACTTAAGTTTTGGTCTTTCTATGAGTTAATTTGTGGCTTACTTCAAGTTTCATCCATGTTGTACCATGAATTAGAATTTCCATCCTTTTTCTAAAGCTTAATAAAACTCTGTCACAGTCATGTGTTGCTTAACAATGGGATATGTTCTGAGAAATGTGGTGTTAGGTGATTTTGTAGTTTTGGGAACACCTAGGTTATATGTTACAGCTATGGTTCCTAGGCTACAAACTTGTACTTTATATTACAGTATTGTATGCAGGACACATGGTAATTGTATTTAAATATATCTAAACACAGGAATGGTACAGTAAAAATACAGTATAAAAGATAAAAAGTAACACCAGTATAGACCACTTACCATGAATAAGACCTGCAGGGCAGGGAGTTGAGTCAGTGATTGGTAAGTGAATGTGAAGGCCTAGGATGTTGTGGTATACTACTATACTCTTTATAAACACTGTACAGTTAGGCAACACTAGGTTTATAAAAAAATTTTTTTGTTAAATAGTGTATTAACCTTAGCTTACTGTAACTTACTTTTAATCTTTTTAAAAATGTTTTTACTGTTTTGTAGTAACATTTAGCCTAAAACACATTGTACAGCTGTACAAGAAATATTTTTTTAACCTTATTTTATAGGCTTTTTTCTAACTTAAACTTTTCTGTTGTTTAGATCTAAGACACAACCACACACATTGGTCTCTTCCTACATACAGTCACTGTCTTCCACCTCCTTATCTTGTTCCACTAAAAGGTTTTCAAGGGCAATAACACACATGGATTTGTCTTCTCCTAAAATGATGCTTTTGTAATACCTCCTGAAGAACCTGCCTGAGACCGTTTTCCAGTTAACTTGTGTGTGTGTGTGTGTGTGTGTGTGTGTCCATGGAAGAAAAAGTACACCCTAGTGATCAAAAGTGTAATATAATAACATAAAACAGTAATATTGTGCTTTATTATCATAAAGTGTTGTGTACTGTATGTTATTGTATGTACTATACTTTTATATGGCTTGTGGCACAATGTTTGTTTATACCAGCATCACTACAAACACATGATTAATGTGTTGTGATACCACAGCTATGATAAGAAATATTCAGCTTCATTATGGGACCACTGTCACACACATGGTCCATTGTTTCCTGAAACTTTATGCAACATAATTATGCGTATGCCACTTTTTCTGTATTTATCAGAACATTTGTGTTGCTTCCATTTTTCCTACTGTTAAATGCTGCTATTAATATAAATGTACAAATATCTCTTTTAGGCTATGCTTTAAATTATTTTTGGGTATATACTCAGAAGTGGAATTGGTGCTGTATGTTAGTTCTATTTTACATTTTGAAAAACTATTTTCCATAGCAACTGCACCATTTTTATTTTTGAGTCTGAGTCTCTGTCACCCAGGCTGAGTCTCTGTCACTCAGTTGTTGTAATCATGGCTCACTATAGCCTTGAACTCCTGGGCTCAGCTCCCTGAGTAACTGGGACTACCGGTACATACCATTACACCCAGCTAATGTTTTTCTTTCTTTCTTTTGTGGAAATGGGGTTTCTGTATGTTACCCAGCCTGACAGCTGTACCATTTTACATTCCCATCACAGTGTGAGAGTTTCAGTTTCTCAAATCCTTCCCCACACTTTTTAAATAACAAATAGTGGTTATTTATTATGTCTTAATTTGCATTTCTCTAAGGATTATTAATGTTGAACATTTTTTCATCTGCTTGTCAGCTATTGTATATGTTCTTTGGGGAAAAATATTTCTTGGTTCATTAAAATTGTTTTAAGTTGACAGATAATGTACACTTTTATTGTGTACAAAGTGCTGTCTTGAATAATATGTATATATAAAGTATGTGGGACTCCCCCCCAAAGCCAGAATTATCTTTTTTGGAGGGTAGATCCCTTGCAATACACTTGGAATTTGTTCCTCTGGATCAAATGGTTAACCAAGGTTTTTATCTGAAAGTTTTGAGACGTTTGCCTCATGGTTTACGGAAGAAACATCCTGAGATGTGACAAACAGTGACTGGTTCTTCCACCATGACAATGCACCTTCCCATACTGCACTGTGTTCAGCAGTTTTTGACCAAAAACTGCATGACTTCTATGCTCCACTCTGTTGACCGGATCTCATCATGAGCAACATTTTTTTTGGTTCCTCGAGTAAATACAGCTCTCAAAGGGAAATGTTTTGCTGATGTGGAAGAGGTGAAACAAAAAGAAGCACCAAGAGGCATCAAAATTGACAAGTTCAAAAACTTGAGCAGTGGAAAAAGCATCTTGATAGCTGTAGTGCATCAAACAGTACTTTCTGTTTAAACGCGTAAGAATAAATACACAATTTTAAATAAAATCCAGGGTTTTTATAGGCTCCCCCCTGTGCCACATATATACTGGGGGTGCCCAAAAATGTATACACTTTTAAAGAGATGTTATCTATGTATTACTTTTAGTTTGCCATTCTTAGAAGTGTCTGTATATTGATGGCAACCACTTTGAACACTTTTTATAAATGCAGAGGTCAAACGTGACTTGTATTTATCTACAATTTTAATACAGTTTTTTCTTTTCTTAAAATGTGTACACTTTTTTGCCACCCTCTGTATATGTAAAAGATGAAGTATATATATAATAAATCTTTGGGGCTGAGTATGATGGCTCCTTTCTGTAATCCCAGCACTTTGGGAGGTGGAGGTGAGAAGATTGCCTGAGTCCAGAGGTTCATGACCAGCCTGTGCAATTTGGCAAGACTTTGTCTCAGAATAAGTTAAAAAAATTTAGCTGAGCGTAGTGGTGTGCACTTGTAGTTCCAGTTACTTGGAAGGCTGAGGCAGAAGGATCACTTGAACCCAGCAGGTCAAGGCTGCGGTAGCCATGAGCATGCCACTGCACTTCAGCCTAGGCAACAGAGTGAGACTCCAGAGGGAAAAATATATATACATATATAATATATATATATATGTAGAGAGAGGGAGGAATGGTTAAATATAGCTAATTAATACATCCGTAATACATATTGTGTTATTTGCTTTTTGTTGTTGAGATGTAAAAGTTTTTTAACATATGGACTTCCAAAAGTTCGTGGAAACGTGGGATAAAAAATAAACATAAACTTCTCAATATAAACATCATCAAGTTCAAGACACTTGTGGTTTTGGCATCAGGCTACTCTCCTCCTCAGTTGTCCTTCATCCATCACTTTAGTGGCCCCTAGCCTGTGAGGGAATGCCCTGGGCCAGTGGGCTGGAAATCCTGAGAGGCTGGAGTGCAGCTGACTGCAGAGTCTGCATTGAACCCCACGTGCTGCTATGCCCAGTGCTGTCTTCCTATCCAGCTCAGGCTGGCCCATGCTTGCTTGTGCTTGCCTCTGCACTCTTCCGGGGAGCTTGCGCTGGTGAGGGACTCTATCCTTGCAAAGCAGGGCCCCCGTTGGAAACAAAACTGTGAAAAAGGCAGCCTGAATCATTGAGAAGTACTACACGTGCCTGGGCAATGATTTCCACATGAAATCATATTGGGAGCCAGCCATGGAGGCCCGCTGAGCATTAGAGATCAGGAAGGGCCATTGACCCTGAGACCACTAGGTTGCGTTTGGGAGCTATTGATCCCATTTCCTCCCCCTTTCTGCTTAGCACTATAATCAGAATAAGCTCAAAACAAAAACTCTGAGACCAGGACAAACACAAGCTAACTTTAGAAGCTCATTGTTCCTATTCTTCCACAAACTAGTTTTGGTTTTCACACAACTTGAACAGTTCAAACTTGGGTCACATCTAAGAGCCTTAGTTTTGGTCACAGGCTTTTGGGTCGTGATTTTAGGATTTATTGAAGTTGAGTAAGGTGTAAATTGTAGAATACAGTTTTAGAAATATAAGTTTAGACAGCCATTTTGTTGAAGAATGCGGCTAGGTTACTTGCAGGTAGCCCACTGTGAACTTTGGACTGGGCCACATTCCAAACATTCTGGGATGGGCTGCTTTAGGTTGTAATCGTTTAACTTGGTGTTAGTATAAATCAGCATAGGATGAAAAAGGTTTATAGAATAGGTCAGTCATGATTAAGGTTAGCGTTAGTTATGGAATTTTTAGGTTATCTTTTAACTTGGTATTAGTATAAATTAGCTTAGGATGAAAAGGCAGTCATGGATTAAGGTTAACATCTGTTATGGGATTTTCTTCCTCATACCTGAAAGAACATATGGTGGGTGGGGGACACCCCTCACTCCTGGCTTTGTGTTCACATGAAAGACATGTGAGACTGTGCAAAATTTGGGGATAAAAGACCCGTTGTTATTCCCAATAAATGGCTTCTGCACTAGACAGAAGTGCAGAGGGTCCAGCCTCTCTCTCTCTCTCTCTCTCTCTCTCTCTCTCTCTCTCTCTCTCTCTCTCCCTCCCTCCCTCCCTCTTTCTTCTTGCCCCCAAACGCCTACACCGTCTCCACCTTTGGGGTACCCTGAGTCTGGCAGGAGCTGGACTCCAGCAAAACCATGTACAAGGAAGTCGACATTATTTCCAACAAGAAACTGCAATAAGATAGCTGGCCATGTTTCAGAGGGGCCCAGTAAGTGGTATCTCCATTGAGTTGCAGGAAGAGGAGAGACAGTTATGTTCTGGGGAGGTCTCAGTCCTGGATCAGGAGATCATTGAAGTAGATCCTAACACTAAGGAAATGCTGAAGCTTTTGAACTTTGGAGGTCTGTACAACCTGTAGGCCACTCAACCTACAGTAGGGATGAACTTGAAAATGCCACATGGAGCTGCTTTAATCTTTCTTTGATGCTGCAGTATATTCAATAAACCTGGGATAACAACAACAAAAAAGACAATTGTGAGAGTCCTGGGAATTTACCCATGTCAATGCAATATTTCTTATTAACTGAAGAAAATAAATATTTTTTATATATATTTGTAAGATTAGAAAACAAATAGAAATCAGAAGTAGCCAAATCAGGACAGTAAGTTTGATGCCTCTTTTTCCATAGAAACTTCTACAAAATTACCCTTGTTTTATGAGATAAATAAGCAGGAGCTTTGTTATGGTAAAATGTAAAGGTAAAAATGCCAGATGCATTTATCCCTTCTGTACGTTAGAAATGTGCTTTGAGCTGGGTGCGATGGCTCAAGCCTGTAATCCCAGCACTTTGGGAGGCTGAGGAGAGGGAATTGCCTGAGCCTACGGGTTCGAGAGCAACTCGGGAACTTGGCGAGACCTCATCTCTACAGAAAATAAAAGAATTAACTGGGCATGGTGGTGCATGCCTGTAGTTCCGACTGCTTGAAAGGTTGAGGCAGAAGGACTGCCTGAGCCCAGCAGGTGAGGCTGCGGTGACTGTGAGCATGCCACTGCACTCCAACCTGGGCGACAGAGTGGGACTCCAACTCCAAAAAAAAAAATGTGCTTTGAAACTTTCCATATATCTAGGCTGTAGGTAGATAAGTTTTAAAAAGACACATTCTTTGCTTTGGGTGCAAACCTCTCTCGCTTAGATAAAAGGGAGACTAAGCTTTGAAATGCCTACCTTATCTAACAACCATTGCCTGAGAGACAGTTAAACATAAGGCACATTCCCTGTTGAACAGGAGGTAACAGTTTGTTCAGGAAACTCTTCTCCCCAGGTCCAGATAAGAAAATAGATGGGCTCTGTTAAGCTTTGAAATCTTTTGTCTTTTCTCCCTTTCTTTTCAAATTATGGCCATTTATTCCTTGGTGTATATGTTAATCATTAGCTGAATATGCTTAATCTTACAAACGAATTGCTTCTTGAAAGCCAGAACTTTCTAGCCCACATTTCAAACTGCACCCCCCCAAAAGCCAGAACTCTTTTGTATGAACAATGAACTACAATGGACTGAGAAGTACACATCCCCAAATTATTTGAAGAACTTGTAAACCTAAGGAATGATAAAATGGATGTAATCTGGAGCTCTGAGTAATAGTCACAGGACACACAACTGATGTTAATCAATAACTGAAATTGATAAGGCTTTTGCTTGATTTTTTAAAAAACTATAAATACAGGATGGAAAATCTACTCAGGGAACAAGCTTGAGCAGGAAGACTGGACAGTTTCCCCGAATTCTGAATTCAGAAGTAAATTTTCTTCCAGGTAGCAGATAGTGGACAGGAGACACTCTCACTATCGTCCTGCCTGTTGTGCCCTTCGCAACATATCTTTCCTTTGATAAATCTACCTTTGTTAACTTAAATAAAATAAGATAAAATAAACTCCTTGCTTCCTGTTGTCTGCCTCTTGGGTTTTCATTGGCAACAAGAGAGCAGCTGAGTGTTCCTCAAACCATGTCAGAAAGACTCTCTGGAAAAGTTTTCCTGTGGGTTTTCCCTAAAGCTTTGTTAATTTTCTCCAAACACTCTTTTAATAAGCAGATGTTATCCTCCAGAAAGTCAATAAGCAAAATGCCTTGGGCATCCCAAACAACTTGCCATGACCTTTGCTCTTGACTGGTCCGCTTTTGCTTTGACTAGACCACTTTCATGTCTTGCTTTGATTGTGATTTGTCTTCAGGATCATACTGGTAAGATCATATTTCATCTCCTGTTACAATTCTTCAAATAAGTACTTCAGGATCTTGATCCTACTTGTTTAGAATTTCCATCGAAAGCTCTACTCTTTTCAACAACTGATCTGGGCACAATGGTTTTGGCACCCATTGAGTGGGAATTTTGCTCAACTTTACTTTTTCTGTCAGAATTGTGTAAGCTGAACCAGTTTAAATGTCTATGATGTTGACTAATGTTTCTTCTGTTGTCAGCTCTCTTCAGTTAGGACATGAACAAGTTGACTTTTTTTCCTCACAAATTGATGTGGATGATCTGCCACTGTGGTCTTCATGTTCAACATCATCTTGTCCCTTCTTAAAATGAGTTATCCATGTGTAAGCTCTGATTTCTTGGGAACATTGTTCCAATAAACATTTCATTAAACATAAATTATTTCACCATTCCACCCAATCCTCAACAACTATATGATATTTTTTCCTTCAACTTTAGCAGAGTTCATGTTCCTCTGATAGAAGTTCTTTTCAAACTGATGTCTTCTTTTTCTGAGTGACTCAAACTAGATCCTGTTCACACATGTTGCAAAAAATGAGTGCCAAAATTTAATTTAAAACCATGAATAGTTTATCTATAATATACATTTTTTGTGAACTTTTTGAAGACCCCCTTCTGAATATTAACCCTTTATTAAAGATGTGGTTTAATATTTTCTTCCCATTTGATCTGTTTTCTTCTTATTCCATTCATGATGTCCTTTTTACGCAGGTATTTTAAATTTCAATAGAGCCCAATATACCTATTTTGTGTTTGTTTTCAATGCTTTTGATGTTATGTCCAAAAAATTATTGTTAAATTTACATCATGTTATTCTCTATATTTCCCTATATTTTCCTTCTTTTGTTTTAGATTGGAAAATATAGTTTATTTAGAAAGTAAGTTAGAGAAAGTGAGAGAGAGGGGATTCACCTCCCCAAGGTAGGGGAGAGGGCCAAAGCTAGGAAACATGGCAACCATAGCTTGAAGAACTATGTGGACACACCAGAGTTTAACAAAGCAACGGTCCCCTATATTTTCTTCTAAGAGTCTTAATAGTTTTAGATTGCACATTTAAGTCTTTGATTCATTTGAATTATTTTTAGCATATTGTGGAAGATAAGAACTCAACTTTATTCTTTTGCATAAGAATATCATTTTTAAAGCACCATTTGATCAAAAGACTCTTCCCAATGATTTCTTTTTGCACTCTTGTCAAAAATCTGAGCATAGGCCTATGCAAGCAATTTTACAGAAGCAGATATATAGCCAGTTATGCAGGTGCAGCGGATAAAGGTGTTATTAATTTTGCAACATTTTCAAAACAGTTTTCGGGAAGGGAGTGAAGTCTGTGAAGCCTGCTCCAAGGTCGAAGCCACTTCTTTGTTCTCCCCCTACATTCCCTTCTTTGTTCCCTCTTACATTCCCCCCTTTCAGTTGTGCCAGGAGTCAAATCATTGACTCCTCAGACAAGGGGTGTAGTGGGACCTGAGTACCATCATCTTTACAGGCATGATGCTATTTCTTATGTAAGTAAGGAGGTGCTTGATAATGCAGGGCCCTACAGTAATACTTATTAAGAGAAGGAGGAGGGGCCTGGCTACTGCCAAAATAGGGGTGGTAAGCCAGGGGCACCAGGAGAAGAGAGATTGATACCAGTTTTCCGAGGTCTGATTTTGTAACTCTTGCTGTTTGATGTTTTCCCTTATTTGAGTGAGAGTTTCTCGTATTACCCCTGATTTGTTGGCATAGAAGCAACAGGTTTCTCCAAAGGCCATGCACAAACCTCCTTGTTTCATGAAGAGGAGATCCAGGCCTCTCCTGTTTTGAAGCACTACTTCAGCTAGGGAGTTTACTTGTTTTTCCAACTGAGATATACTTGCTTCTAATAAGCTTAAATCTGCATTGACTTGCGTGCTAAGTTATTTGAGATTCTGGTCCCCCACAACCAAGGAGGCTGTACCCAAGGCGGCAGTCCCCACAACCCCTAGATCTTCCCTCTGTTTCCTCATATATGTATACTTGGGGCAAAATGTGCACTAGAATACAGAGCTTTGAGGTGGTTCGTAGGTGTTGCAGAGTGACACATGGGGTAATACGCTGTGTACAGGCAAATCAAGTGGTGGGGGGAGCTACAGCTAACTGAGGGCTCTCAGTGTTTGGGAGATTCTCAGCATTAAATCCGGTGGTGATGTTGCAGGACGTCTGGAGTGGGGAACTGTTTAATGGGAACTGTGGTGAATGGGGACAAATTCCCTTTCCTTGAAGATCTCCCAGAGTTAGAGTCGGGTGGGTACCTCAGGGACATAGTCCCCTAGATTGAACCTCAGTTAGATTGAGGATCTGTATACTTTTCTTCGTGTCTCCTATAGGGGAGACTGCCCTGATTCTCACATAATATGGGGGACAGGGATCCAGGCATAGCCAGCAGATGGGGCGAGTGGCATTAGCAAGCCGGTGAACTGCTGAGAGCATAGGAAGAAACTGATTTTTGGGTAGTGGAGAAGACATAGGGGTTTCTTGCATGGAAAGTGTGGCGGAAGGAGTAGTTACAACAACGGGGCTAGAAGGTTCAGGTACCCGGAGAATGATATTATGGATGGGGCCGACTGGGTTGAGGGCGTGGGGGACAGGCTTTCTTTGAATAGCAAATGACATTCCAGGGTCTAGTCCTGATGCATACATTCTAAGTCCCCATGTTTTACCTAGTTCCTATACCTTTTGAATACTAAAGGCATTCCAATGAACAACTGTGAGCTTTAGGGGATTGCAGGTTTTAGGTTGTTTATGGGAGGGGCAGTTAGTTTCCTGCTGAGAGATATGTATGGGTCTTTGTTGCCTTTCCAAGGAGCAATAGTTTTGCAGCCCCAGGAAACTGTAGGGGCTTGTGGCAGCGGGTAGGGCCAGCAGCTGGGCAAGCATAGAAACCTACTTTAGCAAGCTGCTTTTCATTTTCTATGTTGCTATGCCTGCACCCCGGAAATTGTGGGCTGTGGCTTCCCCATCCTTTGGGGATTAGGGACAGACTAGGCCATAATTTACAAAGGTCAAAGTTAAAAACCGGTTGTCTGTCCCCGTAGTAGGTGGAGATCACAGTCCCTGTGATGGTATCCGTTAAGACCCAGGAGTAGTTTCCTGGGGCATAGTAATACCGTGAGTGGGGCTGATAGGCCTGGCTTAGGGGGAGCCCCACGAGGAGTAAGACTAGGATTTTGGGACTCACAAGAGTCTTATCTTTAACAGGTTCTTCTTGGCGGCCGGTTTGATGATTCTCCATGTCTCCGCGTGTGTGTCGGTGGCCGCTTTCACTTGCGAGTGATGAATCCAAGGATGGACGCAGCTGATTTTAACGGCACTTGGTGTTGTCAGGATCATCATGTGAGGGCCTTTCCACTTGGGGGCAAGAGCCTCGGTTTTATGCCGTTTCACCCAAACTCGATCACCGGGTTGGAATGGGTGAGGGATTTCTGGAGCTGGCTTCTGGAGGGCCACCTGCACAGCTTCTATTACAGCCCGTTGAACTTTTTGGAGTGCCTGTAGTGACTGAAGCAAGTTATGGTTAGATAATTCTGCCACTTTTTCTATTCCAATTTTTGGGAGTAACGGCAGAGGCCGTCCAAAGAGGATTTCAAAGGGGGATAGGCCTTTAATATAGGAGGTACATCTAGCCCTTAGGAGGGCATAGGGAAGGAGGGTTACTCACCCATCACCAGTCTCCAGGGTTAATTTAGTCAAGGTCTCCTTGAGTGTCTGATTCATTCTTTTTACCTGACCTGAGCTTTGGGGATGATATGCAGTATAAATTCCAATCTATCCCCAATGCCTTTGCTATACATTTTGTGAGCTTTGAAATAAAAGCTGGTCCATTGTCTGACCCTATTGATATGGGTAGGCTATATCTCGGGATGATGTTGTTTAAAAGTTTCTTGACAGTAACTGAGGCAGTCTTAGCTTTAGTGGGAAACACCTCTACCCATCCCGAAAAAGTATCCACCAGCACCAACAGGTACCTATACCTATACTGTCCAGACTTTTCCTCAGTAAAATCTATTTCCCAATGTCTTCCGGGGGTTAATCCCCGGTCCCGGACTCCTTGAGTGGATACACTGACCTTAGTGCTGTTAGTTTGTCGGCAAGGCACGCAGCCTTGAATAAGCTCCTGCGCCAGCTGATCTAGCGGGGAAGGAAGAATTCCTTCCATATGAGTTCAATCAGTTTTATTTTTCTCAAATGAGTTCCTTCGTGGAGTTGGCATAGAAAGTTGCTGCCCCAAAGTTTGTGGGAGGAAGATTCTACCGTCCTGGAGTTGCAGCCATCCCTTGGGGTTATTAATTCCGCCCAGGTTTTGTGCGGTCATGAGGTCTTCATCTGTATACTTTGGCGGCTCGGTCAGCACGGGTGGGGGGTGTTCATGTGAGCAGCATCCTTGGCTGCTTGTTCCGCCTTTCTATTTCCTATCACCTCCTTTGAATTTCCTTTCTGATGACCAGGGCAATGGATAATGGCGACTTGCTTTGGGGCCCATATAGCTGCCAGAAGGTTCAGGATTTCTTCTTTGTTTTTAATAGTTTTCCCTTCTGCAGTGAGAAATCCTCTCTCCCGGTAGATTGTCCCATGCACATGCGCTGTGGCAAGTGCATACCTGCTATCAGTGTAAATATTAACTGTTTTTCCCACCCCTGCCTTTAGGGCCTCCATTAGGGCAATCAGTTCTGCTCTCTGGGCTGATGTCCCTGGTGGTAGGGGCTTGGCCCAAACAGTTCCTTGCAAAGTAACCAACACTGCCCCCATGTACCTTATTCCATCCTGCACAAAGCTGCTGCTATCCAAGAAGAGTGTCAGGTCAGGGTTATGTCTCAAGACATCTGTGAGATCCCAACATACTTTCTGGAACTCTTGTTACCTCATAACAGCAGTACGGGGGCCCCAAGGAGCTCTCTTCTGGCAGCAAAGTTGCAGGGTTTAAGCTGGGGGCACACTGGAACTTGATCCGAGGCTGGTCTAGCAACAGTGCTTGATAATGAGTTATATGAGCATTAGACATCCATTTATCAGGGGCCCCTCAGAGCAAGGACTCTAAAGCATGGGAGGCCGTAATGGTAAAATCTTGTCCCATGGTTAGTTTGTCTGAATCTTTTACTAATATGGCAATGGCCGCGACAACTCGCAAAGAGGGCGGCCAGCCCAAGGCCACTGGTCTAGTTTTTTTGATAGATAGGCAGCTGGCCTATTTCATGGCCCAAGCTTTTGGGTCAGGACCCCTCGGGTGATGCCGCGCCTCTCGTCTACAAAAAGATGAAATGGCTTCTCTATGTCCGGCAGGGCTAAAGCTGGGGCTGAAATTAATGCATTTTTGAGGGCCTGGAAAGCTTTGTTATCCTCTGAGTCCATTGAAAGCTAACCTCTGGTCCCTTTGTGATTTCATATAAAGGCTTGGCAAGTTCAACAAATTTTGGGATCCAGAGCCGGCAATATCCCACTGCTCCCAGGAATTCTCAGACCTGCCTCTTATTACTTGGGGTTGGAATGCCTGTTATGGCCCGTATGCCCTGGTCGGTTAGAGACCTTTTACCCCCTTGGAGATTGTAGCCAAGGTAGGTGGCTTTTGGTATGCAAAGCTGGGCCTTCTTCGCTGACACCGGATACCTTAGGGCTTGGAGTTCTTTAAGGAGGTCTCGGGTTGCATGCAGGCATTCACCCTCTGTTGTTGCGATTAACAGATCATCCACATACTGGAGCAAGGTTACCTCAGGGTGCTGTTGCCTGAAATCCTGGAGGTCTTGGTGCAGGGCTTCATCGAACAGCATAGGAGAGCTTTTAAACCCTTGGGGGAGCCGGGTCCAAGTTAATTGGCCATTTTCCCCTTTGTCTGGATGCTGGCTCTGCTTGGCCAGGGGAATGCTAAAGAAGGCATCCTTAAGGTCTAGGACAATGTACACTTGTCTTTCAGGGGAGAACCTGCCCAAGAGGGTATACGGGTTAGGGACTGTGGGGTGAATGTCCTCCACCCGTTTATTAACTTCCCTTAAGTCTTGCACCAGCCGGTAATCCCCTGTGCCTGTCTTCAGGACCGGGAGCAGTGGAGTGTTCCAGGGTGAGTGGCATGGCACTAAGATTCCAGCTTGCCATAGGCGCTATACGTGAACTGTGATGCCCCTCCGGGCCTCCTGGGGTATAGGGTACTGCTTTACCCAAATAGGTACTGACTGACTTTTAAGTTGCACAATGACTGGTTGTTGGTGAGATGCCAGCCCAGGAGGGTTTGATTCAGCCCATACTTGGGGAAACTCAGTCTGTAATTGAACTAGTAGGGAGGCATTTGTTGAGTCCAGGGGGAGCTTACTTTTGGTTAGCACATACTCCTCACTTAGAGGGACAGTGATAAGAATTTTTGATCCCTCCGGCAGAGTTAGGCTTACTGCTGCTGTGGTTTCTTGAACGCCTTTGTTGGCCTTGAGCTTCTTGTGTAAGAGGTCCCGTCCTAGGAGCAGGTATGGGTAGTCTGGCATTACTAGAAATGAATGGGTTACTTCCCCCTTCCCCAGGTTTACCATTCTTTCGGTTGTCCAGGGGACCAACTGGGTTCCAGTCACTCCCTGAACCAGGGTCCGTTTCTGTTGACGGGGGCCATTATCCCTTTGCAGAACTGAGAAATGGACAGACTCACTCCCAACAGTCAGCTTTACCCTGGGCTCTGGGGGGTTGTTTCTAGAGCCTTGGCCCCGTCAGTCTGTTTGTAGCTGAAGTACTGAAGTGGGCGGTAGTGGTGGGTACTCCTCTGAATGCAGGGAGGGAGCCTGCGGTTGGGGTGGCTTGTTTGGGCAATCCTTTACATAGTGCCCAAACTTTTTGCAGTAGGCACATCGGTCCCTTGCCAGTGGCTTCCTTTTTGCATTCCTGCTGCCCCCTTTCCCAGCTGGTTGTTTTGGTTTGGCTTCCTCCAGGGCTGCTACAACCACTTTGGCCACTCTCTTAGCCTGCACATTCTCCTGGGAGTCCCTACTGTTAAAAACTTTTTGAGCTACCTCTGTTAATTCTGACAAGCTTTTGCCTTCAAAGCCCTCAATTTTCTGCAGTTTCTTTCTTATGTCTGGAGCTGACTGGGAAACAAATGCTATGACTAGTGCCCTCCAGTTTTCAGGGACTTCAGGACCTATCGGAGTGTATGTCTGGTAGGCCTCCGTGAGCCATTCCAGAAAAGTGGTGGGAGATTCCTGTGCCCTGAATAACGTCACTTGCCTTGGATAAATTTGTTGGGCACCTCGTGGTGGCCTGGAGACTCCCCATTAGAGTCTGGCGATAGGTGGTGAGACTCTCCCTACCGCGATCAGTGTTGGGGTCCCAGTTAGGTCTCAGTGGGGAAGACATGCTCTACATGGGACTGCTCTGCAGGCCTGCCATCTGGTCCCAGTACCAGTTCCTTGCTTCCTGGTAGATTCTCTCCCTCTCTTCTGTGGTGAAGGGAGCTTGGAGAAGCTGTTGGCAATCATCCCATGTGGGCTGGTGGGTATAGAAAATAGTTTCTAAGAGTGATATAAGACCTTGGGGTCTTGCAGAGAACGGCGGGTGTTGGTTTTTCCAATTGTAAAGATCACTAGTGGAGGAAGGGACATATGCAATAAAAGGTGGGGCTCCTGTCCCTCCCATATCAACCCCTGGGGCCTGTCTTAAAGGGAGAACTGCTGGTGTCTGTGTCTCTGTTTTTTCCGAGGACAAATCCAGGCTTGTTGGTTGAGGGGGACCCGTCGGCTCTCCTGAGGATTGAGGGGGAAGCAGGGAATAGATGGGCTGATGGGGGACCCACTCCCAGTGTGTGACGGACTGAGAACCTCCTGAGTCCCTTGTTTTCACCCAGGCACAGGGAATGGCGGGGGAATGTCATCGTCCTCTGGAGGACTCTGGAGGACTGGGGGTTTGGATTTAGGGGTTTCCTATAGAGATAAAATGTGAGAAAAATTATCATTTCTCTGGGCTTTCCTCATCCATTACCAGGAGGTAATGTTGCATTACCAGGAGGTACCAGGCTGTAATATATGGGATCTGGTCCAGATGACAGTGACAGATGAACTGACGGACTTTCTCCACTACCGTGGGATTGAAAGTCCCCTCTGATGGCCAGCTGCAATTAGGAAATGTGGGCCATTCGAGAGAGCAAAAGGTGGTTAGTTTACCCTTGTTTACCTGGTCACCCAAGTCTTGTGCCACTTTCTGAAAATCCTTGAAGTGACACAAGACCAGCTGCAGAGTGGTGTCAGGCTGAGAACATTGTTGTCCTATGATATTGACAGTTATGACAGACACAACAGTGACGAATATCAAACACGAAAAGACAAGGACAAGGACTGAACAAAGAGACTTGACTGCCCGAGGGCAAAACAGGAGATCCCGGTGATATCTCACTGGGACCTTGGACCCCAGAATTAGCGCTGCATCCAGCTTTCCTGAGGGTCCCTATAGGAGTGCACTCAAAACAGAAACCAGGAATCTGACTTACCTCTCTGAGGGCTTCCAGGGGCATTGTGAGTTTGCCAGAGATACAGATCCAATAGAACCCAGAGAGTTCACAGGGACGCAGCACCACAAGGCCGTTGGTTAAAATGGGTGTAATTTAAGCACTCAGTTATACCGGACAAGTACCCAAATGAAGTAGGGCCCGAGGGCTTAAATCATAGACACTGACACAAAGTTATAAGTAACAAAGGAATGGTTTATTAGCCAGATTCGGCCATGGCTGTTGGCCACTTGCTGGATGAATTCCAAATCAAGGGCGGCCAGCTGCAACACAGGGCTGCCTTAAGTAGTTTAGACTTACATTCTAGTGGGCTAAAGATAGAACTTGAGATGTTCCAGGGCTCTTATCGCATTATTCTGCTAGCATGGGAAAGTAAGCAATTTTACAGAAGCAGATATAGCCAGTTATGCAGGTGCAGTGGATAAGGGTGTTATTAATTTTGCAACATTTTCAAAACAGTTTTCAGGAAGGGAGTAAATCTGTGAAGCCTGCTCCAAGGTCAAAGTCACTTCTTTGTTCTCCCCTTACATTCCCTTCTTTGTTCCCTCTAATAGAAGAAACATGTCTCAAAACCAGTAAAAGCCATCTATGTTCAACCCACAGTCAACATTCTGCTCAATGGACAGAAGTTAGAAGCATTACCCCTGAAAATGGGAACAAGGCAAGGTTGCTCACTCTCACCCCTCCTGTTGAACACAGTGCTGGAAGTACTTGCTAGAGCAATCAGGCAAGAGAGGAAAAACAGGGGTATCCAAATAGGAAAAGAGGAAGTTAAGCTATTCTGCCTTGCAGACAATATGATCCCATCCCTGAAAACCCAAGGGAATTCTCCAAAAACCTCCTTGCACTGATCAATGACTTTTGTAAAGTTTCCCAGTACAAAATCAACGTGCAAAAGATAGTGGCATTTCTATACACCAATGACAATCAGACAGAGAACCAAATAAAAAGCACAATCCCATTCATAATTGTCACAAAAAAGGAGAAAGAAATCTCAGCATCTTTCTAACCAGAGAAGTGAAAGATCTTTACAACAAAAACTACAAAACACCGCTCAACGAAATAAAAAAGGCACAAACACATGAAAAAATATTCCATGTTCATGGATTGGAAGAATCAGTATTGTTAAGATACCATCCCACCCAAGGCAATTTACAGATTCAATGCAATACTCATCAAATTACCAATATTATTCTTCTCAGACCTAGATATGGCAATACAGAAATTCACATGGAAACAAAAGGAGCACAAATAATCAAAACAATCCTCAGCAAAAGGAACAAAGCAGGAGATATCACACTTCCAGACTTTAAACTTTACTACAAGGCTACTGTAACCAAAACAGCCTGGTACTGGTAGAAGAATAGACACACAGACCAATGGAATAGGACAGAGATTATGGAGGCAAAAATTCAATCTCCCAACCAGCTCATCTTTGTCAAAGCCACCAATAACAACCCCTGGAGAAAGGAGACCGTATTTAGCAAATGGTACTGAGAAAACTGGCTGTCCACTTTCGTAAGAATGAAACAGAACCCCTACCTATCACCATATACAGAAATTAACTCTAAATGGACCAAAGTCCTAAACCTAAAACCTGAAACTATAAGACCTAGGAAAAATTGTAGGAAACACTCTTATGCACATCAGAGTAGGCAACCAATTCTTGATAAAATCCCCAAAAGTGAATGCCGTAAAAGATAAGATAGACAAGTGGGAGCTCATCAAACTGATAAGCTTTTGCAAAGCAAAAGAATCCATCAAGAGAGCAAGTAGACAACCCACAGAATAGGAAACTATATTTGCTAACTGTATATCTGACAGCGGTCTAACATTCAGAATCTACAAGGAACTCAAACTAACTGAAAGGAAACAACAGCCATATTAACAAATAGGCAAAATACATGAAAGGGCACTTCTCAAAAGAAGACATACAAACAGCCAATAGATATACACACAGCCAATACATGAAAAAAAGCCCAGCCTTACTAATCACCAGAGAAATGCAAATCAAAACCACGTTGAGATACTACCAGTAAGAATGTTCATCATTCATAAATCAAATAACAACAGATGCTGGTGAGGATGTGGAGTAAAGGGTACACTTCTACATGGTGAGTTGGAGTGTAAACAATTTCAACCTCTATGAAAAACACTGTGGCAATTTTTAAAAGAACTGAAAATTGACCTTCCATATGACCCAACAGTATCCCTTCTGGGAATACACCCAGAGGAATTAAAATCATTCTACAAAAAGGATAGCTGCACACACATGTTTATTGCAACACTATGCACAATAGCAAAAACGTGGAACTAACCCTGCTGCCCATTGAAAGTGAATTGAATAAAAAAAAGTGATACATATACATGATGGAGTATTAAACAGGAATAAAAAAGAATGAAATTATGGACTTTGCAGCAACTTGGATGGATTTAGAGTCTATCATACTCATTGGCTTATCAGAGAAACCAATAACTGAATACCACATGTTCTCACTCATAAGTAGGTCCTGAACATTGATCACGATAATACACTGCCAGGAGAGGTGGTGGTCACATAGCATCATTAAGGGTAGAGGTCCTAAGCTAGGGGAAGTTAGGACTAGAGGGAGGCCTAAGCGTCACATCTTTAAAATAAAATACAGAGAAAAAAAAATTTTAAAGGTAAAAAATTTCTGGGCCACTATATGTGAGCCCCAACCATCAGAGCCAGGTATCAGACATCTAGGGATGGTCTCTAAGCCTTGGAGCTTATAAAAATATTCAAATTGGCCAAACCAGAGGGAGCTCAGGAAAGCTAGCCAATCCCTGTCTACTGACCAGTCACAAGCTGTCCCCCCCACAGCTGCAGTCTACACAGTTGCAGTTCGCAACTCCTGTGCAGCTGTTTTGTGTCCTCTTGTTCTGAGCTGAAAGTTACAAAGTGATCTTTGTCTATCTAAGCATTGTTGTGCTGTGTTCTGACAGCTAAGAACCTTCAAATCTACAACTATACACCCAGAAGGGTACTATGAGTGCAGCAAATACTGCGAAGTCTTTAACCATTAGCCTAATCTCATCAAGCACCAGTAAGTTCATTCTGGAGAAAAGCCTTAGCAGTGCAAGCAGTGTGCATTTTTCCTTTGTCAGCAGGTCAAATAACAGAGCAAAGCTCTAGATATTAGCTTTTGTGAGAGAGATCGCAGCCAGAAATGAAATCTTGTAAATCCCAACATCCACACAAGGAAGATTTATTGTAATTGTCAGGTATATGAGAAGTTTTTGTGAATTATGTTGCATTTTCTGACCTGCCTGGGTCCTTTGCCTGAGTTAAATCACTGAGAGTGTGTATTCCAGAAAGTATCCCTCCTTGATTAGCTGGCATGATGCCACAATGTGTATCACCTTAAAATACTTTGAAAGGGCAGATTGCCATGCTCTCCACCTGTACCTAGAGCATTTGCCAGTCATTTGACCTCTTTGGGGGACTTCATCTCATTCCCCTAACTGGCTTGGGTATTAATATCACCTAGTAATGGACAGAGAATATGGGCTGGCTTCAGCATGCAGCTTGTAGAAACTTCCCTTCTTCAGGGATATTATTGGTTGTCTTATAATGTTGGTGATAAATTTTTCTTTCCAAACCACCCAACCTAATCAACCTTCACCTATTCCTTCTTTTTCATGATAATTAAGGTCATCTTTTTAAAGCTACATTTACTCTTGGGGTTCTATTCACTGTGTCCTGTGGGTTGGTCTAACAAACCAGCTGCTATCCCTCATAGTCAATTAAAGATGAGAGGCAGAAACTGGGATAAAATGGGGTTTAATTTCTGCAGCCAGGTTACAGAGAGACAGGTCAGCATCATTACCAAATCCCTCTCAAAGCAAAATAAATTCATTTCAGTATTTTAACCCTATATTCATAGACCTTTACCCACCCCAAGTTTGAAGCCTACATGCAGTTTCAGCATGACTCGGATTTATTTATTTATTTATATTTTTAAAATGTGGGGTACAATTCAGGGTTAGGCATACACATGGTCATGGTACAGGTGAGGCCTGACTTTAACAAGCCCTCTGGGTCCACTACTTTAGGCTACCATCTTGTTTCCTTCTGTCTCTTCATTGCTAACTCAGAATTTTCTCACTATGAAATTCGCCTGGACATGTTGACATGAAAGTCCCCTGGACATGTTGACATTTTTAGATAACATTCTGGAATTCATAACATGTTCTTTTATAGTTTTCCAAGGGAAGGGGCAGACAATTGCAACATTTGGAAGGAAGGGAAAGTCACAACAGTTAAAAATAATAGCTTTAAATCATTTTAAAACACAATTGTAATAATCCCCTGTTTCCAGAACCCTGACCAATAACAATCCAATGTCCTCATATTCATAGATAGCGAGGAGGTGGGCAATGCCCCAAACAGGTTTTCTTTTCTTTTTTAGTGAAAAGCCGGTTTATTGAGAAAACAGAAAATCCTCCACAGCGGGAGGGGACCCAAGGAGGTTGCCCCACAACAGGTTTTCTGACACATTCCTGCCAACCTTGGATCATTCTTCATGCTTCCTATTAGGTGGTCTGGTGTAATTGTCTGCTTACTAGATACAATTGACCTTCCAGACTAGTTGGGCAAGGCTGGGTCAAGGGAGAAGGGGTTGCAGCCACATTCTGTGCAGGGAAAGGAAAGATATGTCCTTTTAAATTAAAATGGCTTCTGTGTTTAGCACAACTCATCTACAGATAAAGTATTTTTTTGAAAAAAATGACTGTTCTAGTATAACCAAAACGGCCTCCTTCCAACCTGTGACAGGTTGAGAACTGGGCTCTACCAGAATGTAATAGCAGATGGCTTTGCGAGGCCCTCAACCTTGGGTATTCTTGAGAAAAATAGCAGGAGGATAAAGACTAGCTCTCAATCCACATTAGGCCCAATTTACACTGCTTCCAAGAGGTTCCTGGAAAAGTGACTTTTCTTCAAAATATCTTGCTCTGAATTTTAAGATTTTTTTTGTAGGACACCTAGCAGCAGTATGAGTTGGGTATTTGTATATATGAATATCCTGTTTTCCAGCATTTCTTTGGGAATACTGGCTCCTGTAATCTGCCTAGGAGCCATATATCTGAAGTTAAAAAATCAAGTGGGTCATGTTTCTGAATGTATGACATACAACAACACAGTATTTTTTCATTTTCAATTGCTTGTAACAGAATACCTAAAACTAGGTAACATACAGAGAAAATAATTTTATTTCTTGCAGTTATGGAGGACGAGAAGTCCAAAATTGAGGGACCACATATGGTGAAACTTTTTTGCTGGTGGGGTTTTGCAAAGTCCCGAGGAGGCACAGGAGGTCACAAGGTGAAGGGGCTGAGAGTACTCACGTGTTAATGTGCTATCTTAGTTCTCTCTCTTCTTATATGGCCATCAGTTTCCCTCCTGGGATAACCCAATAATCCACTAACCCATTACGCTATTCATGAGGGCAGAACTTTCATGAGCATATCACCTCTTAGGCCCCACCTCTCAATACTGCCACACTAGGGATTAAGTTTCAGCATGAGTTTTGGAGGAGACATGCAAAACTTCGCAAGCAGTTTGGAAACCATATTCTGTATAGAAACAGTGACTATTTTAATAGAGAGTACAGGAGACTAGCAAACTAAAGTGGTATGAATGAATCTCTTATAAAAGGACTTTCATATATATCTCAGCAACTATATCTATGTGAGATCAGGTTATAGAGAAATTCTGAGAACCTACAGAATTGTATCTTCTGTCGCCAAGGTTATTGTCAGAGCAAGCAATCCAAAGGTCTTATGGATTCTTGTTCTTTCTCCTGAATGTACCTTCCAAAACTCATGTTGATTTTAATTGCCATTGTAGCAGTGTTGAGAGGTGGGTCATTTAAGAGGTGATTAAGTTATAAGGGTTCTGCCCTCACAAAGGGATTTGTATCTTTAGTACCACAGGGGGTTTGTTAATATGAGAGTTTTTTAAAAATAAAATAAAATAAAATAAAAACAGCTCTTTGTTGCATGCTTGCTTGACCTTTTCATTTCCAGACTAATAGTAAAATGAACTTTTCAAGATCCGTAAATCTCCTGTTGACTTGTCTCGAACCCATGGACTCAGGCAATCCTCTCACCTTGGCCTCCCAAAGTGCCGGGATTACAGGCTTGAGCCACTGCGCCTGGGCCAGGTTGTCTATTTCAGAACTAGGAGCCGGGCTCAGTGGCTCAGACTGTGATCTCATGCTTTGGAAGGCTGAGGTGAGTGGACCGCTTGCGCCCGCAGGTTTGAGACCTGCCTAGGCAACTTGGCGAGACCTCATCTCTACAATAAATCAAAAAATTAGCTGGGTGTGGTATTGCACGCCTGTAGTTCCAGCTACTCGGAAGGCTGAGGCAGAAGGATTGCTGGAGTCCAACGGGTCGAGGCTGCAGTGGCCCGGAACGGCCACTGCACTCCAGTCTTGGTGACAGAGTGAGACTCCAACAGAAAAGAAAAAAAAAAAGTGAACTAGGGCCAACAGGGAGTATGAAGTAGGAAACAGAAAGAGAAAAATTTTCTAGTGAGATCTGGCACCCAATCTGAGTCCACTCTTTCATACACTTTTTAATTCCCAAATATACAAAATAATATATACAAATGATAAATATAGTTACACCTAGATTTACAGTTTTGTGTTTCATAAAAACCATGGCAGTTAAAATTGAGTGATCCATAAAATCAAGGCAATCCTAATACAAATTGTAACAGGAGACTTATAGATCTTGAAAAGTTCATTTTAGAATTAATCTGGAAGCAAAAATGCCCAACAATAGCATAAAATTGAGAAAAGATATTTAATTCTGTTTCCAGTTTCCCTTGTGTTAACAGCGTCTGCAAGTATCCTTGTCAGAAACATTGTTGGGGAATGAGCCTCCTAGGTGTTTGAGCTGCAAGTTCACAGGTTTACTTTGGGTCCTGCTTAGTTTTTGTTCTTAAGCCTTTAAATTTTAATTTTACACTTCCATTTCTAGGTTTTTTTTTAAATTGAATTTTTGCTTCAAATGACTGTAATGTCTAGAAAGACAACAGTGAACACTCAAAACAATGTGCTTAATTGGAAATTAACAGCAATTAATTTACAGGAGAACAGTGAGGTGCTAGCCATGGCACTTTGATAATGGTTATGTACCCAAGAGAGCATAAAAGTAACCAGTGTCCTTCTGATACATTTCTGGATGTGCAGCATTTACAGCAAATCACATGTAAAGAGAGAAGAAAGGAAAAGACAAGAAAACACCACAAAGTCCCAAACCTCAGAAATTAACACTCACTTAAGAACATAGTGGTGAAGACTTGGAAACAAAATTTGCAGTTCTTAAAGTGGGACTCTTCAAAAGTACCTTTTCAAACTCAAAAGCTAAAAAGACAAAGGGAACAGTTAACACATAGAGGAACTGCCACTTGTCATGAGGATGACCGTCAGCCGATAACACAGTGAGAACCAGTGAGCCTGAGGAACCTGAAGCAAGGGGCTGCGGGCGGATGGGTGGGTGCTGACATCACTGATTGTAGAGAACATGCTAGGTCAACTCATCGTTGACAGAAGCCACAGTGATTGCTCTTCCAGGCTGATGCTGAGGCTGCCTTTCTGCACCTCAAGCTCTTCGGGCCTAGCCCTTAATGGGTCAGTGGCCACATACTTGGTTCCGGGGAACTGTAGCAAATGTATCTGTACAGATACATTCACCTTTGCATTTCCGCACAGGTGTGGGAAGTTGCCTCCTGTTTTCAGGTGAGCTATTTGGGCGTTGGGATACAGCTTGTACACTTCTTCAGCTTCAGTTGAGAGTACACTCTGGTCAAACGCATCCATCATGGTTACAGGGATGTCCTGAATTTTATGAGGTTCCACATAAGAAGTTTGACAACTCCGGGTAAGTCTTGAAGCCAGTTCACTCTGACCCAGACTTTTCAGTCTGTCCACCATGAAATCAATGATATCAGCCACCATAGGGTCCACTGGGCCAGATGAAAAGTATCCAAGAACTATTTTTTGAGCATAAATGCTGGAAGCTGCTTGCAGTCCAAGTTTGGTTAAAGATAGAGGTTCACTGAAGAAATTCCGGAGGATGAGGGGATGGACTCTAGGAGATTTGTAAGTGTATTCAGCAAATTTCTGGGCCAAAAAACCCCCCAAGGAAACCCCCAAAAGGTGAACTTTATCCAATTGTGAATGCTCTAAAAGTTTTCTGAATCCACCACTGAATTCTAGGTGTTCCCGATAGTTGGATACTCCAAAGCTATAACCCGGTAACCCCATCCAGTCAAAGCCAAAATCTGCTGGAAAAATACATCTGCAGTTCCATTGACAGGAGGCAGAACTATGAGAAGACACCTGATACTCCTGGGGCCTGCATCACAGAATGGCCATATCTTGCTGTCGTCATCATCATCTGCCATAATCATTTTAAGGGGAACTGACCTTCTAAACCAGCTATCATCAGGAGAGACTTATCTCCCCCATGGTTAGCTGAAATGGAAGTCAACCCTGTTGTAGCCGCCCCCAGGACCCTTTCCCTCTCCTTCTCCCTCCTCCTTGTGGCAGCTCTTCCCCCCAGGACGTGTGCGGGCCAAGGAGGTGGCTATGCCTGCGAAGGGGTGCGGAGGGGTTTGGGGGAGTTGAGAGCTGGAACCACAGGTGCAGTCGACCGTGGGGGGGTGGGGGTGGGGCGCCGGGGGCTGGCCTCCGAGGGGCGAGGCGCTCTCTTCTCCTGAACCCTCAGCTCCACCAGCAAAATTCTGGGGATTTTTTTTTGTTTGTTTTTGAGTCAGAGTCTCACTCTGTCGCCTAGACTGGAGTGCAGTGGCCACTCCCGGTCACTGCAGCCTCGACCTGCTGGGCTCTGGCGATCCTTCCGCCTCAGCCTTCCGAGTAGCTGGAATTACAGGCGCGTGCTACCACGCCCGGCTAATTTTTTGATTCATTGTAGAGATGAGGTCTCACCAAGTTGCCTAGGCGGGTCTCGAACCCGCGGGCTCAGGCAATCCACTCACCTCAGCCTCCCAAGGTGCAGGATTACAGGTTTTTTAAAACTATGCATCAGCGGGGTGCGGTGGCTCACGCCTATAATCCCAGCATTTTGGGAGGCCAAGGTGAGAGAATTGCCTGAGTTTACGGTTTCGAGACCAGCCTGGGCAACTTGATAAGACCTCATCTCTACAAGAAATAAAAAAATTAGCCGGGCGTGGTGGTGCGTGCCTGTAGTTCCAGCTACTGGGGAGCCTGGAGCCAAAGGACCACCCGAGTCCTGAAGGTGGAGGCTGCCTTGAGGTGTGATTATGTCACTGCACTCCAGATTGGGAGACACAGTGAGACTCCAACTCAGAAAGCAAACAAACCAAAGGCTATGTCTCCAATTTCAAGTCTAACTCAATTGACAAAGTGGAATATAAGTACTGCTGCCATGTGAGGCTTTCTTTAACTACTGGATGTTGCTCAAAAGATTCTTTTTTTAGTATATCTAAAAACTCTCCTATACTTCCAACATGTTTTGTATGCATGATGAATATTGTCCAACTGATCATCTTGCTTTCTTAAAATTGTGGTAAAACTTAAATTTTTTTGTCTTGACAATTTTTAAGCATAAAGTGCAGTAGTATTACAATAATTCGTCTTGTTTCACAGCCAAACTTTGAACAGATTTCATTTTGTAAAACTGAAACTCTATAGCACCCATTAAACAACTTCCTGAATTTTGCTCTCCTGAGTCCTTGGAAACCACCAACTACTTTCTGTCTTATATATTTGACTACTTATGGTACATCATACAAGTGAAATCATAAATGTGCTTTGTGAATTGGTTTCACTCACAGTAGTCCTCAGGTTTTTCCACATTGTTTCATGTGTCATAGTTTCCTTTCTTATTAAGAATGATATTCCATCCGGGCATGGTGGCTCACCCCCATAATCCCAGCACTTTGGGAGGCCAAGGCGAGAGGATTGCCTGAGCCTATGTGTTCCAGACCAGCCTGGGCAACTTGGCAAGATCTCATCTCTACAATAAATAAAAAAAATTAGCTGGGCGTGGTGGCACATGCTTGTAGTTCCAGCAACTCGGAAGGCTGAGGTGAAAGGATCGCCTGAAACCAGCAGGCCGAGGTTGTGGTGCCTGTGAGTATGCCACTGAACTCCAGCCAGGGCAACAGAGTGAGACTCCAACTCAAAAAAACATATATATTCCATTGTATATATACCATTTTTTCTTTCTTTCTTTCTTTCTTTTTTTCGAGGTGGAGTCTCACTCTGTCGCCCAGACTGGAGTGCAGTGGCACGCTCCCGGCCACCACAGCCTCGACCTCCTGGGCTCCGGTGATCCTTCCACCTCAGCCTTCCAATTAGCTGGAACTACAGGGGCGCTCTACCACGCCTGGCTAATTTTTTTGATTTATTGTAGAGATGAGGTCTCACTTGCCCAGGCGGGTCTTGAAAACTGTGGGCTCAGGCAATCCAACCATTTTTTCTTCATTTAGTCATTCATCAATGAACACTATAATTGCCTTCACATTCTGGCTATTAGAAATAATAGTTCTGTGAACACAGATGTGAAACTATCTTTTTGAAACCCTGCTCTAGGTTTGTTTAGAGTATACATCCAGAAGTAGAACTGCTGAATTGTGTATAATTCTATTTTTAATTTTGCAGGAATTGCTGTAATGTTTTTCATAATGGCTTCACCATTTTGCATGCTCATAAAAATTTACAGGGTTTCAATTTCTCCAAATTCTTGGCAGCAATGTTGTCATCTTTTAAAATCATAGCTAGCTGGGCTTGGTGGCTCAGCCTGTAATCCTGTGCTTTGGGAGGCTGAGGAGAGTGGATTGCCTGAGCCTGCAGGTTCGAGACCCGCCTGGGCAACTTGGTGAGACCTCATCTCTACATGAAAAAAAAAAAAAAATAGCGGGCGTGGTGGCGCGTGCCTGTAGTTCCAGCTACCTGGAAGGCTGAGGTGGAAAAATCGCCGGAGCTCAGCAGGTTGAGGCAGCAGTGGCTGGGAGCGGCCATTGCACTCCAGTCTGGGTGACAGAGTGAGACTCCAACTCAAAAGAAAAAAAATCATAGCTAATCTGGTCAAATTTATCTTGATTAAAATGTTTTATGTATTGTTTTAGGAGAATTTAGCTTAATTTCCTGGCGTTGTGTGTGTGTGTGTAAAAGATATCCTGTAGCTTTCTATCACGGTCAATCTAATTGGCTTTTATCATTCGGGATTTATCATCTGAGGTTCGTACCAACATGCATACAAGTTCTATGTGTTAATATGTCTTGTGCTTCTATAACAGGATACCACAGAGTAATTTATAAAGAAAAGAAACTTATTGGCTTACAGTTCTGCATGCTGGGGAGTCCGGTACCAAGATGCCAGCCTTCTTGCTGAACATAACATGACAGAAGTCATCTCATGGACAGAAGGGCAAAGAGAGACTAAGACAGAGAGAGAAACAGGGAACGAGAACTCATCCCTGTGATAATGGCATTAGTCCACTTATGAGGGTAAATCTCTCATGACCTAAATACCTCTGAAAGGTCCTACCTCTTAACACTGTTACAATGGTAATTACATTTCTTTTTTGGGGGGGATCCTTTATTTTTATTTTTAAACTTTTAAATGCAATTAAATTTCAACATGAGTTTTGAAGAAGACAAATGTTCAAACCATAGCATGGTATAAATCACATAACTCCAGGTCATATGCATCTGTAAGAATTCTAAGTTCCTCTATGAATATTTGCTTATTAGGGTTTAGGAAATTCTTTAGGTGTTAATTCAGCCTGGGTCTAAGGTTTAAATTTGACAGTTGCCAACAAACCAGGATCTTGAAAAATATAGTTCTTTAGAGGTAATTGGCATTTTGGAGTTTAAGGAGATTCACTGGGGAGAAGATGGGAGCCTGCATAAAGGAGAGAGAAAGAAGGATGTACAGAAGGAGAGAGATCAGAAGGATAAGGGGGAAGAGGGAGAGCTAGATATAAGGAGGAAACTGGAGTTCAAGGTGGGGAGAACTAAATAGGAAAATGAGTCTAGGTTTTGCTTAAGTTTGTCAAAATGCTCACTGGCTTTGCCCAGGGAAACTTTTAGTGAAACAATTTTTTCATTCAGGACCTTAGAGATCATACCAATAAAATTTATTCAAATAAAAAACTGCTCCTTTGACCCAAGAAAACATTTTTTTCCCTAAGGCATCTCTAAAATTAACAAATTTTCAACTGATATGTTTCTCCTAGTAACCACTGAAGGCAAAAATCATTCTGGTGAAGTTATGTCATTTAGAAAGAGAATATGAAAGTTAATATTTAGTCTTAGACAACCCCATAACAACTGACAATATTAGGGAGGGATGTAATGTCTGTGTATCTTATTCCTGATTCCTACAATATGATAGGTAGCTGCTTTTCCAGGAGGACACAACAACTTTCACACCTCAGTGTGCAGGAAATCTGAGAGAATACTCTCTCTGGATCAATGTTTAACCCTTCAGACAAAAAAAAAAAAAAAAAAAGAATAAGGTGAGAGAATCTTATCCCATTTTATTGGTAAGCTACAGCAAATTCTGTCCAAATGGTCACCAGTTTATTAAGAATCAGAAACTACTGGCTGGGTGTGGTGGCTCATGCCTATAATCCCAGGACTTTGGGAGGTAGAGGCTAGAGTATTGCCTGTGTCCACGGGTTTGAGACCAGCCTGGACAACATGGCAAAACCTCATCTCTACAATAAATAAATAAAAAAGAAAGAAAGAAAGAAAGAAAGAAACTACTGATTTGTGAGGCCGGTTGAAACAACAGTTACCAAGGCCTATGCTTGAGTTTTAATATTCTTATCAAGACAAAAACACTTTTAGATGACACCACACAGAGCAGTTACACAAAAGATAGAAATAAGAGGTTTTCAAAAAGTGTGATACTCCCACAGATGCCAATGTCATGGGAGCCAATAAAAAAGGCACCAAACTGAGAATAAGTAGCCAAGAAACTCAATTCAAAGATATTGGTGTTCACACTTCTTGCTAACTTACGTCAAGGCAAATTTGACAAGATTTGGCACAAGGGATTTTGTGGGTAGCACAGCTGTCTGATGACTGTGTTCCATGGTGATTAACAGTTTAGACCTTATCTCACCGAGACCTCTATGATAACCATGATACATTGTAAAATAATTTCTACAGTGGTCGCTTTCCATTATACCAATCCTTTGTTCATTCAGCCTTCATTAATAAGCATGCTTAACAGTAGCATTCTTGAATTTTAAACAGATTATTTGGAAATAAGTGAATACTCTAATGAAAACAAATAAAGCCTATTTGTTCAGAGCCTACTGAAGGGAGTCAACCACAATCTCCTGCACTTGACGGAGCTTCCGGTAAGCAGAGGTGTAGAAAAGCCTTATAGTGAAAGTTTTGTACTTGATAAAAGGGAAGGTATCAGATATTCCCTTATTGGAGGCTGTCGTCATGAAGGGGTGTGTGTGTGTGTGTGTGTGTGTGTGTGTGTGTGTGTGTGTGTATGCAAACGGGTAGGGGGTGGGGGGCTGTATTTAGAGGGTTGACATTCTATGTGGTTTGCTGGTAGTACATATATGACTTTCTTTAACTGGTCCTAAGATGAATGCATGGGTAACTATTAGGGAAGCTATCAGTTGTCAAAAATGTCCTGGCCATTTTAAGCCAGTTGATATGTGGGTTGTTGCTTGGCTTCCAGGCCTGGTTGCTATAGATAGTATTCTGACTTTTGGGGGTGGTTACTGTAGATACCAACTTGGATTCCTGGACATGCTGGCATAGATTATGGGTCACAGTTCAATTTTTATATTTGGTGTAGCCATTGTCCACATCTATAGCAAATTTCTCTCACTTAAATAAGGAAGTAAATATCCAAATTAGAGAGATTCCTTTTAAAAATGATAAGTAAAAAATTAGTTTAATATTTACTTATTTTCCACCATCTGTTTCAAATATTTTTCTCTGCCAGACCTTCAGTTGGGCAGAATTTATTTATTTATTGGTAAACTGGTGGGTAAACTAAATTTCAAGACATTTCCCCCAAATAGTCTTTTCCTTTCCAAATATAAAGAATTTTAATTCTCATTCTCTCTTTGGTCTTTCCTTACCAAACCTGAATGAGAGACCATTAGGCATTGTTCAGATCTTTATTTGTAGAAGTATGATTTTGTGGGTATAGTCGGCACTAAGTGATTTAATTGACAATTGCAGTGAGAGAAAAATAGCTGTAACTGCTGACTTATTGTAATTCCTTGTAAAAAGCTGAATATAGTCAGGTATGGGGGCCCATGTCTATAGTCCCAGATACTCCAATAGCTTAGATGGGAGAATTGTTTGAGTCTAGGAGCTCGACAAGCCTGGCAACATAGTGAAATACCATGACTAAAAAAAGCTGAATACAGGACATTAAAGGCATCCTGGCAAAGTCAATACTGGATCCAGGACAAATTCATTAAATTCAGGGCATGTGCTATATCACAGACAGCTAGCAATCCTATTCCTGATGTGTCCCATGCACTTAATATATGCCTGGTATCCAGTAAGTCCTCACTGAACATTAGCTAGAGGAAAAAATAGGGAGCACAGACTCCCTATTCATTTTTACCTATCTGGCGACTCTTTTTTTTGTTTTGTTTGGAGTCTCACTCCGCCGCCCAGGTTAGAGTGCAGTGGCATGCTCATGGCCCCCCCAACGTCGACCTGCTGAGCACCCAACCCAGCGTCGACCTGCTGGCCTCTGGCAATCCTTCTGCCTCAATCCTTCCAAGTAGCTGGAACTAAAGGCACGCTCTACCATGCCCAGCTAATTTTTTGATTTATTGTAAAAAATTTGAGGTAGATGCCCTAGCAGCTGCTGGAACCACTTTGTGCTCTGGGGACTCTCTGGAGAGTAATATAGAGTCCCCAGAGCACAAAGTAGAGAGTTCACAGACCACAAAGTGGCTCCAGCAGCTGCTAGGGGGTTTACCTCAAACCTTGAAAAAGTTTTCAAGTTTGAAAAAAAAAAATCAAAATTTGGACATCAAATCCTGAGTGTGTCCAAGGTTCCAGGATGGCCATGGACTCAGCTTCACTCTCTGACTTCTCTAATCTCAATATCTCTTGCTCAAACTTCACTAAAATCTTAACATTTTTTTCTCCTGTCACAGATATGTTTCTTTGAAACAATTTTGTTTCTTCATTTGAATAAAGATGTAATCATCATTAATAGCTTCAGTAACATCTTTTTTACAAAACAGTACCGTTGATAAAATTTTAGGTGAAATAATAAATCATTTTCCATCAAGGAGATGAAATCATGCATTCCTAAACTGTTATGGTCAGAGTAACGCTTGGCTGCTCCCCTTTATACCAATAAATCAAAGGGGGCATCCCTCAGGAACACTCGGGTCCCTTTCAGCTTCCAGGTGATCAGTCTCTTGGACCTTTTCCAACTCTCCGATCACTGTTTCTGGGGTCTGGTGTGGCTTCAGGTCCACTGAGCATCTGATCAAGCCTTGGGCCTTCTGGAGCTTGCAGAGTCCTTTATGACTAGAATGGAGAGGTCCCTATGAGGTCCTTACATGTCATGGGAGTTGATCTCCGACACCTTTGTGAGCCCCTCAGTCACCTAAGAGGTTATGTTTGTACAGACCAAAGAGAAGAGTGCCTCTGAACTTCGACCCAGACTGAAGTCTGGGTTCATAAAGGTGGAATTTCCTATCCTCCTGAGGGCTTTGCCGCCTATATAAATACTACACAAACAAAGGGAGACAGCAACACTAAGGAAAAGATAAAACCACATAAAAGAAATGTGCGCCAATCAAGTTTTTAAAATATGACATGTCCCATCAAACAAAGCATAACAAACCAGCTGGCTTTCTTAGAAAATTCAAATACAAACAAAAGGCTATCTCAACAAAAGTACTAACGGGTTGGTTCAGCATTCCTCTGGTGCCTACAAAGTGGTCCTGAAGAGCCCAAGTGAGAAAGTTTCCCTCACCCCCTTGTGTATATCCAGGGTTGGCTTACTGAATAAGCCTGTCCGCTTTACAAGATCGGATACTCGGCAAGCCCTCTTTTTTTTTTGAGTCAGAGTCTCACCCTGTTGTCCAGCCTGGAGTGCAGTGGCATGCTCACGGCTACCATAACCTCGACCTGCTGGGCTCAGGCATCCTTCCTCCTCAACCTTCCAAGTAGCTAGAACTACAGGCATGTGCTACCATGCCTGGCTAATATTTTGATTTATTGTAGGGACGAGGTCTCACCAAGTTGCCCAGGTGGGTCTCGAACCTGTGATCTCAGGCAATCCTCTCGCCTTGGCCTTCCAAAGTGTTGGGATTACAGGCTTGAGCCATCTCATCAGGGCTAAGGCCTCTTTCTTTTAAAAAAATTTTTTTTTATTTTAAAATTGTGGGGTACAGTACATTTATCACAGCATTGTTCACAATAGCAAGGCCTCTTTCTTAACTGTTCATCAAAGTTTGGTCGTGGTTGGCAGGACTCCTCTCCAGAGAGTCCCCAGAGCACAAAGAGGCTCCAGCAGTTGCTAGGGTATCTCTATCAGGAGATCCCATTGTTTAAGGTCTCCTACAACACGGGCTCCAATTGTTATGGTCTGAGTAATGCTCGGCTGCTCCCCATGATACCAATAAATCAAATGGGCAGGAGAACTGGTAGAAGAAATTTTATTCCTGTCTGGGCACGTTGGCTCAAGCCTGTAAACCCAGCACTTTGGGAGACTGAGGCGAGAGGATTGCCTGAGCCTGGGGGTTTGATGGCAACTCATCTCTATAATAAGAAAAAAAAAATAATTAGCTGGGCGTGGAAGGTGGAGACAGAAGGATCGCCTGAGCCCTGCAGGTTGAGGCTATGGTGGCCGAGAGCAACATGCCACGGCACTCCAGCCTGGATGATAGCCACATGGTTAACGTACAGGTACTGACAACTCTGGACCATAAAAGTGAACTGTAAAAGCCTAGAAGGTGAGCAGAACCATTTTGGAAAGACCTTGAGTCTGGCTTTGCTCCCTGGATTCAAACTCAGAAATAAACTTCTACCAGTTCCCTGTCCCTTTGATTTATTTGTATCAATGGGAGGAGCCTAGCGCTGCTCGGACCATAACAAAACCTTTATATCAGGGATAAGATGTCCTCTTTGCACAGGGTTTTGATTTTTAGAAGGCCACACAATTTCCTGGCAGGAAACAGAATATGATAATTTGCTCTTATCTAAAGTGTCTGAGTCTTAAAATAAATGGCCTGTTGCAGTAGCAGGTGCCTAGAGTCCCAGTTACTTGGGAGGCTAAATTCAGAGGATATTTTGAGGAATGAGCTCAAGGCAAGCCTGGGCAGCATAGTTAAACCTCATATCTTATAAATAAATAAATAAACAAATAAGTAAATAGAAACTATCTTATATAAAGTAATACATATTATATGAATAGAAGCATTGCTTGCTAGGTTGGAATACGTCACTGATTATTCAGGAAGGAGAGATAGCCCTCCTCCAACTCCCTGTCATGCCCTGTCTGGGCCTTTTCTTTTATTTTGAGGCAGAGTCTCACTCTGGTGCCTAGGCTGACGTGCCATGGCAAACTCACGGCCACCGCAGCCTTGACCTGCTGGGCCCGGGCAATCCTTCTGCCTCTGCCTTCCAAGTAGCTGGAACTACAGATACGTGCCACCACACCTGGCTAATTTTTATTTTGATTTATTGTAGAGCTGAGGTGTGACCATGTGTCCCAGGCTAGTCTCAAACCCCTGACCTCAGGCAATCCTCTTGCCTCAGCCTCCCAAAGTGCTGGAATTACAGGCGTGAGACACCTGGCTAAAAATGTAAACTTATTAAAGAAAAGACATGTTGTGAAGGGCACAACTGTCAGGACAGCAGCAAGTGTCTGCTGCTTGGACCTGTTCTTTCTTGTCACCAGCGGGAGAGTACTGCAGGCCATAAAACAGTCTCCAGACCGTCAGTCTATAAATACTTGACAAGCAAGCTGACAGCTATTTGTGGACGAGTTCATTATGGTTGTCCTTGGAAACTTGCTATGCTTTACAGTGAAAGACAGACTGAGAGTGGGAAATGCATCTTTTTATCTTGTTTCTAAACTTTAATACAATGATGAGAAAGTAGAAGCTATGTTTTGGAGAAATGCATACTTTAGATAAAATTAACTTTACCAGAGTTTGTCTTTTCAGAAACAGATTTCCTGATGCCAGAGGTATCTCATAGTGGCAATTAATCTTGCCTAGAGTAAAGGGAATTTACAAGGCCTAAGACATCATACCAATGTGTCTGTGGCAAGGATTGTAAAAGTCATGAAACTTGTAATTAAAAAAGTTATGATCGCTCAAAGGGGGAGCAGGTGGGATTCAATCTTCCAGTAAATTGGGTGCTATCTACAAGGAAGTCAAGGATCCACCAAGCTACCCACTGGGAATGCATGGGAGATAGGAGGAAATACACCCTCCATTAGTTCTAAGGAATGTCCTTCAGGAAGGTGCAGGAGCATTAGGGTCCTTGTCACGCCCTTCTCTAGGGGCTATGATAATGAGGCGGATATTAGTGGGTCTCTGTGTCACAGGATCTCCAAGACATCCACAGGTGGTGGATAAGGAAGTCATGGCAGTCAAGTCTACCTGATTGCAACATACATCTCCAGGGGGAAGGATTTAAGCCAGGACTGAGGGTGGGGGACAGTGGGGGACGACAGGGCCACACTCACCTAGAGTGTAGGCCTGCTCCCTGTCTGTGGGGAGTGAACTTTTAAAAAATAAATCTTATCTTCTTTCACCTCTTTGTGTGTTCCAATTCTTTGCGTTACACGGATCTCTAGGTTGCCAGCGTGTTGCCAGCGTGCACCTCGGGCTTGCCGGCTCTGGCGATGTTGCGCCTCCCGGCATTCCATCCATCCCTCCACCCTCGCCCTATCCATGCCCGAACACACAGAACTTGAAATTACAGTTCTCTGTAATATTTATTGAAATTGTTCTAGAGCATCCTCCAGGAAAATTTGGATACTTAACCCTTTAAGAATCAGCAAATCGCCAGCGCGGAGACTCAAGCCTGTAATCCCAGCACTTTGGGAGGCCGAGGCGGCTGGACTGCCTGATTCGAAACCAGCTGGGGGCAACTTGGCGAGACCTCGTCTCTACAATACAGTAAAAAATTAGGCGGGCGTGGTAGCGCGCCCGTAGTTCCAGCTATTTGGAAGGATGAGGAGGAAGGATGCCTGAACCCAGCAGGTCGAGGCTGCGGTGGCGGTGAACGTGCCATTGCACCCCGGCCTGGATGATGGCGTGAGACTGCGACTCAAAAACCAGAGAGTCAGCAAATTCCTGCTATATACTTGGCACCCCAGAACTCCAATTTTTAACGTTCCCCAAGGGGCTCTCTTCTTATCTTCTTTCCAATGTGCAAAGTCTTTTATTTGAAATTTTGGCAATCGAAAACTTAGGACCACCTTATAATACGCATTCCCATTACAAGGAGGTACGACGGTTTTAGACTCCAGCAAGAGGCTCTCAGCATTTTTTTTTTTTTTATTGTAGAGATGAGGTCTCGCCAGGCTCTCAGTTTTCATCCGGGAGGTCCAACAGAGACCTACAGGAGGCAGGAAGAGGCGTGGGAACTGCATTACCCAGAAGACCCCGCGGCGCGCAAGGCAGCGAGAGTATCCAATGGCAGCCTAGAAGTGAGGCGTTTCCGGACGTTCGCACGCGTGTGGGCGGGACTTCCAGCAGTGATTTCGTGGCGTGCCGTGTGGCTGCGTCTGGAGCTTTCGTGGTGTTCCGGTCCTGGCGCTTTCAGACTAGGGGGCAGAGCGGGGAAACACGAGAATTGTCCCCCCTACCCAGGAGCGAGTGTGTGGCTGGACTGAGCGCCCCGGCCCGCGTCCTGGCCCCCGCCGCTCCCGGCTCCCCGTCCCTGGCTGATCGCGGGAGTGCCGCGCCGATGAGCGCGACTCAGGTGGGTGCCGCGGGTCCGTGTCCGACCTCACCCCGTCGCTCGGTCCCTGCTGGAGGGACGCCTGCTCGCGGGCGCGGCGGGGCCCGGAAGACACGGGCGTTCTCGTGAGGAGTCCCCGCTTCAGGAGGCGCGGTGGAGTCTCGCCTGGCGTGACCGAGGAGAAGCCGGACGCCATGGAAGTGTGTGCTCACCATTATTTAAAATATTAAAAGTGTCCAGTTGGGAAAAACAGGACGTTGAACGGAGACGGGCGGACCGTTGCAACAGACCCTGGGTGACCCTAACGGTCGGGGCTGCGCCAGAGGGGGCCGATAGAGGGGAGATGTGATGAAATTCTGAGAGATTTCGAAGATGGAGTCGACGGGATTTCTCGCCGCATCAGATCTAGCTGTGAGGCAGTGGCAAGGCGGGTGGTGCGGGTCCGTCCTTTGCTGTTTTGCCTGAAAATTTGGAAGGATGGAGTTGGGGAAGCAGTTTAAGGAGCGTGTTTCAAAGAGAAGACTACCGGTTGCATTTTGGACATGGTGATTGGGAGATGTCACAAGATGTAGTCATCACGTGGATTGGTGGACATGAGTTCCAGAGATCAGGGAAGGTAGCTGGTCTGGCGCTTTCAGCGGGTTAGAAGGTGTGGACTCAAGGAGATGTTGTCCTGTGAATCAAATTGAGGAGGGAGACTTATTTTGGGGGGGAGGGGAAGGTGAGAAAACAGGATTTATTGAGAGAACAGAATAGCTCCCAGAGCGGGAGGGCACCCAAAGGGGTTACCCAAGACTCTTAACATTGTTATTTTGGATGGGCTCTGTGGTGAGGGAAGGGAGGGCTGAGACTGAGGAAAGACCCTAACAAGCAGATCTGGGCTTATAGGATTTTGGTATGTGTCTGCTGAAAGAGAGGCCTGAGTGAAGTAAGGAATGGAGACCAAGGTAGGAAGTGTAGTCACTTCATCCTGTGGACTCAACCTATCCTGAGAGTCACTCTGAAAAGAGGAGAAAATCTGTCAGGCTAGTGGAGCTATTGGGTCCATGGCTGGGCCAGGCTTTCTGACATTTTCCACAGTCAAGGACCTTCAGTGAGCTCCCTTCCGGGCATTTATATGGCAGCCAGGCCTGGATGCTGAAAGAACCAGTAAGATAGCCTACTCAGCCTCTTCCTACAATTCATTAATTTAGAAATGTAAAAACACTTGATTGACCGGGCATTGCGGTTCATGCCTATAATTCCAGCACTTTGGGAGGCCAAGGTAAGAGGATTGCCTGAGCCCATGGGTTCGAGTCTAGCCTGATCAACTTGGCGAGACCTCATCTCTACAGTAAATCAAAAAAATTAGCTGGGTGTGGTGGCACGTGCCTGTAGTTCCAGCTACTTGGAAGGCTGAGGCTGAAGGATCACCTGAACCCAGCAGTTTGAGGCTGTGAGTGTGCCACTGCACTCCAGCCTGGGTGACTGAGGCTTCAACTCAAAACAAAAACAAAAACAAAAACCCACTTAATTGGTTTAAAAACGAATGAACCATATAAACTTTAAATAATTAAGCAAGTCAGAATTTAATGTAAGTTCTGCTACATTTTGCACACCTCACATCAGATAGCTTCAAGGCATTTTTCTTTTCTCAACCAATATCCTTCTAAATTTGTGCACAGGCAGGCAATTAGAAATAGACTGGGCAAGGTGGCTCAGGCCTGTATTCCCAGCACTTGGGCAGGCTGAGGCAGGAGGAGCATTTGAACCCAGAAGTTCTATACCAGCCTGGGCAACATAGTAAGACCTTGTCTCTACAAGAAATAAAAAAAAACAGCCGAGCATGGTGGCATGCATTTTTAATCCCAGCTACTGGGGAGGCTGAGAGGGGAGGATCTCTTGAGTCCAGGAGATCAAGATTGCAATGAGCTGGGAACATGCCACTGCCCTGCAGCCTGGGTGACACAGTGATACTCTGTCAAAAAAAAAAAAAGGAATTAATGTAATAAAGCATTTAGTTATTATTGGAATGTTAATTTACTTCTAACTCTTTGCTTACAGTAAAAACTTATATATCACATTTACTAAAACTTTAAAAAGTGGGAAAAATATACTTCCAAATTTTCAAAACCCTTCCACTATTGTGCTGAAAACATTCCAAACCATTAGTCCTACAGAAATAAATTACTGATGCATAGTGTCTACCTACTTATATTTGATAATAATGTGAGCCTTATGAGGTAGGAACCCTTATTATTCCCATTTTACAGATAAGGGCACTGAAGCTTAAGGAGGTTCAGTCCTTGTCCAGAGATAGCTGCTGAGAGGCAGCAGTGAAGTCTGAGGGCCTTAACTTACCCTCAGGTGACTTTGTTCAATAGGGCAGGGATGGCAGAACAGCTCTCAGCCTGCAGAATCTTGAAATGGTGGCTCAGTTCTCATGACCTGCCTCTTTCTGCAGGGTCCCATGGTAGTGGCAGCAATGCATAAGGACCCTGAACAGGTGAATGGAGGATGGCTCAGGCTTTCACTCACCTTATTTATCACTCTGATGACTTTGGCATGCTGATGTAGGGAATAGTGCCCTGAGACTCTTCACCTTTGCTTCTCCCTCCCTTGGATCCGAAGATCCTGTAGTTTCACAAGATCCAGCATCCTGAACTCAGTCCCTGGTTATATAGAGTGGTCATAGTTCTGATAACTGATGGAATAAGATGTGATAGGGTGTCCCAGACACAGGATTCAGAACGTTCAAGTGCTTGCTGGTGAGACTTAGCTGGGATGTTTAGAGACCTGCAAATTCATGTTATATCTGGTGAGTATAGAGAGCATGTCAGCAGGGCAGGAGGTCAGGGCATGTAGGGATCAGGCATGGAATGGTAGCCTGAGGTTCTGGACTTCTAATCTGAGGATGGTAGTAACTAGGAAAAGTTTGAGGGAGAAAAAAGGTGATTTCGCCCACTTGTATGAGGCTTCCTCTGCCTGCAGAATAAAGGACAGAGTGAAGATGAAGGTGGAGCCAGGGATACCTGGGTGATAGTTCCTGTAACAGGTGGATGTTGGTTGCAGCTGGATGAGAGTCATGACTGCAGAGATGGGAGGAGTGGTAGCTTCTGCATGTGTTTGAACTAGAGCTGTCCACATTTAATCAGTGAGAGAGCTGAGGAGGTGAGATGGAAGGGAGAGTCAGGGATGGCCCCACAGTTTTGGCCTTACTTGAAAAGATAAATGTTCCAACAACTAAGATGTGAGTTCTGTAGTAGGAGCACCATGCTTAGACTGGAGGAATGTCAATGATGTCAATAGAGCATATAAAGAAGCAGGTTTTGGCTAAGTGAACAAAGTTCTAGAGACTCTGAGTGGAGTTGCCAGGCTGGCAGTTGTACACACAGCAATGGAGTTCATGGAGATGTTCAGGATGGAGACATCCATTCTGTGACAGCTGGTGTGTTCTCTGTTAATGAAGCTGTGAGACAGATTTAGGAGGACACATTTTTAGGTTCTGGAAGCAGTGCTGTTAGGAAGGAAGTTAAAGGACCTGAGGACTGGGTGTCTTTATTGGGCACCTGGGTGGCATCACAGAGACATGATGGAGTGGATGGATTGAGGGTGTGTGTGTGTGTGTGTGTGTGTGTGTGTGTGTGTGTGTGTGTGCGCGCACACGCATACATAGATCTAGGGGCAGTGTGTCAAGGAGTCAGGGCTTTTGAGGGGAGAGTGGACATGAGATGACTGGTGAGGTATCTCCACAAAAGAGGGGAGGTGGTAGTGAGGTTGGGAAGGGACTTATTACCCAAACGGACTCAGTGGGGTTTTGTGGTGACTCTTGGTGGGTCCTGGGTGTTTTCATTTGACCTGTTAGACTATTTGGGGTTAAGATGTGATCATCAAGGATCATTGCTAGGCCTGGGGATAAGGGATAGGAGTGGGGAGGTCAGTGTAGTTGGACCTCGGATTAGGGTTAGGGAGATGGAGAAGGTTGTGACTGCTTATGGGAAGGCATGTGCAGTGCAGAAGGGGAGGCAGCCAAGATCTGGAGCTCAGAGGAGGAATATGAGAACTGTGAGATTGTTGTGTGGATCTGGGGGGCTGAGATAAAAGCAGAACTCAAGACTGGGTGGGGAGACTTTCACATCAGGCCTGGGTGCTGCCTAAGGCACTGGGGAATGTTGTATTCTGGGTAGTCCAGGGACAAACAGCATTCTGTTTGCATTTGTCATGCATAGCAGGATTCCATATGCAGAGTGACATGAGGGCATGGTTGTTAGTGTTTCCGTAGTGGAGAGACAGGACACCTGAGGAAGGTGCCATCCAAAGCATGCTGTGAAGGTGAGGAGGAATGTGAACCGATGGTCGCAGCCCTGGCACTAGGCACATAAGAGAGAGGGCTGAATCCTAGGTTGTTTGGGAGGCAAGATGTGGGAAACCCCAGGAAATTGGTTGATAAAAGATAGGTAGGACCCCTTGTGTCAGACTTTGATAGTGTTTTTCTACTTCTATCTTCACCTATCTTTGTTCTATGCTGAACTTGATTAGTGGCAACACAAGGAGAGCAGACACTGTTGGCACCAGACCCTGTTGGTATCTCTTCCTTTTTGGGTAGTGGGTGGAGGCTGAGCAAGGAATGGATAAGTTGATGGGGAGGGAAGCACTGAAGATTCTGGAAAGGAAATGTACCAATGATTGTACCCACAGAATTTTAATCTATGGACACAAGTAAGTAGCACTGGAGAGGTCAACAACTATGAAATATGTTTTTATTATTTACATTTCCTGGGTGGAGGGGACATGGCATGCTGCACAAGGCTACAGAGGAAGTAGCAGATTTAGTCAGAGGGAGATGCATGAGATTTTATTGGGGTTTGACAGGAAAGGCAATGTCAGGGTGAAGAGTTTAAGACAAGGTAGGTTGAATAAATATGGCAGTCTTGGGGCATAGGTACTATCCCTTCTGGTCTTGTAGCAGGCCTTGTGTTGGTTTAGGGCAAGAGAATAGTCATGTGTAAGCGTTATGTAGGAGGCATTTTAGAGGATGGGATTTGGTATGCAAGAGGAAAGGAAAAACATTTGGCTGTTTGTCTCCCCTGGAATTAGTAGATGTGAAATAGATAAATACAAATCTAAGGAAACAGAATAAGGAAGCTGCTTGTAGACTAAACTGTAATAATTTTGGCAGGGTCATATTGTCTTTGAGGATGTGGCCATATATTTCTCCCAGGAGGAATGAGGACTCCTTGATAAGGCTCAGAGATGCCTGTACAGTCATGTAATGCTGGAGAACTTTGCACTTTTGTCATTAGTAGGTAAGGTCCTCACACTTCCCCCAGTGTCCTGTGCTGGAGGCTTTCTTTTCACTCTTTCCCATGGCAGCTCTTTCTCATACCTGATCTTGGGTGCTACGTCTTTTCCTGGTTTCCTGGCATACGTGTTTGCATTGTATCACCTCTTTTCCAGAGGTCCAGCTCTTATCACTCTGAAGCCTTGCAAGGTAAGGCTTAGAAAAAGTCAGAAATCCTGAGGTTTCTCTAAGATATCACAAAGACTTTGCCTATCCTTATTCTGTACAAGTACATGAAACCTCTGAACCTAAGCCTTTTCCCCTTTCTCTTGTTAACATTCCTGGAGATTGCCTGTGCCAGGAATTTGAGGCATCTACCTGGTCACTACTTGTGAGGACCATGGGGTTATTTCTGTAGAATTCTCCACTAGAAGTTCTGGTAATTTTAGAATGCAGGTTACCCTGGGATTGTTGCTCTGGGCATGTGCTGACCACTCCCTTTTCCTGTCTTTCCCCTATGTTGATGTGTGCTAGACCTAGATAGTTGCTTACCTTGAGCAAGGGAGAGGACTCTGGGTGAGTGAAATAATGAATATTACTACACTGATGACAAGGGATGCCTAAAAGCACATGGCCCTGGTGGGTGGGAGCTGGGAATAAACGTCGAGGCTAGGTTCAGATTGCTTGTCACCACTTCTGCACTTGCTACACATCAGAGAACTTGTCTCATCACCACTATTGTTTAATGCAGGGTCACGGGCCATACCTCACACTTTCTTTCCTTCCCTCTTATTTTTACTTTGACTTTCAACCGTTGACTCCCTGACTAACAGCATTTATGTTCTTACAGGTTGTTGCCAGGGAGCTGAGGATGAAGAGACAACTTCAGGTCAAGGTGTTTCTGTAGGAGTATCACAGGTCACAGCTCCAAAGCCAGGTTTGCCCACCCAGAAGGCCCAGTCCTGTGAGACATGTAGCTCAGTTTTGAGGGCCATTCTGTACCAGGCTAGGCATGCTAGAACCCATCCTGAGCAAGAGTTATATATGTGTGTGACAGAAAAGGAGCAGATTAAAGAAAAACTCTCCAGAGTTAATGAGGGGAGACCTTCATTTGTGAATGACAGAGTTCATGTGGCAGAGAGGAACTTCATATGCACGGAGAGTGGCAAGGATGTAACTGCCAATTCTGATCTTCAGCAGCAGGCCATTGACAGTGCACCACTCAGGAACACCCAGGATGGGGAAGCCTTTCAAAGTAGACAGAATGATTTAAATTGCAACCAATGTGGGAAAGCCTTTTGCTGCCAGTATATGCTTTTTGAACACCAAAAAACTCATAATGGAGAAGCATGTTATGAATGCAGTGAATGTGAGAAATTGTTTAGGTACAATTCTGACTTTTTTAAACATCAGCAAAGTCACACTGGAGAAAGGCCTTTTAAGTGTAGTGAAAAGACTTCAGCCTCAAATATAATATTGTTCAGCACCAGAAAATACCCACTGGGGAAAGACCTTATGAGTGTACTGAATGTGGGAAAGCCTTCATTAGAAAATCTCACCTGGTTGAGCACCAGAAAATCCACACTGAATGTTTCTTTTCCAAAAGATCTGACTTGTTGAACACAAGAGGATTGACAGGAGGCCAAGGCCTTATGAGTACAACCAATGTGGGAAGACTTTCCTTACACAGGCTCACCTTGTTGGTCACCAGAAAATCCATACAAGAGAACAGCCTTATGAATGCAACAAATGTGGGAAATTCTTTTTGTACAGTTCCACACTCAGTAGACATCAGAAATTTCACACTGGAGAAAGGCGTTATGAGTGTAGTGAATGTGGAAAATTCTTTATGGACAGCTTCACACTCAGTAGCCATCAGAGAGTTCATACTGGAGAAAGGCCTTTTAAGTGCAGCATATGTGGAAAATTCTTTAGTCACTGTTCTGCACTTGATACACATCAGCGAGTTCACACTGGCAAAAGGCCTTATGAGTGTAGTGAATGTGGGAAAAGCTTCAACCTCAAACATAATGTTCAGCACCAGAAAATTCACACTGGAGAAAGGCCTTATAAATGCACCGAATGCGGGAAGGCCTTCATTAGAAAGTCCCATCTAGTTCAGCACCAGAAAATCCATGCTGAGGGCTTCCTGTCAAAGTCGGACCACATTGAACGCCAGAGGATTGACACCAGGTCAAGGCCTTATCAGTGCAGCCAGTGTGGGAAGACTTTCTTTACACGGGCTCACCTTGTTGGTCACCAGAAAATCCATACTGGAGAACGGCCTTATGAATGCAGTGAATGTGGGAAATTTTTTATGGACAGCTACAAACTAATTATTCATCAGAGAAGTCACACTGGAGAAAAGCCTTACAAATGCAGCAAATGTGGGAAATTCTTTAGATATCGATGCACACTCAGTAGACATCAGAAAGTTCACACAGGGAAAGACCTTATAAGTGCAGTGAATACGGGAAATGTTTTAGGGACAACTACAAACTCCTTATTCATCAAAGAATTCACACCGGAGAAAAACCTTATGAATGCAGTAACTGTGGTAAATTTCTTAGATATCATTCCACACTAATTAAACATCATAAAGTTTGTCTCGCCTTATGAGTGTAGTGAATGTGGGAAATTGTTTAGGTCCAAATCTACACTTAGTATACAGAAATTTCACACTGAAGAAAGTTTTTATGTTTAGTGAATGAAGAAAAGACCTCAGCAACAAAAACTATTGATCAGCACCTGAAAATATATACTGGCAAAATGCCTTATGAGTGCAGCAAATGTGGGAAAGTCTTTGGATACAACTTCAGCCTCATTAAACATCAGATAAATCACTGGAGAAGGCCTTGTGCATGCAGGAAATGTAGGAAAGTCTTTAATCAAAACTCTCATCTCATTCAGCACCAAAAGTTTATGTCAGATAAGGAATTTATATGTAAATCAAATGTGGAAAGAGCTCAGACAGAAATCTGGTTATTTGCTGCCGGGAACTATGTGTAAAACATTTTTAGTTGGCAAAATACAGGTAGCAAAATTTATCATCTTAACTATAAGTGTACAGTTTAATAGTGTTGTCATACACAAACTTAGATTTCTTTTTTTTTTTTTTTTTTTTTTGAGTCGGAGTCTCACTCCATTGCCCAGGCTAGAGTACAGCAGCATGCTCACAGCCACCCCAGTGTCGACCTGCTGGGCTCAGGCGATACTTCCACCTTAGACTTCCAAGTAGCCGGAACTATAGGTGTGCACTAACATGCCTGGTTAAGTTTTTGATTTATTGCAGAGATGAGGTCTCACCAAGTTGCCCAGGCTGTTCTCCAACCTGTGGACTCAGACAGTCCCCTCACCTTGACTTCCCAAAGTACTGGGATTACAGGCTTGAGCCACTGCACTCAACTCATTCAGATTTATTTTCCTCTTAGTGAAACTGAAACTTTATGTCCTTCAAACAACTCTTCATTCCCCACTCCATTCATCTCCTGACAGCACTCTGTGTATATTTTACTAGTCCAGGGTACCCCATATAAGAAAACTTATGAGCCGGGCTCGGTGGCTCAGCCTGTAATCCTGCGCCTTTGGGAGGCTGAGGTGAGTGGATTGCCTGAGCCCATGGGTTTGAGACCCACCTGGGCAGGCGAGACCTCATCTCTACAATAAATCAAAAATTAGCCAGGCGTGGTAGCGCGCGCCTGTAGTTCCAGCTACTTGGAAGGCTGAGGTGGAAGGATCGCCAGAGCCCAGCAGGTCGAGGTTGTGGTGGCCGGGAGCGGCCACTGCACTTCAGTCTGGGCGACAGTGAGACTCCAACTCAAAAAAAAAAAGAAAACTTATGTTTTGTCCTTTTTGTTGCTTATTTCTCTTCAAGTCTTCAATGTTTATCCATGTTGTAGTATAGTTTAGAATTTTCATCTTTTAAAAGACAGAATAAAATTTCTTTACAGTCATGCATTGCTTAACAATAGGGATATGTTCTGAGATATGCATTGGTAGGCAATTTTGTTACTGTGCAAACTTCATAGTGTGTTACACAAATCTCTATGGTATATAGCCTATTATACATCTAGACTGTATGGTATGGCCTATTGCTTCTGAGCAATAATCTAGGAATATTATTAAGCATATTACTGTATTGAATACTATAGGCAGTTGGAACACAATGGTATGTAAATGTATATGTAAACATACCTAAACATGGAAAAGATATAGTAAAAATACAGTATGAAAGATAAAAAGTGATACACCTTTATAGGATACTGTTATGAATGAAGCTTGCAGGACTGGAAATTGCTCTTAGTTGAGTGAGTTGTGAATGAATGTGAAGGCCTAGGACATCACTGTACACTTAGACTACACTAAATTAAATTTTTTCTTTATTAATAAGCCTTAGCTTACTGTAACTTTTTCACTTTATAAACTTTCAAATTTAACTTTTGACTCTTCTGAAATAAAAACTTAAATTTTGTACAGCTGGACCAAAACATTAAAATCCTTTATAAGCTTAAAAAAATTTTTTTTTTTGGTTAAAGACGCAGATACATTAGCCTACACCACCATTTTGTATGTGATTGAAGGCCCGGTAGGTTTGTTTATACCAGCTTTGCCACAAACGTTTGATTGATGAGTTGTAACAGCTGTGATGTCCCTAAGAAATAGGAATTTGTCAGCTCCATTAAAATCTTAAGTGTATGTGGCCCATTGTTGACAGACATGTGGCTAATGATTATATGTTCCGTTTTTCAGGATTTATTAGGGGATATTTGGGTTGCTTCCATTGTTTTGGGTTTTTTTGAATTGGGGTTTCACTGTCATCCAGGCTAGAGTGCAGTGGCATGATCACGATGTTACAGCTCACAGCATCCTCTACCTCCTGGGCTCAGGTGATCCTTCTACCTCAGCATCCTGAGTAACTGGTACTGCAGGCATGCACAACCATGCCTGACTAATTTTTTGATTTTTTTTTAATAGAGGTGAGGTTTTGCTATTTTGCCCAGGCTGACCTTGAACTCCTGGGGTCAAGCAATCCTCCTGCCCTGGCCTCCCAAACTGTTGGGATTTAAGGCATGAACCACCACACCTGGCCTGTTTTGCTATTGTTAATGTTGCTGTGACTGAGTATACAACTGTCTCCTGAGGCCTTGCTGTAAGGTCTTTTGAGACGTATTATCTAGAAATGGAAATGAACCTTCATAAGTTAATTCTATTTTAAATTTTTTGAGGAACAATTTTCCATAGCAGCTACACCATTTTACATTCCTAACACAGAGCAAGAGTTCCAGTTGTTCACATAATTTCCAACACTTAAAACAGTTTTTTTTTGGCCAGGCGCAATGGCTCATGCCTATAATCCCAGCACTTTGGGAGGCTGAGGTGAGAGGATTACCTGAGCTCATGGGCTAGAGACCAGCCTGGGCAACTTGATGAGACCTCATCTCTACAATAAATGAAAAAATTAGTGGATTGTGGTGGCACATGCTTATAGTTCCAGCTACTTGGAAGGCTAAGGCAGAAGGATCATCTGAACCCAGCAGGTCGAAGCTGTGGTGACTGTGAGCATGCCACTGCTCTCCAGCCTGGGTGACAGAGTGAGACTCCAATTCAAAAACAAAACAATTTGTTTATTGTAGCTATACTAATAGATGTAAGAGTCTGTTTTATTTATTTATTTATTTTTTTTGTTAGACCTGCTGGGCTCTGGGGATTCTTCCACCCCAGCCTTCCAAGTAGCTGGAACTATAGGCATGTGCCACCATTCCTGGCTAATTTTTTGATTTATTGTGGAGACAGGTCTCCCCAAGTTGGTCTTGAATCCTTGGGCTCAGGCATTCCTTTCACCTCTGCCTCTAACAGTGCTTAGATTGCAGGCATGAGCCACTGCTCCTGGCTATTACAGTTTTTGGTTTGTATCTTTACTAATGTTGAACATCTTTTCATCGACTTGTCTAGTTATATATGTTCATTAGAGAAGTGTCTTTAGAGTCTTTGCCTGTTAAAACATTTTTTAATGATTCACATAATATGTGCTTTTATGGAATACAGCATGGTGTTTTAAAGTATACATTATTGAGTGGTTAGGTCTTGCTAATTAAATGAATATTGGATTATGTTTATTGTTAAGTTGTATATATATATGTATTCTGAATATTAACCTCTTTCAGATATGTGGTTTTCTTTTTTCTTTTTTTTTTTTGAGTCGGGGTCTCACTTTGTTGCCCAGGCTGGATGCAGTGGCATGATCATGTCTCATTACAGCCTTGACCTTTTGGGCTCAGGTGTTCCTTCTGCCTCAGTCTCCCTAGTAGCTGGAAATACAGGCATACACCACCATGCCCAGCTTATTTTTTGATTTTTTTGTAGAGACAAGGTATTGCTGTGTTGCCCAGGCCGGTCTTAAGCTCCTGAACTCAAGCAGTCCTCCCTCTTCAGCCTTGCAAATGCTGGGATTATAGGTATGAGCCACCGTATCAGTCAGATATGTGGTTTTCAAATACTTTCTCTTTTTCAATGTTTTATTTTCCTTTCTTTTTATTATTTCCCTTTTTGGGGTGAAGGAGTTTTAAATTTTAATGGATTTCAATATATATAATGTCTAAGAAATTATTGCTAAATCCAGATGAAGTTTTTTTTTTTTTTACAAGTTTTATTCTTTTTAGTTGTACACTGAAATCTGATTCATTTCAATTCATTATAGTTTATGATGGAAAGTAAGAGTTCAACTTTATTATTTTTTATTTTATTTTGTTTTGTTATTCTATTTTATGTTATTTTATTTTTTGAGTTGGAGTCTCACTCAGTCGCCCAGGCTGGAGTGCAGTGGCACTTTCACAGCAACCGCAGCCTCAACCTACTGGGCTCAAGTGATCTTTCCACTGCAGCCTTCCAAGTAGCTGGAACTATGGCATGTGCCACCATGCCTGGCTAATTTTTTGATTTATTGTAGAGATGAGGTCTCACCAAGTTGCCTAGGCTGAACTCGAACCCGTGGACTCAGGCATTCCTCTCACCTTGGCCTCCCAAAGTGCTGGGATTATAGGTGTGAGCCACCACACCTGACCCACTTTATTCTTTTTCATGTGGATATCCAGTTTTTGAAAACCATTTGTTCAAAACACTACTTTCCCAATAAATGCTTTTTGCACTTTTGTGAACTTGAGTATAAATATGAGGTCTTATTTCTGGTCTATTTATTCCATTGTTCTATATGTATCCCTTTATGTTAGTGCTGCAGTGTTTTGATAATAGATTTTTTAAAAAATGTGTTTTTGTCCAGGTTGGAGACCCCAGTTAGAGGTTTGTTATTTCCATTTTTTGGAGCAGCTTTTAAAGTCCTCCATCCCAACAACTTCCCTTATCAGGTTTTAAAACTGGGCCACTATATAGACACCCAGTAGCCCCAGGATCAGGTATCAGACGTCAAGGAACAGCTTCTATGCCATGGAGCTTCTAAATTGCTCAAATTGGCCAACCCACAGGGAGACCCAATCCTCAGCTTGTTTGCTATGTTCCTTCACAACCCTTGTGCAACCCTGCCTTGTGTCCTCTGGTTCTGAGCTGCAAGTAACAAAGTGCTTCTACCTTTCATCTATCTGAGTGTCACTGTGTTGTGTTCTGACAGCAAAAGGACCTTCAAATCTTAACACCCACACACCCAGAAGGCTACTATGCTGCAAATTCTGGGATGTCTTCAGCTATTAGCCTAACTTCATTGAGCACCAATAAGGTCATTCTGGAGAAAGACCTCAGTAGTGCAGGCAGTGTGCTTTTTCTTTTCTTTGTCAACAGATCAAATAACAGCAAAGTTCTGGCTGTGAAGATCTCAGCCAAAAATGGACTTTCGCCTATTCCAATTTTCACACAAGGGAGAGTTGTAATTGTCAGGTATATGGGAAGCTTTTGTGAATTACGTTGCACTTTCTGGTCTGCCTGTGGCACTTGCCTGAAATGTCCCTCGTTAATTAACTGGCATGGTGCCATAATATGTGCCACCATAAAATACTCAGGGCAGATCGCTATGCTTTCTTCCTTTATTTGGAGCACTCACCAGTCGTTTGACCTCTTTGGGAGAGCTTCATTTCCATTCTCCTAACTGATTTGAGTACTGACTTCACCCAGCTTTGGACAGAGAACATGGGTTGGTTTCTGCTGGCTGCTTGTGGAGACTTCCCTTCTTCATGGTTATTCTTGATTACTTGAAATGGTGATATATTTTCTACCTCTCATGATACCCAACCTAGTCTACTTCTACTTAACCCTTCTGACATTTGAAATGATGACTGCTTTAAGCTACATTTACTCTTGTGGTTTTGTTCACTATATGCTATGAGTTGAGAATAGAACTGGGCTCTGCAAGAATGAAAAAGTATGGTTTCTGTGGGGCTTTCAACTTGTACACCCAAGAGAACAGCAGGAAAAAGAACAGTTCCACGTTAGGCCTAATGTACTTGCTTCAGGAGGTTTCTGGGAAAAAGGACTTCTACCCAAAATCTCTTGCTCTAAATGTTAGGATTAATTGTAGTTCTACAGTCAGCTTGAAGCCGGGGCTGTTGGTTTGACAATGGTCAGGACACATGATAGCAGCATGTGTTGGGTATTTGTACATATATTCTCTAGTATTGTTTAGGGATAGCTGTCTTGTAACTTGCCTTGAAGCCATGTGTTCTGAAGTAAAAAATAAAGTAAAAAAAAATATTTATGTTTCTGAATGCAAGACACACAACAACAGTGTATTAGTTGGCTTTGTATTGCTTAGAATACCTGAAAATGGGTAATTTATGAAGAAATTTATTACAGTTGTGGAGGCTGAGAAGTTTGAGATTGAGGGGTCATATTTGGTGAGAGTCTTCTTGCTAGCAAAGTCCTAAGGTGGCACAGGGCATAACATGGTAAGTGGACTGGGAATGCACACATGCTAAAATCTCCCCTTATAAAGCCACTGGTTTACTTCCCAAAATAACCCATTTATCCATGAATGGATTAATCCATTTATGAGGACAGAACGTTCATGATCCAATCATCTCTTAAAGGCCCCACTTCTAAATACTGCCACACTGGGAACTGAGTTTCAACATGGCTTTTGAAGGAGACGTTCAAGTCATAGCAAGCAGTTGGGAATCATATTTTATATGGAAACTGATTATGTTAATACAAAGTATGGGAAACTAGCAAATTAGAGTAGAGGGGGGAAGAGGCCCTTAAAAAGGGCCATCAATAAATATAAAATATGGACACAATTTTGGAATCTAAAATCTGGCTTTCAGGTTTGTCAGGAAAACATTTTAATTTTTGCTATATAGGAGCTAAGAAGGGCAGAGTGGTCTGACTCAGCATTATCACCCAATTTCCCTATTGAAGAAGGACTCCCTGGACCTGGACAACAGCAGTGACTAGCAACCAACACATCACAGAAACTGCACAACATATGCACAAGAATGCAGAGATATCTTCAGTGTATGTAATTTCAGGATGTGAGGTGTTATTTTTATGTTCCACAAAATCATGCCAATAAAATGTTACAGGCATGGCAAGGACCAAGTGAAGAGGAATTGTGGGGACTATGCTAAGTGTTACAGGGTCCAGTATTAATAATTCTAACTTTTGTGACCCACCTGGGCAACTTGGAGAGACCTCATCTCTACAATAAATCAAAAATTAGCTGGGCGTAGTAATGTGCGCCTGTAATTCCGGCTGAGGCGGAAGGATCGCCGGAGCCCAGCAGGTTGAGGTTGTGGTGGCCGGGAGCGTGCCACTGCACTTCAGTCTGGGCGACAGAGTGAGACTCCAACTCAAAATAAAAAAATTCTACCTGAGTTGGGCACAGTGGCTCATACCCGGAATCCCAGAACTTTGGAATGTAGAGGCTAGAGGATTGCCTGAGCTCAGGGATTTGAGACCAGCCTGAACAAGATGGCGAGAGTTCATCTCTACAATAAATCATAAAATTAGCTGGGCATGGTGGCACATGCTGTAGTTCCAGCTACTTGGAAGGCTGAGGCAGAGGGATCACCTGAGCCCAGCAAGTCAAGACTGCGGTGGCCATGAGCGTGCCACTGCACTCCAGCCTGGGTGACAGAGCGAAACTGACTCAAAAAAATTTTTTTTTACCTGGGTTAGGGGTGAATATGAACTCTTCAAACTGTATGGTGATGGCATACACATGTGCAGATAATGAAACTAACATGAAGACCATGAGATATTTTAGAGCTTTTTAAATATTCAAAGGAAAACAAAATAGTGATGTAAATTGTGAGTTTTTTGCTGCAAGACACGGATCCTGAGTAGTGTAATCTTATCTGCATTAATCAAGCCAGGATTCAAGAATTACGTTAAAAATAAAAGAAAATCTCAAATACCAGCCAAAACGATTTCTTATCAAATGATATTAAATGCATATTTTTATTTGTACTTGGAATTGTGCCATGAAACAAATATATTTTTTTGAGTTGGAGTCTCGCTGTCATCCAGGCTGGAGTGCAGTGGCACAATCACAGCTACCGCAGCCTCGAACTGCTAGGTTCAGGCAATCCTTCTGCCTCAGCCTTCCAAGTAACTGGAACTATAGGTGTGTGCCCCCACACCCGGCTAATTTTTGTTTTTATCGTAAAGACAAGGTTTTCTGTTGCCCAAGTTGGTCTCAAATCTCTGGGCTCAGGCAATTCTCTCGCCTTCTTCCAAAGTGCTAGGTTTACAGGTGTAAGCCATTGTACCTGGCTAGTATGGTTTTTTGGTTTGCATTTTTCTATTAATTTTGAACATCTTTTCATCTACTTGTTGCCTAATTGTATATGTTCTTCAGATAAGTGTCTATTTAGATTCTTTGTCATTAAAAAAATTTTTAAATAATTGACAGATAACATTGCATGCTTTTGTTGAGTGCAGCATGGTGTTTTTAAATATATATACATTGCTGAGTGGTTAAATGTTGCTAATTCAATGCATATTGGATTATGTTTGTTGTTGAGTTACATTTATATGTGTATTCTGAATAGTAACCTCTTTTAGGTATGTGGTTTTCTTTTTTTTTTCCTTCTACACCCAGCTAAAATTTTTTAAAATTCTTAATCTAGGAAACATTAAGGTAAGATGAAAAATAAGCTTCCCTCAGAAAGTTTTTTATGCAAGTAGTACTCTTAATAGTAAATGTGTACTGAATAAAATAAACATGAAAAATTTGAAATGGAGCAAGATTTAAAGCCTCACACTTTTAATATGTAAATAAGTAGGCATTATTGGTATTTCAAGACACAGTTTATAATTAGAGGACTTATATAGATAAATGTAGCCTGAGATTTCAGATGATAAAAGATCAAATAAGAATTTTTAAAGCAATAATGATGCATCATTTTTTTAGAAAGAAGTATGCCTTTAAAAGCAACTTTGAGGCTGGGCACAGTAGCTCATGTCTGTAATCCCAGCACTTTGGGAGTCTGAGGTGAGAGAATTGCTTGAGCCCAAGAGTTTGAGACCAGCTTGGGCAACATGGTGAGACCTTGTCTCTACAATTAAAAAAAAAAATTAGCTGAGCATGGAGGTGAGCTCCTGTAGACCCAGCTACTTAGAAGGCTGAGGCAGAAGGATTACCCAGTAGGTTGAGGCTGCGGTAGCTGTGATCATGCCACTGCACTCCAGCTTGTGTGACAGAGTGAGATTCTGACTCAAAAACAACAACAAAAAAATTTGGATCTCTGATATCTAAAATATTTTAAAATTTTTATTTGAGTGAAGCTAGCTGTCTAAAATATTTTGAAAATAAATAGATATCGGTATGCTGGTCATGAGTAATTCATAATGTGTTTTATTTGAAGATTAATATTAAATATCTTAAACTTAATGATACAAAGTATATTGAAATGCTTGCATTATTTTAATTAAATATTTTACAAGTCATTTTTGTAAGGAACACTGGCATTTTACCCATCAATGGATCTCTGCCTCAAATATTTCTTAAAAGCTGGGATTTCGTGACCTGTGTAAAATAACCAGAATAATTATGTTTCTTTCCAGCTTCACATCCTTCCATTCTCCTCATCTCTCTATACAACAAACACTAAGAATTTCCCTCAGTCTTATTACACTGTACATGTCTTTCTTAGAAGAGGACTTTTCAGGTGATTTGTCTTGCTTGCAAGAAGCACCTGAGTCAAGCTATATTTGAAAAAAATTTCTTTTTGAATTGGAGTCTCTCCATTGCCCAGACTGGAGTGCAATGGCCCACTCCTTCAGGTGATCCTTTTGCCTCAGCCTTCCAAGTAGCTGGAACTACAGGTGCGTGCTACCACACCTGGCTAATTTTTTGATTTATTGTAGAGATGAGGTCTCACCATGTTGCCCAGGCTGGTCTCGAACCCATGGGCTCAGACAATTCTCTCGCCTCAGCCTCCCAAAGTGCTGGGATTATAGGCGTGAGCCACCACACCCGGCCTTGAAAAATATATTTATTTATTTATTTTTTTAAAATTTATTTTTTATTATGAAGTTGTGGGGTACAGTTAAGGGTTAGGTATACAATTGCGTTTCATTCAGGTACCCTGTTGATATGGGGTGTTTCCCCGTTCCCAGACAGATATTTGCTACTGTTAATCCCATCTCTCTTCCCCACCCATAGTTTCCCAATACTGTCAGTCATTTTCGTATAGTATTGCATTGGATGTTTAAGGCCCATTATATGAGTGAGAACATGTGATACTCAGATCTTTGTTTCTGTGAGAGGTCACTCAGTATTATAGACTCTAGTTCCATCCAGGTTGCTGCGAAATTCATGATTTTGTTCTTTTTTATGGCTGCGTAGTATTCCATCGTGTATATATATCACATTTTTTAAAATCCAGTCCTCTTTTGACGGGCAGCATGGTTTCCAGGTTCTTGCTATTGTGAACAATGCTGCAATAAACATCCCTGTGCAGGTATCTTTTTTATAGAGTGATTTGTGTTCTTCAGGATATATTCCCAGTAGGGGGATGGCGGGGTCATATGGGAGATTGGTATTTAGAGCTTTTAGGAATCGCCACACTGCTTTCCACAGAGGTTGCACTAGTTTACACTCCCACCAACAGTGTAGAAGTGTTCCCTTTTCACCACACCCTCTCCAGCAGCTGTTATCTTTTGACTTGTTGATAATTGCCATTCTGACTGGGATTAGGTAGTATCTCAGTGTGGTTTTGATTTGCATCTCCCTGATGATTAGTGAGGTTGAACATTTCTTCATGTGTCTGTTGGCTGCTCGGATGTCTTCCTTTGTGAAGTGTCTGTTCATATCTTTTGCCCATTTTTTAATGGGGTTGTTTTTTTTTGTTTGTTTCAGCACATTTGAGTTCCTTGTAGATCCAGGATGTTAAGCCTTTGACAGAACTGGTGTTGGCAAATATTTTTTCCCAGTCTGTAGGCTGTCTCCCTGCTCTCTTGATGGTTTCTTTGGCTTTGCAGAAGCTTGTCAGTTTAATAAGGTCCCACTTGTCTATCTTCTCTCTTATGAGCTGTGGGTTTCGGGTTTAGTTCAGGAATTGGATGCCAGTTCTGATTTCCATGAGGGTATTTCCTTCATTTTCTAAGGTTCTTATGGTTTGAGGTTTCACATTTAGGTCTCTGATCCATTTGGAGTTAACCTTTGTGCATGGGGATAGATAGGGGTCCTGTTTCAATCTTCTGCATGTGGTTAGCCAGTTTTCCCAGCATCATTTACTGAATAGGTTCTCCTCTCCCCAGTGGTAGGTGGTGGAGGCTTTGTCGAAGATGAGTTGGTTGAGAAATTGAGGTTTTGCTTCTGGAATCTCAATTCTATTCCATTGATCTATATGCCTGTTCCTATACCAATACCAAGCTGTTTTGATGATTGTAGCTTTATAGTAAAGTTTGAAGTCTGATAATGTGATACCACCTGCTTTATTTTTTTTGCTGAGGATTGTTCTGGCTATTCTTGGACACTTGTGTTTCCATATGAATTCCTGTGTTGTCTTTTCTAGGTCTGAGAAGAATGTTGCTGGTATTTTGATGGGTATTGCATTTAATTTGTAGGTTCCTTTAGGTAAGATGGACATCTTCACAATGTTGATTCTTCCGATTCATTAGCATGGGATATTTTTCCACTTGTTTGTGTCAACTTTGATTTCTTTGAGCAGTGTTTTGTAGTTTTCCTTGTAAAGGTCTTTCACGTCTCTGGTTAGGAAGATGCCAAGGTATTTCATTTTTGTTGTGGCTATTGTGAATGGAATTGTGTTTTTTATTTGGGTTTCTGTTTGTTTATTATTGGTGTAAAGAAATGTGATTGTCTTTTGTACATTTATTTTGTATCCTGAGACTTTGCCAAAGGCCTTTATCAGTGCAAGGAGGTTTTTGACAGATTCTCTTGGGTTTTCAAGGTACACAATCATATCATCTGCAAAGAGAGATAACTTGACTTCCTCTTTTCCTATTTGGTTACCCCTGATTGCCTTCTCTTCTCTGATTGCTTGAGCCAGGACTTCCAATACTATGTTGAACAGGAGGGGTAAGAGTGGGCATCCTTGTCTTGTTCTAGTTTTCAGGGGAAATGGTTCTAATTTTTGTCCATTTAGGAGTATGCTCGCTGTGGGTTTCTCATAGATGGCTTTGACTATTTTGAGGTATGTTCCCTGTATGCCTAGATGTTCAAGGGTTTTTATCAAGAAGGGGTGCTGGATTTTATCAAAAGCTTTTTCTGCATCTAATGATATAATCATGTGGTTTTTGTTTTGACATCTGTTGATGCATTTATGGTTTTACGAATGTTGAACCAGCCTTGCGTCCCAGGGATGAAGCCTACTTGGTCATGATGGATGATTTTTGAGATGTATTGCTGAATCCGGTTTGCTAGGATCTTGTTAAGAATTTTAGCATCTATGTTCATCAAAGATATTGGCCTGTAGTTCTCTCTCTTTGTTGGGTCTTTACCTGGCTTGGGTATCAATGTGATGTTGGCTTCGTAAAATGATTTGGGGAGCGTTCCATCTTTTTCAATCGCCTGGAATACCTTCAGTAGGATTGGTATCAGCTCCTCCTTAAATGTCTAGTAGAATTCTGCTGGAAAGCCATCTGGTCCAGGGCTTTTTTTGGTAGGAAGTTTTCTTGTTACGTAGTTGATTTCCTTGATTGTTATTGGTCTATTTAGGGTCTCAATTTCTTCTTGTTCCAGCTTAGGTAGGTTGTGTGATGTCAGAAAGTCCTCCATTTCCTTAAGGTTTTCAAGCTTGTTTCCATACAAGTGTATGTAGTAGTCTCTAATGATCTTTTGTATTTCTTCAGGGTCAGATGTGACTTCATCTTTTGTGTTTCTGATTGTGCTTATTTGGTTTTTTTCTCTTTTTTTTTCTTGGTCAGTCTAGCTAGGGGACCATCGATCTTGTTTATTCTTTCGAAGAACCAGCTTTTTGTTTCATTGATTTTTTGTATTATCTTTTTGTCTTCTATGTCCTGGATTTGGGCTTTTATTTTGGTGATCTGGATTCTTCTGCTGAAATTAGGTTTTTTGTGGTCTTGCTTTTCCAGCTTCTTTAGGTGGCTTGTTAGGTTGTTAATTTGTGTTCCTTCCATTTTCCTCATTTGTGTTTGTAGGGATATAAATTCCCCTCTTATTACAGCTTTTAAGGCGTCCCAGAGACTTTGGTAAGATGTTTCTTCATTTTCATTTGTTTCCAGTGATCTTTTGATCTCTGTTTTGATTTCATCATTGACTCAGGAGTTGTTTAGCATCATGCTGTTTAGTGTCCATGTCTTTGTGGGTTTTGGGGGGAGGGGGACCTTGTTGGTGTCAATATTTATTTTTATTCCACTGTGGTCCGAGAAGGTGCATGGTAGAATTTCAGTCCTTTTAAATTTGCTTATGCTTGATTTGTGTCCAATTATGTGGTTGATCTTAGAATTTGTTCCATGCAGTGATGAGTAGAATGTGTATTCTGTGGTCTTTGGATGGAGTGTTCTGTAGGTATTAATTAAGTCCATTTGGTCCAGAGTCTCATTCAGGTTCCAGATCTCCTTGCTGATTTTTTGTCCTGATGATCTGTCTAGGGTTGTGAGTGGTGTATTAAAGTCCCCAGTTATGATGGTGTTAGAGTCAATGTCTTTCTTTAGTTTTCCTAGAAGTTGCTTTATGAATGTTGGCGCACCTATGTTGGGTGCATATATGTTTAGGATAGATATTTCTTGTTGATGGAGTGAACCTTTTATCATTATGTAGTGGCCCTCTGTATCTTTTAAAATTTTTGATAGCTTAAATGGTATTTTGTCTGAAATTAGAATCGCGACTCCTCCTTTCTTTTGTGTTCTATTTGCCTGAAATTTTGTTTCCCATCCTCTTACTTTGAGTCTGTGTATATCCTTTCTAGTGAGATGGGTCTCTTGAAGGCAGTATATTGTTGCCTGGTGATAATTTATCCATTTTGTCATTCTATGTCTTTTCAGTGGTGCGTTTAGTTCATTCACATTCAGGCTAATTATTGAAATGTGAGAGTTCATCCCTATCATGGAGTTCTTATAGAGTTGTTGTTCTTCCACTTGGTTTTTTCTTTTTGGTCTTTCTTTTGGTTTTGGAGTTGGTATATTTTATTCTTTTCCCTGTCCTCTTGTGAAGAACGTTGTTCTTTTTTCCTTTTCTTCTGTGTTTAGTATTTCTTAAGTGTTTCATGTAGAGATGGTTTGGTGGCAGCATAAGTTCTTAGGGATTGGATATCTGGGAAAGATTTTAATTCTCCCTCACTGATGAAGCTTAGCTTGGCCGGGTAGGTTATTCTTGGTTGAAATTGTTTATCTTTTAGGACTTTGAAGATAGGGCTCCAAGCTCTCCTAGAATGCAGGGTTTCTGCAGATAAATCTGCTGCTCTTCTGATTGGTCTTCCATGATAGGTGATCTGGCCTTTTTCTCTTGCTGCCTTTAGGAATTTTTCTTTTGTGCCTACTTTATTTAGGCGAATTATTATGTGTCTAGGAGTTGGTCTTCTCATTTGTTGTCTTGCAGGGGTTCTCTGAATCTCTTGTGTTTGAATTTTTGCATCACTGATTAGATAAGGGAAGTTTTCTTGAATGATCTCATGAAAAGTTTGTTCCAATGTGTTCTCTGTTTCTCTTTCTGCCTCAGGGAGTCCGATTACTCTTAGGTTAGCTCCTGAGGTAGTCACTCATCTCTTGAAAGTTTTGTTCTGTCTTTTTGAGCTTATTTTCTGTGTTTTTAAGAGTTTGGGTTATTTCTATATTTTGGTCCTCAAGCTCTGAGATTCTTTCTTCTGCTTGGGTAATTCTGCTTTCCTGCTTATCAGTTTGTTATTTATTTCATTCACAGTATTCTTTATTACTGTTATCTCAGATATCAGCTCCTTCCTAGTTTCTTCTTGTGTCTCCTCAATTCTCTTTAATCTCTCCATTATTGTCTGGATATCTACATTTGCAGTTTTAGACTCTTCATTTTGGGGGCTTTTCATTGTTTGCATTCCAAAGTCAGTTTTCTCAGTGTCTGCTCTCCCAGGCATCTGGGAGAGACCCATACTCTTCTTTTGGTTTTTCTTCATTTCTGTAGATTTTTCTCCCTCTCCCCCATTCCCTCCCTTTCTTCATTTGTGTTTTTGAGGGAAGGTGGGGTTGCTTTTATTTCTCTTCTGCAATGTCCTGTTCTTCCTTATGAGGGTCTTCTGGCTTTGTTCACTTTTCCCTCTGCTTTACAGTCTATCTATTCAGCAGTATGTAGTCTTGGTCCCTAGATTTAAAAAGGGGGCGTATAAAAGAGGAAAATAATGGAGGAAGGGGGAGGTCACTAGGGAGTTAGAAAGAGAGAAGTGCGAGAGGGAAAACATATACATACCAACTATCAGGTGAGAAAGAGACACAGGGCCGGGAAGAAGTGAAGAAAGACACATAAGAAAGATTCCCTAAAGAGTACTGATAGCTACACAGAGACAGGCCAATAAAATCGAGAAACAGTGTAAGTCAGAAGGTAAACAGCATACATGATCTAAACCAACAGTTACAATGATAAAATCATAAGTCAAAATAACCGAAAGAGAGAAGTGCGAGAGGGAAAACAGATATACATACCAACTATCAGGTGAGAAAGCGACACAGGGCCAGGAAGAAGTGAAGAAAGACACGTAAGAAAGATTCCCTTAAGAGTACTGATAGCTACACAGAGACAGGCCAATAAAATCAAGAAACAGTGTAAGTCAGAAGATATACAACAAATGTGATCTAAACCAACAGTTACAATGATAAAATCATAAGTCAAAATAAGTGAAAGAGAGGAGTGCGAGACGGAAAACAGATATACATACCAACTATCAGGTGAGAAAGAGACACAGGGCCAGGAAGAAGTGAAGAAAGACAGGTAAGAAAGATTCCCTAAAGGGTACTGATAGCTACACAGAGACAGGCCAATAAAATCGAGAAACAGTGTAAGTCAGAAGGTAAACACCAAATGTGATCTAAACCAACAGTTTCAATGATAAAATCATAAGTCAAAATAAGCAATCAGACTAGAGTCACTTCTCTGATCTCCAATTCCGGCCTCTCCCTTTTGTTTTTTGTTGCAGCGTAGGGGTGGGGCTTTGTCTCCTGTTTCGCGCTGTTGCCTTAGGAACTGAGGTAGAGTTTGTTGATAGGTGGGCGGGGCAATGGAAGTCTCTGCCTGGGGAATAGCAAGGTACTTTAAGCAGATCTGTTTTTCTCCACTTGTTTGGGTCCCCCGGCTTGGGGTCTCATGCTGAGTGCCTCAGCCAGGGTGGGCCCGGAGTTCCAGAGCTCCAAAGCTCCAAAGGGCAGGCGGTGAGTGACGAGAGTGGCTCTGGGCCCCCCACAGGGTACTTCAGCCAGGAATGGGACCGGTGTCTCTGAGGGGCAGGCACCCAGAGCCTCCCTGTGTGATCAGCGGCTTGGTGCCAGGTTCCGGGCTGGAGACAATGGAGCCGGGGAGGGAGCCAGAGGGGCCTGGGACCCAAGACTCCCAGTATGCAGTGGAATAGCAGCAGCAGGGGGCTGCAATATCTGGCCTTAGGAAATGAGGTAAAGTTTGTTGATAGGTGGGTGAAGCAATGGAAGTCTCTGCCTGGAGAATGGTGAGGCAGTTTAAGCAGATCTATTTTTTTCTGCTTGTCTGGGTCCCCCAGCTTGGGGTCTCGCACTGAGTGCCTCAGCCAGGGTGGGCCCAGAGTTCCAGAGCTCCAAAGCTCCAAAGGGCAGGCGGTGAGTGGCGAGAGTGGCTCTGGGTCCCCCACAGGGTACTTCAGCCAGGAATGGGACCAGTGTCTCTGAGGGGCGGGCACCCAGAACCTCCCTGTGTGACCGGCGGCTTGGTGCTGGGTGCCGGGCAGAAGACAATGCAGTCGGGGAGGGAGCTGGAGGGGGCTGGGACTGGAGACTCCCACATATGCAGTAGAGCAGCAGCAGTAGGGGGCCGCAAAATCTGGCCCTGCGTGGGACCGAAGTTCCCCGGCCTGGCACCAGCATGGTTGGTGGTGGGCTGGGGGATGGGGGAAGAGAAGTAATAGCCTTTTTGGGAACTCACGTTCAGAGAATCTCGCCAGTTCACCTATGCTGTCGCCATCTTGTCCCCCTTGAAAAATATTTTTAAAACTCTTATGTGATTCTTCTTAGTACAAAATGAGATAACTTTTTTAAAAACAAAATCTCTTCTATTAACCTATTTTGATAGTCATTGAACTCTGAAGGGTCAAGATTGAGTGCTCCTTCTATGACAGTATTCATGATATCCATTTTTAGTTCTAATGTAAGTTCCACATGAACAGGGACATTACTGACCTAGTTTATGTTGGCATCACAAGTTACATCTAATAGTTTCTAAATATTGGTAAATGTTGAGATGAATGACTGAATTATATGAGAAGAACAGATTCATCTCATGGCAACCAGCTCAGGAATAGCAGAGCTGTGACACATGTGTCACTGAGGATGAATACAAAGAGGTTGACTGATGGGCAACATGAGGCCATAAGCACAGGGTTGTTCACCACCCACTGGCCTGGGTTTGTCACTAGAGTCATCCAGACTGTCAAGATAGTATAGACTGAATATAAAGCAGAAAAGGAGCTAGCCAGGATTAGGATGGTGTGTGTGGCTCTGGCCTCATGGGAAGATCTAGAGGAGAGTTTGTTGCTATAGATGTGTTGGACTCGCGGTACACAACAATGAACATGAATCCACTGGCCTGAAATGTGAGACTTAAAGACTCAATAAGTTGGGAATAATGTATGACTATAAAATGTGTCAAATCTTTCTGACATTTTCCAGGAACAGACTCCATAATTGTTTTTTACACTAAGGTTTTTACTATTTAATGGACCATTCAATAGTAGAAGAGCACTTATATGTATCAAAAGATGTGGGATATAGCAGAGGAAACAACAGAAGCCAATAAACTTTGGGGGTCTAATCTTGAGCTCCATCTACCTGCATCCACTGGGGTTGAGCTTAATGACTTGGAATCCATTGAGGAGGCAGACAGTGCTAAAGGAAACTTCTGTGACCACTCTATGATTATGAAAGACAAATTACACTGTTATCCAGGAAATATTTTAATTCAAAAGCTGCCATTGTTTGAGGTATTCCTTAAAAAAAAAAAAAAAAAAAAAGGACTAAAGAATTTGCTAAGGACAGTTGGTTGAGAATCAGGTCCAGGAGTCTCGACTTGTACCCAATGAGAGAAATGAAGATAATAAAATCCAAGAAAGGAAACTCTCAGGATCCTAACTTCTAATCTGAGTGAGGAAGATAATCCCCATTTTCAATTTTTTCAGAAGTCGTTTTGTCAGTATCTGGGGATATTAATTTTCACTGAAGTCAGAGGAATCCATAGGGGAATAAAGTAGAAATAATGATTTTGTTTTTATTTTAAAAACTGGAGACAGAATTTTTAGTGTTTATCCTAACCATGTTTTCTCACTTTAACGAATTAAGATTTTGTTTATTTGTATAAAGACAATTTATGAAGCCTGCATTGAAATCTGCCTGTGTATCTACCTGCAAGGAAGCAGTTGCATGAATGAGGGCACAACTGCACAACAAATCCATAATTCAAATCCTCAAAATTCAGATATTAGACACACTATAAATACAAGCAAAACTAGAGAAATATTTAAAAAGGTGATACCTAAAAGTCGATATCATTATTGTGATATACTACAGTTTTCAAAATGTAACTATGAGGGAAAATTGTGACATGGACCAGGATTTTTTGTATTGTTTTCTACAAGTACTTGTTAATTATAGTTATTTTAATAAAACTTTCTCTTTTTGTCCCCTTTTTATTTTAAAGATGTGGGGGTACAATCTAGGGTTAGGTACATAGGTGGTCATTGTACAGGTAAAGTTTATTGATGTTATGTGCCCCTCCCCCTCCCCTGGCAGTGTCCCACTACTGCGAATTCTTTTCTTATAGTATTATGATAAATGTTAAAACTTTTCATTAAATAGCTCAGGAATATGAAAAGCAAAATAAATAAATAAATAAAACATTTAAAATGTTTACAATAATATTTTGGTACACACTATTGGTATTAATGTATTGGAACAAATAAGCCTATGTAATAGGCCAATGTAATTGGTAAAAAGGCTTTCAGCAGCCAGGCATGGTGGCTCAAGCCTGTAGTCCCAGCACTTTGAGAGACTGAGGCAAGAGGATTGCCTGAGTCCAGGGGTTCGAGACCAACCTGGGCAACTTGGTGAGACCTTGTCTCTACAATAAATAAAAAAATTAGCTGGGTGTGGTGGCGCTCGCCTGTGGTTCCAGCTACTTGGAAGGCTGAGGTGGATGGATCTCTGGAGACCAATAGGTCAATGCTGGGGTGGCCGTGAGCATGCCACTGCACTCCAGCCTGGGTGACAGAGTGAGACGTCAACTCAAAAAAAAAAAAAAAGAAAAGAAAACTGATGTGGTAAAATGTTCAGTTACTTATTCAAATGAACCAACTATTAAATTATACATGAGAAAATTAAGAAAATTTGAACTTGAATTTGTAATTCATCGTATTATTAGACTATTTTCTCTCTGAAAAGGTAGTAAATACTAGGGGTCTCCTATTAAAGGATACCTTTCTTTAGACATAAGTCCTTGATTATTTATTTGTGGTTTTATGGATTCATCCTGAGTTTTCCATGAAATAATTCAATCTGGGTAACATAATTGGAAATATAGATAAAATGTAACAAGGGTGTGCTAATAGTTACTTTTTGAGGCTTCTGGTGCATCCACAGCTTTTATTACACCATTTTAATTTAATTTAATTTTTGTTTTGTTTTTTTTTGAGTTGGAGTCTCACTCTGTCCCCCAGACTGGAGTGCAGTGGCTGCGCCCAGCCACCACAGCCTCGACCTGCTGGGCTCCGGTGATCCTTCCACCTCAGCCTTCCAAGTAGCTGGAACTACAGGTGCGCACTACCACGCCTTGCTAATTTTTTTGATTTATTGTAGAGATGAGGTCTCACCAAGTTGCCCAGGCAGGTCTCGAACCCGCGGGCTCAGGCAATCCACTCATCTCAGCCTCCCAAAGCGCGGGATTACAGGCTGAGCCACCGAGTCCGGCTTTAATTTAATTTAATTTTCTTTTTAATTGGGCTCTCACTCTCACCCAGGCTTGGGTGTAGTGGTATGATCACGGCTCACCCCAGCCTCAACCTCTTCAGCTCAGGCAATCCTTTGCCTCATGTTCCTGAGTAGCTGGGACTACAGACATGTGCCTTCACACCTGGCTAATTTTTTTTTTTCCATAGAGACAAAGTCTCACTATGCTGCCCAGGCTGGTCTTGAACTCCGGGACTCAAGCAATCCTGCACCTCAGCCTCCCAAAGTACTAGGATTACAGGCATGAGTCACCACTCCCAGAACTTTTTTATATATTTGAAAATTATAGGAGCTTTCAAAACTTTCCCTTAAATCTATAAAAATCTATAAAACTAAGTCTGTAATTTTATTTTTGTGAAATGACTTCTAATGTTCAGTAAGGAAAAAGAGCCATGGTGACACCACCATATGGGATTATTTTTCTGGTATGGTTTAATACACAGAATAGAAATAATACTATCAGATGAATATATTATAAAAGAATGTATTAGAAATAAAGATTAGATGTTCATAATTGTAATCAGAATGACTGTGCTGTGAAGGGCAATGAACACACAAAAATATTAAGATTAATAACATAAGTTTGAATATATAGATAAATCAGAAAGCAAAAGATTTGTGTATGCTGGCAATATTATTTATAAATAGTAAAGTAAAATAAATTAATGGAGGATAATTAAATTTATAGGAACAACACCAAAATTAGGTGATATTAAGGGAATGTAGAATCATAATGAACCACTATTTAAACAGTAAGATGAAATATAAACTGGACTCAGTGGTTCATGCCTGTAATCCCAGCAGGCATGGGATTGAGAAGCTGAGGTAGGAGGATTGCCTGAGCACGGGAGATCGAGACCAACCTGGACAACATGATGAGACTTCATTTCTACAAGGAAAAAAATAAATTAGCCAGGCAAGGTGGCACACACCCATAGTCCTAGCTACTTGGAAGGCTGAAGTGGAAATATTACCTGAGCCCAGCAGGTTGAAGCTGTGGTAGCGGTGAGCGTGTCTACTGCACTTCAGTATGGGTGACAGTGAGACTCCGACTCAAACAAATAAAAAATGAACGTAAATCACAGCAGAAACAAGCTGTGGACCAAGATAAAACTTAAATGCCATATTGTAACTTTTTTTGCTATTAAGTGTTTTATTTAACAAAATTCTAATCAAAATAGTAACATGCTGCCTACAAGAGACCCACTTAACTTACAAAGACTCCTATAGACTCAAAGTAAAGAGATGAAGAAAAATATTCCATGCAAATAGAAACCCCAAATGAGCAAGAGTAGCCACTCTAATATTAGATAAAACAGATTTAAATTAACAACAGTGAAAACAGACAGAGATGGTTATTATGTAATGATAAAGGGATCAATCCAACAAGAAGACATAACAATTTTAAATATGTACGTGCCTAACACCAGAGTCCCCAGATTTATAAAACAAATTTTACTAGACCTAAAAAAGAGATGACTAGCAATTACAGTTGTCGGGTGCCAGCCCCGACTGAGGGTGGGTTAGGACCCGCACCGGAGAATCTGGATGGCAAGAAGAGACCACTCAGAGGCGGTTCTTCTGGGAGCAGTCTGATCAGGATTGAAGCCAAATTTTATTCGGACTCCTTCCAACTTACATACCATTTTTCATACCCTCCAGCAGTGTGATAATCACTTGCTGGGGGTGTACAAACTCCATGATGTGTATTGCGCTTTACAAACTATGCATCACAAGACCATCACGAGACTTGCAAGCTCCAAGCAGACAGTTCGAACTCCATGATGCCTGACGTGCTTCACAAATCTCACATCAAGGTCACAGGTGCACAATTTCAATACAGTTCATTCAAAAGTGTCTTCCATAGTGTTCAACAAATCATTCATATTATACTCTTTGTTCTAAACCCTGATTAATACAAAAACTTTCTTAGTTAACTCTAGGTTCAATCCAAGTTCACTGACTCCTAATATTGTTTAACGATTGATATTATCAACTTAACACTATACTATAATATATGTTTACTCAAATGACTTAATTTTTATTTATTCCATTAACCTATTATGATTCAACATAGTGGCCTGTAATTCTATAACAATTAATTCAAAACTTATTCCTTACCATGACTTATGTGAGTTTCATGATCTAGTGTTTGGACTTTAATACTATGCTATATCTCATTAAGCTAATACCTTATCATTAAATCTTATAATTACCATTGATGTATGATTTTAGAATCATAACACTATAATTCTCATTCTATTGTAATAAAATACGACTTTAACCCAAAACTTAAATCTTTTTTCCTAGTATATTAATACATGGCTACATGTAAAATTTCCTATTGTCATATTAGAAGCAAAAACAACACCGTTGGGAAAGTTTCGGTATACTAATCAAAGGATCTTAAAATTGGCCTACAGGAACAGGAACTAAAGTCATAATCTGAGAAAAGGAAACTTAAAAAGCTTAAACAAAACCTAAAAGTTTTCTATGAATGCTTATTACTGTTTAAATCTTTCCGATGGAAAATGTATCATCTTAAATGAATGTTTTATCCAAACAAGTCTATTCTAAAAATCAAATAGTAGCTGTCACACTCTTGGATAATGGACTGCACGGTTACCATGGCAATGGCTACGGCCTGAAGCAAACAGAGTTTCAGCATGTAACGAAACTAGAAAAACGTCCTGCCTGGCTAGAGGCAGGGCAATAAAACTATTATGGTAATTTAGTTTCTAATCGTAATCCTAGGAGAAACTGCCTTTGGGAACAAGAGCTGACTCACCAGTCTACCAGGAAATAGAAGTTAAAAAATATCTAGAAAGAAGTAAGACTTAGAAGGGACAAGGTCATTCTACTCTGTAACCTTTCATCAGGTGTACAGAGATTTACTTATAAGTTTTACTGCCATGTATGCACACTGGTCACTAATCACACGCCAATATTATAGGTATAACTGATATCCTATGTCAGAGGCGATCTTCCAGATGGGCCTTTACAGGCCTCAGCCATGTAGCTATAGATGTTGGCTCCCAACATATAGTAATAGTGGGAGGCTTCAACACTCTACTGACAGCAATAGATCATCAAGGCAGAAAGTCAACAAAAAGATTGGAGTAAAACAGGACTCTAGGGGAAACAAAATTAAGAGACATCTACAGAGCATTCCATCCCCAAACTACAGAATATACATTTTTCTCATCAGTACATGCTTCAAGATGGACCATATACTAGGTCAAAAATCAAATCTCAATAAATTAAAAAAATTACATATCATGTTAAGTCACATTAAAACTAGAAATTAACTCCAAGAACTCATGAAACCAAACAAAGACATGGAAGTTAAATAATTTGCTCCTGAATGATCCTTGGGTAAATAATGAAATTAAGATGGAAATTTAAAAATTCCTTGAGGCTGGGCTTGGTGGTTCAGCCTGTAATCCCAGCACTTTGGGAGGCCGAGGCGAGAGGATTGCCTGAGCCTGAGGATTCGAGACCAACCTAGGCAACTTGGTGAGACCTCATGTCTACAATAAATCAAAAATTAGCCAGGTGTGGTAGTGTGCACCCGTAGATCTGGCTACTTGAAAGACTGAGGCAGAAGGATCACCAGAGCCCAGTAGGTCAATGCTGGGGTGGCCATGAGTGTGCCACTGCACTCCAATCTGGGTGACAGAGTGATACTCTGACTCAAAACAAAAAAATAAAAATAAAAATTCCTTGAAATGAATGACAGCAATGAAACACATTATAAAAACCTCTGGGACACAGCCAAATCTGTGCTCAGAGGAAAATTTATAGTGCTTAAGGCCTACATTGTAAGTCTGAAAGATCACATATTGACAACCTAACATCACACCTCAAGGAACTACAAAAACACGAACAAACCAAACCCAAAGCTAGCAGAAGAAATAATAAAGATCAGAGCAGAACTAAATGAATTGAAATTAAAAAGTACAAAGGATTAATGAAACAAAGTTGGTTTTTTAAAGAGATAAAAATGATAGACCACTAGCTAGATTAATTAAGAGACAGAAGATACAAATTATCTCTATCAGAATTGAAAAAGAAATTCTCCCTCATAAGTGGGACCTGAACATTAATCACAATAGCACAAAGAGGGATTGGCAGTCGTGGGACACTGCCAGGGAAGGTGGGGAGTGGGGGTGGGGCACATAACAACACATAGGGTACTTGATTCTAAGTCAGGGGAAGTGAGGAACAGTTGGAGGCCCAAACTTCACCTGCACATATATTACTTATGTACCTAATCCTGATTTGTACTCTGCATCTTTATAATAAAGTAAAAACTTAAAAAAGAAAATAAAAAAAATGAAAAAGAAGACATTACAATTGATATGATGGAAATTTTATTATGAACATCTCTATGCAAACAAACTAGACAATCTAGAAGAAATGGGTACATTCTTGGAAACATACAACCTGCCAATCTTGAATCAGGAAGATAAAGAAACCCTGAATAGATCAATAATGAGTAGCAAGACTGTAATAGTAATGAGAAGTCTCCCAACAAGAAAAAGCCCAGGACCCTATGTACTCACAGCTGAATTCAACCAGACCTTCAAAGAACTGGCACCAATTTTACCAAAACTAATCCACAAGATTGAAGAGGAAGGAATTCTCCCTAACTCATTCTACAAGGCTAGAGTATTACTCTGTTATCAAAGCCAGGAAAAGACACAGCAATAAAAGAAAGCTATAGACCAACATCTCTTATGAACACAGACACAAAAATCCTCAATAATGTATTTGCAAACCTAATTTAACAGCACAGAATAATAATAATACACCACGACCAAGTGGGTTTTATCCCAGGAATGCAAGAGTAATTCAAGATACACAAGTCAGTAAGTGTGATTGACTACACAAGCAGAATTAAAAACAAATCATACAATCATTTCAATAGCTACAGAGAAAGCACTTGATAAAATCCAGCATTGCTTCATGATAAAAGCCCTCATCAAAATAGGCACAGAGGGAACATTCCTCAAAAATAATATAAGCTATATATGACATACCCACAGCCAATGTCATCCTGAGTGGAGAAAAGTTGAACACATTTCCCCTCAGAACTGGAACAAGGCAAAGATGTCCACTTTCACTACTACTATTCAACATGGACTGGAAGTCCTAGCCAGAGCAATCAGCCAACAAAAGAAATAAAGTGTATTCAAATTGGAAAAGAAGAAATCATACTATCTCTGTATGCCAATGATATCATTTTATACTTAGAGAACCCTAAAGACTCCTCCAAAAGACTCCTAGACTTGATAAATGAATTTGGAAAAGTTTCAGGATACAAAATCAACACACGCAAATCAGTAGCACTGCTATACACAAATAGTGACTAAGCAGAGAATCAAATCAAGAACTGAATTCAATTTACAATAGCAGCCAGAAAACTAAAATACCTAGGAATATATTAAATCAAGGAGGTGATAGATCTCAACAAGGAGAACAACAAATGGAGAAACATTCCATGCTCGTGGATTGGAAGAATCAAAATTATTAAAATAAACATATTACACAAAGTAATTCACAGATTCAATGCAATTTCTATCAAACTACTAACATCATTTTTTACAGACTTAGAAAAAACAATTGTAAAATTCATATGGAACTAAAAAGAGCCAGAATAGCCAAAGCAATCCTAAGCAAAAGGAACAAAGCTGGAGACATCACATTATCTGACTTCAAATTATGCTACAGGGCTATAGTAACCAAAAAAGCATGGTAGTGGTACAAGAGCAGACAAATGGACCAATGGAACAGAATAGAGAATCCAGAAATAAACCAAAATACCTAAAACCAATTGATCTTTGACAAAGCAGACAAAAACATACACTGGGGAAAGGACACCCTACTCAACAAATGGTGCTGGGAAAATGGATAGCTACATGCAGAAAAATGAAACTTGATTGCTATCTCTGCTCATATACAAAAATTAACTCCAGGTGCATAAAAGACTTAAATGTCAAACCTGAAACCATTCAAATACTATAAGAAAACCTAGGAAAAACTCTCATGGACATTGACCTAAGCAAAGAATGTATGGCTGAAATCTCAAAAGGAAATGCAACTTAAACAAAAATAAGTGAGATTCAATTAAATGAAAAAGCTTCTACACAACATAAGAAATAATCAGCAGAGCAAATAGGCAACCTACAGTATGGGAGAAGATATTCGCCACCTATACATCTGACAAAGGACTAATATCCAGATTCTACAAATAACTCAAACAAATCAGCAAGAAAAAAATCAAATAATCCCATTAAAAAGTGGACAAATGGGCCAGGCTCAGTGGTTCAGCCTGAAATCCCAGCACTTTGGGAGGCCGAGGTTGAGTGGATTGCCTGAGCTCGCGGGCTCGAGACCAGCCCGGGCAACTTGGCGAGACCTAGTCTCTACAATAAAATAAAAAATAGCCGGGCGTGGTAGTGCATGTTTGTAGTTCCGGCTACTCGAAAGGCTGAGGCAGAAGGATCACTGGAGCCCAGGGGTTGATGCTGGGGTGGCCATGAGTGTGCGTGCCAGTGCACTCCAGCCTGGGTGAAGGAGTGAGACTCCAACTCAGAAAAAAAAAAAAAAGTGGACAAATGACATGAACAGACATCTCTCAAAAGAAGATATACAAATGGTCAACAAACATGAAAAAATTCTCAACATCACTCATAATTAGGGATATGCAAATTAAAACCACAATGAGATACCACCTTACACCAGCAGAATGGTCATTATTAAAAAATCAACATAGATGCTGGCATGGATGTGGAGAAAAGGGAACACTTATGCACTGCTGATTGGAGTGCAAATTAGTATAACCTCTATGGAAAGTTGTATGTAGACTACTCAAATAACTAAAAGTAGATCTACTAATTGTAGATCTAGCAATCCCACTACTAGCTATCTACCCTAAGGAACAGAGATCATTACATGAAAAAGACACCTGCATCTGCATGATCATTGAGAATATGATGTTATCCATAGACATGAAAAGTCTACTGTAGGGTGAGGTTTGGGCAAAACAGTTTAATTTGGTTATACATTAAGATGCCTATTGGAAAAGAAAAATATAGGAGTTTAGGTGATATGTTGGAAACATGATTCTGGGCTCAGGGAAGATCAAGGCTTTTGGGAAGGATTCTTGGAGAAGAAAATATTGACTAATTTTATTGATAACCCTTGAGAGATTAAATGGTATGTGGACACAGAAGCAACCACTATAATTAACATTGAGTCGAGAGTCTTAATGGGATAAAGGTTGAATGGGATAAGCAGTGAGGAAGAGGAGCTGTGGAAGCTCTAGAAGTGGAATTTTTTTAAAAACTTTATTTTATTATAGAGTTGTGGATTAGGATTAGTCAGGATTAGGTTCATACAAATCAGGATTAGGTACATACGAAATGTATGTGCAGGTGAAGTATGAGTCTCCACCTGATCCTCACTTCCCCTCGCTTAGGACTAGGTATGCTTTGTGTTGTTACATGCCCCCCTTTTCTCCCCTTCCTGGCAGTGTCCTGCAACTGCCTATCTCTTTCTTGCATTATTGTAACTAATGTTCATGTCCCACTTACGAGTGAGAACATGTGGTGTTTAGTTCTTTGTTTCTGAGGTAGATCACTAAGAATGATTGTCTCCAAATCCATTCAGTTTGCTGAGAAGTTCAGGATTTTGTCGTTTATGGCTTTGTAATAATCCATTGTGTATATGCACTACATGGGCAGTGGGGTTGGTTCCATGTTTTTGCTATTGTGAATAGTGTGGCAATAAGTATGCGTGTGCAGGTATCCTTTTTGTAGAACAATTTGTGTTCCTCCAGGGATATTCCCAGTAGGGGGATTACTAGATTGTATGGAAGGTAAATTTTTAGATCCTTTAGATATCACCACACTATTTTTGATAGAGATTGGACTAGTTTGCACTCCCACCAACAGTGGAGAAGTGTCCCCTTTTCTCGGCACCTGCACCAGCATCTATTGTTTTTTGTTTTATTAATAATTGCCATCCTTATTGGAATAAGGTGGTATCTCAGTGTGGTTTTGATTTGCACTCCTTTGATGATTAATGAGGCTGAGCATTTTTTCATGTATCTGTTGACTGCTTGTATTTCTTCTTTTGAGACGTGTCTATTCATATGCTCTGCCCATTTTTTAATAAGGCTGTTTTTTTTTTCCTTTTGGCTCATTTGAGTTCCTTGTAGATCCTGGTGTTAGGTCTTTGCCAGATATACAGTTAGCAAATATTTCTTCTCATTCTGTGGCTACATTAAAACAAAGTATACTCTACACTTCAAGGTTCCCTCCTTTCAGCTGTGCAAAAGCTTTTCCGTTTGGTGAGGTCCCACTTGTCTGCTTTATATTTTGTGGCATACACTTTTGGAGATTTGATCAAGAACTGGTTGAGAAGTGAAATCTATCCTAAAAGAATTAGTGAGAGCAGATTTTTTTTTTCCCAGAAGAGTAGATGTAAGACCAGATTTACATTGTTGATGGGAATAATCCAGAGATATGATACAGGAGATATGATATCCAGATATGATATCATATCCAGAGATATGATACAGGAAACAGAAAGTGGAGAACAACAAGAGAAAATACATTTGGATTTCAAGTAGAGGCAGACTATACATTATTTGGTACTGAGTTTTGACTACAGCAGAGACCATTCTTATACATTTATGAATGCAGAAAGAAAAAGGGGATGGAATGCACCTGCTGCCACAGTAGTCATGCCGAAGACCCGGGGAAGAGTTGCAATTCAAATCCAAATACAGTCTGCTGGTAGAAGTACCTCTTGTTTGGGAAGGCTAATATTTTTCTCTTAAGACCTTCAGCTCTTTGGATAAGGTCCACCAACATTATTGAGAGTGATCTACTTTACACAAAGTTGATTTAAACTTTACAGTATTTAAAAAAAAGTATATTTTCAGAAACCTCTAGAACAATATTTGTCCAAATATCTGAGTACTGTGGACTTGCTAAGTCAACACACAAAATTAACATCAAATGAGTCATTAAGTACATTCACATTGTTGTACAACCATGACCATCAACCATCCCCAGAACTTTTTTATCTTCCTAAACTGAAACACAGCACCGATTAAACACTAACTTTCATCTACTTCTCTCCCCAACTTCTGGCAACCATCACTCTACTTTCTGTTTCTATGAATTTGTCTGTTTTAAGAACCTCATATAAAATAAATCATATAATTTTTTGGTAACTTTTGCAGAAAATATATGTTCAACTATGGTATTTTGGCTTTGAATATTAATATCTCTCTTTTTTTTTTTTTTGAGTTGGAGTCTCACTCTGTTGCCCAGACTGGAGTGCAGTAGCCGCTCCCGGCCACCGCAGCCTCGACCTGCTGGGCTCCGGCGATCCTTCCCCCTCAGCCTTCCAAGTAGCCAGAATTACAGGCATGCGCTACCACACCTGGCTGATTTTTTGATTTATTGTAGAGATGAGGTCTCGCTGCCCAGGCGGGTCTCGAACCCGTGGGCTTAGGCAATCCACTCACCTCAGCCTCCCAAAGGCGCAGGATTACAGGCTGAGCCACCGAGCCCGGCTTAATATCTCTTTTAAATAATAGATTATATCAGTAGAAAAACATCTTAATTGGTTTTGTTCATTATTATTATTATTATTATCATTATCATTATTATTATTGAGTCAGTGTCTCACTCTGTTGCCCAGGCTGGAGTGCGGTGGCACATTCATGGCAACCACAGCCTTGACCTGCTGGGCTCAGGTGATCCTTCTGCCTCAGCCTTCCAGTAGCTGGAGCCACAGGCCTGCACCATCACGCCAGACTCATTTTTTGATTGATTGTAGAGACGAGGTCTCGGCAAATTGCCCAGACTGGTCTCAAATCCGTGGGCTCAGGCAATCTACTCACTGCAGTCTCCCAAAGTGCTGGGATTACAGGCTCGAGTCACCCTGCCTGACCTGTTCTTTCATTTTTTAAAGATATTATTTCATTCTAGACTTTCATCTGCTGTTTTTGTTCAAGAGTAAGAACTTACTCACATTCTTATTTCTGTCTTATTTCCAAGCTTTCTATTTGTTTCTATTATCAGGTTGTAGAATTTTCTTTTTGCCTTTGCTGGTTATACTTTATTTTTGTTGCCCAGGCTGGTCTTCAACTCCTGGGCTTAAGCAATCCTCCCACCTTGGCCTCCCAGAGTGCTGGAGTTATAGACGTGAGCTACCATACTCACCCAATTTCTTTTTCTTTCTTTCCTTTTTCTTCCCTCCCTCCCTCCCTCCCTCTCTCCCTCCCTCCCTCCCTCCCTCCCTTCCTTCCTTCCTGGCAACAGTGTGATAAAAGGTTTATTCATTTCTAAATAGTTCTTTCTATAATTTTCTTTTAATTCACAGATTCCATGTTCAAAGCCATTATCTTAAAAAAATTTTTTTTCTCTTTTTAGTTTTTTTCTATAGCATACTCTGTTCCTTAATCTAAACTTCTAGTTTTTCAGTCTGTAGTAGTTGTATCCATTTTGCTATTCATCTTGCTATTATGCTCTTTGCATATTTGCCTTATACTTAATAGTTTGAATTTTTAATATTTGTTATTTATATTTTTATGCATTGTACCCGTTTTTGAATAGAAGTATGCCTGCATGCATACCTCTATTTTATATCTATATAAATCTATTCCAAAAATATATTTCAAGTAGTCTATATAGTAAAACCTTAAAATGTTTGTTATTTTCAGATCATTTAATAAGGTTCCTTCAGGATTTTTTGAGACTATTCTTTGGGAATGTCATATTCTCAGTCATATACTGAGCATGAGATTGAGGTCAAACCCTCATTTGTGCTCTTTGAGTTGAAGCTGGTGAATGTGCCCCAGGACCCCAAAACTGTTGGTGACAATGCCTACTTCTTGCAGCCAGAATTCTCTTTTCTTTAAATGTTCTGAGAGATAGTGGCTAATAAATTAATTCTCTCAGAATAACCACCAAGAAAACTTTGTTACAAAAGACACAATTATCTGTAGAAATATATATATATATATATACTGCCTATGGTTAAAGAATTACCAGTTTCTTATAATGGCCCTGTATGATCTGACCTTGCCACTTTCAATCTGATTTCAGACTTCTCAGTTGCTTTTTTTTTTTCCTGATCACTAAACTCCAGTCTCACTGGCCTCATTGATATTTCTCATGCATTCAAACTTGACTCCTATCTTACAGATTGAACCCTTGTTCCCACTACCTAGAATCTTTATCCCAGGCATGCACCTGGCTTGTCCTTTCAAAACCTTTGTGTTTTTACTCAAATGTCTCATACCTAGAGTAATGTCTTCCTTGGGCCCATGATGTATGATTGAAACTAACAACCCTTTCTTAGCATATATTCTGCTTTATGTTTTATTACTAGTTTAGCACATAAAGTATTATGTATTTTTTTAAGCTCTTTTATTTTCTATATTTCTAACAGAATTTAAACTCCATGCAGGGAAGTGTTGATGAGTGTTAGGTTGCATTGCTGTGTCTCTTGCACCAATAACAGTATTTTACATATTATATGTCACTAATACATATTTGTCTAATTAACCAACTCACCAATTATTTAATTGACTTACCAATTAATATTATAGGTAGGAAAGGCATGAAAAAGTGTATTGTTACATAATAGCTTTTAAAATGATGGTATATAGATAGACCAATATGAATGAAAATAATAGGACATAAGCTGGGAAATTTTTTTGACTCTGGCATGGGTTTTTTTTTGGGGGGGGTTCAAGTTTTCTGTCTTTATTCTGTTCCAAACAATATTATTTAACTAATATAAACACTGTGTGTGTGTGTGTGTGTGTGTGTGTGTGTTGCGCGCGTATTTTTGAGTTGTAGTCTCACTCTGTTGCCCAGGCTGGAGTGTAGTGGCACACTCATGGCCACCACAGCCTCAACCTGCTGAGCTCAGGAGATACTTCTGCCTCAGCCTTCCGATGAGCTGGAACCAAAGGCGTGAGCCACTATGCCTAGCTAAATTTTTGGTTTATTGTAGAGACAAGGTCTTGTCAAGTTTCCCAACCTGGTCTTGAACCCCTGGACTCAGGCAACCCTCTTGCCTCTACTTTCCAAAGTTCTGGGATTATAGGTGTGAGCCTTCATGCCTGGCACACTATATATTTTGATAACAGAAAAGACAATTTTCCTTATTCTTTTAAAATTTTCCCTTAATTTTGTGCATCTTATATTTCAGATGAACTCAAAAACCAGTTTTTAAGTATACATAAATATTCTATTAGGATTTTATTAGAATTGCATTTGATGTATAGATTAATTTGGAAAGTTGACATATTTATATTAAGTATTTTATCAAGAAACATGTATAGTTTTTCATTTATTCCAGTCTTCTTTTATGTTGAATAAAGTTTTATAGTTTTCTTAAGTTGATCTAGAAAAATAGTGAAAATATATAAGTTGTGATATCAAAAACTTAAAATGTGAGGGGGAAAAGTAAAAGTATAGAGTGTTTGTATGTAATAGAAATTAAGTTGTTATTAGAGTAAAATAGATTGTTATAAGATGTTTTATGTAAAGTTCATTATAACAATAAAGAAAAAAACCTATGGCAGATATACAAAAGATTAAGAGGGAGGAATAAACCATCCCACCAGAATAAATAATCCAGTCATATAGGAAGATAGCAATAAAGAATAAAGGAAGAAATGAAAACAGTGAAAAAACAGTTAACATAATGATAATAGTAAGTTCTTTGCTATTAATACTTTAAATAAATTGATTAGATTCTTTTTACAAACTTATTTATTATTATTATTATTTTTGTTTTGTTTTGTTTTTGAGTTGGAGTCTCACTATGTTGCCCAGGCTGGAGTTCAGTGGCACGCTCCTGGCCACCACAGCCTCGACCTACTGGGCTCTGGCAATCCTTCTGCCTCAGCCTTCCAAGTATCCAGGACTACAGGCATGCACTACCATGCCCAGCTAATTTTTTTTTAATTGTAGAGACGAGGTCTCACCAACTTGCCCAGGCTGGTCTTGAACCTGCAGGCTCAGGCAATCCACTCACCTTGGCCTCCCATGGTGCTGGGATTACAGGCTGAGCTACCACGCTCGGCCACAAATTTTTTTATTTTTTAAAAAAATTTTCATCCACCAATACTATTTGGAAAATTGATTAAATTCTACACACAAAAGACAGAGTGCCTGAATTTATTGAAAACTAAAAACAGGTCAGGCACAGTAGCTCACACCTATAGTCTAAGCTACTCAGGAGGCTGAGGTGGAATGATCATCCGAGACCAGGAACTTGAGGCTGAGGTAGCTGTGATCATGCCATTGCACTCCAGCCTGGTGACAGAGTGAGACTATGACACACACACACACACACACACACACACACACACACACACACACGACCTACTATATACTGCATAGAAAGTTTAAGGAAAGACATAGGCTGAAAGTCAAGGAAAGAAAGATTTTTTCATGTAAATGGTAACCAAAATGGGGCAAGGTGTTAGATTTCTATCAGACCAACTAGTAAAAATTGTCACAAGAAACATAAAAGGTCATTATAAAATGATAAAAGGTCAATATATCAAGAATATGTAACAATTAGAAATATTTATGCACCCAACATCAGAGTCCTAAATATATACAGCAAATATTAACAGAATTGAATGGAGAAATAAAAGCAATGCAATAATAGTAGAGAATTGTAGCACCCCACTCTCAGCAATGAATAGGTCATCTACACAGAAAATCAATAAGGAAGCAACGTTTGAACAATCCCATAGACCAAATGAAGTTAACAGACATATACAAAACATTTCCTCCAAATAGCAATATAATACACATCCTCCATAAGCTCACACAAGACATTCTCCAAAACAGATGTTATGTTACAAAACAAATCTTAACAAATTCAAGAAGACTGAAATCATATCAAGTATTTTTTATGACCATAATGGTATAATATCAGGAGGGAAACTGGAAAATTTACAAATATGTAGAATTTAAGCAACATATTCCTGAAGAATCAATGGGTCAGTGAAGAATTTAGGAGGGATGTCAAAAAATATCACGAGACAAACTAAAATGGCCACACAACATACCAAAACTATGGGACACAGCTAAAACACTTCTAAGAGGAAAGTTTATTGCTATAAACAACCATGTTAAGAAAAAAGAAAAATCTCAGGTAAATAACCTAACTTTCTAGGGGAAAAGAACAAACTAAGCCCAGAATTATCAGAAAAAGGAAATAAGATTAGAGCAAAATAAATGAAAGTAGTAGAACACTGAAAATCAATAGAAAACATTAATAGAAGAGTTGATCTTCTGAAAAGATAAACAAAATTAACAAACCGTTAGCTAGTATAATCAAATGAAAAGGGGGAGAAGATACTAATAAAGTATGTATGAAAGAGGAGACTCTACAATTGATACAACAGAAATATAAAGGATAACAAGAGACTATCATTAACATTTATGTACCAAAAAATTGAATGACATATAATAAATGGATAAATTTCTAAAAACATCTAACCTACCGAGACTGAATCATAAAGAAATAGAAATTTTGAACAGACCAAAGAACAAGGAAGGAGTTTGAATCAGTAATAAAAAAAATCTCCCAATTAAAAAAAAAAGCAACTCAAGACCCAATACTATGAATTCTCTCAAACAAGAATTGATGCTAGTCTTCTTACATACTTTCACAAACATTGAATAGGTGAGAACACTTCCAAATTCATTTTACAAGACCAACATTTTCCTCATACTAAAGCCTGAGAGGGATACTACAAAAAAGAAAATGATATGTCAATATTCCTCATAAATATAATTGAAAAAATTCCCAAGAAAATACTAGAAAGCTAAATTCAATAGCACATTAAAAGGATTACTCACCGTGATCAAGTGGGATTTATCCCTGGGAAGCAAGAATGATTCAACATACATAAATCAATGTGACACACCACATTAACAAAATAAAGGACAAAAATTATATGATCATCCAATAAATGTTGTTATATGCCCCCCCCCATTCTGGAAGTGTCCCGCTATTGCCAATCCCTTATAGTATTATGATAAATGTTCAGGGTCCACTTATGAGTGCGAACATGTGGTACTCAGTTCTTTGTTGCTGATAGATCACTGAGTATTATAGACTAAATCCATCCAAGTTGCTGTGAAGTCCATAATTTTGTCCTTTATGGCTGTGTAATATTCTATTGTGTATATGTACCACATTGTTGTAATCCAGTCCACTTTCAATGGGTAGCATGATTTGTTCCAAGTTTTTGCTATTGTGAATAATGCTGCAATAAACATGTGTATGCCGGTATCTTTTTCATAAAGTGATTTGAGTTCCTCTGGGTATATTCCCAGAAACGGATTGTGGGCTCATATGGAAGGTCGATTTTTAGATCTTTTAGGAATCCCCACACTGTTTTTCACAGAGATTGTACTAGTTTATACTTCCACCAACAGTGTGGAAGCATTCCCTATTCCCCACATCCTTTCCAGCATCTGTTGTTTTTTGAGTTACTGATGATGACCATCTTGACTGGAGTTAGGTGGTATCTCATTGTAGTTTTTCTCACCACTTCTATTCAGCATATTACTGAAAATTCCAGCAAGAGAAATTAGGCAAAAAATAAATAAAAGGCATATAAATAATACAGGAAGAAATAAAGTCTCTATTTGCAGGTAACATGATCCTATATATAGAAAATGATAAAAACTCCACCAGAAAACTGTTACAGATAATACACAGATAGCTTCAATGCAATCCCTATCAAAATGCTAAAGGCATTTTTTTCAGAGAAAAAAAGCCTCTCTGAATTCATATGAAACCACAAATACCCAAAAGAGAACAATCTTGAGAATAAAGAACAAACCTGGAGGAATCACATTTCCTGATTTCAAACTATATCACAAAAATACAGTAATCAAAACAACATGATATCAACATAAAAACAGACACAGATGAAAGGAACAGAATGGATAATGCAAAACTAAGTCTATGCATATGCTGTTAACTAATATTTGACAAGAATACCAAGAATATACAACGGAGAAAGTATAGTCTCTTCAGTAAACATTGTTGGGAATACTGGATATCTATAGGCAAAAGACCCCTATCTTACACCACTCACAAATGTTAACTTGAAATGGATTAAAAACATGAAACCATAAAACCGAAGAAGACAATATAGAAAAAATTTCCCCGATAATAATCTTGGCAATGATTTTTTGGATATGACACCAAAAGCACAGACAATAAAAGCAAAAATAAAAAAGTGGAACTACATCAAACTAAAAAAACTTCTCCTTAGCAAAGGAAACAATCATCATAATGAAAAGACAACCAATGGAATGGAAGAAAATATTTGTAAGCCATAGATGTGTTAAGGGGCTAGTATGCAAAATATATAAGAAACTCATACAACTTAACAGCAAAAAACAAAAACAGCAACAAAAAAATCTAAGTAAAAAATTGATAAAGAATCAACATTTTCCCACAGAAGATGTACTAATGGCCAATAGGTCCATGTCATTGCTACTATCCCAGTCAAAGAGATTATTCCACTAGAATACCTGGATTTTAGTACTAGTCTTCTAAATGGTCTCCCAGGTTCTAAAAATTTTTGGAATAGTCATAACAATTTATTAACAATAAATATAAACAGGTTCCCTTCCTCTGTTCAAACCCCTATCAGGGTCCTCCAATCACTTACCTCAAAGTAAAAAAAAAAAAAAAAAATCCTTCAAAATGGCATGCCCTGCTGTATATGTCTAGCTCCTAGAATATCCCTCAGGTCATCTTTTGCATTCTTTTGCTTACTCTCCTGGCTGCTCTTGCTTCTTCTGAAAGGGAACAAACAACTGAACTTAGAGTCTTTGCTCTGGTTGTTTTTTCTGCCTGGAATTTAATTTCCCAAGATATTCAGAAGGCTCAGACATTTGCCTCCTTCAGTCTTTGCTCAAATGCCCTCTTACTAATGAAGTCTTCTCTTAACAATCTATGGAAAATATGTATTTAAATTACCAAAACAAACAAACAAAACACTCTTTTAGCACCATTAACTTTCTCTTACAATTACTCAAAATACATAAAAATGTTACATAATTGACTATGTTGTCATTTATATTTACTATCCATTTCTCTTGATTAGAATGCATATCTCATAAGGGCAAGGATGTTTACCTTTTTAATCATAATGTGGCTGGGTGTGGTGGCTCAAGCTTGTAATCCCAGCACTTTGGGAGGCCGAGGAGAGAGGATTGCCTGAGCCCACGGGTTCGAGACCAGCTTGGGCAACATGGTAAGACCTCATCTCTACAATAAATAAAAAAATTGGCCGGGAGTGGTAGCACGCACCTGTAGTTCTTGTTACTTGGAAGACTGAGGCGGAAGGATCACCTGAGCCCAGCAGGTCGATGCTGGGGTGGCCGTGTGTGTGCCACTGCACTCCAGCCTGGATGACAGAGTAAGACTCCAACTCAAAAAAAAAAAAAATCCTAATGTGTCCCATGCACCTACAATGGTGACTGGAATACAGTAGGGACTTTATGGGTATTTATTTAGGAGAAAATACACATGACACCATAGATTCCCTGTTAGTTTTTAACCATTCTGTCAATGCTGTTTGAATGCCCTTTTTACATCGCCTTTCAAGCTGATATTTCTCAGTATTTTCTAGAATAATAAAAATAAAACAAATCACTATTTAGAAAGCAATGGCCTTAAGATAACTGAATTTTCTGTGTAACCACATGCTCAACTTTATGCTCTCTGTAAGGGAGCTACAACCCCACTCACCCCCCCTACACCCCTTCCCTGCTAATCAACACAGGAAACTGCCTTCAGGCCTGTTTTAGCATTGCAAAGCAGGAAGGCCCTGCTCTAACTCTCCCTCAAGGCCCTGATCTAATCCCCAAGCTGGCTCACAAAGGTGGGAAAGGAACCCCCCTCCAGCTTCCCAAGGGGTCCCTAGTCCCCAGGCTCACAGAGATGGGAACAGAAGACCCAACTGACTTCTCGTGGAGCCCCTTTCCTCCATCCCCAAGCTCAACTGCTTGCAAGAAATTTTCCACTCCAGATCCCCTTACACTATGCACATATAAAAGACCTTCCCTGCTTCAAGTCGAGGCTGTTGCCACTTTGGTGTCATCCCAGGTGCTTTACTTTAATAAACTCCTTTGCCTGAACATAGAGCATGTGCTCCTTCTGGCAAACCTTACATTCTCACTTTTCAGATTTCATTCTTTTCAAACTTTGCTGAGATCCTAACCTTTTGCACATGTTCCAGATGTGATTCCCAGAGCTATTCTGGTCACTAAATTTAAATAACTACATAATAAGTAATTTCAGCATTTCACAAATGTTTTTCTGAGTTCATCTTGACACCCCATTCATTGTCACTACAATGGTAGATGAAATTATATTCACTTCGATCAAGGTAAGAAGATCATGTAGTCAATTATCTTCTTAAAGCAAATAAGAAGCAGGACCATGCCCAAATAAGGCAAATGTCTCATCAGATCATACTCAAATAAGGCAAATGCTTAGTTGTGGTCAATTAAGTGAGTTCTACTTTGCATTCTCGTTGGGTCTATAAAAAGAAAACTTGCAGCTCACATGGAACAGAGCTCTCTGAACTCCCTTGGTTTTGAGTGAATCATTCTTTGCTCAAATGAACACAAATATAATTTTTTTAAAATTGGTGTCTCACTCTGCCGCCCAGGTTGGAGTCCAGTGGCACGCTCAAGGCCACCCCAGTTTTGACCTGCTGGGCTCTGGCTATCCTTCCACCTCAGCCTTCCAAGTAGCTGGAACTATAGGTGTGTGCTACCACGCCCAGTAATTTTTTGATTTATCTTAGAGACAAGGTCTTACCAAGTTGCTCAAGCTGGTCTCGAACCCCTGGGCTCAGGCAATTCTCTCACTTTGGCCTCTCAAAGTGCTGGGATTACAGGCTTGAGCCACCGTGCCTGGCCCAGTATAATTTGTCTAAAGTTTTTCTTTTAACAGTTTCAAGTTTCAGGACACTTCTCAAAGGAAGACATTCAAGCAGCCAACAAACATGAAAAAATGCCCATCCTCACTAATCATTCGAGAAATGCAAATTAAAACTACAAGGAGACATTAAACACTGGTAAGAATGGCTATCATTAAAAAGTAAATAGGTGTTGGCATGGCTGCGGAAAAAAAGAAATTCTTCTACACTGTTGGTGGGAATGTAAACTGGTTCAGCTTTTGTGAAAAGTAGCACTAAAAATTGAGCTTCCATACTATCCAGCAATCCCACTTCTGGGAATATACTCAGGAAACTAAAGTGCTCTACCAAAAATACACCTACACGTGTATATTTATTGCAGCATTATTCACAATAGCAAAAATATGGAACCAACCCAGATGCCCACTGAAAGTGGACTGGATAAGGAAAATGTGGTATGTGTACATGGTGGAATATTACACAGCAATAAAGAAGAACAATATCATGTCCTTTGCAACAACATAGATACAGCTGGAGACCATCATACTAAGTGAACTATCATAGAAACGGAGAAGTGAATACTGCATGTTTTCAGTCATAAATGGTACCTGATCACTGGTCACATGAACAAGAGGATAGGAATGGCAGATGCTAGAAAGGAGAGAAGGAGGGGAGATAGGTGGCACATGGAAACACACTGGGTACCAGGTCCACTATCAGGAGGAGAGAGGACTCGTGAGAAGTCCAAATCTTACCTGCATGTCATTTACTTATGTAGTAAATCTTCACATGTACCCCACAACTCTAAAATAGAAATATATACGTATATTTATTTAAATGTTAAGGTTCAGATACTCTTTCTAATTATGCTCTGATTGTGACTAATGCAGTCACTGTTCTAGAAGAAAATGATATGTGATGCCTCACTCTTCAGATAGGTCTTAGATTCTAAAAAATAACTAATTGCATTGGTAACAGGATATAGAATAAGAAATATACTCCAGATAAATCACTGTTGCTCCCTGAGATGGACACAATCACTGGCTCTACATTATCTCTGAGGAAACCAGAGTTATAGGACCTTGTGCACCTGCTTCCAGACACTGCAAACCCCTCCTGACTTCCTTGTCACAGCCTGTCTGGAGTCTTTACTCTCTTGACCCTGACTTAACATACTGAAGCTCGTACAACTGATTCTAAAACTTTAGTCTACATGTATTTGAAGGGCAACAAGGCATTTATGAAATCCTAGCTATGGATGGATGGATGGATGCACTTGTGTCTTAATGACAAAGTATTGTGTGTCCATTTGGTTTGTAGCTTTAGGGAACATATAAAATACTATGTTTATACACATTCTCTGTGATCAGTGCAAACTACACTCCACAGAAATGTGGGTGCATCTGTTATGACCTAGTAAGCGAGAAGAAGTCACATCAGCAAGCTGAGTTTAATTAATTAGGAGTTTATTAACGCGTGGGTCAAGAGCAGGCAAATGCCAGGAGAAAACTCTTGACAAATTGGTGCAGTTTGTGACAAGCTTTTACAAGTTAAATTTGCAGTATTGACTATGTAGCAACCTAGTGGCCATACCAACTATTAACTAACAACTTGGCAACCAAAATGGGAACTTCTGGTTGTTAGGGAGCTCTGATTAATTTCATGTCCTAGGTATAGTCAGTGCCCAGAAAATCCCTGGAGTTCTGCCATTAAGATATAGTTTAAGGTAGTTACATAAAGACAAAGTAGAAGAATCATTACACAATGGAGTTACCTTGGTTAGGTCACTAACAGAATATAAGAACAAAATATGAAAATGTAACAATGGGGTTTTGCAAAGTGTAACATTTGATTTCAGTTAACAAAGCATACAATGATATGGAACTTATGACTAAGGAATTTTGTAACAGTCAGTAGGAAACCGTCAGCATGACCTGCCCAAAGGAGACAAAGCTGGGGATCTGCAGTCATGGGAACATTACTGTAATCACACATAGGCATTGATTCTTAGGTCAGGCAGGTAACTAAGATGAAAGTTTTAAACAAAATGGAGTAAGCTGGTTAATATCATTATTTTGCCAGCAATTTGATTTTATTAACTCATTTAGCTCATTTCACATCCACTTTAAGAAGAGTGGAACCCCCATTTCCCAGTCTCCCTCATACTGCCTATCCCCAACCAGGGGCCCTGTGACAGCTACTTTACCTAAAAGCCACCATGCCCTGCCTAGGTGGCATTGGGCTAATGAAAACTTAGGACCGGCATTTCCATGCAAGAGCAGGGCCTCTGGGCAGGACTTCTGGCATTGTCCACTGGAAGCCATTCTGTATACTGGGTTCTGCCCACCCACCGGAAGCTCTGGATCCACCCAATGTAACCCAGACAGCAAAACACTGTTTCTCTCCTCTGAGGTTCAGTGATGCCACACGAGGTGACCTTTGCCAGTTTCAGAATAGACACCATGTTGCCCATTTCCCTCGTAGCTGCCTCTCCTGGCTTGGCTGTGCTCAACAGAGTCCGATGGTGGTGGCCGAGTTGAGGGACCTGACTCAGATAAGTGGTGCATCCCCTAGTCATGCACCCAACTCTTACTCTGCATTAAAATTTACAGATTTATTTCTTCTGAGTGTTCTCTCAATTTAAACACTGTATTTACATTTACTCACCCCAATAACTTTGGTCTTCCGGATTTTGAAATATGACATATGTGAAGAGAATTTCACAGAACTTAACACGTGCAGTTTTAATAACTAGATGAAAGGATAAATGACCAAAATGGAAAGCGTGCCAACTTTCATAAAGCAGCTTCTAGGTAAACTAAAAAAAGATATTGACTCTAACACTATCGTAACTGGGGACTTTAATACCCCACTTACAACCCTAGGCAGATCAACAGGACAAAAAAATCAGCAACAAGATCTGGAACCTCAATGTGACTCTTGACCAAATGGACTTAATTAATACCTACAGAACACTTCACCCAACGGCCACAGAATATACATTCTACTCATCACCACATGGAATGTATTCTAAGATCAACCACATCCTTGGCCATAAATCAAGCATAAACAAATTTCAAAAGATTGAAATTTTGCCACACACCTTCTGAGACCACAGTGGAATAAAAATAAACATCAACACCAACAAGTTTCCCCCCAAACCCACAAAGACATGGACACTAAACAGTATGGTATTAGATAACTCCTGGGTCAATGACTGAAGGACGATGACGCCAGTGACACTTAGTACCCTTTGAGGCCAAGAGATTTATTAGAGCAGTGACTACAGGGAGAGGGAAGGAGGTCTGTAACCGCCTGGTGGGAAAAGGGAGTGAGAGAGAGAGAGGGCGAGAGAGAGGTCTGTATTTATCAGTTTTGGGAGGGGGCGGCCTGTGCTCTCTGAGCCTGGCCGTGCCAGCCAGAGCCATCTTAGGGTCTTTATTGGAGGGAGCTATGAGGTAGTATTCCTATAGGGAGATAATGTTTGTACATGAGTTTAAGTTTCACGCGCGCGAGGGAGAGGCAGAAATTTACGGCCTTTGTTGTCTTTGTTAGGTTCCCTAGTGTTGGTGCCACCTCGGGAGGCATCCTTCTGGCTGTTCCCTGTGTCTTTCAATGATGGAATCAAAACAGAAATTAAAAGATACCTGGAAACAAATGAAATGAAGAAACATCTTACCAAAATCTCTGGGATGCCATGAAAGCTGTAGTAAGAGGGGAATTCATGTATCTACAAATACACATGAAGAAAATGGAAGGATTAACAGCCTAACAAGTCACCTAAGGAAGCTGGAAAAGCAAGACCACCAAAACCCTAACTTCAGCAGAATAATTCAGATCACTAAAATAAAAGCCCAAATCTGGGACATAGAAGACAAAAAGATAATACAAAAAAATCAATGAAACAAAAAGCTGTTTCTTTGAAAGGATAAACAAGATCGATGGTCCCCTAGCTAGACTAACCGAGAAAAAGAGAGAAAAAGCCCAAATAAACACAATCAGAAACACAAAAGATGAAGTCACATCTGACCCTGAAGAAATGCAAAAGATCATTAGATACTACTACGTATACTTGTATGGAAACAAACTTGAAAACCTAAGGAAATGGAGGACTTTCTGACATCACACAACCTGCCTAGCTTGAAACAAGAAGAAATCAAGACCCTAAATAGACCAATAACAATCAAGGAAATTGACTATGTCATAAAAAAAACTACCTATAAAAAAAAAAAGCCCTGGACCAGATGGCTTTACAGCAGAATTCTATAAGAATTTAAGGAGGAACTGATACCAATCCTACTGAAAGTATTCCAGGTGATTGAGAAAGATGGAACTCTCTCCAAATCATTTTATGAAGCTAACATCACATTGATACCCAAACCAGGTGAAGACCCAACAAAGAAAAAGTACTACAGGCCAATATCTTTGATGAACATAGATGCTAAAATTCTCAACAAGATCCTAGCAAACTGGATTCAACAGCACATATCAAAAATGATTCATCATGACCAAGTAGGCTTCATTCCCGGGATGCAAGACTGGTTCAACATTCGTAAGACCATAAATGTAATTAAATACATCAACAGACGTCAAAACAAAAACCACAATTATATCATTAGATGCAGAAAAACCTTTTGATAAAATCCAGCACCCCTTCTTGATAAAAACCCTTGAACAGCTAGGCATACATGGAACATACCTCAAAATAGTAAAAGCCATTTACGAGAAACCCACAGCCAGCATACACCTAAACAGACAAAAATTGGAACCATTTCCCCTGAAAACTGGAACAAGACAAGGATGCCCACTCTCACCCCTCCTGTTCAATATAGTATTGGAAGTCCTGGCTAGAGTAATCAGAAAAGAGAAGGCAATCAGGGGTATCTAAATAGGAAAAGAGGAAGTCAAGTTATCTCTCTTTGCAGATAACATGATTGTATACCTTGAAAACCCAAGAGAATCTGTCAAAAATCTCCTTGCATTGATAAAGGGCTTTAGTAAAGTCTCAGGGTATAAAATAAATGTGCAAAAGACAATCGCATTTCTTTACACCAATAATAGACAAACAGAAACCCAAATAAAAACCACAATCCCATTCACAATAGCCACAAAAAATTGAAATACCTTGGCATCTTCCTAACCAGAGACGTGAGAGACCTTTATAATGAAAACTACAAAACACTGCTCAAAGAAATCAAAGATGACACAAATAAGTGGAAAAATATCCCATGCTCATGGATTGGAAGAATTAACATTGTGAAGATGTCCATCTTACCTAAGGCAATCTACAGATTTAACGCAATACCCATCAAATTACCAGCAACATTCTTCTCAGACCTAGAAAATGTAATACAGGAATTCATATGGAAACACAAATGACCAAGAATAGTCAGAACAATCCTCAGCAAAAAAAAAAAAAAAAAAAAAAAAGCAGGAGGTATCACACTACCAGACTTTAAACTTTACTATAAAGCTACAATAATCAAAACAGCCTGGTATTGGTACAAGAATAGACATCTAGACCAGTGGAATAGAATTGAGATTCCAGAAGCAAAACCTCAATTTCTCAACCAACTCATCTTCGACAAAGCCTCCACCACCCACCACTGGGGAGAGGAGAACCTATTCAGTAAATGGTGCTGGGAAAACTGGCTGACCACATGCAGAAGATTCAAACAGGACCCCTATCTATCCCCATACACAAAAATTAACTCTAAATGGATCAGAGACCTAAATGTAAAACCTCAAACCATAAGAACTTTAGAAAATGCAGGACACACCCTTATGGAAGTTGGAGCTGGCAACCAATTCCTGAACAAAACCTGAAATGCACAGGCCATAAGAGACAAGATAGACAAGTGGGACCTCATTAAACTGACAAGCTTCTGCAAAGCCAAAGAGACCATCAAGAGAGCAGGGAGACAGCCCACAGACTGGGAAAAAGTATTTGCCAACTCCATGTCTGACAAAGGTCTAACATCAAGGATCTACAAGGAACTCAAATGTTTTGAAAAGAAAAAACAAACAACGCCATTACAAAGTGGGCAAAAGATATGAACAGACACTTCTCAAAAGAAGACACACAAGTGGCCAACAGATACATGAAGAAATGTTCAACATCACTAGTCATCAAGGAAATGCAAATTAAAACTATACTGAGATAGCACCTAACTTCAGTCAGAATGGCCATTATCAATAACTCAAAAAATAACAGATGCTGGAGAGGATGTGGTGAAAAAGGAACACTTCTACACTGTTGGTGGGAGTGTAAACTAGTACAGCCTCTGTGGAAAGCAGTGTGGCGATTCCTAAAAGCTCTAAAAATTGACCTTCCATATGACCCCACAATCCCCTACTGGGAATATACCCTGAAAAACTCAAATCACTCTATAAAAAGATACCTGCACACATATGTTTATCACAGCATTGTTCACAATAGCAAGATCATGGAACCGACCATGCTGCCCATCAAAAGAGGACTGGATTAAAAAAATGTGATACATATACACAATGGAATATTATGCAGCCATAAAAAAGAACAAAATCATGAATTTTGCAACAACCTGGATGGAATTAGAGTTTATAATACTGAGTGATCTCTCACACAAACAAAGATCTGAGTATCACATGTTCTCACTCATAAGTGGACCTTGAGCAACTACCATAATACTACAAGAAAAGGATTGACAGTGGTGTAAACTATGGGGAGAACAGGGAGGGGAAGGGAGGTGGATGGGATTAATGATAGTCAATATCTGTCTGGGGAAAAAGGGGCACACTTCACCAACAAGGGTACCCGCACAATGAATATTTGTATACCTAATCCTTAACTGTACCCCACAATTTTAAAATAAAAATGTATATTTAAAAAAATTTGCATTTTTCTGACTACCATTAAGATTAAAATTGCTTTTTTAAAAATGGCTTGTCTTCTGGAATTCTTTTTACTTTTTAAAATTTTTTGAGTCAAGGTCTTACTCTGTCACCCAGGCAGTGGCACCCTCACGGTTCAATGCAACCTTGACCTCCTGGACTCAGGTGATCCTTCCACTCAGTTTCATGAGTAGCTAGGACTATGGGTGTGAGTCACAATGTTTGGGTTTTTTTTTTGTAGAGATGAGGTCTTGCTATGTTGGTTTGACTGGTCTCAAACTTCTAGGCTCAAGGGATTCTCCCATCTCAGCCTTCCAAAGTGCTGGCATTATAGGCATGACCCACCATGCCCACATGGAATTCTTGTATGCACAAGAGTTTTGCTCATTTTAGGTGGATTTTTTCCCTCTCATTAATTTGTAGGATTATTTAGTATAGTTTTAAATCATTTACTTATTTATGTATTAACCTTATTAATTACAGAGGATTTGACTTTTTTGTTTGTGTAACTTGCTATTTCAATTTTTATGATCTATTATTATAGAATCCCTGTATTTTAATGTGGTTGGATTTATTATATATGTCTGTATCGCAATGTCTTTTATCTTTGGCTTAAGAAATCATGAATGTATTCACTTCTAAGAGATATAATTTTTGTCTTCCCATGTAGGCCATAATGAGGCAAAATTATTTTTTGTGCATTATTTAAAGTGGAAGCCTAAATGTATATTTTGCCATTTGCCATTTTAATAGCTTATTACCACAGAAAAATGTATTTAAAAGCAGTTTTTCTTTTCTTTTTTCTTCTTTTTTTTGAGTTGGAGTCTCTCTCTGTCGCCCAGGCTGGAGTGCAAAGTGCTCATGGCCTCTGCAGTCTCGATCTGCTGGGCTCAGGCAAACCTTCTGCCTCAGTCTTCCAACTACCCTGAATTACAGACACATGCCACCAGCCCTGCTAGTTTTGGTGATTTATTGTAGAGACAAGGTCTCACCAAGTTGCCCAGGCTGGTTTCAAACCCCTGGACTCAGGCAATCCTCTTGCCTTGGCCTTCCAAAGTGCTGGGATGGCAGGCTGAGCCACCGCGCCCGGCCTAAAATCAGCTTTTCTAATGCTTCGCACCATCACTGCAGCCGTAAATAAAGATCCATGTATGTGTTTCTCCTTATGAACTCTAGAGTCTGTGCCATTAGTTTTTCACCTAAATTTTATGCCACTATGTTGGTATCACACTTAAAAATATATAGTTTTATGATACCAGTCTTTTTTAGAGTCTCATTCTTGTTGCCCAGGCTGGAGTGCAGTGGCACACTCATGGCCAGCCCGACATTAACCTGCTGGGCTCAGGTGATCCTAGCTTCTCCCCAGTAAATAAGTATTTTAGCAAATCTTCATAGTCATTTTCTTTTTTTTTTAGTTGGAGTCTCACTCTGTTGCCCAGGCTGGAGTGCAGTAGCACGCTCATGGCCACTGCACCTCAACCTGCTGGGCTCAGTGACCCTTTCACCTCAGCCTTCCAAGTAGCTGAAATTACAGGCACGTGCTACCACGCCCAGTTAATTTTTTGATTTGTTGTAGAGATGAGGCCTCACCAAGTTGCCCGGGCTGGTCTCGAACCCTTGGACTCAGGCAATCCTCTCACCTCGGCCTCCCAAAGTGCTGAGATTACAGGCTGAGCCACCGTGCCCAGCCCATAGTCATTTTCTTTTTCTTTCTTTCTTCTTTTTTTTTGAGTTGGAGTCTCACTCCGTTGCCCAGGCTGGAGTGCAGTGGCACGCTCATGGCCACCCCAGCGTCGACCTGCTGGGCTCTGGTGATCCTTCCATCTCAGTCTTCCAAGTAGCCAGAACAATAGGTGTGCGCTACCACGCCTGGCAAATTTTTGATTGATTGTGGAGATGAGGTCTCACCAAGTTGCCTGGGCTGATCTCGAACCTGTGAGCTCAGGTAATCCACTCACCTTGGCCACCCAAAGTGCTGGGATTACAAGCTGAGCCACCGAGCCTGGCCCCATAGTCATTTTCTATTGCAGCATCAGCAAGCATTCCGAACCAATAATTGACACTGTCAAGAATGCATTTTACCAATATTTTAAATTTTTACATGATAATAAAACATATTTTATTACCCTTACATTCCATACTTAGTTCAGAACCTTACTGACTTTATATCTCTTTTTCTTCAAGTATTTCTCCTACATATTTGTTATTGTAGTTCTTTTCTAAATTTATTGCATGACTAATCTTTGAAATTCTTTTTTTTTTTTGAGTTGGAGTCTCACTCTGTCACCCAGACTGGAGTGCAGTGGCCGCTCCCGGCCACCGCAGCCTCGACCTGCCGGCTCCGGCGATCCTTCCGCCTCAGCCTTCCGAGTAGCCGGAATTATAGTCACGCGCTACCACACCCGGCTGATTTTTTGATTTATTGTAGAGATGAGGTCTCGCTGCCCAGGCGGGTCTCGAACCCGCGGGCTCAGGCAATCCACTCACCTCAGCCTCCCAAGGGCGCGGGATTACAGGCTGAGCCACCGAGTCCGGCCAAAATTCTTTTTTTTTTTTTTTTTTTTGAGTCAGAGTCTCATTCTGTCGCATAGACTGGACAGGCAATTCACTCACCTTGGCCTCCCAAAGTGTGGGATTACAGGCTGAGCCACTGAGCCCAGCCTGAAATTCTTAGAACTGGATGCTGCAACAGCTGCCCTATTGGGTTTTTGGTGTTTTTTCTTCATGGAATCCATGCCTGAATCTGCGGTATACAATTTTTAGGTGCCTCATTAGACCAGTCCTAGTGGTGTTTCATCTTTTAGCCTTGGCACTCCAGTTATATTTTCTCTTGTGCTTGACAGGGTAGCCACATTAGCCACAGATTGACTTCTGAAGATGGTAGGCTTTAGAGCCACAGCAGCAGCACAGTGTGTGTGTCTTTTTCGATGCTTTCCAAACAATGATTTTCACTTCATCATTTCACATCTACAGCCAAGACCAAAGAGCTGTCATGGTGTTCTTTTTGTGGAAACATTTTTTTTTTTTTTTGAGTTGGAGTCTCACTCTGTCACCCAGACTGGAGTGTAGTGGCCGCTCCCGGCCACCACAGTCTCGACCTGCTGAGCTCCGGCCATCCTTCCACCTCAGCCTTCCAAGTAGCCGGAATTACAGGCATGCGCTACCATGCCTGGCTGATTTTTTGATTTATTGTAGAGATGAGGTCTCACCAATTGCCCAGGTGGGTCTCGAACCTGTGGGCTCAGGCAACCCACTCACCTCAGCCTCCCAAAGGTGCAGGATTACAGGCTGAGCCACTGAGCCCAGCTGGAAATATTTTTTTTAAATTTTGAGTTGTAGTCTCACGCTGTCTCCCAGGCTGGAGGGCAGTGGCACGCTCCTGGCTACTGCAGTCTCAACCTGCTGGACTCAGGCAATCCTTCCGCCTCAGTCCTCCAAGTAGCTGGAACTACAGGCACGCACCACCATGCCCGGATAATTTTTTGATTTATTGTAGCGATGAGGTCTCACCAAATTGCCCAGGCTGTTCTCAAACCCACAGGCTCAGGCAATCCTCTCACCTTGGCCTCCCAAAGTGCTGGGATTATAGGCGTGAACCACTGCGCCCGGCCTTGTGGAAACATTTTAAAAACATTGCCAAGGTTTTTACTTTATTCTGAATCTTAGCACTTTGAATGTGTTGTCTGTAATCCTGCACCCACTTTTATGTTGAAAATCTAAGTTATATTTTTATAGATGATAGGATTTTCTGACTCCAGTTTGACGTATTTTTCTTTCTTCTTGTATATTTTCAAGAATATGCCTAGATGTGAATTTATTTTTCTATTTTTAAAGATGCTCTCTTTTGTGATAGTTCTCCTTTTACAAGGTATATTGTTCATATTTTTTTCTTTTGCCTCTCTTCATCTTATCCCTTTTCTTTATATAGATCTTTATTTTGTTTGTCTGTATTTTTTGATACTTCCTCTACCTGGTCATGCAACTTCCTAGATTGTGATTTAGATTTATTTATATTATATTATTTTTTATTATCCAACTTAATGTGTGCTTTTAATGGAAATTATTGCATTTCAACTAACATTTTGACTTTTGGATTCTTGTTTTATGTTATGTTGATTTCCATCTTTTAGCTCTTTGAATGAAACTATTACTTATTTTACTATAATTGTTCTTTATTTATTTCAAAGTTATATTCAACACACATATTTACATATTAAATAAACTTACCATTTTAAAAGTGTACACACATATTTAATAGAGTTGTTTTTTAGGAAATAAATGTTTTTTCTAGCAACATTTATTTTACTGTTAAATTCATCTCTCTCAGTATTGAAAGACAAGATTTTAAAATATGTTGCTAAAATACCTTTTGTTGGAGGCAGAAATTAATCATTGTAAAGATTAAAATTAATAAGTACTCAAAGCCCCAACAGGATATTTAGAACTTGAGAAGATATTTTCACTGTATACTAAGAATGAAACAAAGGTGAGGTCCTAGCTTTTTTTTTTTTTTCTTATAAGTTTAAAAGTCAGATATTAGGTTCAGTTACCCTGAACTGCTGGAAGCAAAACACATTTACTCTGACTCCAGCAAAAATTTATTTATCAGACATTTCGGTTTGAATGCATAATCAGTAACAGGTGGCTCAAAACTGTTACAGGAGGGAAAAACATCTAGGAAATTAAAGGTATAAAATAACATTCATGATAACAAAATGGACTATAACTCATCTCTCTGAACATTTGTGCAAAAACTTGAGCATCTCAAAATATGAATAAATGTGAAATACATATTCTTGAATTCTGTTATTTACTGTCATGATCATTTAAAATCTGTCAGTCTTTGGGGCAGATATATGATTTAATCTATGAGTCAAGTTATACTTTTGAAGAATTACATAAATTAGTCTAAATTGTATATAAAATAATTAAAAAAATAAAACCAAAGTACAATTTGAAAAGAAAGTACAAAAAGGAGTCATATGCCTGATTAGCCACCAAGGCCAGCTACAAGCTAATGAGAGAGATGGATGTATTATTAACACAAGAGAAAACATAATAAGGGAATTAAATAGATGTGTTGGAAATAGACCTGGATATATAACAAGACTTAATTTTGAGTGTGTCTCAAGAGTATATAATAGTGGCATGGGACCTGCCACAACCATTCTCTCCCCAAATCATTCCTTATTGGGCTCCACAGTGGCACCATGGATACTTCTTAGACATTCTAAACATGATCTCAGCAGATGCACTTTGTACTTATTTTTCCCTTTCTGAATTCATTTTTTTCAAGATATCCACATATCTTTATGGCACAACTCTTTTTTCCCCTCTTTCACATGCTTTATTTTTCCCTTTGGCATTTATCTTTACCTAACATATAAATGTTTTACTCTCTTATCTTTTATCCTTGATGTGAATTAAAATAACATGACCTCACTCTTCCCAAAGATTTTGTTTGCTACAGAAGCACATACAGACCCTGCACTGGTGAATGACAGGTGTCTGGAACTCTTTTGTTGCCACTCTTCCTATTGTTGGTGACTTGAGACCTTAGAAAAACCATAAACCCACATTACTGAGTCCACTTCAAAGTTTATATGAAGAGATTCCCATTTTTGGCAACAAAGGGAATGCGGTTGTACAGGGATCATCATGTGCAAGTGCTTAGAAGTGAGACTCAGATCGGAGTGTTCTAGGACTTGTAGGCTTATGTTAAGTCTGATGAGAACATAGAGTAAGGCCTTAGAAGTTGGATCTTTGTTTTCAGAGTGATGGCAGCCATGGAATTTTTACAGCAAAGGAGAAAAGTGATCTGATTTAGGTCCTAACAGCCTTCCCCTGGCTGCAGAGGGCAGAACAGACTCAGTGAGTGGAAAAGGAGGCGACCATCAAGAAAGCAGCTGCAGTTATTCTTGGGAGTACTGGTTATGGCTGGACCAGAGTGGATGTGGATTTGGGGGTGGCGGTTGACTTCTACTTGTTTTTAAGGAAGGGCTGATCACATTTTGTAATGTGGAGGTTGACAGAGAAGCAGAGGATTCAGGACTCCAGAGTTTCTGACTTTAGCAATTCGAAAGATAAGAAGTGCCATCAGTTTAGATGGAGAAGTCAGTGGTATGAGTACTTTTCCATGAGAATATTATGAGTTAGGTTTTGGCCATGTTGAGTCTCACATGTTCTAGAGACTCTCAAGTATAGGTGATGAGTAGACAGATGGATATGCAGATCTAGAGTGCTGGGAATAGCTACAGGATGGAGACATCTAAAATGTGACTTCTGGTCTATGGACCAAGGTGGAACTCTGGGTCCAATGAGGAGGGGGCATGTTCAGCTCATGGTGGCCATGCTGTTAGGAGACAAGGGAGAAGAGAGTGGGGGCTATAAAGTCTCTTGCTTGGGCAACTGTCATGGGTGATGGATGTTATAGGACAAGGAAAAGTAGTGGTCATCAGCAGGAAGGTTTAAGAAGGGAAAAGTTCAGCAGGTGGCCAAGGTCTTCATGGGGAAATGGGTATGAGATGGAGATGGAGGTAAAGCAGTAATGGAGGTAAGGTGATAATGAAGTTGGGCTGCTGTTTATTTACCCTTCTGTGCACTAACCAGACTTTTGTGGTGACTTTTTTTTTTTAGTTGGAGTCTCTGTCACCCAGGCTGGAGTGCAGTGGCATGCTCACGGTCACCGCAGTCTCAACTTGCTGTGCTCAGGTGATCCTTCCTTCTCACCCTTCCAAGTAACTGGAACTACAGGTGCATGCCACCACACCCAGCTAATTGTTTTTTATTTACTGTAGAGACGAGGTCTCACCAAGTAGCCCAGGTTAGTCTTGAACTCCTGGACTCAGGCAATGCTCTTGCCTCGGCCTCCCAAAGTGCTGGAATTACAGGCTTGAGCCACCACTCCTGGCTTGTGGTGACTCTTTATGGGACTTGGGGAGTTTCTGTTAGAATATCAGATTAGCTCAGCAAGGCATCATATCAATAGTTATGGGTTTTGAACAAGTATTATGTGGACATAAGTTGTAAATGGTGAATGGACAGAATGGACAATGTAGAAATGGAACATGGCAGGGGTATTTAGATCTGCATGTGTCTGGATGACAAAGGTTAAAGCCAGAAACAAGGCCAGATAGAGGAGCCTTCCAAGTGAGACCAGAGACTATCAATGGAGGTCTGGTGCATAATGGGATCCTATTGCATTTGCCAAGCACTTCCTGGATTCCATGTGCAACAGAGCATGTGAGAAGGCCAGAGAAATGCCAATTTTGTGGGCCGTGTGGAGGTAGTAGGGATCAGGTGTATGATGGAAATATGGTCCAATGGGTGGAGGAGGAGTGTGAACTAATTGCCTTAGGGCCCTGGTATGAAGAGCTTAAGAGAGAAGGATAAGTCTAAGCTTGGTTGTGCCAGGGAGGCATGATCCTGGGAACTTTCAGGCTATTGTCTGGCAGGAGAGGGATGGGATTCCTGCATACCAGGTCCGGAGCTTAGATGATGTCTATTTTGCCCATTTGCTGGTTATTGCTGAGGGTTTGACCCACCGATCAATGGAGCGTGAAGAAATAATGGGTACTACTGTCTCTAAGTTGGGGAGCTGGGGGGAGATGATGAATAGGAAGTGTGTGTGGGCTGGGGTAGGGGAATGGTCATGAGGTTCTGGGGAGAGAGTCTGCTTATGAACACAACTATCCCCATCATCACAGGGCTCTGTGACCTTTGAGGATGTGGCTGTCCACTTTTCCCAGGAAGAATGTAAACTTCCTGATATGGCTCAGAAACTTCTGTACCACAACATGATGCTTAAGGTTTTAGCACTTGTTGCCTCATTGGGTAAAAAATACTCTTTTTTCCAGGAGCAGTTCTGTTCTTCTCATAGATGTGAAATGGGCATATCTTCTAGTCTTCTGTCAAAAGTGCTGTGGGTGCCAAGTCTGGGTTGTGTTACTGCCTCCTACTTTCTTTTCTTTTCTTTCTTTCTTTTTTTGAGTTGGAATCTCACTCTGTAGTCCAGGCTGGAGTGCAGTGGCATACTCATGGCCACCCCAGTGTCAACCTGCTGGGCTCCGGCGATCCTTCTGCCTCAGTCTTCCAAGTAGCTGGAACTACAGGCACGTGCTACCACGCTGGCTAATTTTTTAAATTTATTGTAAGTTGCCTGGGCTGTTCTCAAACCTGTGGGCTCAGGCAATCCACTCTCTTTGGCTTCCCAAAGTGCTGAGATTACAGGTTGAACCACCGATCTTTTTTTTTTTAATAATTTTTTTATTTTAAAGGTATGGGGTACAATTCAGGATTAAGTATACAAATGTTCATTACTGCCTCCTACTTTCACAAGTAGACCCAGCATCACCTGCTCTGAAGCCCTTTCAGTGAAGGGTTTGTGAGTCATAAGACTTAGGGTTAGTCCAGTGGATTCCATGTGTCACAGTCACTCCTTGCGAGGATTCCTCTAGACCCGTGCCACTTCTGTGCTTCAGGTTCTGCCCCCTCCTAGTTGACATTTCCTGGGACTGAACTATGCCAGCAATTGCTGGGACCAAATATGATGACTATTTCTGGAGTCTACTTGGCTGTTTTTGTATGACCTTTCTCAGAGATTTTTTGTGTAATATTTTTCTTTCCAGAGGTTGTTGTGGGGTTGGTTGCCATCAGCCAGTGCTGACCACTTCTCTGTCCTGTCTTTTCCTTAGGACTTCTAGGTCCCATGTTGTTGTCCATCTGGAGCTGGGAAGAGAACCCTGGGTACATGACATAGTGTACATGACTCAAAGCACCAGAAGGTCTCAGAGTTGGCCTGGTCCTGGTGGTTGGCATCAGGGCATAGATGTGATATTCTGGCTGGGTTCAGATCATTTCAGGAACATATCCTGCATGTACCTCATTTCCATCTTTCCTCCCCATCCTTGACTGTTTGCCCACTTATCATTTCTCCTCTGACTTCTATCCCAGGATAATCCCTCACCTTTTTGTTTTTGTTTGTTTGTTTTGTTTTTTTGAGTCAAAGTCTCACTTTGTTGCCCAGACTGGAGTGCAGTGGCACGCTCATGGCCACACTGCTGGGCTCTGGCGATCCTTCCACCTCAGCCTTCCAAGTAGCTGAAACTACAAGTATGCGCTACCATGCTCGGCTAATTTTTGATTTATTGTAGAAACGAGGTCTCGCCAAGTTGCCCGGGCTGGTCTCGAGCCCACGGGCTCAGGCAATCCACTCGCCTTGGCCTCCCAAAGTGCTGGGACTATAGGCTGACCCACTGAGCCTGCCCATCTCTTTGTTGTTGTTTTACCACTTATTTGTCCTGTCCACTGTTCCCTCTGAGCTCTCCTGTATTGGCCTACACCTAATGCGTCATGAGGTATGGATGTATCCTTAAAATAGTCCTTGAATAGCAGTTACAGTTGGATTTTCCTGGGTCTGCCCACACAGCACATTCATGTCACCAGCAGCCAAGGTCTGGTGAAAAGAGGAGTGTGAGTTGTGGACTGTGCTTTTTCTCCCTGCACTACACACCATTCTTGTGTTTTTTGACTGGTGTCCTTCTCACTCTGTGATATATTGAGGTCCAGTACTGAACAGCAATTCTTCCCTCAACCTGACTCCAACTGCCTCATTCTGAAAATAATCCCATGGATTTATTTCTTGGTATGTCAGACACACATTTGTGATGGTGCTACCTCCTCTAAACAAAGTCAACATTAATTTCACCAGTGTTTCTCTGCCAACACCAGTGTTGGCATGGAGGTGGGAATGAGGAGGCACTTTCTGAGCAAGGTTTTTCTGTAGAAGTATCACAAATACTCCAAAGGCAGATCTGTCCACCCAGAGGCCCATCCCTGGGAGATGTGTGACCCAGACTTAGTGATATGTGACTGAGCATATGAAAACAAACTCCAGGCAGAAACTACATGGGGCACATGGGAAATTTCACCAGCACCAGAAGCAGCACAGTAGAAGGGACATGGACAAGGCATCCTGTCTGAAGAATTTCAGTATCCATGTATCAAAAAAGTCCATGTGGGAGGCTAGGAAAGATTCAGACAGACTAGGTCCTCTCCATTGCCAGGTCATTCAGAGAAGAGGGATCCTACAAAAGAACATGAAAAATATAAAGGCCTTTCATAATGGATAAAAACATGGTAAGTGTGGTGAATGTGGGAAAGCCTTCTGCTGAAAATACAGACTTGCTCAGCATCAGAGAGTTCACACAAAAGAAAGGCCTTATGAGTGCAGTGAATGCGTGAAGGCCTTCAGCAAGAAACCCGCCAGTGAACTCATACTGGAGAAAGGCCTTATGAGGGGAGTAAATGGGAGAAATTTTTTAGTCAAAGCTCCAGCCTTAGTGAACACCAGAGAATTCACACGGTGTCAAGACCTTATAAATGCAGCAAATGTGGAAAATTCTTTATCTCCAGCTCCAACCTAATTAAACACCAAAGAGTTCATACAGGAGCAAAGACTTAGAGTGCAGCAAATGTGGGAAATTATTTAACCAAAGCCCCAACCTTATTAAACATCAGAGAGTTCACACAGGTGAAAAGCCAAATGAATGTAGTAAATGTGGGAAATTCTTTAGCCAAGGCTCTGCTCTCATTAAACATCAAAGAATTCACATTGGCACAAGGCCTTATAAGTGCATTGATTGTGGGAAACTTCTAGTCAAAGTTATGGTCTCACTCAACACAAGAGAGTTGACATTGATGAAAGATCACATGAATGCAGGGACTATGGCTGTTTAGAATGAGGGTTTTGCCAAAATTCTCAGGACCCATAGAGTTGTCTCTCTCTTGTCCGGGATCACTGCCAAACTGAATAACGTAATTTTGGTAGGGATTCCCACAGTCTGTAAGTTTTTCACCTTCAAATCATTGTTGCAAAAAGTAGATGGGGTGGGGATTGACAGAATAAAATCCTGTAATCTAGGCATATGATTTTTATGACCCAGGGAGAGTTCCTGGTAACTCAAGTGGAAACATCTTTTATGTTTGCCAGTCTTTTTTTTTTGAGTTGGAGTCTCACTGTCACCCAGACTGGAGTGCAGTGACCGCTCCCAGTGACCGCAGCCTCGACCTGCTGGGCTCCAGTGATCCTTCCACCTCAGTCTTCACTGTTGTGGCCACAGGTCTTTTCCCACGAAATGAGGAGAGGTAGTGGAATTACCATAAGGTTGCAAAATTGCTACTTTTCCAGAGAGGGGAAGATTTAGATTTTCATGTGGAATCATTTATTTTAAAGCTTAATTGAGTTATAAGTGACATGTAGTAACTAAACATATTTAAAATGTACAGTTTGATACATTTTTAATGTTTTAATTTGATGTGGTATCTTACTATGGTTTAGTTGCATTTCCCTGGTGTTTCATGATGTTGAACATTTTAATGTGTTTATTTGCTACCTGTATATCTTCTTTGATGAAATGTCTGTTCACAATGCTTACCTATTTTTTGTTATAAATTTTAGCTGATATTTCATTTTTTATTAATAACTAAGAAAACAATGAACATAAATATGTTGGAAGTTTATTCATTCTTCAGTGACTTTGCTGAGTGGAATAATATTTTTTGAATCCTAGAAGAATACTTCCTTAATTGTTTGTGCTGTTCACTGTATACTGGTTACACAGACCATACGTACTATACAGTTTAATCTGCATTATTAACATATTCTCCAACTCTTTTTTTTTTTTTTTGAGTTGGAGTCTCACTCTGTCACCCAGAGTGGAGTGCAGTGGCCGCTCCCGGCCACTGCAGCCTCGACCTGCTGGGCTCTGGCGATCCTTCCGCCTCAGCCTTCCGAGTAGCCGGAATTACAGGCATGCGCTACCACAGCTGGCTGATTTTTTGATTTATTGTAGAGATGAGGTCTCGCTGCCCAGGTGGGTCTCGAACCCGCGGGCTCAGGCAATCCACTCACCTCAGCCTCCCAAGGGCGCGGGATTACAGGCTGAGCCACCGATCCCGGCTTATTCTCCATCTCTTAAATCTAGACAGTCAATCAAACAGTGAATCAACTCTTGTTTGTAGTGTTTCCCAATTTCCCTGGGGTAAATACTCCCTCTGTGGCCAATTTTATGCTGCAAGTGTGAAGTCACTGTGAATTTGGGAAGAAATGCAGCAGTCGCACACCATTATATTCTATTTCCTTCATGCAGAGACTATACCCATATATATCCTTGAGAACATAATCAGTAAAATAGGAAGGGACAGATTTTAAATATTACTGTGCTATAAAGGATTAGGCCAGCTTGCCTAAGTTGTCCAACACCTACAAATTGCAAAGGAATGTTTGGTCCTTGCCAGGTTACTGACAGATGACCTCTACGCCCTTGAAACATTTTGCCTAATAAGAGTGTCTATTTACTTGGGGTCTTGAGACATGTCAGACAGTTTATACCAATAATGTGAATTATGGTGGGAACCTTGGACCTTCTGATACCAGTTTGACCTCTGGAGAGACTATAGAGACTGAGTAACTAAGATCAGTCATATAAATGTTCTTGTGTATGTGACACTCAATTTAACAAAACCCCAAAACACCTGGACACCAAAACTTGGATGAGTTTCCAAGTCTGGCAATAATTCATGTCTGTTGTCACACACTGTTGCTGGGAGACTTAAGCAACATGGAGACTTATGTGACTCCATTGTTGGGACAGCTGGAAGCTGGCACTTGGTTTCTCTGAACTCTGCTGTATATACCTGTTTCCATCGCTGATTTTTATTTGTGTCCTTTCACTGTAATATGCCATAGCTGTTAACCTAATGATTTTTCTGAGTTCTAGTGAATCACTGAACTGAGGTTGGCTTTGAGGATTCTGGAACACAGCTATCATTAAAAAAGAGAAAACTTTATCCAAGTAAAACTGATTGCAATAAACAGCTTATTTAAAATGCATGACTTATTTAAAGCACATGACTTGGTAAGTTTGACACATTTTGCACTTCTGAAACCAACAATTTTTGCATGCCATTTGTAATTCATCCCTCTTAACCGATAAAATTATTGATACAAGGAAATATTTTTCTTTTGTAATGGATATTTTCATATAGGTAGAAAAATGAAAAGAACTGTGACTGAAGCCTCATGAACCCATCTTCATTCTTTCACCATTACTGATTACTTCTTTTACTTTTTGGGTCTGTTTTCACTCACATTTCTGGGGTTTTTACATAAAACCCCACTTATGATGTCATTTAATGCTTACATAATTCAGAATGAATTTTTAAATTGTAAACACTTTTTCATAATTTCAATAACTTTATCATATAAAATAAACAAATGATAATATACAATATATTATAAATTCTATTTAGTTTTGTATAGCTGCTGTAACAAATAAACACAAACTTGATAGCGTAAAACAATGCACATTTATTTTCTTACTGTTCAGGAAATCAGAAGTGTGAACTCACTTTTTCAGAAGTAAAGTCAAGGTGTTAACAAGACCACAATTCCAAAGGCTGTAGGGTTGAATCCTTGTCTTTGCATTTTCCAAGGTCTAGAGCTGCATTCCTGGTAAGATCAGTTCCTTCATCTTCAAAGCTAGCAGCATTGCATCTTGCTTCAGCATAGTTCTACCTCCCTCTGCCCACCTCTTATAAGGACACTTATGAGTACATCATTGGGCAAACAAATACTCTAGGCTAACCCCCATCTCAAAATCTTAATAACTTCTGCAAAGTCTTCTTTGTCATATAAGGTATCATATTCACATGATCTTGGGATTAGGACATGGACACCTATAGGGACCTTAATCAGTCTACCACATTGTGGTTTAATTTTCTCAATTGTATTAAAAATGTGTTGTTTTAAAAAAAAATGCTCCCCAGAAAAGTATATTCTTTTTAAAAAACATATTCCTCATGTTTTTGTTTTTTGAGTTGGAGTCTCACTCTGTCGCCCAGGCTGGAGTGCAGTGGCACTCTCATGGCTACTGTAGCCTCGACCTGCTGGACTCAGGTGATTCTTCCACCTCAGCCATTCAAGTAGCTGGAACCACAGGCTCGTGCCACCATGCCGGCTAACTTTTTGATTTATTGTAGAGACGAGGTCTTGCCAAATTGCTCAGGCTAGTCTTGAACCCCCAGGCTCAGGCAATCTTCTCCCATCAGCCTCCCAAAGTGCTGGGATTACAGGCTGAGCCACCATGCCCAGCCCTCGTGTTTTTTTTTTAAGACACATTAATTGCAGTCAGGATGAAGATATGCATTCCTATAACTTGTCATAGGTATGTCTCATAAATCTCCTTGTAGGTGTATCTGTTCTTTTTTTTTATTATAACTTACTTGCTGAAGTTTATTTTTCCTATTAGAATTTGCCACTTTTTAGATTTGGTTTATTTCATCTCTCTGATACTATTTAACATGTTGACTATAATTGGAGAAATGATTTTAAAACACACAATATGCCAAACAAGAATAATGTGTACAAAGGTAGAAGATAAATCAGTTCTATTATTAAGTTATTCCTAAACTAGAATGTGATGCAAATTATAGGCTAAAGAGAGACTGTAAAGACAAAAAGAAATGTCACTTCTTTTTATATAGCCAGGCAGTTACAGTCCATTACATACAAGTTCTCAAATAAAAAATAACTTGCCTTTAAGTGAGAGGATTTGAAAGCACCATTTGTTACACAGAGTTTATCCTAGTCCTACCTGATAATTGGGATTGCCCTCTGTGTTAGCTATTTGTCTTTATCCAGAGGAATAAAATTTCATATAGCTTTATAACACGTGGGTAGTTCTGTCTTAAAGTCAGCCACCTCAATTAAATTCCAGGGAGACTGGGAGGCAGGAGCTTTATCTTCTTTGATGTTTACATTTCAAAATGTTGGTTTCAGGCCTTTAAGAAAAACATTCCTAGGCCACGCTTAGTGGTTCAGCCTATAATCCAGCACATTGAGAGGCTGAGGTGAACAGATTGCCTGAGCCCGCGGGGTTCGAGACCTGCCCAGGCAACTTGGCGACACCTTGTCTCTACAATAAATAAAAAATTAGCTGGGCATGGTAGCACGTGCCCCTAGTTCTGGCTACTCGGAAGGCTGAGGTGGAAGGATCACCAGAGCCCAACAGGTTGACACTGAGGTGGCTGTGGGAGAAAAGGAAAACATTCCTTAGTTGTTGTATCAACCATGTTTTTAGATACTGCGCTGCCTGTTTGGCATCTGTTATGCCCAATCTCTCCATGAATCTACTGACTTACAGGGTCAAACTAATGGCCAAAGTTGTTTACTTCTCTCCCTCTGCACATCAGCTTCTGTGTGCCTAAAAAAGTCATATTACAAACCTCCCAACCACAAACTATAGAATGTGTTTTTACTTCCTGCCTAATAAGGGACACCCCCAGCTAGCTACTTAGTCATAAAAGCAAAGCAAAGTCCCAGTTCCTCTCTCCTCTCTTCTCCTCCTCTCCTCCCCTCTCCTTTCCTTTCCTCCCGTTCTTTCTCTCTCTCCCCTTCCTGACCCATGTGTGTGACAGAATTAATATGGTTCTGTATAGTGTGCTGTACCTCCCTTTTATGGAGGAACTGTGAATAATAAGAACTCTTTTAAAAATGGCATTAGACTTTCTATGTGGTCATTCAGTAACCTCCATAAATTAAAATCCTATGGATACATGTTAACACATTTGTAAAACCCGCAAGAGGATTTAGCTTTTTAATAGATTTACATACACCTCAAAGGACAGAGACAGAATTATCAATTACAAATTTGCTAAAGGATATGCTTTAAGAATAGGATGTGAGGGAGGAAACCTCTTTTCCTTTTTTTACTCTGGGGAGAATTATTTTCTTATTCTTCATTTGTTTTTATCCTTGTACCCTTCCCCAACATATCCTTTAACCTAGACACAGATGAGATGGGTGATGCAGATCTAGTTCAAATGGATATTTGTGCAATGGTGACATTCTTCAAGACACACGGGACTTGACAGATTAGTGATAATATTGGCATAACTTCTCCATATAAGTAATGGTTATGAATTTTTTTTTAATAAACAGAGAAATTGACCCTCCTGGTCTTAAAATTTGAAACTTACATTTGTGTTATCTGATTTCTTTACTTAGGGAACTGACCCTCTGGCAAGGAACTGAAACTCATCAGATCAGCTTGAGGACAGTCCCAGTATCTTAAGGAAAGTTTTTAAAAAGCAAATGATGTACATTTTAAAGGAAGAACCAAACTTGTCATTATTCACAGATGGCATGATTGTTTATTTAGAAAATTCTAAATTATTATGTAAAATGTATTAGATCAAATAAGTGAGTTTAGTAAAGTCTCAGGATAAAAAGTCAATATACAAAAAGTGTTTTTATTAACAAATAATGAATGTTGGAAATAATATTAAAATATTACTTTTTATAACAACACAAAAATGAAATATTTAGGTTTTTTTCAAGGTGGCTGAGTAGAGACATTGGATGCCAGTTCTTGTCAGAAAGAAAACAAAAGTTACAGGTAAATTATTATGCCTTGAGTAGAACACTGGGGGAAGAATGATAGAACTTGGAGAATCCACGGGAAGAAACTGGGGCATGTAAAAGATGGCATAAAGAGTTTGGCAGATAATGACCTCTGAGAAACTTGGAATCCGTGGAAAAGTAGGTAGGGGTGTTTCTGTTCTCCCTTCACTCCTGTGGCAGACTGCTCACTGCTGAACTGTTGAAGAGCCCCTCTTCTTTGCTAGCCCAAGCACTGCTGTTGATGTCATTTTAGGAACTTCTTGAGTAGAGCACTAGGTGGCCAGCTTGTGCAGCTTTTCCCTCAATCCAGAGCTGAGACACTAGGCACCATACTTGTTGTGCAACTGTCATGGGACACTATCCTGCCCAGGGAATCTCAGCCTTATTTCTCTGCATTCCTAGAGGCAACCACAGAGAACCATTGGAGCTCTGGAGAGCTGTAGGATCCTGGAAACCTTCTCCTTAGCACAAAATTTCCCCAAGGGAAATAGTAATGCAGCCTGCCCTTTGGGACACTCTCCCCTGCTCTAGATCCCTCCTGCTTGTGAGTGGAATGTGACAGTTCCACTGCCAGTGAATAGCACAATACAGATCTCCAAAGAAGAGGAGTGTGGTTTCACCTCAGTGAACAGGCAGGTGTTGGGAACAGATGTGTGTGGGGGTCTTCTGTTCCCCAGTCCACTGCTGTGGAAGCAACTGTAGCTATTCCCACTGAGGAATGGCAGGGATGCACTTGGAGTCAGCCTTTCTAGGGCTATCTGGAATGGCTGCATCCCCACTAAAACTGTGCCCACTGGCCTAGGCTTACACTCAGGTTGAGGTTCATTTTCTTCTCCCAGCAAGTAGCGACAGTCCTCCTGAAACAGAGTATGAGTCAGCTGCAGAGATGTCTGTTTTGGGCTGAGGAAAGAGGCTCCTGAGTTCATTTCAGCGACAGCCACAGGGCCAGGGTTTTCCACGAACCTTTTTCCAGCAACCTGGAGATAAAGGAAAGTTTATCTGAACTGGGACTAGGGTATCATAAGGAAGTAGATCATCTTCCTGCCTGTTCATGATGAGCTGGTGCAACCCCTCTTCCCATCCCCCACCCCAAGTAGAGATCTCAGTGCATCTTGGCACATGCTCAATCAACCTAACACAGCACTTCAAGGAACTAGAAAAAAACAAGAACAAGCCAAACCCAAAGCTAGCAGAAGAAAATAAATAACAAATATCAGAGCAGAACTGAATGATAATGAGACCAAAAAATGATAAAACGGATAAACAATATGAAAGGTTGGTGGTTCAAAGAGAGAAAGTAGATCAACAGGCCACTAGCTAGATTAAGCAAGAAAAAAGAAGATTCAAATACAATCAGAAATGATGATGAGATTACAACTTACACCTTAGAAATACAAAAAATCATCAGAGACTACTGTGAACATTTCTTTGCACACAAATTAGAAAACCTAGAAAAAATGGAAAAATTATTGGAAATATACAGGTTGACCAGAAAAATCCAGAACAGACCAATAACAAGTAATAAAATTTAGTCAGTAATTAAAAATGTTCCAACAAGAAAAAGCCCAGGACCAGACAAATTCACAGCTGAATTTTCTAAGTTGTACAAAAAAGGGCAAGTGTCAATTTTATCAAAACTTTCAAAAAAGTTGGGGAGAATGGATGCCTCTCTACTCATCCTACAAAAGCAGTATTTGAAAATCAGTGGCCGGGTGCAGAGACTCAGTCTGTAATCCCAGCACTCTGGGAGGCCAAGGTGAGAGAATTGCCTGAGCCTGTGTGTTCAAAACCAGCCTGAGTAACTTGGTGAGACCTTGTTTCTACAATAAGTCACAAAAACTAGCCAGGGGTGGTGGCATGTGTCTGTAGTTCCAACTACTTGGAAGGCTGAGGCGGAAGGATCGCCTAAGCCCAGCAGATCGAGGCTGCAGTGGCATGAGCATGCCACTGCAATCCAGTCTGGGTGACAGAGTGAGACTCCAATTCCAAAAAAAAGAAAGAAAAAAGATAAAGAAAAAGAAAATTAGGCAAGGACACAGCAGAAACACACACACATACATGCATCCTTGATGAACATAAATGCAAAAATTCTCAACAAAATACTAGCAAACCAAATTCAACAGCACCCCCCCCAAAAAGTTCATCAAGACCAGGTGGGTTTTATTCCAGGGACGAAAGGATGGTTCAACATACACAAATAAATGAATAAATGTGACCATCACATAAACAGAATTCAAAACAGCCATGTGATCATCTGAACGCATGAAGAAAAAGCATTTGATAAAATTTAACATCCCTTCATGATAAAAAAAAGAAACCCTCACCAAACTAGGCATCAAAGGAACATACCTCAAAATAATAAAAGCCATATATGATAAACCCACAGCCAACATCATACTTAACAGGGAGAAGTTAAAGTACTTCTTCTAAGAATTAAACAGAAAAGGATGCCCACTTTCACCACTTGAATTGAACATGGTAATGGAAGTTCTAGCCAGAGCAATCAGGCAAGATAAAGAAATAGAAGGCATCCAAATAGGAAAAAAGAAAGTCAACGTATTTCTGTTTGCAGATGACATAGTTTTATACCTAGAAAACTCTAAAAACTCCTCCATAATGACTCATAGATTTGAAAAATGAGTTCAGCAAAGTTTCAGTATACAAAATCAATGCAAAAAATCAATAGGATTCTATACACCAATAATGTTGAAGCCAAGGACCTAAACTAGAAATCCAATTTATAATAACTGCACAAAAATAAAATATATGGGAATACACCATCAAGGAGCTGAAAGATCTCAACAAGGGGAACTAGTAATGAAAAAAATCATAGATAAGTAAGTGGAAAGACATCCCATGCCCTTGGATTGGAAGAATCAATATTGTTAAAATGGTCTCACTGCCAAAACAATATACAGTTTCAATGCAAGTCCTATCAAATCATCAATGTCATTTTTCACAGAATTAGAAAAAAAAGTCTTAAAATTCATATGGGAACAAAAAAGAGCCTGAATATCCAAAGCAATTCTAAGCAAACATTACAAAAATGGAGGTGTCACACTACCTGACTTCAAATTATACAAGACTATAGTAATCAAAAAGACATGATTCTGGTATAAAAATAGACACATAGATCAAAGGGACAGAATAGAGAACCCCAAAATAAAGCCACATATCTACAACAACCTACTGATCTTTGATAAAGTTGACAAAAATATGTGCTTCAGGAAAGGATACCCTATTCCACAATGATAGAAAAATTTAAGTCATATGCAGAAGAATGAAACTGGACCTCTATCTCTCACCATACACAAAAATTAACACAGGATGAATTAAAAATTTTTTTAGAAAGCAGTATTTATTGAGAGCATAGAAAATCTCCCTCAGTGGGAGGGGACATGAAGGGGTTGCCCGAATTAAATACTTTAATGTAATACCTGAAACTATAAAAAAAATTCTGGGGTTTTTTTTTTTTGAGTCAGAGTCTCACTCTGTTGCTCGTGCTGAAGTGCAGTGGTATGCTGCTCACGGCCACTGCAGCTTCAATCTGCTGATCTCAGGTGATCCTTCCGCCTCAGCCTTCCAAGTAGCTAGAACTACAGGTGTGCGCCACCATGCCCAGTTAATTTTTTTTAAATTTATTGTAGAGATGAGGTCTCGCCATGTTGCCCAGGCTGGCCTTGAACTCCTGGGTTCAGGCAAGCCTCTCATCTCAGCTTCCCAAAGTGTTAGGATTACAGGCTTGAGCTACCACACCTGGCAAAAACAAATCTTAAAACTAGGCACAAAACACAAAATAGACAAATGGGACTTAATTAAGTGAAAAAGCTTCAGCACAGAAAAATAATCAAAAGAGTAAACAGCTTACAGAAAGAGAGGATATTTGTAAACTATGCATCCAATGAAGGGCTAATATCCAGAATCCACAAGAAACTCAAATAATTCAGTAAGGAAGAAAACAAACTCCATTAAAAAGTGGAAAGGGACATGAACAGACATTTCTCGAAAGAAGACATACAAGTGGCAAACAATAATATGAAAGAATGCTCAACATCACTAATTGTCAGAGAAATGTAAATTGAAACCATAGTGAGATACCCTCTTACATGTTAGAATGGCTAATATTAAAAAGTAAAAACAAAACAAAACCAAAACATATGGTGGTGAGGCTGTAGAGAAAAAGAGATGCTTTTACACTGTTGGTGGGAATGTTTTATGGAAAAAATTATAAATGATAGATATCTCTAAAAGTACCATTCCTCCCAGCAACCCCACTATTAGGTATCTACCCAGAGGAAAATAAATTGCTATATCAAAAAGACAACTGTACTTGCATGTTTATTACAGCACTAGTCACAGTAGCAAAGTCATGGAATCAACCTAAATATCCATCAATGGATGATTGGATTAAAAATATAGTATAATATAATATACAGTCATAAAAAAGAATGAAATAATGTCTTTTGAGGCAACAAGAATGGAGTTTGTGGCCATTATTCCAACTGATATAACCCAGAAAAATGAATTCAAAATCATGTATTTTCACATATTTAGGGAAGCTAAACAATGGGTACACATGAACATACAGAAGAGGGATAATGGATATTGTGGACTTCAAAAGGGATGAAGGTCAGAGGAAAATAATGGCTCAAAAATTCCTATTGGGTACAGTGTTCAGTATCTGGGTAATGGGTACACTAAGCCCAAACTTCACCACTTCACAATATATGTATATACGCAATAAAACTGCACATGTACTCCCTGCACCTATAAAAATAATTTTGGAGTGATTTTTAAAAATTATATTAAATATATTTAAAAGCTATATACAATATCTAAAAAAATCTCTGAAACATACACAAATACAAGAAAACTTAAATATCTAAAGACACACACCAAGTTTCTGATCTGACAACTCAATACTTTAATTTGTTAGTTCTCCCCCAGCTGTTCACCAGGTTCAATTATATTAATAATCACAAAAGTTTTGTTTTTGGTAATGGAAAACCCTATTCTAAAATTTATATGGAAACTCATAAGACCAAGAACAGATAAAACAATTTTTTTTGAGTTGGATTCTCACTCTGTCATCCAGGCTGGAGTGCAGTGGCACACTCATAGCTACTGTAGCCTCGACCTGCTAGTCTCAGATGATCCTTCTGCCTCAGCTTACCTATTAGCTGGAACTACAGGTGTGCACCACCACACCCGGCTAATTTTTAAATTTATTGTAGGGATGGGGTCTTGCCAAATTGCCCAAGCTGGTCTCAAACTGCTGGGCTCAGGCAATCCTTTTGCCCCCGCCTCCCAAAGTGCTGGGATTATAGGAGTGAGCCACTGTGCCCAGCAGTTAAAACAATTTTATAAAGAAATTCATATGGTCATGCTAAAAGCCTAGAATAGGTAAAATAATTTTATAAATAAGGAACAAACTTGAAGGAATTTGTCTACTTTTAAGATTTACTGTACATCTATACTAGTTGAGAGAGTGGGCTATAGCTAAAAACATGGAAAAGTAGAAGAAACCTGAGAATTCAGAAATAGACCACCTGAATATCGTCAGTTCATTATCTGCAAACTCCCAAAAGTAACTCAAGAAGAAAAGGGTAATATTTTCAACAAATTGCTTTGAAAACATATTTTTATGTAAAAAGTAGAACTACAAAAAAAGATCTTCAAATTTTCTCTCAAATGATTTAAAATTTACCTTGAAATAAATCATAAACAATGATAAGATGCCTTTAATCCCAGTGTTTTTGGAGGCTGATGGCTTGAGCCCAGTTTGAGACCAGCCTAGGCAACATAGTGAGACCTCATCTCTAAAAAAAAAAGAAAAGAAAAGCATGATGGCACACACCTGTAGTTCCAGCTACTCACAAAGCTGAAGAAGGGTTTCCTGTGCTCAGAAAATTGAGGCTGTGGTGAGTTGTGATCATGCCACTGTGCTCCAGCCTGGGTGACAGGATGAGACCCCGACTCAAATAAAAAAAAAATTATAAACATAATGTTAAAAATATAAATACACATCCCATAGAAGATAACATAGGAAGAATTTTCTTTACATTGGAATTAGAAAAATTTTTACAAAAGAAAAATTACAAACCTAATAAAGTAGATGGTACTTAATCAGTTTGAACTTTTCCAGTTCAAAAGACACAAAAGTCAGGAAAATAAGTCAGGAAAATAAAAAAGCATGGAGAAAAATTTTGTTAAACATATATCTGACAAATGACCTGTATCCAGAATATATAAATAGCCATTATAAGACCAATAAAACAAATAATCAAATTCACAAAATGGAAACATTTTTGAATGCATATTTCACTAAAGTAGATATACAAATTTTGAACATGAAAACTTGTTCAACATTACTAATCATCAGCAAATACAAGTTAAAAGATACCTGCATTCATATGTTTATCTCAGCACTATTCATAATAGCAAATATATTGAATCAGCTTAACAGTTCATCAGTGGATGCTTGGATAAAGAAAACGTGGCATATATACACAATGGAATACTATTCATCCATAAAAAGAATGAAATAATCTTCTGAAGCAATATGGATGGAACTGGAGGTCTTTATCCTAAATGAAACAAGCCAGACACAGAAAGACAAATATTACATGTTCTTATGCATAAGTGCATGCTAAAAATGTGTACACATGCATGTAGAGAGTAGAATAATAGGCAATAAAGATTCAGAAGAGTTAGGGGGTGAGAGGGGGGCTGAGGATGCCTGAATACAAGGTATACAAAAACATTTGTTGAAATATTGAACAAATATGACAACACAGATCTTACGTTCTTTGCACCATTCTGAATTCACTTTCTAACTGTACTTACTCTCTTTCAATTTTACTACCCTCAGTGCTCTCACATCTGTGTTCTGTGCTCATCTTTCATTGGGATTTTGTTGGTTTACTTCAAAAGTTGGTTTGTCCCAATCTCTTTCTGCCACTGTTGTTGGATAGCCTTATTAGTTACTTTAATAACTTTCAGGGATTTGCATTATTTGCATATGTTCTCAGAGATAATCTTACCTCCCTATGCAGACACTTTCACTGCAATTACAGGAGTTGAGATCATGGAATCCCAAACTGTTATCTTAAGTTCAGATATCCCCTTTTACACACCAGCAGATGCTGGCCTGGCACCCACTGTTTGCAAGGCAAATCCAAATTGGTAAACAGGTTTTCTTTTCAGATAAGCATTTGATTATTAGAAATAATTTATCTCAGATAATTTAGAAAACTTTAAAAAAATCAGATCTTTTGGGTTATAATTTAAAAAATGCAATGTTTGTAGATGAGTGCTAGCTAGGGAGATAAATAGGTAAGTACTGTATATGGAATCAAGTGTTATCAATGGGTAAACGGATATAGACCATGTGGTATATATAAACAATGACCTATCATTCAGTCATAAAAAAAGATGAAGTCCTGTGATTTTCAGCAACATAGATGGAACTGGAGTTCATTATTCCACCAAAATAAATCACCGTCACAGAAAGACAAATACTGAATGTTCTCACTCATATATGGGAAATAAATATCTTGAACTCACAGACATAGAGAATAGAAGGGTAGACACCAAAAAATAACGAAAGGGTAGGTGGGGAAAAAGAGGTTGAGGTAGAGAGGTTTGTTATAGGTACAAACAGTTATATAGAAGGAATAAGTTCTAATGTTGAATACCAGACTAGGGTGACTAAGCAACAATAGTAAGTATATTACTTTTTTTTAAAAGCAGTATTTATTGAGAGTACAGAAAAGCTCCCACAGTGGGAGGTGACCCGAAGGGGTTGTCGGTATATTTCAAAGAATTATAATAGAAGATTGAGATGATACCAACACAAAAAATGATAAACATTTAAGATGTTGGATAGCCCAAATGTGCTTGCTTGATCATTATACATTGCTTGCTGATATCAAAATATCATCTATACTCTATAAATCTGTATCACTTTTATGTATCCATAGCAATTAAATTTTTTTAGAAAAATTAAAAAGTAAACAACAATATTGTCAAGCAAGTGTAGTGTGTCTCCTGATCTAATATACTAAAAAACACATTACTTCTCTGGTATGTTTGCTGAAATATACGTAAACTAAACCTAATCATGAGGACGCCACACTATACATCGTCTGAAGAAAAATTTACAGAATAAATGTTATTTCAAAAATTAGTAAGAAAAAGGCTTTCAGAGAAGAGTGAGAAAGTTTCAAATCAATAGAGACTAAAGATACATGAGAAATAATCTTGGTATTTAGTATTGAGCTGGAGAAATAGCTGTAAGATGTTAATAGAACAAAGAACATTTGAACATGGTATGTGAATTACAAAATACTATTGTATCCATATTATATTTCATGATTCTTATCTTTGTGCTCAGGCTACAAAAGATAACGTCTATTTATTTAAGAAATATTCACTAAAGTATTCATTGTTCAAGTGCGGCAATGTTCCCAACTTACTTTCAAGGTTTTCCAAACAATTAGAGAGAGGATAGATTAAATGATTGATAGAGATATATCCATGAAACTGAAGGTATTATCTTCCTTATATAAATAAAATATAAACAAATCATATCGTAAATTATACTTCATGGTCCATAATGGAAATATTCTTTTTTTTTAGTTGGAATCTCACTCCGTCGCCCAGGCTGGAGTGCATTGGCACACTCACGGCCACCCCAGCATCAACCTGCTGGGCTCCAGCGATCCTTCCGCCTCAGCCTTCCAAGTAGCTGGAATTACAGGCATGCGCTACCACACCCAGCTAATTTATTTATTTATTTATTGTAGAGATGAAGTCTTGCCAAGTTGCCCAGGCTGGTCTCGAATCCGTGGGCTCAGGCAATGCACTTGCCTCCCAAAGTGCTGGAATTACAGGCTGAGCCACCGAGCCTGGCCTGGAAATATTCTTATGGTATTAGGAAGAAAAGTAGGGTGGTTGCTCTTTACATTCTTATTCAGTCTAATACTGGAGTTCCTATTTGTGAAAAAAGGTAAGACAATGAATATGTAACTTTTGGAAAATAGTAAATAAAGGTGTTTTCCTGACCAATTAAAAACAATTCCTCAAGTGTCATTGTTACTATATATAGATCTAATAATGGCTATCCAATATACTATTTCAACACATTCTGGCTCTCCCCAATTTCATCTTACATTCTGCTCTTTTTTCTCTTTTACATAGGAACATAATATAACATGTTTCTCAGTCTTACAGACCAATTGCTTACTTTCTGTTTCCATGAACTGCAATGTGAGTTCCATGAGGATAAGGCCATATATATGTCCCATATTCCTTGAAACACACCTGAAATACATAAGGTATCATATAAATATTTGTTGAAATAAAAAACAAATACAACACTTTAACATTTAAAACACTTTATTTTTAGGAGGTACACATGCATATTTGTTACATGGACATGTTGTGTAATGGTGGGGATTTGGTCTCGGGTGGCCCATTCCCCAGATAGTGAACATTGTACCCCGAAGGTAGTTTCTGATCCCTAATCTCCCTTCCCCCTCTCCCCTTGTTAGTATAACATGGTTTTTAGCGTTCATTTGCAACACACTGGATACACTTTCTAACTCTACTGACTTAATCTAGCTTCCTTCAATTTAACTACTCTCAGTGCTATCAAGAATTGAAATGCATCATATTTTTCAGTTATTAAATTCACTAAAAATCCTGGCTTGCTATGTGCTCAGTTTCCCCCCCACCCCACCTATTAGACATGTGTTTTATGCTCATCTTCCATTGGGATTTTGGTTGTTTCTTTCAAAGTTTGGTTCCACCATGTCATTCTTCCATTCTTGTTGGATACCTTTATTAAACACTTTTAATAGCTTTCAAAATTTGCACTATTTATAATGTTCTCATGAATAATCTCAATTCCCTATTCAGGCACTGTCACTACAACTACAAGTGAAATGATAATAACTCCCAGGACAGAGATGAGATCATGGAATTCCAAACTCTTAACTTGGGTTCAGATGCCTCCTTTACACACTGGCACAGATGCTGGTCTGGCACACACTGTCCACAAAACAAATCTAAAATTGGTAGGTGTTTTTTCTTCTTTTTTTTTTTTTTGAGTTGGAGTCTCACTCTGCTGCCCAGACTGGAGTGCAGTGGCCACTCCTGGCCACTGTATCCTTGACCGGCTGGGCTCCGGCGATCCTTCTGTCTCAAATAAGTATTAGATTCTTAACACTTCTTGTAGAAAATTCATGAATAGTTTTTTTCTAAACTCCATCTGAGGTAGAAATTTTAAAAAATATTGTATTTGCTAGATAGATGATAGGTAGACAGATATTAACAGATGATTGATAGATAAAAACAAACAGATTACAAAAAAGAGATGCTTTTGAAGGTATCTACAGCCACCTCACCATCATTGCATATATGCTGTTAACCCATTCTCTTCCCATTTTTAGTCTCTCTGAAACACCTGATTGCTCCTTACTAAATATAATGTCCAACACCATTTTATTTTTATTTTATTTTTGAGTTGAAGTCTCACTCCGTCGCCCAGGCTGGAGTGCAGTGGCACACTCATGGCTACCACATCCTGGACCTGCTGGGCTCAGGCAATCCTTCTGCCTCAGCCTTCCAAGTTGCCGGAACTACAGACGCGCACTACCATGCCCGACTAATGTTTTTATTTATTGTAGAGACGAGGTTCCGCCAAGTTGCCCAGGCTGTTCTTGAACCCTCAGGCTCAGGCATTCCACTTGCCTCGGCCTCCTAAAGTGCTGGGATTCCAGGCTTAGCCACAGAAACTGGTTGCTCCAACACAATTTTAATATTAAACTCCTCAGGACACAAACATGTGGGAAGTAATAAGATAGTGGAAATAGACTCCCACCACAGAGTGGATACTTGATATTTGTGTGCCAGTATTTTTCGTGTGAGTTGTTTTGTTTTCAGGACATGTGGTGATAAATGAAGACTTTAATAATATGTCTGTAATTTCTATCGTCAGTGGAAGGCTGTTAATAAAATCTCTCATTAGTATCTGTAAGAGGCATCCATATTTGTCATTTAAAAAGAGGAAAGTCGGCTCCCTGCCCGCCGCCCGCGGACCTCGGTCAGTTCTTTGGTTAGTCCCCTGTCTCGTCTTCAGCTTACCGGTCTTCATCTCCGAGCTTGCGACTCGCGAAACAGGGGTCTTCCGCGAGGAGAGGCCAGACTCAAAGTCGTCGCTTGAGCCTTTCCTCTGAGAAGTTCAAGGTACTTTGATAACTTCTGACACACAGCCGTGCATCTGTAAGCAATGGCAGCTATCCGGAAGAAACTGGTGATTGTTGGTGATGGAGCCGGTGGCAAGGCATGCTTGCTCATAGTCTTCAGGAAGGACCAGTTCCCAGAGGTATATGTGCCTACAGTGTTTGAGAACTATGTGGCAGATATGAAGTGGATGGAAAACAGGTAGAGTTGGCCTTGTGGGACACAACTGGGCAGGAAGATTATGATCGTTTGAGGCCGCTCTCCTAACCAGGTACCGATGTTATATTGATGTGTTTCTCCATCGACAGCCATGATAGTTTAGAAAACATCCCAGAAAAATGGACTCCCGAAGTCAAGCATTTCTGTCCCAACGTGCCCATCATCCTGGTTGGGAACAAGAAGGATCTTCGGAATGATGAGCACGCAAGGTGAGAGCTAGCCAAGATGAAGCAGGAGCCGGTAAAACCTGAAGAAGGTAGAGAGATATGGCAAACAGGATTGGCGCTTTTGGGTACATGGAGTGTTCAGCAAAGACCGAAGATGGAGCGAGGGAGATTTTTGAAGTGGCTACGAGAGCTGCTCTGCAAGCCAGGTATGGGAAGAAAAAATCTGGGTGCCTTGTCTTGTGAAACCTTGCTGCAAGCACAGCCTTTATGTAGTTAATTTTGAAGTGCTGTTTATTAATCTTAGTGTATGATTACTGGCCTTTTTCATTTATCTATAATTTACCTAAGATTACAAATCAGAAGTCATTTTGCTACCAGTATTTAGAAGCCAACCATGATTATTAACGATGTCCATCCAGTCTGGCCCACCAGGGTCCTTCTGACACTGCTCTAACAGCCCTCTCTGCACTCCCACCTGACACATCAGGCACTAATTCAAGGAATTTTTTAACTTCTTGCTTCTTTCTAGAAAGAGAAACAATTGGTAACTTTTGTGAATTAGGCTGTAACTACTTTATAACTAACATGTCCTGCCTATCATCTGTCAGCGGCAAGGTACTCTGGTGAGTCACCACTTCAGAGCTTTACTCCTTAACAGATTTAATTGGCATAGCTCTGAGGTGGTTATCCAGTTTTTTGAAAATGTGCTCAGTCAGAAAAGCCCAAGTCCGTGCAGCTGTGGCAGAGTTACAGTTCTGTGGTTTCGTGTTAGCTACCTTATAGTTACTGTGTAATTAGTGCCACTTCATGTATGTTACCAAAAATAAATATATCTACCCCAAACTAGATGTAGTATTTTTTGTATAGTTGGATTTCCTAATACTGATATTTGTCATCTCTGAAGAAAGTGTATTGGGTTTTTAAAAAAAGAAAGTGTTTTTGGAAATAAAGGCAGATGGAAAATTCATTTTAAAAATTCCATTTTGTTACTTTTTTCTGATAAAAGATGGCCGTGTGACCCCTTTTCAGCCCCACATATTCCAGTACCCGTCGCCAGAGCTGGGCTAAGTAAATAGGAATTGGTTTCACGCCTGAGGCAATTAGATATGGAATTAGATATGTCTCACCTGTACTGCAGCATCTGGCTCTAATTCACAGTGCTCTTTTTTCCTCACTGTATCCAGGTTCTCTCCCAGAGGAGCCTCTAGTTCTCATGGGTGGTACTCAGTTTCTCTCTTCTCTCCAGCTGACTAAACTTTGTGTCTGTACTAGTTAATTTTTCCAACTACTAATAGAATAAAAGCAGTTTTCTAAAAAAAAATAAAAATAAATAAAAAGAGGAAAGTCATATAAAGAGAAATGTGGCAAATAACTTTATGAGTTATGAAGAAATCAGGGTCTTTAGGAGTCTTAAAATACACATGAAATACTGAGATGGAACCACATTTTAAAATATACCTTTATTGTCTTATTGTCACATTCATCTGACATTCTCATTTCCCTCTAAGAACCAAGGGCTGCCCATCTTACTTGATTCAGAAATAATTATATTTTAATCAGATGATTTGTCTGTATATATATCTGTAATCTAACTAAAAATTATCTCTGACTATTATGTTGTTTCATCCCAACAATATAGACCATTTCATAAGATAAATGTTTTTTAAATAAAAAAACCTCTGACCAGACACCCTGTTTGGCAGGCATTTCTACTTTCCCTGTCTTTGATAGTAGGGTCCCCTAATTGAGATCCTTCCTGTATCTCCATAGAACTGCTATGATCAGAAAAAATTATGAGTCACTTTTTTTTTTTTGAGTCAGATTCTCACTCTGTCACCCAGGCTGGAGTGCAGTGGCATGTTCATGGCCACTACAGCCTTGATCTGCTGGGCTCAGGCGATCTTTCTGCCTCAGTCTTCCAAGTAGCTGGAACTACAGGAACATGCTACCATGCTAGGCTAATTAATTTTTTGATTTACTGTAGAGATGAGGTCTCGACAAGTTGCCCCGACTGATCTTGAATCCGTGGGCTCAGGCAATCCTCTTACCTTGCCCTCACAAAATGCTGGGATTATAGGCATGAGCCACCATGCCCGGCCATGAGTCACTTTCACCTGCCAACGACTACAGTTCTTTAAGGCTACAGTGATCAACAACACAGCACTATCAAGATTCTCAGACTCCTTTTTATGAAAACCTTTTAGATTCACACACACCGTTTGTTGACAAATGTATTCCTTATTTAAATTCCCTTGAGATTCATCTTCATGATGATTCCTGATTCTTTTCTTTAACAGTCCTCTTATTTTGGTTTATTGCTTTAGTTGTCATTTATTTCCATCTGCATTTTGTTTCCTATTTTTCCATTTCACCCTTATCAATTATGCATTTTACTATAAATATTTTGAAGAAATCCATGTGAGTATAAACTTAGAGTAACTATTCACTTTGACATACCACTTCCTTGTCCTTCCTAAACTTTGGAAAGATTCTTCAGACAGATTTTCATCATTGTACATATCCACTAAGAGCTCTGAATCTCCTCTCTGCTTGAGCTAATGCTGAGAGAATTCCTTTTGTGCATTTCCTTTGTACGAGATCCTAATAGATGTCCATGAAATGCATAAGATTTCTAATAGTGGGCTCATACATCTAGGATGTATGTCCCTGCAGGTTGATGTGCATTCATTGAGCTTCACTTATCTTCCATAAAATTTAAATTATTTGTATTGAATAATTTATACAATACAATGAAAATGCGGAACAAAGATTGCCAAGAAGGTAAGTCTTGTTTTTCTTTTCTTTTTTTTTTAAGTTGGAGTCTCACTGTATCACCTAGGCTGGAGTGCAGTGGCATGCTCAAAGCCACTGCAGTCTCGACCTGCTGGACTCAGGCAATCCTTCCGCCTCAGCCTTCCAAGTAGCTGGAACTACAGGAGCACACCACTATGCCCAGCTGATTTATTTATTTATTTATTATAGATACAAGTTCTTGCCAAGTTGCCCAGGCTGGTCTCAAACCCCTAGACTCAGGCCATCCTCTCACCTCAGCCTCCCAAAGTGCTTGGATTACAGGCTTGAGCCACTGTGCCCAGCCTCTTGTTTTTCTTAATCCAAAATAATGCACAACTTTTGGTTTTTTAAAAAATGCCATTGAGGTAAAGAGGGGGAATCAAACAAAATGAGTTATGGAAGAGATATTAAAAATGTGTGTGAATATTCTGCATTCAATGTGAATTTAAATCATCTAATATTTAGGCCACCTGAAAAAAGCCTTCTAATTATAAGTTATTCCAATTAATTATGCTTACTTTTAGGAAGAAAAATGTAAAATCTGCACCAGAGAAATATGACATAAAATTAGCCAAATTAATAATGTGTTGAAGTTAAAATAATAAAATATCATTTTAACATATTGACATTTAAAAATTAATTCTGAATCATAACTTTTATAAGTATATAATTTTCATCTTTTGGGTACAGCTTGTATACTTTGTCTGCATTTGTTTTAGACTTTATTCATGTAATTAGTCATTGCTAAGGTTATGGTCAGTAATTTGCACTTGTATGTTCTGCTGGAGTCCAGTTCCAGCAGGTTAGGGTTTCCTGAAGGAGGAGCAGCGTCGGCATAGGAGAAAACTTGGACACTGACTCTGTTGTTGTGCAGGACAGATGCCAATTTATTTTTCTCTCCAAGTTTCTTTTATACCTTAAGTTACATACAGTTTGACCTTCAAACCCAGATATGTTATCTTAGTCTTACATCTAATCCGTTTTTGGTTAATAACTCACACAAGAACAGGCAGTATGTTTTTAACATATGGTTTTGATTATTGTTCCAACCACGATGAGATATTGCCTGTCTTTTTTCAAATTTATGAGGGTCTGTCTACCCTAGAAATCTTCGAAGCATGAAGCTATTAACCTTAACCACCTGTTTTATTATCAAATCTTCAAAGCATGTAATTTTTTCACAATGTGTTTTTTTAAACTATTAACTTTAACTATCTAAATGTTTAACAACCTAATGTCTAATTTATGTTTTTCTAACACTTTATCTTTTTTAATGCAATTATAAAACCTTTTTTACTATTTCAACTTTTCCATATTAATCATCTACTCTAAAATGCAAAAAGTTTGCGTACCCTGCAAATTATAGGGCCATGCATCTTTTTTCTTGTATAAATGGCCACACCTAAGATCAAAACACTCATAATCATCACAACAACCTTTTTCATTATGCTAAAAATACCTATATAGCACTTCACAATTAGTAAAATGAAAACAACATCTCCAAAGTTTCTCTAATTAGCAACCAAGTTAAAGAACTAAAATTAATAAGCCTATTATGATGCCAAACATGACGTTTATAATTTGCGTCTATAGTCCCCTGACAGGGATAATGAGAGCCCTGACGCACATTCAACCCAAGGCTCCCAGGGGTAGGAGAGTGCTACCTGCAGTTTTTAATCATTAAGTTGCGGGCTCAAGCACCAAAAGGGTGTAGACGGGGGAACTCAGGTAGAGGATCATAACTAGGCAGAAGGAATTTCCACCTCACTGATCACTTGTTTCTACTAATAAATTCTTTTTTTTTTTTCAGTTGAGTCTCACTCTGTCACCCAGACTGGAGTGCAGTGGCCGCTCCCAGCCACTGCAGCCTCGCCCTGCTGGGCTCTGGTAATCCTTTCGCCTCAGCCTTCCAAGTAGCTGGAACTACAGGTGCGCGCTACTACGTCCAGCTAATTTTTGATTTATTGTAGAGATGAGGTCTTACCAAGTTGCCCAGGCAGGCTCAGGCTATTCACTCACCTCAGCCTCCCAAGGCGTGGGATTACAGGCTGAGCCACCAAGCCCAGCTAATAAATTCTTTTAACGAACTGCTATATTTTGCATCTCCTAACCCTCCGGATTCCAATGACAATCATAACCAGATGAGTAGAAGAAGCAGGGCCATAGCTGCCCAGAGTTGACCTGCAACCTGGGGTCTTTGGCCTTCCGGACCCTGTCAACGTGAAGGCCTTTGAGGCTGGCTCCCGACAATATTCCACATGTTTAAATATTTTTGTTTAGACCAGGCATGGTGGCTCATGATTGTAATCCTAGCACTTTGGGAGGCTGAGGAAGGAGGATTGCTTGAGCCCAGGAGTTCAAGACCAGCCTAGGCAACATAACAAGACTTCTTCTCTACAAAAATAAAAATAAAAATTTTAAAAATTAGCCAGGCATGATGGCATGCACCAGTGGTCCTGGCTATTCAGAGAATGAGGCAGAAGAATCAATCACCTGAGCCCAGGAGGTTGAGGCTGTGGTGAACCATGATTGTACTGTTGCACTCCAGCCTGGGCAACATTTTATATTGAAATAAAAGGTCTTGGCTTGGACAATGAATAGTAATGATTCTGCAACTCCAAATTATGAAAAATATACTTACATTTTTACATAAAATACTTATTCTTCTTCATATTTTAGATTGTGTGTTAAGCTTTATTTACAATATAAAGTCAAATTTTACTTTCATTTAGTTATTTCTACCCAAATATTTTACTAACATATAGTAATATATAACGTTAGCAATGACTAATTACATGAATAAAGTCTAAACTTACTTATACAAAAATTGATTATCTCTAGTTACCAAAATATATGTGTGTGAGATTTGTTTTTTAATCTTTCTTTTCTCTGCCATTGGCATAATTTTCTATTGTGTTTTATTTCAGTATACAATGTTCTTGTTTGTATTTATTTTTATTCATTGAAAATTATTTTTCAAAAATACTAGAGATAATTTAGAAACATTACTACCATTTTGATTAAAATGTTCAATAAAATACTTAATTGTTAAACAAAATTACATTAGAATTTTGTCTTGTACCAAAGTTTGTTTCTGCTATTTATCTTAGTATTTTAATAGTTTTATTACGCTTTCATATTCTCTTCAAAACATCTAATTTTTAGCATTGTTTCCCATAATTTAATGACCTCATGAATTTTTACATTATTATTTAAAGACAATATTCCCCATAGACAGCAAATCTTTTGTTTTTGATTATTTACCTAGCATAGATCTATATTCTAAACTATGTTATTGATCTTAATAATATTTTTATATCTATTGTGTGTCACAAGCACACAACCATTCTGATCACAATTATAAACATCTAATATTTTCATTTCTAATACATTTTTATTATACATACTTCTGATAGTTACTATTTCTGTTACATTGATTATACCATGCCAGGAAAATAATGATCTTATATGCCAGTGTTAGCATGGTTCTCTTCTTTCTGGTCTAATTTTAGAAAACAACTCACAAAATAAAATTAAGGATTTAAGAAAGGGTTTTGAAACCTACTATCATAACATTTTAAAATTTGTAAGAAAGAAAAATGAAGGATGTAAAAAGGGCTATGGATGCATCAGCAGCTTCAACAAATAATTTTCAGCAGATGCTTGTGATATTTTATTTGTTTCACTAATTATGTTACCAATAGTATATTATTTTATGAAAAACTTAGGATATATCCATACTTCTAAATAGTAAATATTCAAGGACATATATCTAGGTATGGGCATTTTTTAATAGAAGAACTCTATTGCTTATATTTCCTCCACAGATGAAAACAATCTAAAAAATATCAATTATACTTTTCATAGTCAAGTTCAATTTTTACTATTTTCTCAGATTTTTTAAGTAGTTGGTTCATTTCAATACTAATCTAAACATTTTGCCACAACATTGTTTTATTTCCTTAAAACCTCTTGTCATTACTAGGCCTTTCTGTATTTAGCATTTCTCAATTTCATGAAGATGATAATAAATGGATCATTGGAGTAGAACAAATTCCAACATTCTACCACTTTTGTCAACTTACTAAAATTGATTCATGTTTTTGTTTATATTAAGTAAATGTTTAATTATCAATAGAAATTGACTACGTCCAGAAAAATAATTGATATTTTCCCTTTATTAATCAGTTTTAAGAACCAGAGTTCACTTACATTACAAATTCAGAACTTAACTATTGTAATGTTTAATATTTATTAACCCCCAAATAAAAAGCCAATTATTAATACATATTAACAACACATTTATTTTTTAACATATGTGTTGAGCTTCAAAACTTTTCAGTTATTATTTCTTTGATGATTGGTTTATATTAATATTGTGCTATGGAATTCTCCTCTTATTGAATTATGCTTCCCTAAGAATAAACCCAGGGTTTCTGAAACATATTGAAATTCTTACCTGACAACAAGTTTTAAAGATATTTGAGATGTTTCTGCAATCAGTGTTTATTTTTATAGTGAGAAATGGCATTTAGATACAAATTTGGGTGCTCAGAGTGATTGTGGTTATTACTATGGAGTAAACTCACAAATTCCAGATCTTTTCAACTAAAAATCATTTAAGATACATATGTCTAAAATAAAATATAACATGAGTTAATGCTGATTCTTACAAAAAGTTATATGGTTTAAAGAATGTATATATAGCATTGCATTTGCTTTGCCCTATCCTGAAAGACTTCTCACCAATAATACTGTAGGCCTCTTTGTTTAACTGTATCAACAGCAATGGTGTTTACCAGACATTTTTTTCTCCTTTTTCCCCCCTATTGATTCCTCTGACTTCCATGAAAATCAACATCCCCAAGACAGTGATGGAATGGCTTCTGCAAAATTGGAATTGGGTATTTTTTTCCTCATTCAAACTTCAGTTTGGATCCTGGGAAATTTCTCTCCTCTTGGATTTTTTTTTTTTTTTTGAGTTGGAGTCTCACTCTGTCACCCAGACTGGAGTGCAGTGGCTGCTCCCGGCCCCCGCAGTCACGACCTGCTGGGCTCCAGTGATCCTTCCGCCTCAGCCTTCCAAGTAACTGGAATTACAGGCGCGTGCTACCACGACCGGCTAATTTTTGAATTATTGTAGAGATGAGGGCTCACCAAGTTGCCCAGGCAGGTCTCGAACCCGCGGGCTCAGGCAATCCACTCACCTCAGCCTCCCAAAGGCGCAGGATTACAGGCTGAACCACTGAGCCCAGCTTTCCTCTTGGTCTTTGTGACTTCATTTTTCTCACTAGGCACAAGTTGAGACGCACAGACCTGATTTTCAACCAACTGGCCTTAGCCAATTCCTTGGCCCTTTTTTCCTAAAGGAATACCTCAGACAATGGCAGCTTTTGGATTGATCTCCTGGATAATACTGGATATAAACTTTCATCACTGTCTGTCTTCTCAATGGATTCCAAGTCATTAAGTTCCACCCCCCATATACACAGGTGGATGGAGCTCAAGATTAGAACTCCAAAGTTCTTGGTCTCTATTGTTTCCTCTGCTGGATTCCACATTCTTGATAAATATAAGTGCTCTTCTACTAGTGAATGGTTCATTAACCAGTAAAAACCTTAGTGTAAAAAACAATTATGTAGTCTGTTCCTGGAAAATGTCGGCAAGATTTGACACACTATATATGGACATACATTATTCCCCTGACTTACTGTGTTTCGTCCTCATGGTTTGGGCCAGTGGATTTGTGCTCATCGTCCTGCACAGTCACAAGCAGTGAGTCCAACACAGTTATAGCAGCAGACTCTCCTCTAGAACTTCCCAAGAGGTCAGAGCCACATGCACCATCCTGATCCTGGCTAGCTCCTTTTTTTGCTTTATAATTAATCTATACTGTTATGACAGTTTGGATGACTCTAGATGCACACTCAGGCCAGCAGATGGTGAACAACTCTGTGCTTGTGGCCTCATGTTTCCCAGCATTCAGCCCCTTGTGCTCATCAGTAACACCCGTGTCTCTCAGTTCTGCTTTGCCTGCAGGACAAGGAAAACACCTTTTCCTGATCTGGTTGCCTTCCCATGAATCCGTTTTCTTCATGGAATTCAATCATTTATTTCAACATTTGTTAATATTTAGGAACTATTAATTTCTGGTAAATTGTGATGCCAGTGTACACATGGATAGTAATGTCCCTGTCCAGATGAATTTTATAATACAACTATAAATGAATATTATGTATACTGTTATACAAGAGATACTCTGTATTCTGTTCTTCAAAGAAAAAGTTCAGAATTTTTTTATTTTTATTTTTAGAAAGTAGGATTTATTGAGAAGACAGAAAAGCTCCCACAGTGGGAGGGGACCTGAGGGGGTTGCCCAGGAAATTTTAAATTAGATTAATGAAAATAATTTTTTTGCTTAGGGATTTAGGAGAAATCTCTCATTTTGTACTATGAAGAATCATGAAAGATTTTAAAAAATATTTTTCAGGCAGAGTTTGATGTAGGTGCTTTTTGGCAGGACAAGTGCCTTGTAAGAAGGACATATGCAGCCTTATGGGACTGAGGGAAATCCTGAGAGTTTGATGTGCAGATAGATGGGGCTAATGGAAAGATGTGAAGCTGGAGAGGAACATGACGAAAATTCTCATTGATCACTTAACACAGGGCCACAAAACCCCAAGGTTTGCTTAAGAAAAATTATAGGCAGAGATCAATTTGTAGTTTAAAGTTCAGAGTTCCTTAATTTTTTGTAAATTAATAATTAAAATAATGTATGAAGTTCAATGAATATACATTAAATTTCTACTATTACAGTTTAACTTAAAAATATTTAATATTAGTCTCAAAGAAAACACACTATTGGTTATTAGTGGCCAGCCTACCAGTATCTGTTATTTTCAAAGTATTTTTGTCAGCTAGTACACCTTGATGAAAAACTTGAAAATAATTTAAAGTCTAGAGAGTCAAAGTTGTTTCTATAGGTGTAATTCTCTCTAGAACATCAGTCATAGTCACTGTTGCTTTGCAAATTCTCATTTGTTCATTTATCATCTGAAATCCCAGGTATTTATGCAAGTTATTTTTATTTATGTTTGAAATACCAATATGTCTATTTTTGTACTGAAATCATGAGGTTTTAATCTTTCTCCATTCCAAAACTGTCACCCTTACTTTTACCTATTTTGTTTTCCTGTGAAAAACACATTCAGTGCATATTTACTATTTTTTCTTTTTACAAAAATATGACCTATATATATTTACAACTAAGATATTTTTTCTTGTAAAAAAAAAATCTGAGAGCGCTGAGAACAGTGGCTCATGCCTATAATCCCAGCACTTTGGAAGGCCAAGGCAGAAGGATTAGTTCAGCCCAGGAGTTCGAGCCCAGCCTAGGTATCACAACATAGTGAGACCTCATCTCTACAAAAAAAAAAAAACTGAAAAAATGAGCCAGGGTGGTGGTGTGTGCCTATAATCCAAGCTACTTGGGAGGTTGAGGCAGAAGGATTGCCTGAGCCCAGAAGATTGAGGCTGCAGTGAGCAGTGATCATGCCACTGCACTTCAGCCTAGGCAACATAGTGAGACTGTCAACTCAAAAAAAAAAAAAAACACAAAAAACAAACTGTGAGAGAAACTTATTTTCATGTAATATAATGAACACCAGATTATAAATAATTCTTAGTTTTTTATGTCAAAATTCCAAGTGTAAATAACAATATTCATTAGACATTAATTTGGGAATAAATTTATATTTACTGGTCTCTTGATGTTGAATTTTCTTTTCTTTTTAATGCAATTTTTGAATCCTGACTTGATACGAAGGGGACTGCACCTCTCCAAGTCAATTGTCTTTCAGCAAAAACTCACAATTTATGTCAGGTATATATTTTTAAACATTTTTTAAAAAACTACTTCAAATATTTCATAAACTCATGTTACTGTATCTTCCTTTGCATGTGTGCATGCTGTTACCAGAAAGTTTGAAGGAGGGGAAGTAGAGGGTGGAGACAGAAAAAGAGAAGCAGCAGCAGCAGTTGCTGCCACCAAACTATCTGAAATTTTACACCCTTTGACCCCTTTCCTCATTTTCCTTCCCCATCCTATTCCACTCTACTTCTGAGTTCTACTTTCATAGATGTCACATATAAGTGAGATCATGAGGTATTTGTCTCTCAGTCTTTCTCTTGATTGGGTCCTGGCTTCAGAGATATGTTCATCTAGGGAAAATTCATTGAACTACATAAAGTTTTTGAATGTCATGCATGAAGCTAAATCTTTAAAAAATGATAGGTTAAAAACTGGGGAAGCTATGCATGTGTAGGGAAAAGGAACATAGCAGTAACTTACTCTCAATTTTTCTGTGAACCCAAAACTCCTATAAAAAATAAATAATTAAAAAAATCATAGTGACAATCCTTTAATGTTCACCCATCTCCTCACCATAATTGGTGAACACTTTCATACACACATTTCCCTTTCTTTGGTGTCTCACTGTATACTCTACAGCTCCCTCCAGGTCAAATAATGTACTCATCTTATGCTTCCTTCAGTAAATGGAATATGTAAAAAACACGCCAATACACATTCAGTCCAAAATTGACTAATGTACACCCCATTTTCATTTTACTTCTTCCTTTGTAACTGTAGAGGAAGGACCCTTGCTCTAGCCAAAATCTAGTTTTACCAATTGAGCTCAAAATTATTTCTCCACTTAAAAGTAACATTTATTTCCCCCTATTTTCCATTTTCTTTGACTTGTGTCATATATCCTGAATTACTTTCATCAGCAATACAAATGTGTTCTCATATCTGCTCTTGTAAATGAAACCTCTCTTGCTTCCACCAATTCTTTCCAGCTATATTCCACTTCTAGACCTTGTGTGGCTCCTCTTCCTCACTGCCTATCCCAGTCAATCTTTATGCCATTGAGACTTGTAACTCAATGTTGACTATAGTGGTTGCTTCTGTGTCATCATCGTATGTTTAATCTCTCAGGTTTTCTTTTCTTTCCTTTTTTTTTTTTTTTTTTTTTAGTTGGAGTCTCACTCTGTTGCCCAGATTGGAGTGCAGTGGCATGCTCCCAGCCACCGCAGCCTCGACCTGCTGGGCTCCGGCGATCCTTCCATCTTAGCCTTCCAAGTAGCTGGAACTACAGGCATGCACTATCACACCCAGCTATCAGGTTTTCAATAAAATTGGCCAATATTATGCTCTCCAAAAATCTCACCTTTGTTCTTTTTGCTCAGGATGGCTTTGGCTATTCTGGGTCCTTTATGGATCTGTCTATATTATATAGTTGTTAAAAGTTTATATGAAAAATGTGATTGGTATTTTGATAGAGATTGCATTAAAACTATAGATTGCATTGGGTAGTATTGTCATCTTAACAACTCTAATTCTTCCAATTCACGAGCATGAACTATCTTTTCATTTTTGTTTACTCTTAAATTTCCTACATAAGTGTTTTATAGTTTTCCTTGTATGTATCTCTGTTTGTTCAAATTGATTTCTAGGTAGCTTATTTTAAACTATTGTAAATAAGACTGCTTTCATTTCTTTTTCAGATTTTCACTGTTGATATATACAAATGGTATTGATTTTTTATGTTTATTTTGTATCCTCCAATTTTACTGTATTTGTTTATCATTTCTAACACTTTTTTGGTGGAGTCTTTAGGTTTTCTTAAGTATAAGATCATGTCATCTGCAAAAAAGTCTAATCTGACTTATTTCTTTCTTTCTCTGACTTAAGTGCACTGGCCAAGATTTTCAGTACAATATTGAAGAAAAGTGATAATAGTGGTCATCACTGTCTTGTTCAATATTGTAGAGGAAAGGTCTTCAAGTTTTCCTGGTCAGCTATGGGAGGCCATATATAGTCTTTATTGTTTTGAGGTATAGTCTTTCTATTCCCAGTTTAATGAGGGTTGTTATCATAAAAGAATGTTGAAATTTATCTAGTGATTTTTTTCAGCATCTATTAAATGAATCATATGGTTTTTGTTCTTGGTTCTATTAATGTGCTGATTCACATATATTGATTGTGCATAGTGAACTATCCTTGCAGTCGTGGGATGAATTTCACTTGATTAAGGTGAATGATCCTTTTAATATATTGTTGAATTTGGTTTGCTAGTATTTTGTTAAATCTTTTTCATTTATGTTCATCAATGATATTGGCCTGTAGTTTTCTTTTTGCATTGTGCCCATATCTTGTTTCTACAAGTCTAAGGTAATGGTGGTCTCATAGAGGGATAATGGAAGCATTTCAAGGATAAAAGTTTTTTTTTTGAAAAATTTGAATAGAATTATTAGTTCATTAAATATTTGGCAAAATCCAATAGTGAAGCCATTAGGTCCCGGGATTTTAACTGATGAGAGATTTTTATTATACTCTTGATCATTTATTATGATTTTGATTTTGTTATTGGTTTATTGAGGTTTTTTTCTTTCTTCCCTATTCAATCTTAGTAGGTTGTATGTTACTAGGAATTTATCCATTTCTTCCATGTTTTCCGGTCTGTTGGTATATAGTTATTTATAACTCTGTTCTTACTTTTCTAGTTCCTTGAGGAGTATAATTAGTTTATATGAAATCTTTTTACTTTTTTAATGCAAGCATTTATTGCTATACATTTTCCTTTTAGTATTACTGTATCTATACATTTTGATATGTGATATTTGCATTTTTCATTTGTTTCAATTTTTAAAAATGTTTCTTCCTAATTTCTTCATGACTCACTGGTTGTTCAGGAGTATGTTGTTTAACTTCATGTGTTTTTGTATTTTCTGAGGTTTCTTTTGTTATTTATTTCTAGTTTTATTCCATTGTGATCAGAAGAGATACTTAATATGATTTTTACCTTTTTAATTTGTTCACACTTGTATGTGGCCTAAGATATGATCTATTCTGGAGAATGTTCTATGTGCTGTTTAAAAGAACTTGTGTTCTGCAGGAGTCAGATGATATGCACTGTAACTCTTAGACCTGTTAGGTCTATCATGTAGTTTAACTTTGATATTTCTTTGTTGATTTTTCTGACTGGATGATCTTTCCATTGCTAAGAGTGGGAAAGTTGGGCATGGTGGCTCATACCTGTAATCCCAGCATTTTGGGAGGCCAAGGTTGGAGAACTGCTTGTGCCCAGGAGTTTGAAACCAGCTTGGATAACACAGAAAGACCTTGTCTCCACAAAAATTAAAAAAAAAATCAGTCAGGCGTGACTGGTGGCAAGCGACTATAGTTCCAGCTACTCGGGAGGCTAGGGTAGAAGGATTGCCTGACCTCAGTAGGTTAAGGCTGCATTGAGCCTTTATTGTGCTACTGCACTACAGCCTGGGCAACAGAATGAGACTCTGATGCAAAAAAAGAAAAAAAAAAGAGTGGGGTACTGAAGTCCACTATTATTGTATTTCAGTTTATTTTTCCCTTTAGATCAATTAATATTTTCTTTATATATGCAGGAATTCTGTTGTTGGGTGTATAGATACTGAATTGATGCCTTTATTATTATAAAGTGACCCTATTTTTTTCTTCTTACAGTCTTTATAGCCTCTTCAATATGAGTACAGCTACCTTGCTCTTTTTTGGGGGGGGTTAGTTGCACCCTTTCACTTTCAGTCTATGTGTGTCTTTATACATGAAGTGGTTTTCATGTAGGCAGCATATAGTTGGGTCTTGTTTCTTTATCCATCCAACCACTCTATCCCTTTTTTTTTTTTTTTTTTGAGTCGGAGTCTCACTCTGTCACCCAGACTGGAGTGCAGTGGCCGCTCCCGGCCACCGCAGCCTCGACCTGCTGAACTCCAGCAATCCTTCCACCTCAGCCTTCCAAGTAGCTGGCACTACAGGCACGTGCTACCACGCCTGGCTGATTTTTGATTTATTGTAGAGATGAGGTCTCGTTGCCCAGGCAGTTCTCGAACCCATGGGCTCAGGCAATTCACTCACCTCAGCCTCCCAAAGCACGGGATTACAGGCTGAGCCACTGAGCCCAGCAACTCTATCCCTTTTAATTGGAGAATTGAAGTCTGTTTACATTTACTGTTTTCATTGATGAGTAAAGATTTACCATTGCCATTTTGTTCCTTGTTTTCTATGTTTTGTAACTTTTTCTCTTCATTTTCCACTTTCTTACTGTCTTATTTGTAATTAAGTTATTTTCTCTGGTGTTATGTTTTAATTCTTTGTGAATTTATCATTGGTCTTTGTATTGTGGTTACCATGAGGCTTACAGAAAACATTTTATAACTTTAACAATTTTTGTTAAAGAGATAACATCTTAGATCACAAAATAGAAACAAAAAATAAAACCATTAATCTTTTACAAGTCTCCTCACGTTTTGACTTGTTTCCATTTACATATTTTACATTACTTATCTCTTAACAGTTTTCTGTAGATTTTTTTTTTGTTTATAGATTTGTCTTTGGGTGTCATTCTAGAGTTATGAATGGATTGTATGCCAAGATTACAGTATTAGAGTATTCTGGGCCTGAGTACTTCATTTTACAATGGGTTTTATACCTTTAAAATGCATATATTTAATGTTGGTGGTTTGTTTGCTCTTCAGATTGCAGAATTTCCTCTGGCATCTCTTCTAGAATAGGCAGATCTGGTAGTGATAAATTTTCTCAGCTTTCTTTTTTTTCTGGGAAATAATTTCTCTCACCTTTATAGTTGAAGAATAACTTTTCTGGATACAATAATGTTGAATGGCCATTTCTTCTTTTTTTTTAAGATTAGAAAATAAAGTTTACTTAGAAAGTAAATTAGAAGCTGAGCTCGGTGGCTCAGCCTATAATCCCGCGCCTTGGGAGGCTGAGGTGAGTGGATTGCCTGAGCCTGTGGGTTCGAGACCCGCCTGGGCAACGTGGCGAGACCTCATCTCTACAATAAATCAAAAAAATTAGCCAGGCGTGGTAGCGCACGCCCTGTAGTTCCAGCTACTTGGAAGGCTGAGGCGGAAGGCGGGAGCCCAGCAGGTCGAGGCTGCAGTGTCTGGGAGCGGCCACTGCACTCCAGTCAGGACGACAGAGTAAGACTCCAGCTCAAAAAAAAAAAAAAGTAAATTAGAGAAAGAGGAGATTCACCTCCCCAAGGTAGGGGATGGGACCAAAGCCAGGAAAACATGGCCACACCATAGTTTACCAAGACAATGGCCTAACAATGGCCTGTTTATTTTTCTTTAAGCACTTTGAAAACATCATTCTACTTTCTCCATCGAGAAGTCCGAGAACAGAGAAACGGGGTTTCTTCAAATGTTCTTAGCTTCTGTCCTCTTACTAATTTTTGGACTCTTTTTGTTCTTAAAATTTGATCCAGCCTAGGTGAGAGAGTGAGACTCCAACTCAAAAAAAAAAAAGGAAAAGAAAAAACTTGAGAGTTCTGGCTGGAGCTGAAGGAACAGGATAGTGGCCTTGGGGGAGTGCCGGGGCTCCTCCCGCCACAGCCGTTGCCACCCTGGCTCCCTGCGCTGGCCCTCAGCCCCCTCCCTGCCCCCACTGTCGCTGCGGAAGTGACGCAGCAGCAGCCTCCCCCAGCGAGAGACCTGGCCCAGGAACCGCCTGGAGACCGGCCTATAGGTCCCGGCGGCTCTGCGCCCCCTAACGCCAGGAGGCCTCCGAGGCCGCGCCGCCATCTTGGCCCTTCGGGAGGGCGCGCAGTAGGGGCTCCTGGGCCGAGTTCGTCGTCTGGGGTCACGTGCAAGCTGGGGCACAAGATCGGGTCTGGCTCCTTTGAGGACATCTGCCTGGCGATCAGCATCACTCACGGCGAGGAGGTGGTGGTGAAGCTGGAGTCTCAGAAGGCCCGGCATCCCAGCTTAGAAAGTCCTACAAGGCAGGCCCCGCTGAGTGGCTCGAGCCTGTCTTCCCAGCACTTTGGGAGGCCAGACGAGAGGACTGCCTGAACCCATGTGTTCAAGGCCAGTCTGGGCAACTTGGTGAGACCTCGTCTCTACAATAAATCAAAAAATTAGCCAGGTGTGGTGTACGCACCTTGGTTCTAGCTACTTGGCAGGCTGAGTGGAAGGATGGCCTGAGCCCAGCAGGTTGAGGCTGTGGTTGCCGTGAGCGTGCCACTACACTCCAGCCTGGGCGACAGAGTGAGACTCCAACTAAAAAAAAAAAAAAAAAAAAATCCTGCAACGCAAGGTGGGCATATCCCACGTACAGTGGTGTGGTCAGGAAAAAGACTACAATGTACTAGTTAGTCATGGATCTTCTGGGACCCAACCTTGAAGACCTCTTCAATATCTGCTCAAGAAGATTCACAATGAAACTGTACTTACGTTAGCTGACCAGATGATGGGTAGAACCGAATATGTGCATACAAAGAATTTTATACAGAGAGACCTTAAGCCAGATAACTTCCTAATGGTACTGGGCGTCACTGTAATAAGTTATTCCTTTTTTGATTTTGGTTTGGCCAAAAAGTACAGAGACAACAGGACAAGGCAACACATACCATACAGAGTAGATAAAAACCTCACTGGCACTGCCCGATATGCTAGCATCAATGCACATCTTGGTATTGAGCCGAGTCACCGAGATGACATGGGATCATTAGGGCATGTTTTAATGTATTTTAATAGAACCAGCCTGCTGTGGCAAGGACTGAAGGCTGCAAGAAAGAAACAAAAACATGAAAAGATTAGTGAAAAAAAGATACCTACTCCTGTTGAAGGTTTTGTTAGGGACAGAGGGTTCAGAGGGGGCACAGCTGGTAACCAGAGATCTGAGTAACACAAAGATTTGTAACACAAAGAGATGAAGAAAAATATTTATTTAAGAAAAGATCACTTCCCACAGACAGGAAGAGGGGCGGCACTCTTTTTTTTTTTTTTTTTGAGTCGGAGTCTCACTCTGTCACCCAGACTGGAGTGCAGTGGCCGCTTCCGGCCACCTCAGCCTCGACCTGCTGGGCTCCAGCGATCCTTCCGCCTCAGCCTTCCAAGTAGCTGGAACTACAGGCGCGCGCTACTATGCCCGGCTAATTTTTGATTTATTGTAGAGATGAGGTCTCGCCAAGTTGCCCAGGCAGGTCTTGAACCCTTGGGCTCAGGCAGTCCACTCCCCTCAGCCTCCCAAAGCATGGGATTACAGCCTGAGCCACCGAGCCGGGCTGGGCCAGCACTCTTAAAATGAGTGTGGCCCCATAGCTCCCAAGCCCCTGACTTAAGTCTTCTTCCCTAGAGGTGTTGCAATCAAGTAGATGTGACTGCCGTGACTTTCTTACTAGTCACTTACTAATGATTTGCTGACTTTGGGGAAGGGAGGGGGTCTGGTTCCTGCTTCCCAGTGTCAGGTGGATGATTTGTAGACCCTGAGGAAGGCAGAGAGTCTGGATCCTGCTTTCCAGGCCCTGGGTGGGTGATTTGTTGACCCTGTGGACAAGGGGAGGTCTGGTTCCCAGGCACTTATCATCTTCAGGGGTCTGTTTTAAGATTACAGTGGGTGAATACTGGTCACATTTGAAAGATCTGGGTTTCTGAAAAGAGAAAGTCAGCAAAGTTTATCTTTACCTAAAGAATGCACTCTTCCAAGACACAGTTTCTACTGTCTCATCATTGTGTTCGGGTCTAGGAACAAGACAAAAATGGCTTCCCGCTCTCCGTCAGTCCTTTCAGTTTTACATAAGGGGTTTCCTGCAGAATTCGCCATGTACTTAAACTATTGTCACAGGCTACAGTTTGAGGAAGCCCCGATTACATGTGTTTGAGACATCTATTCTGCATTCTTTTCAGGACCCTGAACCACCAATATGACTCAGGCAATCCTCCCAAAGTGCTGAGATTACAGGCTGAGCCACTGAGTCCAGCCATGCTTTCCATTTTCTCTGACCCAAGGGAAAGAAAAATTTGTTGGTCATTCCTTAAGTAGTGTAATTTATTCATTAATAGCATGTTGGGATAAATTAAAAGAACATTTGTCTGGAAATGCTGCAGGGAGTCTTTTATGTAAATATAGGTATTTTCTAAAATAAACTTGGAATTGTAAATTGACATGTGTTTGGTCAGATTGTGTCAGGTTTAATTTTGTTTTTTTTTTCTTATTTGAAAGCCATTTTAGCAACAATTAATTCCTTAATTACCACATTCTACCATTAAGGAATATTAGTATTGTAATTCTGAAGAAATCTAAGTCTGAACTTTTGGGGTAGCAGCTTGTTTCTTTTCTATCCACCCTTGTCAGTTAAGGTATTCGTTTGTTGACTAATAAACCCTTTGATACTTCCTTCTATCCAGAAATCAGCCTCATAAAGCTATTTTTAAGTATAGTTTGTGTAAAATAAAAAGGTTTAGCTTTGATAATACCTTTTCCAAGCTGAACTCCCTTTAGCAAGATGTTTTTCAGTGCTTTTATTTACCATACAGTTATATGCCATTTTTCTGAAATATTTTGTAACACTTTTTGTGTTTTTGCCATTTGAAAATTTGTGGTATACTTGGTCTGTAATTAAGTTTCAGATTTAAGACTGCTGTTAGCTTTGTAAATTAAAATGTAGGTATCTTGTCCTGGTCCTCATCCTTCCATCTGCACCTGGTGCTGGGATCCCACTGACCTCCTAGCTGCCATTAATTTTCTTCACAGTTCACAAAAGAAGAATGTGAAATTCATTGAATGCTGTTACTAATCCTGTTGAGAGATGAATTTCATTTTACCAAGATTAAATTACATTTTTCCACTAAAGTTATGATACAAGTTGAAGACACATTGCTCAAAATGAGAAGACCTCACCACTAAGGCTCCACAGTGGCTTACTTGGCTGAACTCTAGGTTATTGCTCTTTACTTTGTTCACCCATTGGGGAGGGGTGCAGTTTTTTAGATGTTGGGAGATGGCCACTTTAACTACTGTTGAATGTCTCTGCTTTGGGAAGGTATAACAAGAAATAAAAAAGAATATATATGAAAAAAATTTTTTGACAGTTTGATTATTATATGTATGTGAGGTATTTTATTTAGATCAGATCGGTTTTGTGTTCTCTAACCTTCCTGTACCTGGGTATTTGTAACTTTCTCAAGTTTTGGACAGTTTTCTGTTATTATAGCTTTAAATAAGCTTTCTACCCCTTGTTCTTCCTCATCTTCCTCTTGAACTTCAATAACTCTTTGATTTATTCTTTTTAGATAATTTTTAATGTTTTGGAAGGAAACTTTATTTTTTTCTTTTTTCTTCTCTGACTGTGCATTTCCAAATAGTTTACTGATTCTTTCCCTTGACTAATCCATTCCACTGTTGAGAGCCTCTAGTATTTTTCTCAGTTCAGTAGATAAATTTCTCAGGTTCAAGATTTCTATTTGATTTAATTTTATTATTTCAATCTATTTGTTTTATTTCTCTGTGATTTTCTGTGTTATCTTGGAGATCACTAAGTTTCCTTAAAACTATTATGTAAAGCCGGGCTCAGTGGCTCAGCCTGTAATCCCAGCGCTTTGGGAGGCTGAGGTGAGTGGATTGCCTGACCCTGCGGGTTCAAGACCCACCTGGGCAACTTGGCGGGACCTCATCTCTACAATAAATCAAAAATCAGCTGGGCGTGATAACTACTTGGAAGGCTGAGGTGGAAGGATCGCTGGAGCCCAGCAGGTTGAGGCTGCAGTGGCCACTGTACTCCAGTCTGGGTGACAGAGTGAGACTCCAACTCAAAATACAAACAAACAACAACAACAAAACTATTATGTTAATTCTTAGTCTGAGATCTCACATATTGCCATCTTGTTAGGGTCAGTTGCTGGTTTCTTGCTTTGTCCATTTTGGAAGGTCATGATTCTCTATTTCCTGCTGTCTTCTGTAGTTGTATACCTGTGTCCTTATATTTAAGGATTAGATATTTATTTCAACCTTCTCTTTCTGGCTTATTTTGATTGATATTTTACATATTTGGGGATATATTTTACATATTTTCAAAGAATCTTTCAACTAACATTTTAGAATTATACAGGGGAAAAAAGCAGTTTTTTGTTCAGGGAGACCTGAGAGACATCATTGTATCAAAGTGATCAAAGTAAATATTGCCAAATTTTAATCCTAATTTGATGAACATCACTTCTGTGGTATCCTTGCCAAAATGTACTTAAACTTAATTTAATCATGAGATGTCTCACTATACACAACATGAGGGAAATTTTACAAAGCAAATGACCTGTATTTCAAAAATTAGTGAGAAAAAGACAGAAGAGTGAGAACCTGGTTTAGATTAATAGAGAATAAATAAATGAACGTCCTGACATTTAGTACTAGACTGGAGGAATAGCTATAATGGATGTTAATGAGACAAAGGACCCACTTTGAACATTGTCTATGAATTACACAATATCATTGTGTTAATATCAAATTTCTTGATTGTGGTCACTGAGCTCTGATTATAAAAGATAATATCTGTTTACTTAGGAAATAAACACCAAAATATTCCTTCGTCTACTGAAGCAATATTCCCAGCTTACTCTCATAGTGTTAAAAATAATTAGATGGTAGATAAGAGATTTATAAAACTGAGAATAGTTAGTATCTTCCTTAAATTTATAAATGACATGTGTCCAGGCCAGATGCAATGACTCATATTTGTAATCTCAGTACTTTGGGAGGCTGAGGTGGGAGGATGGCTTGAGTCTAGGTGTTCGAGATCACACTAGGTAATACAGTGAGACCTCGTCTGTACAAAAAATTAGCCAGGTGTGGTGGTATGCACCTACATACAGTCCCAGTTATGTGGGAGGCTGAGACAGAAGGATCATCTGAGACCAGGAGGACAAGGCTGCAGTGAGTGTGATTGTGCCAGGAAATTCAACCTGGGTAGTAGAGTGAGACCCCCCCCAAAAAATAATAATAACATGAATCCAAATTCTATACTAAATTATGCCTCATAGTTCACAATTGAAATATTCCCATGAGATGAGGAAGAAAAGGAGGGTGGTTGTCCTTTGTATTCTTATTTAATATAACACTGGGGATCCTATTGGTGCAAAAAGGCAAGATAATAAACATGTAACTTTTGTAAAGAAGAAGTAAAGATGTCCTTTCTGATCAATTTAATGTATTTTCTCAAATGTCATTTTCACTATATATCCAATCGTGAATATCCAATTTATTATTTCAACCCATCTGGGCTCCATCGACTTCTCATCACCTGCATTCTGTTCTTTTTCTGATTTCCACAGGACTTTGTGATATACTATGTTTCTTAGTTTTGCAGATGAATTGTTTATTGTCTGTTTTTATCAGCTAGAGTGTAAGTTTCATGTGGACAAATTTGTTTTCTATGTTTTGACCACTGATACATCCAATATTCCTTGAAACATTTCTGAAAGACTGAGGGTACCAAACAAATATTTGATCACTTCTTGGCCTTTTGGCTAAAATATTTGTTCAAATAACAAATATGACAACACAGTTTTAATGTTCATTTGTGCCTCTGTATATGATATAACTCTACTGACTTATTGTCTCTTCTTCAATTTCATTATCCCTAGAGCTCTCAGAAATAGAAAGGAATATTGTAGGTTCTCCTCTCCTATTGGTTGTTGGTGGAGGCTTTGTTGAAAATGAGTTGGTTGAGAAATTAAGATTTTGCTTCCAGAATCTATCCTGTTCCATTGGTCTATATGCCTGTTCTTGTACCAGTGCCAGGCTGTTTTGATTGCTGTAGTTTTATAGTAGAGTTTGAAGTCCGAAAGTGTGATACCTCCTGCTTTGTTTCTTTTACTAAAAATTGTTTTGGCTATTTGTGGTCTTTTATGTTTCCATATGAATTTCTGTATTGTTGTTTTCAGGTCTGAGAAGGATGATGTTGGTAATTTATTGGCTATTGTTAAATCTGTAGATACTCTGTGTTAGGACAGACATCTTAACAATGTTACTTCTTCCAATACAAGAGCATGGAATATTTTTCCATTTGTTTGTGTCTTCTATTTCTTTGAGTGGTGTTTTGTAGTTTTCATTGTAAAGGTCTTTTACTTCTCTGGTTAGGAAGATGCCAAGGTATTTCTCTCCCCCCACCCCCCGTGGCTATTTTGAATGGGATTGTGCTTTTCATTTGGGTTTCTGTTTATTGGTGTGTAGGAAAGCGACTGTTTTTTACACGTTTATTTTATATCCTGAGACTTTGCCAAAGTCCTTTATCTGCACAAGGAGGTTTTTGACAGATCCTCATGGGTTTTCAAGGTATAGGATCATATCATCCACAAAGAGGGATAACTTAACTTCCTCTTTTCTTTTTTCTTTTTTTTTTTTTTTGAGTTGGAGTCTCACGCTGTCGCCCAGACTGGAGTGCAGTGGCCGCTCCCGGCCACCGCAGTCTCGACCTGCTGGGCTCCGGCGATCCTTCCGCCTCAGTCTTCCGAGTAGCCGGAATTACAGGCATGTGCCACTACGCCCAGCTGATTTTTTTGATTTATTGTAGAGATGAGGTCTCGCTGCCCAGGTGGGTCTTGAACCCGCGGGCTCAGGCAATCCACTCACCTCAGCCTCCCAAAGGCGCGGGATTATAGGTTGAGCCACTGAGCCCGGCTACTTCCTCTTTTCTTATTTGGATACCTTGATTTCTTTCTCTTGCCTGATTGTTGTAGCTAGGACTTCCAACAGTATGTTGAACAGGAGGGGTGAGTGTAGGCAGCCTTATCTTATTACGGTTTTCAGGGGAAATGCTTCCAATATCTGTCTGTTTAGCAGTATGTTGGCTGTTTAGCAGTATGTTGGTTTATTGTAGTTGGCTCTTCTATTTTAGGTATGTTTCATCTATGCCTAGGTGTTCAGGGGTTTTTATCAAGAAGGGACACTAGATTTTTTTTTTTTTTTGAGTTGGAGTCTCACTCTGTCGCCCAGACTGGAGTGCAGTGGCCGCTCCCGGCCACCGCAGCCTCGACCTGCTGGGCTCCGGCGATCCTTCCGCCTCAGCCTTCCGAGTAGCTGGAATTACAGGCACGCGCTACCACACCCGGCTGATTTTTTGATTTATTGTAGAGATGAGGTCTCGCTGCCCAGGCGGGTCTCGAACCCACGGGCTCAGGCAATTCACTCACCTCAGCCTCCCAAAGGCTAGATTCAAAAAAATTTTTTTATTTTAAAGATGTGGGGTATAATTCAGGATTAGGTATACAAATGTTGGGACCCAGCCATGGAGGCCTGCCTGAGTGTTAGGGATCCAGGCAGGCTGTGGACCCTGAGACCGCTAGGATGAGTTCAGGAGCTGAAGGCCCATTGCCTCTTCCCTTCTTTGCTGATTTGGCACGTCCCACTAGCAGGGACTTTGATGATCTAAGCATGAAGTTCTGAGAGTACGACAGGCATGGCTTACTTTAGGAGTCCATTGTTCCCGTTTCTCACAGACTGCGGTTTTGGCTTTAAACTTAACATAATTCAAACTCAGGTCACATTTGGGAGCCTTTAATACGGTACAAGCTTCTTTAAAGATTTAATAGTATATTTGTAGAATTAGTATATACATATAAAGTGCTGTTTCAACCTTAATAATACAGATAAATATCTAGAGCTATGGCCCAGCACAAGCTTTGGGCTGAGCCACATTCCTAAAGGCCCAGCATGAGCTTTGGGCTGGGCCACATTCCTTAGGAATTGGTTTGGGCTATAATTAAGAGTTTTTATAGTGTAGATAGAATTAGTGTAAAATAGAGAGGAATTGGGATTTAGATTCGTTATTAGGTGTTTTGTATGCATAGGTTTTAAAAGTTATTGATTATTAGAATATTATATTAGAATTGCTGTACTGCTTTTGAGAAATATTAACCAAGCATGAGGAACAGTGAAATAGTTTTGGGATCCTCATTCCTTATGCTTGGGGAAACACCTGGTTGGTGGGGGACGCCCCTCATCCACCTGGTTCTATTTTCATGTAAATGTCTTGTGATTTAATTGGGATTGCCTTTCCTCTTACTCCAGGAAACACCTGGTGGGTGAGGGACACTCCTCATTCACCTGGCTTTGTGTCCATGTAAAGGTTTTGTGATTTAATTGAGATTGTTCTTCCTCATGCCCGAGGAAACACCTGGTGGGTGGGGGTGCACCTGGCTTGTGTTCACGTCGAAGACTTGTAAGACTGCCTGTGTAAAATTTGGGATAAATACAAGCTGTAAAACCCCAATAAATGGCTTCTGGTCAATCCGTTGAACAGATGTCCACTTTCTTTCTTTCTCTTTATATCTATCCCTCCTTCTTTCTTTTAATATCTATCCTTATAGAAATGCCGACGCCATCACACCTTCCAAGGGACCCCCTAAATCTCTTTTTGGGGGCTGGCCCCCCAAAGGTACCCTTGTTGATGAGGTGTGCCCTCCCCAACAGTTTCCCATTACTGCCACTCCCACCTCCCCTCGAGGAGTTTCCCACTACTGCCAATTATACCTTTATTATAGTATTATGATAACTGTTCAAGGTCCACTTATGAGTGAGAACATGTGGTACTCAGTTCTTTGTTTCTGGATAGATCACTCAGTATTATAGATTCAAAGTCCATCCAAGTTGATGTGAAGTTCATAATTTTGTCCTTTATGGCTGCATAATATTCCATCGTGTATATGTACCACATTTTAAAAATCCAATCCTCTTTTGATGAATAGTTCATATTCTTTTCCCATGTGGAATTATTTAAATACTGGGCCTGTGACACTTTATGTTATTCTTATCATTTCCATTAACTTAGTCATTGCTATCACTATAATATTTTGCTGACATGTTCTTGTAGAACATAAAAATAACAGCTTAGACCCTGACATTGCATACCCTGAAGATATTTCTGCATTTTGGTGCATGTGATCCCATGGGGAATTTCTGTGCTCTGTGACTGCCAGACTCATTGCTGCTGTACAGCTCTAGGGATTCCTTCCCTAGCAGAGGAGTTGGGTAATAACCTTAAGGCAACACATTGAGTCAGCCTCTGGACTGCTCTGCACTTTTGCTTCCCTTTGTAGCAAAAATTAAAATAACAGATTCCAAAACTGTTTCATATTTTAAGCTGGATCATAGCAGTTCATTGGGAATCACATCCCACAACCCAATGCATAGAATTTGGACATGCATCACTGTTTGGTGCATTTAGAGCTATAGTTTAATCTAAGGTTAAATGGGTTGCTATATGATTAAGAATTCAGAAGTAAAGATCTTGTGTGACTTTTTCCCATATAAATTCAGTAGTGTTGTTGTATTGTGCCTAAACTTTAAATATCTAAGTTATCTTATATTCTAAATAGTAAGGCAACTGAGAGAGACCAAACAAGAATAACTTGTCTGAAGAAGCCCTAAACTCATTGAAAGGTAGGCATTGTGAATATTTCATTTAACTTCCAAAATTGCATTGTCTATCTGAATCCTTATGATTAACATCTTACTTATTTACTTAAGTAAATACTTCCAGGTACATAAGGCACATAGAACTTTGTATTATAGTGTCTATCCATTAAAGAAATTTTAAAAGAAGGAGAAGAACAAGAAAAAGGAGGAGTAGAGAAGAAAGAAGGAGAAAGAGGAAAAAGAGGACACAATGTGGAAGAAAGAGACAAAGAGGAAGAAGAGAAGAAAGAACAGAAGTGAAAGCAGAAGGAGGAGAAGGGAGAAAGCATAAAACATCTAGAAGAAATCATAAAGTAAAATCTTTGTAACTATGGTCAAGCAAATATTTGTTAGACACAATACCGAAAACAAGATTGCAAGAGAAAAATTGATAAATCAGACTTGCAAAAATAAAAATTTATGCTTTTCAAAAGAGACTATTAAGAGAAATAATAGAACAGAGACAGAAATTATTTACAACTTACATATCTGGTAGACACTTGTATCCATAATATATAAAGAAATTTGAAATTAAATACTAACAAAACTAATAACTGAATTAAAAATGTATAAAGAATTTGAACAAATTTTTAAATTAAGAAGATATACGTATGGCAAATAACATATGCAGTGTAGTGTTGCCCAACATCTTAAAGTTTCTGTGACTGCAGGAAAGTGACAGTTTTTATTTACTCCCTGTAAGTTTGGGAAACTTTGAGGTCAATAATTTTATACATATTTTAAAATATGGCTTAAGTCAAAGTCTTGATAATACAACTAATGTTTTCAATTTTGACAAGGAAATTTAGTCATTTCTATTACTATAGCATTTTAAGACAACAATCAGAATTATGACTGAGAACATATTTCTTTAAATTTATATAGTGTTTGAAATATTCATATCAACAATATACTCATAAACACAACTAAAAAAGATTCAGTATAATGTGTCACTTGACAATATTTTATACAAAACAAGCCTAAGCATTTACTATCTCTACAAGATGACTGATATGTCTTTTGAGGCTTTCCTGGAGCTGACATGGAAAATAACAGTTATTTCTAGGTTAAAAGGACTTAAGTTAGAATTTGATTTTGGGGAAGCTTGTCAAAAATATTACAAGGCTTAAAACATTTGCTCAAATGTTATTACAGGTCACTTATGACATAATAGTCATTCAAACCAGACCAAACTGATAATAGAAAGGCTTTAAAAAAAATACAGAAAATTACATTAAAAAAGACTTTAATCCATTTAAACTTCATGGCTTTGGTGTTTTTTTTTTTTTGCAAGTAATCAAAAACCTAGTATCAGCAACACAAATAATTATCTTGATAAAATGTAAAGTCTTTTCTTAAGCCAACTACCAAAAAGGTAAAGAAAATCTTCCACAGTGTGATTGTTTATCCTGATGGGAAACTCATTTAGGTAACCTGGAAGCTGAACCTAATAAAAGGCTTGTTGGGTTTTTAAAAATTTAATCAAACACAGGAAGGATGTGTCCAAGGTTAGTAGTGTAACAATTCAAACACATCAAGAACATCAAAAATATAAAATCAAGTTACACTGCAGAAAAACATTGCTTTTCAAGGTCGTGAAGATAAACATTTCAGTGTCATGCCATAACAGTAGAGTTAGAATTAGAAAAACAGTTATAGGAATTGACGAAAAAGTTGAAGGAGAGGCCTTCTTACAGGGAGAAAAAGTTGAAGGCAATAATGTATGACCTGCAAATAATGTGCAATGAGATACAGCAAAAGTTTAACCTCTGAGATATAAATCAGAAACTTCAGAAGCAAAACTCTATCTCAAAAAAATTATGATTTTAAATAAAGAAGACAGCATTTTAACCTGAAATTAGGAAAATTAAACGGACCTCAGAAAGAAATGTGGCAGAAAAAGAAACAGTATGCGATTTTGAGGATGGCTGCTACATAAACGGAGTCTAGAATTAAAAACTAAAAGCTCTTATACTTTTATTAAGAGTAGAACAGTAGTTGAAAAAATTGTTTTTTTTTTCCTAACAAAGAGGACCAGACTCTGGTTATGTGTCAGTGCACCCCTGACACCATTTTTTTTTTTTTTTTGAGTTGGAGTCTCACTCTGTTGCCCAGACTGGAGTGCAGTGGCCGCTCCTGGCCGCCGCAGCCTCGACCTGCTGGGCTCCGGCGATCCTTCCGCCTCAGCCTTCCAAGTAACTGGAATTACAGGCATGCGCTACCACGCCCGGATGATTTTTTGATTTATTGTAGAGATGAGGTCTCGCTGCCCAGTCGGGTCTCGAACCCCGTGGGCTCAGGCAATTCACTCACCTCAGCCTCCCAAAGACGCGGGATTACAGGCTGAGCCACCGAGCCCGGGTGACACCAACATTTAATTTGTAGAACAAAAATTTGTATAGAAATTGTTTCCAATCTCAGCTAACCTGATCATACGTACAGCTTTTTCACAAGGCTTTGACTTATTTAGGCATTTTATTGTTTCATTAAGCCTCTACTTTTTGTTCTTACATATATATATGTCTTCTACTTTTGTTCATATATATATATATTTATATATATAACATATATTTATATATATATAAAATATATATATACATATATATATATTTATCTCCAATCATTTTATCATGCAAGATTCTTCCTCATACAAAATTATGTTTTCTAAAATTACATTTTGATTAATAGACCTAAATATTTAGTGGGTTTTTTTTTTTTTTTGAGTCTGAGTCTCACTCTGTCACATAAGCTGGAGTGCAGTGGTATGATCACAGCATACTGTAGCCTCCACCTCCTAAACTCAGGCTCTAAAATCCTCCCAAGAGCTAAAACTACAGGCACATGCCACTCCACCTGGTTAATTTTTTTTTTTTGAGTTGGAGTCTCACTCTGTCGCCCAGACTGGAGTGCAGTGGCCGCTTCCGGCCACCGCAGCCTCGACCTGCTGGGCTCCGGCGATCCTTCCGCCTCAGCCTTCCAAGTAGCCGGAATTACAGGCATGCACTACCATGCCCGGCTGATTTTTTGATTTATTGTAGAGATGAGGTCTCGCTGCCCAGGCGGGTCTCGAACCCGCGGGCTCAGGCAATCCACTCACCTCAGCCTCCCAAAGGCGCGGGATTACAGGCTGAGCCACCGTACCTGGTTAATTTTTAAAAATTTTTTGTAGAGATGAGGTCTCATTATGTTGCCCAGACTGCTCTCAAACTTCTGGGCTCAAGCAGTCCTCCCACTTCAGCCTTCCAAAGTGCTGGGATTCCAGGTGTGAGCCACCACACCCAGTCAATATTTAGTTTTATAAAATAAAACTTAAGAAGGCAAGAATAAACTTTAGCAATTTGCTTCAGTGGGTTTTTAAAAATTCTTACTTGAATATGACTCGAACATTTAATGAGTATCTATTCTTTAATTTCATATAACATAACTTAAAAATATTAAATTACATAAAACATTTATTTATAAATATCCCATTTACAATTACCTAATTCATTTATTTTTTTTAAATTTAAATTTTTATTTTTGAGTTGGAGTCTCACTCTGTCACCCAGACAGGAGTGCAGTGGCTGCTCCTGGCCACCGCAGCCTCGACCTGCTGGGCTCCGGCGATCTTTCCGCCTCAGCCTTCCGAGTAGCCGTAATTACAGGCGCGCGCTACCACGTCCGGCTAATTTTTTGATTTTATGGTAGAGATGAGGTCTCGCCTGCCCAGGCGGGTCTCGAACCCGCGGGCTCAGGTAATCCACTCACCTCAGCCTCCCAAAGGCACGGGATTACAGGCTGAGCCACCGAGCCCGGCTTCATTTATTTTAAACAATTATATCTGAGTTCTTTATGAAAATTGAGATATTAGATTGAGCTAGTCATTATATTAACTTTTATTAATGGCTTTTTAAACCTGTTACTATCAGATATAACCTAAGTAAGAACCTTAACATTAAATACATGGGTGTCAGAAGATACAACTGTTTTTTTATTAAAGCAAAAATATTAATCTTATCAAATAACTTGCACAAAGATCATTCTGCTTTAGGTTGTGCTTATAACTTCACGACTTCAAAACACCTAGCAGACACAAATATAATGCAATCTGTAGATCACTTTGAGTAGTATGGGCATTTCAAAAATGTTAATTCTTTCAATCTATGAATATGGAACACAATTTTTGGTGTCCTCTGCATTTTTTTTCCATCAGTGTTTTATAGTTTTCATTGTAGAGATCTTTTACTTCTCTGGTTAAATTTATTTCCAGGTATTTTATTTTTGGTAGTTATTATGAATTGAGATTCTTTTCTTGATTTCTGTTCACTATTGGCATATAGAAATGCTAATGAACTTTGCATGTTGATTTTGTATCCCATAACTTTACTGAATTTCTTTTTAACAGATTTTGGGGAGAATTGTTAGGTTTTTCTAAATATAAGTGTTATGACCAAGTAAGTGAGAAGAAGCTATGCCAGCAAGTTGAGTTTAATTAATTATGAATTTATTAAATGCGTGGGTCAAGAGTAGGCAAATGCCAGAAAAACTCTTGGCAAATTGGTGCCGTTTGTAACAAGCTTTTATAGGTAAAATTTTCATCATTGGCTACATAGCAACTTAGTGACCATAGCAACTATTAACTAACAACTTGGCAACCAAAATGGGAACTTCGATTGTTAGGGAGCTTTGATTAATTTCATGTCAGGTAGTTATAGCCAGTGCCCAGAAAGTCCCTGGTGTTCTGCCATTAAGATATAGTCTAAGGTAGTTTCATAGAGTCAAGGAAGAAGAATCATTATACAATGGAATTACCTTGGTTAGGTCACTAACAGAATATAAGAACAAACTATGAAAATGTAAAAGTGTAACATTTGATTTCAGTTAACAAAGCATACAATTACATGGGAACTATGGCAAAGGAGTTCTGTAATGGTCAGCAGGCAATGGTCAGCATAACTTGCTCAAAGGAGACAAAGCTGGGGGTCTGTGGTCATGGGAATGTTACTGTAATTACACATAGGCATTGGTTTTTAGGTCAGGCAGGTAACTAAGATGATTTTTAAACAAAATGGAGTAAGCTGGTTAATATTACTACTTTGCTAGCAATTTTATTTTATTTATTCATTTATTTATTTATTTTTTGAGTTGGAGTCTCACTCTGTCACCCAGACTGGAGTGCAGTGGCTGTTCCCGGCCACCGCAGCCTCGACCTGCTGGGCTCCGGCGATCCTTCCACCACAGCCTTCCGAGTAGCTGGAATTACAGGCATGCATTACCACGCCCGGCTGATTTTTTGATTTATTGTAGAGATGAGGTCTCGCTGCCCAGGCGGGTCTCGAACCCGCGGGCTCAGGCAATCCACTCACCTCAGCCTCCCAAAGGCACGGGATTATAGGCTGAGCCACCGAGCCCGGCGCAATTTGATTTTATTAACTGATTTAGCTTATTTCATAGATCGTATCATCTACAAACATGGACATTTTCATTTCTTCCTTTTCTAATTTCAATGCTCTTTATTATTATTTTTTTTTAGTCAGAGTCTCACTCTGTCATTCAAGCTGGAGTGCAGTGGCATGATCACGGCCACCACAGCCTTGATCTGCTGGGCTCAGGCAATCCTTCCACCCCAGCCTTCTCAGTAAATGGAACTATAGGCATATGCCACGTGCCTTGCTAATTTTTTGATTTATTGTAGAGATGAGGTCTCACCAAGTTGCCCAGGCTGGTCTCAAACCCCTGAGCTCAGGAAATCCTCTCACTTCCACCTCCCACAGTGCTGAGATTACAGGCATGAGCCACACTATGCCCAGTCTGCCCTTTACATTTTTTTTTTCAATCGAGCCTAATTGCTCTGGGTGGAACTTCCAGTACTGTGTTGAATAAAACTGGTAAAAATGGGCATCCTTTTCTTGCTCCAGATCTTAGAGAAAAGGTTTTTAATTTTTCCCTTTTCAGTAAAGTGCTAGGCATGGATCTGTCATATATGGTCTTTATTGTTTTGAGGTATGTTTTGTCTATACCCAGTTTGCTGAGAGTGTTTTATCGAGAAGGGATGTTGAATTTCATTGAATGCTTTTTCAGCATCTATTGAAATGATCATATGGTTTCTGTCCTTGATTCTATAAATGTGATATATCATATTTATCGATTTGTATGTGTTGAACAATCATTGCATCCCTAGAATGAATCCCACTTGGTCATGTTGAATTGTCTTTTTAATGTGTTGTTTAATTTGGTTTACTAGTATTTTGTTGAGAATTTTTGTAGCTATATTTCTCAAGAACATTGACCAGTAGTTTTCTTTTACTTTTGTTTACTTTTTGTTGTATCTTTGGTTTTCATATCAAGGTAATGCTGGTCTCATAGGGTGAGTTTGGATTTCCTCCTCTTCAATTTTTTGGATTAGTTTGAGTAGAACTGGTATTGGTTCTTCTGTAAATGTCTGCTAGAATTCAGCAGTAAAGTTAAAGTAGTGCATATAATAAATTTTTTAAATATAAAGCAGTAAACCATTAGGCCCTAGGCTTCTGTTTGTGGAAGACATTTTTTGTTGTTAACATTCTATACATCAATTTTTTAATTTTAAAGATGTGGGGTACAATTCAGGATTAGGTATACAATTGGTCATCATACAGGTATAGTTTGGGCCTTTCTTTGGTTCCCACTTTGTCTGGTTTGAGATCAGGTACCCTTATTGATGTTGTGCCCCACTCTCTACCCCTACCCCAGTGATATCCCGCTACTGCCAATCCCTTTCTTATAGTATTATGGTAAATGTTCAGGATCCGCTTATGAGTGAGAACATGTGGTACTCTGTTCTTTGTTTCTGTGACAGATCACTGAGTATGATGGAAGACATTGTCATTACTGCTTCAATCTCATTACTCACTATTGATCTGTTCAGGTTTCCATTTCTTCATGGTTCAATCTTGGTAGGTTGCATATGTCTAAAAATTTATCCATCCTTTCTAGATTTTCCAGTTTACTGGCATATAGTTGTTCATAATAGTCTCTAATGATTCTTTGTATTTCTGTGAAATCAGTTGTAAAGTTTCCTTTTTCATCTCTATTTTTATTTATTTGGGTCTTTTCTCTTTTTCTTTAGCATATCTAAAGGTTTATGCATTTTGTATCATTTCAAAAAACCAACTTTACATTTTGTTTATATTTTGGTGGATTTTTTTGTCTCAATGTCATCTATTTCTGCTCTGCTCTCTATTCTTTCTTTCCTTCTACTAATTTTGGGTTTCATTTGTTCTTACTTTTCTAGTTCTTTGAAGTGCCTCATTTTATTAAGTTTTTATACTTTTAAATGTAAATGTCTATTGCTATAAACTTCCCTCAGTATTGCTTTTGCCAAATCCCATACATTTTAATATAACTTGTTTCCATATTGATTTTGTTTCAAAATCATTTTTAATTTCCTTAATTTCTTCACTGACCCATTGGTCACTAAGGGGCATGTCTTTTTATTGTTGCTATTGCTTTTTAATGTATTTGTGCAGTTTCCAAAGTTTCTCTTGTTACTGATTTCTATTTTTATTATATTATGGTCTGGGAAGGTACTTAATGTGATTTTGATTTTTTGAAATTTGTTGGGACTTCTTTTGTGGTCTAACATATGGTCTATTCTAGAGAATGTTCCACGTGCTGATAAAAATAATATGTATTCTGCAGCATTTGGATGAAATGTTCTGTAAATATCTGCTTGGTCTTCTTTTATTTTTATTTTTTTGAGACAGTGTCTGGTTCTGTGGCCCCAGGATGGAGTGCAGTGGCATGATCATAGCTCACTGCAGCCTCCAACTTCTGGACTCAAGTAATCCTCCTGCTTCAGTCTTCCAAGTAGCTGAGACTACAGGCATGTGCTACCATGCCTGGCTAAAGTTTTTTTTTTTTTCTTCTACAGAGATGGGGTCCCACTATTTTGCCCAGGCTGGTCTTAAACTCCTGGCATCAAGCAATTCTCCTGCCTTGGCCTCCCAAAGCACTAGGATTACTGGCATGAGCTACCATGTCAAGCAACTGTAGTTTAATTCCAATGTTTCTTTCTCGATGTTCTGCCTAGATGATCTGTCTGTTGCCAAATAGAGTGTTGAAGTCTACAACTATTATTGTATTGCAGTTTCTCTCTTTCTAGATCTATAAATATTTGCTATACGTTTGGGTGATCTGATGTTAAGTGCATATATACACCCAACAATTTACAACTGTTATATCTTCTTGCTGAATTGAGCTCTTTTTGTTATTCAATTACCCTTTTTTACAGTTTGACTTGAAAAATTATTTTTTAAATTTAAAAACATTGTTTATGTGATATACGAGTAGCTCTTCCTCTTTTTTGGTTTTCATTTGTATGGAATCATCTACTCTTGCCCTTTCTTGGTTTTCATTTGCATGGAATATCTTTTCCATCTCTAACTCCATCTATGTGTGTCTTTGTGGGTGAAATGAGTTTCTTGTATGCAGCATATAGTTATGTCTTAAAAAAAAATCAAATCAGCCACTCTATTTCTTTTAGTTGGAGAATTTAACCTACTTACATGTTATATTTATGGGTAAGGACCTACCACTGTCATTTTGTCACTTGCTTTCTGGTTGTTTTGTAAGATTTCTCTTTCTTTTTTATTGTATTTCTTTGCAGATAAGTAACTTTTCTATGGTAGTATGTTTTAAGTCCTTGCTTTATTACAGATTTTGCATTGTGGTTGCCATGGGATTACAAAACTTATTACAGTTGTAACAAGTCATTTTAAATTGATGACAACTTAACTTTGGATCACAAAGAAAAGAAACAGAGAAGAAAAACTAAAAAGTCTCCTACCTTTTAGCTCCATCCCTCCCTTGTTAACTTTTTATTGTATCATTTTATATATTTTTATATTGCCTCTCTTCACAAACTAAGTTATGTTTGATAGATTCTTCTAGTGTTCATACTAAAAATATGAAAGGTTTACACATGTAATCACAGTATTAGAACATTCTCACTTTGTGTACCTGTTTTTTCTAGTGAGTTTTACACCTTCAGATGATTTCTTGTTGCACATTAGTGTTCTTTTCTTTCAGATTAAAGTGCTTCCTGTACCATTTCTTGTAAGACAGGTCTGGAGGTGATGAACTCCCTCAGCTTTTGTTTGTCTGGGAAAGTATTTATTTCTCCTTCAGGTTTGAAGGATGTATTTGCTGGGTACAGTATTCTTGATTGCAAGTTTTTTTTCTTTTCTTCACTACTGTATGTCATGCCCTTTTCTCCTGCTCTGTAAGGTTTCCACTGAGAAAACTGCTGCCAGATGTACCAGACCTCCTTTATATGTTATTTGCTTTTCTCTAGCTGCCTTTTCTTAGTCCTTGATGTGCGATTGTTATATGCCTTGTGTTGAATTTTCTTGGTGTCCTTTGACATTCTTACATCTGGATATTCATCTCTCTCTAGAATTAAAAAGTTCTCTGTTCTTATTTCTTTAAATAAGCTGGCTATTCCTATCTTTTTCTAATTCTTTTTAAAGGCTAATCTTATATTTGCCCTTTTGAGGCTATCTTCCAGATCTTGTAAGCATACTTCATTCTTTTTTCCTCTGTGTATTGTCAATAGCATGTCTTTGTGCTCACCAATTCTTTATGAATTATAACTGAAGCCCATGGACTCTCAGACCAACAGAGTACCAGGGCTTACCCAAGGCTTACAGCCACTACTTCTTCTTTTTTTATTTTTTAGAAAGCAGTATTTATTGAGAGGACAGCAAAGCCCCCACAGCAGGAGGGGACCTGAAGGGACTGCCCCAGTCACTACTTCTCTACTGCTGGTAATGTTTATTCAAGGTTTGACGCCACTTTAGGTGGTAAAGGCAGCAAGGACTCATGTCTCTCTCTTCCACCAGGGCAGACTTCCTTATGGCTCAGGGTGGGTCTAGAAGTGCTGTACAGAAGCAAAGGCCTGGAATCAATGGCTACAGTATTCTTACTGGTGCTTTATTTTCCTGTGGCTGAGCTGATACTCAAGTTTTAAAACAAAGTCTTCTGTACTCTTCCCTCACCTTTCCCTAAGTAAAACAAGTCTCCCTGAGCAGCTCTGTCTGGAGTTGGGGGAAGAAAGACACAGACCCTCCCTTGGTCTGTGGTGTTGCACTTGGTCACATGCACCCTAATCCACTGCTTTTGAGTCAAGTGCAGCACCAGGTCTTTCCCAAGGGACCTAACAATGAAATTTATTTCAGGTTACAGGATACTCAGTCAGTGGTGGAGCCAGCTAAGATTCAGGTTTCTCCCACTGGGGCTGAGGATTTTCCTCTAGCCTCAGGCTGGTCTAAATGCTTTCAACTTGGGCACTGGAAAAATCCTGACCTGTGTTATGTTCTGCTGTGATAAGATGGCACTGAGTTCCAATGCAAAGTCCTATGCTTACCTTGTGCTCTCTCTCCCAAGTACACAGATTTTTTTCTCTACGCTGTTCTGCCAAGGCAATGCAAGCCTTTCTTTTCTACCCCTTTAATGCCTTTATTGTTGATATTGTGTTAAAACTAGGTACTGTAATCATTAACCTAATTTTTTTTCTTTTGGTTATTGTGAACCCAAATAATAACTTTGGTGCTTTCTTGCATGGATAGTTGTTCAACTTGATATTTCTGAGGAGGTAATTACTGGAGGTTTCTATTTGGCCATCTTGCTCAGCCCTCTTTAACTTTTTTTTTTAGATTTTTATATAAATGGATGACACAGAATGTAATCAACTGCATCTGGCTTATTTCACTGAACTTAAGGCTATTTTTTATAGATGTACTTTTATATTGCTGAATATAAAATGGAATAGCATTCCATTCTGAATAGCATTCCATTCTACAGAAATACTACAATTACTATTATGAACTGAACTGTGCATCCCCCAAATTTGTATGTTGAAGTCCTGACACCCCAGCACCTCAGAATGTAATGTATTTGGGGGTAGGATGGGAGGCCGAGGCAAGTGGATTGCCTGAGCCCGGGGGTTCGAGACCAGCCTAGGCAACTTGGTGAGACCTTGTCTTTACAATAAATCAAAAAAAAAAAGCGCCTGTAGTTCCAGATGCTTGAAAGGCTGAGGCAGAAGGATTGCCTGAGCCCAGCAGGTCGATGCTGGGGTGGCCGTGAATGTGCCACTGCACTTCAGTCTGGGCGACGGAGTGAGACTCTAACTCAAAAAAAAAAAAAAAGGTAAGTTAAAATCAGGGCATTAGGTTGGGTTTAGTCTAATTTGACTACTGTCCTTATGAGAGATTAAGACACACAGAGACACAGAGGTGCATGTGCACAGATGGACAGAAGAGAGGCCTCAGAGAAAACCAACTCTGCCTGCATCTTCGTCCTGGACTTCAAAATTATAAGAAAATTAATTTCTGTTGTTTAAGCCATCCAGTATGTGGTATTTTGTTATGGCAACCCTAGCAAACAATTACTCATTCATCTATGGTCAGTTGGTATCTTTCAATGAATTTTTGTTCTCCATATTTCAATTTGTTGAGTTGTCTAAAATGATCACACATTCATTATAAGTTTGAGTATCTAGTACTATACCATCTTTCCTTGTTTAAATTTGTAAATGTGATATATGTCTTTTTTTCTGGCCTATCAGTTTTCCTAGTATCTGCTTTGGAGGTTCATAGATTTTCTTCAAAAGGAAAAAATAAATAAAATAACAAAATATATGAAACTGACTCTAAATACACTGAACATCCAGCAAACAACAGTATAATCTATCTGGGCAAACAAATGATGTGATTCACATGAGTATCCCAGGTTAGCATGAAAATAAATTTCCTGGCCCTAATACAAGGACAGTGAACTCAAAGTACAAAAGTCATCCTGAGCTAAGGAGATATAGCTGACAGTGTGTTTGCCAAGGTGGTTAAGTCTATAAAGCAGGGTACAGGAGACAAAAAACTTCAGAGATGTACAGAGGTCCATCCTCAAGGACCTCTACACATTTCCAAGGCTCATACTCATTCCAATCAGCTGAATGGAAAGTCTCATGATTCATGAATCATTAAGTAGGGAATACAGAATAGCTGTGTCTCAGTAGTGGGAGAGGAATTAGCCTCATTTAAGGCTAGTAGATGGAAGGGAGGGATTAGAAGTAGTAGTAGAAGTAGCTTAGAAGACTGGGTGTGATGGTTCACACCTGTAAACCCAGCACTTTGGGAGACTGAGGCAGAAGGACAGCTTAAGCCCAAGAGTTTGAGACCAGCCTAGGCAACATAGCAAGACCTTATCTCTACAAAAATTGAAAAAAATTAAGTCACGTAGAGTGGCTCATGCCTGTAGTCTCAGTTACCTGGGAGGCTGAGGTAGAAGGATCACCTGAGGCCAAGAGATCGAGTTTGCAGGGAGCCAAGATTGTGCCACTGCAATCCAGTCTGGGTGACAGAGTAAGACCTCAACTCAAAAATAAATAAATAGGCTGGGCTTGGTGACCCAGTCTGTAATCCCAGTACTTTGGGAGGCTGAGGTGAGTGGATTGCCTGAGTCTGTGGGTTTGAGAACAGCCTGGGCAACTATGCGAGACTCGTCTCTACAATAAATTGAAAAATAGTCAGGCATGGTAGCATTATACCTATAGTTCTGGCTACTTGGAAGGCTGAGGTGGAAGGAATGCCAGAGCCCAGCAGGTCAACACTGGGGTGGAAGAGTGAGGCGGAAGCACTTCAGTCTGGGCAATGGAGTGAGACTATAAATTAAATAACAAACAAGCAAACAAACAAATGAGCGAACAAATAAATGAATGAATAAACAAATGAATAAATAAAAAGAAATACATGAATAAACAAATAAATGAGTAAATAAACAAATGAATAAATGAACAAACGAATAAACAAATAAACAAGTAAACAAGTGAATAAATGAACAAGTGAATAAACAATTGAATACACAAGTAAATAAGCAAATGAATAACACATGAATAAATAAAACAAATGAAAGAATAAATGAGTAAACAAATGAATACATAAAATAAGCAAAAATACAAATAGGCAAAAAAACAAATAAGTAAATACATAAACAAATGAATAAACAAATATAAAAACAACTTAGAATCAAGACCCCTGAAAGATCATAGTGCCTCTAAGTAACTTAACTATGTGATAGAAGAAAAAATTTAAGACCAGAGAAACACAAAAAGATCAGTACCTAAAAAGGCAAATTTCATTGTCCAATCAAAACTAAGCCATAACAGTATCAGACAAGGTAGATTTTAAAGCAAAGATTATTACCATAGATTAAGAAGACCATAATGATAATGATAAAGAGATCAATTCATTAAGTGGCTATACAATAAGAAATGTTTATTCAATTAATAAAAAGACATTAACATACATGAAGCAAATCTAATAAATTAGAGAAATAAGTAAATCCAATTTTCTTTTCAGAGATGTCAACAATCCTCTTCAAATAACTGATAGAACAAAAACACAGAATGTCAATAAGGATACAGAAAACAAACAACACTGTCAATTAACCTTGACCTAATTAACACCTGTAGAACCCTTTACCAAAAAACAAGCACAATATACATTTTAAATGAATATGTAACACTTACCAAGACAGCTCATATTCTGGGTCACAAAGCAAGTCTCAATAAATGTAAATAATTCAAGTCACAAAGTATGTACTCTGACCACAATGGAATTAAATTAGAAATTACCAGAAAAAAAATCTCCAAATATTTGAAAACTAAGTAACACACTTCTAAATAGAGTCATGTGTCAAAAAATAAGTTAGAAAATAAATTGAAAACACTTTAAGCTTAATTAAAATGAAAATAACATCTCAAACTTGGCGAGAGGTGACTAAAACAGTTCTTCAAGGACAAATTTTAGCATTAAGCACTTATCTTAGGGAAAAAAAAAACAAAGGTTCCAAATGAAGGATCTTGGCTTTCATGTAAAATAGTAGTAAAAGAGGAGAAGTGAAATCCAATAAAAGCAGAAGGTAACAGTAAAGGTCAAAATAGAAAAAAAGAGAAATCAATAAAATGAAGTGCTTTAAACACTGTGAAATCAAGAAAAATAAATAAATAAAACAAGTGCTTTACAAAGATCAATAAAATTATAAACCTGATAAACCTATAGCCAAACTAATCATGATTTAAAGAAAAATATAGGGATTACATCAAGTATAAGAGAGGTGGCATCACTACAAATTCTACAGGTACTAAAATAAAGACTACTGTGAAAAACTTGAATACTTAAATGAAATGGACAAATTCTTGGAAAGAAACAAACCATCAAAGCTCACTCTAAAGAGAGTAGACAGATAAATAGAAGACAGATAGAAAGATGTATATATAACTTGTATAGCCCTCTATCTACCATGGAAATTAAAATTATAGCTAGAAACTTACACAGAACAAATTCCAGACCAAGATAGCTTCCTTGGTGAATTCTACCAAACATTTAAGGAAAAAAACCCACTAATTCTTCAAAAATTCTTCCAGAAATTTAAAAAGCATGAATACTTCCAATCTACTCTGTAAAGTCAGTATTACACTGATACTAAAGCTAAATTGACATTACAGAAAATTAAAGACTAATATCCCTGATGAACACAGATGTAAAAATCTTTAAAACAAAACCCACCAAATCAAATTCAACAATACATTAAATGAATAATAAATTATGACCAAATGTGGACTATCCTAAAAATGCAAAGTTGGCTTAACATTTGAAAATCGGTGTAATTCACCACTAAAAGATTAAAAGAAGTAAATAATGAAAAAAATCACATATGATTATGGTCATCAGAGTCCAAGAAAACTCTACACAATTCCCTTTCACCTTTTAACAGGATTAGCCAAGGTTATTTATAGACTATATCAGAAATGATGGCACACCACTTTCAGCTTAAGGTAACAACAGATGCCTCTGCTCAGTTTCTGTGTGACTTCTCTCCTGGATCACTTGCTGCAAACTATTTCTCTACAATGCAATGCTTTAGCAAAAATACAAATAAAAAGAAATGAACTACTGAAACACAAGACACCATTAATCATAAAATAATTATGCAGGATTAAAAAAACCCAAAACAGAATACATATTACTCTCTATATTCAAAATTCCAGGAAATGCAAACAAACCTACAGTGACAGCATATCAGTGGTTGTCTGGGGATGGATAAAGGGAGGAATTATAAAGAAAATCAGAAAACATTGGGTTTCACAGGTGTACACTATAAATACATGCAGTTTATTGCAGAAAACATTTAGACTGATAGCTCTGTGACCTTAGTCATAAGAGACACGAATATGGGAGCATTTATGTAAACTCTCATAACAAAACCTTAATAATGAAAACACATGTGGACAGACCTTTAGAAAGATCACATCTCCAAAAGTTTGCTGTAATTTCCCAACGCCCAATCAGTGTCACTGTACCAACTGTGATTTCTACTTGGGACTTTTAGAGGCCAGGCCAGTGATAACTGCCTTCTGAATAATAAACTTCAGGAATCTTGGTAAGTCCTAGTGAGTCAAGTTCTTGTCACCTCAAGAGGCCTGGGAAATATATCTTTTGAGAACAAAGGACCCAATTCATGTTGCTCCCACTCTAGAGACTGCCACAGCAAATGCCACTATTTAGAGTGATCTCAGTCACACAAATAATCTTGGCATATAGACAAAATTAGGTCCACAAAAACTGATGTTCTTTCCTAGATTAGTTTAAGCAGCAAGGCAAGCTAGTCTGACACTAGAATAAAAGCGTCTTTACCATCTTATCATCACCTCTGAGACAATTAAGTTGGAGCTTTGACAAAAGCTGTTCATCCCTTCATGCTGGTTTAGCTCAACTGTTATCAACCGTACCCATAAAGTAAGTAACATTCCCAAGATTAAAGGAAGTCTAAAAATTAAGGCAACCATTGCAAAACCGGAACAGTAAGAAGCAGTCCATTTCAGGTTAGATGTCTTGAAAGCAGTACAAATCCATCACAAGTGCCATATGAGATCAATAATGTCCATGAAGAAGGGAAACCTCTGCAAGTAGCCTGCAAAGCAAAGCTCCCATCCTTCTAGCTAAAACTGAGTAATGCTCATGCTTAACCCAGTCAGGGGGCAGGAAGAAGTGAGAATCCTCAGTGGCCTCATGCTACCAATGATTCACTCTAGGAAAGGGAGGAGTACAGAGGTCTGCCTTTTGAAGCACATTGGGGTGTGACTTTTGCACAATGCAGGACTCTGCCAGTGCAAAGATAGATGGCTTCTGTCAGAGTCAGTGGCAGTGATATAATTCCGGCAAGGGTCCTGGGCAGGTTAGAAAATGCAGCATAGCTCCAGAAAGGTTCCCTCGTAGCTGGCACACAGAAGAATCTCACCAGGGTGATTGTTTGAATGTGTCAAGTTCAACTTCTGGCTGTTAACTGCACACAAAGGTTACTCTTAGAGCTTCTTGCTGGTATCAGTTATGTTGAACAAGGAGATGGCATATATCCCATCCTAAGGCCTTTCTCCAGTGTGAATTTTCCAATGGCGGATGAGGGAAGCCCTTTGCCTGAAGGCTTTCCCACATTCACTGCACTTATATGGCCTTTCTCCAGTGTGAATCCTATGGTGTTGAACGAGCACATGTTTGTGGCTAAAGGCTTTTCCACATTCACTGCACACATAAGGCTTTTCACCATTGTGAACCCTTTGGTGTGCAATAAGGTCAGAGCTTTGGCTAAAGAACTTCCCACATGCAATGCACTCATAAGGCCTTGCCCCAGTGTGAACACTCCAATGTTTAATTAGTCTGTATTTGTGACCAAAGTACTTCCCACATTCGCTGCACTCATAAGGTCTTTCTCCAGTATGGATACTCTCATGTTGAACAAGTGTGGATTTGTGGCTGTAGGCTTTCCCACATTCATTGCACTTGTAAGGCCTTGCCCCAGTGTGTACTCTCTGGTGTACAATGAGGTTAGAACTATGATTAAAAACTTTTCCACATACGCCACATTCATAAGGCATTTCTCCAGTGTGGATTCTCTGGTGCTGAGCAAGTATGGGTTTGCGACTAAAGGTTTTCCCACATTCACCACACTCATAAGGCCTTTCTCCAGTGTGGACTCTCTGGTGCTGAACAAGTGAGTCTTTGCGGCTGAAGGCTTTTCCACATTCACTGCATTTGTAACGCCTTTTTCCATTGTGAAAGGCTTCCTCACACTCAGTGTTACTGGGTGGGTTCCACTCACTGTGAGGTGCATCACGCTGAAAAATGCTTGAGCTGGTTGAAAAGTCCTTACAACCTTTCCCTGATATAAAAGATATCTCTGACAGGTGGACAGGGTAGCTGTTCATAAGAAAGACCTTGCCCTCATCCCTTCTTAAGGGTTTCTCTCCACTGTGCTGCTTCTGGTGCTGGTGAAGGTTTGCACTAAACCAGAATTGTTTCCCACACACCAGACATATGTATGGTTTCTGCCCAGGGTGTGTTCCCTGGTGCTCAGTCAAGTGCAAAATGTCTTTTAAGACCAGGCCACATGTCCCACAGGGATGAGCCTTCTGGGTAGAAGGACTTCCCTTAAGAGTCCAGATCTGTGACACACCTTCTACAGAAATGCTCTGTTCAAAAGGTATCTCCTCATCCTCCACTCCATGCCAACAACCTGAAAGCAGAGAAATGCTGGTGAAGTACAAATTGAAACATGTGGGAAGGGAGCAGCCTCATTACAAATACGTGTCTAAGACTACTATGATCAAGGTCATAGAACTGCCATTAGGACAACGGGCTCAAGCTCACATTCAGTAAATGTCTGATATACAGTAGTTGGCATCTAAAGATCATAGAATGGAGGAGACTTTGACCTGGGAAAATACACAAATATGGATAACAGCACAGGGAAAAGATGCAAGATTTCCAATAAAGTCTTTCACAATTGTATTCCTTGGCAGCTGGGGACAGGTGGGAGTTGTGCAGAAAGTATGTACATGCCAAAGAAAATCAAACTGCTATTGAGTAACTGGTGTTTAAGGATTAATTGGGCTATGTATACATCTCATGAAACATGAAGTATAGGCCAATGTTGGAGAACACAATAGAGGGATCACTGGAGAGAAACAGGTGAGATGTGGAGGCAAAGGTATGGAACAGTCAGAGGCCAAAAGTCCTGCATAAGAGGCAAGTGTGTAAATGGGAAAGTAGCTATAAATGAAATGTGGCCAGTGGTCTTGGCACTAAAACGATTGTGGGCACAGGGATGTTATTCCTGACACAAGCAGGTTGCAAGAAGGGTCAGCTAGAAGAAGGGGACAGAATCTGGGGCACAGAGATGTGATGGGTATGGACAGAGACATCCAGTCAGGGAAAGGACAAAATGGCTATGATCCACTGGGCTGACTGTAAGATGCTTGACTACTGGATCCATTCCTGAAAGTCTTTGGGACAATAGGTGCTGGGGATGCTCAGCAGTATGAGGCAGAGTGCACACAGCCCAAGCCCAACATCTAGGGAACCTTCTCCAAAAACTAGGGAAGAAGGTTGTATCTAGCTCTGATGTAGGAAGGACAGGGCTGCACTGGGAAAAGGGAGACAGACATGGTCCAGTCCAGGGCACTGGGGTGGGTGTGATGGCCTTACCCAGAGAGGCCATAAGTGCAAAGTTCTCCAGCATCACATCACGGTACAGGAGCCTCTGAGCCTCATCAAGGAGCACCCACTCCTCCTGGGAGAAGTACACGAACACGTCCTCAAAGTTCACCTGCCCCTGCCACAATGGGGAGAGCCAAGTCCATGAACAGTCTCTCTCCCAAAGATCCCCATTCATGCCCCCACACACCTCCCTTCTGTATAACCTCCTGCCTAACTCCCCAAGTCAGAGGGAATACAAAGACCAGGTGCCAACCGGGCTCGGTGGCTCAGCCTGTAATCCCGCGCCTTTGGGAGGCTGAGGTGAGTGGATTGCCTGAGCCCGCGGGTTCGAGACCCGCCTGGGCAGCGAGACCTCATCTCTACAATAAATCAAAAAATCAGCCGGGCATGGTAGTGCATGCCTGTAATTCCGGCTACTTGGAAGGCTGAGGCGGAAGGATCGCCGGAGCCCAGCAGGTCGAGGCTGCGGTGGCCGGAAGCGGCCACTGCACTCCAGTCTGGGCAACAGAGTGAGACTCCAACTCAAAAAAAAACAAAAAAACAAAAAAACAAAAAAACAAAGACCAGGTGCCACTGGTGTTTTCTCTTTCCTCATGGTTTCACTGATCACTAGATCTACCCATAATAACCACAGACAGGTGGGCAGAAAGTCACCATCTTGGCTCTGAGACCAGCATGCAGGATCCCACTCTCCTGCCAGCTAATTCCTCTGGGGTCACTAAGATCATGCTTACCAGACAACCAAAGTTGGGTTAATCATTCTTCCTTAAGCCCAGAGGCCATCAGTCTACACTTCATTTCCACTTCTTGGATCAACTCTTTCTCACAATTCTGATGCTCCACCTAGTCAAAGGCTTCTACCACTGCCTTCCTGGCTCACTAATTGCACCAACACTGTGATGTGAACATTCTCCCTCAAAAACCTCAATCTATACAATCATCTTTTGTGCCATTTCAGGACTGACTTCTGCCCCCTGGTCTTGGCTCCCATCATACATACAGGTAGAGACCTGCAGTTTCTTGAAAATGCTCATCTCAGTCTCACCTCCAAATATCTGCACGGGCTGGTTCCTGCGCCCAGAACAACCTTCCAACCTTATTCCAATGGTTGCCAGAAGCAGAAACCCTGCCACATAACCCCTGTTCTGGACTCAGAACCTTGGGCTGGAGTTTCTCCAGAGTCCTCAGACCCAAGAGATATGAGAGTAGCAGGAAAGTGTTCTATATGACGCCACAATCCTGGAAACAATGTAGGGTGGGAGTGGGATCGGTGAGAGCATGGACATTTTCCCCTCACCTGTATAGGGTCCATAATTACTTCTGAGTTCATGGGAACCTGTGGGAAGAGGAAGACTGTAAGAGACTAGCAACCTCAAAGGAACCTCAAAGGCTCAGACATATCCTATATTTCTTCCCTTTTACATAGTAACCTGGGACTGGCTGTCTACCCTTTGTGCCACAGTCTTCATGGCTACTTCTTAAACCCGTTACCTCAGACTATTCTCAATGTTACTATGCTTACTCGTCTTCATCATCTCCCCATTTCCATGTCCAACTCAAGTCTATTCTCCCCTGAGCAGCCAGCAGAATACTTTTTAAACCCTCAGATCATGTCTCTCCCCTGTTCAGAACCTTTCAGGCTCCCATCACCCTCAAAACAGAGGCCCAGCTGTTCAGGCCGATATTCCAGGTGTGACCACTTCTCACACACTCTGATCCTTTCAGACACCAAAGACCCAGTTTTCCCAAATGCTCCAGCTGTGTTGCACCTCCAGGCTTTTGCACATGCTAGTCCCTGTGTCCTTCCACAACTCATCGTACTCTCTGTCAGAAATGGAACCCAAACATGAGCGCCCCCATTGTCGAGGACACACGGCCCAGGGCTGCAGTAACCCGAGGTGCCCTCCACTAAAAGTTTCAGGACTCAGAGATGGGGGTTAGAGCGAGGACGCGGGGAAGCAGCACCCACCTGCGACGGGCCCATCAGCTCGGCCAACGCCATCGGGCCTGCGGACTACGGAAGAGGGTGCGACAAGGACGGGAATCAGGGATCCGCCGTCCAGGGCCCAGCCCAGAGGCCAGGTCACTCGGGCAGCACCACTGCCGAGCCTCAGGCTCGTCTCTCTTCAAGAAGACAACGCTTTTCTCACGTTTCCCCTTTGCCGTCACTTGGGGTCTGACACTGCCATCCCCAGGTTAAGTAGGTGGATTAACCGAAAAGAAAACAAAATGTCCGCCCGCAGAGGGGACAGGAAGTCCCGCCCCGACGTTTTCTGCAATACGGAACGCCCCTTTCCTGGGTTTTCATCGGTCCAGAGCCGCCCAGGCTTCTGGGTAATGTAGTTTCCACAGCACTAACACAGTGAGGGGTGTCCCACGCGAACCCCAGGTCAAAGGCCCAAAAACTTCGCCAGCGATTGCCAGGAAATGGCGTCTAGAGTCTCTGAGGCCTAGGCAAAGCTTCGCTTCCTCTTAAAGAAGCCGCATCTATATTCTTGGTGAGTGCAGTCTGTAACATCACATAATTTTTATTTTAAAAATTTTATTATAAAGATGTGAGGTACAAGTCAGGACTACGTCCATAAGTAGTCTACGTGCAGGTGAAGTTTGGGCCTCCTACTGGTCCTCACATCCCCAGGTTCAGGATCAGGTACCCTTAGTGATGTTATGTGCACCCACCCCCTCCCCTGGCAGTCTCCCGCTACTGCCAGGACTACTACTACTGAATAAGAAAGCCTGAAATAATATACCTTTAAATACTATTCTCTTGTAGTATTGTGATAAATGTTCAGGACCCACTCATGTGTGAGAATATGTGGTATTCAGTTCTTTGTTTTTGTGATAGTTCACTGGGTATGATGGACTCTAAATTCATCCAATTTGCTGCAGAGTTCATAATTTTGTCCTTTTTTATGACTGTGCAATGTGCCATACTGTATATGTACCACATTTTCTTTATCCAGTCCACTTTTGATGGGCTGCAGAGTTGGTTCCATGATTTTGCTATTGTGAATAGTGCTGCAATAAACATGCATGTGCAAGTATCTTTTTTGTAGAATGATTTGAGTTCCTCTGGGTATATTCCCAGAAGGGGGATTGCTGGGTTGCATGGAAGATCAATTGCTAGTTCTTTTAAGAATTGCGTGGGAGGCTGAGGTGAGTGGATTGCTTGAACCTGCAGGTTCAAGACCAGCCCAGGCAACTTGGAGAGCTCTTCTCTCCAATAAATCAAAAATTAGCCAGGTGTGGTAGTGCACGCCTGTAGTTCCGGCTATTTGGAAGGCTAAAGTGGAAGGATGGCAGGAGTCCAGTAGGTTGACACTGGGGTGACCATGCATGTACCACTGCACTCCAGCCTAGGTGACAGAGTGAGACTCCAACTCAAGGAAAAAAAAGAATTGCCACACTGTTTTCCATAGAGGTTGAAATAGTTTACATTCCCACCAATAGTGCAGAAGTATTCCCTTTACTCTGCACCCTTGCCAGCATCTGTTGTTTTTAATTTATTAATGAAGACCATCCTTACTGGAGTTAGGTGGTATCTCAATGCGTATCACAGAAATTTTAAAGACATATTATTTCAGGCTTTCTTACACAGAGAATGCTCATCAAAAAATAAAATGGACACATCATACAGTAAAGTCACTTAGACTTCTATAGCTGGAAGTTAATAAATGTGTTGTTCTCAATTACGTATTACATATAGCCTGAAGCTCTAGAGTTATTCTGGTGAGCTTCGGCACTTTGGGCCAGACACAGAAAAGACTCAAAACACAATGTGGAACATGGAGTATGTTTGGCAGTCCTGAAGCAAGTGTCTCTGATTATCTCAAAATATGTTTAGTTTATACAGTAAGTGAATGTGTCAACCCTAGAGAGAATCACTGTTTTTCAAGATATCAAGTTATCTCCATACTCTGTACACAGAGATGTATTTATTATCTTTTCAGTATCTTACAAGTATCTGAAAAGACACTTCACCAAATGTCCTTTGGCAATGAAAAGACAACTTGTGCAGAGGAAATAACCACCAAACTAAATTTATATACACAGCAAACATGTATTTTAAGAAAGTGTAGCCGGGCTTGGTGGCTCAACCTGTAATCCCGCGCTTTGGGAGACTGAGGTGAGTGGATTGCCTGAGCCCATGGGTTCGAGACCCCCCTGGGCAACTTGATGAGACCTCATCTCTACCATAAATCAAAAAATTAGCCGGGTGTGGTAGTGTGCACCTGTAGTTCCAGTTACTTGGAAGGCTGAGGCGGAAGGATTGCCGGAGCCCAGCAGGTCGAGGCTGCAGTGGCCAGGAGCAGCCACTGCATTCCAGTCTGGGTGAGACTCAAAGAAAAAAAAAAAAGAAAGTGTGAAATAAAACTATTTGAGACCAAAAATGAGAAATGTAATTGAAGTATATTTAAAAAGTAATACTCAAGACCAAAGAAAGTTGATCTCAGGTGAAAGGTCTGCAATGAGAGAAGGAATAAGAATGGAGAGAAGTGCATCTTTTGATTAAAGAACAGTTTGTTACTGTTTATAACATGAATATATCCCCTATGGAGTTAGAATGATGGAATTCCCATAATTAACCTCTGTAACATATAAATTAAAAGGAAGCTAATTGCTCAATATTTTAAGTCTTTCCTATTTTCAAACATAAAGTAAATGCATTTACAACCCTATACAGTACTTTAATATATTAAATGTTTGTAATTCTTTATCTTAAATATTATACATAAATCAGTACATATACTTTTAAAACTAGAAGAGGAAAAATTTGAAATATAAATAAATAACAGAAAGGTAAAATAATAGCAAAAGAAATGAAATAAGTGAGGCAAAGAAAAGCACAATGTGGGATATATTTAAACTGTCAACTTAAATAACAAGGATTCTCCAAAGATATTGAGTTTGTGCAGGAATGCACAGGAGATTTGAAAATCTCGAATATGACAGCTATGGGAACCATAGGCATATCCAAAATGTAAGGTAAGGGGAAGCTTTTAAAGGCAAAAGTACACTTAATTTGTTTTGAGACAAACAGAGCATTCGTTACAGAATTTTATGTCAAAAGTTAATGCCAGTTCATTAGTGGAGACAGTGTGTCAGGCAAGTGTTCTGGTAGCTATCTTAAATGACTTATGTAGCAAGAAGCAATTTGAGAAGTTCTTGGCAAAAGTTCGTGTTACAGTCATATGTACATTAAGAGCCTTTCAAGAAGGGTGCAGTGGCTCATGCCTATAACCCCCGCTCTTTGGGAGGCCAAGGTGAGAGGACTGCTTGAGTCCAGAAGTTCAAGACTAGCCTAAGCAATATAGTGGGATCTCACCTCTACAAAAAAAGAAATTAAAAAAAAAAATAATGAGCTGGGCGTGGTGGCATGCACTTGTAGTCCCAGCTATTCAGGAAGTTGTGGTGAGTTGTGATCATGCCACTGTACATGGCATGTACAGTGGCCTGGGCAACAGAGTGAGACCCTGACTCAAAAAATAAAAATAAAAAAATAAAAAATAACATTAAAAGAGCCCTCAGAGAGTCTTTGTAATAGTTCTTATTATAGGTATGTGTGCATGAGAGTCCTCTCTTCTCACTCTCCCAGCATATATATATATATATATATATATGTTAGCATTTAATGCAAGTGTCTTCCATTTTCATTCTATCTTTCATAAAACCTAAATGACTATGGAATAAATGCTCAAATAAGCAGTTGGTAATTTTTGATGGACCAAAACACCTTTCATAAGGGATTCTCTTTCCTTCAGTGAATTTCCACAGCAGAATTTAAATTTTAATTGAAAGCACACCTTACATTCCATGGTGATTTACTCCACTCCCTACCCTGTCAGTAAGAAAAGATTCATGTTGTGGTTGGGAATGTCCAGATATTGTTTTAGAGAAGTCAAGACCTATACTTGAAAGTTACCAGGCCCTTCACCTAACCAAATGGGCTGAGATATCATCAGGAAACTGCAGGTCATTAACAACTTCTGGTTAGTCAGATGGGAGAAGAATAATGATAGTGTAAAGGGTTAACATCATGAGTTATAATAGTTATAATAATAATAATTGACATTTAATAATTATGTCCATGTCCCTGACATTGCATCATACATTTTGCAGACAGTATGCCCTTTTGCTTGCACAACAATCCTATGAAGTGTATTTGTCACCTAGATTAATATGAGGAATTGGAAGTTTCAAAGGGTCTGTGATTTGTCCACAATTATGGCTGCTAAGTGGCATAGTTGGGAATGGAGATTGCCCAACATGGCCTCCTACCCAGAGTCATCTATCTGGGCAAGCACAAGGCCTCTTCTATGTTACCGAAACAAGACCATATAAAATTCAATCGAGCCGGGTTTGGTGGCTCAGCCTGTAATCCCGCGCCTTTGGGAGGCTGAGGTGAGTGGATTGCCTGAGCCCGCGGGTTCGAGACCTGCCTGGGCAGCGAGACCTCATCTCTACAATAAATCAAAAAATCAGCCGGGTGTGGTAGCGCATACCTGTAATTCCGGCTACTTGGAAGGCTGAGGTGGAAGAATCACTGGAGCCCAGCAGGTCGAGGCTATGGTGGCCGGGAGTGGCCACTGCACTCCAGTCTGGGCGACAGAGTGAGACTCCAACTCAAAAAAAAAAAAAAAATTCAATCACCCAGGCAACTGACACAAGGATAAGGATGAGTCTTGTCTTTTCTTTGTCCAAGGAACATGATCCTCCAGTGTCAGCAATTTTCTAAATGTGTTTCCTGGATGCTGACCAAAACATTTAGACAAGAAAAGCCCAACTTGCCCATAAATACAGAAGGTCTGAGAGGAAGATAGTTATTGCCTGAGCCTCACCCCATTATCCCAACCATCCACATGTCCTATCACCTCTGCCTTCTAATATGTCTCAGAACATCATCTTCCATAAACTTCCAACTCTACCCCCCTTGGGTCAGTCTACCAAAATTCTTTAACTACACAACACCTTCTGCCCTGTGTCTTACATCAGTACTTTCTCTGCCTTAGTTCATTCTCCACACATTGGGCAGAAGATGATTTTAAAACAAATCAGGTTCCATTTGGAAGGTTTGGAATAATTAGTACATTGGTGACTAGAGGGGGGAGAGCCTTAGTGTTTTCTTTTACCTGCCTTCTAAACTTTAGCTCCAAGGTTAGTAACATGTTACCCATCTTCAGTGGTCCCACCAGGAATTTATATGTTGTCTTGGTTGTCAGACTTGCTGTTACTTTCCTGCGCCTAGGATTTCTTCTGCAGTAGAGGAGTCATGTAATGCCCATGAGTCAGCCCACTTTCTGTCTTTCTCCTCTCTCTTTTATAGCAAGAACTCATGTAATTTTCGTCTAAACCCAGAAGGCCAGTAAACAGGAAATTCACAACCATGTTATAGATTAGGGGCTGTTCTTCATGAATCATTAAGGCTTTTTAAGGATCTGAGCCCAATGCCCAACACAAAGAGCATAGCCATATGCCATTTATGTGAGAGTGGAATCTTGGTGCATTCAGGATAATTGCTTAATCCAAGAGGTAGGTGGATGGTGTCCAATTATGAACTCGCAAATAAAAATCTCATATAAGCTGGGCTCAGTGGCTCAGCCTGTAATCCCATGCCTTTGGGAGGCTGAGGTGAGTGGATTGCCTGAGCCCACGGGTTCGAAAACCACCTGGGCAGCGAGACCTCATCTCTACAATAAATAAAAAAAATCAACCGGGTGTGGTAGCGCATGCCTGTAATTCCAGCTACTTGGAAGGCTGAGGCAGAAGGATCACCTGAGCCCAGCAGGTTGAGGCTGCGGTGGCCGGGAGTGGCCACTGCACTCCAGTCTGGGTGACAGAGTGAGACTCCAACTCAAAAAATAATAATAATAATAATAATAAAATAAAATCTCATATAACTCTTATTCCATGTGAAGTCAATGATTTTGTCATTCTGTGCTTTGAAACTGGAATATCTTTGTTGTCTCAATTCCAAGAAACCTAGCTAAAGGAACAAAAGGAGCAAGACTTCACAGAAGGTTCAGATGGTAATGGAGTTGGTCAGTGTGTGAGTATCCATATAAGTGAGTGTGTGTAAGGATGAATATGCATCCGGTGTATGTGCAACTGGGTGTGTGTGTCTGAGTGGGGACGTGGGAACAAGTGGCCTGAGCTCTCCTGATGAAGTGGCTGCCTTGCATTGCTGCTTGGATCCCAGTGCATTATACAGCCCAGAGGCAGGCACCATCTTTGGGACCCTACCCAGAAGAAAGTGCCAGGGAACAGCTGCTGCTCAGCACTGCCTGGCACCACTAACCTCTGGCACCAGACTGAACACTTGCAGTGGGGACCATGGAGAAAGTACAATGAGGGGATCAGTCACTGAGTCCCAACAGAGGAGAAGATGCACAAGCACTGCCACCACCTTTGTCCTGGCACCCCAGCAGAGATATGCTCCTGTCTGTCCATTTCAACAGCATAGCTACCCCCTGAGACTGAGGGTGAATTCAACACCTCTATAAGGTTGACCACCATTAACCCAAAGAGGATACCCCATGTGCATTATCCCTGGAGGAACAGGGCTAGCATGGTGACCCAGTCACCCCATCTCTCATACTGGACCATTTGTGGGACTATGGGAGCAATCTGAGGTAAAGAATCTAGCCCACTGCAGATGGGTAGAGTTTTGAGTTGATTCAATTCCCCTTCCCTCAGCAGTCCACAAGGTGTCTGACCCACACAGCAGTGACCTGATTGGTGTGCACAGAGAGGGCTGAACACAGGCAGCTCTGTAGGGGATGGTTGGTAACCTCCCCCTGACCCCATGGTGAACAGAGGGGCGAGTCTAGAGACTGGAGTCCCCTCCCTTCTGCCAGGAGTCAAGAGTGGTGGTGCTTAGGTCATGATGGCAAAAAAGGATCTCAAAGTTTCAGGAACTGTCCCCAAGAAGTCACTGAAGGATCACAAAAGTTTGTTTGCTTAAAACTTTTTTTCTTGCTCTCTTTATATATTTTGTGTGTGTGTGTATATTTTATTTTGTTTCTTCTCTTTTTTTTGCATGAGGGTATATATGAGGGTGAAAGTGTCTTCATTTTTGTCAGTTTTAGCTTTTTCTATTGTTTTGTCTGTCTGTTGGTTTGTTTGTTTTTCCTTTTCTACTTCTTTCACTTCATTATCTTTTCTTTTCCCTTCTCTCTTTCTCAGTTCTTTTCCTTTCCCTTATGTTATTTTGTATTTGGGTGTATGCATACATTCCCATCACATGGACATACAGTGAGGTGATGGGAAGTGGGTCCCAGGGGGTCCACACCTCAGTCAGTGAACATTGTGATCTTCAGGCAGCCTCTGAATCTTAGCTCCCCCCAATATACCTTATTCAGATCTCAAAACTGCAAAAAGACAGCACAGCTCTCACCCCCAACTTGGCTTCAGAATTGAACAAATCTGGAGACTCTACATAGAGAAGAATGGGGGTTGAGTAAAAAGAAGTGAAAGCTATTCCCTATCTCATTGAGCAATGGAAGTAAAGAGAAAAAAATCCATCACAAATGAAGAGAAATCAATGAGAAAACACAGGTAACCCAAAGAGTCCAAATAGGATAGTGCCCAAGAATATAGACTTCGGAACTCAAACAATGAAGCGTGCCCAGACCAGCTGGTCTCAGATCACAAATGCAGAGGTCAAAGAATGAATGGAGAAGATGAATAAGAATCATGAAAGGCAAGAGAAAAACATGAAAGAATTAACACCAGAGATGGCCATTTTAAAAAAACCATCCATGAAATAAATAATAAACTGACAAGCGTGGACATCAGAATTAACCAGGTAGAAGAAAGCATATTAGAGCTTTAAGACTGAAATATGAAACTAACTCAATTTGTTAAAAACATAGAAAGGAAGCTTAAAAATACAGAACAGGAACAAGATGGCGACGGCTTGGTGAACCCATGAGATTCTCCGAATGTGAGTTCCCCAAAAGATTCTTACCTCTCTTCCCCCACCCCCCAGTGCACCTCCAGCCGCGCTGGTGTGAGGCCTGGGGACCTTTGGTCCCATGCAGGGCCAGATATTGTGGCCCCCTGCTGCTGCTGTTCCACTGTGTACATGGGAGTCTCAGGTCCCAGCCCCCTCCTAGCTCCCTCCCTGGCTACATCGTCTCCAGCCCGGCACCTGGCACCAAGCTGTTGGTCACTCAGGGAGGCTCTGGGCACCTGCCCCTCAGAGACACCAGTCCCATTCCTGGCTGAAGTACCCTGTGTGGGGCCCAGGGCCACTCTTGCCACTCACCGCCTGCCCTTTGGAGCTTTGGAGTGCTGGAACTCCAGGCCCACCCTGGCTGAGACACTCAGCGCAAGACCCCAAGCTGGGGGACCCAGACAAGCGGAGAAAAACATCTACATAAACTGCCTTGCCGTTCTCCAGGCAGAGGCTTCCATTACCCTGCCCATCTATCAACAAACTTTACCTCAGTTCCTAAGGCAACAGCGTGAAACAGGAGACAAAGCCCCACCCCTATGCTGCAACAAAAAACAAAGGAGGGAGGCTGGAATCGGAGATCAGAGAAGTGACTTTAGTCTGATCACTTATTTTAACTTATGATTTTATCATTGTAACTGTTGGTTTTGATCATGTTTGTTGTTTACCTTCTGACTTACACTGTTTCTTGATTTTATTGGCCTGTCTCTGTGTAGCTATCACTACTCTTTAGAGAATATTTCTTACATGTCTTTCTTCACTTCTTCCCGGCCTTGTGTCTCTTTCTCACCAGATAGCTGGTATGTATATCTGTTTTCCCTCTTGCTCTTCTCTCATTCTAACCCCCAATGACCCCCCTTCCTCCATTATTTTCCTCTTTTATACCCCCCTTTTTAATCTAGGAATCAAGACTACATACTGCTGAATGGGCAGATTGTAAGGCAGAGGGAAATAGGTTCCAGTGTGCTCATGTGCCTGTTCGTGGATGCTAGAATCAGCAGTCTGAACCACAGCTTCCCTCTCAATTAAACCTCAAAACTGCAAAAAGTACAGATTGCAGCCTATGCTCCAACCTGAAAAGTGAACAAAGCCAGAAACCCTCATAAGGAAGAACAGGATATTGCAGAAGAGAAATAAAAGCAACCCCACCTTCCCTCAAAAACAGAAATAAAGAAGGGGAGGGATGGGGGAGAGAGAGAAAAATGTACACAAATGAAGAAAAACCAAAAGAAGAGTATGGGTCTCTCCCAGACCCCTGAGAGGGCAGACACTGAGAAAACTGACTTCGGAATGCAAACAATGAAGAGCCCCCAGAATGAAGGGTCTCAAACTACAAATGTAGATATCAAGACAATAATGGAGAGATTAAAAAGAATTGAGACACAAGAAGAAACTAGGAAGGAGCTGATATCTGAGATAACAGTAATAAAGAATACTGTGAATGAAATAAATAACAAACTGATAAGCATGGAAAGCAGAATTACCCAAGCAGAAGAAAGAATCGCAGAGCTTGAGGACCAAAATATAGAAATAACCCAAACTCTTAAAAACACAGAAAATAAGCTCAAAAAGACAGAACAAAACCTTCATTCAAGAGATGAGCGATTACCTCAAGAAACCTAACCTAAGAGTAATTGGACTACCTGAGGCAGAAAAAGTGACAGAGACCACACTGGAACAAACTTTCCATGAGATCATTCAAGAAAACTTTCCTTATCTAATCAGTGCTGCAAAAATTCAAACACAAGAGATTCAGAGAAACCCTGCAAGACAACAAATGAGAAGACCAACTCCTAGACACATAATAATTCGCCTAAACAAAGTAGGCATAAAAGAAAAAATCCTAAAGGCAGCAAGAGAAAAAGACCAGATCACCTACCATGGAAGACCAATCAGAATAGCAACAGATTTATCTATAGAAACCCTGCAAGCTAGGAGAGCTTAGAGCCCTGTCTTCAAAGTCCTAAAAGATAAACAATTTCAACCAAGAATAACCTACCCAGCCAAGCTAAGCTTCATCAGTGAGGGAGAATTAAAATCTTTCCCAGATATCCAATCCCTAAGAACTTATGCTGCCACTAAACCATCTCTACATGAAACACTTAAGAAAGTACTAAACACTAGAAGAAAAGGAAAAAAGAACAAGATTCTTCACAAGAGTACAGGGAAAAGAATAAAATATACATGAACCAACCCCCAAACCAAAAGAAAGACAAAAAAAAAAAAAAAACCAACAAAAAGCAACAACAAAAAAAACCAAGTGGAAGAACAACAACTCTATAAGAACTCTATGATAGGGACGAACTCTCACATTTCAATAATTAGCCTGAATGTGAATGGGCTAAATGCACACCGAAAAGACATAGAATGGCAAAATGGATAAAATATCACCAGGCAACAATATACTGCCTTCAAGAGACCCACTTGAAAGGACACACACAGACTCAAAGTAACAGGATGGGAAACAAATTTTCAGGTGAATGGAACACAAAAGAAAGGAGGAGTTGCGATCCTAATTTCAGACAAAATACTATTTAAGATATCAAAAATTAAAAAAAATACAGAGGGCCACTACATAATGATAAAAGGTTCACTCCATCAACAAGAAATATCTATCCTAAACATATATGCACCCAACATAGGTGCGCCAACTTTCATAAAGCAACTTCTAGGAAAATAAAAGAAAGATATTGACTCTAACACCATCATAACTGGGGACTTTAATATGCCACTCACAACCCTAGACAGATCATGAGGACAAAAAATCAGCAAGGAGATCTGGAACCTCAACGAGAGTCTGGACCAAATGGACTTAAATGATACCTACAGAACACTCCATCCAAAGGCCACAGAATATACATTCTACTCATCATTGCATGGAACATATTCTAAGATTGACCACATAATTGGACATAAATCAAGCATAATCAAATTTAAAAGGTCTGAAATTCTACCATGCACCTTCTCGGAACACAGTGGAATAAAAATAAACGCTGACACCAGCAAGGTCCTCCCAAAACCCACAAAGACATGGACACTAAACAGCATGATGCTAAACAATTCCTGGGTCAATGATGAAATCAAAACAGAGATCAAAAGATACCTGGAAACAAATGAAAATGAAGAAACATCTTACCAAAATCTCTGGGACGCCTTGAAAGCTGTAGTAAGAGGGGAATTTATATCCCTACAAACACACATGAAGAAAATGGAAAGAACACAAATTAACAGCCTAACAAGCCACCTAAAGAAGCTGGAAAAGCAAGACCACAAAAACCCTAATTTCAGCAGAAGAATCCAGATCACCAAAATAAAAGCCCAAATCCAGGACATAGAAGACAAAAAGATAATACAAAAAAATCAATGAAATAAAAAGCTGGTTCTTCAAAAGGATAAACAAAATCGATGGTCCCCTAGCTAGACTGACCAAGAAAAAATGAGAAAAAAATCAAATAAGCACAATCAGAAACACAAAAGATGAAGTCACATCTGACCCTGAAGAAATACAAAAGATCATTAGAGACTACTACATACACTTGTATGGAAACAAACTTGAAAACCTTAAGGAAATGGAGGACTTTCTGACATCACACAACCTACCTAGGTTGGAACAAGATGAAATTGAGACCCTAAATAGACCAATAACAATCAAGGATATCGATTACATAATAAAAAAACTACCTACAAAAAAAAGCCCTGGTCCAGATGGCTTTCCAGCAGAATTCTACAAGACATTTAAGGAGGAGCTGATACTAATCCTACTGAAGGTATTCGAGGCGATTGAAAAAGATGGAACTCTCCCCAAATCATTTTACGAAGCCAACATCACATTGATACCCAAGCCAGGTAAAGATCCAACAAAGAAAGAGAACTACAGGCCAATATCTTTGATGAACATAGATGCTAAAATTCTCAACAAGATCCTTGCAAACAGGATTCAGCAATACATCTCAAAAATCATCCATCATGACCAAGTAGGCTTCATTCCTGGGATGCAAGTCTGGTTCAACATTCGTAAAACAATAAATGTAATTAAATACATCAACAGATGTCAAAACACAAACCACATGATTATATCATTAGATGCAGAAAAAGCTTTTGATAAAATCCAGCACCCCTTCTTGATAAAAACCCTTGAACATCTAGGTACACATCTAGGAACACACCTCAAAATAGTAAAATCCATCTACGAGAAACCCACAGCCAGCATACTCCTAAATGGACAAAAATTGGAACCATTTCCCCTGAAAACTGGAACAAGACAAGGTTGCCCAAGGTCACCCCTCCTGTTCAACATAGTATTGGAAATCCTGGCTTGAGCAATCAGAGAAGAGAAGGCAATCAGGGGTATCCAAATAGGAAAAGAGGAAGTCAAGTTATCTCTCTTTGCAGATGATATGATTGTGTACCTTGAAAACCCAAGAGAATCTGTCAAAAACCTCCCTACACTGATAAAGACATTTGGCAAAGTCTCAGGATACAAAATAAATGTAGAAAAGACAATCGCATCTCTCCACACCAATAATAAACAAACAGAAACCCAAATAAAAAACACAATTCCATTCAAAATAGCCACAAAAAAATGAAATACCTTGGCATCTTCCTAACCAGAGACGTGAAAGACCTTTACAATGAAAACTATGAAACACTGCTCAAAGAAATCAAAGATGACACAAACAAGTGGAAAAATATCCCATGCTCATGGATCGGAAGAATCAACACTGTGAAGATGTCCATCTTACCTAAGGCAATCTACAAATTCAATGCAATACCCATCAAATTACCAGCAACATTCTTCTCAGACCTAGAAAAAACAACTCAGGAATTAATATGGAAACATAAACGTCCAAGAATAGCCAGAACAATCCTCAGCAAAAAAAAAAACAAAAACAAAGCATGTGGTATCACATTACCAGACTTCAAACTTTACTATAAAGCTACAATCATCAAAATAGCTTGGTATTGGTATAGGAACAGGCATATAGATCAATGGAATAGAATTGAGATTCCAGAAGCAAAATCTCAATTTCTCAACCAACTCATATTCGACAAAGCCTCCACCACCTACCACTGGGGAGAGGAGAACCTATTCAGTAAATGGTGCTGGGAAAACTGGCTGACCACATGCAGAAGATTGAAACTGAACCCCTATCTATCCCCATGCACAAAGGTTAACTCCAAATGGATCAGAGACCTAAATGTAAAACCTCAAACCATAAGAACCTTAGAAAATGAAGGAAATACCCTCATGGAAATTGGAACTGGTATCCAATTCCTGAACAAAATATGAAACCCACAGGTCATAAGAGAGAAGGTAGATAAGTGGGACCTTATTAAACTGACAAGCTTCTGCAAAACCAAAGAAACCATCAAGAGAGCAGGGAGACAGCCTACAGACTGGAAAAAAGTATTTGCCAACACCAGTTCTGACAAAGGCTTAACGTCCTGGATCTACAAGGAACTAAAATGTGCTGAAAAGAAAAAAACAAACAACCCCATTATAAAATGGGCAAAAGATATGAACAGACACTTCACAAAGGAGGACATCCGAGCAGCCAACAGACACATGAAGAAATGTTCAACCTCACTAATCACCAGGGAGATGCAAATCAAAACCACACTGAGATACCACCTAACCCCAGTCAGAATGGTAATCATCAACAACTCAAAAAATAACAGCTGCTGGAGAGGGTGTGGCGAAAAGGGAACACTTCTACACTGTTGGTGGGAGTGTAAACTAGTGCAACCTCTGTGGAAAGCAGTGTGGTGATTCCTAAAAGCCCTAAACATCAATCTCCCATATGACCCTGCAATCCTCCTACTGGGAATATACCCTGAAGAGCTCAAATCACTCTATAAAAAAGATACCTGCACACGTATGTTTATCGCAGCATTGTTCACAATAGCAAGAACCTGGAAGTAACCATGCTGCCCATTAAAAGAGGACTGGATTTTAAAAATGTGGTACATATACACGATGGAATACTACGCAGCCATAAAAAAGAACAAAATCATGAATTTTGCAGCAACCTGGATGGAACTAGAGTCTATAATACTGAGTGACCTCTTACAGAAACAAAGATCCGAGTATCACATGTTCTCACTCATATAATGGACCTTGAACATCCAATGTAATACTATAAGAAAATGACTGACAGTACTGGGAAACTATGGGGCAGGGAGGGTGATGGGATTAACAGTAGCAAATATCTGTGGGGATGGGGAAACACCTCTTATCAACAGGGTACCTGAATGAAATGTAATTGTATACCTAACTCTTAACTGTACCCCACAACATCATAATAAAAATATTAAAAAAAAAAAGAACAAAGCCTCCAAGAGATGTGCAGTTATATTCAGAGGCTGAAGTTATGTCTAATTGGTATACTTAAAGCATAAAAGGAGACAGAGAATACCTCAGAACAAATATTCCATGAGGTCATCCAAGAAAACTTCCCTCATCTCATCAGAGACATGACCATACAAACACAAGAGATTCAGAGAACCCCCACAAGGCATCAAGTGAAAAGACCAACTCCTAGACACATAGTAATTCACTTACATAAAGAAGGTGTGAAAGAAAAAATCCTAAAGGCATTGAGAGAGAAAAGTCATACTACCTACCAGGAAAGTTCAATTTGAATAGAAGCAGACTTGCCAGGCACTGTGGCTTATGCCTATAATCCCAGCACTTTGGGAGGTGGAGGCAAAAGGATTGCCTGAGTCCAGGCGTTCAAGAACAGCCTAGGCAAATTGGTGAGACCTCATCTCTACAATATATAAAAAAATTAGCTGGATATGGTGGCATTTGCCTGTGGTTCTGGCTACTTGAAAGACTGAGGTGGAAGGCTCACCTGAGTCCAGCAGGTCAAGGTTACCATGGCCATGAGTATGCCACTACACTCCCACTTGGATGACAGTGAGACTGTGACTCAAAACAAGCAAACAAAAAAAGAATAGCCGCAGACTTATCTACAGAAACACCACAGTCTAGAAGGGACTGGAGTTCAATCATCAAACTTCTCAAAGATAAATGATTCCACCCCAAAAATTTCCCACCCAGCTAAGTCAAGCTTCATCAGCAATAGAGAATTAAAATTATTCCCAGACATCCAGTCCCTAAGAGTTTATGCTGCTTCCAGACCAGCTCTACAGGAGATGCTTAAGAAGGTATTAAGCACAGAAGAAAGGAAGAAAAAAAAAAAAAAGAATAACCATACACTTTACAAGAGTACAGGAAAACAGAACCAACAGAGAATTCATTGCAACTGCAAATTTAAAAACACACACATATATCAACACACAAGTTAAAAGAAAACAAACAAAAAACTTAATAAGAACCTTATGACAGGGATAAACTCCCACATTTCAATAATCACCCTGAACATCAATGGACTAAATGCACCACTGAAAAGACATAGAATGGCAAACTGGGTAAAAAAGCATGACCCAAACAATATACTGCTTTCAGGAAATACATCTCACTACAAAGGACACCCACAGACTCAGAGTTAGAAGATGGAAAACAAACTTTCAAGCAAATGGGAAAAAAAGACAGGAATTGCAATTTTAATATCAGACAAAACAATCTTCAAACTATCAAAAACTAAAAAAGATACAGAAAGGCACATCATGATAAAAGGTTCAATTCACCAACAAGAAATATCCATCATAAACATATATGCACCAAAAACAGGAGCACCAGGTTTTATAAACAACTACTAAATAAACTAAAAAAAGATATTGACTCTAACACTATCATAACTGAGGACTTAAATACCCCACTAAGATCTCTAGATAGATAATCTAGGCAAAAAATTAATAAGGAGATCTGGAACCTCAACTTGATGCTTGACCAAGTGGACTTAATAGATAACTACAGAACACTCCACCCAACATCCATGGAATATACATTTTACTCATCACCACATGGAACATACTCCAAAGTTGACCACATCCTCAGCTATAAATCAAGTATGAACAAATTTCAGAAGATCAAAATACTACCATGCACCCTCTCAGACCAGTGGAATAAAAATAAATATTGCCACCCAACAAGATTCCTCCAAAACACACAATGACATGGACTAAACAACAGAATGTGGAGCAACCTCTGGGTCAACACAGAAATTAAAACAGAAGTTAAAAGACTCCTGGAAACAAATAAAAACAGACACAGCTTACCAAACCTCTGGGATGCCATGAAATCAGTACTTAGAGGGAAATTTATATCTCTATGCACACAAATGAAGCAAATAGAATGATCACACGAGTTACCAGCCTCACAAATCACTTAAGGGAGCTGGAAAGGCAATACCCCTTAAACCCTACCCTCAGCAGAAGATCGAGATGACAAAAATGAAAGCCCAAATATGGGACATAGTACAAAAATATCATAGAAAAAATCAACGAAACAAAAAGCTGGCTCTTTGAAAAGATAAACAAGATTGACAGACCCCTAGACAGACTGACCAAGAAAAAGAAAGGAAAAGCTCAAATAACACAATTAGAAATGTAAAAGATTAAGTCACAACTGACCCTGAGGAAATATAAAAGATTATAAGAAACTACTATGCATACCTGTATGGAAGCAAACTGGAAAACCTAAGTGAAATGGAGGACTTTCACACATTACACAATCTCCCAAGGTTGAAACAAGAAGAAATTGAGACCCTAAATAGACTGATAACCTGAGAAATTGACTCGGTCATAAGAAAACTGCCACACCCACACACAAACCCTGGACAAGATGAATTTCAGCAGAATTCTACAAAACATACAAGGAGGAGCTGATACCAATCCTACTGAAAATATTCCAGGCAATCGAGAAAGATGGAACTCTCCCCAAATCATTTTATGAAGCTGACACCACACTGATGCCCAATCTGGGTAAAGACCCAATAAAGAAAGAGAACTATAGGCCAATATCCCTGATGAGCATAGATGCAAAGATTCTCAACAAGATTCTAGCAAATCAGATCCAGCAACACATCTCAAGAATTATCCACCATGACCAAGTCATCTTCCTCCCTAGGATGCAGGGCTGGTTCAACATTTGCAAGACCATAAGTGTAATTAAATACATAAACAGATGTAAAAACAAGAACCACATGATTATATTATTAGATGTAGAAAGGACTTTCAACAAAGTTCAGAATTCCTTCTTGAACACCTAGGTATAGAGGGAACATACCTCAAAATAGTAAGAGCTATCTATCAATGATGAACCCACAGCCAACATGTTGCTAAACAGACAGAAATTGGAAATATTTTCCCTGAAAACTGAAACAAGACAAGGCTGCCCACTCTCACTCCTGTTCAATATAGTGTTGGAAGTCCTAGTTAGAGCAATCAGACAAAAGAAGAAAATCAGGGGTATCTAAGTAGAAGAAGAGGAAGTTAAATGATTCCTCTTCACTGAAATATGATCCTATAACTGCAAAAGCCAAAGGAATCAAAACCCTCCTTGCACTGATAAAGGACTTTGGCAAAGTCTCAGGGTACAAAATCAATGTGCAAGAGACAGCTGCGTCTTTATATACCAACAGCAAACAGGCAGAGAACCAAATACAAAGCATAATCCCATTCACAGTTGCCACCAAAAAAATAAAATACCTTGGCATTTTCCTAAACAGTGAAGTGAAAGACCTTTACAACAAAAACTACAAGACACTGCTCAAAGAAATCAAAGAAGTCACTAACAAATGGAAAAATATTCCATGCTCATAGATTGTAAGTATCAACACTGTTAAGATGTCCATCCTTCCAAAGGCAATCTACAGATTCAATGCAATACCCATTAAACTACCAACATCATTTTTATCAGACCTGGAAATGACAATTCAGAAATTCATATGGAAATAAAACCAGCATGAATAGCCAAAACAATCCTTAGCAAAAGAAACAAAATGGGAAGTATCACATTTCCAGACTTTAGACTTTATTGTAAGACTACAATTGGTACAAAACAGGCATGTAGATCAATGGAAAGGGCTAGAGATTCCAGAAGGAAAACCTCAATTTCTCAACCAACTCATCTTCAACAAAGCCTCCACCAATAATCACTGGGGAGAGGAGAACCTATTCAGTAAATGGTGCTGGGAAAACTGGCTGACCACATGCAGAAGAATGAACAGGATTCTTACTATCACCATACACAAAAATCAACTTCAAATGGATCAAAGACCTAAACATAAACCTCAAACTATAAGATTCTTGGAAAATGCAGAAGACATCCCTATAGACATTGGAATAGGCAACCAATTCTTGATCAAACCCCCCAAAAGCCTATGCCATAAAAGATAAAATAGACAAATGGGACCTCATCAAACTGAAAAGCTTCTGCAAAACAAAAGAAATCATCAAGAGAGTGGGGAGACAGCCCACAGAATGGGAAAATATATTTGCCAACTGTATATATGACTAAGGACTAGCATCTAGGATCTACAAGGAATTCAAACATACTGAAAAGAAAACAAACAGACAGCTTTATTAAAAAGTGGGCAAAAGATATGAAAAAAAACACTTCTCAAAAAAAGACATGTGAGCACCCAACAGATACATGAAAAAATGCTTAGCCTCTTTGATCTATCATAAAAAATGAAAACCACACTGAGATACCACCTGACCCCAGTCAGAATGGCCATCATTAATAACTCAAAAAACAACAGATACTAGAGAGGATGTGGGGAAAAGAGAACACTTCTACACTGTTGGTGAAAGTGTAAACTAGTGCAATCTCTGTGGAAAACGGTGTGGTGATTTCTAGATCTAAAAACCGACCTTCCATATGATCCAGCAATCCTCCTTCTGGGAAAATACCGGAGGAACTCAAATCATTCTGTAAAAAAGATACCTGTGCACGTATGTTTGTTGTAGCACTGTTCACAATTGCAAAAACATAGAACCAACTATGCTGCCCATCTAAAGTGTACTGAATTTTTAAAAAGTGATACATATACACAATGAAATATTATGCAGCAATTAGGGACAAAAGTATAAACTTCACAACACTTTGAATGAATTTAGAGTCTATCATACTCAGTGATCTATCACAGAAACAAAGTACTGAGTACCACATGTTCTCTCATAAGTGGACTGTGGACATTTATTATAGTGCTACAAGAAAGAAATTGGCAATATTGGGACATTGCCAGGGGAAGGGGGTGGCACATAACATCAGTTAGGGTATCTGATCCTAAACCAGGTGCAGTGAGGACCAATGGGAAGCCCAAACTTCACTTGACCTCTTATGTACCTAATTCTGAATTATATCCCACATCTTTAAAACAAAACAACATAAAATAATAATAATCATAATAAAGACTTCACAGAAGCCCTAAAACTCAGCGAAGGGTGGGCCATTACACATTACATTGCCTTTTTGAAAATCAACAATAATTGTGCTGTTTATCCACATCCTTATGAGTCATATCTCATCGGGCATATATTCTAGGCTGCACATGGCATTAATGGCTCTAAAATTTAGTCATCAGCCTGATAGAACTCTGATGGAAAAGGATGAGTATTTACCAGATTCGAATTAATACAAACTGAAAAATAGGTAAAAATATGTTAGAAGAGGAATGTTAGAAATAAAAAATGCCAGAAATTAGACCTTCTTGGTGGGTTAATAATTTACAGGGAGGTTTACAGAAATACTGGGATTCTGACAATGTTCCTTTTTGGAGTAGGGTGCTTTTCAATAGTGTGTTGAACTTGGAAATATTTACTGAGTTAGATAACTAAAACATGTTAATTTTGTGAATGCTGTTTGTGATTAAATTTACGAAAAATTCATGCTAACAAACCTGAAGTGCCTATTGAATATTGTTATGTAAATCTACCATTATCCCCAACATGTTTCTTGCCAATTTTCATTCATGTATTCAACTTTCTCTCTAGTCTTGTTTCACATTCTACACTTACTCCTGTTTACTTACTAACCTCATGTCATTCTTTTAGAAAACAGAATAAGTTGGAAAGTTTCTACTGCACACCCACCCAAAAATTGACAAGGAGAGCTTCAGAATTGTAAAAGAAAGTCCTGCTATAGTAAAAAAACCAGCATACCAACTGAGCTCTGACTCCTGATTTTTGACAGGGAAAGGGATTTGCCTCTGCTGTTTTTCAATTTCTTTCTCTTCTGTTATCTCTTTTGCAATATTCTCATCTGGTTACAAACATCTTCCCATATCTATTCTTTTAAAGGACAACTCTTTTACAGCCAGTACTTCCATCCAGCTGCATTCTATTTCCTGACACCTGCTGATTTCTCCACTCTCCAGCCAGGTTTAGAGAGCACAGAGATTGCTCCTGTCAAAGTCAACTTGACGTCATAATAAATCTAGTTGTTTCTTCTGCATCCCAAGGTCAATTAATATCTGGAGAATTTTCAATAAGATTGACCAATATTTTTGCTTTAAAACCTTCCCAAAACCGCATTGAGGAAAAAACAAAAACAAAAACAAAACCTTCCTTCCCAGCCTCGATTTACCCTCAGCTCCAGATTTATATTCTCAATGTTTTAATGAACCTTCCAATTTGCCTAGAATTGATAGAAATTTTCATCTGTGCTCAAATGACCTGTTTTTCTTCAGTTCTTTTTCCCAAATCTGACTTTCCTTCAGTCTTTCCCATCTTCATAAATAATACCATTATCTTCACAGTTGTGTTGCCAAAAAAATACTATATAGCCATTTTCTTTCCTTGAGTCATCCCTTTTCCTGACAATTTATTGTGCATTTTGGCATGCCCTATTCAAAAAATTAATTAAAAATGAGTCATAGCTTAAAAATACTGAAAAAAAACCGGTACAAATTCTTAAAGAAAACACAGAGGACAGTCTTTGTAATCATGTTAAGCATATATTTTGAGATAAAACACCAAAACAAGACTTTAACAGAAAAATTGACACATTGAACTTTCTCAAGACGAAGATCTTGTGTTCTTCAAAAGACCCTCTTAATAGAATAAAGAGATGAGCCAAAGATTGGGAGAAAGTATTTGCAAATCACATAACTCAAAAACCAGTACTAAGACAACAAATAATAAAAACAAGTAAAAGAGTTAAACAGACATTTCCACAGTGAAATTATACCAATTTCAAATAAGCTAATGCTAATTAGCTCAACATCATGGAAATATGCAAATAAAACCTAGCATGGGCTATTACTATGTATCAATTAAATTGGTTAAAATTAAAAATATTGACTAAACTAGTATTAGCAAGGATATAGAGGACTGGAAAACTCATACATTGCTGATGGTAGTTAAAAATAATACACTTCAGAAAATAATTTGGCAGATTCTTTCAAAATTAGCTGGGTCCGGTGGTTCTTTCCTGTAATCCCGGCATTATGGGAGGCTGAGGTGAGAGGATTACGTGAGCTCAGGGATTTGAGACCAGCTTGGGCACCTTGGCAAGACCTCATCGCTACAATAAATTAAAAAATTAGCCAGAGGTGATGGCATGTGCCTTGGAAGGCTGAGGTGGAAGGATTGCCTGAGCTTAGCAGGTCGAGGCTGCAGTAGTCATGAGCATGCCACTGTCACTGCACTCCAGTCTGCACTCCAGCCTGGGTGACAGCGTGAGACTCCAACTTAAAAAAAAAAAGTACTGCTACCAAAGTAAAGGGGTATCATAAGTGCATTATAATAAGTGAATGAGGCCGCATTGAAAAGGCTGCATGTTGCTGGATTTCATTTAAATGACCAGAAAAGTGTGTCCCTAATTCTCCAAGGAGACAGAAATCACATCCACGATACTGGGACCAGGAGTAAGAAGAAGAATTGGTTACAAAGTAGCATTGGAGAGGTGGAAAGAGCTGGTAACTGATCACTGAATGCACAATCATGCCCAGTTTATCACACCACTCCTTTCCCCATCCTCTGGTCCAGCCACCGTGTTCTCCTTTCTATTATTCTGACTTACCAAGTTTTTTCTTTCCTCATCTCTTTGGCACTTGCTCTACCTTTTACATGAATATTTTAAACTTGGGTATTTCATGGTTGCTTTTTTCTCATTTTTCTTGTCTCAATTATCACCTTCATGAAAGCCAACCACATCCAGCTTAGCTGAAAAAGCTCTTTTCTTGGCCCTCAGTTTAAAACATTTCTAACTCATTTTTCAATTCAACTGCCATTCCCTCAATTTCTCCCCTTCCTGTCCTCCATTATGTTCACCACCATACTTGAACAATTTCTGGCATTTAAAAAATGTTTGTTAGTTTTTTATTAACCATTATAGGTTCAGCTCCTAGATAGGTGGAGTGTGGACTTAGCAAATTCCACAAAACTGGACCAGTATGCCTAACGCTTTGCCTGGGAGGAGAGATTTTCATACATTTTGGTGGTATGTGCAGAGAAAGTAATGTTCTTTTAGTATTTTCAGTCATTTTTTGGTGAATCAGTGTTCAACAGAGCAAGGACATCCAGGTAAGTCTCAAAGCTTGGGTATCTGTGGGAACAAGGAGAGGGCTGTGGTGGTCAGGAATAGCTGTACTTCTGGGTGTTTGATGATCCTTGGTTACTTGGTTCCACTGGAGCTTCAGAAGAGTTCATGATCATCAAGGCAACATCTGCTTGGGATAGTGTCCTTGGGTATAATGCCAGGTCATAGGACTGATTACCTACTGTAGAGCAGAATGGCCCTTCTGAAGTATTTCTTTCCTGAGACAATATCTATTTTCCAAACTGTGGTCTCACCTCCCTCTTCACTTTTGCTTCTAAGGATAATTCAGATGGGAAGTTTAGTCCTGACTTTCTAGCTGAAGCGTTCTGACTTCAAGTGTCTAAAGTCCAGATGGCCGTATCCAGTGGAAGCACTGTTTCCAGAGCTGCTGGATGGCGATTCATTCTGTTAAGCTCTAACCTTGGGAAGGCCAGGATAGTTCAACAAAATTTGTTTGGTTAGTTATGGCCCTCAGCCTTCCCTCATTTCCTGTAGCAGCTTACATATTGAAGGTTGACCAGTGGCTGGGTCCCGAGGAGAATCTGCCTGTCATGCCCTTTTGCATAAGATAGGCTTCCCAAACACTGAATAGTTTGCTTTCCAGTCCTGAAGGAGTTCTGGCCAAACTTTGAGTCTGAGCTTCAAACTTTGAGGTTTCTACTCCTTATAGACATAGAAATATTTATAAAGGCTGGAAATAAAGATGGATTCCAGAGGTTATAGACAAAACTTATAGACCCAGAATATGTTGTTGGTTTTTTTTTATAGCCTCACAGAATGTATTTTGTGAATTCAATGAGATATATGAAAATTTCCTATGTAGGTAATCATTCTACCTAAATTAAATGATTGAACAGTCTGCTGTTTCCTCACTTATTATGTTATTTGCAATTCTACACATATATATGAATCTGTTTGAGCCTGTTAACTATGTGACAAAATTAAACTGTCTACATAAACTTTTTCTCTATTAAAAAACTGTCACACATTCAGTTGAAAGCTCATAAGTGGTATACTGTTTGTTTGTAAATTAAAAACACATCTGTGAAACAACTACCCATGATAAAACACAAGTTTCTCAGGCATCCTTTCTCTTCACATCCCTTCACATGCCTGACACATCCGATGGTGCTAACACGTGCATGACATTTTTGTTAATCATTTTGGTGATCATTTCATTGGTGTTTTATAGATTTCCCTATATAATATACTGCTTCTTATTACCAGATTTTGAATTTTCTATAGGTTATATTATACTGTATGCATGACTAGACTCTGTAACATGTTTGTTAGATTCATCCACAAAGGTTCATGTCATGATGGTTAGGTCAATTTTATGACTGCCTATAATCTATTAGGTGAAGAACCCAGAATCTACTCTTCTAAGAGATGTGCTCAAGGAGGTAAAACATATCTTCCTGTGCTTGGCTTAAGAAGGAGGAATTTATCTATACATTCAGTGAATTCCACTCCAGTCAGTGGTTTCATCTCTGCTCACAGTCCTCTTTCCCTCCCTTCTGCATGCCATAATGTGGTCTGACTGAAATAACTAACAAAAAACCATGGCCACTGTGGAACTGACAAAAAACTTGGGTCTCTCTCTATCCTATCATATTCTCAATTCCAACACTGACTCTCCTCCTAATTTTCAGAATCAGCTAGTACTAAACACCAGCTCCAGAAAGTTTCAAGGAGGGGATGCTTCATCATCTCTTGCCCTCATGAATCATCCCACAGTCATGAGGCTGTGATGAAGTTGGTCATTGCTCAGTCTAAAAATGGAAGGGGCAAGAGTAGAATTACAGAAATTAGATTGAAACAAAAGGACTGGAGTCAATGGTAGGGGCAGTAGAGGGACAACACATAATCAAGGACTGGCATCCCCTTTATTAACAGCTGTGTTGTCAACAGTCCAGCATTCTACCCATCTGTGATAAGTTGACTTTGTATTTAGAAATGGAAGGGCAGTGGGAACATGCAATGGAAAGGATGAAGGGGAGAAACCTAGGGGGTAGAGGAATGTTGGCTTATGAGTTTGAGGTCTATTATGTTGGATTCTTGAGAAGAGAAAGGGCACAAATTAGTGTGGGATAGAAGAAGAAAGTAAATACTTGTAATCCTCTTACGACTACATCCAGAATTTGGAGCCTTTTCTTCTTTTAATTTTTAATTTTAAAAATATTCATTATGCAGGTACCCTTGTTGATGAGGTGTGGAACCTTTTCTTATTCTCACACATCAGGTATTGCTTCACCATTGCTGACTTTAATATTGGGCATCCCCTTGTCAAGGGAAATGTGACAATGTGTACATGGTTCAGCCCAAAGAAACCACTTTATTGTGTCCCTGAAGATCCCCTTCAAGTCCTTTAAGAACAGGAAAGACTGGAGTAGGAGCTGGGCAGTGAAAACTGATATCCAGGCCCATCACCAATTACTTCAGTCTCTGAATATGTCCGATCCGACAAAAGTTCTTGACCTTGATTCGTCAACCCTCCTCCATCTCCATCTTCGTAGCTGTGCTGTGGGAACTTCAATACCCAGAAGGCGCTGCGCCGCAGTGACGCTCGGCCAATTAAAGTAGGTCTTTTCGTGCGTGCAAGACGCACCGGGCGGGACTTCCGGCGTCGCCCTAGTGGCGATCGGCTTCGCTGCCTCTACCGGTGTTCACCTGAACATGCTGCTTCTGCGCTGAGGCGACGAGAGCAGGAAGGTGCGACGGGGCGGCAGACATTGTTCTTGCCGCTCAGAGGCGGGTCTGAAGCTCGGCGCCGCCCAGAGCGCCCCAGGCCCTGCTTAGGTCGTCGCTCCCCGCCCCCCCCCCCCCCCCCCCGGCTCACAGAGTCCGATGGCGGCGGCCGCGCTGAGGGACCCGGCTCTGGTGAGTCCTCCGGGGCCTCATCCGCTCTAGCCCTCGCCCGAATCCTAAAGCCCTGTGAGGGCTGTCTGCCCAAGCCTCGGGCCCCAAACAGCGGGGCACTCGTGGGCGGGCCCCATTTCTGACACCCGGTGTGGTGTGGGAGAGTGGAGCCGGCAGAGGGACCGGCTTGTGTTCCGAAGGCCTGAGCTCATATCCTAAACTTGAGGTTTGTCTCGTGTCTGGTGTACAGCTTGTGAGGAAACGAGTCGCATGCGGAATGACAGCCTGAGCAGCAGGGCCTTCATTCTGCGGAGGCTGGTGGCCTCGGAGGGTGGGGAACAGAGGAGTGACTCGATCTGTTTCTCAGGGTTTTCCTAAGGGGAAAACAGATTGGGGTGGGGGTGATGAAGGTGAAGACAAGGAGACCTGTGAGTAGGTACATTCGGTAGACTAATGGAGAGTTCTGGTGGGACTAGACCATAGAGAAGAGGTGTGATTAGATCTCGGATGAACTTTACACACTGAACAGAGAGGACTTCCTGCCGCGTCGGATGTTTCTGTGAAAGAAAGTGGGAATGAAGGACCAGTCTAGGTTTGTATTTTTTTGTTCCTGAATATCTGGAAGGGTGGAGCTGGGAATGTCTGTGTTCACTCAAACCTGAAATTCTAGGAAGGAATCTGAGCTGGAGATTGCCAAAGGGTGGTGGATGGAGGCCTGGATCAGGCAAGGCCTGCGCTCCTTTTTAGGAGAGAGAATCTTAAAGTTTTTATTTCATTGGGCCCTGAGGTGAGGGAAGGGAGAGATGGGCCTAGAGAGTGGGTCTGTCTCTAGAGGGTGGAGTGCTGTTGTCCAAGTGATTCTGTCTGGTTATGCAGGGATGGAGGGTTATAGGGTATAAAGACCCAGAACTGGAGCGTTGGGTGGTGTAGATTTGCCACTCCAGGCTTAGCAAGTCTTCATGTCCAATCCCTGTGGAGAAAAGGAGAGGTTAGCCAGGCTAGGGGAGCAGCCCCTTTGGTGTCTAAGTTCCCCCAGTCTTCATGGCAGGAGTAATGATCAACTTCTTTAATGTAAGGGCTCTTGGCAGGATTGCCTTCAGGGGAGTGTATAGCCTGCAGCCAGGTTGCCAAAAGGACTGGTATCTACTCAGGTTCCTCTGACCCAGACTCCCAAATATTAACTTGTGCATTTAAGAATTAAGTAGTTATTTAAGTACTAATTAATCATAGTTTATAGACACACAGAGACCATTAAAACAACATGAATTTAATAAGCTAAATTGATGTAAGCACTTAATAATTGGTTGAAAACTTAGTATACTGTTAAGTATTTTATTAAAATCAGACAACATAAGTATCACATTCTGCCAGGTGCTGTGGCTCATGCCTGTAATCCCAGCACTTTGAGAGGCAGAGATGACAGGATTGCCTGAGCCCAGGGGTTTAAGACCAGCTTGGGCAACCTGGTGTACAATAAATCAAAGAAATTAGCTGGTTGTGGTGGCGCATGCCTGTAGTTCCAACTACTTGGAAGGCTGAGGCAGAAAGATCACATGAGCCCAGCAAGTCAAGGCTGCAGTAGCCATGAGCATGCCACTACACTCCAGCTTAGGTGACAGAGTTAGACTCCGACTCCCCTCCTTCCCAAAAAGTATCACATTCTTAGTTTAAAATAATGGGGGAAAAGCCCCACATTTTAAAAACCTACCAGTTAATTTGCACTGCAAATGTTGACAGAAGCATGAATTATATACATAATAAGAGTTGATACTTAGTGCTTGACACATAGGAATGAGTTTGATGCAAACAATAGTCCTATTAAGTGAACACCATTATTACCATGTTACAGATGAAAACACTGAGGTACAGGGATGTTGAGCACTTGTCCAAGGGCACATAGCTGGTAAGAGACATCACTGAGGACCAAAGCCCCAATGGGTGACATCCAAGCCCTCTCACTTTCAGAGTAGGTGAGAAGGCTTGGATGGTCTTTTGCCAGTATAACTGCTTGCTTCTCACAGCCTTGTTTTTCCATGGGCTTCCGTGGCTGCAGAAATACTTATAGACTATGCAGAAATAAGTAGAGGATGTCCCAACTGTGCATATTCCTCAGTTCACACCTACATGGTCTCAGGATTATTGTGTCCTGGGTTTCCTTACTTGTTATTCTCCCTACCTTTCCAGTTGAGTTCCCTGGTAGGTGGTCACACAAAGTCAGGTTCCCGTTTCTGGCAACCAATGGTGTGAGGATTAGGTGTTACAGTCACAGTTATCAACATGAGAAAATGCTTGGAAATGAGACTGTGCTAGGAATGCTTAGGCAACCTTAGACCTCCATTATGTCTGGCAGAAACAGCAGGAGGCAGGAGGTAGCCTGGGAAGGTGGACTGCTGTTCTAAGGGTGGTGGGAGCCATTGAAGGTTTGGAGCATAAGAGGAAAGTGATCTGACCTAGTCTTTACAAGCTTTTTCTGCTGCAGAGTAGAGAACTGTAGAGTTGAAGGTACAAGAAGGGAGACCAGCAAAGAGGCTACTACAGTGGTCCAGGTGAGTGCTGGACCAGAGTGGTGGCTGTAGAGGTAGTAGATGTGCTTGGAATCTTTTTAAAGCAGGTCTGAGCATATTTTTGAAAGTATGGTGGGAGAGTCAGGAGGGACTTGGAGATGTTTGGTCTCAGCTGCCAGAAGTAGGGTAGTGTCACCATGTGAAAGTTGGTGGTAAGAGTATCTTTCAGTGAGAATATTGTTGAAATGAGATATTCCAGGCCCTTGAGTAGATTTGTTGATTGGGCACTGGACACAATTCTGGAATTCAGTTGAAGTGTTCAGATTGGAGACCCACATGATATGGCTGGTGTGTAAACTAGGATGGAGCTTTGGAGTGGATTTAGGAGAGGGCACCTTTAGGTTCTGTTGCAATGCTGTTAGGTAACAAGATGGGAAATATGGACCAAGGGCTGGGCTTCTTACATGGACACCTAGTTGGGAGTTCTGGGCTTCACAAGGACATGAGGGAGAATGGTGGCCATGGGAAAGGAAGTCTAGGGGTAAGGAGGGTCTGGCTGAGATGGACATGGAGACAAAGCCATAAGTGAGGTAAGATGACAGGAAGACTAACACCACAGCTTATTTATCCAGCTGTGGGATCACCAGGCTTTTGTTCTGATCTTTGCTGAAGCCTGGGGAGTTTTCCTTAGGCTGCTGGATTAGCTCAAGATCAAATGGGAGAAGATGAGAGAATTGCTAGGCCTAGATTGAGGGAAAAACAAGCCTGGGCTTTGAATGAGAGTCAGAGAAAAGCTGATGTTGGGAGGAAACAGCTTTGCAACACAGAAATGGAAGAGTGCCAAGGGTATCTGAAATATGTGTGCAATTCCAGGTGACCGAAGATGAAGTAAGGAAAAGAGTCAAGTAGGAAGCAGGGCTTTAAAGCAGGGTTTGAAGGTTGACCCTGGCAGACAAGGCTGTGGAGGTCTGGGATGGGGTGAGGTTCTGATTGTATTTGGCAAATGCTTTCTGGATGCCATGTGTAGCATCCTGTGTTCTGGCATGTGGTAAAGCCAAGGAGAGGCATATGATGTGTAGTGAGCAGTGGATGTGGTACAAAGAGTATGTAAACGTTAAGAGGGAGTGTAAACTGATGGCCCCAGGGCCCTTGTATTGGGGCCTTAAGTGAGAACAGTGACCCAAATTTGGTTGTATTAGAGAAGCACAATCTGTGGGACTCCAGGTCAATTGTCTGGCAGGAGAAGTGTGGGGCTTTGCATACTCAGAACTGAGATGGACTCTTATCTGCCCACCTGTCCATGGTTGCTGAGTGTTGGATACAGTGGTCAGTGGAACCGTGAGGAGAGAGTGGGCATCAGTGGTCCCAGAGTCTGGTCTCCTCTGAGGAGAGGATTGAGGAAGAGGGTGAGCAGGGGTGGGTATTTGGGGGCATGCCTAGAGTCCCAGGGAAGGAAACTGCGTATACATTCAACTCTCCCCATTTTGGCAGGGCTGCATGACCTTTGAGGATGTGGCTGTCTACTTCTCCCAGGAGGAGTGGAGACTACTCAACGAAGCTGAGAGGCTACTATACCGTAGTGTGATGCTGGAGAATTTTTCACTTATGGCCTCTCTAGGTAAGGTCCTCACACCCCACTTCAGCATACCAGGCTGGACTCTGCTCTTTCTCCTTTTCCTAGAGATAAGGCTGTCCTTCCCAAAGCTGGACCATGGGCACTGCTTCCTTCTCCAGTATTTTGGAATAGGCACAGTAAGTGAAGGGCCTGGACTGTGTATATTACTGCCTTCTCCCCAAGCTGCCCCAAAGCCATACAAAAAAGGGTTTAGGGGTCAGTGTCTTGCAGTCAGCTTAATGAATCTTACCCTGTTGGTCTCTCTGTGATCTGGTGGTGCTGTGCAGATCTGTAGTAGTTCTATGTCCCCAGTATCTGCCCACTTCCTCTAGCTGACATACCTTGGGTTTTGCCTGTGCCAGGCACTAATGTGATTGCTGTGTGGCTGGGCTACTCCTGCAAGACCCTCCTCCAAAGTTATTTTTGTACTATTTAGGTTTTTTTCCCTGTAGTCTGTCATGGGGTAGGTCATTCTGGCCCAGTACTGGCCACTCACCTGTCCTGTCTTTCCCTTAGAACTTGCATCTTCTAGGACTCATGAAATATCTCACCTGGATTCTTGGGGAGAACCCTTCATGCCTGCTTGGGTAGTTATGACTTCAGTCATGCCAAGAGGTACTTGGAGGGTGATATGAACTGAGGGATGAGTTTAAATCATGCCAGGAGTCTTTCTAGTGGGCCCTGGCGTTTTAATGCCAAGGCAAGTGGCCATCTCTGATTTCCATCTTTTCTTCCTTGGCTGTCCACTTATTTCTATTTGATTTTTTACCCAGGGCTACTCTGCCCCTTTTTGTCCTCCATGTTTGTCCTTGGCAGCATCCTACAGCAGTGGTTTTCACTGAATGTGAGGTGTATACTTATCTTTGTATAGTCCTTGAATGCTAGCTATTCAGTTGTGGTCAGTTTTTCTGGGCCTGGGCATACCCTGCTGGACTGTTCATTTGTGTCTCCAGCAGCTGAGGCCCTGTGGGAAACCATTTGCAGAGGAGTGTGTTGGGGGCCCGACCTCTCCTCCCTGTGCTGCACTTCATCCTTGTGTCCTTGGTGTTCATGAGGCCTCCCCCATTCTGTGAACTTGCTAGTTCATTACTGCACAGCAGGCCCTCCCCTACCCTGAGCTGGCCCCCTCATTCTGTCAGTATACCGAGGGTCTCATTACTGGGTGTATAAGACACACATTTGTGAGGGTGCTGCCTCCTCACACCAAAGTCTGTACACTCTTCATTAGCATTTCTCTTCTTCAGGTTGTTGGCATGGAGCAGAGGCTGAAGAGGCACCTGAGCAGAGTACTTCTGTAAAAGGGGTGCTCATTTCAAATGTTCACCAACCTCAAAAGCTGCACTGTGGAGAGAAACTCTTAGAAGAGAACAGAGTCCCAGTTTTGAGGGGCTTCAGAGTCCACCTGTCAGAGAAGCCCTTGCAAAACAAGGAGGGTGAGAAGGACTTCCCAACCAGCTTGGGTCTTCTCAAACACCAGGTGACTCAGAATGGAGAAGAGTCACATAGGAGCCCCCAAAGTGGGGAGGCGTTTCATGCTGGTAAAAGGCATTACAAGTGCAGTGAATGTGGGAAAGCCTTTGGTCAGAAATATTTACTTGTTCAGCACCAGAGACTACACACTGGAGAAAAGCCTTATGAATGCAGTGAATGTGGCAAATTATTTAGCCATAAATCCAACCTTTTTATACACCAAATAGTTCACACTGGAGAAAGGCCTTATGGGTGTAGTGAATGTGGAAAATCCTTTAGCCGTAATGCTGACCTCATTCAACACCGGAGAGTTCACACTGGAGAAAAGCCTTTTACATGCAGTGAATGTGGAAAAGCTTTTAGGCATAATTCCACACTTGTTCAGCATCACAGAATCCACACTGGAGTAAGGCCTTATGAGTGCAGTGAATGTGGGAAATTGTTTAGCTTCAACTCCAGCCTCATGAAACATCAGAGAGTTCACACTGGAGAAAGACCTTATAAGTGTAGTGAATGTGGAAAATTCTATAGCCACAAATCCAGCCTTATTAATCACTGGCGAGTTCACACTGGAGAAAGACCTTACGAGTGCAGTGAATGTGGGAAGTTTTTTAGCCAAAGCTCTAGCCTCATGCAACACCGAAAGGTTCACACTGGAGAAAAGCCTTTTAAGTGCAACGAATGTGGAAGATTCTTTAGTGAGAATTCCAGCCTCGTTAAACATCAGAGGGTTCACACTGGAGCAAGGCCTTATGAGTGCAGGGAATGTGGAAAATTTTTTCGCCACAGTTCCAGTCTTGTTAAACATCGGAGGATTCACACTGGAGAAATGCCTTATGAGTGCAGTGATTGTGGAAAATCCTTTAGTCAGCGTTTCAAGCTCATTCAACACCAGAAAGTTCACAGTGGAGAAAAGTCTTGAATACAGCAAATATGAGAAAATCTTTAGCCACACCTCCAACCTCACTCAACACTGGAAAGTTCACAGAGTGGAAAAGCCTTATGAATGCAGCAATATGGAAGAATACTTCAGCCTAAGATCTAACCTTGTTCAGCATTAGAAAGTTCAGACTGGAGAAAGGCCTTAGGAGTGCAGGGTGAGTGCTAATCAACATAACCTGACTTAGAACAGAAATCCTGAGAGTAGCCTTTATGAGGGAACCAGCAATTGAAACTCATTTATCTAAATATGTACAATGGGGGTGGGATCAGAATTTCTGACAGAATGCCCTGCCTGAGAAGATAGCATTCTGCCTGGGAGTTTCAGGGAGAAGGAGCCCTGCTTTTGGCTGCCCAAGTCTGGAGTGGAGTTTCAATCTTGATGAATTTGAAGTTTGGGGAAAGAGGGAGTGGTCTTGGCTCAAATGCAACTGACTCTGGATGCTACTGTTAGATTTTCTTGAATAAATGTTTCTTCATTTGCTGTATACTTTGAGGATCATTTCCAAAGATCTTAAATTGTGTTTTTATAATTGCCTTGAGTTTGGCTGGAGAACAGGTCTGCAGAGCTCCTCACAATCATGTTGTAAAAGTTGGTCTGAATGTTTAAAACTTTAAGAAATTGAAAAATTGTGTTTTAAATAATTATGCATTTCACATTTCCTTCTGGAGTATGTTAGATTTTCAGTTTCTTCACATCCTAACTGATAATTTATATATATGTAGTCTTGGACCATTCATTTTAACTATTTTAGTGAATATAGTAGTATTTCATTGTGGTTTTAATTTGCATTTCAGTGTTGACTCAGTGTTGAGTATTTTTAGTGTGCTTATTTGTCACCCATGTATCTTCTTTAGTGATATGTCTGTTTATATTTTTTTGCTTGTTTTTAAAAAATTCAGTTGGGGCTCAGCACAAGCCTATAATTCTAGCACCTTGGGATGCCAAGGCAAGAGGATTGCCTGAGCACAGGAATTCATTTCTGGATACAGTTCTCTATTAGGTATTTTCTCACAATCTGTGACTTTTGTTTTTATTTCTTTCCTAGAACATATTTTTCTTAATTTTCATGAAGTCCAGTTTATCATTAGTTCTTTGATTGTACATTTGATGTTGCATTCTTTTGTGTGGTGCCATATCTTTGCCTTTAAATAAAAGCCTTATTGGAATATGCTACTGGAGTCATATAACTCTTTTTAAATATTAAATCTTGTAAAATATTCATAGATTTAAATACAGATAAAGAATTATATATATATAGATACTGTGTATATATCCCTTAGCTCTTCTGAGACAGCCTAGCAAGCAGTGGCATTCCAGTAGCTTTGAGTATACATAAGGCTTAGTTACTGTTTTATAAATACAATTTTTTAATAAAAGGAACCAGAACTCCTTAGACAAGAACCTTTTCTCCCTGGTTGTAGCAGAAAAGATACATGAACCTAGGAAATAATGCACTGGAAAGAAAAGAAATGTTCATAGAATAATACTGATGTATTAGCTTTATGTTGCTGTCCTGAGAAAGTACCACAGACTTACAGCTTGAACAACCCAAATGTATTATTTTACAGTTCTGCTGGTTGTAAGTACAGCATGTGTCTTACTGCTTTAGAATTGAGGTACAGGCATGATTGTACTCTTCTGTCTCTTGCTTAAGTTGTTGATATATTTTAGCTCTTTGTGATTGTAGAACTGAGATACCTTTTTCTTGATAGAATCAGCTGAGGGTCATCCCTAGAACATGTAAGAATTGTAATATAATATTTAAGGAAGAAGTAATACCAGTTGTATACAAGTTTCCAAAAAGATAAAAGTTTGAACACTTTCCGACTAATTATATGAAAGCTAACATTCGCATGATACCAAAAGCAGGCAATAATGTTAAAATAAAACTACAGACCAATAATTACATGAACATAGACAACCTTAAAATGTTAGCAACTTGAAGCCAGCCATATACATATACAAGCAATAATAAATCATAACCTAGTGAGGTTGATTCAACAATTCATTTTTCTTTTCTTAATTTTTCTTTTGAGTTCAAACTATTAATGCAATCTATATTAACAGACAAATAAAAATCATCTCAAAGATGTAGTAAAAGCATTTTATAAAATTCAAAACTAGGTTATTGATAAACTCAGCAAACTAGGACTAGATGGGGCCTGATATAGGGCATCTATGAAAAACAACAGCTGACAGCATATTTTTGATATACAAATATTTGTTAAGCTGAATGCTTTTCCCCAAAATTAGGAATAATAAACTATGTCATCACTTACCATTATTTAAAATATCATCTAAAGATTATAAATACAGAACCAAGACTTTATTTACATATGACATGATTATGCTGAAAATTCTAAATTATCTACTAAAAAGTTACTAGATCTAATGATTGAGTTTTCCAAGGATCTGGGATAAAAAGGCTGGGGTATAGCTAGCAAATGAGTGCTTGGCAAGTGAAAATTCCTTCACAATAGCATACAAATATAAAGCATTTAAAAATAAATATAACAAAATATGATCAAGAACTATGAAAAATGAAACATTGCTGAGACATTAAAGAATGCATACATAAATGGAGAGACACAAGAAGTTCCAAAATCTGAAGACTTAATACTATAAGATGTCAGTTCTCCTCTAATTGATATATAGGTTCACCAATCTTTTTTATTAAAAAATGACAAATGTGTTATGAACATTTATATGGAAATGTGAAGGGCCGACTAATAGCCAAAAAAATTTTGTAAATAAGAAAACATTTGAAAAACTATCTGATTTCAAGACATACAAAGGTATAGTAATTGAGAGTGGTTAAAGGGTGGTTAAAGTACTGGTAAAAGGGTGAACACACACATCAACAGAAAATAGAGAATTGAGAAATAGACTCACAACAATCTTGTAGATCTCTTCAAAAAAGTTGAAAAGAAAGCTATTCGATGATAATACATTGTTCTGAACAACAAAAAAATATACAAGAAGACCCTTTCACTCAAAACATTAATTTTAAATGGTCATAAACTTTAATGTAGAAAATTAAAAAAAAAAACCTAGATCACATTAGGCAAATATATTTTATGTAGGAAACAAACCATAGAATACAAATTATATGCTGAATGTTACTAAATTTTTTAGGCCAGGTGTAGTAGCTCATGCCTGTAATTCTAGCACTTTTGGAGGCCGAGGTAGGCAGATTGCTTGAGCCCAGGAGTTTGAGACCAGGTTGGGCAACATAGCAAAATCTTGTCTCCACAAAAAAAATGAAAAAACTTAGCCAGACATGGTGGGGCGTGCCTGTAGTCCCAGCTACTCAGGAGGCTGAGGTGGAAGGATCACCTGAGCCCATAAGGCTGATGCTGCCATGAGCCATGATCATTGTGATCATGCTACTGCTCTCCAGCCTGGGTGACAGAGTGAGACCCCTACTCAAAAAAAAAAAAAAAAAAAAATTCAAATTTTCTGTTCAAGAGAATAATGGGGAAAAGAACTGATATACTTTATCAAAAGAAAAAACATGAATTGAAAATGTGCATATAAAAAGATGGTCAACATCACTAGTCATTAAGAAAACCAAGTTGAAAGTATAATGAGATGCCATAGTTAAGTGAACGACTAAATTCAATACCAAGTTGGTAACGATGTGAAATAGCTGCAACTCTGATACGGTACTGGTGGAAATGTAAAGCAGTAAAACTACAGAAAACAACGTAGCAGTTTTAAAGGTAACATACCATATAGATTGGGAATCTTACCTATAGGTATATCCCCAAAAGAACAAAAGCATGCCCCAGAAATACTATCACTGCATATCCCCAGCAGTTTTGTTTTAAAAAGCCAACAATGAGGGGGGAAAAAACCTGCAATAAGACTAAAATGTCCATGAACAGAATAATCAACTGATATATCATTAACATGAAATACTACATAGCAATATAAAATAATTACCTATGAATATAAGCAAAAACAGGATAGATAAATATTCAAAACATTATGCTAAGTGAAAGAAGTCAATTACAGAAGATGACAAACAGTATGATTTTATTTATATGAAAAAGTGGCAAAACTAGAGTAAAAGAATGCACATCAGTGGTTCTTAAGTCTGGGACTGGCGGGGGAAGAGTCTGATTTCGAAAGTACGAGGGAACATTTTGGGGCATTGAAAATTTTCTCTATCATGACAGTGTTGGTGGTGCATGGCAGTGCAGCTGACTCCTGAACAACACAGGTTTGAAATGTGCAGGTCCACTTATACATGAATTTTTTTTCAATACATATATTGAAATTTGTGTTGGAGATTTGAGACAATTTGAAACAAACAGATAAACTGCTTAACTTATAAATGTATCAAGTCACAACCATAAAGAAGGACAAAATTATGGACTTCGCAACAACTTGGATGGACTTAGAGTCTATCATACTCAGTGATCTATCACAGAAACAACTGAATACCACATGTTCTTACTCATAAGTGAGTCCTGAACATTTATCACAATACTACAAGACAGAGATCAGCAATGGTAGGATACTGCCAGGGAAGAGGAGGGGAGGGGCATATAACATCATTAAGGGCACTTGTTTCTAAACCGGGGCAAGTGAGGACCAGTGGGAGGCCCAAACTTCATCTGTATATAGACCACTTACGTACCTAAACCTGACTTGTGCCCCACATCTTTAAAATAAAATATAAAGAAAATAAAAAATGTATGAAGTCATAGTGGCAGCTACAACCTTGTATGCTTTGCAAAATATCTCATTTGAAAATGCAGCTTTCATGTGAGTGCAGAATTGCTGTAGGAATGGTCTATGTATAGACTCAAATATGATTCAAGAAAAAGTGAAGTTGTTATATGACAACTTAATGCAAAAAGAAGGTTAAGATTCTTAAGCTGGTGGATTTAATGCCAGCAAAGGATGGTTGAATAATTTTAGAAAGAACAAATGTCAAGATAACAGAAGCATCTTTTCTCAACCAATAAGCAGCCAACAAGTTCCCAGATGCCATTAAGAAAATAATTGAGAAGAAAAGACATCGGCCTGAACATGCTTTTAATTGAATAAAAGTGCCCCATTCCGTGGTGGGGGGATGACCCAAAGGGTTTTAAGGCAGAAAGAAACAGACTGTTTCGTATGAATGCAGTTGGGTCTATGATTAGAACTGCCCTTACCTATAAAGCTGCTAAGCCCTGAGCCTTGAAAGAAAAAGATGAACACCAGCTTCCAGTCTTCTGGTTGTACAACAAGAAAGCCTGGCAATGAGAATCTTTTTTTTCTGGATTGTGTTTATCAATGCTTTCTCCCTAAAATCAAAACAGTACCTTGACAGTAAAGGACTGCCTTTTAAAGTGCTTTTGATATTGGACAATCCCCCTGGCTACCCATGACCCCATGAGTTGAACACCAAAAATGGTAGTCTTGTTGACCTTAGACACAATACCTCTAGTTCAGCCTCAAGATCATAGAGTCATTAGAATCTTTAAGGCTTGTTACACATGGTACTCTCTGGAAAGGACTGTCAACGCTACAGAAGAGAACCTCAATAAAGAGAACATGAAATTCTGGAAGGATTACACCATTAAAAATACCATTGTTGTTAACAGAAAAATCCATGAAATTCAGCTAGCCAAGAACACAAAAGTCCTGCTGAAAAAAAATTGTGTTAACATATTGTGCATGATTTCATGGAACTTACTACAGAGCCAATCAAGGAAATAATGAAAGAGATCATGATATGACAAAGAAGGAGAGAAAGGGTTGAAGGGATAGGTTTCAAGATATGGACTTTGGAGAAATCCCAGAACTGATAAGACACTACACCAGAGGAATTAATAAAAGTCAACTTCATGGAGAAAAGTTCTTCCAAATCAGTGCCAGACGAGGGTGAAAGAAGAAGAAGTGCCAGAAAACAAATTGCTATTAGACAATCTGGCAGAAGGGTTCTGATTATTAAAGACTGCTTTTATAACATGGACCCTTCCATGATACAGGCACTGTAACTAAAGCTAATGATAAAATAATTGGTACCATACAGAAACATTTTTTAAAGAGAAATGTGGAAACAAAAAAGTCAGACAGAAATTATGATGTATTTATGTAAGGTTACACTAGTGTGCCTGCCTTTCTACCTCCTCCACATCTTCTGCCTATGCCAACCACGAGACAGCAAGATCATCCCCTCCTTTTCCTCCTCCTCCTCAGCCTACTCAATGTGAAAACAAGGATAGAAACCTTTACAATAATCACTTCCACTTAATGAATAGTTACTATATTTTATCTCCCTTATGATTCTTTATAGCATTTTCTTTTCTCTACTTTATTGTTAAGACTACACTCCATAATATATATATAATATAAAACATATGTATGCACCAACTATGTTACTGACAAGGCTTCCAGTCAACAGTAGGTTACTAGTTGATACTAGCTGATAGTCAAAATTTATAAGCTAATTTTTGACTGTATGAGGAGTTACTACTTCCAATCCCCACACTGTTCCAAGGTTTAACTGTATACATTGGCTGGTGTTCACTGAACTGTACACTTAAAATTGAAAAATTTTATCATGGGTAAATTGCACTTCATTAAATCTGTTTAAATAAAAAAGCCATGGGGTTTACATATATACATAAATGAATTAATGAATTAAGAAAGAAAAAGTTTTACTTTATGGTAAAATGCCAATTAAAATAGATGGGGTTAGAAAATCATCAATAAGAGCTAAGATTAGTGGAGTGGATGATTAATAAGAAACAGCATTTTTATATATTTCCAAATAATTTTTCTCCTATTTGCTTACATTTATATAGGAAAAATAGTAGCAAGAAGGGAAACAAAGAAACAAGGAAAAAATTTATGTATACATATTTATATGTTTTAAAATAATATTTCATCAGAATTAAAATTTCATATTGAAACTGTGAAAAATATTTTAACTTTTCCCACAGTATCACAAAAAATTTTTTAACAGAGTAAGAGATTTCTAACCATAATGATTTGTATAACTTAAGTGTATATTACAAGGTAAATAAAAATGATGAGTAATTGATGAAAAATAATCCATCTCTTAAACATATTGCTTCATTATTAACATTTAATGTAGTACATTATTAAGTTATTTCCATAAACAATTAGTGTCCATTTATAAAGATTCACTAACATTGTTTTTTTTTTCTTTTGCCATGCAGAAGCTTTTTAGTTTAATTAAGTCTCACATTTTTTTGTTGTTGCATTTGCTTTTGGGGTTTTAGCCATAAATTCTTAGCTTAGACAAATGTCCAGAAGAGTTTTTTTTTAAGGTTTTCTTTTAGGATTTTTATGGTTGTAGGTCTGACATTTAAGTCTTCAATCCATCTTAAGTTCATTTTTGTATATGGTGAGAGATAGGGATCAAGTTTCATTTATCTGCGTGTAGCTATCCAATTTTCCCAGCACCATTTGTTGAATAGGGTATCTTTCCCTAGTATGTGTTTTTGTCTGCTTTATCAAAGATCAGTTGCTTGTAGGTATTTGGGTTTATTTCTGGTATCTTGCTGTTTTGGTTAGTATAGACTTGTAGTATAATTTGAAGTTAGGTAATGTGATGCTTCCTGTTCTTTTTGCTTGGGATAGCTTTGGTCATTCTAGCTTTTTGGTTCCATATGGATTTTAGAATTTTTTTTTCTAATTAAATTGAATTGAGTTCTTGATTTGATTCTCAGCTTGGTCACTATTGGTAATAGCAGTGCTAGTGATTTGTGTGTGTTGATTTTGTATCCTGAAACTTTACCAAATTCATTTACCAGGTCTGTGAGTCTTTTGGAGGAGTCTTTAGGATTCTCTAGGTATAAGAACATATTATCAACATAAAAAGATAGTTTGATTTCTCTTCCAATTTGGATACCCTTTATTTCTTTTTCTTGCCTGATTGCTCTGGCTAGGACTTCCAGTACTATGTTGAATAGGAGCGGTGAAAGTGGGCATTCTTGCCTTGTTTTTCCAACTCTGAGATGGAATGCATTAAACTTTTCTTCAGGATGACGTTGGGTTTTCATATACGGCTTTTGTTATCTAGAGGAATGTTTCTTCTATGCCTATTTTGCTGAAGGTTTTTTCATGAGAGGATGCTGGATTTTATCAAATGCTTTTTCTGTGTATATTGAAATGATCATATAATTTTTGTTTTTAATTCTATTTATGTAGTGGATCATGTTTATTGGCTTGTTTATATTGAACAACTCTTGCATCTCTGGGATAAAACCCACTTGATTGTGGTAGATTTTTAAAATATGCTATTGAATTCAGCTTGCTAATATTTTGTTAAGGATTTTTCTATGTTAATCAGAGACATTGGTCTGTAGTATTCTTTTCTTGTTGTGTCCTTTCCTGGCTTCAGTATCAGGGTGATACTGGCTTTGTAGAATGAGTTAGGGAGAACTCCCTCCTCTTTAATCTTACAGAATAGCTTCAATAAAATTGATACCAGTTCTTTGAAAGTCTGGTAAAATTCAGCCGTGACTTCGTCAGTCCCTGGACTTTTGTTGTTGGAAGACTTTCAATCTCATCACTTGTTATTGGTCTGTTCAGGGTTTCTATTTCTTTCTGATTCAAGGTTGGGGATTGTATGTTTCCACTTCCTCTAGATTGTCTAGTTTCTTTGCATAGAGGTATTCATAATAATCTCAGGTGATCTTTTGTATTTCTATCATGCCAGTTGTAATATCTCCATTTTCATTTCTGAATCAGCTAATTTGAATTTTCTGTTTTTAAAATTATTTTAGCTAGTGGTCTATCAATTTTCTTTTCAAAGAACCAAATTTTTGTTTCATCAATCCTTTGTAATTTTTTTTGTTTCATTAGTTTCATTGTTTTGTTTCATTGTTTCATTTAATTTCATTTAGTTCTGTTCTGATCTTCATTCTTTCTTTTTTTCTTGTAGCTTGGGTTTATTCTTATTTTTCAAGTTTCTTGATGTGTGACATTAGGTTGTTGATATTAGGCAGTCTTTCATTCCTATTAATGTAGGCTTTAAGCACTATAAATTTTCCTCTGAGCACAGTTTTGCTGTGTCCCAGAAGTTTTGATAACTTGTTTAATTGTTTTCATTCAAGGACTTTTTTTTTTTTGAGTTGGAGTCTCACTCTGTCGCCCAGACTGGAGTGCAGTGGCCGCTTCCGGCCACCACAGCTTCGACCTGCTGGGCTCCAGTGATCCTTCTGCCTCAGCCTTCCAAGTAGCTGGAATTACAGGCATACGCTACCACGCCCAGCTGATTTTTTGATTTATTGTAGAGATGAGGTCTTGCTGCCCAGCGAACCCGCGGGCTCAGGTAATCCACTCACCTCAGCCTCCCAAAGGTGCTGGATTACAGGCTGAGCCACTGAGCCCAGCTCATTCAAGGACTTTTTAAATTTCCATCTTGATTTCATTGTTGACTCAAGGATTAAGCAGCAGATTGTTTAACTTCCATGTTTTTGTTTGGTTTGCAAGTTCTTCTAGGAGTTAATTTATAATTTTATTTCACTGTAGCCTGAGAAGGTGCTTGATATGAGTTTGATTTTTAAAAATTTATTAATACTTGATTTACAGCCTATCATAAAGTCTATCTTGGAGAATGTTCCATGTGCTGATGATAAACATGTATATTCTGTAGCTTTGGGGTGGAATGTTCTATAGATGTCTATTAGTTTCATTTGTGTTAGGGTCCAGTTTAACTACAGTGCTTCTTTGTTGACTTTCTGCCTTGGTGATCTGCCTATTGCTATCAGTGGAGTGTTGAGATCTCCTTCTATTATTGTATTGCTATGTATCTTTTTTAGATCTAGTAGAATTTGTTTTATAAAGCTGGGAGTTCCAGTGTTAGGTGTATATTTAAAATTGTTATGTCTTCTTGTTGGATTGATCCCATTATCATTATATAATAACATTCTGTGTCTTTTTCCACTCTTATTAATTTGAAGTCTGTTTTATCTGATATGAGAATGGCTACTCCTGCTTGTTTTGGGTTTCCATTTGTGTGAAATATTTTACCTTGAATCTATAGAAGTCTTTGTTAAGTGGGTCTCTTGAACGAAGCAGATATTTGGATTGTGTTTTCCTTTTAAATTCATTCTGTCAATTGACATCTTTTTAGTGGGGCATTGAGACCATTTACATTCAGAGTTAATAATGATATAAAGTTACTATTCCATTCATTATGCTGGTTACCTGGTTGCTTTTTTTCCCACCATTGTGTTGGTAGTCTCTAATTTTTGTTTATTATTTCAGGTGTTTTTCTACTGGTGTAGACTGACTTTTGAGTTGGGGGTCTCACTCTGTTGCTCAGGCTAAAGTGTGGTGGCACAATCATGGCTCACTGCATCCTCAATCTCCTGGGCTCAGATTATTCTTTCATCTCATGCTCTCAAGTAGCTGGAACTGTAAGTATGCACCACTGTGTCCAGCTTTTCTTTCTTTTTGGTACAAACATAGTCCCGCTATGTTGCCTAAGCTGGTCTTGAACTCCTATGCTTAGGCAATCTGCCCACCTTGGCCTTCCAAAGTGCTAGAATTATAGTCCCTTACAAAAACACTCAAGTTGTAAACTTTCAAAGACATGAACATCCATTTACATTATTTGAGGAGGAGGCACTGTAGAATGGTGCATGCAGGTTGCAGCAGCTGCAATCCAGTGTTATTGTGTCATCCATGATGAGAAAAAAAAGTTATGACCCTGCCATCACTGAATCACGTTTTCAAGAGGGTAGACAGAATTGAATCCAGCAAAGAACCAGAACCTGTGCAATCAACATCAGGTTGAATGAAACTGCAGCTTGCCCTCTATCTCCTGTTGCTCATGATCCTTCAGCTCTATTATCTCTTGCCTCCTTTGCCTCCTCCAGTGAGTAGCTCTTCTTGTCTATTTACTTGCTAGCCCCAATATGCCAGCTGTTGTATTACTGTACTACTGTACTTTAAGGTGTTATACTGTGTAGTACTGTAAGATTAAAAATGATTTCTTGTGTTTGTTTTTATGCGTTATTTGTGTGAGAAGCATTATAAACCTATTACAATAAAGTACAACTGTGTCAGTTGGGTACCTAGGCTAACTCTGTTGGAGTTACAAATTGAACTTACAAACATGCTCTTGGAATGGAACTCATTCGTATGTAGGGCACTTACTGTAGTTAAAAATACAGACACTGCATCATGACTAAGCAATTTTGGAATTATACCTGAACAAATTTTCATTAAGCACACGTATTTTCAAGTGAAATATTAGAAAATTGCAGTATTTTATTATTTTGCTGATTTACATTTGGAAACAATACAAGTTGTCTCATCTACCTGAATGCTAGGATATTATTGATCATATTATACCAATACACAGAAAATCTTGAAATATTTTAATATTTCCAAAACACTGAGAGCAGCTAAATCATATTTTAATAAATAAGGTTGATGCATTTATATTTAAAGCCTACAGTCAGGTAGGCTGCATGATCTGTAATGAAAAGAGATATATAACCTAAACTAAATATAAACATATACTAAAATGTGCCAGTGCTTCCTTGGTCTTGTTTAAAGACAATAATATATCTTTTCCTTGACTAAGAAACAACCTGTGCCACACCTACAATCCACGAAAAGATAAAGTCTACCTGAAACCATGAAAGGAATTTAGAGCTGAAAGAGAATTTAAGAGATCACACAATCTCATCACTTCCTTTATTTGATTCCAATCTAATGTCATCATGTACCTATTTTAATATGGTTTCACATTTATGCTCAAAATACATATAAAAATGATTTGCTATAAAAAGTCACTATTTTATTTCAATTAAATGGTAAAAATGTTTATAATATAGAGTTTAAAATGTATGTTATACAGCTAACAAATATGGTTTTAATAGGCTTAAATATATGAATTCAAAACTTATTGAAATAACTGGTTTATGTGATTTCAGTTGATTAAAAAATATTTATACCAACCTGTGTTTTCAAAGTTTTCTAGAGAGAACAATTTTTTTTGTACAATAAAACATTTTAATAATGTAGATAGATAATGTAGCTATAAGTGCATTTACCAAGCCAAAGACTATTTTTATAAATTTTTTTTTTTTTTGAGACAGGGTCTTGCTCTAGTATCCAGGCTCTGGAGTGCAGAGGGCTCATTGTAGCCCCAACTCCTGGGCTCAAATGATCATTCACCATGGTCTTCCAAGTAGCTAGGACTACAGGTGTGAACCACTGCACCTAGATTTTCTAATTTTTTGAAGAGATGAGGTCTGGCTATGATGCCCAGGCTGGCCTTGAACTCCAAGCTGCATGTGATCCTCCTGCTTCTGCTTCCCAAAGTGCTGGGATTATGAAGATTCTAAAGTGGCAATCCTCTAGCAAGACTGACAAAAACAAACAAAACACAACCAATGATGAAGGAAAGATCAAGAAACAAGAAGGAGATTATTAAGGATGTTAAACAATTTTATGCCAACAATTTTGGCAACTTATGTGAAATGCACATATTTCTTCAAAAACACAAATTCAGAAAACTGACATGAAAAGACAAGAAATGACAAGAACAATTTTGAATAGCCATATATATTCTTTTAAGATTAAATTCACTTTTAAATCTTCCCCAGAGACGGCTGAAAAGATCTAAGCAATTTAACTGGAAAATTTTATTAAACAGTTTAAAAAGAAATAGTAGCACAATAACATGTTCTCTCAGAAAACAGAGGATTAAATGTTTCTCACATTCTTTTAAGCGGTCAATACAGCTCTGATAAGTACAAGAAAATAATATAATTACAGAATTATAGTCCCAATTAATACAGGTGAAAACAACTTAATAAAATGATAGTAAATCAAATCCAGGAAAAAGTAAAAATAATACAACTCATTCGATTTTATCAGAAGAAAATATGGTTGGTAGAACACTAGATTACCAACCAAACTCCACTCCCACTCTCTGTTTTTCTCTTTGTAGTCAGTGAGAGCTTATTAAGAAGTGAGTTAGAGCTGCGCTCGGTGGCTCAGCCTGTAATCCCACGCCTTTGGGAGGCTGAGGTGAGTGGATTGCCTGAGCAATTCGAGACCCACCTGGGCAGCGAGACCTCATCTCTACTATACATCAAAAAATCAGCTGGGCGTGGTAGTGCATGCCTGTAATTCCAGCTACTCGGAAGGCTGAGGCAGAAGGATTGCCGGAGCCCAGCAGGTGGAGGCTGCGGTGGCCGGGAGTGGCCACTGCACTCCAGTCTGGGCGACAGAGTGAGACTCCAACTCAAAAAAAAAAAAAAGTGAGTCAGAACACCTCCCTCCTCAGCTCCCACCATGGTTCCCACCACCATGGCTCTCACCACCTTCAGAACAGAGGTCTGACTCCTCAGCCTGCTATTCCAGAGCTGACTCCCACTCTCTAGTCACAACAGACATAACGTAGCTCTGAGGTTCCACCAACACTCCCAGTACAGTATCATATCCAATCACATGTACATGCTAGTTCCTGTGTCTAACCCTAGTTCTTTCTCACCTCATCAGTAGGGTTTCACAGTGGGGTGCCCTTATTATCCCTGGATTCAATTCAAGACCATGAGTCAAGAGTGACTCACTTCTGGGGACCCAAACCTCAAGGGCAGGGAGAGAGGAAAGTGAACCAAATGACAAAGCCAACCCGTATACAGGGAAGTCAAGACCAGGAGGGTGGGTGTCCCAGTATCTGAGGGCCTAAAGTCTGGCCAGGCACCTAGCCCAGGGGTCATTAGGCCATCAGACCCAGTGAACTGAGTGGGGCCTCTGGCCCATGAGCTTAGTCAACCCCCGAGACCTGCCACAGATGGGGTGCTACTTCTTCAGACTCACACTCTAAGCTTCAGTCTCCTTCATGCAAAATGGGCTTATGGTCCAGGCACAGCTTCCAGGGAACTAGAGCAGGTGTTGCTGACCTCAGATCCTTGGAGGAACCGGGCACACAGGTGAGCAGCAGCGAGCAGTGAAGCTTCATTAGTATTAACAGCTGCTCCCCATTGCTCGCATTACCGTCTGAGCTCCGCCTTCTGTTAGATCAGCAGTGGGATTCTCTTAGGAGCGTGAACCCTACTGTGTACTGCTCATGCGAGGGATCTAGATTGTGTGCTCTTTATGAGAATGGAATATCTGGTGATCTGAGGTGGAGCTGAGGTGGTGATGCTAGCGCTGGGGAGTGTCTGCAAATACAGATTAACATTAGTAGAGAGGCTTGCACACACCCCTCCCCATCTGTGGAAAATTGTCTTCCACGAAATCAGTTCCTAATGCCAAAAGGCTGGGGACCGCTGACCTAGAGGAAGGCGGGAGGATGCAGGAGGCGCCAGTGGGCACGTGGCCTGGAAGGGTTACACCGCAAGCAAGAAATTACCTTCTCCCGCGATGGTCTGAGAAGTGAAGAAACTTGCCTAAGGTCATATAAGTAGTGGCCTGAATAGGGCTTCGCCAAGATGGCCACAGAAATCCCGTTTTGGAGTCTTAGCACACTTCCCAGAGTCCCTCGCGCAGCTGTGAGGCCGTGGGCACGGAGAACCGGAAGTAACCGTCGAAACCAGGCCAGATCCTTAGCAGAAATCATGTCACCCAGAAGGCAACGCCCGTGAGTCACAACGGACGCTCGTCCCGTGAGGACCTGGTAAAGGAGCGTTTCCGGGCAGCCGCAGGGGTGTGGGCGGGACTTCCTGCGACGCCTTGTGGCCGCTGCCGGTCTGTCGACTTTCTCTTTCGAGCCTGGAAAGGGGAAGAGCCCTGTACAAGGTGTGACACCCCCCCAGGGCGCGCGCCCTCTAGGGCTTCCGCACCCGCCCTCCTTCCTCCAGGTCCCTGGAGGCAGCGCCCTGGGCCTTATGCGCATTGTGCACAAGACTGAGGCTTAGAGTGCGAATGTGTAGACGGCATGCGCAGGAATGGCAGGACAGCGATCTGCAAGTGGATTCTATTCTTCTCCCCTTCCTCTACATGCTCGGTACCTAAGAGCCGCCTGGGAAGTGGCCCAGCCCCAGCCCCAGCCCCAGGCTCGGGTCTCCACAGAGAGCTAAGAGATTCTCGCACTAGCCACGGTGTTGTGGGAAGTCCCGCCCCCACCTCCGCGGGCCCCAAGAGACTCCCTTCTCCTGGGTCTTCATTTAAGTTCCAGCGGCCAACACACAGGCACTGCCTTCTGGGTGATGTGGTTTCTGTTGTGTATCCCGCCCAGCGTGGGCGGGCCCCTCCTATTTTTCATTCACTAGGGCCCAACAGCATCTGGAGGGACGCTGGGAAATAATGTTCTAAGGTTCTGAAAACAGGAACCACTCCCAGATTTTTGTGGTCCTAAGCAAGCCTCTAACTTTTCAGACCCTGGGGGCGGCAGGGATGCGGTGAAGATAATACCTTGCTTGCAGCGTCTGGATGTACTGACACTAAATGGTACTATGATCCAATGGTTCCCAAACCAGCATCAACAGCATCACCTAGGAATTTGTTTAAAATACATGTATGCGGGCCCAATACCCCCTTCAGTTCATTGCCTGAAACTGCAGGCACCAAGAAAGCACTAAATCCTGAAGAAGTGTGAAAACAAATCACTGAGGCACAAGGCGATAACCCCACAAAAGATCACAAATGAAAAAATATATATGTATACGAAAGAAGGTAATCTCTGAAATGTAAAAGTCATTTAAATTTAAAAGTAAATTTTTTTCCTTGTCCCTTCTTCACTGTCCTTGGATCTAGTAACTTGCTGGTACTGAAGGAAACACAACCATCTTCATTGAGCCCTCTGACAAGCAGGAGACACAAAGTGACTGCACATCCCCAGAAACGCCTCTTACAGACCTAGATAAGAAATGGGCTATTGAAGTTTTCTAACACCCAGAAATGTATCTGTTCCCTTGGTCTCTAAATGACAACTGCTTTCTTTCATGTCTTTGCTTTAATTTCATATGTTTATTCAAACCTTGTGAACTAAAACTCCTGAAATAAGCAAAAACTGTAACCAACTAAAAGGTAGGCAATACAAACTGTTCAAGGTATTTGTGCTTCTGCCCTTGATGTAGCATTATCAGTTTACTATGGCCAGACACTGGTGCCTAGTGATGTCAAGACAAATCACTTATGTGACTTCTGTTATCTACTTTAAAAACTGAAACTCTGGACATTCTTCCCAGCCTAAACTCCCCTTCTAGAGCCTTAAGGCTTCAAGGTCACACTTGCCTCTGAGTATCGGCCCCCTTTCCAGCTGTGAAAGTTGAATAAACTTCACTTTTTTCTATTTCATACTTGGTTGCAATCTTGCATTATTTCCGTGGCACTGGCCCACCTTGCCTAAGTATACCCTTTCAGTATGTATATGATAAAGATATAATTCCACGCTTCTGCTCATATGCCATTGTCTAAAACTTATTTATATGACTGAATATAAATGTAAGGGAAGATTGGTGTCCAGAAAGAGAAAAGTGGATTGGAGAGCATCTACCATTTCTAGTACAACCCATCAATTCGGTGACCAGACATCCATTTTATCACTATCCCTACACACTCAGCACAATTTTCCCTATCAATGTTAGTGTTGCTGTTCCTAACCTACAGCCAGGAAGCTGTAAACCAAGGTATGTGTTACCTGTCAATTCCAATATAATCATGGTTCTGGAATACAGTGGAAAAGACCTATTGAAGGACACATTGAAGGAAAAAAAAAAGCCTAGACTTTTATTTTTTATTTTCAGTTGGAGTCTCACTCTTGTTGCCCAGGTTGGAGTGTAGTGGCATGCTTATGGCCACTGCAACCTCGACCTGCTGGACTTTGACGATCCTTCCACCTCAGCCTTCCAAGCAGCCTAGATTTTTATACATGGCAAACACGTCTTTCAAGAAAGAGTATGAAATAAAACTATTTCAAGCCAAAAAATAGAAATTTAATGGATTAACTCACATGAAATAGACTCAAAAAGGTTGTATTTAAAGACTTTGGAAAGTGATCCCGGATGATTTACAATGATAGAATTAGGATCTCAAAGATGAATGTGTATATGAATTAATACGACTGCTCATTATTTGTGTATCACTAAGTAACATCTCCTTGTGGAATTAGAATGATGGAATTATCATACACACTCTCAACACACACACTGAGAGAGTACATACTGCTTACTGTTCTAAATTCATTATATTGCCTAGAAGGCAAGAAAAGTTATTTGTACTCTACTGTTTTAAATAAACATTTGTAAATTGTAACTTAAAACAATCAGGACATGTGGTTTCTAAATCAGAACAAAGAAAATCTGAATGGTAAATAATAGAATTTTTTTTTTAAAAAAGGAACAACTAAAAAAAAAAGTTAAAAATCTACAAAATAAGAGGACACGATAAAGTCCAAATATCTTAACTACTATAATAAGTATGGAATAAATGTTCAAATTAATCTTTTTTGTTTTTTGAGTTGGAGTCTTACTCATCACCCAGGCTGGAGGGCAGTGCCACATTCCCGGCCACTGCAGCCTCGACTTGCTGGGCTCAGGTGATCCTTCTGCCTCAGCCTTCCAAGTAGCTAGAACCACAAGCACGCACTACCATACCTGGCTAAATTTTTAAAATTTATTGTGGAGATGAGGGCTCATCAAGTTGCCCACATGTTCTCAAACCCACGGGCTCAGTTAATCCTCTCACCTCGGCCTCCCAAAGTGCTGGGATTATAGGCGTGAGCCACTGTGCCCGGTCTCAAATTAATATATATATATTTTGAGCTGGAGTCTCACTCCATCGCCCAGGCTGGAGTGCAGTGGCACGCTCACGGTCACCCCAGTGTCACTTGCTGGGCTCCAGTGATCTTTCTGCCTCAGCCTTCCAAGTAGTCATAACTACAGACACGTGCTACCACGACCTGGCTAATTTTTGATTTATTGTAGAGAGGAGGCCTTGCCAAGTTGCCCGGGCTGGTCTCAAACCTGCGGGTTCAGGCAATACGCTTGCCTCAGCCTCCCAAAGTACTGGGATTACAGGCTGAGCCACCAAGCCTGGCCAAATTTATATTTTTAATGGCTCTAAATTCCCTTCACAAAGCATGTAATTTTCATCAGTAAATTTCAAGGGTGGGTTTTCAATTTCCATTCACAGCACAACTAATACCCCATGGCATCCTCAGCCATCTCCATCTTCACTAGAAGAAAAGAAATCATAGAGCAGAGAAGAATGTCCTGGTCTCGGCTGGTGTAGAACAAAGACCTTATGCTGAAGGTCACCAAGGACCATAATTAAGTTTAAAGTCCAAAATCATCTGAGTGGCCACTGGAACCTGACACATTTTTTTTTTTTTACCAGAAAATTCCCAAGTGAGTACATCTCCTAGCAAGAAATAGGATGTCAAAAAGAGGTGACATATGAGTGACAATATCAATAATAGTTGACACTTAAGCATGTACCTAATACCATGACAGGCACTTTACAATACTGTATCCTTTGACCTCAGCCTTCCAAGTAGCCATAACTACAGACACGTGCTACCATGACCTGGCTAATTTTTGGTTTATTGTAGAGAGGAGGCCTCGCCAAGTTGCCCAGGCTGGTCTCAAACCTGCGGGTTCAGGCAATACACTTGCCTCGGCCTCCCAAAGACCTGGGTGAGTCTGTCAACACTCTCTTGCTACCACAGATAATGAAGCTAAGGCTTCCAATACTTATTATGTCACCCAGTTTACAGGGGAGAAAACCGAGGCCCCCAAGAGATCCATAAGCTGCCCTGAGTCACGGCTGCAAGTAGCAGTTAGCATGAGCACCCCCACATTGATGTGGGTCTCATCACCATACCACAAACCATCTTGCCAATGTTGTCTAATCTGGGCAGGGCCAGAGAAACATGGAAATGGAAAGTTCAACTGCCAGCGTAACTGTTACAGGACAGAAAGGAGTCCCTTCTTTCCTGTGTCTCAGAAAGGGGAGGCTTCAGCTTCATTCACTCACTCACTAACTCAGCACATGTGCTGGTTGGCTGTTGGAGAAATTGGAACATGAGGATTTACCAGGCATGCTTCCCACTCAAATGGATGCAAATGGCTGTCTCTTGAGAACCAAGGGGGGAAAGGTCACTTTGCATCTTACCACCATCTTTCATGTCCTCTTTTTAGGCAAGTCCACTACCAATATACTCCATCCTCTCTCTCACATCCATTTTCCCCTCCTCAGTCCATTCTCCACTCAGAAGAGGGAAATTTAGGAACAAATTAGGTTGGGCTGCTATCCTGCTACACCCTCTTCCTTGGCCTCCCAGAGCAGCAGGAATAAAATCCAAATTTTTCATTGTGACCTACAAGGTCCAGTGCATGTGGCCCTTCCGCCTCCATCTCACTGCCTGCCACATGCCCCATAAGGTCACATTGGCTTTCAGTTGTCTCCTCCAACAGGCTCAGTTCTTGCCTGACTCAGGGCTTAGCATATGCTGTTCCCTTTGCTAGGATGTTCTTTCTCATCTCTGAACATGGCTGGGGTTTTCTCATCCCTCACAGGTTTGCATATCACCCTCTGTATACTGTCTTTCAATGAGTTACAGTTTAATATACATCTTCCCATTTTTATAGGTAAGAATAGAGGCCTGTGGAGAAGTGACATGACCCAAGTCACCAGGCTGGTGATGGGCACAGCTCAGAAGTGCTTGAATCCCAATTATCTCCAGAGTCCAAGCTCTTAGCCACTGGACCCTTCTTCCTGATGCACAGCTCTCTGCCATGCCTTAGTTTGGACTCTGCTCTTCATTATGCCCCATGAAGACCACAGGCATGTTGCTTTATGACATCTGTCTGTTGTCATAGGTTTTCCATTCAAGACAGCAAGGCCCACGTCTCAGACACCCATGTATCCCATTACCCAGGATACTGTGTAGGGCAATAGTAAATGAACGATGGGGTTCTCATGACTCCTATCCTTCACACCAACAAGAGCACAGCAGGTCCCACTGAACACAGAAGTCTAGATACGAAGAAATGGTCCAGGAGGAAAGGGGTGTCCTTCTTTCCTTCACACACTGTACTGCGCATTACTGTGGCAAAGACTGTGAGCCTGAAAGAAAGATTTTCTCTTTTGTAATTTTAAGATGCTAAATAACACTTTCCCTCAGGCCAAATAGTTTGTCACAGCAGTTACTTCAAAGAGGTCTTTCCCTAGCATGAGTTCTCTGATTTTGCAAGAGGTCTGAGTTTCAGTAAAAGGCTTTCCCACATCTCTCATACTTCACAGGATTTCACTCCACTGTAAATCTTTTTATGTGTACTGAGAGTTGAGCTGTACCCGTAAGTCCTTCAACATTCATTGCACTCATAGGGCTTCTCCCTAGAATGACTACTCATGTGTTGAGTTACAGAAAAGCTGTGTCGAAAGGTTTTCTCACATTCTTTGCACTCAAAAGGCTCTAGTACATTGAAGAAAATCAGACTGGTGGGCAAAGGCCTTTCCACATTAATTGCATCATAGGGCTTCTCTACACTGTTAATGTGCTGGTGCTCAGTGAGGTGTGACTTGCGAATGAAGGCTTTCCCGCACTTGATGCATTTATAGGACTTCTCCCCAGAGTGAATTCGCTCATGCTCTATGAGATGTGACACACAGAAGGTCTTCTCACATTCCATGCATTCATAGATCTTCTCTCTCAAGTGGAGGTTACAGTGTCCAGTGTGATCAGCCTTCTCAAGAAACGCCTTCCCACACTTATTGCATTCACAGAGTTTTACTCTATTGTGAATATTCTGGTGTTGAAGAAGGAAATGATTCTCATTAAATTCTTTCCCACATTCTTTGTATTTGTAGGGGTTCTTCCCTACATGAATCAAGGGGTCTTTCCCCACTGCATGTGAGTCACACTCATGAAATCCACCTCTTTTATTTATTTATTTATTTTTTAGATGTTTATAGCAGCCTTATTCATAAGTCCCAATACTTGAAAGCAACCAAGGTGCTCTTCAGAAGAAAAATGTATAATGTGATACATCCAGACAGTGTAACATTATTCAGTGACAAAAAAGAAATGAGCTATCAAGCCAGAAAAGACATAAAAGAAGCCTAAGTGCATATTACCAAGTGAAAGACTCTAAAACTACTCCAAATAGTCTATTTAAAAATATTGCACTAGAAAATATTCACTCAATGAAAAAGGCAGTAAAGAAAATATATAGACCAAAAAAGACAAGAGACATATACAAAATAAAATGTAAAATAGCAGGCATAAATCCAACTATATCAAATATTAAATGTGAATAAAACAATGTAGTCAAAAGGAAAAGATAGACCTGATTTTTTAAAAAGATAGACTCAACTTTATGTTGTCTATGTGAGACAAATCTTAGATTCAAAGCTATAAATGGATTGAAAATGTAGGATAGAAAACATATATCATGGAAACAGCAATAATAAAACTGCAATATGAATACTGTACAAAATGGAAATTCATCTCTTAAAGAGACTCATTCCCATAAATCCTTGGAATACAGACTGTCATCTGTTCCCAAATCATCACAATCAGGCTCTGTCTTTCAAGGACAGTCTCTTTGTGGGGGACTGCCACTATCCTCAAATGTCCTCCCTGCATTTCTAATTGTCTTTCCTGTCCTCTGGTTTTCCCCACTTTGGAACTGCTGGAGTCTTCCGGAGTCAGCAACCAATGGAGTGAGGATCTCACAGACAAGGCTGGCTGAGAAACAGTGGGCTCTGTCTTTGCGTTGGTTTTTGCTTTGCCACCTTAAGAAAATTCAAGCCACACAAGAGGCCTATTAGTGATGCCAGCATAGAAGAAACAAAATCACCATGTCAGTGAGCAAAGGAAGACAAGATTTGAATAGACAAACTAGAAACATTTATTTCAAGATATTAAAGAAATTTATAAAAATCCATTCATCTCTACAAAACAACAAATAAACCCTTACATACTGAGGAAAAAGCTAAGGAAGAGTGCTGAAGTACAGCCAAGGAATAGCAGAAATCTTATAAAGCACAGAAATCAAGGATGGCCACAGAGAAAAAGGAAGGAAATGCCTCCCCTGCACCCCATCACCTAGTCGGAACCAGACAGGCACCAAAAGGGATGTTCCCTTGTGTGGAAAAGGAGAGGAGGATCCCATTGGTCTTCATAATCCCCATGAACCCCTCCACTCTTCACTGCACAGAGCCCACCTAAGGGAGATTCCCATAGTCCATGTTGCTGTGCACTCTTCAGAAAAGGAGTCAATGCTATGCCCCACCCACAATGGTCTAAGTTTTTATGGCACACAATCCTGGGACCTGGGTCACTGCTGCAATGTGCCCCACTGCCAGTGCCTGAGTAGCCACTGTGCTCCTCCAACCCTGGAACTTCACTGTCCTATCACCTTACCTCAGAGGCAGGGTTGCCCAGCAACTCACTATCCTCGAGCCAAGTAGTTGCTGCACCCCACCATGGGGCCACACTGCTACAAAGCAAATCCACCCCTTAGGGTTAAAGTTGCTGCAGTGCGTCAGCCTCCCCACACCCCAGGGCTTGGGATGCAGGGACACATCATCTCCCTGGAAATAACAGCCACAGCTGTATTGTACAGCCCTGCACACCAGGGCCTGAGCTGGTGAGGTGTCCCACCCTCCTGGGATTGGAATCAACACTGTGGTAATCATTTCCCGGGAACTAGAGTCACTGCTGGGCTGAACTCCAACCCCCAGAGCCTGTGGGACCAGAATCTCTGCTGCACTGTGCTCTACCCCAAGAATCTTAGCCAATACTGAACCCCACAATTCCTGAGGCTCTACTGCAGCCCCCTGGGGCCCAAGATACCATGGTGCCCTGCCGTTCCAGGGACTGGTGTCGCAACCCCTGTGAACTGAGTTGCTGCTGCCCCACTCCTTGGGGCTGAGGTGCAACAAAAGCCATACGAACCCCGAGACTTGAGTTGTTAACTGGGCCTCAACATCACTGCAGACTCACTGCTGCTGTGACCTGCCTCCTGAGGACTGAGCTACCACAGCACCATGCCATCCCAGGAAATCAAGTCACTGGAATACTATCTCCTATACCTCAGGGCCTGAGTTGAGCTGTTTCCTGATACTCCTGGGAACCAAGCTGCTCCCAGGACCTGAGCCTCCAGAGCACTCCTACATCCCCAAAGCCATGCCACCCCTTCATCCTGCTACCCAGGACCTGAGCCACAGCTATAATGTCTCCTTGGGTCCAAACCACCAGGGTGTGTCCCAGAATCTTAGACTCCAGCTCCAGAAGTAATCTGTGTACACCTGTGCCCTAGTGAGTACATGCATGCCCCAGTACCCATAGTTCTATGACCCCTGAGTCCAAGACCTCAGCTCCACAGCTGCTCTAAGCATCTGTGCCTTGAAATCCAGCACCACTAAAACTGCCTAGGGGTCACACCCAATCCAGAGTCCAAGGAGATTCCCTTGGCTAAGACTCCACACTGGAAAGAAAAGAACAAGAGGACCTCAAGAGACCTCACCACTGAGGACCCCAATATCCATTATGCGGCTGCTGCTATAAATTTCCATGGCTTAGGTCATTGAAAACTCTGCAGTCTTTTCTGGCCTTGGCCTCAGGTGATGGAACATGGAGATTATACCACTAACTCCCCAGAACCAGTGCCCTCGCTCTCATCTGCAGGTCAAAGTGTCTCCCCATCAAAGCCAGTCTGTAAAGTCGGGAAGAGGTGACTACTTCATCAAATGTGCGAGTATCAATGTGAAATACTTCAAGAAACTTTAAAAAACTAGGAAACATGATAGCTCCAAAGTAGTACAATAACTCTTCAGTGACTGTCCCCACAAAAATGAAGATCTACAAACTGCCTGAAAAGGAATTCAAAATAGTTATATTAAAGAAGTTCAACAAGATATACGAGAATAAGATAAACAATTCAATAAAACTAGAAAAACAATATAAGAACAAAACTAGAAATTCAACAAAGACACAGAGAGCATAAAAAGGAATCAAATAAAAAATCCTGGAGCTAAAGAAAACAACAATGTAATGAAGAATGCAATAAAGTGCTACAATAGCAGACTTAATAATGAATAAAAATGAACCTGTAAATCTGAAGACTAGTCTTTTGAAAAATTGAGTATGGATCCTTTCTTGAAGGAGAAAAACAAGAAAGCAAGCCTGTAGGACTTAATGGGACACAATAAGAAAACAAATATTCACATTATGGAAGTTGTAGAAAAAGATAAGAAAGGGGGCAGAGAGTCTATCTTACTATTATTTTGAGTTGAGGCCTCACTCTCACCCAGGCTGGAGTGCAGTGGCAAGATCATGGCTCATTGCAGCCTCAACCTCCTGAGCTTAGGTGATCTTTCCACCTCAGCCTCCAAAGTACAGGTGTGCATCTACCACACCTGGCTCATTTTTTGACTTGTAGAGACAAGGTCTCACTATGTTGCCCAGGCTGGTCTTAAGCTCCTGGGATCAAGCAGCCCTCTCATCTCAGCCTCCCAAAGTGCCAGGATTATAGGCATGACCCACTATATCCAGCTGAGTTTATTTCAAAAAATAATGGCTACTTTCCCAAATCTTGGGAAAGATATGGACATCCTGATGCATGCTGTCCAAAGGTCTTCAAGAAGTTTCAATGCAAAGAGGCTTTTACCAAGACACATTACAGGTAATCCTTGAACAATATGGTTTGAACTGCATGAGTCTACTTGCATGCAGATTTTTTTTCTCGCCAATACAGTTGGCTAGTATCTGCAAGTTTTGCATCTGCTACAAAATAGATAAAAAATACAGTATGGATCATCTGGAAGCCCAAGTTGAAATACGCTGGATGGACATCTGGGACCACTGAGAGCAGATGGGACCAACCCTAACCACCTTTGGAATTGGCTCTGGCATGAGACGAGGAGAAGATTTCTTATGAAGGTAGGGGTGAGTGAACAGGAGAGATTTTACACACCTTTCAGGGACCTCTGAAGCCCTAGCCACAGAAGAGACACTGGCCAAAAGCAAGACACTGTTCAGAATCTGAACAGAGGCACTGATCAGGTGTACATGAAGCCCAGAAGGCACTGGATCCCAGTGAGACCCGGCGCCAGCTGCCAACACTCCATCATGGAGAGACCCCACAGGACATAATTTGCAGGCCTGGACTGTATCCGTGGACACTCTCCTCTCCCCTTTAGTTCCAAGCTGGGGGAATGTGTCCACCTTTAAAGCATGGCTCTCACTGCAACAGCACCCACCCCAAACCCAATTTAGAACTACAGTCATGCTTGTCCCCAGAAGGCCACCAAGTTGTGGGAGAAGAGGACAGCTCTTTCACAGCCTCTGCCATCACTGCCTTTGCCCCTCCCACAGAGCAGGGTGGGAACCATGATGTGAAGCTCCCCTGCCACTCCTGATGAGACAGAACACCAGCACTCAAGTGAGGAGGAACTGTTCTACCTCTGCCTGATCATGTTTGGGTCACTGAGCAGTGGGACTTCTCCCAGTCACTTGCCAGTGTAGCTGCCACAGCTCCACCCACTCAGGTGGAGAGAGGAAATGCCAGGACTCCTCCCGTCAGGCAGGATCTTGCCTTCTGCTCCTGTGGGAAAGGAGTGGCCTTGCTCAGGTGAGAGGAGGCTGCCCTAAACACTCCCCATCACTTTTGCCAGAGTAGAGCCACCAGGCTTCTCATGTCCAACCACCAACACTGCTGATGTGGACCTGCCCACATGTGGGCTGAGAGGGGAGCCACGGGTAAAAAGCGCCCTCTCCATTGCCCTGTTCCTACCTGACTGCACTGTTGAAGCAGTGCCAGTCAGTCTCTCCTCAGGTCACAACTTCACTCTGCCTTTGGCACTCTCAAAGGCAAACCAGAGGAGGGAGGTAAACTCCACAGTTTTTGGCCAGCACCACTGCCTCCACTGTTGGTCAAGAAGAAAGCAAAGAGATAGGCTGCTTCTGTATACCCACAGGTCCTACAACTAGACACACACCTTAGATCTCTCTACCAAGCAAGACCCCTGGCACCATGCAGCTGCCCCACCCTGTCTGAACACTACAGCTGTGAAGCAGTGCTCCCCTGAGGTCAGGCCTCAAGAGGTCACTCATGTGCCCCCCTCAAACAAAGCTACAGCTGGCTCTGCCCTGCAGCCTGTGTGGAGGGGAGAGATTGGGGAGGCAGGCCACTAAAGAAAGCCAACAGATCATATTTAGCACACACCACAGACACATCTGTAAGAAAAAAAAATTAAAAGACAAGAAAACAATACAAACTGTCAACCCAGTAATAACAACCTTAGCAAATAAAAAAAATTCATAAAACAATAAACTAAAGAGAAGAGCCTGCCCTTACAGATGAGGTCAAGCCAGAGTAAAAACAACAGCAATCCCCAAAGCCAAAACAATTCAATAACCACAAAAGGATCCCACCAGCTCCAAAGCAATGGAACCTGTCAGAAAGATCTGTCTCTGATGGCAACATAGATTTCAAAATATGAATGGCTAACCTGAAGTGAAGCAGAGAATAATAAATAAGTAAATTGAATAGGAGGGGGACCCCAAAAAACCTGGAATCATCTTTTAGAGGGTAGGTCTCTTATAGTACAGGCTTCTCCCACCAGGTAAATGTTCTAGGAATCTACTGGCATCAATGTACCAGCTAGCATTGTTGTGAGAGACTGTCATTTGGATTCAGTGAATTTTTTTTGTGAGATTCTTTCAACACATTTGCCTATTTTATGATGGGTGATTTAGGAGTGCACCTGCCCTTGCCATGCAGAGTGTTCAGCAGTTTTTGATACAAAATGACATGCCACCCATGTCTCACCCTCCCTATTTACCTGATCTTGCTTCAAACGACTTTCTTTCCTCAGTTGAAAAAGTACTCAAAGGGAATGTTTTCCCTATGTGTAAGAGGTGAAACAAAAAACAGTATCCCTAAAAATCATCAAAATTGATGAGTTCAAGAACTGTTTTGAGCAGTGGAAAAAGTATCTCAATGGGTATACTTGGAAGGTGACTGAAGTTTAAACATGTAAGAATACACAATTTTTAATAAATAAATTCCAAGATTTTGGGGGTCCCCCCATCATATAATGGCAAAGACACTCCATGAGATCCAAGAGAAAACAATAAACTAGACCATGAAAACAGTATACTGTGAAGTGAAGATGACCTGACCATCCTAAAAAGAAAAACTAACTGAACTCCTGGAAATTAAAAAGTCATTCCTGGTATTACTTTTTTTTCTGAGCCAGAGTTTTACTCTGTCACTCAGGCTGGAGTACAGTGGTATAATCCCAGCTATCACAGCCTTAACTGCCTGGGCTCAAGCGATCCTTCCACCTTAGCCTCCCATGTAGCTGGTACTACAGTCACACACCATCAGACCCAGTTAATTTTTTTATTTTTTGTAGAGATGAGGTCTTGCTATGTTGCCCATCCTGGTCCAGAACTCCTGGGCTCAAGCAATCCTCCCACCTCAACTTCCTAAAGTACTGGGATTACAGGCAAGAGCCACTATGACTGGACTATTTCTGGAATTTCAAAACACAATAGCAAGCCTTAAGAGCAGATTTAACTGGGCAGAGGAAATAATTTCAGAGACTGAAGACCAATCTACTAATTTAACCCACTTTGACAAAAATAAGAGGAAAATAAACAGGAAAAATGAGCAAGGCCCACGAGAGGCCTAGGATTATGTAAAGAGACCAAATCTATGGCTGATAAGCATTCTTGAGAGAGAAGGGGAAAGTGAGAAAAACCTGGAACAAGCCTTTCAAGATGTTATTCAGAAAAATCTCCCCTATCTCGCTAGAGAGGTAGCCATGCAGACATATGAAATTCAGAAAAATCCTGTGAGGTACTATACAAGAAGCCCATCCCCATATAATCATTAGACTTGCCAAGGTCAGCATAACAGAAAAAATCTTAAAAGGCAGTCAGAGAAAAGGGACAGACCACTTACCAAGGGAAATTCATCAAAATTGTGGCAGAACTCTCAGACCTTACAACCCAGAAGGAACTGGGGGCTCATTTTTAACATGCTTAAAGAGAATGAATGCCAGTCAAGAACTTCTTACCCTGCCAAACTAAGCTTCATAAATGAAGGAGAATTAAAATCCTTTCCAGACAAGCAGACAATCTCACATATTCCCTAAAGGAATATGCCACTTTCAGATAAGGCCTTCAAGAAATGCTTAAAGGAATTATAGACATAGAAATGAAATGACAATACCACCCATCACAAAAATACATGTAAGCATATGTGGAGATTAAACTACAAAAATCAACCACAAAGCTGATAACACAAAGCAACTTAACAACAATATGAAAGGAACATATCAATAGCTAACTTGAACATTAACAGACTGAACATGCCACTCAAAAGGTACAAAGTGGCAAATTGGATAAAGAAACAAGATCCATCCTTTTTTTGCTTTCAGGAAACCCATCTCACTGCAAATGACATCCATAGACTCAAGATAAAGGGATGGAGAAAGATCTTCCAGACATATACAAAACAAAATAAAGTAGAAGCCACCATTTTACTATCAGATAAAACAGACTCTAAACAAATGAGTAAAGGACAATGAAGGGCACATAAAGATAAAGGACTTAATTAATCAGCAATAAATATCCATCTTGAATGTATATGCATTCAACATTAGAGCACCCGGATTTATAAAACCATGCTAACTAATCTAAGACAGGAGATGGACAGCCATAAAATAATAGTGGGGAACTTTAACACCCCACTAACAGCTTTAGAAAAATCATCAAGGCAGAAAATTAACAAAGAAATTCAGGAGTTAAAGTCGACACTTGACCAATTAGATCTAATAGACATCTACAGAACACACCGTTCAATAGCTACAAGATATACATTCTTTTTATCCTCACATGGAACATACTCTAAGATCAACAACATACATGGCTATAAATCAAGCCTGAACAAATTCCAAAATGTCAAAGTATACCAAGCACCTTCTCAGAACAAAATAAATATCAGCACCAACAGGAACCTACAAAAAACACACAAATACATGGAAATTATACAACATGCTCTGAATGACTTTTGGGTTACCATAGAAATCAAGACAAAAAACAAAGGTTCCTCAAAACAAATGAAAATAATGACATGACAGGCTGGGCGCAGTGGCTCACACCTATAATCCTAGCACTTTGGGAGGCTGAGGTGAGAGGATTGCCTGAGCCCACGAGTTTGAGACCAGCCTGGGCAACTTAGTGAGACCTCATCTCTACAATAAATCCAAAAATTAGCCGGGTGTGGTGGCACTTTCCTGTAGTTCCAACTACTTGGAAGGCTGAGGTGGAAAGATCACCTGAGCCCAGAAGGTTGAAGCTGCAGTGGCTGTGAGTATGAGTGAGACTCCAACTAAAAAAAAAAAAAAAAAAAACTCCAGTCAAGAGTACTAATTACTACATACACAAATCTGTCCTTCAAGAATAAAGAAGAAATAATGACGTTCTCAGACAAACAAAAACTGAAGGAATTCATTACCACTAGATATGTCTTACAAAAAAATGCTAAATGGAGTTTTTCAAGTGGAAACAAAAATATGTGATTACTGACATAAAGATACATGAAAGTATGAAACTCACTAGTAAAGGTAAATATATACTCAAATTTAAAAAGCTCTAGTATTGTAATGGTAATATGTAAGTCACTTTAATACAAGGGTAAAAAGACAAAACTATCAAAAATAACTATAGCTTCAACAATTTGATAAGAGATACACAATATAAAAAGATGTAAAGTGTGACATCAAAAATAATATAGGGGAGGTAAATAAAAGAGTAGAGCTTTCAAATATGGTCAAGGTTAAGTTGTTATCAGTATTATAACTGTAAGATGTAAGCCTCATGGTAACCACAAAGTAAAAGCTTTGAAGAGAAGGAATCAAAGCATAACACTACAGAAAATCATAAAAACAGAAAGGAAGAAAGGAATAAGGAAGCAAGAGTGGAATAAAGGGGGGGCAGCACCTATAAAACAACCAGAAAATGACAAAATGGAATCAATAAATTCTTCCCTATAAACAATGAGCTTGAATATAAACACACTAAATTTTTCAGGATCCAACTATATGCTGCTCATAAGAGATGCACTTTGGAGTTAAGAACATACACAGGCTGAAAGTAAAAAGACTGAAAAAGATATTCCATGTGAATGCTAACCAAAAGAGAGCATAGTGACTATACTTATATCAGACAAAGCAAACTTCAAGTCAAAAACTGTCACAGGAGCCTGCGACCGAATGGGAGCAGAGTGGAGTGGCCATTGTCGCTGACTCTGTTCTTCTCCCCACGATCCAGTCAGCAGGTTGATTAGGCCACTGGCCCTCAAGCTGTGACTTGCCTCTTATTTAGTTCTAGGGAGTGCCTGGCTGATATGAGTAATGAAGTGGAGAACAACTTTGAGGGCAGAGAGTCTCGCTCTCAGTCAAAATCTCCAAAGGGAACTCCCGCTCATGTAAAATCAGAGAACAGGCCAGAATCTTGTAGTCCATCAAGAGTTTCCAAACACTCTGAATCCCATCCTCAATCAAGATCAAAATCCAGGTCGCAGTCAAGGAGGCATTCTCATAGACATTACACTCGGTCCAGATCCCACTCTTTCTCTCATGTAAGATGATCTCGAAGTAGATCATACACACCAGAATACCAACGATGGAGGAGCCAAAGTTATTCTCCAATATCTAACTGGAGAAGATATACAGGCAGCAGGGCAAATCCAGATCCCGACACTTGTCTTGAAGTGTTTGGCCTCAGTTTGTACATAATGGAGAGAGATCTTCATCAAGTATTTTCTCGATGAGGACCACTGAGTAGTGTCAATGTGGTCTATGATCAGAGAACTGAATGATCACGGGGATTTGTTGTTGTGTATTTTGAGAGAATAGGTGATTCGAAGGAGGCCATGGAAAGGGCAAACGGAATGGAGCTGGATGGTGGAATTATCCTATCACCAAGAGGGCACACACACTGACACCAGGCATCTAAATGGGCAGACCAACTCATAGTGGTGGCAGTGGCGGTGGTGGAGGCAGCAGCGGAGGTGGTGACTGCGGCAGGTGCTGATATTCTTAATATGATAGAGGATATGATTGTGGGTATGACAGATATGAAGGCTACAATGACTGGTACAGAAGATCACTTTCTCCTTATTATGGTTGATACAGATCACAGTCATGATCTCCTTTCTACAGCCCAAGATACTATCGATAAAGGAATAATTGCAGTTGAGGACATTTTTTCTCTTTATTTTTTGGTTAAATTCCAGATTTCCTCAGGGTTCTGATCCTTTCTACTCATTAAAAAGAATCCTTAAAAAATCTTGGTTTATTTAGCATCTACAATTTTTGTCCATTGTGTTGCTGTTTTCCACACCTTTTATTATATTCTTAAAGAAGCGTAATTGTTGTCATTTTGAGTAAACATCTTGAATAAAAAAAGGAACCCCAGTGTTATGCTTTGTAAAAGATTTTTTCTTTGCTTTTACAGAATAGCTCATCAAATGAGGAAAGAATGGTCTTTTTAAAGCTGCCTTTGTGTTAGCTATTGTCTTAGAGATCTGCACTTATGAGGAGCTTCTTTTCTAAACTTTCTTTTGGGGAAGATAGTAACACATGAAGTAGTTCAGTCATGTCAGATTTGTCTAGGGAGGCATGGAACAGATAGTTGAGTGTAGAAAGCGTGAAGCTGTAGAAGAAAACATTCCTTTTGAAGAACAGGATTTTTGAGCCCTTTTAAAAATTAAGTCATTTTTTAGAGATGAAAAGCTTGTGGACTCCCATAAAACATGTTGTACTGAAATACATCTGTCAAGCCTTGAAAACTTAAAATGTGGCTTCTATGTTAAACTTATTGAAGTTTATTCCATTAATCAGTGAAGGACAACCCTTATTTATTACCTAGAGCAATTGTATAATTTTCCATAAGAAATGTTGGTATTGGGATGATGGTTTAATATGTTATTGTTATAGAGTCTTAGAAGATGATACATATGGCAAAATGTAGTAGATATCCTTTCAAATAAAAGTTAATTTCTTTGGAAAAAGAAAACTATCACAAAAGACAAGGAAGGTTATCATATAAATGATAAACAGGTCAACTCAACAAGAGGATATAATTGTAAATATATACATATCCAACACCGAAAAACCTAAATAGATAATGCCTATATTTTAAAAAGATCTCAAAAAATAGCCTAACATTACAACTCAAGGAAATAGAAAAGAACAAACTAAGTCCCAAAACAGCAGAAGAAAGAAAATAATAAACATCAGAGCAGAAATAGAGGTCAGAAAAACTACAAATTATAAAAAAATTATAGTTGTTGTCAGGATTAGTTGTTGTCAGGTGATGGGAAAAAAATAATAGGAAGTGACTGCTGATGGGTATAGACTTTCTTTGGGAGTTTATGAAAAAATGCTCCAAATCGATTGTAATGGTGCATGCACCACTTATGAATACACTAAAAGTTGTTGACTCATACAATGTACATGGGTGAATTGACAGTATATGAACTGAAACCCAATAAAGCTGTTGAAAGAAACAACTCTTTTCTCAATGTAATATGGTATCTTAGATTGAATCCTGAAAGAAAAAAAGAACATTCACAGAAAAAGTTATAAAATCCAAATAATGTCTGTCATTAGTTAAAAAAAGAGTAATGAAGCTATAAAAATCCAGTGTAGACTCTTCTTTCAAGAATTAAACATATCCTCTAAGAAGTTGGTTGCACAGATAATGTCACACCAGTTAGAGGTAATTATAGAGCTAATAAAGAAAATGAGGGAAGAATAGAATTCCCAAGAGACAGAAGGTGTGATCTAGACCTTGGTGCAAGAACTGGTCAGAGTTGGGGACGATAACTCTTCTGTGGAGGTGAGAACTTAAGCTGCAGAGAGAAATAATCTGCAGATGAGTCTGAAAGGGTTGAAGATCAAGAAACAGAAGTGGTCTTTATTTTCAACATCAAGTTGGTTATAGGTTAAGATACCAGTGGCTAGAGGGTAGCAAAAGCTTGGAATAAGGTCTGAGTGGCTGGAAGAGCTGGTGCAGGAAACAGGGCTAAGCAGAAGCAAAGAGAGGATGTGGGGAGACAGTAGGGAGCAAGTGTGTTAGCATCATGCAGGCAAGAGGTGATGAGAGAGTTTGGACCAGGATGCTAGTGAACCCAATGGAGGGAATGGACTCTGGAGATGTAGAGGTTGTAAACGGACAGGATTGGGGATGGCTAGATGAGGGATCTGACAGAGACAGATATTGAGGGCTTGTTCAAGGTTGCTTCTGGCCTTCTCAACTTCTCGGATAGCAGGGGCGCTCACTAAAACTGGGATCCTCAGGGAGGGCACAACAAGAAGTTTCCCATGGAATTTCAGAGGCAGTGGTCTCCTCCTAGCCTGCAGTAACCCCCATCTGCCTGGCTCTTGGCCACCCACCTGGATGGGTATTTTGGGATAGGCGTCTCTTCATCATCTGTGGTTCTTGCTCATGTACCAGCAAGTAGATCAGCTCTGGTTTGGGAATGGAACACCCTGTTTGTGGAAAAATAAGACACAGATGTTTTGTAAAGACAAAAAAGGAACCTCTTTATAGATTATGGTATTCAAGACAGGAAAGATTTCAGAATGATGCTTCTCAGAGACTGGCAGCAGTGGATACAACTGGGGTGGGGATGGTGAGGGGAACACAACATTGGTAAGAGTACATAATCTCAAACTAGGCAAAGTGGGGACCAAAGGAAGGCCCAAATTTTACCTGTTCAATGACCACTTGTATGCCTAAACCTGAATTGTACCCCACATCTTTAAAACAAAAACAAAAATAAATAAAGAATGATGCTTCTCTTATTGATGCAAAGAAAATGTTGACCTATGACCTGGAGAATAAGGTCAAAGACACAATCCTTGGGCCCCAAAGAATGTAGACAGCCATGCTAGCTGACTATAAAATCCCCTCTCCCCTTGACCTCCATCAACAGAACCCAACACTGTTCATGGGCACACCCCTTTCACATGCAGTCATAGTACCCAGGAAAGATGATATCTCCCTTCCATTAGCTGTTTCTAATTAATCTAAGTCAGTGAGTCTCAACCTTCCTGTGAATCAGAACTATGGGTGATGACTGGTTCTGACCACAGACCAGCTAAATCCCAATCTCTGAGGGGATGCCTGGACATTCTGAAACTTCCCAGATAATTCTGGTGTCCAGGGAGTGATGAAAGCTCTGGTTTCTATCAACTTTCAGATAGCATCCCCAATTGACACTAGTCCTAGGTCTCCTTCCATCCATAACAATAACAGCAGCAGCAGCTGATCCTATGGTTCCTGCTATGTGCTTGTCCTGGGTCAAGGAATTTCACATGCCTATTCATAGTAAAGTAAGTAAATATCCCCAGTTCTGAAACTGAATCTCAGGTTTGAATTCAACCTCTTGAATAAACACTTGTCTGCTAGGTGACCTTCAGGAAGTCACTTCATTTCTCTGAGCACCAGTTTCCATATCAATACACTAGTAGTTCCACTTCACCATGTTGTTGTGAGAATTAGTGAAAATGTTCATGGAGCAAACACTGAAGTCCCTGGCTCCTGTCAGTGCTGTGTGTTTTGTTACTTTTATTAATCCTCCTGTAGCCAGGAGGTAAATGCCATTATCACCTACATGCCACAGTCAGCAATCAAAGACAAAAAGCTCCAGCAAGCCACCCAGAGGTCCCAGTCTAATAGCAGAGGTGGGATTTGAACTCAAGTCCCTCGGATCCAGTGGTTTGGTAACTCCCACATTTATCAATCACCACAGTGAATCCCAGTAACCAGAACATTATGCGTTATCAATGACTTCTGTGAAACCCATTTTAGCCAACCCCAAATATACTTTCTGGGACATTGGTAGAGAATTCACCCCTGTGAGCTATCCTCACAGGGGAAGCACCTACCTACAGAGAGGCAGGGTCTGGACCAGGCCCCTCTGGCACTCAGATTCCCCAGGAAATCTCACAATAAGCTGCTTCTTTTCCCTTCCTGAGTCCTGGCATCACATGTCCCTGAGACATAATCACTTTAAGGATAAGGGAACCCAGGTGGGTGAAATCAATGAGGCTGTGGTCACCACAAGAACAGGGGTAGGAGCCTCTGACTGGCCATGAAGTCTGTCCCAGGTGAGCGTAGGGGGAGCACACAACTAATGACCACACACTCTCCCTTCCTCAAGATTCATCATAGCAGGTGGGGGAGCCCTTGGCAACTACAAGGCCCTCTCCTACTTCCTTGAACAACAAATCCCCACTGCTTCTATCCAAGGAGTTCTATCTGCCTGGGATGTCTCCCCTTGCTCTCCTTGTTCTCAAGCACACTTGCCTCACCAAGTTTAATTTAGGTGTCATCCTCAGGCCTCCCCAGTCCACTGACAGTAGAATTGTGGTTAATAATACAGGCCCTGATGGTTTACAAACCAGGTGTGCATTTCCACTACTTAAGAGCGGTGTGACCTTGGACAATTAACCTTTCTGAGTCCCAAGTTCCTCTTCTGAAAATCAGGAATGAGAACACAACCTAACACTTAGGAAGTGGACACTGAATGAGATGAAACATTAAAAACTGCCCAACTGAGTGAGTCCAATGAACGTCATCCATTATGGTGGCTTTGCTATGATTCTTTTTCCTCTTTGCTCCCCAAGCACCCTTGTTGGGAGCCAACATCTACAGCTATACAGTTGAGGCCTATGAAGGTCCATGATGGAGATCTACTTTTGACACAAAAGCATCAGTGACACCTACAGTGTTGATATATGACTAGTGACCAGTTTGTATATATGACATAAAAACTTATATTATCTAGAAACAAACTTTTTACACTGTTAGACTAAAACCTCGGGTAAGGCCTTACAGCAGAAACATTCTGTGCTTTAAGTTTCCATTTCTCTCTGACTCTCTGAGCCATTCTTAAGTTTCTGCTTCCCAGAAGTAACCATGCAGCTTTTGTTCCTGTAAGACAAAATTGCTTTAATAGTTTTGTTTTCTTGCCTCTAGCCAGGCAGAACATTCCTAGTTTCATTAAGTGCTGAAACTCTTAGCCTGCCTCCACCCCCTAGTCATCGTCATGGCAACTGTGCTTTTTCTTGTCCATAAGTGTGACAACTACTATTTGATTAATTGACTTAGATCAAATTTTCTATCAGAAAGTTTAGAAATATATATATACACAGTTCAGTTACCCACATATAACACTATGTGAACCTGTGCTTGCTACTTCACTTCCTTCTGCTTGGAATTTGCCCTCTAATATGCCTGTGTTTGGTAGTAATGAAACCCAGTTACAGGCCTGTTGGAGAGTAAAACCAAAGTACTCTTACTTATTTCTGGATATACTTTTGCACTTTGGATTTCTGCTTTGAGGCGTCGACTTCAGTGTCCGGCAGACTTCAATGGTAAAGCACACATTGGGTTTGTCAAACACTGTGGTTAGCGTTCTCTGCTTCTCACTATTTAGCATTTCATAGAGGGCTCTGGCACCAGTGTCCCTGACAGAAATATTTTTTACTGCTGGACATTAAAATAAACAGTATAGATTTTGAGTGTTTTGTTAAATCATAGAAAATTAATAGGAAATTTTACATTAGGTAAAAATAAGAATAGCATATAATATACAGATTAATCATTAAATATTATAGAAAACAGTTAGCAAAACTATTACTGAAATCATACACTTCTTATCTTGATGTAAGCTTTGTGAAGCACGATATGCATCATGGAATTTTGATTGTTAATTGTTACCTTAAGCAAAAATCTTTTGTGAAGTACGTTATGCATCATGAGACCTGTAAGCCCCCAGCAGGTATTTGTCATACTGCTGGCGGTTATAGAAAATGGTATATAAGCTGGAAAAAGTTTGAATAAAATTGGCACACAGTCCTTGGCCAGACTGGTCCCAGAAGAACTGCCTCCGAGTCATTTCTTCTCGCTGTGTCCTGATTCCCTGGTGCAGGCCCAACCCCCTCTGATCGGGCCGGTCCCCGACACACCCTGGAAAATCTCACCCTACACAAAAATGCCAACTTTCAAGCCTGTAGGTGCAAGGAAGGAGTACTTTAGCTACCAAAAAACACCTCTACAAAGAGGAGGCATTTGAGCAGAGGTTCAAGGAATGTACAGAAGCGGCAATGCAGAGCTGTGGAGACAGTGTCCCAGACACTGCATGGACAAAGGTTGAGAAATGAGTATGAACTTGGAAAGTTCGGGATGGCTTAGACTGAACTTATGCTGAGAGCCCATGAGGGTGTGTGTATGTATGGGATGGGGGGAATCATTCAACCTGCTGGGCTCAGGTAATCTTTCTGCCTCAGCCTTCCAAGTAGCTGGGACTACTGGCATGTACCACCATGTCTGGAAAATTTTTTTATTTATTGTAGAGACGAGGTCACCATGTTGTCCAGGTTAGTCTTGAACTCATGGGCTCAGGCAATCCTCTCATCTCAGCCTCTCAAAATGCTGGGATTACAGGCATGAGCCACTGCACCCAGCTTAGGCCTAAGGGTTCTGATGACAACAAAATAGAGTAAGGAGATCAGAAGTTAAGGGCAACTTTAAAAGGGGAAACCAGAGCCCAGGCTCACACCTATAATCCCAGCACTTTGGGAGGCCTAAGTGAGAGGATTGCCTGAGCCCACGAGTTCAAGACCAGCCTGGGCAATTTGGCAAGACCCCATCTCTACAATAAAAAAAAAAATTAGCCGGGTGTGGTGGCACGTGCCTGTAGTCCCAGTTACTTTGACGGCTGAGGTGGAAGGATCACCTGAGTTCAGCAGGTCGAGGCTGCAGTGGCTGTGAGTGTGCCACTGCACTCCAACCTGGGTGACATAGTGAAAGACAGACTCCAACTCAAAATAAATACAAAAATAAAAGAGGAAACCGGGAAGGCTTCTCTGAGGATGAGGCTGTGAAACAAGACTAGAAGGAAATGAGGGAGCCAGGTAGACAGAAAAAAAATTCTTGATAGTGATTGAGGCTATGATACGTGTAGACAGGTCTCACACTAGAAAGAAACCTGGTGTGGTGTTTAAGTCCAAATGCACACCACATTTTCACATTCTGTCACCAGTGGATATTTGACAAACTCACTTTTAATATATAAAAGTAAATATCTTTAACAGAAAAAAAATGATGAACTACTGTAAGCAGCAAGACAGCTCTGCTTGTAATAAACAAACAGCAGCTTTGTCAACTTCATGGCTCTAGGGCTGCCCAAGTGCTTTTGTTATCCTAACATTTTTGGGATTGCTGCTTCCATGTTGCATCTGCCCCCATGGTGCATCTATCCCCAGGCTCTCTCTCTTGTCCCACCCCTCAGTTGGAAACAAATCTGAAACCCAGGAGATCCCAGAGCCAGATTCCCCTGGGGTGAGCCCCTAAGGAACAGGGGCTCTGCTCCCTGAAAACAGTGTCCAGAAACATGCTGGACACTGGGCAGTGGGTGACACATGTGTCACATGTGCCTTTCTGACAACCTCAAGCCAAGGAGTGGAAGGTGCTAATATTCCGTTCTAGAACCTAAGAGAGGGAGGATAACAGGAGTGATGAGACATGCTCAAGGTCACAGCACTGGGAGGAGCATGGCCATGAAAATACTTAAGTCTCTACACTGCTGCAAGAGCTCTCCTGCGGCGCAGACATTTAGACAGTGTGGGTATAAGAGGATTCTGAGAAGCCCCACTTCTTTTTAACTCCCACTGCTGTCAGGAAAAGTCCAGGACAAAGTCCTCCCTGGATTCCAAATACATGAATGGCCACAACTAGCATTTCCCAAGCATCCTCTGGATGCACTGCATTCAATGCTTTTCAGGAAAGTTCTGCCTCCCTCATCACTCTCCAGGACCCCACAGGCAAGGCACTGTGATCAACTGCACTGTGCAGTCACAGAAATGGAAGCCTACGAGGCTCTGGACTCAGCAGACTGCACTGGCCCTGGGCAGTGGCAGAAGCTGGTGCCGGACCCCCACAATAGGCTCCGGAAGTCATGTTGCACACTTTCCACACACACCCCACACCCCCACACTGGGAGGGTGGATGAAAGCAATATGGGTGACAGAAGAAGCCAAGTACTGTGTGGGGGTTGTAGGAAGCCTCCTTGCTGCTTCCTCTGTCTCCACTCCTCGGCTAACTCTGGATCAGGTCAGGCACAGTGGCTCATGCTTGTAACTCCAGCACTTTGGGAGGCTGAGGAAAGAGGTCTGCTTGAGCTCAAGAGTTCTAGACCAGCCTGGGCAACACAGCAAGACCAGGTCTCTACAAATGGTTTTTTTTTAAAAGACCCCCCCCAAAAAAAACTGCATCAGAACATTTCTCCCCCCAAACCCTCCTTGGCTCCTCTTCACCTCAAAACTGAGACCTGTCTCATTCCAGTCCCGACTCCTGTACTCATGCTCTCCTCCCACCAGAGAAAAAGGAGAGTTCTGGGTCTCTGAACACCATCACCCCTTCAACCTCCCCTTCCAGCCCTCGCACACATTGGGCCCTGTGTCTGGATCACCCCTCCATGTCTCAGCTGTCAACTGACCATTAACCCTTCCCTCCACATCGACTCAGGCCTCGAGTCAGGAGTCTAGGCCGCACCGGCCCCCTCTCTGGCTCCCAGACCAAAGACGCAGTTGGGGGAAGCCAAGATGCGGACCAATGACACCCACTCTATTGGGTCTGGGTCCGGGCCCGAGGTAGAGGGGTGGAGGGGCCGAGGGGCACGGGTTGCCCTCCATTCACCTGCGCCGGCTCCATCTGTGGCGCTGTGGCCGCCATGGGCCCCGTATCCCAAACGCCCGTGAGAGCTGGAGACCAGGGCGGGGCTCGGCCTATACCCCGGCGCGTCCCCCAGCGGCTCCCTGCGCTGCCCTCAGCTTTGCCTCAGAGCGGAGGTTTCACGCCTCTCCTCACGCCTCCAGGTCCCGAAAGGTTCTGGAGCCGTCAACGACACCACGCGGACCGCGATGCCTGAAATCGCGCTGGCAGGAGGGAATCCCGGTCCCGCGCTGTGATTGGCTCACAGTCTCGTTCTCTTGCCGCTGAACCTGTTGGGTAATATGGTTTTCACAGCTCCTCCCCGTGCCAGTGGCAGCTGGTAGATGACGTCATCCGTCTCTGGGCGGTCCCTTTTTTTTCCTTTAAAGGGACCTCACCCCATTTCCAGTGAGTGTCCTCTGCGGCTTAAAAGAGGTGATTAGATGTGTTATTTCATATATTCCCAAAGGCAAAAATTACGCACGGACACACCGGAACAAAATGTCACGTAGATACAAATGAATCCAGTCAAAAACTAGACCTAATACGTATTATCTTGCTGCTCTTCCATGACAGGAAGAGACTGAAGCTTTAAAGTCAAACCTGTGGCTTCCATACTGGTCAGGAGCAATGCAGAAGAAACTTCAGGGAGGAGGAGAAGGAGGAGGAATGCTAGGCAGCACTGAAACTCAGGGCCAAGGCTCTGTGTCTCTCTCCCTCAGAAAACTTTTTCTTCTGCCTAGCATGTCAGTGACTGTACCTAACCCAGCAAGCAACATTGTCTTATCAATATAGTGTTTCTTGGTCCAAACCCCAAGGCACAGTCCATTCCTTTTAGTAGTTTGACACCTGAGACCTACTTCTAAAAGAAGAGAGTTTACCAAATTTTGTTTTCTTCTGGGACAATGACTGCAGTGGTCACATCAGAAAATGTGTAGGAAGTGACCATCTGGGCAGTCAGGTAAATGTTTGGTTTCCTTGATCTCTCATGGTTTGCTGTAATTACAATAACGATATCTTCCAGGAGAGGTAGAATTATCTCTTACCACCGTTTGTGAGAAGTAAACTCTTCCCCATCAATCTCTGTAGCAAGATTTTACTCTGTGTTACCAATTGTTTCATGTCATGCATTAGCATTTACTCAATAAAAACTTACTCTGAGAAGGCACCCTGTGTACTCATTATATGGTACCTTTTTAAATGAGGAACTGCTCATGATTTTAGTTACACAGCTCTACTCCCTAAAATCAGAACATGGATTCTCTACCCCCACCAGCCTCTCTGTGCTACACTATAAGAGTCAAAGATGACTCATGGTTTTGTCCCAGCTGGAAGGATGAATTTGTTATTCATTGAGATGGGAGGGGGGAGGTGGTGCAGATGGAAGAGCTTAGAAGAGATCATTAACATCTCACTTTTGAATATATTTCGTTTTTAGAATCTATGAAACATTCAAGTGAGACTGACCATAGGTATTTCAGTATAACACTGATTTTGGAGGCAAAAAAGTTAGCATTTTTATTCAACGATGGATTTATTTTTAGAATGCTTGTAGCCATGTGATCCAGACTCCCCAACCAGAGAAAAATTAATGTTAAAAAAATACCACAAAGTAAATTGTCTCATATATGGATCCCTGAAGTTACAAGTAAATCCAATATTTTAGAAAAAATAAATAAGGAAAGCAATTTTGCACGGGAATATACAAGGACTGCCTAACCTGGAGTAACAAAGGGATTGTTCCTTTGTCTTGAGGTGGGTTAAGTGTGTGGCACAATCTATGCTCTAGAGCTCCATGTGGGACCAGGCTGAGGATGATTTTAGAGGAGGTCACACCTTTGCATTCCCTGCCCTATCTTGTTTCCTTCAATTTCTCCTGAAAGTCTCCTTTCGATAAATCACATGTTATTGAACCCTGCGCCAGGTTCTGCTAATACAAAACCCAATCTTAGGCAGGACACATGATCAAAACAAAATGTAGCCAGGCATAATGGTGCAGACCTGTAGTCCCAGCTACTCAGGAGGCTGAAGAAGGTAATCTCGAGACCAGGAGTCAGAGGTTGCAGTGAGCTATAATTACATCTGTGAATAGCCACTACACTTCAGCCTGGGCAACATAGTGTGGCCCCATCCCTAAGAACAACAACAAAAAAAGAAGATATTAATTATGTGAATTATATCAGGCACATTAATTTCTTCCATGAGATGAGCAAAAGAAGTCAGGAAAAATTGCTCAAACATGTCCTGGCATGAGTCGGCCTCTGCAATTTTATAGAAGGATTAGAATAATAATTAGAATGATGTGATGTTGAATCTTTTTAGAGGAGCATCTGTTTCCCTGGCCACTACCTTGTCAGCATGGGGCACTGTGTGCTCTGCTGTGTGGTTTTTTGTTCTAAACTGGATCTCAAATCCTTAGCAAAATAAACATTTTTGTAATAGCAAAAGGATTAGAGGAGAAACAGACACTCAATAGTTTGTAAAATCTGAATAGATGAAACACAAATACCAATGTTAGTTTTCTCCCAAATGACACTTTTATATGAAAGGTAACTATTTCTTATTATAATGTATGCATAATTAAATATAAGCCTTTTAAAAAAGAAAGACTTCAACTAAAATCATGCCAAATCAGCCAGGGTATCTTTCTGCCTCCCTTCATGCAATCAAGGTCACTGTAGTAATAAGTAACTTGGAGTCTGACATACAACCTTTTAAACATATTTTCAATAATTAAAACTCTTGCCGGGCTTGGTGACTCAGCCTGTAATCCCAGCGCTTTGGGAGGCTGAGGTGAGTGGATTGCCTGAGCCTGAGGGTTCGAGACCCACCTGGGCAACTTGGCGAGACCTCATCTCTACAATAAATAAAAAATTAGCCGGATGTGGTAGTGCATGCCTGTAGTTCCAGCTACTTGGAAGGCTGAGGCGGAAGGATTGCCGGAGCCCAGCAGGTCGAGGCTGCAGTGGCCGGGAGCGGCCACTGCACTCTAGTCTGGGTGACAGGGTGAGACTCCAACTCAAAATAATAATAATAACAACAACAATAATAATAATAATAATAAAAACTCTTCCCTTTTGTTTCAGAGTTATAATATTTAGTTTTATATATTTATTATTTTACATCTGTAAACAATTATGTCATGTAAATCAATTTATCTCTCAGATTTCTTACACTAAATAGGTATTTATCTTGGAGGCGTCCAACTCTTTTATGATAATATTAATACTGAAATAGCAATTATTTTACTAATTTTTATTTGGATTATTTCATTATCCCATAGTAGCCCAATGGAAAATGGTTCAAATTTAACAAGTAGATGCTTTGAATTGAACAAGACTTCAAGTCATTTGATTTTTATTATATTCAAGCAGATGGATGGAGAAGTTTCTGCCAAGTGGCAGCTTGCTTTCCCCTCATTATTAATTTTCTTCTTAGTAGAATTACCAGATCTCAAATGGTTGTGTCTAATACTGGATATTTCCTTACATTTAGGAACACCTGCCTTCTAATGCAGGTGTTCTCAAACTTTGGGAGCGCATCAGAATCACTGTATAAAAACTCACAGAACTAAATGCTTGGTCAAGACTGGAGGGGTTGAGGAGCCAGAGAGCATTCACCAACCCACCAGCCCAATGTAGTGGTTTGTGGGTTGGGGTCTAGAGCTCCTCACGCCTGTCCTGACCCTGGGGGAAGGAGATGAATGGATGAGCAGAGGTCAGGTGTGGTGAGGGATTTGTGCCACTAGCTGCCTGTCTGTGCCCCTGTGTGTGTTGACACATTCCTTGGGTGTGAAAATGTGTGTCCACTAACAATAAAGAGCTCAAGTAGTAAACAAAAACCACCTTATGTATTTTCAATCATTTAATCCTCACTCTTACTTCATGATCCTCTGAAAGAAGTGGTACTCAAGCTGAGTCATTTCAAAATCACCTAGGTATCAATATGACTGCTCAGCCCTTTCAATAGCTTCTGTGTTCTTATGTCTCACAAGACCCATATTAAACTAGGCAGATTGTTAGAGAGAGAGGGAAAAAGAGAGGTAGGGAGGAAACAAGGCCTGGCAAGCCATTGCCAAGATTTTCCACTGTAAGATAAGTGCATTGAGGAGCAATTACAGAGATTTTACAAACAGAAAGACAAGATCTTGAGATATGATTGAACCACACTGGCTTGTCTGGAGTATGGGCTATAAAAATTTAACATTAACATTAAATCCATAGAAAACATTGCCCTGAATAACAGTGGTCCAACAGTGAATAGGAATGGTTCCCACCAGCTGGTGTCTGTGGCAGTGATGAAAATTATCCAGAATCTTTATATATTCTGAAATAAAAGACAAATGATTTCCCTCTGGATTGGATGTAAGAGATTAGTGAAATAAATTTAGTAAATGATATATCACATTTCCAAATATCTTTGCTAAATGTGGTTTGTGATATAAAAAATATAGGTATTGAACAAACTAGGGGCATTGAAGGGCAAACCATGGAGCTAAAGAAGGAGGAAACAGTCTGATAGAAATCTTTTTGATCCATGTGTTTCTTGAATTCATATAAGGAAGAGTACTGGATTAATCAGGCTGCCTCTATCTTCCCCCACACACCGAGACCCAGCAGTCATCATAGGACAACTCCTTATAAATGCTAAGCTGTGCTCATCCTACCATGAGGATGCTTCTGTAGGTCTCATTTGGTGAGGGGTTCTCAAAGGCATATTTCCCACCATCAGCTTATAGGAGAGTACCTCAGTGCAATTGTGATCTACTTTTTCATCATATGCTTTCCCCATCAAAGCAAAAATTGCACCGAAGTTAAACAGACAAGTACTTAGCAATAAGGTAGATAGGAAAGAACTAAATATAAACTCTACTGAAAAAGAAGAAGGTAAGGTTTTAGGGCTGGGGCTGGGTTGAGTTCTGGAGACCATTTAGTGGAGGCCATAAGCCATCTGTGATTGCTAATTGGCTTTACTCAAAGGAAACACCACTGCATCATATTTTTATAACAGGAAGTAGTTATACAACTAGGAGCACAGTTTGCAGAAATTAGACTCCTATCTTCCAACAGGAACTGAAGGTATCTATCCTCCCACAGGGTCTATCTCTTTGATGATTTCATGTCAAATAAATAATCCCCAATTCCTTAAGAAAAACAATTCATTGATTTATAAAATTGAGATTTATGTACACTTAAGAGAAGCAGAGAAAAAATCGGCAATAATGACTTTCTAAAGTAAACAATACAAAAAAAGGGAGGCCAGGGACTTACAGTCAGAAAAAAAACCTCTCTAAAGTTAAGTCAAGATAAAAGAAATATGAAGTCCATCTTGACCACCTCAAATTAACTTCTGGGACATAGTATTTCAAGGTACTGTCTGGATGGATCTCCTTGGAGATTAAGATCAGCTTCACACCTTGGGAATTTCTCACATGATCTCTCAGCAGGGGAGGACCAAGATCTCCTGCTCAGTGGACCATGAGTTTATTTTGTTCGCTGCAAAGACCTTCACAGGTGAAGATGAGAACTCTGGGCTCTGCCTCTCAGTTCCTACAGTCTGCATATACCTAGTCCAGGGGATTAGGGCCTGGAACATCTTCCCTAGAAAGCTGGTTCTTGAAGTTTGATCTCCATACCCAACAGTCTCAGTATTATCTGGGGACTCTAGAAGAACAAATTCTGAGTTTCAAACCCAGATTTTCTGAATGAATTACTCTTAGGTTCAGGTTTAAGGGTCATTGTATTAAACAAGCCCTCCAGGTGGTTTTATGCCTATTCAGGAAGATTTTATTTTTCTGTAGCATTGCTGTTCACCCTGTGCATGCACTTTCTGTAATTAGATTCTTGGCAAAGCTTAAGTATTTTTGTAGCGAGTTGGCAAAAATGCATCAGTGCATGTTTATTTTCATAATTATTTTAAAAACTATGTATTAATATTATTTTTCTGCTATTTTCACAAGTAGTCCTACTCTGTATACATTTATAAAATAAAAATTTTAAAGTCCCTGATAATTCAACTTTGTGCAATAAGATTGTGGGTGTAGGACCATTCCTGTAGAGTTGTGTATACATGTGTGTATGTTCAGATAAATTCCTAGTTAAGTTATTTTATTTCAAATAAAGTCATGTTTTGTTTAGCACTCTGAAGCTCTCTTTTTTGACTTAAAAATAAATCTTAGGTAAAATAAAATCACCTCCTCAGTAATAACCAGTTACCTCCTTATCAACTCCTTGTACTCCAAAAATTGCATCTTTCTTGTAGTGTTTTGCATGCACCATGGCTGTCCTCTTGTGGTTGAGTGAGCTGGGCTCAGGGTTTCTAATGGCCCCTTATCTCTGTCAGTGCTCCTCTTTTAAGGCCATGGAACACTGCCAAAGACCTTCCCCTATCCTATTACCTGGATGAAAAAGCAATGCATGGAGGCCAGTTGGGCTCAAGGTGTTCCCTCTCCAGGCTTGGGATCCAGATCCATCCCAGTGGAACCCTGGGGTACTGATTTCAGCAGTGGTATCCCCTGCTGAGTTCAGGAACTCTCACAAAGAGTGGCATTGTTCAGGCAATGCCCTGTGATCTAGTGCATAATTTTTTAGATTGTTCTGGTAGGTGTGCAAAAATGCACTGGTGATTTCCCTATTGGATCTAGGATTCTGCACAATCCCCACGTTAACCCTCTCCACACACCAAAAGGTGAAAACAGACCAAATATTTGTCAAGTCATGAATTGATGAGCAAAATGTGGTATATTGATACAATGGAAAATTATTCAGCCATAAAAAGGAAAGAAGTACATCCATGTACTTCAGGATGAACCTTAAAGACATTATGCTGAGTGAAAGAAGACAGATACATAACAACACATTACTTAAGCTACTTTTGTCTGCCATACATAAGAACACATATTTTAGTTTATATGAAATATCCAAAATAGGTAAATCTATAAAGATAGAAAGCAGAACAGTGGGTGCCGTAGGGAATGGGGGAGTGAGGAGTACAGTCACTGCCTAATGAGAATGGCTTTCTGAGATGGAATTAAGATGGCCAACATGAGACAATTAGAGAGAGTTTCTCCTATGGAATAAACCAAGATAGTTTCCTCAGCACCCAGAGAGGAACAAGAGAGACAGAATGCTTCTTCAAAGAAGTGATAATAATCACATAATGCAAAGAAGAGAAAAATCTATCATCCCGGCCTGGGACAGATCAGATTCTTTTCTAAACCACTACAGTCTACTGTGGCAGCCTCCAGACACAGTGAGGAAGGTGAATGAGGGAAATTCAAGAGTTCTGTGCTCCTGCCACAGACGTGAAGGGCAATCTTGAGGCTTGCAGGACTCTAGTCCCTCACAGGAAACTGCCTTACCCACAGCTGTGCTCTGCCAAAGCTCATGTGGAGTGGTGCAGGAAAAAAAGAAAGCCTTAAGCAGTACTAGCTGTTGTTTCCCAAGAACTCAACCCTTGTGAGCCTGGGAGGAGATGGACCACAAGGGCAAATTCCAAGACTGCAGACATTTTCTTTTTCTTTTTTTTTTGAGTTGGAGTCTCACTCTCGCCCAGACTGGAGTGCAGTGGCCGCTCCCAGTCACCGGAGTCTCGACCTGCTGGGCTCTGGCGATCCTTCTGCCTCAGCCTTCCAAGTAGCTGGAACGACAGGCGTGTGCTACCACGCCCGGCTAATTTTTTGATTTATTGTAGAGATGAGGTCTCGCCAAGTTGCCCAGGCGCATCTCGAACCCGCGGGCTCAGGCAATTCACTCACCTCGGCCTCCCAAAGCATGGGATTACAGGCTGAGCCACCGAGCCCAGCTTACAGACATTTTCTACCTGGGGTGGATTGCTGTGAAAAGCCTGAGGACCTGAGACCAGTTGCACTTTGACATTCAGAAAGGCAAACTTTCTGAGGCCAGCTAGGTGGGACTTATTGCCATAGTAAGCTGTCACTCTCTGTGTAAACTCTTCTGTGCCTACCCTGTACAACAGCATTACCATACTGACCTGGGACTACCTCTTAATCTCCACCAGGGTAGCCAAGAGTACACTTTTGTGGAGTGCTTAAGTTCCTTTTCCCTGACATATTACCCTCAAAGGTTCAAAACAAACAGAGAACTGGGGTACTCCTTAGAGCCCTACCCTCCACCTAGGTTGGCTGGTCACCTCTTTGGAATGATACTTGCCAAAGAGAAAACCCACAGCTGCCACCATATCTGGCTTTCTCCCACAAGTGCCACCTGTGGGCCAGAGGTCATCAGTACAACTTACCAAATTGGATATAATATCTCAGCTCTGGGGACGGCCTGATCCCAAACCCCAGCTAACACCACTTTCCAAGCCACTCTGGCCACTCAGGATGCTATGAGCCAGTTCAGGTACTCAGCACAGGACTGCCACAGCTGGCAATTGAGAAACTCACTACACCAAGGCTGTATATAACCAAGAGAACTCTACAGTGCCTACATCAGCCCCCTACCAATCTCAAATAAGAAGAAATAGTCTACCCAAAAGAGAAGAAAAAATAAAAACAATTCTGACAATATGAAAAAACAGAGTCCGCCAACACCCCCAAAAGAGCACACCAACTCTTCAGCAACCAACCCTAACCAAAATGAAATCTCTGAAATTTCAGACATGGAATTCAAAAGGTTGGTTATAAAATTGATCAATGAACTTCAGGAGAAAATTGAAAACCAACATAAAAACATTTTAAAAAAGTATTCAGGACATTAATAAAAAATTATCCAAAGAGACACCTAAAAAAAAAAAAGTAGAAATTCTGGTAATGAAAGACTCAGGTAAGTACAAAATGCAGTGGAAAGTTTTTAACAGTAGACTAGAACAAGCAGAAGAATGTATCTGAGAACTTGAAGACAAGGCTTTTGAATTAACCCAATCAGACAACAATAAAGAAAAGAGAAACAAGAGAATGAAACAGTCTCTAAGAAATGTGGGTCTACATAAAATGTCCAAACTTTAGAATTATAGGTCTTCCCAAATAAGAGAAAATAACAGGTTTGGGAAACCCATTTGAGGGAATAATGGAAGAAAACTTCCCTGGCCTTGGCAGAGATCTAAACATCCAAATACAAGAAGCCCAAAGAACCCCCAGAAGATTTGATGCAAAAAAGGTCATGCCCAAGTCATATAATCATTCAGTTATGCAAAGGTAATGTGAAGTAAAGAATTCTCGGAGCAGTGAGACAAAAGCATCAAATAGGTTACAAAGGTAAACCTATCAGACTAACAGCAGACTTTTCAGAAGAAACCCTCTAATCCAGAAGGGACTGGGGCTCCATCTTCAATCTCATGAAACATAATAGCAGTCAGCCAAGGATTCTGTAACTCACAAAACTAAGTTTCACAAGTGAAGGAGAAATGGAGTTTCCTTGCTGCGGGAATTTGTCACCACTAGACCAGCTCTACAAGAAATACTCCAAGGAGTTCTAAATCCTGAAGCAAAATGTCAAAATACACCAGTAGAAAAATGCTGGAACTCATAAAGCTCACAGGCCTTATAGAACACCAACACAATAGAGAAACTAAATAAATAAAGCAACCAGATAGCAGCCAGTATGATGAATGGAATAGTACTTGACATAACATTATTCACTCTGAACATAAATGGTCTCAGTGCCTTACTAAAAAGATATAGACTGAATGGATTTAAAAAATAAAACCCACATATCTGCTGCCTTCAAGAGACCCACTTAACACAAAAGACTCCTATAGACTCAAGGTAAAGGGATGGGGAAAAATATTCCACGCAAATGGAGACCAAAACTGAGCAGAAGTAACCATTCTCATATGAAATACAACAGACTTTAAATTAACAACAGTAAAAAAGACAAAGATAATTATTATATAATGATAAAAGGATCAATCCAACAAGAAGACATAACAATTTTAAATATATATGTGTCTAACATATATATGTTAGACCCCAGAGTCCCCAGCTTTATAAAACAAATTCTACTAGATCTGAAAAAAGAGATAGATAGCAATACAATAATAGTGGGAGATTTCAACTTTCCACTTGTAGCAATAGACAAATCATCAAGTCAGAAAGTCAAAAAGAAAACATTGGAGTTAATTGGACTTTAGAGAAAATGGAGCTAACAGACATCTACAGAACATCCCATCCTCAAACTACAGAATATACATCTTTCTCATTAGCACATGGAACGTTCTCTAAGATAGACAATATGTTAGGCCACAAACCAAGTCTTAAAAAATTCAAAAAAATTGAAATCATGTCAGAGAACTTTTCTGACCAAAGTGGACTAAAACTAGTAAATAACTTCAGGAAGAACTCACAAAACCAAACAAAAAACAAACAAACATGGGAATTAAGCAATCCTCTTTTGAGTGATCCTTGGGTCAAAAATGAAACCAACATGGAAATTTAAAAATTTCTTGAATGAATAACAGCAATAAAACAAATTATCAAAACTTCTGGTACACAACCAAAGTTGTTCTCAGAAGAAAATTTATAGTGCTTAAAGTCTGCATTAAGAACACAGAAAGATTGCATATTGGCAACCTAAAATCACACATGCATGAACCAAAACCAACCCCCCAAAAAGAAAAGAAATACCTAAGATTAAAGCAGAGCTAAAATAAATAAATAAATAAATGTAAAGTATCAATAAAACAAAATTGGCTGTTTGAAAAGATAAAAAAAGTTGAGACCACTAGCTAGATTAATTAATAAACAAAGAGAGAAGATTGAAATTAACTCAATCAGAAATGAAAATGGAGACATTCCAAGTGATACAACAGAAAATCAAAAGATCATCTGAGACTACTGTGAACACCTCTATGAAAATGAACTAGACAATCTAGAGGAAATGGATAAATTCTTGAAAACATACAACCCTTAACATTGAATCAGGAAGAAACAGAAACCTGGAACTGACCAGTAATAAGTAGCGAGATTGAAACAATAATTACAAGTCCAGGACCTGACTGACTCACAGCTAAATTCTTCAAGGGAGAATGGTACCAATTTTACTGAAGCTATTCAAAAAGATTGAAGAGAGGGAATTCTCCCTAACTCTTACTACAAGACCAGTATCACCCTGATATCAAAGCTAGGAAAAGACACAACCAAAAAGGAAAACTACATACCAATATCCCAGAAAAAGCATTTGATAAAATCCAGCATCACTTAAAATCCCTCAGCAAAGTAGGCATACAGGGAACATTTCTAAAAATAATAAAAGCCATATATGACAAACCCACAACCAACGTCATCCTGAATGGAGGAAAGTTAAATGCATTCCCCCTCAGAATAGGAACAAGGCAAGGATATTCACTTTCACCACTCCTATTCAACATAGTACTGGAAGTCCTAACCAGAGAAATCAGGCAAGAAAAAGAAATAAAGTACATCATACCTGGCATAGTGGCTCACGCCTATAATCCTAGCACTTTGGGAGGCCAAGGTAAGAGGATTGTCTGAGTCCATGGGTTTGAGACCAGCCTGGGCAAGTTGGCGAGACCTCATGTCTACAAAAAATCAAAAAATTAGCCGGGAGTGGTGGTGCATGCCTGTAGTTCCAGCTTCTTGGCAGGATGAGGTGAAAGGATAGCTTGAAACCAGCAGGTCGAGGCTGTGGTGGCTGTGAGCGTGCCACTGCACTCCAGCCTGAGCAACAGTGTGAGATTCCAACTAAAAAAAAAAAAAAGAAAGAAAGAAATAAAGCATATCCTAATTGGAAAAGAAGAAATCAAACTGTCTCTGTATGCTGATGATATGATCTTTTATCTATAGAAGTCTAATGACTCCTCCAGAAGTCTCATGGACTTAGTAAATGAATTTGGTAAAGTTTCAGGATACAAAATCAACACACACAAATCAATAGCAGTGCTATACACCAATAGCGACCAAACTGAGAATCAAATCAAGAACTCAATTTCATTTACAATAGCTGTAAAATAAAATACCTAGGAATATATTTTATCAAGAAGGTAAAAGATCTCTACAAGGAGAACTACAAAACACCGATGATAGAAATTATAGAAGACACAAAAAAATGGAGAGACATCTCATGCTCATGGATTGGACGAATCAACATTGCTAAAATGACCAAAGTAATCTACAGATTCAATGTAATTCCTACTAAACTACCAATGTCATTTTTCACAGACTTAGTAAAAAAAAATCCTAAATTTCATATGGAATCAAAAAAGAGCCAGAATAGCGAAAGCAATCCTGGGGGGTAGGGGAGGCATCACATTACCTGATTTCAAATTATGCTAAAAGACTATACTAACCAAAACAGCATGGTACTGGTATAAGAGGAGACACATGGACCAATGGAACAGAATAGAGAATCCAGAAATAAACCCATGTACTTAATCCAACAGATCTTTGACAAAGTAGACAAAAACATACAACGACAAAAGGACACCCTGTTCAATAAATGGTGCTGGGAAAATTGGATAGTTACATGCAGAAAAATGAAACTTGATTCCTCTCTCTCTCCATATGCAAAAATTAGCTCAAGATGTATTAAAGACTTAAATGTCAAACCTGAAACCATAAAAATCCTAGAAGAAAACCTAGGGAAAACTCTTCTGGACATCGCCCTAGGCAAATAATTTATGACTAAAACCTTAAAAGTACATGCAACAAAGCCAAAAATAAACAAACAGTACTTAATTAAACTAAAAAGATTCTACACAGCAAAAGAAATAATCAACAGAGCAAATAGGCAACTTACAGAATGAAAGAAGATTCACAAACTATAAACTATACCTCTGACAAAGAACTCATATCCAGAATTTATAAAGAACTCAAACAAATCAGTAAGAAAAAAGTAAATAACTCCTTTAAAAAGTGGGCAAATGACACGAACAGACATCTCTCAAAAGAAGATATACAAATGACCAACAAACATATTTTTTAAATGCTAAACATCACTTATAATCAGGGAAATGCAAATTAAAATCACAATGCAAATTAAAACTACCTTACACCAGTCAGAAGCGCCGTTATTCAAAAATTAGAAAACAACAGATGCTGGCATGGATGCAGAGAAAATGGAATGCTTATATACCGTTGGTGGAAGTGTAAATTAGTACCTTTATGGAAAGCAGTATAGAGATTTCTCAAACTACTAAAAGTAGATCTTCCAGTTGATCTGTGAATCCCATTACCGGGTATCTACCCAAAGGAACAGTGGTTGCTATATAACAAAGACATCTGCACCCACATGTTCATCGCAGCACAATTCACAATTGCAAAGATGTGAAATCAACCTAAATGCCCATAAACCAATAAGTGCATAATAAAATTGTGGTATATATACACTATGGAATATTACTCAGCGATGAAAAAGAATGAAATAATTTATTTTGCAGCAACTTGGATGGAATTGAAGAACATCACCCTAAGTGAACTAACTCAGGAACAGAAAGCCAATGTTCTCACATAAGATGGAGCTAAATTAAGGATATGCGGGGCGGCGGCGGGGACGGGGGCTGGGGACCGAGGGGGCGGGGGGGGGCGACGCGGACGCCCGCGGCGCGGGCTGGGGCATCGCTGAGGGTCTTGACCCGAATCGGCGCTGCTGGCGGAGCACCTGCTGCGGCCGCTGCAGGCGGACAAGCAGATCGAGACGGGCCCTTCCTCGAGGCGGTGTCCCACCTGCCACCCTTCTTTGCTTGCCTTGGGTCTCCTGTGTTTACCCCCATCAAGGCCGACATCAGCGGCAACATCATGAAAATCAAAGCCGTATCTGACACCAACCCCACTAAGCTCTGGACCCTGAAGAACATCCTGGAGAAGGAATTGTATGGAACAGAGTGGCCCAAAGTGGGGGCCACACTGGCGCTGATGTGGCTGAAAAGAGGCCTCCGCTTCATCCAGGTCTTCCTCCAGAGCATCTGTGACGGGGAGCGGGACGAGAACCACCCCAACTCATCCGCGTCCACGCCACCAAGGCCTATGAGATGGCCCTCAAGAATTACCACAACTGGATCGTGCAGAAGATCTTCCAGGCAGCGCTGTACGCAGCCCCCTAAAGTCCGACTTCCTGAAGGCGCTCTCCAAGCGGCAGAACGTGACGGAGGAGGAGTGCCTGGAGAAGATCCGTCTCTTCCCGGTCAACTGCACGGCCACCATCGACGTCATCTACGAGATGTACACCAAAATGAATGCTGAGCTCAACTGCAAGGTGTAGGCGCCCACGGCAGCGCCTGACGACAGCGGGCAGAAACAGGTAAACTCGAACCTCACTGAATCATGCCGGGGGTGGCCCCCAGCGCTGCCCAGGGTCCTGCCAGGGTCTTCAGGGAACAACCCTGGCTTTTTAAAAGTCCTTTTTTGGGGTCTATTCTAATGGAGCAATAAATAACGAGCTCACTTCCAAATCTTTGAACTTCACAACAGACTTTAGATCTTCATTTCAGTGTGATAAGAATTGATTAATATTATTACTAAATCAGGTTCTAGGGTTTGGGGGGTTTTGTTTTCTTGCCAGCGAGGAGCACGGCTCTGGGGACATGGTGTCAGCCACCTCACCTCGCAATAAGCATGTGTCCTGTGAGGACCTGCGGAATGACGTGAGGGTATTTTAAGGACCATGAAGGGCTGATCTGAAATATGCAGGGCCCCTCTTGTGAGATCGTTCAGATGTAAGCCAGTGTGCGTTCCGTGTGGTCTGCACAGCTCAGTTCCACAGCACTGTCATTACCAACCCTGCTCTTGTCTCTTGCCAGACCATGTTTTTATAGCTGAAACCAATCAGCAAGCCTTTGATGAGCAACGGGCGTTGCTCTTAAAGCTACGGGGCACAGCTGACCACAGAGGACTGTATTTGCATACTTCTGCAGAACCATTTTCTTCAGGGACAGCTTTTCCAACCTAAGAAACTACCTACTGTGTGTGTTCTTTTGAGGGGGAGAGATAACCCTCCAGCAGCTGAGATCCAAGAAAACGCCTCGATGCCTTAACTGTCCTTCCTGGAACTAAAAAGAGCTGTATTTTTTTAAGTGTTTGGGGGCAACCCCAAAAAGTGGATGTCAAAAAAAACAAAAACAAAAACCCAGTGAGGAACAATTGGTGATTTTTATGCAGAAACTGAATAATTCTTTACAAATAAATCTCTATTTTGGAATAAAAAATAAATTAAGGATATGCAAAAACATAGAGAATGGTATAATGAGCACTGGAGACTCATAAGCGGGAAGGGAGGAAAGGCTGGAGAGATGAAAAATCACCTATCAGGCCCAATGTCCACAAGTGAGCGTAGTGGGCACACTTAAAGCCCAGACCAAAAACTGTTTGTACCTCCAAAGCTATTGAAATAAAATAATCAAAGATACAAAATAATAAATAAATAAAAATTTAAAAACAGAATGACTTTCCTTTTGGGCTGATGAAAATATTTGGAACTAGATAGAGATTATGATTGCACAAAATGTGCACTGGATTGTACACTAAGTAAATAATTTTCTTCTTTAAATTTATCTCAATAATTTAAAAAACTCAAGTGGAGGGTGCTGGGGCTCATGCTTTAATTTCTGTGCTGTGGGAGACTGAGGTGTGAGGACTGCATAAGGGCAACAGTTTGAGACCAGCCTGGATAACATAGCTAGACCCCTCCCATCTTGACAATATATTAAAAATAAAGAGTCGGGCTCGGTGGCTCAGCCTGTAATCCCACGCCTTTGGGAGGCTGAGGTGAGTGGATTGCCTGAGCCCGCGGGTTCGAGACCCGCCTGGGCAGCGAGACCTCATCTCTACAATAAATCAAAAAATCAGCCGGGCGTGGTAGCGCATGTCTGTAATTCCGGCTACTAGGAAGCCTGAGGCAGAAGGATCACCGGAGCCCAGCAGGCGAGGCTGCGGTGGCCGGAAGCGGCCACTGCACTCCAGTCTGGGCGACCGAGTGAGACTCCAACTCAAAAAAAAAAAAAAAAAAGATAAATAAAAAAAGAAAAAGAAAATACATATTTTTGAAAACGCAACTGGAGGTTGTTTAATTGCCACTGGTATGTCTTTTTTTGAGAAATGTTTGTTGAATCTGTTACTCGTTGGTAAAACAGAGCTATGTGTTTTCTTAGTATCGAGTTTTGAGTTTGTATGTATTTTGAATACAAGACCATTACCAACTATGTGATAATGAAGATATTTTCTTCCAGACTGAGCATCCTTTTTTCATTGTTTGAACAGTGTCTTTTAAAGAGCATTGAGTCTTCATTGTAAAGAAGTCTAATTTCTCCCTCCTTTCCTTCCTTCCTTCCTTCCTTCTTTTCTTTCTTTCTTTCTTTGAGTTGGGGTCTCACTCTGTCACCCAAGCTAGAGTTCAGTGGTATGATCATGGCTTACTGCAGCCTCAACTTCCTGGGCTCAGGCAACCCTCCCTCTTCATCCTCCTGAGTAGCTGGGACTACAGGTGCACACCACCTTGCCTGGCTAATTTTTAAATTTTTTTTGTAGAGACAAGGTCTCTCTATGTATCCCAGGCTGATTTCAAACTCTTGAGCTCAAGAAATCCTCCTGCCTCAGCCTTCCAAAGTGCTGGGATCACAGGTGTGAGCCACCATGTCCAGTCTAATAATTTTTAAATTATCCTGTTATAATATTGGTTTTGGTATTTTATCTAAGACTATTTGCTTCATCATGATCACAAAGATTTTTCTCCATTATCGCCTAGAAGGTGTATAATCTGGGGTTTTACATTTAGGTTTCTAAATTATTCTTAGACAATTTTTAGGATAGGACTTGCTGAAACATAGGATGAATAACCAGGGAAAAGGGCAATTTAAGGATAAAATGACTATTTTTCTTGGGAAAGTGCAAATAGCAAGATAATGGCGTTATTCATGGAGATAGAAAGGAGTGAGGGCGTTAGATTTGGTGGTAAAGGTTGTGAAAACTGCTTGTAAGATATTGAGGTATCAAAGAGGCAAACTGGAAAGTCAGATTACAAAAGATAGAAAAATGAATATGGAGGCCAGAAAATATCCAGGATCTTCCTTGCTATGGAAGATTTGGAGGAGAAAATTGGCAGATGTCACTAAAAACTTACAAAGATTAAGTAACCCAAGGATGCAGATATGACTACTGCACTAAAATGGAGTTAATGGGGACTTTGACAGGAGTGGCCTCTCTGAAGCATCAGACCTGTCTGGGATGGGAAATGAATGGGGAAAAGGAACTAACCAGAGGTCATGAAATGGAATGGAGCTGAAAGAGGTGGCGGATGCAAGAATGTTTTTCTTTTGAGAGAGCAGATATGAGACCACAATAGCATGCTCATGGGAATAACTCAGGAGCTATGACAGAGGAGAGATCCCTGAAGACAAGAACGACAAATCCCTGTCAAGAGGGAATAGGATCTAGATTTTGCTTGGAGCTCTGGCCTTGACTGTAGTAGGGGCCCTTCTTACATTGTTATGAAACAAGACAGAGAATTGGAGGTCTCCTGAAGCCACACTCATCAGCCAGGGAATGGGTATATAATGGGAACTTACTGCTTATTCCATCTTCTAAAAAAGAATAACATGAGGTTAGCTAAACAGAAGGGAGTCAATTTGAAACATGTCTAGAAAGAAAGGAGAATCTGTGAGTGAAAGTAGAGAAAAAACACAGAGGGGAGAAGTGACAGGCTTGCACGATGCACATGACATCCTGTAAAGAAAACACATCACAGTTCAGTGAATTTTTTCAGGGTCAACACATCTCTTTAACCAGCATTACAATTAATAATTCAAATCTCTTTTAATACACCAAAGAGTTCTAACTCAGCATTGCTGACTACTAGCATTCTGTCTTCTATTAACGTGACTTTGCACATGTTTGTATGTTGTACTATTTTAAGTCTAGTGGCAGCTTCTCATCCTCATTCTCCCCATCCTCCTCCTCTTCCTGCTCTTTATTTTTCTCCTCCCCCTCCTGCTCTTTCTCTTCCTGCTCCTCTTTCTTTCAATGATTCTTTATCTTTATCTTCAACTTTTTTTTTCAGAAAAACCCTCAGGTTGACAGTCTGCAGTACATATTTATATGTGCCAATGTAGTCTAGAGGAAAAGACTGCTAACATGTGACTCATAATGATATGGCTAGACAATGCAATTTTTGTTTTTAAAAAATCCTCCTACTCGGAAGGCTGAGGCGGAAGGATCACTGGAGCCCAGCAGGTCGAGGCTGCGGTGGCCGGGAGCGGCCACTGCACTCCAGTCTGGGTGACAGAGTGAGACACCAATTCAAAAAAAAAAAAAATCCTCAGCCAGACTCTGTGGCTCAGCCTGTAATCCTGCGCCTCTGGGAGGCTGAGGTGAGTGGATTGCCTGAGCCCACGGGTTTGAGACCCACCTGAACAATTTGGCGAGACCTCATCGCTACAATAAATCAAAAATCAGCCAGGTGTGGTAGCGCGCACCTGTAATTCTGACTACTCGGAAGGCTGAGGCGGAAGGCTGAGGTGGAAGGATTGCCGGAGCCTGGTGGGTCGAGGCTGCGGTGGCCGGGAGCGGCCACTGCACTCCAGTCTGGGCGATGGAGTGAGACTCCAACTCAGAAAAAAAAAAAAAAAGAAATCCTCTTCATGACGAACACTTCAAGGACTCTTAGAGTTTCCTCAGTAAATCCTTGTTAATTTGTGTTTTTCTGGTTGGTTGCTTAGGGATGTGACAACATGGATCATGGATATTACAGTTTCAAGGTACATCTTCACAGCAGAGGACGACAAAATAATTGACATTACCTAAAAATAAGTCATAGGAGATTTCTGTTTAAAATCTTTAATTACTCATGACAGTTTATCTAAACATGCTAAGATATGACCCTAACATAAGTGGCACATCTCTATGCTCTGTGTACTGGGCACTAGACTTGTGTCTTCAATGGATGCAGACCTAAATGGAGAACAGTTTTGGAAACTGAGTAATGGCCTATCAGTTATGAAAAATGTGATTTAAGCTTTTGCTGTAAAAGAAAGAAGAGGTTGAAGGCAGAGTTGGCTGACTCACGGGCATTACTGGACTCTGCTGAAGAACAAATTTCTGGGGTTGATTGGCAACAATGAACTTGGCAAAAGGTCAGAAAAAAAATCCCAGTGGGGAGACCAGAAGTACCACAAAACAGATATCAGGGGATAATTAACTTCAGAGTCTGAAGTAAAATATTTATGGTCAGGCTAGAATATGACAACAAAATGTTACAGGGATGGCAAGGACCAAATAAACACAAGTATTAATTATTTCTGATCCTACTATAAGTAATTACACGTGTGTTAAAATAAGAATAGATAATTAATCGTTTTCATGACTATATAAACACATGCAAAGATGAAAGCAGTAATTTGAGTATTAAGGGATTGTTTGGGTAGCTTTCTGAAATTCAAAAGAAAACATTGCAAGTTAAGTGATTAAGAGGTGGAATACCTTATAGAATATCAACCTAGGAATAAGGAAGTTGTTTAAAAATAACAGAAAGGATTTCTGGCTAGATGGAGACCGGACAGGTCAGACTATGAGAGTCTCTGCAAAAGCGAGTGTCCATAAAGACTCTTTATGTAAGTGGGTGTGTGCCAGTGGATGAGTGAAAGTCCATCTGAAAGGAGACGCAGGTTCATGCACCCGGGGCTCTCTTCCAGAGGTAACTGCAACCCACCACCACCCTGAGATTGGAGCTGCTGGCATGCAAGATCGTCTGCTGTTCTTGGGGCTCTCCTGAGAAGATCCTGCCGAATATGGCCAATCCTCCTAACCTGGAGCCGGGCCCACACCATCACCTGTGATAGCAAAGCGGCTAGAGCCCCAGATCCATGGACAGAGCAGGTCAGGGAGAGCTGGAGAAGAGCCCCACCACCATGAGGAAATGTCGCCAACAAGAGTTATTTTCTCTGTCCCAGGACCAGGCAGAGACCTGCATTGCCCCACCCAGCCCCACCCAGTCTCCAATCTGGGACTTAGAGGTTATCTCATCAAACTTGGAGAGACAGATTACATCTGCACCCACACTGGAACAGACACAGACACATCAGATCTGAGTGGGAGACTTGACAAAAAGCGGCAGCTAGGTGAGTCCAGATCTGATCCACCCTTCTCCCATAATAGTCCCTGGGGCATCTGACCCATGCTTAGAGAAACACTATCAGCTTGTGCTGAAAGCAGAGGGGAGGGCCTGGACCAGAGCTGAAAGGAAGTTGAAGTTAGGAACTGGCTCAGAGTGAGGGTTTTTTTGTTTGTTTGTTCTCTTGTTTTTTGTTTGTTTGTTGATTGTTTTGTTCTTTCTTTTCCTCTTCTCTCTGTTTTTGATTATGTTTTCATACTTGCTTTGTTTATGTTATTTTATTGGGGTTTTTTAGACTTCCTGTTGTGTATGGGTATTTTAGAGGGAGAGTATATCAATAGGGTTTTTTTCCTTCGTTTGTGCATTGGTAGGATTGTCTGTTTTTGTTTTTATCTTTTTCTGTCTTTGTTTGTGTCTCTTTTCACTTGTTAGTTGGTATACCTGTCAGTATTCCCTCTTATTCTTCTCTCTCTCCATCTTTCTCTCATCGCCCCCCTTCCTTTTTCCATTATTTTCCTTTTTCTTACCTCATTTTGCTTTCAGGGGGCAAACCTATACCCCCACTGCATGGACAGATTGTAAGGCAGTGGGAAGTGGGTTCTAGGGGGCCCACACATGTGTCAGCACATACTGGGATCTGCAGATAGTTTCTAAATCATAACACCCCCATCAATTAAATCTCAAAACTGCAAAAAGTATTGCCCCCCACCCACCCAAAGTCCAGCTTCAGAATTGAACAAAGTCAGAGGATCCACATAAGGAAAAATAGAAAATCAAGCAAACAAGTAAAAGCTATCCCCCACATTCCTGAACAACAGAATTAAAGAAAACATTAAAAAGGGGGTGGGAGTGGGGGAGGAAAATCTACACAAATGAAGAAAAACCAAAAGAAGAATATGGGTTTCACACAGACCTCTGGGAGGTCAGACACTGAGAATACAGACTTGGAAATGCAAACAATGAAGAGTCCTCAGAATGACTGGTCTCAAACCACAAACCCATTAATAGAGAGACTAAATAGAAATGAGGAGAGATAAGAGGAAAGAATGAAGGAGTTGATAACTGAGATAACAGCAATAAAGAATACAGTGAATGAAATAAATAACAAACTGGTAAGCATGGAAAGCAGACTTAGTCAACCAGAAGAAAGAATCTTAGAGCTTGAGGACCACAATATGGAACTAACCCAAAATGTTACATAGAAAAGAAGCTTAAAAAGACAGAACAAAACCTTCAAGAGATGAATGATAATTTCAAGAGGCTGGACCTAAGATTAATTGCAATTCTTGAGGCAGATAGAGAGACAGAGACCACCCTGGAACAAACATTCCATAAAATTATTCAAGAAAAACTTCCTTCATCTCATCAGTGATGCAACCATTCAAACACAAGAGATTCGGAGGGCCCCTGTGAGATAACAAATGAGAAGACAAACTCCTACATACAAACGCCTACATAAAATAAGCATAAAAGAAAAAATCCTAAAGGCAGCAAGAGAGAAAGTTCAGACTACCTACTGGGGAAGACCAATTAGAATAGCAACAGACTTATCTACAGAAACACTTCAGGCTGGGAGAGCTTGGAGCCCAATCTTCAAAGATAAACAATTTCAACCAAGAATTACCTACCCAGCTAAGCTAAACTTCATCAGTGATGGAGAATTAAAATCTTTCCCAGAAATTCATTCTCTAAGAGCTTATACTGCCTCCAGACCAACTCTACAAGAAACACTTAAGGAGGTATTAAACACAGAAGAAAGGAAAAAAAGAATGACAATGCCCTTCACAAGAATGCAGGAAAAAGATTGAAAACACACATGAATCAACCCAAAAATCAAAAGAAAGACAACAAACAAACAGCAACAACAACAGATGCTATAAGAACATCCTGACAGGGATAAACTCGCATATCTCAATAATTAGCCTGAATGTGAATGGACTAAATGCACAACTGAAAAGACATAGAATGGCAAAATGGATTAAATATCATGAGGCAACAATATATTGTCCCCAAGGGACTCACCTCACCAGAAAGGACACTCACAGACTCAAAGTAAGAGGATGGGAAAAAAATTTCAGGAGTCCAGAACACAAAATCAAACAGGGGTCATGATCTTAATATCAGACAAAATACCCTTTAAGCTATCAAAAATTAAAAAAAGACTGCCAGGCTCGGTGGCTCAGCCTGTAATCCCAGCAATCTGGGAGGCCAAGGCAAGTGGTATGCTGTTGTCACAGGGGTAATTTTAAAGGGAAAGGGTGATAGAGCTGATTATTAGGCTGTGGGTGGTAGTATTAATTCAAATAGTGTGTTTTTTATAATATATGTTAGTGGTAGAATTATTAATGTTGGTAGAATAATTTTTAACATTGGAGGAGGTTCAGGTTTTGTACGTAATCTAGACCATATGTATTTGATACCATTACTAATAGGGCTAGACCTACAGCGGCCTCACAGGCTGTGAATACTAGGAGAATGATTGGGGCCATATTGGCTAAGGTGAAGTGAAGGTTTAGAATTGTGAGTGAAGTTATAATAAAGATTGAGAGTATTATACCTTCTAGGCATAGTAGAGAAGATATGAGGTATGATCGATATATTAGTATGCCTAGGAGAGATGTTAGGAAAGCGAGGAGTAGATTAATATAAATAGAGGGCATTTTGGTAATTATGTTTTATTCATAATCTAATGAGTCGAAATCATTTGTTTTTAGTTAAACTAATCACCATATTCATTCAAGTCCTTTTTGAACTCATTCGTATGCGAGGCCTAAAGCTAGGATGGTGACTAAAGCTAGGGCTACTGTTAATATAAGATTGAGGTTTACTGTTTGGGTGACTCAGGGGAGGGGAAGTAAAAGGGTGATTTCTAAATCAAATAGGAGAAATGTAATAGCAATTAAGAAGAGTTTTATAGAAAAGGGTAGACGGTCTGATTCTGTTGGGTCAAAGCCGCATTCATAGGGACTGGATTTTTCTGTATATATGTTGAGTTGTGGGAGTCAAAATGCAATGGTGACTAGGAGTAGTGCGAGTGTTATGTTTGTAATTAGGGAAATGATTAGATTTATTGTTCCTTTCTGGGGTCTACCAGAGCTAATTGATTGGAAGTCAATTGTACTAGTTAATACTAAAGGGACAAGATCCTCATCAATAAATGGAGACATATAGAAATAGACTACGTCGATGAAGTGTCAGTATCAGGCAGCTGCCTCAAATCCGAAGTGGTGATTGGATGTAAAGTGGAATTTTAATTGTCGAAGGAGGCAGACGGCTAAGAAAGTTGAGCTGATAATAATGTGGAGTCCATGAAAGCCTGTAACTATAAAGAATGTTGAGCCATAAACTCCATCAGAGATAGTGAAAGATGTTTCAAAATATTCTGACACTTGAAGTAGGGTAAAGTAAGCACCTAATATAATAGTGATAAGTAGAGCTTGGAGTATCTGTTTGCGATTACCTTCTATGAGGCTATGATGGGCTCAGGTAATTGACATGCCTGAGGCTAATAATATGGATGTATTAAGTAGGGGAACTTCTAAGGGGTTTAAGGGGTGAATACCTGTTGGTGGTCAGCAGCCTCCTAGTTCGGGAGTTGGAGTTAGGCTGGAGTGGTAAAAGGCTCAAAAAAAGCCTCTGAAGAAGAAGACTTCTGAGATGATAAAAAGGATTATGCCATATCAGAGAACTTTTTGTACAATTGGTGTATGATAGCCTTGAAATGTGCCTTCTCAAATAACATCACGTCATCATTGGTATATGGTAAGTGTATTAGTAATAAGACCTAGGGTTAAGAGTATAAAGGAGTTAAAGTGGAATCATATAACAAGGCCTGATGTTATGAGAAGAGCAGAGAGGGCTCCAGTTAGTGGTCAGGGGCTAGGGTTTACTGTATGGTAGGCATGTGTTTGGTGGGTCATTATGTATTGTTATGTAGATAAAGGCTTACTAGGAGTGTAAAGACATAGGCTTGGATGAGGACTACGGCTAGTTCGAGGATAGTAGTGTAAGGATAATGAATGTAGTTGATGCTGCAATGGAGGTAATTGACGATAGGACCAGGGTGGCCCCTCCGATTAAATGTATGAGTAAGTGACCTGCTGTGATGTTGGCAGTTAATCGTATGGCTAGTGCCATTGGTTGAATAAAAAGGCTAATAGTTTTGATAATAACTAGTATGGGAATCAAGGGAATAGGAGTTCTTTGTGGGAGGAAATGAGCTAAGATCTTGTGGCGGAAGCCAGTAACTACTGCTCCTGCTCATAAAGGAATTGCTATTCCCAAGTTTATTGATAGTTGAGTGGTTGGTGTGAAGGAGTGAGGCAATAGGTCTAGTAGGTTTGTGGACCCAATAAATAGGATCAGGGAAATTAGTATCAGGGATCAAGTTCGACCTTTATTATAATGTATAGCCATTATTTGTTTAAGCACTAGTCGGATTAGTCAGTGTTGTAGAGAGATAAGTTGATTATTAATCAGGTGATTTGAGGTGGGGAATAAAATGGTTGGGAGCATAATAATTGATATTACTACTGGTAAGCCGATTATTGTGGGGGTAATGAATGAGGCGAATAGATTTTCATTCATTTTAGTTCTCAAGGGCATTTGGATATTTGTATTTTAATGCTTTTTAAGCTTGGGTTCAGGGGGCATATTAGTTTTGAAATTTTTAATTGAAATACAATGAAAAGTGTTAAGACTATGGATAAGATAGTAATAAATCATGTTGATGTGTCTAGTTGAGGCATTTCACTGTGGAAAGATTAATACTTTCAGTCTTTAACTTAAAAGGTTAATGCTAGATAAGTTTCACAGTGAAATTAAATCATAGATGTTGATCAATCTTCAAAGTATTTTAGTGGTACTAGTTCTAGGACAATAGGCATAAAGCTGTGATTAGATCTGCAAATTTCTGAGCATTGGCCACAATAGAGGCCTGGTCGGGTTGATGTAAGCATTGCTTGGTTTAAGCATCTGGGGATAACGTCAGTTTTTAAGCCATACCGGCTCACGAATGAAGGACATCCTCTGATGAAATTAGTATTTGAACTGGAATTTCTATAGGCAGAACTACGTGGTTGTCAACTTCTAGTAATCGGAGTTCTCCTGGTTTAAGGTCTGTTGTGGGAATCATGTAGAAGTCAAAATTCAAGTCTTCGTAGTCAGTGTATTCATGCTTCAGTATCACTGGTGACCTATAGTTTTAACGGTTAAGGAAGGGCTGTTGATTTCGTCTATTATGTAGAGAATACGTAGGGAAGGAAGTGCAATTAAGATGAGGATAATAGCTGGTAGGATAGTTCATACTGTTTCTACTTCTTGTGCATCTGTTGTACTTGTGTGGGTCAACTTGGTTGTTAACATAAGGGTGATAATGTAGAGTACTAGCGAGCTGATTAGGATTACAATTATTAAGCTATGATCATGAAAGTGGAGTTGTCCTTCTGTAACAGGAGAGGTGGCATCTTGGAAACCTAATTGGAGAGGATGTGCCATGAAAATACACAGGGGTTGAACCTGTAATTTAACTTTGACAAAGTTATGTAATATTTTTGCTAGTATCTTGTTTATAAAGAAAGTCATAGTGGTTATGGAGTTGGCTTGAAAACAGTTTTGGGAGGTTCAATTCCTTCCTTTCTTGTTGATTATGCTTTTACATAGGTAGGTTCTTCAAATGTATGATAAGGTGGAAGGTAGCCGTGAAGTCATTCAAGATTTGTAGCTGGTAATTCAACTGCTAAGACCTCTCGTTTTGAGGTGAAGGCTTCTCAGACTATAAAAACTATTAGTATAACTGCAGTAAGGGAGATAAGTGAGCCTATGGAGGAGATAGTATTTCATATAGTGTATGCGTCAGGGTAAATCAGTATCGTCGGGGCATACCTGATAACCCAAGGAAATGTTGAGGGGAAAAAAGTTAGGTTTACCTCATGAATATAATTGCGAAGTGGGTTTTGGCTCAGGTGGGGTGGAGGGTAAACCCCGAGAATAGAGGGAATCAATGGACGAAGCCTCCTATGATTGCAAAAACTGCTCCTGTTGATAGAACATAGTGGAAATGGGCTACTACATAATGAGTATCATGGAGGACAATATCAAGGGAAGAATTGGCGAGGACAATGAAGCCTAGATCTCATAATATAGCGGGAGATCATTTAATGTTGCCTCCATGTAAAGTTGCTAACCAGCTAAATACTTTTACACCAGTAGGAATAGCAATGATTATGGTGGCAGATGTGAAGTATACTCAGGTGTCTACATCTATTCCTACTGTAAATATATGAAGGGCCCAAACAATAAAACCCAGGAAACCGATAGATATTATGGCTCAAACTATTCCTATGTAACTGAATGGTTCTTTTTTGCCAGAATAATAGGCTACAATATGTGAAATTATGCCAAACCCGGGGAGAATAAGAATATATACTTCAGGGTGGCCAAAGAATCAGAACAAGTGTTGATAGAGGATAGGATCTCCTCCTCCAGTTGGATCAAAGAAGGTTGTGTTTAGGTTTCAGTCAGTTAGAAGTATAGTAATTCCTGCTGCTAAAACTGAAAGAGAGAGCAGGAGAAAAATGGCGGTAATTAATACAGACCATACAAATTAGGGGGTTTGGTATTGTGATATAGTGAGAGGTTTTATGTTGATGATAGTTGTAATAAAATTAATAGCACCTAAAATGGAAGATACTCCTACTAGGTGGAGGGAGAAGATAGTGAGGTCTACAGAGGCTCCTGCATGAGCTAGGTTTCCTGCTAAAGGGGGGTAGACAGTTCAACCAGTTCCTGCTCCAGTTTCGACTATTGAGGAGGCTAGAAGTAAAAGGAAGGATGGCGGTAGTAATCAGAAGCTTATATTGTTTATCCTAGGGAACGCTATATCGGGAGTGCCAATTATAAGAGGAACTAGTCAATTGCCGAAACCTCCAATTATAATAGGTATAACTATAAAGAAGATTATTACGAATACGTGGGAAGTAACGATTACATTGTAAATTTGGTCATCTCCTAACAAGGCTCCTGGTTGTCCAAGTTCTGCTCGGATGAGAAGACTAAGGGCTGTCCCTACTATTCCGGCTCAGGCACCAAATAATAAGTATAAAGTTCCAATGTCTTTATGTTTGGTTGAGAATAGTCAATGGTTAATGAACATAAGTAGAGGTAGAATGGCTGAGTAAGCATTAGGCTGCAAATCTAAAGACAGGGGTGGAGTCCCCTTTTTACCATAAGTCCTGAGGTGATATATCACATTGAATTGCAAATTCAAAGGAGCAGCTTCAATTCTGCCGGGGCTTCTCTAGCCTATTTTTTTTCTTTGGTGGCAGGAGAAGTAGATTGAAGCCAGTTGATTAGGGTGTTTAGCTGTTAACTAAATTTTTGTGGGGTTGGAACCCGCCAATCTAGTGGGGAGGACTTAGCTTAATAAAAGTAACTGATTTGCATTTAGTTGATGTAGAGTGAGGCTCTGCGGTCCTTAGGGAAAGGGTGCAGGAATTAAGCATTTTAACTTACTTAGGGCTTTGAAGGTCCTTGGTCTAATTAACCTAAATTCCTAGTCCAGTGGTAGGATTATTGGTGATAAGGGCAAAAGCAAAGTAGATAGGATTGTCAAGGGGGGGTACAATAAGTATAAGTTTTATGTTTTTTAATTGCCATTTTATTTTTATGTTATTGTTAGCTGGGAATATGGTTAAGGTTGTTGAGTAGACTAGTCGTATGTAAAAGTATAGGTTAAGTAAGGCTGTAATAGCTATTAATGTTCGAATAAGAATACTATTGTTTTTTATAAGTTCTTGAATGATTGCTCGTTAGGGGAAAAAGCCCATAAGTGGGGGGTAATCCTCCTAATGAGAGTAGGACTAGGAGTATTAGGGAGGATGCTAGTGAGGTTTTATTTCATGAGTGGGATATTGTTAGAATGGTAGTACTTGAAAAGAGATATAATATAGGGAATAGGGTAATTGTGAGAATAATATAGATGAGGAGGTTAAGGACTATGGTGGAGGGGTTATATTTTAAAATTGCGACTATTTAGTCTATGTGGGCGATGGAAGAGTAGGCTATTATTTTCCAGAGTTGTTTGGTTTAATCCTCCTCAGCCACCTAAGTGTAATGGAAGCCAAAGCGATTAATAGGATTAATGCTAAATTTAGGGTTGTGTTGATTTGATATAGAATTGAAATAGGGGCTAGCTTTTGTCATGTGAGAAGTAATATTCCAGATATTAGTGATACTTCTTGTGTGACTTCTGGGACTCAAAAGTGGAAGGGTGAGAGGCCTAGCTTTATTATTAGGGCAATTAGGATTATTATTGAGGATGCTTGATTAAATTTATTTAGAATAGTTCGTTGTCCTGAGTAGCTTATGTTGGTAATTACGGCTATTATCAGGACTATGGAGGCGGTGGCTTGAATTAGGAAATATTTAGTAGCTGCTTCCGTTGAGTGGGGATTGGCTTTTTAAATTAAGAGTGGTGTGATGGCTAGCATGCTTATTTCTAATGCAATTCAAATTAGTAGTCAGTGTGAGCTGAATATGGTAATTATAGTGCCTGAAAATAAGGTGAGAAATATAGAGAAGAAGATAATAGGTTTAATTAGTACAGGAAGAGTATAAAACCAACATTTTTGGGGTATGGGCCCGATAGCTTATTTAGCTGACCTTACTATAGAATGTTGTGTAATTCGGTAGCACAAAGAATTTTGAATTCTTAAGTACAGGTTCAATTCCTGTAATTCTAGAAATAAGAGGGCTTAAACCTCTATTATTTACCCTATCAAAGTAACTCTTTTGTCAGACATATTTCTTGTTTTATAGGTGTGGTGGGATACTGCATATCAGGATGGGTATTGAGATATGTCATATGCATAAAGCCAGTGTAAGGGGAAGAAAATTTTTTCATAGTAGATGTATTGATCATACCGAAATCATGGATATGAAGCATGGACTCATAAAAATAGTGAGGTGAGAATGAGTGTTTTTATTATGAAATTGATTGTGAATATTTCTGGTATGAAAATATTGTGCAGTGCGCCTATGAAGATAATGGTAGTTAGAGCATTTATTATGATAATGTTTACATAGGTTTCTGCTAATGTTGAGATAAATCATATTATTGCTAGTGGTCAGGAGGGAGTAATCAATCAGGAGTACTCTTGGGTTATAATTAGTATTATAATGTGAAGGATCCACTTATGATAAGGACTGCTAAGAGGATGATTGCGAGGGTTACTTCATATGAGATTGTCTGGGCCACCGCTTGAAGTGTGCTGATATTAATGCGCATTTGGAGTTTGATGCTCAGCCTGATCAAAGAATTGAGTACACTGTAGGCTAGATGTGGCTAGGATAAATAGGATACTTAAGTTTATGTTAAGGAGAGGATGGGGCATAGGTATAGGAATTCATATAATCAGGAGGAGGGATAGGGCGAGTATGGGAGCAATAGTATATAATAGGGATGTGAATGTAAGTGGCTGAAGGGGTTCCTTGATAAATAGTTTTATGGCCCAATGACCTTTTCGGAGTTGCATGTATTCCAGTACTTTATGTTCTGCTAGTGTTAAGAAAGCTATAGCTAAGATTACTGGGATGATTAGGATTAGTAAATTAATTATAAACATAATGTTAAGAAGAGGAGTTGAACCTCTGACAGTAAAGTTTTAAGTTTTATGCAATTACCGGGCTCTGCCATCTTAACAAACCCTATTCTTGGACAGGGTGCTTAGTTAATTTACTTGTTTAAGATTATTTCATCTATTAAATCAGGGGCTTCTCGGGTAGAGTGGGCCCCATCTTTCCTGTCCTTTCGTACTGGGAAAGATAGGAAATAGATAGAAACCGACCTGGATTGCTCCGGTCTGAACTCAGATCACGTAAGATTTTGTTTTCTTTTTGAGTTGGAGTCTCACTCTGTTGCCCAGACTGGAGTGCACTGACTGCTTCCGGCCACTGCAGCCTCGCCTGCTGGGCTCTGGCGATCCTTCCACCTCAGCCTTCCAAGTAGCTGGAACTACAGGCGCGCGCTACCACACCTGGCTAATTTTTTGATTTATTGTAGAGATAAGGTCTCGCAAGTTGCCCAGGCAGGTCTCGAAGCTGTGGGCTCAGGCAATCCGCTCACCTCGGCCTCCCAAAGCGCTGGGATTACAGGCTGAGCCGCCGAGCCCAGCCACGTAGGATTTTAATCGTTGAACAAACGAACCATTAATAGCAGTTGCACCATTGGGATATCCTGATCCAACATCGAGGTCGTAAAACCCTATTGTCGATATGGACTCTATAATAGGATTGCACTGTTATCCCTAGGGTAACTTGCTCCGTTGCTCAAACAAGTTTGGGTCAATAAATGATGTTGCTTAGACTGGCAGAGTCTTGGGTTTAATCATTCGGAGGTTTGTTATGCTCCCCGAGGTCACCCCATCTTATGTATTACGGTTATTTATTATATACTTATATGTTGTGTAGTTGCATTTGAGGAGGGTTGACGGGCGGTGTGTGCGTGCTTCATGGCCTTTTTCAACTAAGTTCTCTATTCTTAGTTTACTGCTAAATCCTCCTTTAATCCTTGTTTTCATAAGAATGTCCATAGTACTCTAAAGTAGAGAATGTAGCCCATTGCTTTCATAAGTTACACCTTGAACTAACATTTTTATGTTTATACTTGTGCTTACTTTAAGGCCTTTTGAGGGTTTGCTGAAGATGGCGGTATATAGACTAGATTAGCAAGGGGTGGTAAGGTTTATCGGGGTTTATCAGTTATAGAACAGGCTCCTCTAGAGGGATGTGAAGCACCGCCAAGTCCTTTGAGTTTTAAGCTGTTGCTTGTAGTACTCTGGCAAATAAATTTGTTTGTAGTTATTTATGTTTATGGCTAAGCATAGTGGGGTATCTAATCCCAGTTTGAGTCTTAGATGTCATGTCTTCAAAACATTAAAGTCACTTTCGTAGTGAGAGAACCATAATAGAGTATACCATAAACTTAGGTTAAGAGCATGCTATAACCCAATAAGTATGTAATCGGCTTGTGGACAATAGCACAGCCATTTTAGTTTTCTGCTTTAAAACATAACCTGTAGCTGTTTAAAGTTTCAGTTATGGGAAAAACTGCAAAGCTCCAGTTCAAGCTTCAACCCCTTCCCTTGACCCACTTTCCCCTTAGTAACAACCAATCAGGTGCCAGGGGAAAATCACCTAAAGTTTCCAAATGTCTCTGCAACTTCCCCAGCTAGTGGGCCAAGGTCAGCCAGAGTCAAGCTAGCCAATTCTCCACGATTAAGCTGACCACCAGAGGTTACTACCCAATTAAATGGTAACAAGACTGGAAAGTCCCCACAAACTCCTCCTCCCTTTGTGTGAAAGCATAAAAGATATCTGCTTAAGAAAGTCAGGGCCTCTGGGTGTACACCGCTGCATCAGCTGTCGACAGAGGTCCAGGCTCGAGCTTGTAAATAAAGACCCTCTTTAACTTTCATCGGGATTGGCTCTTGGTGGTCTCTCGGATTGAACTTTCGGCCACTACAGTAGATTATTTTAGACTTGGCTGTAGCTTTTTATGGCTTAGTCAAGATTTAACTTTAGTTTAGGGATGTTTTAAACACGCTTTATGCCGGGTTTTATTAGTTTGGGTTAATCGTATGACCACGGTGGCTGGCACGAAATTTACCAACCCTGGTGTTCTAGTGTAACTTAGTCAAACTTTCGTTTATTGCTTAAATTCTACTACTGCTTTGTCCCGTGGGGGTGTGGTTGAGCAAGATGTTATAAGCTACTTATTAGTGTTCTTGATGCCTGCTCCTTTTGGTCTGTTGGGACCTAGAGGGCATTCTCACTGGAAGGCAGATACTTGCATGTATAATTTTACTAGGAACTAATAAAAAGGCTAGGACCAAACCTGTGTGTTTATGAGGTTAAAAACCCATCTAGGCATTTTCAGTGCCTTGCTTTAAATGTAAGCTACATTAACTTATTGTTTATTTCATTTGTTGAGCTAGAGTGTTATGTCAGTGTTGGGGGGGTTAATAATATTGTAGACATTGGGAAGGGCTTAATATAGAAGGTTTAAATTCTATTTAATTTTATAGACTTTAAATGTTTTTAATTGAGAATTCAACTAGAAATCGTTTCTAGACAAAATCATAACTGGGTTTGGATTAGTGTTATTTGAGAAATATGAGTTTGGTTCGTAGGTTTCATTCTTTAATAGGGACATAGCTCTGTAAGATAATTAATAGCAGATGAAGCGATGGGTGTGCTTTAGTCTGTAGTGAATTTAGCTATATGAGCTGGCGTAAGTCTCTTGTTTTGGGAGTTTGGCAGGAGTGTATTATTGTGTTAGTAATACTATAGCAACGGAGGGTAGGAGGGGTTTGCATATAGAATTATATATATATATTCTTTGCGTACATGTATGCATATGCGTGTACGGGTTGTATACGCGTATGCGTATGTGTGTACGGGTTGAGCATAATATGATTATGTCCTTCAAGCATGAATTAAATAGTAACTTATAACTGTGTTATGCGGAACTGTAACTTTCAATTCGGGCATGTCTACAATTGAATTGTCTACAACCAGGCCCCCTGGCCTTGCTTAGCTAAAACTCCCCCCCCTAAAAATTAAACAATGCCAAATACATTTAATTCTCCTGTGACTGGAAAATAGGGTGTATGGCCTGTTACCATCAAGATGTCTTATTTAAGGGGAACGAGTGGGCGATCTTAGTTGTTATGGCCCTGAAGTAAGAAGCAGACGCCAGATATAGTTTCATATTAGTCACCCTCAAGTGGTAGCCTGTGGGTTTGAGACCAACCTGGACAACTTGGCGAGACCTCATCTCTACAATAAATTAAAAAACAAATTAGGCAGGTGTAGTAGCAACACCCATATTTCTGGCTACTTGGAAGGCTGAGGTGGAAGGATCGCCAGAGCCCAGCAGGTCCATGCTGGGGTGGCCATGAGTGTACCATTGCATTCCAGCCTGGGCAACAGAGTGAGACTCCAGCTAAAAAACAAAAATTTTTTTTGAAGATACGAAGTCACTACATAATGATAAAAGGTTCAATCCATCAACAAGAAATGTCCATCCTAAACATATATGCACCCAACATAGGAGCACCAACTTTCATAAATCAGCTTCTAGGTAAACTCAAAGAAGATATTGATTCTAACACTACCATAACTGGGGACTTACCCCACTAACAACCCTAGACTGATCATCAGGTCAAAAAGTCGACAAGGAGATCTGTAACTTCAACATGACACTTGACTAAATGGACTTAATTGGTACCTACAGAACACTCCACCCAACAGTCACAGAATATACATTCTACTCATCACCACATGGAACATACTCTAAGATGAACCACATCCTTGATCATAAATCAAGCATAAACAAATTCCATAAGATTGAAATTCTGCCATGCACCTTCTCAGACAACAGTGGAATAAAAATAAACTTCAACACCAACAGAATTCCCCCAAACCCACAAAGACATGACACTAAACACCATGATGCTAAGCAACTTCTGGGTCAACACAGAAATCAAAACAGAGATTAAAAGATACCTGGAAACAAATGAAAATGAAGAAACATCTTACCAAAACTGCTGGGATGCCATGAAATCAGTAATAAGAGGGGGATTAATATCTCTATGAACACACATGAAGAAAATGGAAAGACTACAAGTTAAGAGCCTAACAAATCACATAAGGAAGCTGGAAAAGCAAGACCACGAAAACCCTACCTTCAGCAGAAGAATCCATATCACCAAAATAAAAGTCCAAATTTGGGACATAAAAGACAAAAAGATAATACAAAAAAAATCAATGAAGCAAAAAACTGATTATTTGAAAGGATAAATAAGATCGATGGACCCCCTAGGTAGACTGACCAAGAAAAAGAGAGAAAAAGCCCAAAACAATCAGAAATGCAAAAGATCAAGTCACAACTGACTCTGAAGAAATACATATATGGTTTATAATTTCAGAGGCTATATAAATACAAAGAATGTGTATAATTCATAAGACCCATTTTCTGCCTCTTCATAAGACCCAGAGTGAGAGATGTCTTCTAATTGCTTAAACTTAGAATATTCTTTCTAGTACACTATTCCAAAATTTCCTAACCTAACACAGTTAGATTGCATAATTGTTTTATAATTAAGTACATGATGTTCTTTTTTTTTTGGAGTCATAGTCTTAGTCACTCAGGCTGGCTGGAATGCAGTGGCACATTCACAGTCACCACAGCCTCAGCCTGCTGGACTCGTGATCCTTCCACCTCATCCTTCCAAGTGGCTGGGACCACAGGCACATGCCACCATGCCTGGCTAATTTTTTATTTATTGTAAAGAGGAGGTCTTGCCATGTTGCCCAGGTTGGTCTCGAACTTCTGGGCTCAGGCAATTCTCTCACCTTGTCTTCCCACAGTGCTGGGATTACAGCTGTGAATCACTGAGCCTGGCCATGATGTTCATTTTTAGCTCTAAGATAGATGTTGTCAGGGACATTTCAATGACCTAGAAAAGGAAACATAAAAACCAAATACACACATATGTGCATACAAATATTTTTCCTGAGAAATATAATCAATTTGAGGGTAATTATTTATTACATGAGATCAATTTATTTGGGATTTGAAATAGACGATTGCAATATAGACACAATACATCTTTATTCTAAACAGAAGTACCTCTTTTTTCACATCAAAATTTGAATGACGCACTGGTTATGAAAATATGAAGAATGTTAAATCTCCTGGTAAAGTGTTGGAGTGTATTTTTGTAATTTGGGGTGAGGAAACTCATCTTATACATGGTTCGAAAAAGTAGCATTTTATTTTATAATAATGAAGTAGTAATATTAGTAGATATTACATTAAACTAATTAAACACAAAAATATTTGACTAAGTAGAATAAACCAGAGACATCTAAACAATAACATTAGTAATAACACATTAGATTATTAAAAGACCGAAATCAAATGATGGCAATGTTTATGAACGGGCAGTACTTAAGACCCATTCATACACTTAAAAATATGTTTGTCTCATGAATAGCCATAAAGATGGCAATGAAATTCAAAGAACTGTCTTGCATTTTCAACTCTAACATATATTAATATGCCAAAATATTATGGACAATGTTATCTAATGCAAGCTTAATTTTTCATGTCTATCACAAAGCATAATTAATCAAATATGACTTTAAAAATGGAGTTCTTGCTAGGTGCAGTGGCTCACTCCTGTAATCCCAGCACTTTGGGAGGTGGAGGTGAGAGGATTGCCTGAGCTCAGGGGTTCAAGACCAACCTGAGCAACATGCCTATATGTACACATTTTTTCCTGAAGGTAGATAGCATAGAAATTAGAAGATATATTAAACACATTTTTGTGTGCAGAAAATGTTCAGGCTTGTATCTTATTTATCTTTTAAACGTATTTAGTTTGACTTACGCCTTTTACAGCAACAACAGTTTTTGTAAGACTCTAAAACATGTCTTTTTTATAGAACCCTGCATTGTGGATTAAAGGAAGTTCTAAACTTTTTGCAATCTCATTTCAGTTGCATTCATCATAATAAATACATTATGTAATTCATAAGTCATTAACATGTTGGGGCAGAAAACTGAATACAAATATATCACTAAAAGCGTAAGGACATGAGTGTGGGGTACAGGGGTCCTGGTCCCACTAGCAGTGATCATGTGTTTTTCACAGATTCAGCAGGACATTAGACAGAGAGAATGAACAAACAAAATTCACTCAGTGCTAGGTCAAGCAGGAGTCTCAAAGCTCTTTCTGAACATAGGTAATTGAAAATCTGTCTGGAAGGATCCTCACCAATTGCTGATACTGTTCTTTTGAAGGCTGGAGAGGAGAGGAAGAAGGGAGGTAGTGTGTAAGAGAAGATTCATTTTATCTTTATATATACATGGTTTTAAATTGTTCATATAAACACATTATTTGTATAGCAATATTTAAGTTTGAAAAAAATAGGAAACCACTAATGTAATGAAAATAGGTTTCAAAACAAGGACAGTGAACCAAAATAAGGAAAGAAATGATCCAGGAATTATTTCAAGAGGAATTACAAAATAAAGTGAGATGAACACATAGGTCAATAGAAGTTACCATGAACATTTGAAATGCTTGCATGAAGCAGAGAGACTGACCATCTTGACATTGATGAGGCTATTGATCACTCCAGTTCCCAAAAACCTGCTGTGTCTTTATTCTCAGGCAATAATGACATCATTTTCTCTGATCCAGGGATTTTGTGGAGACACATGAACAACTAAATTAAGAAGCTCCTGCTCTCACAGTGGAAGGTGAAACTGGTTTTCTAACAGTGCCTTGACATAACTTTTATTTTCCATTTAAAAATAATTATCTTATAAAATAAGATTTGTTTTTAGGGTGAAACCACAAGAGAGACAAGAAATATGAGTGAGAGAGACAGAGAGAGAAAATTGCAGATACAGGAAGGGGTCAATATGGAATGGCAGCTGAGGCCTCTTGGAGGGCAGACATAATGTCAGAATAGTTTGAGAATAAAAATACAGGGTAACCTTTGCATTTTGAGATTTAAAGTCCTAATTATTACTTTTCCTGTATGCCCAATCTTTTCTTTATGATCATCATTACATAAGATTTATATTTCTATAAATGAAACTTTCATGGATCTAAATGAGAAATATTAATAGCACATATGATAGAACATCCACTGATGATAATTATTTGGAGACACATTAATAAACACTATTTAGTACAACATATCCCTGCTCAAAATAAAAATAAAAGAAAAATGCACATACCGCACTAGCAACTGAAATCACAGACACTAGGTGTCTACTCAGAGTAGGTTCAAATTCACTGTCTTACAATTCTCAATCTGCCTGTATCTGAAAGACCTTAGAATGGTCCTTGTTATGGTCAGTGAGTTTAGTGAAAAGCAAATGAAAGAAGCTGTTGAGAAAATATAACTGAGAGGAGAGGTAAGAGATGTTAGGCAGCCCTAACGCAGATTGACAAGAGTGGTGACATGACTCTGGTTACCTTAGTAAATAGCTTTCTTATTTGTATGTGCTTGTCTCTGCCTATCAGTGTTGTATGTATATTTCCTTGCCTTATAGCATGTAATAGCACCTTCAGTGTAATACAGATTAAGGATGTAAAGAGCAGCCATTCTTCTTTATTTTGAGCCCCATGAGAATATCAAATAAAAGACTACAAGTTATGGTATCTGCTAATTTTGTATGTTTTTTAAAGTTAAGGAAGATCCTTCATATATTTTATCATCATATTCATTTATGTTTGTGTGTGTATATATGTTTACATATATATTATTTTTGAACATTCATATTATTTTTAAACAACTTGATAGCATGTTGAGTACATTGCACCCTTTGACCAATGGATACTTTGCTGTGTATTTCCTAAATAAATTGAATTTATCCCATATAAACTGAGTATAATGCTGAAAATAAAAGTTAAATTGAAACTTAGTGTTGTTACAATAAAATTATTCAATTTATAGACAATATTTTATCAATTGTGAAAATTGCTTTGTTTTTCAAGATGTCTGAGAAGAAGCATTATTAGCAGGTCTTAATCACAGGAAGAGCCAAAAGTGTATAGATAAGCACACTTTGAAAACATTGCTCAAGAGGAGTCATGAGAGTTCAATAGAAAGTGAGGACAAGCTTTGAAATCTACAAAGAAGACTTTGTGGCAGGGACTGGCTAGAAACCCAAGTAAGAAAGTAGGTGGGTGAGAGCCTTTCTGCAACCCACTTTCTAGTGGGGAATCATACAATCCAGGCCACAAGAGTGCACCTAGGTCCTCTCAAGCCCTATATCTACCTTGGGGAATGACTAAAAGACTGTAAAAAGGAACTGCTCTGGAAAGTGTTCCACATATCTTTTTTTAGATATAGGTAACTACTCTGGGACTTCATTCCTGATCCTCTCTTAGCAGACTGAGCACATTCCTGGGAATCAGTAGCATCAGTCCTGGCTGTTGAGCACTTGCAGAACTGGAGGCTGTGCTGGGGATGGTCTCCCATGACCATTTCTGAGAAGCAAGTTTGAAGTGGATTCTAGCAACTGGCACTGGAACCAGTCACCCTAGCCACCGCCTCAAGACCTGAGCAGAGAAGAGCTTGGTCTTAGGCTGGATGATATCTCCTATAGACTAGGACTGAGTTGTAGAATAGGTACAGAATGCCAGGACTGTTTGGGTGCCTGGATGTTGCCACAGCCAGGATGGAAGAGGGAGACCTACTTGACAGGGACATGAGAGGGACACAAGTCTCACTCCCTGTGACAAAAACTGTGGCTGCTGGTACTGCTCTACTGTTCCTCTACTAAGACTTCAGCCCACCAAATGTTACTCCTCCCAAGCATTTTGCCAAGAGTTTGAGGCCTCCCTGCACCCTCATCGAAGTGGTACATAAACCTGCCACTGAGGGGCCTAAGTGCAACCTTGCCTGTTCTATCTACACTTCTTCTACCCCCATGACAGAACTTGAAATTTCAGCTTCTGGGTATTTCTCAACCCAATCTATCATCTGGGACAACTGAGCACATCTCTCAGGGAAAAAAGGTGTGGAATAAATTGTATCACTATCACAGCATGAAAAAGCAAAGTAATATAACACCCCCAAAAGAACACAATAATTCTCCAACAATAAATCCTAACCAAATGTAACACTTGAAACATCAGATAAAAATTTTAAAAATCTGATTTTAAAAAAGCTTCATGAGAATCAAGAGAAATCTGAAATCCAATTTCATAACAAATCTAGCATAACAAATCTTAGTACATGAGAACATGTTCTCTGAAATAATCCAATCAGACAAATAAAGGGAAAAAAGTTAAAAGAAGGAATCATACCTTCAAGATGTTTGCGACTATGTAAAGCAACCAACTTATGAATTATTGGTATTCCTGAGGAGGAAGAAAGATTGAAAAGTTTAGAAAATCTATTTAACAAAATAATTGATGAAAACCTCCCAAGTCTACTAGAACATTGAGATATCCAGATACAGGAGACCCATCGATTCCCAGAAAAATATGTTGCAAGAAGGACTTCACTACAGCATATTATAACCAGACTGCCTAAAGTCAAAGTGAAAAAAGAATACTAAAATTAACAAAAGAAAAGTAACTAGTCACCTAATAAAGGAAATCTCATCAGAATAACAGCAATCCTATAAGACAGAAGAGAAAGAAATAGCAATTTCTAAATGCTGATAGCAAACAAAACTGTCAGTCAAGTGTTCTACATTCAACAAGATTAAGCTTCCTAAAAGAAGGAGAAATAAAGTCTTTCCCAGACTAGCAAAATACTGAGGGAAATCAACATTAGACTGGCCCATAAGGAGTGCTTAAAACAGTTCTAGACTTGAAAAGGAAAGGACAGTATTCACCATCATAAAAACACACAAAAGTGTATAAAATGCGCAGGTAAAGCAATCTCATATAGAAGGAAGAAGAAGAGAATGGCACCACTACAGTATCCCTTTGAAACACAAACACAAAAAGATACAGAAAAAGAAAGAAACACAGAATTTATTTAAAAAAAAAAACAACTAAAAAACAATTAACAATATGGTAGGAACAAAACTTTACATATCAATATTTACCTTGAATGTAAATAAAGTAAATGCTTCACCTGGAGAGTGTTCCCTGTGCTGATGAGTAAAATGCATACTCTGTAATTGTTGGGTAGAATGTTGTGTAGACTTCTATTTTGTAGACCCTCCAAGACTGGCAGAATGGATATAGCACATGGACCAACTACATGCTCCTTACAAGAAACATTACCTCTAAAGACACATATAGATTGAAAGTAAAAAGAAGCATAAAGATATTCTACATATGGGGGGAGGGGGAAGCAAGCAGGAGTAGCTATACTTATATCAAAGAAAACAAACTTTAAGTAAAAAACTTTTTAAAAAGACAAAAAAGCCATTATGTAATGATAAAGAAATTAATCAGTTGATATAACAATTCTAAATATATATTCACCTAACACCAGAACACCTAAATTCAAAAAACAAATGTTATATGCCTTAAGAAAGACATTAAAGAATAGTACAATAATAGTGGGAGACTTGTGGGGGACTTCAACACCCCACTCACAGCATTAGACAGATCATAGAGATGGAAAATCTACAAAGAAACATTGGAATTAAATTGGTTTTAGATCAAATGATCTAACAGAAATCAATACAACATTCTACCCAACAGTTGTGGAGTATGCATTTTACTCATCGATATATGGAACACTCCAAGATAGACCACAGAGTAGACCACAAAACAAGTCTTAACAAATTTAGAAACATTAAAATTATATGAGATACCTTCTCAGACTACAATGGAAGAAAACTAGAAATCAACTTTGAACACTATATGAATACATGCAACTTTGGACACTATATGAATACATGAAAATGAAATAACATGTTTTTGGATGATCTTTGGGTCGATGAAGAGATTAAGATGAAAATGTAACAAGAAAATTAGAGCAACCCCTTCGGGTCCTTTCCCACTGTGGGGTTTTTTCTGTCCTCTCAATAAATCCTGCTTTCTAAAAAAAGAAAGAAAGAAAGAAAAGAAAAGAAAATGTAACAAGAAAATTGAAACAAATTAAAATGGAAACACAACATAACAAAACCTCTGGGATACAGCAATAACAGTGTTAAGATGGAAATTTATAGTATTAAATGCCTATATCAATATCAAGCAGAAAGGCTACACATTAACAATCTGATGTCACAACTCAAGGAATTAGAAAAACTCATAGACAAAAAGAAATAACATAGATCAGGATGGAACAAGTGATATAGAAAAGGGCAAAAACAATACAAAGGATGAACAAAATGGAAACTTGATTCCTCAATAAGATAAACAAAATTGATAGATCATTAACTAGCCTATCCAAAATGGAAGAGACAACATCTAAATAAATATGATCAGTAATGAAGGTTTGGGATTAAGATCATCCCCTTACCTCAAGAATGTCTCATATGGTCTCTCAGAAAAGGAGGACCCAGATCTCCAGCCCAAACCCAGATGTTCTGAATCAATTACTCTTATGTTGACTTAAGGGCCATTGTATTAAACAAGCCCTTTGAATAGTTTTGAAGCCCATTCAACAACACTTTACTTTTCTGTAGGGTGCCCATGCACCCTGTGCATGCATCTCCTATGATTTACTAGAATCTGGGCAAAGCTTTAGCTGTTTTTGACAGAGTTGGCAAAAATACATCAGTACTTGGGTTTTTTCATAATTTTTTTGAGAAACAATGTATTCAATTTCATTTTTTCTATTATTAGTTACAGGAGTACTACTGCACTCCATGTAATAAAATAGACCATGGTATGGACATCTCTGGTAAGCTTTTTTTTCTTTTTTTCTTTTTGAGTTGGAGTCTCACTCTGTCGCCCAGACTGGAGTGCAGTGGCCGCTCCACTGTAGCCTCGACCTGCTGGGCTCCAGCGATCCTTCTGCCTCAGCCTTCCAAGTAGCGGGAACTACAGGCGTGCGCTACCACGCCCAGCTAATTTTTTGATTTTATTGTAGAGATGAGGTCTCGCCTGCCCAGGCTGGTCTCGAACCCGTTGGCTCAGGCAATCCACTCACCTCAGCCTCCCAAAGGTGTGGGATTACAGGCTGAGCCACCGAGCCCGCCTTTACAAAAAACCTTTGTTATGTAGTACTAACTAGTAGCATCATTTCATGTGTCATCAAATATACTCCTTAAAAAGTTCTTTTCCGGCCGGGCTCAGTGGCTTACCTGTAATCCCAGCACTTTGGGAGGCCAAGGTGAGTGGACTGCCTGAACCCAAGGGTTAGAGACCAGCCGGGGCAACTTGGCAAGACCTCGTCTCTACAATAAATTTTAAAAACTACCTGGGCATGGTAGCGCGTGCCTATAGTTTGGGCTACTCGGAAGTCTGAGGCAGAAGGATCTTGGGGGGCCCAGCAGGTAGACACTGGGGTGGCCGTCAGCATGCCACTGCACTCCAGTCTGGGCGACAGAGTGAGACACCAACTCCAAAAAAAAGTTATTTTCTTTATTTTTAATAAAGTCATGCTTTGTTTCAGAATTGAGGAATTTCCTTTTTTGACTTAATACATTTTAACTCGCCTAAAGTCACCTGCTCGTTAATCACCTGATATTTCCTTATCAGCTACTTGTCCTCCAAAAGCCATCTCTTTTTTTAGGGTTTTGCATCATGTCTGTCCAACTGTGGTGAGTGAGTTGGGCTTAGGACTTCCAATAGCCCCTTGGTTTCCACAATGCCCCTCTTCCAAGGCCACAAAAAGCTCTCAAGTACCTTTTCTTATCCTAAAATCTGAGTGGAGAAACCACAGGAGACCAGTAGACTTAAGGTATGCTTTCTCTAGCTTTAGAATTCAGAATGTTCTAATAGTACCTGAGGATGTTAACTTCGGTCTCAGCACCATCTGCTGAGGTCAGGAAACGTTACAAAAATAGTCAGTGTCCAGGTCACACCCTGTCATCCTTGGCTTGGTCTTCGAGATTGTGCAGGCAGGTTTGCAGGAGAGAGGCTGGTGATATCTCCACTGGGTCCATGGGCTACTGGACCCCCACACGGGAACTCTCTCCACCCACCAAAAGATATAATCCAAATGTCCATCAACTAATGAATTGATTGACAAAAGGTGGAATATTGATAGACTGGAATATTATTCAGCCATGAGAAGGAATGAAGCACATCCATGCTACAACATGGATGAATCTCATTAACATTATGCTAAGTGAAAGAAGACAAACACATACGGACACACATTATAGGATTCTATTTTATTTTATTTTTTAACCCAAAACATATTTATTGAATGACAAAATTTCCCAGTACAGTTTATACCATCCCAAAGGACAAAATAAGGGAAACAAAGAAGGAAAATACAGTAAAAATAAATTCTAACCAAAGCTATGTATTTTAAATTTCCATTTATTACATCTTCATTCAATCACTATTCACAATTTTCTAATTGCAGTCCTAACGAGTGAAACACGTTTATTTATTTTTCGTGATGTTCCTCTTTTGATTTTGAGTCTTTGCCGTCCTCCTAAGAGAACTGCATCAGCCTCTGGTATAGTTGTATCTGCTGTTCGTCCCAGGAACCTAGATGTAAGTTCAAGATCTAATAGACACAGCCGGACCCTGGTTCCTTTCTGGTATTTTTCTCCATCCACTTCTGGTCTTCTACATACACAATGAAACTTGCCACCAAAATCTATATAGAGATCATTCTCCACAATATGAAAGATTCATCCAACGACCAGTTTGTCCTTGGCAGGTACCATCTGTGTAAGAGGAGAACGCCTCAGCACAGACTTGAAGGATTCCACATTTTGTGGGGAGTCCCTTCCGAGCTCCGCCTTCCGCTGTAGTTCCGAGTGCCATTCCAATGCGTTCGCCAGGCCACCTGGGCGCAGCCTAGGCTCCGTGGAATCGGAATTTCCACTCTCAGAACCAGTCTCAGCGCCTGTGCCCGGAAAGGGGCTCGAGAAGAGACACACACTCGCAAAAAATGGCTCTTGGCAGCCACTGTACGGGTCCGACACAGCGCCGCCATGGCTTCTCCCACTACATCTATGATTCTATTTTTATTAAATACCCAAAGTGGGTAAGTCAAAAGAGAGAGAAAACAGAGTAGTGCCACAGGGGCTGGGAGAGTGAGGAGTGCAGAATGACTGCTTCACGAGAATGGGTTTCGTTGTCGGCTAATGAAAATGGCTGGAATTAGATGAAACTGATGATTGCACAAAATATGCCCTGTATTATACACTAAATGACCCATTTCTTCCGTAAATTTACCTCTATAATTTTTAAAAAACTCAACTGGAGAGTGGGAGGTGGGGCTCATGCCTTTAATTGCGGTGCTGTAGGAGGCTGAGGGGGAGGATTGCTTGAGGCCAAAAAATCTGTGGTCAGCCTAGGTAACATAGAGAGAAGCTGTCTCTAAAAAATATGTATTATATATTTGAAATACTCAACTGGGGGTTTCTTAATTGCAACTGGTATATCTTTTTGGAGAAATGTCTTTTGAAATCTGTTACTCATTTTAAAAACAGAGGGTTTGTTTTGTTTTCTTTTTAGTTTATATTTTGGATACATTCTATTACCAACTTTGTGATTTGCAGATCTTTTGTCTTGGTCTGTACTTCCTCTTGTCATATTTTAACAAGAAAATTGCATTTTAATGATTAGAAAGTATAAAATCTTAATTTTCTGGTTACAATCGTGTTCCTGATGTATTATGTAAGATTTTCCTTCAGGCCCCACCGCGGGTCTCAGCAGCCTGGGCGCCCGGAGGAGCGGCAGCGGCCAGGCAGCCCAGCTTAGCCAAGGCCCTCCGCGCTCGCGGCCCGCAGGCACCCGGCACGTGCACTGTGTGCCACCAGGAACCCCAAGAGGACGGTCAGCTCCGCCCAGGCGGCGGCAAAGGAGGAGCCAGAGACAAAAAGTGAAAAAGTGGAGGCGAAGCCAAAAAGGGCTGCGGGCAAGGATCCATCTTTAGACAAAAAAGTGCAAGCACAAGGGAAAACGGGAACCCGGGAAAACAGGCTGAAGTGGCCAACCAAAAAACTGAAGAGTTCCCTGCAGAGAATGGAGAAACGAAAACCAAGGAGAATCCAGCCTCTGATGAAGCAGGAGAGAGAGAAGCCAAGTCTGAAGAATATCACACAACATGTCTTACCCGTGGGCCCTACCTCCCTTCTTGTACAGTCCAGAGGAATATTTTTATCAACTATTTTGGAAATGAAAGTTTTTTAGTAGCTCTAGAGACATTTTTAAGAGGGAGGGAATGCCACCTCATCCCATCTTTTCAGTGTAAGTGCTTTTTTTTTTTTAAGAAGTGCAACTGCAAGTTGCTTATTTTTTGGTACAACCGGAAAACAGTGTGAGATATTGAATTACGGGAGGCTTTGACTGTCTTAGGTGTCAGCTTAACATTCCATAGATGGGGGTTAGTTTTTATATCCTATAATGCAAAATATACTAAGTGGCAGTATGGATTACTGTCCTGTATTTAATGTCTTGAACATTTAAAATTACTTCTATCCCCATGTTATTTTTTAGTGAAATTGTTTCCTAAAGAAAACCACTTCTTGATCATGGGTCTCCCTGTCAGAATTGTGTGCACTCTGTAACATCTTTGGTCATGTAGTTCTGTTTTCCTAATAACTTTGTTAATGTGGTGTGAAAGATTGAAACGTTGTGTATGTTGTATATATGATAAATTGTGAATTGGAGGATGTATGTAACAGCTTATCAACTTTTGAAGATACTGGTGCTTGATATATCCTCTTAAGGAAAATTTGCCTCCAAATTTTAAGCTGGAAAGTCAACGGAATAACTTTTTAAAAATAATGATACATGGCGTTTTAGATTTTCGGTACATATGTTAAGAATTGTGTACAAATTGAAATGTCTGTGTACCGATCCTCAACATAGCCAATAAACTGAGTTATGGAAATAAAGGGTTTTCCTTCATTATACTAGAAATTGTATAATTTAAGGACTCGTATTTAGGTCTATGAAATTAATTTTGAATTAATTTTTTGAATAGGGCTTGCTGAAACATGGGTTAAATGGTCAGAGAAAATAATACGTTAAGGATAGGTAGCAGATCAATTTCTTGGCAAAAAGCAACTAGTAAGATGATGACTTTATTTATAAAGATGGAAAAAACAGCTGAGAAAGGGAAAGTTTTGGTGGTAAGGGCTGAGAAAACTGATCTATTGGAGATACATTGAGATATCTATCAGAAAGACAAATTCAAAGATCAGACTAAAAATGAAAAATTCTAAAGCTCGGAGAATATCAAGGATGGCAGGAAAAGTTTGGAGGAGGAAATAAGCAGATCTTTATAGAAAACTTATAAAGATTAAGTGACTTGAGGATGCAGAAGTTACCACTGGACTAAAGTGGAGTTAATGGGAACCTTGACAGGAGCGACCTCTGTGGACACCAGACTTGACTGTGATGGTAAGTGAATGAGGAAAAGTAGTCGGAGAAGGTCATGAAATGGAATGGAGTTGAAGGAGGTGGTGGGAGAAATATTGTTTGTTTGTTTCTTTGTTTATTTAGAGAGACAGAGTAGCTATGAGACCACATTAGCATGCTGATAGAAGTAACTCAGGAGCTATGACAGAGAAGAGAGTTCATGGAAAACAGCAAGGCATAAACCACTCCAGATGCAAAAGGAAACAGAATCCAGAGCTCTCTTGGTATGCTAGCCTTGACTGCAGTATGGGCTTTTCTTATATTGTGATGAGACGAGAGAAAAGGGGAAGCCTCCCGTAGCCACATTTGTTACCTAGAAAATAGTATACAGTGGGAACCTGCTGCTTATTCCATTTTTTTTTCTTCTAGGGATAGGGCCTCTCTCTGTCTTCCAAGCTGGATTGCAGTGGCAATCATGGCCCACTGCAGCCTCCAGCTCCGGGGCTCAAGCAATCCTTATGCCTCAGCTTCTCGAGAAGCTGGGACTAAAGGCATGCACCACCACGCCCTGCTCATTTTTCTTTTCATTTTTTTTTTGTTTGAGTT